>CM061243.1:27522224-28883891 GCA_030848705.1 Heracleum sosnowskyi
CCCAGTCTTCTCCTTTATATAAGTACTAGTTTACTAAGCCGCGCTTCGCAGCGGCCTTATAATAATTTCTCTATATTTTAGAAAAAACATTCTACGAAAAATATTATTTAAAATAAAATAAATAATTATATTTCTAACATAAGGTTTCTTTTGTAATTTCCGTGTTGTTTTAATCATTCACAGAAATTCTGAATAAATATAGAAAAAGACAATTGTTTAATATTTATATTATTTTAATATTACGTTGAATATTTTTATATTTATTAATATTTATATCTTTTTTAAAATTTAAATTCCAACTTATATTTTAAAATACATAATATATTATTAATATTTAATTCTAACATATAATATGCTGCTTTTAATGAACCGCCCTCCCCTTTAAAGATGTTTTCTTTCCCAACAAACCACTTTATCGTTATTATCAAATTTAACAAATAACACAATAATCTACTAAATAAATTACATGATTCTCAATTTTATTTATATTCTTGACATGTAATAGTTAAAAAGCTTGCATTTATAATCTTGAAGATAAGTTTTTAAAATTTTCTTTTTGAGAAATTTTGGAACAGAACCTTCATTCAATAACAATGATAACAATGAGATGAGATGTACAACATTAAAGAACCATAGTAAATCCGGAAAAAATACACAAAAAGAGAGAATAAATACACCAAAGCTTTTACCAAAATAATAGAAAAATTATATTAGATGGTGTAAAATCTCTACCTTGATGTCTATAGTAGGGCTGAAGATTCGTGTGAATCATGATATATGCAAAATGCCATCATACATGCATCCACTTTCTTGCGTTGATAATACAATTATTGTCATCAAATTCCGCTTCTTGGTACAACAAAACTTTGGCTTGTATCTTTCTAAAAACAAAAATAATCAAAATCAAGAGTAAGTGAGAAAAAGTTCGGGTATGAAAATATAAATATTCTAAAGGCAACACAAATATGAGCTCGATAAGCATAAACTTTTGGACTCTAAAAATTTGTTTATATAATGGTTGTTACTAAAAAGAAAGTTGACATATTCTTGATTTTTAATATCTTTATATACATACTATAGAATTTACTTAAGTTTATAATTATAGTACTATGATATAGTCAATTAATAATTATAAAATTTGATTATATAAATTTTGAGTACTTATATTTTATAAGTATTACCTTTTCTACAAATTAGGAATTTAAAAAAGGAATTTCAAAATTTTAATATTTAAAATAGAGGTGCTCTACAAATATAAATAAATAAGATTCGGACAATCTGTAATCTCCCATGTATCCTCCATTATATAATATAATAATAATAACATAATAATAATATATATAACATATATAAAGATAACAAAATAATAGCAAAGATATAGATATTGATCATCAAGTATATTGATAAATAATAAATTTAGAAGAATATTATCATTGTATATTTGGTTTTCTCCATTTGAAAGAGTTAAAAGGCAAAAATATTAAAATTGTATATTTAGTTTCCTTCATTAAGAAATATTTAAAAGATAATTGAGATATTTTATAATAAAAAATTAAATAGATATTTGAATTAAATATTTACTTTTTCTCATTAGCAAATATTTTAATTTAAATAGTACTTTTACTTTCTTCCATTAGTAAAGATTTTAAAGATAAAAATATTAAAATTGTATATTTAGTTTCCTCCATTAAGAAAGATTTAAAAGGTAATTTAAATATTTTCTAATCAAAATTTAGTTGGATATTGAAATTGTATATTTATTTTCCTTCATTAGAAAATATTGTGATTAAATAGTATATTTACTTTTCTCCATTACTAAATATTTTAAAAGAAAGAATATTAAATTTGTATATTTAGTTTCCTCTATTAGTAAATATTTAAAATTATGAAAAGTTTAGTTGGATATTTAAATTGTATATTTACTTTTCTCCATTAGTAAATATTATGATTGAATAGTATATTTAATTTCCTCTATTACTAAAGATTTTAAACGA
The DNA here is from genome assembly GCA_030848705.1 of Heracleum sosnowskyi. Taxonomy (NCBI): domain Eukaryota; kingdom Viridiplantae; phylum Streptophyta; class Magnoliopsida; order Apiales; family Apiaceae; genus Heracleum; species Heracleum sosnowskyi. The sequence goes on from CM061243.1 coordinate 27,524,219, forward strand.
AAGAATATTAAATTTGTATATTTAGTTTCCTATATTAGTAAATATTTAAAAGGTAATTGAGATTTTTTCGAATTTTTAATATTATTAATTCAAAATTTTGAGAAAATTAGAAAAATAGAACGAAGCGATCTAAGAGACGTTAGTCGACGAAGCCGCGCTTCGCAGCGGCCCTATAATTTTTTTGTAAAATTTTAAATTTTAACTATTTAAGAAAAAGTGAAGAAAAAAATATATAGAATCTATACTATTATATAATAGTATAGATGAAACTTTATATTATAACAAATTTCTTAAATATTCATAGACTTTATAATAAATTTATTTAGTATGTACATGTGCATTATTATAACATAAAAGGTTAATCATGGGAACATAATTGATTTTTATATAATCATTGTATTCCCCTCTAAATTTGAATGTAAATAAGGGAATTCAATTTATTTTAGCTAATAAAAAATTAATATTTGTTTAATTGAATATTGAACGTGATTACTTTTATATATTTATTGTTTTTACTATGAATTTGAATGTAAATAAATAAATTCAATTCTCTAAACTTGATTAATTAAGAAATGAATATATAAAATTGTGAATTTATCATGTCTCTCATTAAAAAATTATGAGATAAGTGTGTTGAATATAACTCTAATTAATTCCCAAAATCACAAGAACAATATTTTAAAAATTATATACAAAAATAGCATTCATTATAATTATTATCAATTATAGAAATCAACAATTAAAATTAGCAAAAATTGTATACACATATGTAACGTTAAACATCACCATTTGAATCCACAAGCCTGCATTATAATTATATATATTTATTATATATTTAAAAAATATATATTAAATATATTTTTTAAATATAATATATTTTATTAACATATTTTTAATATTTTTGAAAAATATATTCTATTTAATATGATAAATGGACGATTTTTCTTAAATTATTTGCATTTTATTTTTTATTTATACCGATTGTTATCTCGTTTTCTTGGGCCGACACCCGTTGTAATAAATAAATAAATAGATAATTTTCAGGATAGCAAATATATACATATACTTATAAAAAAAATTAATCTTGCACGACAATAAAAACTTTAGTACTAACTATCACTTTCTTCTCTCTTCAGTTTCGAGGTAATTTAAATTTAAAAATAATTGTTAAACCACCACTAAATTAAAGATTGTCCTGTGAGTTTTACATTGGTTGTAAAATTGTACAAATCTAATTTTTTGAACTCGTACAAATAGTAAATTAAGTGTATAAAACTTAATAAATTTCAATTTTTTAACTACAAAATAATTATAAATAACATATAAATATCTTGTAAAAAAATAACACATTAATATGAAAGCATGAAAATAAATATAATTATAAATTTTAAAAAAAGAATCGGGCACGTGTTATAAGTTAATATCAAAAAAGTTGAAATAATAATTTTTCATTGTTAAGTACAACTCGAATCCTTTTTCATTGTGATGTAAATTGTGAATCTTAATAACTAAATCATAAAAATTTTGGTTCCAAGAAAAAGACCAGACAATTACTTTGTTAGGCTATCCAATTAATAATTTGGTTCCTTTTTTTCTTCTATCAACATGTTTATAACACAAAAAAGATTTACAGCATGATTAAAAAAACAGAAAGAGACATTAAAACGATGGAAACAATAGACAAATGGTGAAATTTTCTTATAGTCTTTAGATATAAATCAAACATAAGTTTATTGTGGACATGTTACTTGAAATTGGCTCAACAAAACTAAAAAGAGCTTGCAAAAACAATTTAAATCCAAATAAACTTTACGCACAAAGTTGATTATTAGATTAAGTTTAGATGTTATATCAATATTTTAATAAACATGCTTCAACCCAAATAGAAACTCCTGCAAGAAAAATTACAAACAAAGAACATATTTCTACACATATATACATATTAAAAAGGAGTAATTAATAAACAACAACGACAAAAAGATCAAAAAAAATTCTACACTCAAACAATAAAACACACTGTAATTAGAAAAAAGATGGACAAACAAAAATTAAAAAGTTGGACTTCCGGTAAAAAAGACTCTTCAAAGAAAAAGGATCAAATATATGTAAACAATCTTGAATGTGTGATAATTTTTCATATCCTTTCCACCAGAGCAATATGAAAAATAATTTAACAAAAAAAACTAAAAAATTGACATACACGTGATTATATATTATAATCCAGACTTCTTACTTTTAGCTTGCAACAAAGTTAACAAAAATATGAAGACTTGTCACCTACAACGTGAAAACAAAGAGATCCAAAAGATTATTAGATCAATTCATACAAACAAATTTCAATGAATGAATAACGTATATTGGAATAAATATTTGGACACGAAGTTGTTAATACTAACATACTTCTTGTTTCTCATGTTTCTGGCCACTATATCAGTATTTACAAAATCCTGAAAAATAGAAGAAAAAATTATTAGACCCTGTAACCTAAGAAACATTCTGCCTGCGTGACCAAAGTCGGTATATATATAGTGAAGAGAAAATTGTAATTTTTTCTATTTAATATATGATTTTGGTAATATTTCTTTGATTAAATTTTAAATAAAATTGACTTTTATATATTTATTAATTTTCCTAAAATTTTGAGTGTAAATAAGGAATGTCTTCTCTAAAAATTCGAATGTAAAAAAGGAAATTTAGTTTTATTCCTATTTAATTTTAAATAGAATTGACGTATATTTTGTAGGAAGGAAATTGAAAAATTACAACTTCCTTTATTATTTTCAATTTTGTAGGAAGGGAATTGATAGAACTTTCTTTTATTTTCAAAATTGATAGAACTTTCTTTTATTATTTTCAAACTTGAGAGAACTTTCTTTCAATTAGAAAATTACAATTTCCTTATTATTTTCGAATTTATAGGATCTTATGTTAATAATTGCAATTTTCTCTTTTATTATTTTCAAACTTGATAGAACTTTTTTTTATTATTTTCAAACATGATAGAACTTTCTTTTATTATTTTCAAATTAGGAAAAGACGGGGGCGGTGAGATGACGGCTCTTAAATCGCTTCGTTCTATTTTTCTAATTTTTTCAATTTTCTTAATTTTTAATATTAATAATTACAACTTCCTTTATTATTTTCGCTTTTGTAGGAAAGAAATCGAAAAATTACAATTTTCTTTATTATTTTCAATTTTGTAGGAAGGGAATTGATAGAACTTTCTTTTATTTTCAAAATTGATAGAACTTTCTTTTATTATTTTCAAACTTGATAGAACTTTATTTCAATTAGAAAATTACAACTTGTCTTTCCTACAAATTTGAATGTAAATAAGAAAATTTAATTTTATTGAATTAAAATTGAGAAAGGAAAAAATTATAAAATTGTATATTTAGTTTTCTCTATTAGTACAAATTTAAAAGGCAATTGATATTTTTTATGTCCTATAAATTCGAACTTAAATAAGGAAATGAAAGAATATTAATATTGTATATTTAGTTTCCTCTATTAGTAAAAGTTTAAAAGGAAATTGATATTTTTTCTATCCTATAAATTCGAACTCCAATAAGGAAATTTAATTTCATTTAATTAAAATTCAGGAGCTCTAGAAAATTAGATAAATAGCTTTCGGACGATTCTAGAGCTCCCGGGGGTTTTCCTTTATATATATAATAAAGAAATAAAGATATTGATGATGATTATAAAAGATAAAAAAATTATTACACCAACATAAAAAAAACGGGTAAAGGCAAATTATACCCATTTTTTAGTTAGAGTTGATGAAAATACCCATTTGTTATTTTTGTTGATTTTATTAAAAAAGTTGTTATTTTTAACATTTTCTCTAAAAAAAACACTATTCTGTTTGTCCTAGTTAAAAGTCTATTTTATCCTTTATAATTTACCCAAAAAATTCCCAGCCCATACATTCTGAATCTCGTATAAATAGGACACACAACACAGTTTCTAAACCCTAGTTATTGTCCCAGTCGGCCGCTCTCTCCCCCCAAAGGTTAGTGTCCGCCGCATCTCTAAACCCTTTACTGTACCACTTAATTTCTATTCATTTTTATGTGTGTTTTGTTCTTCTTTAGATGTACGTTTTCCTACAATTTCACAAGCATTTTGTTTATCACTTGTTTTTTATTTGTACACATATATCTTGTAATTGTGGTTTTATTTTGTTTTTTTATTTGTTAAAATAGCTGTGTTGATGTATTTTCATCCTTGTCTCTTGATTTCGTATGCTTTTTTTGCATTTTTAATAATTATTATATCTGTGGATGCATCTCTTTGATTGGTAATAGACTAGGAATATGAATTATTGATATATGATGAAAGACAAGTTAATTATACTGAGTAATTGGTATACCTGTGTGTAATTAGTTTGTTTTTTGATGAGGGTGTCGTTTGGTTATGTAATTCGATGGGTGTTTTATATTGCTCTTCATTTGAATTGGAGATGATTATTGTCATGTATTGTGCTAGTTAAATTCTGTGTAGCGTAAGTATGTTGTGACAAATGGAAATGTGGTGTTATATTCATTAGATAGAGTTATGTTGTCTTGGTGATTTGTATCTATGGGACTAAATGTTGATCATTTTTAGGCGTAATATGGCCCCGAAACAGCCTAATACTGGACTCTTTGTGGGTCTTAACAAAGGACACATTGTTACCAAGAAGGAGCTGGCACCTCGTCCCTCTGATAGGAAAGGAGTATGTTCTTTCTTGATTATCATTCTCTGTTATTTTGATTAGTTGTGCACCTATGAATTACGGTCTGATGTATTAATATAAGATTTATATGTAATTTTGTCAGAAAACCAGCAAAAGAACCCACTTTGTGAGAAACCTCATCAGAGAAGTTGCTGGGTTTGCTCCTTATGAGAAGAGGATTACCGAGCTGCTTAAAGTTGGAAAAGATAAGCGTGCATTGAAAGTGGCCAAGAGAAAGTTGGGCACTCACAAGAGGGCAAAGAAGAAGAGAGAGGAGATGTCCAATGTTCTCCGTAAAATGAGGTGATTTAATTTGTTATACAATTATTATGGATATTTGCATCATTGTGTTGGGTTTTATCTTCTTTGTGATGAGTTAATCCCTAATGCTTATTTTTTACTCGTTTTCAACAGGGCTGGTGGTGGTACTGAGAAAAAGAAGTGAGTAGCAGGGGTGGATCCTATCTTTGCAGTTTTAATGAGATAATAGCAGTTGATAATTTTCTTTAGTTTGTAATTCTGTTGTCACAGTTGAATTCTGTCGGTGAAATTTGTGACTGGTTTAAGACAGCGTGTTACATGCAATCTATCTTGTGAAACTATGTTGCACTATTCTTAACTGTCGAGTTTAGTTTATATCGTTGCTGGTTGTTTAGTTATGACTTTCAATTGCAAAAAAAATGACATGAAATGACGAATAGGATGATATATGAGGATATCTTTCAAATTTGTGTTTGAACTTCACTTGTTTAGGTAATTTCCTGAGAAAATGAGTGCGCACTGTTGGTTGAGGAAGCTATGTGCCTATGCCCCTGTTTTTATTTTGAACTATTGGCCACTACCTATATCTAATTAAGTCGTAGAACCTGGTGAATTATTCTAACTGGCTTAATTAGATGGGTTAGTTGAAAATGCTCAATGACTGAATATGAATCTGACGGACCAAGTCATAGCAGGATACAAATTGTTGTTTGTTGCCTGCTTGGATCACAAATAAACTACTCCTTCACTGACCAACAATTGTTTGTCAGAAGATATTAGGTAAGCTTGCTTTCATAAATGGGAAGGATTTAAAAAGTTACAGTCCAAAGTGTAATCTATTGCATAATTATTTGATCTTGATAATTCAGAACACCAAGTAGATTTCTTTTCTATAACTTTAAATTACTCCCAAGTAATTGCAATGGGACTTCTAACTTTGTATTCCCTGTAGTTGAAGGCCAAGGAGCCGAATGAAGAACTACCTGAATCAGGCCTTTGTCCAACTGTAGTAAAACTAACTTGATAGCTCAGTGTCATGCCCACACTTGAAAAATGTAGGACTTTAGGTTCAACTCTCACTGATGTTCCGCTTGGTGCAATCACCTGCGCAACATACACGCTCCTTGCAGGCCCAACATTGGTGACTGTTCTCTTGTGTGTAATAGTTCTGTTATTTGAAGTGTTTTCACTAAACGTTACTGCGAAAGATGGATAATTCAAGTTGCCCGACTGCCCAAGTTTTGAATGACCAGGACAACTGAGATTTCCCCGCGACAATATGGCTAACTGTGAGGAGGTATAGTTTAGACTACAAAGGTAATTTTGGATGTCTTTGCTAGTAATGTCATAGATGAGACCCGGGTTAGAAGCCTTTTCTGGATCAACATGACCTGAACCATATGCAAAAGGGGTTGCATAACCAACTGCTGATCCCCTGTCGCCTATTGGGGATTTTTTGCTGTCGATGGTGTAGGCCGTCGTCATTAGGGCAGATTTGATTGCGGCCGGTGACCAGTCCTTATGAGCAGCCTTTATGAGTGCCACTAATCCGGAAACATGAGGGCAGGACATGGATGTGCCTGAGATTATGTTGAAGAGAACGCTTCTGTTATCGCTCTTGAGCTGTAATGGGCTGATGTTTGGCGGCCATGCGGCTAAGATGTTCACTCCTGGTGCCGTCACATCTGGTTTGATAACGTCAGGTCCAATTAAACTTGGCCCTCTAGATGAAAATGCTGCCATAACTGGTGCAACATTCCTGTATGTTGTGCCTTTGAACATGATTGAAGCGGATGGTTGTCTAGTCGAGTTCACGTAATTTTTAATAGCATTACCAGCTAAAGCTCCTAGTGAAGTTGCTGGTAATATATGTGGATCAGGAAAGAGTTCTTCACCTTCATTTTCAGTGTTTACAAGCAGCATCGCAGCACCTCCTGCAAGCATTACTTGTTCTGCCTTTTTGGCTCGGCCATTCCCTCCCCTTTCACAAACTACAATTTTCCCCTTCACAAGTACCGGCGAAAGGGAACCATTAAAACAAAACTGAGCCCCTTGTATACCTGCAGTTTTACCGTACACAAGTTGCAACTTGTTAACATTTTTACCTGAATACAGTGATGCCCCTGTAAATATTTGACCATTCCCAAGTTTAACTGTGGTTGGAAAACTCCTGTCAAGGTAGCTTGCAGCCACAGTCATGATCCATGGTGCGACATTGCCAACAGTTGAGCTATAGGGGCCTGAATTCCCAGCTGAGCATGACACAACGACTCCCTGTTGAAACGCGCCGAGTGATGCAATAGCTACGCTGTCTTGATAATAAGGCTTTGCAACACCACCTAAAGAGAGTGACATTATATTGACCCCATCACTTACAGCTGTATCCATTGCAGCTAAAATATCAGAGCTTGAACAACCAAAAGCATAACAAACTTTATATGCTGCAATTCTAGCCGTAAACATCATTCCAGTAGCTGCTCCTTTAGCATTACCAAAAAAGCTTGCACCTGGTATAAGATTACCAGCTGCAGTTGATGCAGTGTGTGTGCCATGGCCTTCTGCGTCACGGGGGGATCTGTAATCCACTGTTTCATTTATTTTTCCTCTAACAGATTCATATCCCTTGAAGAAAGCTCTTGCTCCAATTAGTTTCCTGTTGCAATTTGAGATTGTGAAATTTGTACCCTCTTCACATTTGCCTTTCCAATTTGAGGGCACTGGAGGCATGCCAGTGTCGACGAAACTAATGTGTTCTGGCCATATACCGGTGTCCAGAACACCGATTATAACATCAGAAGCCAAGTTCTTGGGTTGCCAGAGTCCCCTGCCAGGATTTAGGCCAAGAAAACTGGGTGAATGAGTAGTGTGGAGGCTCAGCATTTCATCGGGAATGGCATAGAGAAAACCATTGATTTTTGTCAATGATTTTAGGTTTGATTTGGTGAGTGTTGCAGAAAAACCAAACATAGTTGTTTCGTAGGTGTATAGAACGTTGGGGGGATATGATGCTTCTTCTAAATTTTCTTGAATTGACAACTGATGAACAGAGTCCATAATATATTCATGCCATTTTTTGGTTGTCTCAAGACTTTGGATCTTCGACTTGTCCATGTGGACTATGTATGTGCCTCTTTCTGCCAAAACACAAGAAGTTGCTGATACCATCAAGGATAGTAACAGCAAGGTTGTCTGTAAGCTCATGGTTGCTGATGTATACTGCCAAAAAAACAAATATATTGTTAGAAGCATAAAGCAAGTTTAAACCATAATAAGCTCTAGCTAGTTTAAATACAAAGACAGCCTTTTCGATTTTATTTTTTAACTGAGTAAATACTTTTCAGAAAATTGAGTGATAGTAGGGTAAGAGGGAGAGAGGAATATTTAAATACATAATAAAAAATATAGATGCACACCTGACTTTGGCTCCAAATCAAGGAGAAGAAACAAGCCTGAGTGAATGAGTAGTGTTTGAAGGAAGATATAAATAGTAATATAGGAGATATAAAGAAGTGGACAACCAGTGCAATGTATTATTATGTTGGACCATGCATGCAATCCTCCAATATCACACTTGTTAAAGCAATCAAATAAATCAAAGTAGATTAATTTAAAAAAGTGAGAGAAAGCTAATAAACTAATAGCCTAATTTTGACATGATAATTTGTGTATAGTAACAATCATTAATTTCTACATAGATCTTTTCAGACCAACTTGTTTAAACTTGTCAAGGCTCCTTTTTTCTTTTTTTTAAATGAAGCTAGGGTCTCAGATTGTAGACTTTGAAAGCCACATAGCAATCTGAGGTGGCCAGAGCAAGGACTAAGTATATAATCTACAAACCTTTTAATCTATCTATACTCTTTATTAATAAACAAAATAATATAAAAATGACACGTGAAAGTACCAAAAATATCAAAATATCAAATTTGATTATCACTAAATTCGGGTTCGATTCTTCGAAACTACGTAATTATACAAGATTTATTTACTTTAAATTCTTTAGCTTCATCCAAGGTTCGATTCCTTGCAACTACGTAATTATACAAGATTCATTTATTTACTTTAAATTCATTAGCTTTATCAAGGGTTCGATTCTTTACAGCTACGTAATCATACAAGATTTATTTATTACTTTAATTTTTTTGACTCATGCTCGGCCGGTGTTTGACACGGGTTATCAGCTAGTTATGTCTTAGTGTTTAAGTTTTCGTTCACAAGAACCAAAAAACTTTGATGATATGATATATCAAGAACGCTAAAATGTAAAATCAAATGATATTACTGCTGTAACGTTTTCAAGCATTTGAGAGTAAAATAGCAAGCAAGACTACTTTGAAGCAAATAGGTGATACACTGCACAAACGCAACGATAAACGGACAATAAAAATCTGAGGAAATAACTTAGCAAAAGAATGAAAGATCTGAGGACAATAAGTTAGCAAAAGAAAGAAAGATAGGGCCTGTTTGGCTTCTTCTTTATAAGCCCGTTTATGTATTATAAGTTGATAAAAGTGTTTGTGTACTCAACTTATTTGATAACTTATAATTTATAATTTGATAAGTTGAATGTTATAAATCACCAACATTTTACTTAATTTATCAACTTATTCTTTGATTTTTTAATACTTTATATTTTTACCTTTGTGTTTTTAAATATTTTTTTAATTTAAAATGCAAGTGTTGAAATCATTGTATTTAATAATTATTTTTTTCAAATTTAATTTAGCAAACTCTTAACTAATTTATAAATAAATTTATCCAAACACCCGTATAACTTATAAGAAGCCATCAACTTATCACTAATAAAGCACTTATTAATTTTAAACTATAAATCAACTTTTTTGTGATACCCCAAACACGAAAATTTCCGGTTGGGCACATTAGACCAAAAGCAAAAGGCGAATTCTCAGCACGGACACGTATTATTTCATTAGCAAAAGGCGAAGATCTGAGGAAATTTCTAGTTGGGCACATTAGACTAAAAAGTGAAAGAGAAATTCTTAAATTTGTTTCGCAGATGAGTCTTATTTATTGTACTTGCAGCGATTAAAATAAAATAAAAAAATTCATCATTTCATTTATGTAATTACCAAAGGCACTGATACTTTCAACAACTCCGAAAACAACTTTAAAATGTCAGTATAAACTTGTGAACGACGATGTCAACTTCTAAAGACGACAGACTGAAGTTTTGTAACTAGCTTGTCGACAACTGATTCCTGCCTATCTTGTTGAAGATACCACGCAGGATCATACTCGTTTTAATTTTTTAACAAAAATTTCTTGGTATCTATGCTCTTTATTAATAAGGAAAACAATGCAAAAATGACACGTGATACCAAAATTATCAAAATATCAAATTTGGTTATTACGAGACCTGGGTTCGATTCCTCGCAAACAAATACATTTTTTAAAAATATTTATTAATATTTATCAATATTAATATGTTGATGTCGACTCATGCTCAGTCCGTGCTTGGCACGGGTTATCGACTAGTATTTATTAATTAGTTAAACACTTTAGTTGCGCATGAGATTGCAAGAGTGAATGCGAGGTGAAAATCGAGCTCTAGACCTATGCTAACCTGAGGAGCGGCCTTTGCTGTGTACTTTGCCCTCACGTAGTGACATACATAGTTCATATGTACACATTTACGTTTATATCTGATGCAGTATTACACGATACAGCAAAAGGAGAAGTGAAGAAACAAAGATGTTTTACGTGATGGGTATGTTGGAACAGAAGCAAAACTTATGAGGTACATGATATTAAAACAAAGAAATTTGGGGTTCAGTGTGTGAAGAAAAACTTCTAGGTCTAATGTGTAGAAAAACTAAACTTACAAGCTTTCAATTGTAATTTAACCTTCATATTAAGATAATGGAACAAGTAGATTTACTTGATCAGGTGCCTGGTTCAATGAGTTTCTTGAAGCTGTGTTTTCCACTTTGCTTTGTACAGTTTGTGCATTATCTAAACTTATGTTGGATTAGTCTAAGATCTCAGCTAAAATTACTTAAGGGAAGAAAGAAGAGAACAGATTATCTCAGAATGTGGATTAATGTAACAGCCCGACTTTTCGGACTATTAAATCTAAATACAAAACTTAAATAAAACATAATCTTTATTCAATAAATAACGAAAGTCTAATGCATCGGTCAAACTTAACAATAATTCAGAAATATGAAACGGAGACGCAGCTCCACAAATCCAATATTCAATATCAAAATTTATTCAAATATGTCTTTTCAATAATTGCATCTAAATCAAGTAGCACGAAAATCCACACATCCTTAATCTCAATAAGCTTCCAAAGTCAAAACCTGAAATGTTTATAAAAACAATGAGCTGCAAAGCCCAGCAAGTAACTATCGCCCAACGGCTCAAAATAATATTTAAAACAGAATTCTGAACTTTAAATCGATAAAAGAATCTTTAACAAATAAATCTCATTTAATTTCCACAGTTCTAAATTACGGTCATACTATGCCAGTGACACGGCTTCTATATTCGATGGTTCGATGGGGGCTAGTTTACGTCCCTCGATAAGAAAAACTCAACGAGGTATCTATGTGTTCCGGAACGTGCGTAAACTAGTTCTATATGTCACACTATCCAGTGACCGGATTCTATGATTCGATGCGCAACTAAAACTGGGGAATTCTATAAAAATCTTTTCTAAAATCTATTTTCGATATCACAAGTTTTAAAATCAAATATTTCGAAAGCGGATAAAAACATATTTGATAATATTAGTGAGCAACGAAAAGTCACTTACCTCGAAGACGATACTAAACACCGGACTTTAATACGAACTTATCCTATAATATAATTAATAAAAATCAAGTCCTGATACAAAAACAGTGACCTCGTGAGGAGCTTAACAGCAAACAGTGACCAAACAAATTATACAAAAACAAGTTACTGGGCTCTAAGCCCAACATAACATACAACCTTAGCTCATATTAGCATGCAAAAAGCTTGTTAACATGTCCAAGACGTGATACATAATTAGGTCAGTTAAACTTAATTTTATAATCTATTATCCATATATTTAATACACCTCCAGTGCCACACCACACTTACACAAATTTACACAAACTGGAGCATAACAAATCTGGACTAATTTTCATGTACAGGAAAACAACTAAATCAATTTCTAATCATGGTCATGATAATCACATATTAATTTCTTTTTATAAAAAAAACAAACGACTCAACCAAACTTAGAAAATAAGGTGAGCAGTCCCTTTTTTAACGAATCAAATATATTTGTGATAACTAATTTAACATTTTACCGCATATTAATTATCTTCACAAAATAAACAATTGAATAAATTGATACTAACATGCATAACCAAACTAATCTAAAAATAATTTATGAATATGACATGCTTATAAACATAATCAGGAACATTTAAATTTCAAATTTTGCTAATATATTGACTTGTCTGTAAAGACCACAATAAAAACATAAATACGTATATTAATCGTGTCCATCAATCAATTTTGTTCTTAAAACCTTAAATTATCAAAAAGGTTTTGTGCACGCATGTAACTCTAATCAGTCTAAAATTAAAAGGCACTAAATAAGTGCATGCAAGCAAACAAAACTAACTCAGATCGGAAGCAGGAGACATGTACACATAAAAACAATTCTTATAAATTAATCAGGAGAAAACGCACCTCTTTGAGAAATTCTGTACAGGTCTTGTATTATCTAACCGGGGGCTTATATTGGCACATAACCCTAAATTTAATAAAGTAACTAAAATTTGCTTCTAATATTTTGACTACCCCTACAAGTAATTCCAAATTTATAAATATTCTAAATCACACAATTAACTTAAATTAAAAAGATTTCGATTCTCTAAAATATTCTCACGCTTCTTTCCCATAATAACAAATCTTATCCTTATCAAAACTAACTTGTACAAAAAGTTTATGTAATTTTCTAAATAAAAATAATTATCCAAATAAAATTACTTAATATCCAATATCTAATGTTTAAAATATAAATATAAAATTAAGGGATTTTACATTCTTCCCTCCTTAAAAGAATTTGGTCCCCAAAATCTCAAAATGTAAGAGAAAATAAAAAAAATAAGTCACACGTGAAAGGAAATGGTACCTTAGTTACGATTATTGGTGTGACTTCCCGTGATCATAAATACACGTCCACCGGTCTTGTTATCTGATTCCTTCCTTGGTGGTGGATTGTTAGGACATTGAGCAATTCTGTGTCCGACTTCCCCACAGTGAAAACACGCACCTCTATTCCAGCGACACTCTGAATCTACATGGTTCCCGCCACACCTAGTGCAATTATCTTGATTCCCTTGATCACCCATTTGATCGTACACGTGTTGTTTCTTGAGTGGTCCCCCTCGGAAAGATTGTCCACCTGCTGGAGCGAGCCTCTTCTTGTTCCAATTGCCTGTTGCTTTTTCAGATTCTGCTAAGCCCTTCTCGATCACCAAAGCTTTGTTGAGCACAGCCTCGTACGTCTGAAGTTCAAACGACGCCACAGAATTCCTAATATCGGTTCGAAGTCCCTCTTCCAGTCTTCTTGCGCGGCTCGTTTCATCCGCAATCAAGGTAGGCGCATACTTTGCAAGCTTCGCAAATTCTGCTTCATATTCGATGACAGTCTTCCCACCTTGCTCGAGCCGAATGAAGTCCCTCTCTTTTTGCAGACGAACAGTTCTAGGAAAGTACTTGTCTTCTAGAGCCTTCTTGAACTTTTCCCATGTATACGGTCCAGGATTTTCTTCAGTGGTTGCAGTCTCATTCTTTCTCTTCTCCATGAGCCACCAGTCGTAAGCGCTTCCTTGTAATTGATACACCGCTAAGGTGACCTTCTGCTCTGCATTGCTTCCTAGCAGTCCGAAAGCTTTTTCCATTTCTTGTATCCACATCTCGACGATAGCCGGGTCAGTTGCCCCATCAAAAGTTGGCGGGTTCAAACGCTTGAATTGAGAGACTATGCTTTGTTGTCTTGGCTGCTGATTCACCAGTACTGCTAGAGTTTCAGCTAGCTGGTCAAATACGTTTCCTCCTTCACCATTGTTGCCACCCGAATTGCCATTGTTATTCTCTCCGTCCATCTTTTCTTAAACAACAAACTTTTAAATTCATAGTCAATGATCAAAAGCACAAAAGCCAAACACGTCAAATAAACACAAAACAATGCCCTAAATTCAAAATAATTTACTAACTTAAAGGTCAAAATCTACACAAAAACCTACAGGACTGCGTGCACTAGTCCCATACCTAGTACAAACCTACAGGAACGCATCCTAGGGAATGTACTAGTCCCATACCTAGTACACTCCGAAGGAAAGCCGGCTCTTGATACCAACTGTAACAGCCCGACTTTTCGGACTATTAAATCTAAATACAAAACTTAAATAAAACATAATCTTTATTCAATAAATAACGAAAGTCTAATGCATCGGTCAAACTTAACAATAATTCAGAAATATGAAACGGAGACGCAGCTCCACAAATCCAATATTCAATATCAAAATTTATTCAAATATGTCTTTTCAATAATTGCATCTAAATCAAGTAGCACGAAAATCCACACATCCTTAATCTCAATAAGCTTCCAAAGTCAAAACCTGAAATGTTTATAAAAACAATGAGCTGCAAAGCCCAGCAAGTAACTATCGCCCAACGGCTCAAAATAATATTTAAAACAGAATTCTGAACTTTAAATCGATAAAAGAATCTTTAACAAATAAATCTCATTTAATTTCCACAGTTCTAAATTACGGTCACACTATGCCAGTGACACGGCTTCTATATTCGATGGTTCGATGGGGGCTAGTTTACGTCCCTCGATAAGAAAAACTCAACGAGGTATCTATGTGTTCCGGAACGTGCGTAAACTAGTTCTATATGTCACACTATCCAGTGACCGGATTCTATGATTCGATGCGCAACTAAAACTGGGGAATTCTATAAAAATCTTTTCTAAAATCTATTTTCGATATCACAAGTTTTAAAATCAAATATTTCGAAAGCGGATAAAAACATATTTGATAATATTAGTGAGCAACGAAAAGTCACTTACCTCGAAGACGATACTAAACACCGGACTTTAATACGAACTTATCCTATAATATAATTAATAAAAATCAAGTCCTGATACAAAAACAGTGACCTCGTGAGGAGCTTAACAGCAAACAGTGACCAAACAAATTATACAAAAACAAGTTACTGGGCTCTAAGCCCAACATAACATACAACCTTAGCTCATATTAGCATGCAAAAAGCTTGTTAACATGTCCAAGACGTGATACATAATTAGGTCAGTTAAACTTAATTTTATAATCTATTATCCATATATTTAATACACCTCCAGTGCCACACCACACTTACACAAATTTACACAAACTGGAGCATAACAAATCTGGACTAATTTTCATGTACAGGAAAACAACTAAATCAATTTCTAATCATGGTCATGATAATCACATATTAATTTCTTTTTATAAAAAAAACAAACGACTCAACCAAACTTAGAAAATAAGGTGAGCAGTCCCTTTTTTAACGAATCAAATATATTTGTGATAACTAATTTAACATTTTACCGCATATTAATTATCTTCACAAAATAAACAATTGAATAAATTGATACTAACATGCATAACCAAACTAATCTAAAAATAATTTATGAATATGACATGCTTATAAACATAATCAGGAACATTTAAATTTCAAATTTTGCTAATATATTGACTTGTCTGTAAAGACCACAATAAAAACATAAATACGTATATTAATCGTGTCCATCAATCAATTTTGTTCTTAAAACCTTAAATTATCAAAAAGGTTTTGTGCACGCATGTAACTCTAATCAGTCTAAAATTAAAAGGCACTAAATAAGTGCATGCAAGCAAACAAAACTAACTCAGATCGGAAGCAGGAGACATGTACACATAAAAACAATTCTTATAAATTAATCAGGAGAAAACGCACCTCTTTGAGAAATTCTGTACAGGTCTTGTATTATCTAACCGGGGGCTTATATTGGCACATAACCCTAAATTTAATAAAGTAACTAAAATTTGCTTCTAATATTTTGACTACCCCTACAAGTAATTCCAAATTTATAAATATTCTAAATCACACAATTAACTTAAATTAAAAAGATTTCGATTCTCTAAAATATTCTCACGCTTCTTTCCCATAATAACAAATCTTATCCTTATCAAAACTAACTTGTACAAAAAGTTTATGTAATTTTCTAAATAAAAATAATTATCCAAATAAAATTACTTAATATCCAATATCTAATGTTTAAAATATAAATATAAAATTAAGGGATTTTACAATTAAGCTAATAATTACAGAAAAGAAAAATACGCAGTTATGTTTCACTAAAATCCATAACTTAGATAAATCAGCTACAAATTACTGACTGCATTACTATAGTGAATCACATTACAGAATTTCCATTTCGATCATCAATAAAGAGTCTGCGACGAGTTCATTTCCTTTTCTTTTTGGGCACAAACACAATTGATCCTCATCAGAATCAAAAGTTCTGCAGAATGGATTTGTGGAAGCACTGAACAGAAGACAGTGTAAAATCTTTAACTATTTTTGCAAAAAAAAATCTATGTTCTCACAATTTGTTTTTTTATTTTTTACCAAGTAGGGTTGTAGTTACCCTGAATTGAAGTAGTTTTGTGTCATTATCATGCATATCAATTTACAAAATTAATCATTGCTTTTCTTTGCAAGCGTGAATAAAAGTTCTAATCCATATCTGAGAAGAGTGAGTGTGTTAACCTTTCCAGTGGGCACATTTTATTGCAGTCTCGGAATGGTAATCATCATTAAAGTTTTCATGGAGTCGACTTTAAGTTTTTGAACCACTTATTATATTGCTCCAATGTGATTCTGCTGTCTGCAGAGCATGAAGTACGTGTATTTGGCAAACACAATAATATACAATGCTCCCAAAAATTTACAAGGTGCATTTATAACTATGTCGTCGGTAACATTGTAGTATTACCTCCGTCTCATTTATATTGTTAACGGACAAAAATTTACGTTCTGATTGAAGTTTATTTCAGAGATGGCCTAAATTTACACCGACTTGGTGTGCTGGGCTTAAACAGAAGCAAATGAGTTGGCTTCCTAGAAATAGAAAACGTAAAAGAAACTTTAGTCTAAAGAGAGAATAATTTGTTGTTTGGACCATGGAGATGTGAGAATAAATCATAATACTTATGTGTGGGGGTGGTAGGGGCAGCTTTGCTGGGTGGAAATGGTAGTGGTAGTGGGCGGAGGTGAGTTAAGCAGATAAGCCTTGGGATGTGCCGACTCCAAAATCTGTAGGCGCTCATGGAACGTAGTGATTAAGAGATTTTAATCGATTTATGAGAATGGAAATAAAGGTTTCATACATTTTCTTTTCTTAAAATTTTCTTTTCATTTTATTAATCGGTTGAATCCACTTAGTTTCTTTTTTAGTTATTATATATGCAACATGCAAGCGTAATAAAACTAAAAACTGAATGTAAAGATGTTAAGTATAGTAATAGCCTTGGGACCCGGGAGAAAATATTACTTTATCGAATTTATTATTTTATCAAAAGTAAAAATACATTGTTTTCATTATATTGGGATCACAAAAAAAATAATTATTTTAACCAGGTTATTATTTTATCGATTATTATTTTATTTTATTTTTGAAAGTGAAACTTTCATTAAGATGAAATATCAGAAGATAACGTCTCCAACAACAGGTTTGGAGGAGACACAAACACATTGAAGCTATTTAGCGAAATAGGGACTCTAGCCATAAGATGAGCTCCCATATTTGCTTGCTTTTTAACATGACATAGGGATAAATCTACCCTATGCTTGAACCTCACTCTGTAGTAATCTAAAATATGACCAATCTTCAGGTAATAGCTTGTATCATTCTTCAGCGCCTTGACCACCATTTCTGAGTCACTCTCAATGATCACATACTGAAGCCCCAGTTCCTCAACCCAATCTAATGCTTCCTGAATTCCCCGAGCCTCTGCTTCCATTACAGACGCAGCACCATGAAATTTCATAATCTTTCCTTTTATGAAGTCACCGCTATCATTCCTAATAAGCATACCCACAGTGAAGAAAGGATTTCCAGACAACAATGAAGCATCCACATTAAGCTTAACATAGCCTTGCTCCGGAGGTTTCCAAGTTAGACTCCTTGCTACCGTCGACCTGGTTGAACCTAAGTTTAAAGCTGCTTTTCTATTCATAGCCAATTGTCACTCCTTGATTAGCTTCCTACCAATGTCCATAGTTACAGCTGATGTGAACACCGTACCTTCCCATACTTTCTTGTTCCTTGCAAACCACACTCTTCATAGAACCGTAGCTATCTTCTCCACTTCTTCAGTACTTGCATTAGTAATTCTGTCCAGGAGCCATGTAGGAGCACATTCAATGGAATGCCTATTGAAATCAAGGCCCACAATTCGCCAACATTCTGCAGCAAAATTACAGTCAAAAAATATGTGCAGTAGATGTTCTATGTCATGTTCACACATAGAGCAAATAATAGGGACTGCAACTCCTTTACTTCTGAGAAGCTTCCTTACGGGAACATTGATTTTGCAAAAATGCCACAAGAAGGTTCTGATTTTATGCGGCAACTTAAGGTTCCATAGTCTGTTCCAAACTTTTGAATCCGTAGTCGGAGTTGACACAATGTTATTGTTAACCCAAAATTGGTATCCTGATTTGACTGTGTATCCCCCCGTTGTGGTACCACCCCAAGCGATCCTATCTTTTGCTTCACCTTGTGGAATCCTTGTTTGAAGAATAAACTGAATATCGTCTTGATGAAAATCTTGTTGTACTTTATACTCGTCCCAGACTTTGCTATTAGAACATAAGTAACTACAAGCATAATCATTTCTGACTATAGTTAAGTGACTATTCTCAACACAGTAATCATCTTTGCCTTTCAACCATGGATTTTTAAAGATTCTGATGTCTTTCCCATCCCCTAATATCCACCTGAAGACAGCTCGAAGTTTTTTTTTTGCTTCCCATAGACCTAGCCAGATGAAGCTTGAGTCATTTCCTTTAGAAGTTTGAAGGATATGCCCCTCCGGGAAGTATCTAGCTTTATATAATCGAGAAACTAGAGATGATAGATTGTGACCGAAATTCCAAATGTGTTTCCCCAACAGTGCTATATTGAAACCTTGGAGATTACGAAAACCCAAACCACCTCTACTTTTTGCTATTGCTATCTTATCCCACCCCATCCATCGAACACCTCTACTATTGCTTCCATTAGATTGCCACCAGTAACCATTAAACAATCTCTCTATTTCGACACACAAGGATTTCGGTAGTAGGAAGCAGGACATACTGTATGAAGGTATGGATTGCGCCACATTTTTTATCATTACTGTTTTTCCTGCCTTAGACAGAAGCTTGTTATTCCAATCTTGAACTTTATGCCAAACCTTTTCCTTAATGAAGTTAAAGACATATTTTTTAGATCTACCAATGAGGGATGGGAGACCCAAATACTTGATGTCTTTCAACTCATTATGCACTTCTAGAATGCCTTTGATTTCAACCTGTTTGTCACGTCTCACATTGGTAGAAAAAAAAAATACCCGACTTTTGATAATTTATAGCATGTCCTGAGGTGCTTCCATGCTCGTTAAGCATGGACTTAATTGTGAACGCTTCCTCCACTGTTGCTTTAAAAAACAAGAAGCTGTCATCGACAAACAGTAAATGGGTTATCTTAGGAGCTAGAGATGTAATTTGACCCCCATTAATAGTACCAATAACTGTTGCTTCTGAAAGTTTTTCAGATAAGCCCTCAACATAAAAAAGAAATAGGTAAGGAGACAATGGGTCTCCTTGCCTAAGACCACAACTCTACTTCCATTAACAAAGACCTTGTAGCTCACTGTTGTAACACATAACATCATACATTTAATCCACTTCTCCGCAAAACCCATTCCACGCATTCTACTTGTGAGATACGACCATCGCACACGATCGTAGGCTTTGGAAATGTCCAATTTCAGAGCTACTTCTCCATCATGTCATCTATTCTTTCTCTTCATGAAATGCAGCAATTCAAAAGCTACTAAAACATTATTAGAAATGTTCTTACCTGGAATGAAAGCCGACTGATTCTCAGAAATTATGTTTGGCAGAATTGTCTTTAATTTGTTGGCAAGAACCTTGGCTATTATTTTGTAAAGGACATTACATAGCGCAATCGGCCGTAAATCAGTCATACTTTCCAGATTGTCCTTCTTAGGGATCAGTATCAAAGTTGTCTCATTTAGATTCGCAGGAAAAGAGAAATCATCTAACCAATCACTGCAACATTTGAACACGTCACGGCCAAGTAAATCCCAGAAATATTGGAGAAAAGCATGACTAAAGCCATCAGGTCCTGCAGACTTATCCGGGTGCATCTGCTTTACAACCATCATAAATTCATCAAACCTTAAATCAGAGATGAGATTATCATTATGAGCAGTTGTGATGATACTAGTTCCATGATTGTTTTCTTCTAAATCTCCAATTGAAACATCTGCGAAAATGTTCCTATAGTAATCCACAACGATGTTACACATAACGTCATGATCACTCACCACTTTGCCTTCAGAATTTAACAAGTGAGAGATGTGGTTCTGTTTTCTTCTTTTCGAAGCATCTGCATGGAAGTATTTAGAATTGGTCTCCTTGGCACATTGTTTCCAATACAATTCTTCATGATAGAGCAGCTCGTCTAATTTATTCTTCTCATCAAAATATTGCTTGATACTTTGATCATCAGTCCTGTTTATAAGCAAACTTGTTGAGTCCTTCAACTTCTTGACTTTATCTCGAAACTTATGAAAAAAGTTTCTACCTCATTTTGCCATGAAGGAAGAAACTGAAAGCAATTTAGGAAGCATATGTATAGGAGGTATAGATTTTCAGTAATCTGACACTTCTTGTTTGAAATTCGGCTCATTTAGCCAAGTATTCTCAAACTTGAAACAGAACTGCTTCCTCGACCACGTCGCTAGCATCGACTCTAACACGATGGGATCGTGATCTAATGAAATCGTATGAGACACTAAAAGATTACACAGAGAGAATTTTCTCCACCACTGATCATTTGCCAAAGCTCTATCAAGCTTCTCCCTTACCAGCTCGATGTCCCTTTACTTTTCTCCCAGGTGAAGTCACCACCTGTTAGAGGTAACTCAAATAGACCACAGTCCTCAATAGCCAATCTGAAGCCTTCTAAAAGAGATTGAGGATGAGGATGATTTCCCTGTTTATCAGAGGCCTACAACATATCATTGAAGTCTGCAAATATGCACCATGGAATGTGAACATTGGACGACAGAGTTCTGAGAAAATCCCAGGAAGCTTGTCTTCGAGTTCTTTCTGGATAGCCGTAGAAGCAAGTCAGCTTCCAAGAAACCGTTGAACCATTCATAAAATGCACGTTAATATGATTACTCGAGGAGTCCAAGACATGACAGTCCACCGAGCGTTTCCACATTATAGCTAGACCTCCACCTCTACCTATACGATCCACTTCAAAAGAATTAAAAAAACCCAAGTTTAACAGCTAATTCTTTAATAACTTTAGCCTCTACTAACGTTTCTGATAAAAATACAAAATCGGGCTTTCAAGATTTCAATAAATCTCCAAACACACGAACTACACGAGGGTTCCCCATCCCTCTGCAGTTCCAACTTAGAAGATTCATAATGGGCGGCTAGCTTGCCCTGCAAGCGTAGCCATATCGTGAACTGAAGAAACTACATAATCCGGTTCAGAAAATACAGCTTTAATTTGAGTTTCGTTTTGCCCCACCTTTTTAACAAAGTCAATGTATCATCTATGTCCATTGTTGTTTTTGATTCTGGCCCATGTCTTCGTCTTTTTCTATCCTCTATTTCCAACCCATTATTTTCCTCTTTTTCCAACCCATCTACCAAAACTAAAATAGATGTCGACCCAGGCCTAGTTACATTATAATTCCCTCCCTTCAAATTATATGAAATTTCCCTATCATCTCGCCTGTTTTCTCTCCTATCAGATAAGCTTAGAATCGGTTTTCCTGAAAAATCATCTGTGACATCCGGTTGGTTATTTTCCCGTCCAACTCTCACCGGCCACTCTACATCATCCTCCTCGCGTAACCATTTACTATTACCATGTCCTGCTCCTCGACGAACTGGTGCACGTAACCATGCCCCCATTCCTTAGCACCACCATCACCTCTATTATCCAAGGATTTTCTGCAAAATCTTTCAGTGTGTGTGACAAGACCACAGGCAAAACAGAAATCCCCGAGATGTTCATATTTGCACAAGACAGTGAACTCAGTCCCTTTCTTTCTCATTTTTTTCTTCCTCTTCAATAGTTTCCTTACATCCAACCTAATATTTATCCGCATAAATTCTCTCCATATACTCACGTTATTCTTGACATCATAAGAGGTAAATTCTCTAAAAAAATTCCCCAGCTGTTGACCTACTGCTTCAGACATAAATCCATTTGGAAGTTCGTAAACCTGAATCCAAATGTTAATAAATCAAAGTGGCACTTTCAATGGCTCTTCTCCCCTTAGGATTTCATCTAATAATAACATTGAATTATCAAAGGACCAAGGTCCACCATTCATCACCCACGCTTTGTCCTCTTTATGATAGAACTGAAAAAGATAGATCCCTGTCTCCAATTCCTTAATGTTTATGCCCATAATGGGCTTCCATATATCTGCCATCTTTACTCTCATCGCCCTGGTGTTGATATTCTTCTCCGTTAGAAAACGGCCTATCAAACAGAGTTCATATTTGTCCACCTCTTCCTCTATGTCCCCATCGAAAGTTAGATCCTCATTTTTCTCGTCCTCCATATTAAGATTCGTGAACTGTTCATCAATGTTTCTGTATCTTGCCATAATGGCCTCACACAGATCTGAAAATCAGAAATGATGAGAAGAAAAGACTCTCACATGAGATATGAGATAGGAGAGATCAAGATCAGGTCATAACTCATATATATTATAGTTCTAAAAGTTTAATTTCTACGCCATCGATTATTACTTAATTAAGGTTGAACTGTAATTGAGTCAACTTCATCGGAATTGCATCCTTGTCATTTTTTCAATTGTTAAGGTGAAACGAACAAGACTCTTCTCGGGTTTGGCTATTAGCCAAGATGAAATCCGACTTTCTAATTTGTTGTTCTTACGAATTTGCTGATATTGAAATGATTTAACATGAGACTAGAACATTATATTCGGTATTCAATAGTAAATCTTAAGTTTCACAACTTGTTAAATTGGACTTGATTGAAAGATCCAGTATCATTTTACCATCAATTGTATTATGGGCATATGTCCCATTAATGTATTTTTCAAAGTAACCAAAATTATAACAATAATCGCATTGAGACTGAATGAGTTAAATGATCCGACCCAATTGTTTAACGATGTTATGAAAATAGGTAAAGTAACGAAGAAAAATGAGTAAATTTTTGAATATTTTAATATTGAATGTATGAAATTAGTAGAGTAGAGAAAAAGAGTTGAAGTAGTTAAATTTTATAGAACTTAAGTGCAGTTTGATGTCATCAATTATTATTATTTTTGCTCAAAAATGACTATCATAATTGTTGCTATTTTATGAATTAAACTATTATTTTTTTAACAGATGATTGCACTCCGTCAACTTCTTTTAACGGACGTTAACAGTTTCATTTTTTTAATTTTTATTATTGTAATTTGACGACCCAACTATTATTGTTTTGCACAAAAATAATTTTTTTTTATATATTTTGACATTTCTTTAACCAAATTTTATTAAAAAATAATTTAACTAAACTATATTTTCAAAATGCTTAATTGAATTTAAAATTTTTTATTGTAAAATTATTATACACAATTTTTAGACAATAATACTAGAATAACAACTTAAACCGAAAAATATAAAAGCAAATTATTAAGTTACGCTTAATTTCGATATATCTAAAAACCTTTATATATGTTTCTTTAATTTTTGTTTTTTTAACATACGGTGCGTAATATTAGTACTGTAAGTAGATTATTACTGTAAATAACGTAGACAAGTCAAAACGTAAGAGTGCTAGGCAGCTTTGATGGTCTTTGAATGATCAGTTGTCCATCCAAACACACGAATTGAACTGTGGGGTCATTTCTTGAGCTCTCAGACATGATGGATACTGAATCAGGTTAGTTCACAAACCTAACTACTTATTCTAACAATTTGTATATATGTTTACTTGTTTAATATGATCATGGTGTAGTAATGGAGTTCTTGGGATGCGTGCCGTTGCTTCAGAGACTTCCTGCCTCTTCTCTGCGCAAGATTGCCCAACTTGTTATCTTTAAGCATTTCGGTATCTGCTTACTCTCTTTTCTTCTTTTTTGTAATTTTTATATTGCATTTCTCAGACGGGAACAGTAATCCGGGGTGTCAAATGTTACTCCCTCCGTCTCTCTTAGTTAGTAAAGCGGTAGGATCAATCAATATTTAATGTAGTTAATTTTTATATTATAAAATTTAACAGCTTCTACAAATTTTTGAAATATAAAGAATTGAGACATATATCCAAAAAAGAAAAGTGTAAAATGAAGTTACTAGCGGCCCCCTGAAACCTCAAGTTGTTTGGTGGAGGACTTAGGGGTGAAAGACAACTTTAACCTTTTTTTTTTTATAAAATTAACAAAAATATCTGTTTTTAAAATTTTGACCAACTTTACCGGATGGAATACCTAACTGTTAGTGGAGTATTCCATATATATGGAATACCCATGGGATACTCAAATACTCAACTACCAGTGAAGTATCCCAAAAGATAAAATTGACCATTTTTTCCAGAATGGTTATTTTTGTTAATTTTATCAAAAAAATGGATATTTTTGTAATTTTTTCGAGGGGTTACCGATATCTTATATTATATTTTAAATGGAACGCTATACACATATTAGCAATGCACAACAGTGCTGCACATTGCATATCACACAAAATAGTAATGTGCCAATAGTCATGCCTGATAAAACGCAAGTAGTCGCGCGTGATACAAGACAAGTGATTCACATTTAAGCATCCTGTGACAGTCCTGAATCTTGCTCGAAAGTTGTAGTGCAAAGGAGCAATATGCTAGTCGTGTTCGTCCCTTGGCCATTTAGCATTGAACAACATCTGCCCAAACAGTTATCAAAAGTCGCACATGCCTCTGATCCACGTTGCTGATAACAAATAACTCTTAACATATTAAGAAACCAAATAGGAAAGCATGAAAGTAATCTGTTGGCTTCGGATTTCCACATATTCCACTACATCAGATAACTCTGCTTGAGAAAAAACCTGTTTTCTAATTTAATAGTTGAAGCTGCATTCACCACTGACAGAAACAAAGATGGTGTGTATAGATATTATTCACGCAACTTATTTCTTGGAAAACTTGTTTAAAATTTCTCCACAAAAAACTTTGTCAATGGACTTTTTCCATTAATAACAAAAACAACAAACGGATGTACGTGAATTTCGAACAAACATTCAAAACCAAGGAAATTAACTTTCATGCAATAGACCCCCTTTGATTTGAAATATTAATACATGCATCATATGTATTTGTTGTTTGTCAATTGCTTTGGAAATCTTCTTGTCATGGTTCAGCAGTTCAGCTCATCAACTTCATCAATGTTCTCCATTTGTACTTGTTGTACTGTAACTGATCCCTTTTCACTAATTCCAAATATATCACTAAGTAGTGTTATCATCACAAGCATTCCTTGTACACTTTCTTCCGTCCGTGTCT
The DNA here is from genome assembly GCA_030848705.1 of Heracleum sosnowskyi. NCBI lineage: Eukaryota > Viridiplantae > Streptophyta > Magnoliopsida > Apiales > Apiaceae > Heracleum > Heracleum sosnowskyi. Next base: position 27,550,051 of record CM061243.1, read on the forward strand.
CTTTTTGATGTTCAACAACAGATAACTTCATCAAACACATCTTGTGCATACTTGCAACATAACTTTCACTATATTCGAGATTTCCAATTCTTGGATCCTCATGGGCTTGTTTCCAATATTTTGCTATTTAAATTTATTTAAGAAATATGACAACATATTTTTTCTGGCAAAATATGAAAGAGTTTTGATTTCTCACAGTGATAAAGCATGTTGTTTTGATGTTTACTTAACTTTTCTGAATAATCAACCAGTGCATATCTTTTAATAAAAATCATACTCATTTGGGACCATGAATAAGTTACATTTTTACCATATTTATGCCTAAAACATTGCAAAGAGTTCACCAATATCTTTAACTGATTTGAATTTTTTTCCCTTATCATCATGTAAACTATGGCTATTTTTAACAGTCACTCATATCCCAAATTTTTATTTAAGAATTCATCATAATACGTAAAACTGTAACTTATTCATATTCCTAACTGTACATATGACTGTGAGATGTGATTGGGTGCAAAGATTTCAGCAACTTATTATCTTCATTTTTGTTCTTGGCTGATAAAGCTATTAGCGTAGACCTTTGCAATTGATTTATATCTGAGGGTGGACGTATTTAGTGCCGAGGTAGTGCCATAGCATACCCTGACAAAATATTTATCTAGTTTTTATAGAATTTTTCGGTTATAGAAATTTAAATGCATATGTTATTAATGCCTCTAGACTCTTATTATTTTGGAACAAGGAAAGGAAGAGTATTCTTTAAGATATAATTCAAGGGATTGAACTCTTTTTGTCCGGGTAAAATGTACAATTTACCCTTTAAAAAAAGTTGCAAGTGACATTTGGCTACCCTCAACTTTTTCACTGGGTCTCTGCCACTGTGTGCTTGTATACTGTAAAATCGTAAAAATCCTCAAATACAAAACTTGATGAAATGTTTTGTGTTGTATTTTTTTTTTACATGACTAATAATTATATTGCTTTTTTATGATTGAATTATGCCATTAAAGATCATGGAGACTCTATTGTTCGAGAAGGAGATGCACTGGATGGAACCTACTTCATATGGGATGGGGAAGTAAGTTAAGTATGTTTTTGGCATTGATCGGATTTTATTTATGACCTCTCTAATGATTTAAATGATTGTATAGGCAGAAGTTTCCTCAGTCCAGGAAGACGATGAAAGCCGCCCAGAGTTCCAGTTGAAAAAATATGATTATTTTGGTCAAGGTGAGCACCACTAATTTCAGTATATATAAGTTACATCATAGATGAATGATCGTATCTGATCCTTTTGGTTAAGTTTCTTACAATTTCCCCCTTTCCGAATTCATTGTTGAAAAATTTCTTAGTGGAGACAATAGACTTGTAGATCATAGATCCTTCTAATGAACTTCTCTTCTTTGAAGTGAAGTTTGTAAATATGTAACCTGAAGGCGTGAACTGTATAAAACCTATTACATATCTGAACTCTGAAGTTATCACAGGCGTTATGTAACATTTTCATTTTTTTTAATCTGTGTGGCCTCTTTGTATGTCGAATAGTTGCAGTTTATGAGCGTTGATGAAAAACACAAGAACATAGACAAAAGTAATATGATTGTGTAGGATTCTTTTGTTTCTGTTAAAAAATAGAGATATACATTCACTCATACAAAGTGCACAATTGTATGTTGTTGCATGTATTACAGTTACAGATTGTATCTTATTGTGGAACTCTCGAAAATTATGGGCTTCGTTCTTATCTTCACAAAAAAAGTAGCGCAAAATTTTATATTTTATATTTTATATTTTATTCCCAATTAATTCTATATTTTAATTCATTGGGTTACTTTGACCTGAAAAAATTGTTTAGAGACTTGGAAAGATGATCTGATGCTTCCAAAAGGTTGATTTCGTTTTGTTGCTTCCATCGGAGCTATTCTATGATCTTCAATCTTCATAGCATAAAAAGTAATAATTTTCTGATAATGCTAAGAAGTCAATTCCGAAGAGTAATCAACACATCTTTTCAGGTTTGGAAGCATCTGTGCAGCATGCAGATGTAGTTGCATTAACTAAGGTACTAAAGATTCACAAAATTCAGGCATTGCCTATAGCCTTAAGTGGAAGATATAACAAGCATGTCATACTTTGTCTGTGGTGACAGCTGATTTGCTTGGTGCTGCCTCACATGCATTCTAATCTTTTGGAGCCAAATTCTATCTGGAATGCAGATTACTCTTCTGAAGCATGCTCTCTTATGGAGCAAATTCTTCACTTGAAACCTATAGAAGTATGTATTTGCATATTTCAGTTTGGTGATTATGCTTCCATCAAGCTGCACGTACTCACCTTTAGTGTGTGTTTCTTGCATTTTTTTCTTTTGCATGGTGTTACAATTTAGTCTTAGATTGTTATACTCTTTAGTGCATGCTTCCACTTTCGTATATTTATAGTATCAACTGGGTCGATAATTCACTTTTGTTCTTCGATAAAATTTCCAGCTATTATTTCTGTTTGTATTCAATATTGTTTATTGATATAGGATTGATTAGATTCTGGATATCAATGTCGTTTGAGGTCGCCTGTTATTATGTTATTATCTGAGGATAGTACTTATAAGTCGAAATCTAGTGATATTTCTCATATGGTTTTAGTTTTTATTTAAAATAAATATTAGGCCGTTGAATTAATATTATCGGGAAAATAAATTTGTTTGTGAGTTTTCTTTGTTGTCTGTAACTATAAATTTCTCTGACTTTTGTCATTTTTTGTGTTCTTGTGGAAATTTAATGGACTACTTATTTGGTATCATTACAAAACAATTATTAAATATCCATATATGGGGTGTTGGCTTATGTTTTCTGTTTTTGTTTGAAGGTGAACATTTTTCAAGGTATCACATTGCCAGATGCTCCAAAGTTTGGAAAAGTGTTTGGAGGACAGTTCATCGGACAGGCATGATTTAGCTCAGTTATACATATCTGGTGAAATTACAGAAAAAAGATATGATTTTTCATTCATTGAGTTTGCACTATAGACATTAGTTTGTCATAATCTTCTGGCATGAATAAATTTTAAACTTTAACAAGGAAAGAGGTATTTTAAATTTTGCTAACTTGCAAGAATAAATTTCCACCATCACATTTAGCAAAATAATTTTATCAGTAGAGATAATTTAGTAACTGTTATATATTATCATTAGACTCTGATAACAAACTTGCCGCTACTTTCTTGTAGAATTTTCTCTTCTTCGATCTTTTTATACACAAGTTTTTACGTCAACATTCATCTAAGCCAGTACTTACTGTTGACTTTATTCATGCCGACGAAGGATCTTCTCTTCTTCGATCTTTTCTTGCAAATTGTTAGGTCAACATTCATCTAAGCCGGTACTTATTGACTTATATTCATGCTGTCAAAGCATATCTTATATATTGCTCCCAGTGAAGACTGTGTAGTTAAGTTTATCTTTGTATATTGATATTGGTGTTGGCTCCTAGTTCTATTTTATAGAAACTAGAAAGTGATAAGTGGCTTCCTGAAACACCCTAACAAAGGCCACTTTAGTACGCACCACAAGGCGACCCAAAAGTGCTGCAATCTTGGTACACATTAGTAAGTTTGTGCTTACAAATGCATTCAAACTTAACTAAATGATGTAGGGTTTTACAAACACCCTCTTTGCTGGGTTTCTGGCCGGGCCTGGGGACCTAATACCAATTTCAACCCCAGTTTGTTGGGTTCAGTGCTCAAAGCACCCTTCCGGCCGGGCTTGGAGCCCTAAAACCAAATTAATCACCCCAAGCCCGAGTCACATGCCTATTGCATACCAGATTGTACCACAACCCACCACAGGTTGATCGAGCTGGCAACTTTGTTACAGTTGTAGGCTTGTGGTTTTAAAGGAATTCAAAGCTACTTAATTGACGTATGTGGAATGTTACACTTTTTACAGCTGATGAAATTGTAGCTTCCTGTATGTTTATAGTATGAGTTCTATATGTTTTAGATGTATATATCTGTAGCATTAGATTTTTTACAGCTGTTTATGACATTTTTATCAAGTGCTTCCAATGCATATTAATTGTCTGTCTTTATTTGGCAGGCCCTGGCTGCAGCATCAAAAACTGTTGATTGCCTAAAGATCGTTCATAGTATGCATGCTTACTTTCTACTTGTTGGGGATATTGATAGTAAGATATCTGCTCAAGTGGATTGGACCAACTAATTCCAATTATTTATCTTTATAATATTTATTTTACTTTCAATTTGTCATCTTCATAATTCTTATGCTCTATATATTTTGGAAATAACTAGACTGGTTGATTTTATTTGTTTCTGGACGCAAGCAACTTCCTTAAAGCCTAGAAAATCCATACCGGAAAAAACATCTCCCGTTATCGAGCATTTCTCTTCCTTCCAGGTCATAGAAGTACTAAGTAGAACACAAGCTCTAAGTAGAAGATTATCTTTCCATCTTAAAAGGTTGCATCAGTTAATTAGGAAGGAAGAGGTAAATTAGGGATTCTATCTTAGTTTCAGATGCTCGCACGAAGCTACCTCTAGACAAAGTATCTTGAGCTTTTAAAAAAATTGAAACTGAAAATACACAGCAAAGCAAAGCATAAAAGGAATTTATGGAAGTGCTTGTCTGAGTTTGTGTGATGGCGTACACACTAGTAACCAAGTACAGATGCTGTACATTTCCTTTACCTGCTCCAAGCCTTTCTTTGTGAGTGCATAGAAATCATGCTTCTACAAAAGCAAACATGCTATTTCCTAGGTCTATCAGTATGTCCTAGTGCTAATCAAATTCCACAGCTCAAGTGTAATAGTCCCTTACTCTTTAGTGTCTACATGCTATCTTTCTGCGAATTGGTGACGATGGTTATCTTCAGATATTAGGTTAGGTTTAAGAAGTTATTTTATTTTCGAGTTTAATAATCTAGGAAGGGTACATTCAGTCATTGACAGGAAGGGTACATTCAGTCATCGACTCTTCTTTAACTAACAGTATATGCAAATTTAGTTTTTCACTTTTGTTTCTAGTTCAGGTATTTAAATCATCATCGAGAACAAGTTATTTTAGCTCTCATATCTGTTTTTCATTATCTTAATTTACCTCAAAGAACTGAAATGTGACGTCAAATTTTCTTTCAGTAAATTATCTGTAGCTCATAAATCTGAAATGTTAAATCGGGGAAGCCCCTGCATTTTGAGTGTTATCTATTTGATTCACATGACTGTTTCACATACAGATTTCCAATGACAGTAACATTTCAAAATTTTCAGTTCCAATAATCTATTATGTTGATCGCATGCGTGATGGAAAAAGCTTTGCTACCCGAAGGGTAGATGCAATACAGAAGGGGAATGTTGTATTCTCATTACTTGCGTCATTTCAGGTATCTTGACTTCTCTGTAGTCAAATAAACTAAAATAAAAAAAAACACTTGAAAGCTTTTGAGTAAATATAAGTAGTTGTCTCCGACTTTTTAGTCCGACTAAAACTTTTCAAACCACCTTAGAAGCCAAAAGTCAGCTCCTCGCCTGTTTTTATACCCTCAAGTGCTTAGTTTCGGACACTAGCAAGAGAGTGAGCAGCTGTTCCATGTTTGGACTCAATTCCTTTTAATAAATATAAGATGATGTATAGACTTAAAAATAACATGCCAACACAAGTACATGGCTATATTTAGTTATTTAGTTATTTTGTTATACCCGAAGGCTATATTTAGTTATTTACCCATAAACCAAATTACCCTCTTTCCATTCGCACACTATTTAGAAATAAATAAATTATAAGCTCTTCTGTGGAAAGAGATAAATATTTATGCCTACGGAATTGATTTAAAGTTTAAGCTAGTGAACTTTTTTAATACAACACTTGATATCAAGCTAATTCATATTAGCCCTACTTTTACTTATTAAGTTCTCAAGTATTTGTTGCAATATAAAATCTATCATGTCCTCCTTTTAGTTGATTCACTTGTTAGTTTTTTCTTATTTTTCTTAGTGATTGTGATTTTTAAAATCTGTTGCAATAAATCTAAAAGTATGTGTCAAATGACATAAACTATAATTTTACAGAAGGAAGAGGAAGGGTTTGATCACCAGTACCCAGTGATGCCTTCTGTGCCTGATCCAGAAACGGTAAGAGAACTAAACTTATGTAATGTTCAACAATTTAATGTAATGTATGAGCTATGTTTAGATATCTGTAGTATGGTAAGAGTAATTTCTGACTCTAGAATCCGACAGCTTTTATCAATGGAAGAGTTGCGGGAGAGACGATTAACTGATGCTCGTCTATCCAGGTGGTCTTAGACCCAAAATATATATTTTTTATTAATCTTAACTGTTTCTTTTAGTAACATAATCTTTTGTGTCACTTCCTCTCCCTCCTGTATCAAGTTATCTGAGCTGTTAACAGAAAAAGTTTAATTATTAAAGTCTTATAATATTTTTTTCAACTGTATTCCCAGTTAACATTGCAATTTATCTGTGGATCATGCCCTATATATTCTTCCTCCAGTTTGCTGAAAACATAATTTCAGCAGGAGATAGATTAAATCCGCAAAATTAGAGACACACTTAATGTCACTAGTTGATGAAAAAAGTGAGTTCCATTTGTCACTTGCAGCAGAGTGAATAAAAATTAAAAATTATTGAAGTCCTATATTTTTCCAAATGTATTCCCAGTGAACATTGAAATTCATGCCCTGTATTTTCTTACTATAGATTGCTGCAAGGCCTAATTTTACGAGGAGATAAATAAATTTCCACCAAATTAGAGACACACTGAATGTCTCTAGATTCGTAACATCGGTGAAAAAAGTGAGTTCCATTCGTCACTTTAGTTACCACTTAGAGATTTAACCCCAAATTAGAATTCATTGCATTTCTACAATTATGCCTTAATTTCTCAAGGTAAAAATAAGTGTGCTTGTTGGAGGTCTATTTTCATTCTTGAAACTCCGGGCTTGTAGAGAATTGGCACAAACATTTTAATCTGTTTTTTCAATTTGTAAGAATCAATCAAAGATAGATAAAATGTGTTTCTTTGATGATCATTTTATTTGTAAAATCTTATCATTAGGCCTTAACTGTGGGTTGGTAGTATTGTGAAGTAGTATAGTATTATATTCTTAAAATGTATATCATCTGTATGTTAATATTTGCAGGTTTTAACTGCATGCGTAAACATGCTTTAGTATCAAATTTGAAGTGTTTATCTGCATTTTAATAAAGTTAACCATTTTCCATCTTCAAGTTTATTGTAGTTTTGGTGAGTCCTAATAGTCAGTTGTAACAGGACTTACCGAAATAAAATTGCCAGTCAGAAGTTTGTTCCATATCCAATAGATATTAGGTTTTGTGAACCTAGTACTTCAACGAATCAGACTAAGTCTCCTCCAAGGTATTGCTGGGTTCCCCTCTTTTTAATGATTTCTTATTTGCAATTAGAGTTTATAAGACTTGTTTTTGTGCTACTAATTAAGTGGACAAAGATGTCATGGCTCATTGCCACCTCTTAATGCAGCCAGCGGTACTGGTTTAAAGCGAGGGGTAAAGTTTCTGATGACCAAGCTCTGCATAGGTCAGAAACTATATTCATCATATAAAATTATATATCTGGCTAGTGTTTTCTGCAAATGGTGATGGAAAGCATGAGAAAGGGTATTAGTTATATTAAATTATTAATATTAGGTGAGGGACTAACAATCCCACTTATGTGCTTGGCTGTCATCGTCTTCAAATGCTGTTTGTGTCCCTTTTTTCACTGCAATATAAAATTTATAACACGTTTGGTCTAGGGAATTAATGTCATCGTCTTCAAATGCTGTTTGTGTTCTAAATTAGCAGTGTAGTTTATTACAACTACAGAGTTGTATCAGTAGCATTTGTTACGAGGTCAAAATGCTAAAATTGGTAGAAAACTAAAACATTGCAAAGTGCTGATTTTAATAAGGAGTTAATGCGTGTCTGAGACATTGTAAATACTCGCACACCAATATCTACATCAAGGCTTGAACCCTTGATTTCTGTTTCTTATTACCTACATGAGAACAATATCTGCTAGGCTATTAGCCAAGGGATAGCATAGTTTCTTTTGGTTGATTTTATGTGTTTTTTTAGCTAAACGTTATTACTTGATATGATTGCAGATGTATAGCAGCGTTTACATCGGATCTGTCATTTATAGGAGTAAGTTTGAATCCACATCGCACAAAGGGTTTGAAACCATCAGCTGTTAGTTTAGATCACGCGTAAGTGCAGAAGTTCTTATACAAAATTATCCTTGACAAATCTTTTAATAAATTATCTGACAAGTTGGACACTTTCTGAGGTTAATTGATTTTTTTTCTCTATCTAGAAAGACATGTACATTTCTGTCAGAATTGACATTTTAATTTCGGCTTAATTATAACATAAACCTTGAAGTATGACTCTTTGTACACATAAAACCCTAAAGAAAAATGTTGTACACATCAAACCTTTAAGTACCGATTATGTATATATAGACCCCTACTCCAAAAAACACTACCGAGTAAGGTGGAATTTGAGTGGTATTCCATGCCACCATTTCATCTCTTGCTTGAATAAGATGGGGTACAATGTCGATAATTATGTAGATGTTTATTTTTCAATCACAGAAAGGCCTTTTCAAGAATAAATTTTCCCATGAATGGACATGAACTATGGTTATTCGGTAGTGTGCTTTGGAGCAGGGGTCATAACCAATACTTGAAGGTTTGATGTGTACGACATTTTTCTTTAGGGTTCTATGTGTACAAAGAGTCATACTTCAAGGTTTATGTTATAATTAAGCCTTTAATTTCTACAATATAAACAGTCCAAGTTTAGAGTTTTAGCTTAATCAACATATTTTTCAACAGAGTGTGGTTTCACAGGCCCTTCAGAGCTGATGATTGGACATTATTTGTGGTAGGATTGAGTAATTCAATCTAATATTTCATATATTTTTTCTCCCTTGGCTCTCTCTTGCTTTATTATATGGATTTTGGGTACTGATTTAAATATAACATCTATTTTTTGACAGACAGAAAGTCCTGCAGCTTACAATGCACGTGGCTTTGTTACAGGACAGATGTTCAATAAGAAAGGAGAGGTATATATTTTAACAAATATAGTTTGTCCGACTCTGTTACCGTTCTATCAGGAATTGATTCTTATTACAACTAAGTCTGTGCACGTTTGATTTGTAGTTGCTTGTAACAATAACACAAGAGGGGGTTATTAGAAAGACGAGGACCCCAGATGCCGCAACTGTATCAAAGTTGTGATGTTATGCACAAGCATACAATGGACGCCATGCAGCACTAAATTCTAGCTTACCTAAACGAGATATGAATATACTTATGTTTCCACTCGTGCTGCTATGGATGCCGGGAAGTGGGACCGGAAGCTTAATGCCTAACCATGTCGCATCTTCTGAATTATACCACTCGGTCAAGTATTTTTCTGGCCTTGTAATGCTTCCAGCATTGACAAAGCATGTTATAGCCTTTTGTAAACACATATTTAATTGGATGTTCCCGAATTCCGCGAATTCCGCAACTTGAGCTTCATCAGTTCTTGTGGATGATTTAAAATTGTGTTTTCAGAATTGGTCTGAAATTTGGTCTTGCATTTGTATTGTGTTTTCATTACTAGTGCATCTCTAGTATTGCCTTTGCCTTTTGTTTATCTTCTGCCTATCTGGTGTATGTGGTACTTTTTAAGTACATTTTTTCAAAATTGTTAATTTATTATTACATAGATAAGCAGCTCAATTGTGATATTTTAAGAATAATTTAATTTTGATATTAAATCTTTGGAAGCATCTCCAATAATAAGAATCCTTAGCTAGAATATTTATATGACATACAAAAATTAAAATATGATACGGAATCTCTTTAATTTGCATATCTACTTCCACTTAAGTAAAATTTAATAGGGTCCTGGTCCCTGACAATCGATTGTGAGGGACCAGTTATTTAACAATTTGTTTTACAGCCGTTGGATCGACATTCCAACGGCCAGGATTTTAAAAAAAATCCATCCGCTCCGCGCTTTTTTTCCGCGGAGCCATACTGCTCCGCGTTTTTTTTTCGCGGAGCGTGTAATTACAGAAATGCCCTTAAATTTCTCCGCGTAAAAAAAGCGCGGAGCGCTGGGAATACTTGTGTTTTAACCCGTCATCGACCCGAGAACCCAATTACTTACAAAACCCTAATTTCAGGCGATTTTTGGCGATCTGAACTGCGATTTCTGGGAATTGAAGAAACGAAGACGACAATGGCGGATTATCAAGCGAGGTATGCGTCCTTACCTCGGTGTTATGTCGAATTAGGGTTTGTTTCTTATTTGAAATTAGGGTTTACACTATTTCTGGCGAATCGATTGTATTGTTATTGTCTCTGTATGTTCTTGGTGAATTCTGGCGATTGGATTGTATATTGATGCGGTTTATTGTGAATTATGAATGTATTCGAATTCTGAAATTTGAAATTCTAGGACTGGATTGTATTCTTATGTGATTATCTCCATAGTTATTCGAATTTTGTAGATGTTATTCTGATTCTATTCGAATTAGTTATGCAATTCGTTGATGTTGTCTATGTACTGCAAATCTGTATAATTCGTTGTAGTTCATTTCTTGATGTTATGCTTTTCATATAAAAAACCAGTTAAATGAAAGTTATACATGCCTTGGTAGTGTTTTGAGAGTGCTGTGACTGAAAGTTATCCCCTGTACGGTGGTGATGTAGTATCCTGGTTTGTAAGGCATGATTATATATCATTCAAAAAGGTGTAAGTCATGATTATATATCATTCTGGTAGGGTATTGTGTTAGTTTTCCTTAATCAACATGTTTAGAGGTCATCTGTATGACGCTGAGAGCAAATGTATGATGTAGATTACAGATCTTGCTGTAGATAGGCATGTGTAATAGGCATGTGTCTGCGTTTGTTTTTAATCTCAAGAATTGCATGCTCAAAAATGTTGTTTAATCTGGTAGGCTAAGTACCAAGTTTTAGCCTGAAAGCGGTTAAATGGTTTGAGGTTGCCCTAGTTTTTGATATACCAGAAAGTTTTTGATACTCCAACAATGCTTTGTATGCCATAAAGTTGTTGATATACTGTAACTAACTATTGTTGTTTGTGACTGTTTTCAGGCTAGAGGATATACTACCGGGTCCCATTAGTCAGACGGTCATCTTTGACAATGCTTATCATGTTAGTGAGGAGGTTTGGGATGGAGTCAGCAGGGGTACGTTGGAGTGTTATTCGGGTAATAGATTGATGCGGTCTTGGTTTCTGAATGATGCTCAGAAGGAGATACTAGACATGACGGGGTTTGGGTTGTTTGCAAACAATGATGTGGTGCTTCAGAATGATACGGCGCTTGTGACGGCCTTGGTAGAGAGGTGGCGCCCTGAGACTAATACCTTCTTCATGAGGCAGGGTGAGATGACTGTGACTTTGCAGGATGTTCATTACATATTGGGCTTGCCCACTACTGGTCATCCGTTGGTTGGGCCTGCAATCCAAAATCCAAAGGCCTATTTCACGAGGAACTGGTTCGAACAGCTTACTGATCCGGAGATAGATTTGGCAATGGATAAAAGAGGAGGGATTAAGTATACGTGGTTGCATAAGAGGTACGGGGGTGATCCTGGTAATGACCCGGAGAAGATTACTCTGCACACGAAGGCATACTTGATGTTGGTGGTGGGGTCTGTTTTGTTTCCTACTAATAGTAGGAACGTGGTGCATCCGAGGTACATTGCTCCTCTCTTTTACTTGGATCGTATTCACACCTTTTCTTGGGGTTCTGCAGTGCTGGCATATCTATATAGGGGTTTGGAGCGCGCTGCGAGGAAGGGGGCTGTTAGTGTTAGTGGATGCTTGTTGTTGTTGCAGATTTGGTCGTACGAGCGATTTGACATAGGGCTTCCTATTGCAGATCCCCAGCGGGAAAGTTTCCCCGTTGCTGAGTATTGGGCTAGGTCTACAGTGGTGAAGGATAAGGGGAAGGTTAGTGTGGAGGAGGCTAGTGAGGGTACAGGGACCGATGCGGGGAAGGAAACGGGGAAGAAAAGGAAGGTAATTGAGGAAGACAGTGAGGAGTTGAAGGGGAAGGGGAAGGGGAAGGGGAAAGGGAAAGGGAAGGGGAAGGGGAAGGGGATTAAGGAGGAGGAGGACATTGGGTTGGCTGTTGAGGACTTGTCTGTGGACAAGGTTGTGTTGGGTAAACGGCCTAGACGTCACATTAGTAAGGGCCCTCATCATAGCTTGCCACACTACCGAGGTGAGTTTGATGGAGTTGGGTCAGATACTGTGCAGTGGACTCCCTACGGCCATTTCCACGAGTCTGATGACGAGGATGGAGAGGGAGATGGAGATGTTTACATTTACTGGGATGATTACGAGGGTTTCTATGCAGGTGCTGCCAGGCTTCCCCTTATCCACTATGACATAGTTGAGTATCAGCATTCTGATAGGGTTTTGAGGCAGTTAGGCCTCAGACAGGGTATCCCTCGTTCCCCAGTGGACATGACACGGTATAGGAAGGCGAAGCAGAGCTTTGTCACTTGGGACTGGAGGAGTGTATGGTTCGCTGAGATTGGGGAGTGGTTGAGGTTTTCTGCCAGTCCATGTGACTTTGTCTTTGATGATTCACATTTTGTGTCTGATGTAGAGTATGGGGCCTGGTACACAGAGATATCTCGGCTCCGTGTCGGGAAGCCACAACCGCATCCAAAGCCCGAGTATTCAACTAGAGAGTTGTTCAACAACTTGAAGGCCTATGAGCTAGTAAGTATAAATTGTTTACATTATTTATAAGGCCTAATTATTATATGTTGTTCATGGGTTTATTGGTATGCAGATTATGAAGGGCTTGGAATTCTGCCAGAAGATCGATGCTTCTATTCCTGTGGAGTATCGGGATGAGTTTGCTCGGATTGCACCGACCTTCTTAGACCCCTTCTGTAGCTTCATGAAGGAGGTGCGAGGTCCTTCCTATAGGCCACCGAAATTTGAAAATATTGATGTGTCTGAGAAGCCAAACAATACTCCACTGCCCACAACTGCTGAACATGATGTCATTAAGATGACACAGCCTTCGCAGCATGTGTCACATCCAGCTAGCTTTCCATCTCCTTCATCTGCTGCTAGGCGGGAGAAGCTTGATGTACGCCGTCTACGAGATAGGAAGTGGCAGATCAGTAAGCCTCTTGCGGAGTCGAAGAAGGAGGATATTAGGTCCAACTGGGGTTGGGGACCGGATGGGGCGGCCAACATGCAACAGGGGATCGTCCACAAGAGCTTTACTTTATCTGCAAAGGCAATGCTGTCTTTGGCTCCCTGTACATGGATAGATGACAGGATTATCTATACATACATGGTATGATATTATCCCTTATTCAGTTATGTTCTGTACATTCATTGTAAGTTATGATAGATGACAGGATTATCTATATGTTGTGTATTGTACTAATGGCGTATTGTTCTTGCAGAGTTTGCTGCGTGATCGTGACGAAGAGATTGCAGCGGGGAATGTATTTGAAAGAAAGCCTACTTACTACTTCATGGATCCATTGTTCATGACCCTGGCCCGGAAGATGGATTATCGCCGAGTGACACAGAAGTTGACTACCTTTTATCTCCACTGGGCCACTTGTGGTGTAGGTCCAGCCATCAATAAGGTCGATTTCATCTTCTTCCCCACATGTGTGAATCAAAATCATTGGATATTGTTCGTATTTGCTGTGAAGGAATGGGGGGTCATTCAACTAGATCCTTTGTATGATGATGCCTTGTACCCTTCCGAGGAACGAGTGATGGTATGTTAATAGTCCTATTTTATTTTTGCATGTTAGTTTGTAATTAATTTTCTTATATGGATTGTTAATAGTTGTATTGCTTGTTAGGTTGGTTTGGTTGCAAACATGTTGAGATATCTTGATAGGAACGCTATGAACCTTCCAAAGGAGGCCCCGAAGGTTCAACTGTGGAGTCGTAGGCCTAAACAGACAAACAGTACAGATTGTGGCCTATTTGTGATGAAGTACATGGATTATCTGTTACAAGGCTACGAGATGGAGACATTGGAGTGGGAGGCTGAGGACATAGAGATCTTCCGTTATAGAATAGCCAAGGAGCTTCAAGAGGGTAAAGCTCGACGCATTCCTGGATTTGCAATGCGCCAGAGGATTGGAAATGCCTAGTGCTCCTTTTCAAAATTTGTAGTGTTAGATGAACTTGATTGAAATTTATGCTAGATGAACTTGATTGAAATTTATTCATGTACTTGATTTTTTTGAAATGGAAAAACCATTTCATTTGGTTTATATCGGTCATGTATTTGATTTTTTTGATAGTTTAATGATGAATCTCCCCCTCCCCTATATATTTTCTTTATTGGCTTTGCCCTCCTTTGCTTTGGTATGAAAATCTTCGAATTTAGAGATGATTGATTTTTTAGTAATCTTAAATGTGGGGGGGTTTTGGCCCTATTTAGCCCATTTTGTAAATTTTATGAATTTTTTTTTTCCCTATTTTTTGCCTGGGACAGTTGCTGCAGTACTTGTTGAGTGGTTTGAATGGTTTGGTACAGGTTGGTAGGCCAAAAAACAGGCAGGACTACAAAAAAAACCTAAACCTCTCCGCGCTTTTTTTCCGCGGAGCGGTGTATAGCTCCGCGCTTATTTTCCGCGGAGAGGTGTATAGCTCCGCGCTTATTTTCCGCGGAGCGGTGTATAGCTCCGCGGAAAAGAAGCGCGGAGACCACAGGGATTTTTTTTGCTTGTAAACTCTGCTTTTTCATCAAATTCAGATTTCAAACAAGACTAAAGACCTAGGTAAGTTAGTTGGAGGGCAAACAAACGATAATATTACAAATTGACAAGTTACTTGGTTAAAATTGGAAAATGTACCATATTACAACATAAGTCCCCCAAAAAGGTATCCAAGTTAACTAATAATATTACAATTTAATTTGAAACATAAGTTCTAACCAAAATATTCTAACACATTGGAGAAGCCAGCCGACAAACGGTGAGAACGAACTCCCGGAGGAGGGTTGGCATTGATGAACACGACAACATGGTATAATACTACAACACAACCATCGCGAAGAACACCCGTACTAATTGCTTTGTGAGTAGAGGTGTCATTGTGAAGGGAGACACATATGGTTCTTGTTCCATCATAAAGACGGAATGTTGCATACAAGCCCTTGACGTTTCCACCATCGGTTACGTTGGAAACCCATCCCTTCACATATTCAACACGCATTTGATCGCGTGTGCATCCTTCCCTAGGCCTCAAATTGAAAATGTCCCTAATGTTGTCACATTCCACAACATCACCACCATCCCAATCGGAAAGCCTCCACTTACCTTCAATGTCCTTGCCCAAATTCAATATTGGAAGAAAGTAGGGAGTGACATTATATGCAACCTTCTCAAACATTGCCTCACTAGCCGTCCAAAGGCATGCATCTTTCCAATTGGTTGACCTATAAGTCATTTCCTCCGGGGGATACAAGCTACCATCTTCTTCTTCAACAAATGGTGGCGGCTCACTAACCTCATTGAACTCCATTATGTCGTAATACGGTGGTAAATTACGACATATTTCTTCCAACTCATCTAAGGTCGGTGACTCCATAAACACCTCACCTTCGGAGCTCGGAAGTGAATCACTAACATGTGACACCGAATCATCATCCGAAACATTACCACCATCCATGTTACCTACACATGACAATCAAATAACTTTGTTACAAAATGTGAGAAGATCATAATGTAAGGTAGAAAAAGATGAAGTAGAGATTTTTATAAATTACAATTGAACGGTTTCACCACCACATTGACCACTTTGACTACTTTGAGCATTTATTAAAATTTCTTTTATTTTTTCACAAGTTCTAATATCATGTCCTTCTACTCCACATTTAGAGCATTTCCTTGGTGCTTTACGAATTGTTTCGATGGGACTTTTAAAACGAGGGTCTTTTTTCCTTCCTTTGGTTTGTGACACAATGGGATCGAGAATTGCCTCATGCAAGCCATCACCATCTTCTTGGGTGGTTGACTTGCCAACTTCACTACTTACATGCTCAATTCCATCAACTCCCATATTTTCAAGAATTTCTGTTTCCCGATTTATTACCGAAATGGCATACTCGTAACGCTCCTTTGATGCCATGCTACTATGACAAAAAGCCATGGTGAGTAAAGTCATGTTGTTGAATCTTTCGGTAGGACTCAAATCATGGGATGATGATTCTTCTCCGGTCAAATAATAAGGCAACACACCATCAACTCTATTGGCATCCTTTGTCCAACGTCGTCTCAAAAAGGCATTAGGTATTTCGGAAACACATCTCTTTGTCAAGACGGCTATAATGTGGCGGCAAGGGATGCCCAAATATTCATACATTCTACACTTGCAACCACCACTTAGAGACAATTTGTTGAATGTAACAAGATACATTGTTCTTTTCTCGGGATCCACCAATTGCCTATAGCATTTGTAGTATGTGTACTCATCTTCTTCCAAAGAACGATCTCTATCTTTCTCCACAAAGTAGGTTGTAGCTTCCACCAATTGCTCTTGAAACTTCCTAAACATTGTTTTTGTGTAAATGGAAGCACCATGTTGCTCCAATGCGGTCTTCATTTTAATCCCACGACAAGTTTGACGAGTCTTAAAATCCTCTTCTTTCTCCCTCATAAATTGCCTCTCCAAAGCTTTTTGAGCATTTTCAACAAATTCTTTCAAACCCGTGCAAGAACTAACATAACTATCAAAAAAAGCATTCATTCCCTCACTCCTTGAAGTGGTTGTTTGTCCTGCGGAAAATGTGCTTCTAGTGAAAGCCTTGATCCATTTATGCTTCAAACCGTACAATCCTTGTAGCCATGTATTATCTTCCAATTCATACTTCACAACCAATGCACTCCACCTTTCCTCAAACAAATCTTCGGTCAATGAGTTGTAAATGCAATTATTGAAATCAACTTTGAAATCCGGGTGCTTGGAATAGTAACTTGCAAGTTTCTCGGGGAATTTGTTACTAATGTGCCAACTACACAACAAATGAGTGGTGTTCGGTAGTTGTGATGAAATAGCCCCGGCCATTGCTTGATCTTGATCCGTAATGATAGTTAAGGGATGTTTGTTTTCAACCGCCTCAAGCCAACTACCTAATACCCATTCAAAACTTGTTTTAACCTCATCTCTCATTAGGGCAAATCCAAAAACAACCGATTGGTAGTGATGATTTACCCCGGTAAAAGGAACAAAAGGCATAGCATATCTATTAGTTCGGTAAGTGGTATCAAAGGCAACCACATCACCAAAATTTTGGTATGCCATCAAACAACGGTGATCGACCCATACTAGACATTTCAACCTTTGTTCTTCATCGAGTAAAGTTTTAATGTAAAATTTTCCACCACTCTCTTCTTTCAACCTATTCAACAAGTCTAAACCCGCTTGAGCATCATTAACATCTAAATTGCTCTTTCTAAACTCACGTACCACATTTCTTACATGTTGGCCATCAAAACCAACATGTTGAGCTCCGCCTTTTAAAATGCTAAAAATGGACATTTGTTGCCTAGGAGGAACACCCGACATATGTAATGTTCTCATTATATTCCTTTGTGCCGCACTTACATGTCTTTCCCTTCGAATTAAATTCATTTTTGAAGGTGTAACAACCTCGTGATTGTGCTCTAACTCTAGGGCGGTTATCTCCCAAATACTTGTTTTCTTTTTATTCAAAACATACATTCTAACCTTACAACCACATCTAGGAAGAACATCCCGGCGACGTTTACCTTTACCTTGACTCATAAAACATGCTTCATCGTTATCAATATTTTTATCCTTATTCTCACCAAATAGATTACAAACAAATAATCGAGCATATATTTCTTTATTTCCAACACGCTTTTGTGATTCTTGAACCTTAATTGCAAAGCCATTTTTTAAGGCATAAGCTCTAAATAAATTCTCCGCGGCTTCTAAACTATCAAACCTTTGATGCAAATAAGGCACAACATTATCAACATCTTCATCAACATTACGTACATTTTTCTCATGCAAACTATCATCTTCATCATCATCATCAACTATATTAACATGCTCTACATCATCATCAACTATATTAACATGCTCTACATCATCATCAACTATATTAACATGCTCTACATCATCACGATGCAAGGATTTAGTACTAAAATTATAAACATCAAAATCATCATCATAAAAATCATTACTTTCAATTGGTTTGGATACTTTTCTTGGATCAAACTTTGCAAACATTTTATTTGCCATAATACAAAAACAAATACATACACAAAGACTTACACAATCCAAGAAATGAAGCAATACCTCTCCAACTTCTTCAAGCTCTGATTTTCTCCCTCTTTTCTAACCTAAGTGGCTGCTATACTTATGATCAATCTAAATGCTTTTAGGGTTAAAAAGCGCGGAGGGAAAAGTAGAATAAGGCGCTCCGCGGAAAAAAAGCGCGGAGCAGTGAGGCTCCGCGGAAAAAAAGCGCGGAGCGGGTAGAATTTTTTTTAAATCCTGGGCGTCCAAATATCGATCCAACGGCTGGGAAGTTAATTGTTACTTAACTGGTCCCTGACAATCGATTGTCAGGGACCAGGACCCAATTTAATAAACCTCTTATATTGAACTTCTAACAAAATCTATGTCATCTATTACCATTTCCGATAATAAGAAAATAGTTTTTAGAGAAAATGAATATAATCGATTGTTATAATAAAAACCTTGTTGAATAAAATTCCTTAGGGAATCATTAAATTTTAACTGATTTATTTTATACTATTATTTTAGTTAACTATAATAGAAATGTTTGAGTCGAAAACAATCTTCTTTTTAATGGGACAAGAATTTCGGAACGAAATGGGACAAAACTTTTATTTATTATAAAAATAATTAATTCTTGATATCTTAAATACTCTGTATTTAGGACGGTTCTACCGTGTCGTACTTTTTTTTTTTTGAAAAAAAAGAATCAATTCATTAATCAAAAGCCACATTTACAAATACAATCGAAATTGGACAAACGCTTAAAGATATCAAAATCCGATTGAAGCCCCCTCAAAAATCTTTAACGGAGGCTTGGAGGGGAGAGAAAACTAGCCCGAGAGAAAACTTTAAGTTGTTCTACTTTATAAGTTGCTACTGCGGGTGTTCTACCGAGTCGTACTTGAATTCCTTTATTTAAAAATCGTACTGGAGCATTTATAATTTCGTCTTTCACTTATTCGGCCCAACACTAAGGTGCTCGAAATCTATTATCTATCTAATAAAGGGGGGTTTTCTTAAGCAATTTAATTCGTGTACAGTTTTACCTTTATTTATAATATATTTTTTAGGGTTATTTTGATTTTTTAATATCAATATATTTATTATATTCTATTAAATGTTGCACAATTAATATGCATATACACATATATGTATATACCTACAGCAATTTAATTCGGGGATAATTTTACCCTCATTTCTAACATATTTTTCAAGATTATTTTGGTTTTTTAATATCAATATATTTATTACATTTTATTAAATGATGCACAATTAATATGCATATACACACATATGTACATACATATTATATAAAGTTCGGAAAAGAACCATTACATAAATATTCATAATACATATTTTTATCAAATTTTTTATTAGATATGATTATAAATTTCAATTATTAAATCAAAAAACGAAATTAAACTACTTTTTTTTAAAAAAATAATTGAAAAATAGTCAGATAGTCCAAAGTGATTCCCAACATGATCTTATACTCTTATACGAGAAACAGCAGACAAATATTTAAATTAAATAACGTGTGTGGGAAGGCTCGAACCTGAGACATCTCCCTAAACCCGAGCTATGATACCATGTTAAGTAATCAATTGCGCTTAAACCTTAAGGTGTTAGAGAAATACACTTTCCGGGATCTTATATTGTATTCTAACAATACATACATATACATTATGTAAATATATTATAATATTTGATTGAGCGATTTTAATTTTTTTGTTTATTCGTAAGCATACGTATATATATACACACATAACATACATGATAATATATGAGCATATACGTTAATATATTGATATGGGTTAAAAATAACCCTAAAGACATAATTAATATTGCATTAACTAAACCTCGCTGGTCCATAAATAAGGCCCGAAACTCTAATTAAATACTAATTTCGTAATTAATATTTGGGCTAGAAGTACAACCTGTATTAGGAGACGTCCAATATAGGCTTGTTCTAATACAAGTGGGCTTCTTTCAATACAAGTCCATTATGATACGGAAACAACTCCTACAAGGAAGGATCTAGAATTAATCCTTATCCACCGTCAAGGATAAGACTTATCCTTCAAGGAAGTGATAATACTTATCCACCGTCAAGGATAAGATTTATCCTTCAAGAAAGTGATAATACTTATCCACCGTCAATGATAAGATTTATTCTTCAAGGAAATCAATACCTATCCACTAGGCTTCTAAACACCTATATAAAGGGTCTGACCCCTCATCTCAGAACTATGTTTTGGACACAACTTCATACGTCATCTACAACGTTTTAGACTTCATCCTCGAATAAGGAGATACAAGTCACTACGTCCTTGGTGTGCCCCTGCCGCCATAGCCCCGAGGGCAATACCAAGAACTACGTTTTTATTGGCTTGATTCTCTAAACACTAGAGATACGTAGGCATCTTGTTAGGACCGAGTTAGTCCCTGACAACAAGAGCAACCATTAAAGCTCGAAAGCTCTTAAACCCTAACAATCAATTTACAACTACGTTTTTTATTCCACAACATTTGGCGCCGTCTGTGGGAAGACAACATCAACCATGGCAAATACACGAAGAACAACTCGAGATACTCAAACTTCTGAGGAGCTTCCTATCACCTCTGAGGCTAATGCTCACAGAAATCAACCACCGCCAACTATTGGCACTCAAGGGGCGAATATCCCCACCAACACTCAAGGACCGGAAATCCCAATTTCGGTTGAATGGACGAATCCCCTACAAATGGTCATTCATGGATCTAATCCATAAGAGACCACTCTCCAGCAACCAATCTCCCCACTGCTCATGAATGCACCAAGTGGCCTTCAACTTCATACTACAGATATTCCCCAATACACAACTCAAACTCTTGGGATGCCAAACTATGGCATGCCTCCTCGACCCACGATGGGCATTAGTGGTCTCAACCCCACTTATCATGAAGCATATGTTCCCCCTTATATACAAGGTCTGGGACCCCAAAATAAACAAACTCAAACTCGACGGACCCCTTTGATTCAAGACTACTCGGGTCCCTATACTGAGGACGAGAATTATACGTCTGGAGAAGAGAGGGATGTTGCCCCAAGGAGAAAGCGTTCTTCCCAAACAAATCGGGAACAACCTCAAACTACTAAGGAAAAGATTGCGACCCATGAGGCAGAGGCTGCAAGGCTCAAGAAATTACTGGCAAAACAGGAGGCTGCGAAAGCACAAAACCAAGCAACTGGAAGAGTCCTGATAATCAACCTGGACCCAACACCAAGAAGAACCAAGAGGGTTGAAGCCCCAAGGGGCGATCCTAGTGTTTTGTTGCCCCTAGGAGATCCTGATGATCGTACACCACCGTTTACTCAAGACATCATGAAAGCTACCATATCCAGGAAATTTAAGATGCCAACGATCAAAGCTTATGATGGAATGGGAGATCCCGCTAATCATGTAAGAACGTTCTCTAATGCATTGCTGTTGCAGCCAACCAATGATGCTGTCAAGTGCAGGGCGTTTCCACAAACCTTGGTAGGTATGTCCCAACGTTGGTATAGTCGTCTACCTCCCAATTCCATTAGGTCTTTCAAGGAATTAAGCAAAGCATTCATCAATCAATTTGTTAGTGGACGGGTGCACGAGAAAAGTTCTGCATCACTCATGGGAATCCAGCAAGGAAAGAATGAAGCTTTAAGGGATTATATCAACCGATTCACCCGGGAGGCTCTGAAAGTCCCGGACTTAGAGGACAAAGTAGCTATGATAGCTCTGCAGCAAGGAACCACTGATGATCACTTCAAAAGATCATTGGCAAAACATCCACCCGAGAGCATGCTGAAGCTCCAAGATAGAGCCGGAAAGTACATCAAGGCTGAAGAAAGCATGAGAAAGTATGAATCCACTGCTGGTGGCAGTGGAAATTCAAAGAAAAGAAAGGAAACTCAAGAGTACGACGTCAAGGAAAAGTTTCCCAGAACGTCAAAGGATTCTGATTCTCCATCCAAGAGGAATAATTTTGGGCCAAAGTTTACGGAGTATGCAAGATTGAACACTCCCAGGAGCCAAATTCTGATGGAAATAGCAAAGGAGGAGGATCTCCGATGGCCGAAGCCACTAAGGACTGATATGTCTAAGCGAAATCAGAACCAATTCTGTCAGTTCCACAAGGAAGTCGGTCACGACACGGACGATTGCAGACAATTGAAAGATGAGATCGAGTTTTTGATACGGAGAGGAAGGCTCAATAAATTCACCAAGGATGGAAATCAAGGGAGTCAAAGAGGAAACTATGAAAGGAATGATTATGACAGAAGGGACAACGATCAAGATCAAAATCCCAAGCCCCGAGGGCCAGTTATCAACATGATATTCGGAGGACCAACTGCTGCCGGGTCTTCCCGAAACTCAAGAAAGGCCTATGCCCGAGAAGTAATGATTGTGGTCGGAGAAGCACCGAAACGTGCCCGAACAGAAATATCAATAGGTTTTGATGATTCTGACTTAGAGGGAGTGAAGTTTCCCCACGATGATCCCTTAGTCATCGTACTTGTGATAGGGAATTCTGAAACAAAGAGAGTTTTGGTCGACAATGAGGCTTCAGTGGACATCTTGTTCCATGATGCTTTTATCAAGATGGGCTATACTGACTCTCAGTTGACACCCTCGAATATGCCCATATATGGATTCAATGGAGTGGAGTCGAAGGTGGAAGGCACTATCCAACTCCCAATGACAAAGGGACAAGGGTCGAATACGTCTACTCAGATGTTGAACTTCATAGTTATAAAGGCAACTTCGACCTACAATGCAATCTTGGGAAGGACGGGTCTTCATGCGTTCAAGGCCGTTGCCTCATCTTATCATCTGAAAATCAAGTTCCCAACGAGGAATGGAATTGGTGAAGAACGGGGAGACCAAAAGATGGCCAGAAGTTGTTACGTAGCCGCGTTAAGGCCTGATGGAATCGGGGGGGGGGGGCAGGTTCTCCCCATTGAAGACATGGATACTAGTGATAATGAGGACCGAAGAGGGAAACCAGCTGAGGATTTAATCCCAATTCCCTTAGTCCCTGGTGAACCGGAGAAGGTGACTTACGTTGGAGCACTATTGCCTGAACCATTGAAGAGCAAGCTCATATCTTTTCTTCAAGAAAACAATGATGTTTTTGCTTGGACAACGGCTGACATGCCAGGGATTGATCCCCAGTTGATAACCCACAAACTGAATGTGGATCCTGAAAGGAAGACGGTGAAACAGAAGAAGAGAAATTTTGCTCCAGAGAGGCAAGAGGCCATTAAACAAGAAGTAGATAAGCTTCTGGAGGCCGGGTTCATTGAAGAAATACAATTCTAAGAATGGTTGGCTAACCCAGTGATGGTCAAAAAGGCCAATGGAAAATGGAGGATGTGTGTGGACTTCACTGATTTGAACGATGCATGTCCTAAGGATTGTTTTCCCTTACCAAGGATTGATGCCTAATAGATGCCACAGCTGGGCACGAGATGCTGAGTTTCATGAATGGCTTCAGTGGATACAACCAAATCAAAATGCACAAAGATGACATCTCCAAGGTATCATTCATCACTGACTTTGGTGTTTTCTGTTATCTAGTCATGGCATTTGGACTTAAGAATGTAGGGGCAACATACCAAATATTGGTGAACAAAATTTTTGAACACCTAATTGGAAAAACCATGGAGGTCTATGTGGATGACATGTTGGTTAAAAGCCTCGATAAGGCCGATCATATAAACCATCTACGGGAAGCATTTGAAGTGCTAAGGCATCACAAGATGATGTTGAATCCAGCTAAGTGTGCCTTTGGTATAGGCTCGGGAAAGTTTTTAGGCCTGATGGTTTCCAAGAGAGGAATCGAGGCTAATCCCGACAAAATCAAAGCAATTCTAGACATGGAACCACCACGGACTGTCAAAGATGTCCAGAAACTAACGGGAAGAGTGGCAACATTAGAAAGATTAATCTCCAAGTCAGGAGAGAAGTGCTTACCTTTCTTCAAAGCACTCAAGAACGTGAAAAATTTTGAGTGGACAACTGAAAGCCAGGAGGCCTTTGAGGCCCTGAAGAAATACATGGCTAAGGCACCACTGTTGGCAAAGCCAAAGCCAGGAGAAATTCTCTATTTGTACTTGGCGGTTTCTAACACAGCCCTTGGAGCCGTTTTTGTAAAAGAAGAGTTGAAGGTTCAGAAGCTCGTTTATTACGTGAGCAAGATTTTACATGGGGTAGAAATAAACTACTCTACGATAGAGAAGTTTGCCTTAGCCTTGATTATGGCCTCAAGAAAGCTACGCCCATACTTGCAGGCACACAAGATAGAGGTCTTGACCAATCAGCCTCTAAGAAACATCTTGCATAGCCCTCAAGTTAGTGGAAGGTTGATCAAATGGGCTATTGAATTGGGAGAATTTGACATCAAGTATAAGCCTCGAACGGCCATAAAAGCTCAAGCACTCGCTGACTTCATGGTTGAATGCACTATTGACAACCAGGAAGTCGGGGGGTAGGAAGTAATAGTGGAAGACAAGAAAAATGAAGACATGGTGTCCAAAGAATGTTGGGTGCTCTATTTTGATGGAGCATCAAAAAAAAATCAAGTGGAGCAGGTTTGGTGCTACAAAGTCCTGATGGATTTCTCATAGAGTACGCACTAAAACTGGACTTCCCAACGACAAACAACGAAGCTGAGTACGAAGCCCTGATAGTTGTCTTAGGGCTGGTTGGAGCCTTGAGAGTTAAAACTCTGAAAGTGTGTGGAGACTCGAGGCTAGTGGTTTCCCAAGTAAATGGGGAGTTTGAGGCCAGAGATGAAGTCATGGCCAAGTACCTAAAACTTGTCAAGGCCATCATGACTCAGTTTGATGAATGCTATGTGGAACACATTCCAAAGGAAGAAAACATGAAGGTAAACGCCTTGTCTAAGTTTGCCTCTTCTGAAATCGAAAACTATGTAGGAAATGTATACTTCCAAGTCTTGAAGACCCCAAGCATCAATGGAAAGTTGGTAGCACCCATTGATGTTGCTAGCTGTTGGATGGATCCCATCAAATCTCATCTGGAAACTGGGTGGTTACCCAACGACACTTCAGAAGCACGAAAGTTATATGTGAAAGCACTAAGGTATACCCTGATTGAGGGAATCCTATACAAAAAGTCTTTCATTGTTCCTTATCTAAAATGCTTGAGACTTCAAGAGGCGGAATTGGCCCTAAGGGAAGTGCATGAAGGAATTTGTGGGCAGCACTTGGGCAGCACTTGGGGGGCAGAGCCCTTGCTCATAAAATCACTCGTCTAGGTTTCTATTGGCCAAGCATACTTGCAGATGCTAAAAGCTATGTGAAGAAATGTGAACGGTGCCAAAATCATGCACCAGTGGTTAGACAACCACCAGAGATGTTGACATCCATAAACTCACCTATCCCGTTTGCTATGTGGGGGATGGATATACTTGGACCATTTCCAATGGCAAGTGCGCAAAGAAAGTTCTTGATAGTGGCAATCGACTACTTCACCAAGTGGATTGAGGCTAAACCTTTAGCCAAGATAACCACCAAGCAAGTAATGCATTTCTTCTGGGAGAATGTAATATGCAGATACGGGATTCCACGGATCTTGGTCACGGATAATGGAACTCAGTTTAACAACGATGAATTCAAGAAGTATTGTGACGAGAATGATATCAAGTTACGTTTCACATCAGTTGCTCATCCTCAAGCAAACGGACAAGCTGAGGTGGCCACCCGAATCATCCTAGATGGACTCAAAAAGAGAGTTGAACGCTCGAGGAACACTTGGGTGAACGAGTTGCTCCCTATACTTTGGGCATATCGTACCATTTTCAAGGTTACTACTGAAGCAACTTCATTCCTGTTATCCTATGGGGCAGAAGCCGTGGTGCCAGTGGAGATTACTCATACCTCCCCAAGAGTAGGGGCCTTTGAGCCTGAATCGAACGAAGAAGGTATGAGGTTAGCTCTTGATCTAATTGATGAAGTCAGAGATGAGGCAAATGCCAAGATCGTGGAACATCAGAAGCGAGCATCTTTCTACTACAACCTGATGGTTAAAGAAAGGTTCTTTCGTCAAGGAGACTTGGTTCCCAGAAAGATTGAAGCATCTGGGGTTGGACATAAATGAAAATTGGCCCCTAATTAGGAAGGCCCCTACAAAGTCAAGAGCGTGTTAGGACGAAGCTCCTACACTCTCGAAAGACTTCAAGGAGATGACTAGAACATGGCGCACTTTAAACCTGAATATTTATTACTGACGATATATCCTAGTAGGACATATCTAACGAGACTAAGTAGAAATAAGGTTCGATGAAATCATGAGCTTCCTAGAAAGCAGGTGAAGGGTTGAAACCCCAGAAAACCTAAGACATTCAGTCCAAACCCCATCATTCGAAATGCTCAATGAAAGGTTTGAAGCCAAAATAAGACGGTATAAGACATAAAAGGCTTATGCAAATGTCAAGTTAGCCTCGAATAAGGCAAAATCGTCGTAAATGTGTAGGTCACTCCACACTTTACACCAAGACGATACTCGTGAAACACTAGTTGAAAGACATATGTCTAGGCCTATTTGTAAACACCGATGATTCTACTCAACTTTAATTAAGATGTAATAAGTAAATAATAAAAATCAAATGTCACAGGAATCTCAGAAGGTTATATCTGTCAAAGAATGAAGAATAAAGTCATCTACAGACTTGAAGTGATTCTACATTGAAAGAAGCTCAATTTATTGATCAAGCCTCAATGAAGTATTCAAGCTCAGTAGATTTATTAAAGTGACGGAGATTTCAAGTGGTGACAGAAAAAGATACTGGTTACAGAGTTCTTGAATGAGAAGGAAGTGAATCAATGCTTAAAGTCAAATGGATAAAGAACAAACATTGTCGTTAGTCACTCATGAACCAGACAGTGCATCGAGTGTCAACGTACTATTGTGTTTGTTATTTATCTAAGTTTTAAGTGATTCCGGAATTGTTTGAGAAGTCAACTAATTCTATTTATTCTCTTATAAATAATTAATATTATTAAGTATATTATTTATTAATTTAATTCTGTAAAGAATTAATTTAATACATAATTTATTTAGTTAATTATTTAAATTAGAATAAAAATGAACTAGGAAGACTTAGGTTTGAACTAGGAAGACTTAGTTTATTGAACTAGGAAGACTCACAAGTGAGTCTGTGAGTCTTCCCGATTGTCTTCCTAGGGCAAATTAGAGTCTTCCCGATTGTCTTCCATTAACAAACATTGTCTTCCCGAAAGTCTTCCAAGGCTTAATTGATTGTTTTTCTGCTTGTCTTCCTAGTGCAAATCACATTCTGTTAATTGGCCTGCACATGGGTGTACAAAAAGAAAAGCAATGTTATTTATACAAGGATCAGAAGACTTGGACATTCATTACTTTACAACAAGACAGAAGAAAAAGAATACAGACAGAACTCTCAACATTACATTCTCTCAACTGTCTTCTTAACTTCTCATCAGAAAAAGCATTCAAGATCATAAGTGAATTAATTCTTGTATTGTTCCTATCATTAAATTCATAAGGATCATTTCACTTGTACTGTTTTAGCTTTCTAGCGGATCATAATCCCTAGATTTTATATCGAACTACTTTTTAGTATTCGATCCTTTTTATTACAAAAATAGATAAATTCATGTCGAATTTATTCTAGATTTGTTTTATCAAGTTCTTTGTAATCAGTGATCAAAATTGTAACACCCCTCAAGTTTAATAGAGTTTCTATTTAACTTGAATATTGTTTCAGTTTTTATTCCGCATTAATTTGTTCTAAATTGTTAAATCTTAAAAGGACAAATTTCGATAAAACGGTATAGTTTGTATTCAACCCCCCTTCTACAAACTTATCAGGACCTAACACTAGTGTATATTAAAATCCCCAAAAAGGGTAGTAAGTCCCAGGTAAGGGATAAAAAGACCCCAAGTCTCGAAAAAGACCGATATAACTTCTATGAAATCCTAGTGCATTATCATAGAAGTTGGGGGGCAAATGATATGGGTTAAAAATAACCCTAAAGACATAATTAATATTGCATTAATTAAACCTCGCTGGTCCATAAATAAGGCCCATTAATAAGGCCCGAAACTCTAATTAAATACTAATTTCGTAATTAATATTTGGGCTATAAGTACAACCTGTTTTAGGAGACGTCCAATACAGGCTTGTTCTAATACAAGTGGGCTTCTTTCAATACAAGTCCATTATGATATGGAAACAACTCCTACAAGGAAGGATCTAGAATTAATCCTTATCCACCGTCAAGGATAAGACTTATCCTTCAAGGAAGTGATAATACTTATCCACCGTCAAGGATAAGATTTATCCTTCAAGAAAGTGATAATACTTATCCACCATCAAGGATAAGATTTATCCTTCAAGGAAATCAATACTTATCCACTAGGCTTCTAAACGCCTATATAAAGGGTCTGACCCCTCATCTCAGAACTACGTTTTGGACACAGCTCCATACGTCATCTACAACGTTTTAGACTTCATCCTCGAATAAGGAGAAACAAGTCACTACGTCCTTGGTGTGCCCCTGCCGCCATAGCCCCGAGGGCAATACCAAGAACTACGTTTTTATTGGCTTGATTCTCTAAACACTAGAGATACGTAGGTATCTTGTTAGGACCGAGTTAGTCCCTGACAACAAGA
Source organism: Heracleum sosnowskyi (assembly GCA_030848705.1). Lineage (NCBI taxonomy): Eukaryota > Viridiplantae > Streptophyta > Magnoliopsida > Apiales > Apiaceae > Heracleum > Heracleum sosnowskyi. Next base: position 27,579,103 of record CM061243.1, read on the forward strand.
GCAACCATTAAAGCTCGAAAGCTCTTAAACCCTAGCAATCAATTTACAACTACGTTTTTTATTCCACAACATATATACTATATCTCATTATATTATTATTTAGATGCATGCGCATTGTAATTTTTATATCTCACAATTTTTAACACATTTTAAGTATTAAATTTGTATGACACAAATACGTTTAAATCAACACAAGATAACAAAAAGAACAAAGAACTTTTATGTATATAAGTATAATTCATAAATTGATATTCAAGATGATAAAGAAAATATAAAATTGATGTTCTAAGAGCAACTCCAAGAGACTAGCTAAATAGGATCCAAACTGAAATATAAGGAATTTGAAGCAAAAACTTGCTCGAACAGTCTTCTTAGTCATCCCTTAAAAATTTAAGAAATCTTCTTCCTTCCTTATGTTTAAGTATTGTTGAACCATTTCTTATATCATTTTCTTAAATAAAATATTCACTTTCCTCCTAATCTATTTATCTTTTTCTCTTTCCTCCAATATAAAAAATGTAGGTGAAGTTTGAATTTAATAATATAATAATAATAAGGAGTATATACAAAGAGTATTGTTGGAGTTGTCATTCCTTATAATATCCTAAATCATTAGGAGGTTAATTTTTTATAATATTTATAAGGAACATACTAGGAATCTCTTGGAGTTGCTCTAACACACAAACGTACATAAAAACCCGAATAAATCAATAATTTACTCATATTCTACATATTTAGAATAGACTTAATTGCAGAAACATGGCCTCAGTTATTATTTTTTTGCATAGAAATGGCTTAAGTATAGAAACATGCACGGGTGTGGCCGAATAATTATTTTTTTTGCACCCGATTGTATTCTGTCAAATGGGTTAGACGGACGTTATGTTTTGAAGGGTAAATATGTCAAGAGCATTTTCAACGGCTATATAAATACACAATACTCTATATATATACATCCCCCAATTGTATAATAGCCAATGTTGATGGTAGGGGGCCTGATTTTATAGTTGCTGCAGGTAATCCCAACATTCCAGGTTGCAAAGTTTACGCTGGTTTAAGTAATCTCAACCAAGTTAAAATACAAGTACGCCCTGTTATTATACATGTATAATAAATATGGATTTACTTTAGTTTCATAGGAACCAAAAGCCAAAAAAAAACATGGTACAGGTGACAGGGTAGCACATGAAGAATAGAAAGGACTATTGCTACTTTTACTTTGTAAGGCCTAGAACAATCAGATTCCATGACAGAACCATGACCAGTGGAACAAATCCACCAAAAGAATAGTTTTTCGATCTTCCTGGACTATGTTCCCCGCAATCTTACAAATAAAAGGGGTGATTACATGAAATCCCAATGTAAGTACAGTTACGGGAATAGCAGGCAAGATTGAAGAGACACTCCACGATGCGTGTAGAAAGGAACCAAGTAAGCTGCTTCTCCCAACAGATAAGCCGATAGCTACTAGTGAAGTTATGGAAAATAGCACGATGAAGCATAAAAATCTATTGGAAATATCAGTGGCCTAATGATAGAAAGCAGATTACAGATCCAGCCGCAGATGGAAACACGGCGTGAGCAAATACATGATTTATCCAAGGCAACAACTGAGAGATAATTGATCCTATACCCGAAACACATGGTCTATTTTGGGCACTACACCTGGTTATTTTATCAAAATTTGTAGGGAGTGGGTTTATACAATAATTGAAGTTTGATGTCGATCCATTACCCCTCATTTTACCCTTTTAGCCCTCAATTATATTTTCATTAGAGATAAACTTAACATCCATCTAACCCATTTGACAGAATGCAATCGGGTGAAAAAAAAAATTATCTGGCCAAACCCGTGCATGTTTCTATACTTAAGCCATTTCTCCGCAAAAAAATAATAACTAAGGATATGTTTCTGCAATTAAGTCTTTAAAATATGTCTATGCATTGCACGGTCTAAAGAGCTATTGACCCATATAATATTTCATAACATATATTAATTTCAAAAAAGAAAAAGAAAAAGAAATTTGGTATAAAGAGTTATGATTTGCACGGTCTAAAGAGCCATCGACCCATATAATATTTCATAACATATATATATTTTTTGAAATGATTTCATAACAAATATTAATTTCAAAAAAGAAAAAGAACTTTGGTATAAACGTGACCCCAATAGAAACAAATATTAATTAATTTCCATATTGCTTATTTCTCCATTTTCGCTCTTTCATTCGCATCGATTATCAAACCCCCAGGTTAATTTTCTTTAATTCACTTGTTCTTATAGTGCATAATTTATTTTGAATTTTTATGATATGATTATGTTTGCTGCATTTGTTTTTTGTTGATCTGTTTGTTAGGGTGTTAATTTATTTTACCTTCTCGAATTGGGTTCAATCTGTTTTGATTATGTATGTATTTGTATATGTTTGATTTGGGTTTTTCAAGAATTGTAAAATCAGTTGTGGATCTGATGAGTGATGGCTGGGATTTGATCTGTAGCAACTAGCAAGACTGGAATTTTGGGTTAGAGATTGATTTTTTAATAATTATGATAAGTTTGTTTTATTTTCGAGCCGATGACTGCTTGAATTTGGTGACCCTGGATACTTTTATAGACTGACAGGAAGCACTAATTTATTGAAGGAAAAAGTAAGAATGATTGAGAAAAATGCAATATCGTAAAAGCTTATATTCCGGTCCATTTGTCGTGAATTTGTGTTTCATTTTGAAAATTTGCGTATGGATTTATGTTGTCTCGATGTTATTAGTGGGGATATAATGTTGTTTAATTTTTGTTGGGTTTTTTAGGGATGATATATTTGCGTGAGTATCGGAAAACAGGAAGTAGTTGTTTGTTTAGTTTAGGCTACTGGCTTTACTTTAAAGAACTAAAGATGAGTTTTTAAATGGAAGTGCTGATGGTTTGAGAGTTAGGGTTGGCCGTCTTTGACAATTGTAATGCTGTTAGGCGGCTGTGTTTAGTTCTATAAAATATTTTTTGAGGGGTGATCTGGAATCATTGCATTTACTTTGTAAAGACAAACTTCATAATTTATGTGATTATAGTTTTTGACTAGGTATATTAGAGAAGTAATTAATAATTGGCAGAGTCTGGCTTTGCACCTCTGCAGCTCAGCAGATCTGCAGCTCTGCTATGGAACTTACGGCTAGTGGATCAGGGACTAATCAAACAAATCTTGAGCAATCATCTATATTATACGGGCTTCCTGATGACATTGCCATCTTGTGTCTAGCAAGGATTCCGAGGAAGTATCATGCAAACCTCAAATGTGTTTCAAAGAGATGGAGAGAATTGGTTTGTAGTCAAGAGTGGCATTCTTATCGTCAGAAGCATAATCTGGACGAGACTTGGATATATGCTTTGTGTCGAGATAAATCTGAAAATCTTAGTTTCTATATGTTGGATCCTAACATGTCGAAAAAGGGTTGGAAGCGTGTTCAGAACCTTCCACCTCGCAGCTTGAAGAGGAAGGGAATGGGATTTGAAGTGTTGGGAAGGAAAATTTACCTGATGGGTGGCTGTGGTTGGATTGAAGATGCCACTGATGAAGTTTACTGCTATGATGCCGCCATGAACACTTGGAATGAAGCTCCTTCGTTGTCAACAGCGAGGTATGGTTCTTTATTCATTTCTCAAGTCTTTTTCTGCTAAAATTTTAATTTTGCAAATCACCTAATTATACATTTATACTGGATATAATACATTATTTTTTTGTGCCTACTGTTAACAATCTTCTGTTTGCTTTAATGCTTCCAGGTGCTATTTTGCTTGTGAAGCTTTGGATGATAAGATGTATGCTATTGGGGGGATAGGATCAGGATCAAGTGATCCACATTCCTGGGACACATTTGACTCTTGCACAAATACCTGGAACTCCCATGTAGACCCAAACATTGTTCCTGATATTGAAGACTCTGTGGTCTTGGATGGGAAGATCTACATACGCTGTGGATCCTCTGCAGTGTCGTCCCATGTGTATGCAGTTGTATATGAACCATCAAATGGCACATGGCAGCATGCAGATAGTGATATGGTGTCGGGTTGGCGGGGTCCCGGTGTTGTCGTAGACGGGAACTTTTACGTGTTAGATCAGAGTTCAGGAACCAGACTGATGTTGTGGAAAAAGGATACAAGAGAGTGGGTGGCAGTCGGGAGGCTTTCACCTCTACTAACAAGGCCACCTTGCCAGGTTGTTGCTGTTGGAAAAAGCATATATGTTGTTGGAAAGGGCCTTAGCACAGTGGTATTTAATGTTGGAAATGCAGCAGGGAGTATGGATGGACTGCTGGTGAGTTCATCTTTACCAAGATTAACTTCGGACGAGTCTGTACTCAGCTGTAAATCTGTTGCAATTTGAGTTAAGATTGAAATTGGAAACCTTTTCATGGGTGGGGCTGCAAGTGAGTACACATTGGAAGTTGAGATTGTCTCATGACTTGTCTAATATATAAGCATGTTGTTCTTAATCATAATATACGAAACTACTAATGAGAGTGAATACTGAAGTCCCATTTCCCTTTTAAGCCTTTCTATGTCATTTCTATATCTTTGTGTTTATAATTGTGGTGACATGCATAATGAATATACTTTCAAGATATAAACCCCAGGCAAGGATTTGGTAGAAGCTATGGCTGTTTGTAAGTGTGTGTATATTTAATTTTCGTTACCGGACAGAATTCTTTGCATTTTGCTACTTCGCAATAGAATGAATAAACATGGCCTCATCATCTGAACTGGAAACCTAACAGAATGAGCACAGAGAAATTATAGATTCTTGTTCAAAACAACTCTCCTGGACTGTGGCATGAAACATTATTCGGAAGCTTGGGCGCAACCCAAATGCATCATTAACTAATGAACTTTGTAAGATCAACCCTTGTGCATAGTTAAATTTGTAAGATCTAAGATGGTGAATATGAAATGTTTGAAGATAAAGTAACAAGAGCCCATTGACAGCTTCACATGTCAATGACCACCCATCTTATTACAAACACCGAAAAATTGAAGATTTAAGATTACAAACACCAAAACAGTTTCTGTATCATTATGCTACATATATTAATTTTCTCATCGTTCAAAGTCTTACCACTTACAAGGATTCACAACTGTTCTTACAGAAACATAAGGGGCGTTTGGATGCATCATGAGTATCGAAATCGGAAATGGGAATGGAGGGTATGAGAATGAGAATGAAATGGAAACCAAGGGGTAGGATGAGTTTGATTTACCCCTAGAGAGATTGGGGTTCCCATTACACACAACTAAATTGCTAATCCAAACACTATCACTTGGGTTTAAGGTTCCGATTACCGTTAACCGGATTAACTATGAACAAATGCCCCATATGTTATTTTACTATAAACCTGGTATAGACTGTTGCTCGGACTCGTGTATGGTATCCGTGATTAAAAAATCAGTAGAAATTTTCCCCAAAGTTTAATGATTTTTGAATACACCCTTCAGAATTTTGTTATAGTTTTTGTACCAGTATCTTTGTTATATTCTTTGTTCTATTACTGGGCAGATGAGTAGACAAAAGTAGTAGTCAAACCCTTCGGATAAGGAATTTGAAAACTGAGGGTGGAAACCCTTCGGACAAGAAGGAATTGATAAATATAAACAAAAAAATATGTTTTAATTTTTTTTTAAAGAGAAATGAATGAACATTACATTTACAGATCTGTATGTTACTATTCTAGTGTTCAGAGGTTGTGTTTCTTTTAGCTTCAAGTGCTGAGCCCTCCTTCAGTGCTATCTGTGCTTCTTTATCCATTTTAAGAGCAAAAAGAGATGCTGCTTGTAGATACGACGCAATGTGCCAAACTGGAGAAATTACCTGGGCTTGCATTGCATCACCTAGTGCTTCTTGTGGCATGTCACACAGGAGATAAGATAAACTACGCCGAGCAATCACAGTTGGAGATACCACTGGTCCATAATTAACAAACTGCAAGACCGATTAGCCTAAATTAATAACTAACACTTAGTTAAACTGTGATACAACTTTAAAATTTTAAATTAGAAAAAATAAAGGTTTGAGAAAGTGTCCGAGGCAAGTTGGTTAATCTGACATAGTAAGACTTCTTGATAGCAGGTTTCATATGATATAACAAGGTTTATGATATGCCAAAACATGCACCATATTTATACCCTGTTGTTTAAGAGTATTAATGCAAAATATTTTTCCTAATTTATATCATTGGTATATCGGCCACAAAGGTTGCATAAATTGCAAACCTTAATCACCCATTAAAAAAAACTGATCAATACAGAACAATGAAGTAACCTGTGTATAGCACTCAATTGCAGTTTGAAATTCCTTGTGCCTGAACGCAGCATCACCCTTTTTCCTCGACTCTAATGATTCTTGCATCTGTTCTGTCCACATTTGGAATGAGAGCTGCAATTTTGAAAGGCAAAATGAGCAGGAGAACAGACACAAGTTCAGGATTATGTATCTTCTGAACCATACACTCTCTAGGTTGATTTTTACATTATCATATGAATCTAACATAATAACTAGGTAAGCATACGAATAGGTATGTATACGAATTTGCAATTGACGAGTTTGCAGAACTTTGGTGCCTTTTGTTCATTGGTTCATGTTTCAGATATCGAGAGACATTCTTGTAACGACAGATAGAGGATACTTTTATAAGCTTTATAGAAAATTCGAGATTAGTATACAATCTCCGATTAAGAATACACGAACTTATAGGAAGAGGTAAAATAAGAGAACCTTTTGGAAACATTTTGGATAAGCAACTGCATTAAATTCCTACTGATGTTCTAAATGGTTACCTACAATCTGAAATCAAATTGGAAAAAAGACTAAGTTGTTCATCTAACCTCATTTGCCATTCCATCATCGTTTTTGTAAGCAATATTCTCTAAACTCTCGTGTATAGCAGTCAAGTCCATTCTTAAGCAAGCTTCACCAAGTGGGGTTTGAGGTAAGAGTGAAGCAGTGCTTGCAAGGTCCATCAAAACAGATGAAGGAACCTGAATTACGGTGATCAAACATATCAATTAGTATGATATATGTAGACAAAATATATAATAAGAAAGAGTGCAATATAAGGATACAATGTACTCCCATCTGGAAAAAAAACTTCTGGTGCAAACAAGTTTTGTAGGCTTTGATCCAAGATTATATTGCAAGATATAAAATATCTAGTTTTAAATTTGATGTCTAAAGTAACACTTTTTGCTTTTATTGATCTAAACTCAAAATGGCAATCCTCTACTTCAAATTTCTATCATTGGCTACTGACCTTATCAACAAAGAACAAATTTCATCAATAAGAGCCTAAAATGTTTTTTTTTCTTTTATTACTAATCGGAAAGCTCAAGATCCTAAGACGCGTACAGATGATGGAAAAATGGTGTACCAAAATACGAGTATTGATAAGATTATACATGATGCATTTGTGTAACTGCCACTTTCAGGTTGTCGTACTATGCTCTCAAACCACTGGTTCACTGAAATTTTAATAAAAAACCATTCATGCAATTTAATTTCTGTCTTATCTCTTGTTTTATCTGAATAAATTGATCTAATGTCATTTGTCGTGTGCAAGGGATGAGAACTTCAGAAACCATCGACCACATTCTCAACAGAACAAGTGTCAGGAAATCATTTAATCAATATAGTACTACTGCAAATTAAAAAAAAAAAGTTAACTGCTTGTAACTGATGCTAATATACTGAAGGTATTCTTATTCATGGACAAGATGCTCATATTTAGGTTAACATTGAGAAAATACAGCATATGCTTCAGATTTTACTTTTTTAATTTGCTAGAATTTTACATGATTGGCTAGCTAACAGAGGAACAGATAGCTGTTTTTATTTGATTGTGTTTCTTTATCTTATTATTCGACAGAAGAGAAACCTAATATTAACCTTAATTTGTTGATTAGCTACCAATCAGATCCATCTTCACTATGTTCTGAGTCAACAGAATTCTCTACCAAAAACATAAATTGGCATGACTCTTGATTCTCAGTCAATAAACACACACTTCGTAATGATCCTGCCAAAAGATTTTCATGATTCACTGATACAGTAAGTTTTCGTGTCTCAGAACAACAATCAAGAAGAAAAGCATGCACTTCAGTACTACAAAGATTTCATAAGTTGCATTATAAGATTTTAGCTAGTTTATAAGGTCCACCAAAGAGAAAAAAAAAAGCTTTTGCATTACAGAATACTATATATCATTTGGTAGACTTGTAAGGTTATATTTAGATACAAACTTTTTAGATTTGTCCAGAAACGTAATTTTCCTAAAATACAGTTACTGACCTCAATTTCCTGTTGTAATGGAGTCAGAGACAAAACTAATGACTTTATATATGGCCGTTCTTGTGGTTCATATCGCAAACAGCGGGAAGCCAAGCGTAGTAGCTCAGTTCCATCATCACTAGAAAATTGCCCTTCCAAGCAGGAATCTGTCAGCATTTGAAGGTTTCTATTACGTATCAGGTCAAGGGCCTGAAACAGTTTCCCAAGTACCAGATTTAGAACAATTATTCATTATATGGACATTTTTATACATCTTAAATGAAGTCCCGGCCTTCAGCATTTGTCTTTCTCTAGTAGAATTCAGGAAGAATCATTTCATTTTAAGATATAGGGGTAAGAACAGTATACTTACATGATTAGGAGGAATGTGTTTTCCACTAATAATATCTAGCAGGACTGTTCCATAACTATATATCACACTTTCTGGCGTCACTCTCCCTAAGGCAACAGAAGATCAAAGAGACAAAATTATCCAATTATCAGTAAGGCGTTCAGGTATAGAAGTTCAGAACCAACATAAGACTATAGGCCGAACTGACATCTAAAGGCAACACAAAAAGGTACAACATGAGTCCTTTTGCTCACACAAGACATTTTCCATGTTGAGCATTTCCAATCTCACATTGTCACACATCAGTTATCATATTAATGCATCTAACTAGATATAGACAATTTTAAATAATGTATGAACTTCATACAGAAAACTTAAATGAAAGCTGAAGCAGGTGTCTCACAAAAATCATTCCAGCAAGAAATTTCCGTCTTCTCCTCCATTTCAAAGAATAATAAAGGACTAAATGGAAATAAGACTTAAAAGATCGACATAATAGATTAAAGGAATATGGTACATATTGATGACCTCAAGATCGTTATTTATACAAAACAAATATCCTGTTTGAACTGATTCGTACCAGTTCTTAAATACTCTGGAGGGGTAAATGCCAAATTCGTACTGTAACTTTTTCCATCTCTGCTATTTTTCATTAGGCCAAAGCACGAAAGTCTAGAATTGCCATCCTGCAAATAGTACCCAGTATACTGTTAGACACATAGCTGTGGAATCCTTAAGAATTTAAAGCCCTGTAACGACTTTGGATACATATTTACCTCATCAAAGAGAACTCTGTAAGCATTAAGGTCGTGATACAAGGCACGATCTTTACTTGTACAATATTCAAGAGCTTCAGCAATATGTAGAACCACCCTCAATCTCATTGCCCACTTTATCGGTTGTATCTCCCCTGGTTCAGTAAAATATATGATTGTCACAGAGTATACTAAATAAGTAACTGTGATTAATTCACAACACATTGACTATGATTTAATTCCATTCCTGGCCCAACAAAACAAAATCATGTATATTCTTCCTATAAGTGGACATTCAAGTGTATTCAAATTATTCCCATTAGATATGAACACATACATCTATCACATTTCTGTTTGGACTAGAAACATCAATTTAACTTGTTCTCTTCGTATAAACTGGATATTAATGTGGCAACCAACTTACAGTGAAAAAGGTGTTTCGCAAGTGTACCATTGGGCATGTATTCGCAAACAAGTAGCCTCTCATCATTTTCAACACAGCATCCAAGCAAATTTGCCAATCTTGTGTTACGAAGTAGACCCACAGATCTTGCTTCTTCCTGATGTTGACATAGGAAAATTATGGTCAATACACACAGAAAAGGGGTAGGCAATTTTGCTTAATGTAAATTAATGATGAACTAAAGATACTAAGCATAAAGAGCAGAGACAAGTGGTTGTTACATAAGGCAAGAATTAAAGCAGGATATTATAGCTTACAGAATATAGTACGAAATTCTATCTGAAAGGTAAGACAATAATGAGATATCTGCTGAGAAAGAAAAGATATTTGTTTTGGGAGGCAAGGACGCTCAAAATATGTGTGCATGTCTCATGAGTAAAACCCAAGAAGAAAGAGTGAAAGACCATTTAAAAAATGCAGCCAAAATTTCTTGGTGCTTTCACAATGGAAAAAAGGAAGACAAGGTGGATCGCTTCAAGTGTGAGGTAGGATTCACATTTGAATACCAAGGATAATGAAAGGCCTTTGTTCAAAAAATATAGAGGACATTTTATTACATATATATCAATTGATAATGGACAGACAAAGTGATTGAATGAACGGGGAGAGCAATGCTTATACCACGAATTGCCAGGAATCAGGCCAAGCCGATTTGTCAAAGCGCTTAACCGCAATCCTCTTCTGATTATCCAGCTTCCCTTTATAAACAACATTTGGAGCTTTTTCCCCGTGTTCAGAGACGATATTTTCAACTGCAAAACTGGATGTGGCTTTTTTCAGTTGTTCAAATGTGAATTCACCGAAGGCAGGCAAGCTACCTGCCCCGCCCTCAACATCATCACCTGCATCAATTACGGAATCCAACATCAATAATGAAATCCATATTGAAAGAAATAGAAAACATTGAAGAGTATCAGATACCAGTATCTGGTGCCTCAATTATCGACGCCTGATATTCTGAAACCAGGCAACAAGGAATGAGTTTAGAACCTTGAGAACCCATGTCAATCTAATTTCCGCTACTTCCAAATTAAGTTCCTATAAACGCAAATCGAGTACAAGGATCATAAATCGATTTAAATTAATCCCAAGCTGCTTAACCTCTCAACACAAAACTATGAGCAGCATCCAACTTGTAACTGCGAATTTCACACTTTCGGAATACCAAGTTAACAAGTGTATATCTCTACTCTATCAAACACACAAAAATAAATCTGCACAAAGATTTATCTAAATCATGTCGCCATTATTATTTATGGTTTGAGCAAGTTCCATATCAAGAAATGTATATGGAAACAACAGATTATAGAAAATATACACACAAGTGGAAAATTGAAAAAAATGCTTGACCTTCACAAGCCTGTCCTCTTCACAAGTCAACTCCCATAGATATTCAACAATAAACAAATTCACATTCTTAAACTAGGTACCCACAGAAGCCATCACCCACCTCAAGTCTTCTCATTTATTTTTCTTAATGGATATGAAAACCCTTTTGGATCAAGTCAACATTCACATCAGAATAACAGGATTGAAAAAGTCTCTAGAATCAATCAAAACAAAAACAATAATTATATTAAGATTAAGTGAATATCCCAAACTCTGAGGCACATTAAGATTCTAAAAACTGGGCCATTTCGAAAGAAACAAAAGCAACTACCCAGATAAAAGTTTTTCTTGAAATCACACACACACAAAATCAAGAATATTAGATCCTCAACAAACTTGTAACAGAGAGAGATACACATAAACAAACTTCCAATAATTATGTTACTAAGCGATATGTAATAAACTACACAGTTAACTGTTGTCTGTTGAGGTGATGATTGCTAATGTTATAATAGTGGGTAGTGTGTTTTTTTTAATATTGATCTGATACTGTGATTTGCTGGTCTGCATAAAAACTTGGGTTTTTAATAATGTGTGGGGACTTTGAAGATCCAACAGAAATTCGAAAGTTTAAAAAGGGACATTCCAACAGCTATGAGGCGTTCAGAAGTTCCATTTTATTCACTTTCTACCACACTACTTATCTGTCCTAATCATTATGGTTTTTGCCTTTCTTTTAATGGTTTCGAAATGGGATGTATCTAAAAACTTGTAAGGTGGAAATAAACCGCACAAATCTCTAAGATTAGGAACACAACAGATGGTTTCAAAATGGGATGTATCTAAAAACTTGTAAGGTGGAAATAAACCGCACAAATCTCTAAGATGAGGAACACAACAGAAAAAAAACATATAATTTACATAGTGAATATATTTTACAAATTAGACCAATGAAGACTTAATTTCGGCACCGAATCAGGATGTGATAACCGGGTTAAATCCCGAGTCTTATTCGAAAATTGTGTCAAGTTCCGATTTCGAGTCTGAATAAGTCAAAGCACATTGACCCAAATGCAGCCAATTTGAGTAACGACAAGCCCACCACAGACCTTCAAAATATCATGATTTGTTGGTGCTTAATGGTAGTAATACTTTGCCTTATCAACTGAACTAAAGTCTTAAATCTCCTCGATGTGGGATAAGGGTATTACAAACTCCCTCACTTAAAATTCTGACGTTCTCGTCAGGCCTGAACGGATATCTCATAGGTTCCAAGATCGTTCCTCCCAATAGGTTCCAAGATCGTTCCTCCCTAGCCATTGTGGGATAATACCGATCGACTTCGTGTCCCCACCTCCGGACTTTTGTCAATTGTAAGATAATAATCCCAGCCTTCGTGTCCCCAACTCCGACAACTTGACAAATCAAGATTTCGAGAGTCGGCCCTGATAACAATATGTGACAAACCCGGATCAAATCCCGAGGTTTTTTCGAAAATCAGGTCAAGTCCCGAATTCCGAGTCCGAATAAGATGAAGCTTAATGTCCCAAATACGACTAGCTCACCACAGGTCCCCAAAATATCGTGATTTGTATTTGTGCACTTAGTAGTATTACTCTTGCTTATATACTGAACAAAATGTCCCAATTTACTCGATGTGGGACGAGGTGTTACAAACTCCCCCATTTAAACTCCTGATGTCCTCGTCAGGCCTGAACGAATATCCCATAGGTCCGGATCGTTCCTCCCTAGTAGCCATTGTGGGGATAATACCGACTGGTTTCGTGTCCCCACCTCCGGCAACTTGACGAATCAAGCTTTCGAGAGTCAGCTTGATACCATATGTGACAACCCGAGTCAAATCCGAGTCTTTTTCAAAAATCGGGTCAAGTTCCGATTTCGAGTCCGAATAAGTCAAATCACACACCGACCCAAATGCAGCCAACTTGGGTAACGACAATCCCACCACAAACCCCAAAAAATCATGATTTGTTGGTGCTTAATGGTAGTAGTATTTTGCCTTATAAAATGAACTAAAGTTCCAAATCTCCTCGATGTTGGACTATGGTGTTACAATCTGGAACCAGATGATATATTAATAGATACGTTATGAATTCTGGTGTTATTGAATTTATTTATCATTGATGATATTTGTTTGATAATATAGATAGCTGGTCTTGTATGCAACTCCTCTTCCACTTGTAAGAATGCATGTTACAATATTGCGCATTCAAAAATCTTTTAATTCTTCTCCGCTAGCTTCAGCTCTCCCTTAGCATTTAAATTCTCCGGGACAAATGCATGCCTGGCCGGCCTATCATTGATAACCGAAGCACCAACCTGCCACACCTGATTCACAACTGTCATATTTTCGGACAATGTCCACGTAGCAAAAATCCTCATCACACCATCAGAATATTCTGCTGACAAGTCAGACACTTCGAACGATAGTTTGGACTGCACAATTAATCTATAAGAGACTAGATTATAAGTCTTAACTGTCATGTCACTAGTGGATTGTTTGAAGGCAATGAGAGCTTGAGTACCAACCATGCAAGTGCCAGTAGGGTTGATCCCCCAACTGATCCAGCCTTCGGGCTTGGCTGGCGGTGCAATGAATGCGATAGAGAGGGAAGATTTGTGTGCATCGTATGTGTAGTGAAGGTAAGAGTTTAGTGTTGGGAGGTCAGTGCAGTTTTTGTAGGTTTTGTTGTTTGTGAAGTGCATTTGAGAGAATATGAAGAGGGAGAAAATAGTATAATGAGGAGTGAGAGCAAGAAGCAACTAGGCATCATTGTTTTAAAGATAGATTTAGATAGGAGTGTGAGATGATGAAGAGAAATTAGTTGTACTGTGATTTGTTTATGGAGAACAGAGACTACATTGCTGCTATTTAAAGGCTTGAACAAAGCATAATTATATATGCAGTCATCTATATATGTAGCGTTTGGATCCATTATAGTAATCGGAACCGGAATCAGAAATGGGAATAGAGGGTTTGGGATTGAGAGTTAATGAGAATGAGAATAAAATTAAAATTCAAGAGATATGATGAGTTTGATTTGTTTGCCTAGAGACAAAATTAAATTACTAATTTAAACAATATCACTTAAATTTAATGTTTCGATTATCGTTAACCAAACACCCCTATTTATTTGTATAAAGAATTTCATTGAAGCTCGTGCATGTGTTTTCACGCGATTTAAACACGTTCAATTTTTTCGAGTAATATTTAAAAATATTCAAACATGCACTCGTTTGCATTACTGTTCACATTGTTTAAGAAATACAAGAATCTCAGAGTGGAATCAAGCTAAGAAACAAGTGCATATGTAGGTGTTGGCAAATCTGCAAAGTCCAACAAAATGCACAAGTGGAAGAGCCCAGAAATAGGTAGCTTTAAAATAAATGTTGATGTTGTTGTTCCTCTCAATGATCAAGGTTTCTCCATTGGCATGTTGATTCGTGATAACACAGGAGCTTTTATCCAGGGCAAGACGATGAAGTTTGCAAGTAGTATTTCAGCTTTTGAAGTCGAAACAATAGGTGTTTGGGAGGCTCTCTCTTGTATTGAAACTCTTGGGTTAAATAATATTCAAGTTGAAACAGATTCGCTGAAAACTGTGGCTGCTATAGAGAGTTTATAAGCAAACTATCTTGAAGTGGGTAATATTATTGAGGCTTGCAAGATGTGGCTTCTAGAGAGGGGTGATGTCTGTGTAGTTCATGGGTAGGAGACAAACAAATAATGCTGCTCATTTGCTAGCTCATAGCTCTTGTTTAGTAGGTTGCTTCATTATTTTTTATTCTTCTTCATATTTCTTGTTCGAGACTTTGTTGATTGATTCTACCGGTTAATAAAATTTATCCTTTGATTTCAAAAATAAAAATAAAATATTCATCTCGAATTATGGTTCTAAAGTAGACTATTAAGGAACAAAATTAAATCCGGAAAAGCAACACCAAGGGCAAAACAGCTTTTACAAAGCTAATATAGAGGGTGTTTGGACCTGCCTTAAAGCTGGGATTTAAAGCAATTTTTGACTTTAAGTCGAAAAATGTCCGTTTGTGTAATAAATCAAAAATGATTTAAAGTTGAAAAAACATCTTAAAGTCGGAAGTTAGTAAGAGATACTTTTTTGAACGTCTTATTTTTTATTTGATAAAAGTTAATATCATCATTCAAATATATTATTTATCAAAATTATTTTAATTGTTACAATTTTAATAACTCATAAGTTACTCATAATACAAAATTATCAAAATAAAGATTAACTTAAAATTTTCACTTTTTACTTATAATTTTAACCAATTTTTAGTCATAAACAATAATTTTAAGATTAGCCAAACGTACTCATAAAAATAAGTTGTAATGTTTCAGTTGGGTTACCGTTGTAGTGTTGTGATTGAATTTGTGTAGAGGCGTCCGTAACGGATTTCCTGCGTGCTTGCTGGTTCTAACGTAATTCGACATTCATTCATTCATTCAACTAAGAGCGCCACCTAAACATAGTTGAGAGCACCAAACTTTTAGGACTACTGATCGCTAGGCAACTTTGACACGAAATTGTAAAATGGATTTGAGGCATGCTTTGGTTTGGCCGAAATGATACGAAATCGAATGAAAATTTTATGAGTCACAAACAAATTTTTATAACTTTTTATTGGGAATTAAAATAATTATTGTTGGAACCAAATTTCTAATCGTAGATATTTTGGGACATCTATAATTTTATCGTTTCACAAACTACCTTTTTTAAATCATTTCACAAACTACCTTTTTTAAACTTTTTGATAATTTAATTGTTTCACAATGTCATACTTATTCATCCATAACCTAATACTATTTAATTTAATAATTATTTAGTTTTATTAACTTAAGAAATACCCGTCAAAAACTTAAGAAATAGAATAAAAGTAATTAATAGAAAATACCATTTTTTAATGGACCAGGTACGAGGCAACCCATTAAAAACCGATACAGCCCAATTGCGCTACAATAAATAAGCAGGCTCGGGTATTGACGACCCGATTCATCGCTAGGGTTAGGGTTCCAAGAAAAATGTCGAAGAAGAACAATTTGGGTCGCAGAAAGAGACAATATGAATTCGAGCTTCGAAGTAACTAATCTTACCCTATTTTACACCACCCCTTTTATTCAATTTCTCTCCTTGTATGTATTAATTTGTGTTGTGTGTATATATTGTTCTGGCTGATTTGATGTTTTTTAAAATTTAGGGGAAAAAGAACAGCTTGAGAAGCTAGCTCAGAAGCTACAAGCCAAGAAGAACAAGATGAAAGTAAGTTATTCTTTTGATTTTGTATGTAATTATTCATATACAAATGTATTGATTTGTATGTATTGTTTTGCTTTGAATTTGTTGTGTTTGTGCTTTGATTTGTCAAGTTTTGATGGAAAGATGATTACTTTAGAAGTATAATTCAAGATTAGTTTGATTTTGATTCTGTGATGATACCGATTGTACTTATTCACCTTGAAACATAAGACATTAGGATCAATTCTTTGGTAAAAGTACGGAGTTTTTACAGTTCGTGAAATGTGTTTATTTGCGTGTGTGCTTGCAGCGGGGGGAAATTGTTCTTTATTAGTCTTTTAGTTGTGGACTCCGTTCTGTTCTTTGTTGGTTGTTTGCAGATAAAAATTAAAACTTTCAACGATCCTTTGCTGAGTTCGTATTGGTTAATTGTGATTGTCACTTTGTATTAGTATTATTTATTTATAATTGAGTTGTTGAGTATCCGTATCAGCTCAAAGCTTTACTCCGCATGAGTGTATCTTGCAACGATTATGTAACAATCCGATTTAAGTGCAGAAGTTGAAGCATGACACACTTTTTATTATGTTGAGGTTTAATTGTTTGTGAATTGTTTTAGGTGGATGGTACCGAGAAGAAGAAGAAAAAGGGTGCGAGTGGTTTCACTGTTGGCAAGAAAAAGTTGAAGACGAGACTGACACCATTGGCCAAAGCTAAAGCTGCTCAGGCGATGGAACTTGATAATTAAATTGTGCTTAAATTATCTAGTTTTTTTAATGTCAACAATTACCAAGTTCCAATCTTGGAAATTTAGTCATGTAGCTGAAATTCATCCCTATATTTTCATTATGTTGGAGGTCTGTTCTTACTTGATATCTATCAATATCAACTTGGTGATATATTCAGTTTTGCTATCTTGAAATGATTTTTTCTTGTGCGTGTGTAATTTTTTGTTTGTCTGATGATGAAGATGTTCATATACTCCACTTAAATCTGTTCTGCGAATATATTACTGGTAATGTTGCCTGGAGCAATGAATTTCGAGCTAGCATAATAACATTTAATCATATATGTCTTCTGAAACACTAGCTGATTGGTGGAGATACTGTAACATTTTCATCACCTAGCTAAACCTTATATACCAATAACAACAAGACTTTGTGATGTAATGTTCTTGTGGTAAGCCTATACAATTGTGGAAGCTTTGGAGGAAGTATCTACAGAGATTGTTTTAGCTGCTACAATGCTACTAGATACTTGTGCACAAAAATCGTTGTTCATATATATTTCTTTGTTAATCAGAATTTGTTTACCAACTTATTTACATGTACACAAATCAGCGTGATAGTCAAGTGTGTCTACTCGCTATCTATCACACAAAAATTCCCTACACGAAGTGGTTCGGTGTTTTTTTAATCTCATCTTAAAGCAGGAATTCGTGTTCCACACAGGTCCGGCAGGTCTTCTGACAAAGCCTTGTGGCGTGAACTTTGTTATGTTGGGTTACTAAAACAAAGAATCAGATGGAAAGAACACGCAAGTATAGAAACTGAACTAAGGACCAAACAGAAACACCTACATATTATTAACTGGAGTATTTAAGAACCTAAGATACAGAGTAAAGAAACATGATTTCTTATTAGTACACACACAACATAGTATTCAATGTAATTACATGTTAGATTTCTACTAGTCGAGGGGAAAAGAAACATACAACATGTTCTATTTCTACTAGTCGATGGGAAAAGAAACTTTCAACATAAGATCACCATCTTATTTTTATCTTACATAGCTTTGTGACCAACAAGGTTCAATCTTACACTGCCCTTGTATACCCACGATGATCAGTAATCTCTGGTTTTGGTTTAGGTTCGTCGCCAACTGTCTTCTTACCCTTTAAAAGAGGTTCATATATATGGATTTTCCGGTAATGTTTCAAATTCCTCAGCAGTTAGTGTCTTCTTTCCCTTCAAAAGAGGATCGCCATTATCTACGGGAAGATGCACATTGTCCTCAACAAGGTCATCCTTTGTATCACTCTTCATTTTATTGTTGGAACCAGAATACCTTAAGTCGGTAAGGTTTTGATTCTTCGGCATTGCCTCACTTTCATAACATGGCCATACTGTTCCGGACTAGGCTTTTGCATATGAAGCCATTGCAATCTGCATAAGAAAAAATATAAAAGTTTTTAATAAAGAGACAATCAACTCTGAAGTTAATAAAAATTTAAAAAAACCGTTCACAAGTTAAAATTACAAAGCCAGGGTATTCTTAATACTTACAAAGAGAATAACAAGAAGAGGCATTTTGTTTTGAAAGACTGTATTGTTAGATCTAAATAAATAATCTAGGATCATCTTATGCGATATTATCAAGTTTACGTAATAAACTGTAGCGCGAAAGCGTACCTGATTCCATAACGGTAGATATGAATACGGATTATGGGACTTGATCTTCCACAGACTTGATTCGCCTCTTGCTGTATCTCACTCAACTTGATGGAAATAGAGGAGTAGAGGTTGTGAATAGCCTTGGGGACCAAAACCCTATTATCGTCTTTATATAGTCGTCTAATTAGACCCCATTAACCCTAGTCAGATTACTATTGGGTATTACACATTACAAATCCCATACCGAATAAGATGTTATTGGACCCTTTATTTTAGACCACTTAATTAGTCCAAATATAGAATAAACATTAAATATAATTGTCTTTAATTTGTAAGCCCATAAATTATGATTATTAATAAAATAATCTAACAATCTCCCACTTGGGCTACAAATTATACCAAACAACAATTACATTCAATAACCTTAAGTGCGCATAAAATTGTTTATTCTTTACAATCATCTTCCTTAGTCAATCTGGTCCATCTCATATATAAACATGAAACCAAAGCGACCTTCGTCACATCACCGTAACTCGATCCTCAATGATCACCACATAAATATACTCAATAACATAGATCAAGTATGGATGTGTAACTGGAAATTACATGCAATGTGATCTCAATCATGTCTATTTTCAATTGATCCTTAATACCTTAGTGAGATCAATCTTTATTCTTTCAACTTTATGTCAAAACCACAATTGAAAAACAATAACTCATCAGAGCAATAATAGAGAGATAAAAAAAAACTAACTTTATTCTGCAGAAAACGCAATGTATCACAATAGTGTCAAACTAAAACTGAGTACCAAATATAAGAACAAAACAAAACTCCCACTAAAACTGAATATCCTCCAATGAGGCAACACTAATATGAGTAATATGCCCATGAAGACCTTAGGTGTCAAATAAACTTTAGTTAGTGGGTCTGCTAGCATAAAATTTGTTCTTACGTGCTCAATAGACACTATATGATTGTGTACTCTCTCTATAACTAAATATTTAATGTCTATATCATTTAGACATAAAAAAAATATAACCATATGTAGATTATTCTTTATCTACGCAATCTGAAAGATCAGAATCGGAATACCTGATGATCTCCAAAATTTCCGACTTTCTATAAATGAGCATGCAATATTTTTGTTCCTTACAAGTACCTCATAACCCGTTTAGTAGCAATCTAATGATTCATTCCGGATTTACTCGTATATCTGCTTAACATACCCATAATAAATGCCAAATCCGGCCGGGTACAAACTTGACCAAACATAAGACTCCCAATAGCCGAAGCATATGGAATGTTCTATCAGAGCCTATCTTATGTTGAATTATTAGGGTAGATCATATATTATATGATTGTTTTTTTTATTGATTTTAAAATCTCAGCATGCGCATTAGGTTGTTATTTTCCTTCAAAATTCAGTCGATACACTGAATTTTTTATGTGGAATCAGTGTTTGACTTGTGAGAGGAGATTTTTTTTCTTTTGCAAGTGTACGTCATTAACATGTTTCAGGTGTTTGGTAGTTTTTTGATTAGTACATTATTTGATAAATCAATTGACCTATTGCGTTCGCTGATGTCTATACATATTAAATATGTTTCGTGGAATTAACCTATGAAATCAAGAGGTATTTTGTTTATCAATTTTCTTTTGCCTCTGGCATGTGAAATTATGTCATATATATGTGCTAATTTTAATTATCAAGATACGGCTCCTGTACAATACGTGAACTTGTATGCTGGCATGATTTTAATTATCATGGTGTTTATTTTTCACCTCTGACTTGTATACGCATGTTTTCTTTCTTATTGTAAATAATATTAAAATTGGAATCAGGTGATAATTTTAATATTCTTTTACGATCATATGGATTTTGGGTACCATATTTTATTTGAGATAATTATTTATCTTGTCCTTTTATTTCGTAAATAAGTGAGTTGAAGCAAAATATTGCCAAAGTAATATTTATGTGTAGATTTGTTTATTTTGAAATACTAGGATGTGTGTATTTATTATTTATGCGTTAAAATAATCGGCCCAAAGGAAGGTTATTTAATGGCCAAATAATGAATATGCATGCGGGAATAAATATGTAATAATTATCAAGTTTTCATGTGAGTAATTAACCGGCCCAAAGGAAGGTTTGTTGCTTGACTGAATTTATTATTAATATTTGATTTCTGCGTGGAGAGTACCACTTACAAGTTAATATTTCTGTCCAAAGACTAAATGTTAACGTTGTGTTAGATATCTTGTTTTAAATGGGCCCACACACTATAGTATTTAAATTCATGTTTTATTTTTTATGCATGCTTTTATGTATGAATTTGACATGATGTTTTTTTTTACGAACTTATATGTTTTTTGTTCCAAATTGCTAGTTAATGCATTTGCTGCTACTATAACTGCCAACATGAACTCCATTCCCGTGCTTAACGACACAAACTTTAAGAGCTGGAAAGAGAATGTTCTGTTAGTTCTCGGCTGCATGGATTTAGACTATGCTATAAGGAAAGAACAACCTGCTTCTCTTACGGATGAAAGTTCTGCTCTGATACCACTTGTTAGATCTAAATAAATAATCTAGGATCATCTTATGCGATATTATCAAGGTTACGTAATAAACTGTAGCGCGAAAGCGTACCTGATTCCATGACGGTAGATATGAATACGGATTATGGGGCTTGATCTTCCACAGACTTGATTCGCCTCTTGCTTGTTGGAAATAATCAATACTACAGCAACATGGAGGCAGTTATATAATAGATATAGCAATGACAGGCCAAGACCAAAGTTAACAAAACAAAGCATGAAGGTCGAAAGCATGCATATCAGAAACTGATAAATAACCAGGGAGACAGAAACAGTACCTGTAGCCATAGCTTAACAGTGTATAAGAACAGTAATAAGATAACAACAGCTGAGTCGTCAGGATTTCGAGAAACCCTGACTGTTCTTGAAGAGTTATTCGCCCCCACTTACTGTGTCAGGTTGTCGGCGAGATACTACTTCCAGGATAAAACAGCTCCGAGCAAGGTGTTCACAGCAACAGCAGCGCTCAACTACGACCAGCACCTCAGTCGCCGGAGAACCAGAAAACTACAGAGAATACTATATGGAGAGGGAGGGCAGAGAGAGTTTTTAAGAGAAGTGTGTTTTGCAAACTTCTGTGTGTTTTCAACTGAGCTACAAAGGCCACTATTTATAGTGGTTCCTTTCTGTAACTGAAGCATACACATTAATTTTTCCGTAACAGCTGATCATATTAAATAAAAATCAAAACTGACCATTTAATGAATAAACGTTTTTGATTTAAATTTAATAACCTGAGCTGTTACATCTTTTTCATGTTTATCCACATATACAGATTTAATATTTATTTTAAACATATCCATCAAATCATGTCCAGGTTCATATCAGTTTCTGTTGCCCATCAGAGTTTAGTTTCTGTTGACCATCAGAGTTTAACTTGTTGTTCATCAGAGTTTAACTTCTGTTGTCCATCAGAGTTTACTGACAAACCAACTCCATCAGAGTTTACTAGTTAAATACTGATAAACCAACTCCAGGTCGCCTCGCGTACGCGAGACACCGAGACATTCGCCCAAATCGCCCTTCGACCCGACCCGGTGCGGTGCGTGGCGAGGCGGGCGGCGGCGCGCGTGTGTGTGTGCGCGCGTGAAGCACACACCAACACCATGCACCATCACACACCTTAGTAGTTGTATACTACTCATGTGTGTAATGCTATATAAAGCCACCAAGTCCCCTTATTCTTTTCTATGTGGGATAAATGAAACATCATTATAACAAGTTTTTTCAAGCTACTACCTTCATCTCAATTTCTCTTATGGATTTAAACAAGAAAAATATTAAACCCATACATGAAAGTTTAAGTTCCCATAGCAAGGAACAACTTCCAATCATTAGAAATTTGAATTAACATCAAGAATATACTTAATTATATCCTTAAACTATCAATTTTCTAACATTGCTGTATCTCGCTCAACTTGATGGGAATAGAGGAGTAGAGGTTGTGAATAGCCTTGGGGACCAAAACCCTATTATCGTCTTTATATAGTCGTCTAATTAGACCCCATTAACCCTAATCAGATTACTATTGGGTATTACACATTACAAAGCCCATATCGAATAAGATGTTATTGGACCCTTTATTTTAGACCACTTAATTAGTCCAAATATAGAATAAACATTAAATATAATTGTCTTTAATTTGTAAGCCCATAAATTATGATTATTAATAAAATAATCTAACATGTATAAGAATTCTGAATATCTTACTGGGCCTCTAAGTTGCATGGAAGTCTTAAGATCATAACAATAGCTATTCATATACCAATGAAAGCTCAATTTTTTAACTATCATTTTGAAGAAGAAGATTGAACAAGGACGAAAACTTACATTTTCAAGAGAAGCAGGAAGACTATGCAAAATTCTGTTGAGGTAATTTAAAATGCTGGAAGCTGGATTTTTGTCATGAAGATTTATTCTGAAGGGTTCAGTTTTTCAGTTATTAGTGAATTGCTATTACTCAGCGTTTCCGATTTTTTACCATAATAGAATTAGATATTCCAATCTTACCGTTTCTAGCACAACATGTTCAGTAAGTTGTCACATCTAATTTTCCATTGATTGGATCTGCATGGTTGCAGAAAAAGAAAATCGTAACTAATCGGTTGATCTATCATTTCAGGGTTAATCAGGGATTAGTCGAACATTTTTTGATAAATCAAAGTGTTTTAGATAATTTATAAAATATTTTAGAAGGATTAATTGGGGATTTTTTGATAAATCAGTAATTTTCAGGACAATGGATATGGCCATTATAAGTCAAAGCACTAATTAAATTAAACTAATCTTATTCAGTAGGAACTTGAGAGACTGAGTGTAACAGTCGAAATTATTCGGATCATTAACTAATTAATAGATATCGAGACAAAAGATGATTTATTTTAATTTGAAACGTCAGTAATTTTGAAAAATTTCAAGGTTTGAATACCGTAAAGTAACCAATTGCTGTAAAACAGAGGAATACCAATTTTATGCTATCGAGTTCCCTGCTTAAACCAAGATATCATGTTAGGTAACCAATCACTCTAAAACCTCAGCTGGGGTGGCAGAGAAGTAACTCGACATGATCTTATGCTACAACAAATATTAATCAACAAATACAACATTTTAAATTAGTACATATGAAATGAACTTGTCCTTTAGTTTTCTTACTTATTCATTTTGTTTGTCTTATTTTTCCAAATGTTATTGTTGGTACGATTGTTTAATTATGTGAAGAGGCTCTTGTTGACGAGTGCATGATCTTATTGACGAGTGTATGGTCTTGTTTGGAAGGGCCTTACCAGTTAGCACATTGCTTGAGTCAGTGATGGGAATTGTCCTACCTATTTTTGTGAACTTTAATTTTGAATAGAATTTAACTGTAGGTCCTCTGCCAACTTTGTAAAATAGGATTTGTCTCAACAAGTCGGGTAGTCGTTCAGGATTTTACAATTAGCTTCAGCTACCAGCATACCCTGTCCCATCCATGGTTTTCGAGTTCAATCATTAGATGAACTTGTTGGGATGGGTTTGCCCTATTACTTGGCCTCAAAAGGATTATGTCGATCGTCTAATATTGTGGTGTTGGTCTGGTCAGAGGGGTTCACATATTTTCTATTAGGTAGGGCTGATTCTGATGAACATGGCCCAGTAATGTGTAGTTCAGTACTAGTAGCTGATAAGCTAATTTGCTAAGAAATCTCAAATTATGTGGGGATTAGTTTTTTGGATGACTTGCAGGGTGGGGATTTAATCATATCTTTCTTTAGGAAAACAGATATAACTATAGGATGCTGGACACCCCTGAATAAGCTTGTCAGAAGTTAGAAAGTTGATAAACTGGTTTTTGGGACAATCAAATGATCAGTGGTACCAAATTTTGCTAAATTTTTGTCCAACATACCATTATTCAAGATATTAGCTCTGCCCAAAATGATAAATCAATACTGCTTGTTAGTAGGAGGTTCTACTCTTGTTAGACTTGGACGTGTATATCTTCACGGAAAAGAAGAAGTAACCTCATTCAACTAGAGGTCAGTTCATTTAAAATCTTTAAATCTTAAGAGGCAAGAGGAATGTTTTAACGGGATCTTTTCTTTTTAATTAATCCGTTCATTTAAAATCTTTAAATCTTTAAATCTTAAGAGGCAAGAGGAATGTTTTAACGGGATCTTAGACCAGCTCCAGTGGGAAGCGTTTGGTGCCTCGGGCCAATCAAAATGGAAATGGACAGTGGTTTTATTTCTTTTTTCCATTGCATGGCTAGAGTAAAAAGTGGGCATGGCCACTTTCCTGGCCATGGCCAACTCCTGTATCTTTGCAGGCTTTTTATTAGTTAATTATTATTTATCCAAACAAGTGCAGGTCATGTTGTGTGCTTTTTAAAAAAATTGAAACGTTAACAATAACGTCTATATTAGTAACGTTCTTATTAACGTTACAATTTTACTCCTATATATACTCCCTTCTTATTATTCATACTCTTACATTTCAAAAAAAAAAAAAAATTCTCTCTAAAAAAAATGAATCCAAATAATCACCCTCCTCCAAATTCTCAAAATCCAAACCCTCAATTTCCATATCCATATCCAAATTCTTATTTTCCAAACCCACAAAATTTTAATTTTAACTCACAAACTCCAAATTCTCAATACCAATTTCCACATTCTCAAAATTCTCAATTTCCATTTCCTTATCCTCAAAATTCTCCATATCAGTTTCCATTTCCTCCATTTTCAAATCCACAATTTGAAACTCAACAATCACCTACCAGTTTCCAAAATTCACTAAAATTAATTGTTTTAGTTTGATTATTATAATTTTAATATTATTAAATTAAACTAATTTTAAACGTTATTTATAATTATATATTATAATTTTATAAGAAGTATTGTCAAACAAAAAGTAAAATAAAGTTAAATGGGACCCATTTGTAAGTGGAAATGGACTTGTACATTGGAGTGAAGTGGCCACTTTTTTTGGGAAGGCCACTTGGTGCCTATGTGTCAAAAAAGGAACCCCACATATAAGTGGGTTGGCCTTGACCATTGTGGATGCTCTTATACTCTTCAATATTTTCCTTCTACCGTACACATCATACATATGAGATATAAATTTCATTTGATATGTTGGGATTTTTAGCAAATATGTATCCGGTGGATCACGGGCGTCCAAAGTTCTGATACCATGTTGAGTAACCAGCTCATCTAAAACCTTAAGATATTACAGAAATGTCCCAAATTAATCTTATCCTATATTTTAGGATAAATAGTCTTTTGATCATGTTTCCAACTACTTGATGAATATCTTTGAAATTATATAGTAAGTAGTTGAAAAAGCCGTGCTTCGCGGCGGTTTCGTAATTTCTTTTAAAACCTTTATCAATTGAATTATAAAAATTACTCAGTCCTCACTAATAATTCGTCCTCCCGTGAAAAATGTTTTCCCTTTTAATATCAAAATCTCAAATTTAATATATCGAATACTTCTGTTATATATTAATTTTCATGTTAACATTCTTTTTTTTTCTAATAAGTCGCTCTCTCGTTGAAAAAAAAATACTTCTATCAATTAAATTACAAAAATTAATCGTTCCTCCCTAATGGCTATCCTCCCATGAAACAGGCTTTATTTTTTAAGATCAAAATCCCAAATTTAATATATTGAATACTTGTCTTATACTCCCTCTGTTCCTCTCATTTCTTTACACTTTCCTTTTTGGTACGTACCTCTCATTTCTTTACATACCAAAAATAGTAACATTTTATAATATAAAATTCAATCACATTCACTACTTTCTGTTAGGATCGCTTCCACTATAGATCAACGTTAATCAAATACAATAACAAACACGAAAGTAAGGAAACCCAATAATTTAACGTGGAAACCCCTCAAAGGAGGGTAAAACCACAAATCCACTATGAATGTATTACAAGATTGGAGTCGCTCCCTCACTCAACACTCTTGAATACAATCACCTCACCTTGATTACAAAAGCTCTCTATTGTGTATCGCACACAACTCTCTAACTTTTGCAATACTTCAAAACCCTTAAAAATATCTATATTTATAGGCACCACAAATATTCTAATCCTAATATATCTCAATTCTATTTGTGACAATTACCATCTTTTCTTATCTTGGATAGAAATCTTCCACAATTCTTATCTCTACCAGAATAAGACTTTCCTCAATTATCACAAATTAGAATACTGCTCATAATAGGATTCTTAACTTATTTAGGAATTCGGGGCGGACCCCAACAAATCCTCCCACGGCTCGAATTCCCTAATACCTCAACTGATTCCGAGAATTTCAACTTTTTCTCGGTCTTCATCGTTGTTGCTTCACCATCTAAACAATAGATGTTCTTCTTATGCATCATCCCTTGTAGAATCAAGTTTATTCCTTTATACACCTTGCAACTTCGCCCTCGTCCAACGAATCTGTACCCACGTGATGCTAACACACTCAAAGATAACACATTCTTTGATGCATCCGGTACATATCTCACATTGAGAGCTTTCTTGATCGTACCATCATGGAGTTTAAGACGAATAGTTCCAACTCCTTGAACCTTCATCTTCTCATCATTCCCCACAACAATATTACCAAGACTTTCATCAATGCATAAGGTCTCAAACATCGCTCGATCCCTACATATATGCATAGAAGCAGTAGAGTCCATCACCCATTTTGATTTATTCTTCACCGAACCAGGAATGGTATCCTCACTCGCCATCAAAAACTCTCCCTCATCGATCACAAGTGTAGAGTCCGCATCATCAACTTTGTTCTTTCCCTTCATCTGCTTAAAGGACTTCACATCTTCTTTAAAGTTTCACCACAATAATAGCACTCAACAGTGCTCATATCCCTCTTACTTGGCCGAGATTTACTTCTTCCTTGCAGGTCATTGCGGTTGCGACTCCTTCTTTCAGCACTTTGGACAGCCAAAACTGCCGCACCACTTTGAGAAACAACATCCCTTTTCATCCTCTCATTATCTCTTAACGCCTTTAACACATCATCAAGCGTAAGAGTTGTCCTCCCTACTAAAAACGTCTACGTAAAATACTTGAAGGACTTCGGCAACGATGACAACAACAACAAAGCTTGTTCCTCATCTTTCATCGGCTCATCAACATTAGCCAGATGACATACTAGCTGATTAAAACAACTAATGTGATCATGAATATTACTTTCTTCATCCAATTTTAAAGAGTACAACTCCATCTTCAAATTAAGTCTGTTGGTCAACGACTTCGAAACATATATGCTTTCTAACTTGTCCCATATCTCCTTTGGTGTCGACTCCTTCAACACGTTATATCTCACATCGGGTGCAAGTGCTAGCCTGATTTTACTCGCCGCTCTCTTCTGGATCTTCGCCCAATCTGCATCACTCATCTCTTTTGGCTTCGCCTTCTCCAAGGCATCATCAAGTCTTTGTTGAATTAACACATCCTTGGCGGTTAATTGCCACATAGTAAAATCCGTCTTCCCATCATACTTGGGTGCATCAATCCTTAACGACTTTAGATCTTCCATCAAGCCAAGAAAAGATCAACTCATGACCAACTATCCACGCGCAAATAGTCAACTTTTGACACCAGAAATCACACCCTTCCGAATCCAAAATCCGATCTCCACCGTTCATATTTTAGATATTGATGTAACGAATCTACTGTCCGAAAATCAGGACGATCCGACCACGGATTACTTACCAATCATCAATTCTTCAACAGTTGCGCAGACCAGAAAATTCCTGCGAATTTTCGTAATTACTTCGTGATTGCCTTCTCTTTAATGCCGGATCTACTTCTCGAACCCAAGCTCTTGATATCAGTTTGTTAAGATCGCTTCCACTATAGATAAACATTAATCAAACACAATAACAAATACGAAAGTAAAGAACACAATAATTTAACGTGGAAACCCCTCAAAGGAGGGTAAAACCACAAATCCACTATGAATGTATTACAAGATTGGAGTCGCTCCCTCACTCAACACTCTTGAATACAATCACCTCACATTGATTACAAAAGCTCTCTCTTGTGTATCGCACACAACTCTCTAACTTTTGCAATACTTCAAAACCCTTAAAAATATCTATATTTATAGACACCACAAATATTCTAATCCTAATATATCTCAATTCTATTTGTGATAATTACCATCTTTTCTTATCTTGGATAGAAATCTTCCACAATTCTTATCTCTACTAGAATAAGACTTTCCTCAATTATCACAAATTAGAATACTGCTCATAATAGGATTCTTAACTTATTTAGGAATTCGGGACGGACCCCAACACTTTCCTCCACTATACCTACTTTATACCCACTTTATACATTAAATATTGATAGAAATATTTTTTAAAAATCCTATTTTACTTCCAATATAACTTTTAACTATATGTCTTTTCTATAAATTCGAACACATATTCTACTTCGAATAGAACTTTTAATTATGTCTACAAACACCTATTTTACTTCTAATAAAACTTTTAATTGTATGTATTTTTTATAAATTCGAACTCTTCTCCTCTATAAATTCGAACATCTATTCTACTTTCAATATAACTTTTAATTCTATGACTTACCTATAATTTCGAACTATTCTCCTTTAAAAATCTGAACACCTACTTTACTTCAAATAAAACTTTATTTATATGTCTTTTCTATAAATTCGAACTATTCTCCTCTATAAATTTGAACATCTATTCTACTTCTAATATACTAAAGAATATTTTTTGATTTATTAGTATTTAAAGTTATAAATCTCTAGAAACATTAGAAAAATAGATTGAAACGATTGTAGAGACACCAACTCACCTCCCACGTATCCTCCTTCTAATCTCTAAAAATCGTTAATTTTTTCAAAAATCGTCGATAAATTCCTAATTTATCGTTAAAAAATATTTGACGAATTCAATTTCTAAAATCCAATTTATTGCTATGAATTATTTTGAAATTATATATTTTATTATGAATAAAGTTAATATATTAAATATTTATTGAAATATTAAAAATATATCTAATTTTTGATCCAATTTAATCACTCCGATAAATCCCAATTTTCAATAAATCGCTCATCAAAACCTCAACCGGTTTGTTAATATTTAGAAATCCATAACCATGTCAAATACTAATATATCTACATCCCCACAACTAGACCTGACCAGTCGTGCGGTCCGTGCGAGCCGGGCCGGGCTTGACACGGGTCGGGCTCCTTCCCGGCGAACACGGGACCGACACTAAGGCTGAACGAGCCGAATTCGGGCCGGACTCGAGTCGGAAAAACTAAGCTCAGAACCGGCACGACGATTCGAAACGGGGTGGGTGGGTTGGGCGGGCTTCACACAACTGACGCAATTTCTTCTTTTCCGAAATAGCATATGTGAATATATGTGATTCATTTAAGCATGATTTTAAAAATCATCCATTTTAAGCATGATTTAAGCATAAAAATTAAATACCTAATATCTCAATGACTGAACTGTCGAACAAATGGATGAGTTATATCCCTACTACAACTATAGATATTCATTAAATCCAAATGAAGTTGATATTTATTTGTGGGTTAAAAGAGGACGGTACCTCATATATTTTATTAATTTTAAAAAAAAAGTTACAAATAATTTGAGATGACTCCTCTCTAAAAAATACGGAACAAACTGCATAAATATATAAAAATACAATACAAATTAAATAAATTTATAAGATACAAAACAAAAAATAATTATCCACTAATTATTGTTGTTCATGAGTAGTTGATGTGTCGGAATCCGAAGTATTCATTGTCATCCATGGATCGTCTTCGCCATCCGAGTTATCTTTTTTTTTTCCTTGTTGTCTTTTTGCAGCTTGATCCCAATCTTTTTTGCAAACATAAATTTTTACAACATCTGGCGAAAGACTTGATCTCTTCTCGTCTAACACTCTTCTATCTGCACTAAAAGCGGACTCGGACGCAATTGTAGAAGCGGAGACTACTAAAATATCCTTTACAATTTTTGCTAAAACTAGAAATTGTAACTTATGATTCTTCCACCATGTTAGTATTTCAAAATCATCATTTAACTCATAATTATAAGAAATAGTACTATTAAACCTACTAACACTACTACTACTCTTAGGTGGTATAGAACTTTGAATTTTTGGAGCATATATATCTACAAGACGATACAACAAATTTAAACAACTAGTTACATACAATTCATGATTATATGAAACTCCTAACACTTCATAATAATGATCTAACATATTTTTTTAACCTTCTTTTCTAACACCAGGATCAAGAAGACATGCAACACCATAAATATAAGGAAAGTCGGTAAAATATTCGATCCACTTAACTTTCATATAAAAAATAACCGCACTAAAATATTCATTTTCTTCGTATTCTTTTAAAATAGTAACAATACTAACACACTCAATAATAACATGATGTACATTTGGTTGATAAACATAAGAAAAAACCGTAGTAGCATGTGCAAAACAAGCAAGTATGTCACGTACCGTAGATGCCAACTCCCAATCATGTTCGTTAATAAGTCCATCATCGTATTGGTGGCTTGGGTCTTCATTATATAATTCGGTAATAATGGTCTTATATTCAATTGCATCATTTAATAATTTATAAGTCGAACTTCATCTCGTACAACAATCGATACCCCACTTCTTTGGCCTTAATCCATTATCTTTACATAATTTTTTGTACTTAGACCTATATGTACCCGCAACACGTAGATATTTAATTACTTTCCTAATAGGTTCTAATAAATGAGTTAATTGTGAAATTCCTTTTTGGACCGACAAGTTAATTATGTGAGCACAACATATAACGTGTAAAAATACTCCATATAAACTAAAGGAATATCGGGCCTAATATAATCAATGGCTTTTTTATTAGCAGCAACATTATCTAAAGATATTGTAAATACCTTATTAAACAAATTAAATTCCTTTATTGTATCTAAAATTCTTTGTTTTATGTTATAACCGTAAATAAATTAAATTCCTTTATTGTATCTAAAATTTTTTGTTTTATGTTATAACCGGAGTGTGACTCATCACTCATCCATAACATCAAAAGCAATAATTCGTTTTTCTAATAAGTAGTCACTAATCCAATGAACCGTAACACAAATATAAGGCTCCCCTTGACTCGAACTCCAACAATCACTAGTTAAAGAAACATACCATCAAAATCACGAAAGTATTCAATTAATTGTACATGTTGAACATAATATTGTTTTTGTGTGTGACGTTTAAGTGTGTTCCTAAGTATTTTTTTAAATGCCGGATTTAGTGAATGTTTAAGCATGTATTCTAAATTCAGACTCTCACCGTGGGAAAAATGTAACTCCTCTAAAATAACATAAGTAGCAAAATCTTCAAACATTCTATCTCGATTATAAGAGAAAGACATACCTCCACCGGGGGACGAAGTCATGAAACCACCAATTTGTGTTTGTTGTGGACCTCCACGTGCTTCTCTACTTTCGTGACTCGTCTTCGAAATTCCATGAATATTTTCCAAGTACCGATTAAGTTTACCCGTACCGGTTCCCCTTTGGTAACTAAATGGTGCTTGTTGTCGACCATTTTGTAAACAAACCAAACAATGAGCTTTAAATTTATTTGAACTATCCGGTATTGCCACTTTATCAAAATATGTCCAAACATGTGATGCTTGTCTCGAACTCGAACCACCTACATAAAATTTATAAAATGATTAAATTAAAAGGCAAACAAAATTAAATTCGAAGGAAACAAAATTTAAAAAAATAAAAACGAAACAAGATTCTAAAACAAAATAAATTTCATTTTCGAAGGAAATAAATTAAAAGGAAATGAAACAAAATTCTAAAAAGAAATAAATTAAAAACAATAAAAATGAAATAAACCAAAAGCAGTAATTCGAAGCAAATAACGAAAAATTTAAAATAAACAAAAATTTAAACAAACGAAATTTTAAACAAACAAAAAATTAAACAATTTTTAAAAATAAAATAAAACGTACCTTCTTCTTCGGTGTTAGTATTTTTTTAAAAAAAATAATTTCTAAAATTAGCACTTTTTAAAAGTATTTTTAACATTAATGTTTCAATTTTTATTAAATTACGAAACACCCCATGACCTTAATTATCTTCATGTACATGTAAACATAATAAATTTGAATATGTAAAAAGTATCAAAGTTATTTAATTTTGATATAATTAAAATACATAAAACACATGCAATTTTATTTATTATTTATAGGAATATAATGTATCTCAAATATTTAATAAAAATACACAATTTCAAGTCTTTATTGAATGCAAAAATGGTAGGTCCATTGATTTAGTTGACCAACATAGAAACCAAAGGAGGATATTTGTTTGTAAAGGATTACCAAAGTGTGGCAGCCAAACAAGTCACATGAAAACAGAGCAATCTTATCCAACTGGGTGGGCCCCACCTAGCCGATTTTGCTGTGCGGTCACCTCTCAGTTCTCCACTTGTCCACTATAACTCGCATACCCCCCACTCTATCACTAGTCGCGTGCGTTTCAGACGTCTACAATTTATTTTTTTCTGAAAATTATAGTATGTACATTTCTTCGAATTATGTCTGAGGATTTAAAATACGTAACCACTTTGCAAGTTCGTATATTTGAAATTTTTTCGAACAAATATCGGTCTTTACAATATCAAATAAACTTTTGATACATTCTATCATTCGAGTTAATTAAATAATGTAAATTTTGAATTATATAAATTGACACGTCAAAATTAATTATGATAATACAATTATCGCAAATTACAAATCGAAATTTAGAATAGTTAGCCTAGCAAATAAAATGAAAATTATAAGTACCTAGTTCATATATTAAATCGTGTTACTTCAAACATTATATAAGTTAAATTTACCGTGTTAACATGTCACATAAAAAATATTAATAAAATTAACATCTATTCTCAATTAAAAGATGCATAAAAAAAGGTAAATCGCGTGTTATGGACTCTCTCTACGCATGCGTGATGTTTAAAAATTGTTGTTGTCATACATATCATCAGATAGGAGTATCTACCACTGCCCTTTTTTTCTGTTTAAAAATTGTTGTTCCTCTGTATCTATCATTCTATCCAACTCTTCTATTCTGCAGGTATCACAAAACAAAAGCAAAGATTAAAGCATCATCAATGCAGTTTTGGATTCGGACTTTGTAGCACTTCTGCAAGAGTATCTTCATCAATGGCTGCTTTTCTGTACTCCCTCTGCCTCTTCTGACCTTGCTTTTTCATTTTCTCCTTGTCCTTGCTAGTCAAGTTACTTTACTTCATTTTCTTTATCATTTTGTTTGTGCAATGTAATAACATTGGTTTTTAACTGTGTTTTGTTATACGTCTCTGCTGAGACTTGAACCTTCGTGCTTAGAGCATATCCGTTGGACTAAATCTTACGGTAGATATGTTGTTTAAGGTTTCTTGATGTGTTGGGCCAGAGTGTACAAAATGTACTGCATATTTCTCCACCATTTAGATTAACTGTTTTTTCTCATGATGTTATGAAGCAATTTGAGTTTCTTTTCTTCTTTTTGTGGGTGGTATATGTTTTTTCAATAAATTTTAATTTTTAGAACCTTCATATACATTTAGCAATGAAAAAAAGTAACTTGATATGTATTCTTTTTAATACGTAGAATTTACAGAAGTTTGAATTACATACATCGCAGAGTACACCGATGATTGATTCTTCATTTTTGTTTTGTTTTAGGAGGGAATTGTAGTTGAGAGAGCATTATTTGAAAGTATTTTGCGACGTTGTTTTAAGGGCTTGGATAAATCTGGTTCAACTGAGAAGTTGGATCAAACTTTTTCTGTTTTCTTGAGAAAGTTGCAGTGGTAACAACAAAAAAAGTAGATGTATGGATCCGAGGAATGCTATGTCGTTATCAGGGTCACCTTCATACTATATGCCGAGAGAAATGTCCGGTACAGTGTCAGGGCAAGGTCCAGGGCCAGAGTCAGGGTTCTTGTTTAGTCCTGATGATCATTTTCAAACAAATATTGGTAGTACTCCATTTGGACCAACATTGCAAGTGGACTCTTCATTCACAACCTCGCCTCATGGAGTTAATGTGGGCGCACCAGCAGCTGTAGCGGTGCCTGAGCCTCTGAGACGAAGAAGGGGAAGGCCTCGCAAATATGGACCTGAGGGGGTGGTATCTTTGGGGTTGTCTCCCTCTTCTTCCACATCTCTCAGTAAGTTGATGCCATTTCAGAAACGCGGCAGAGGACGGCCAGCAGGAAGTGGTAGGAAGCAGCAGTTAGCTCCTCTTGGTAAGTGAATCGTGATTAGATGCTTCTCCTAACTTAAAAAATATTTGATACATCGTACATGTCATTCAATCTCAGTTACTGTATTGCGAGTTTTTTTTAATGTTTCCTGTCAGTGTCAGAGGTGGAATCTATAGGATCAAGAGCTGGAACAAAATTGCGACGTCTTACTTATTTTTATACATAAAAATATATTACTCACAAGATAGCTCTCCAGGGTAATGTTCATAGAGTTCTTATAATTAAACAGATTCTTGAAAAAACAACAAAGTCAATAAACTAGCCAACTGCTTACAAATAAAGCACTGCTTAGAAAATACTAACAGAGGCTCGACTCCATCTGGAAGCAAGCCGACATGAGATGACATGCTTAACACTTGAGCGGTACTAAATTGGAACTGATATTTGCCACAGGCTATAGAGAAGAATCAACAGGCTACACAATTAAGCCCAACCTTCGATCAGTTGGATCATATGGGTTAAGCGATGTACATGCCCCCAGCAAAGGCAAGTCCATGATACCCATGTTCTTCTACTAAGAGAAACTTTGTGGGCATTGGATTCAGTCATCAGCAAGAACGACGACCCTCTTATACGGGTTGCCCATTTCTAGAAAGGTTTTTAGTGTTAGGTTTCCAACTCTCCCAAGTCCGAAAACCTCAAGGTGTTGGAAGATAAATCCTTTGTGCTGTGATATCTGCTATATCCAACTATCACCAGCAACTTTTTGATTTTCTAGAATTTGTAACTAATACATCTTACGAGTTATTCAGTCTTAATTTCAAATTCATCTCTGACTACTCATCAAATGCACCATTGTTCTTCCGCACTTTTTATGCATGTTTCCGAGAGTATCATTTTACATGATTTTTTTGGTTGCTTCCTGCACCCAACTACATCGTATCTGCTGATATTTCATATAAATATTTGTGTACGTAGGAGCATGGCTCTCTGGTTCAGCTGGGATGGGGTTTACCCCACATGTCGTCAATGTTGCAGTAGGAGAAGTATGTGATACACTTATCTATTAGTATTAGCATTACCCTTGCTGTCAGCTAGGATTCACCATTTTTGACATTATATCTAAATGAATAATATGCAGGACATTACAGCAAAAATAATGTCATTTTTACAGCAAGTGTCAAGAGCTATATGCATATTGTCAGCCACTGGTGTCATATCTACAGTAACTCTTCGTCAACCGTCGCTCTCTGGAGGCACCGTTACATACGAGGTTTCATCTCTTTATGTACTTTTAGACATGTTTCTATCTTGAATTATATTCTTCTTTCATCTTTTATGCCTTCTGGTGTAATGTCATAAAACGATATAAAAATCGTCTTCTTGCATTATAAAATGTGAACGTCCATACTGCAAAGTATTGAAAGTTCTATAAATTGTAAATATCAATCTAGATATTACTTTGGGAACCAATAATTTTTTGAGCATATTTCTTTTACTTCCGAAGGGCCGTTTCGAGATATTGTGTCTGTCAGGCTCATACTTGCACAATGATGGTGGTAGTTCCCAGGGCCAAACTGGTGGTCTGAGTATATCCCTCGCGAATTCTGATGGTGGCGTTATAGGTGGTGGAGTTGGGGGAATACTTATAGCTGCAAGTCCTGTCCAGGTACTTCAACTGCTTCAGTCTCTTGAGTAATTGTCCTTTCAGTTCATATCTTTATTAAATAGCTGTATGTCTTTTTAATTCTCATACTTTGCTTTCGT
This sequence comes from Heracleum sosnowskyi, assembly GCA_030848705.1. Taxonomy (NCBI): domain Eukaryota; kingdom Viridiplantae; phylum Streptophyta; class Magnoliopsida; order Apiales; family Apiaceae; genus Heracleum; species Heracleum sosnowskyi. The sequence continues at coordinate 27,616,118 of CM061243.1, forward strand.
TCTGCATGATTGCTGTTGGAATTCTGAATAAAGTCCTAATAGTCTTGATTTCTATGACAAGTTCTGCGTGATGGCTGTTTTTCTAAAATCTGATTTCTTTAATATCACATTTATGTTAAACTCCTATGTTTTTATACATCTCTTTTTACTCAATCTATTGTGCACATACCTTCCAGTCTGAAGGCAGAAGGGGCTATCCTGTAAAGGAAACGAAAATTTTAGAAGTGAATGCTAACGTGTACCAAAATTGAAAAAGAGTCATACTTGTTTTGCTGACTAAAACCTAATCCATTGAATTACGTTCTTAGGCCTGAATAAATGTGCATGATATCCAGGTTATAATAGGGAGCTTTATGTGTAGCGGTCTTAAGACGAAGAGTACTGCAAATGCTGGTAACACAGATCGCCAGATAGGCGACAGTCCAATAAACCAAGTACAGTAGCATCTAAGTTAGGGTCTCAATCCAACCTCTTGGATGTTTGGTAAGTCCTGTTCATGTTCAGGATGCAAGATTTGTTGTTGATGGTTAACATTTTACTGTAGTGCGGTTGACATTTCCGTAGTGTCCAGATGTACATGGTGTATATACCATTTCAAATTATAGACAAGTTTGTAGATAGATGTTCAGTTCTATTACAAGAAATTGAACTCTAATCCTCATCTTGACTGTTTAGACACGGGATGCCCCTGTAGGAAACTTAAATTGTGAATGTTTTGTAAGCAAATTTAGCTGAACTCCGTGCTATGCAGTTTGATGTGTTAAATAGCTAGCCTATGCATTGCTAAATTGTACATGGCGATGATCAGTGGAGCAGGATTACAACAAGTTCACCTTTTCTTGATGTTTGAAGTCTTCATTTAGATATCGACTCTGTTTGCATCTCACTTAACTCACAAAATAGTCCCATATCGCAATTTCCAATTTCCAATTTCTTGATGATCAGAATATTGGATCAACCACTGTCTGAAGAATTCAAATAAAATTGAAGACAACCAGAGTCTTATGATCAGTAGTTGCTTGGTAATTAGTACTTCAGTTCTTAATAACATATTTTATTTTTACTACATATTGTCATGATTTTATATATTTGACGCTGTTAAATGTAAAATTGGTTCATTAGACTCATATAAATAGCTTCGTTCCTAATATTTATGTATTTATCTGAAAGATTGTAATTAAATAGATCCTTAGATATTTTTTTAGTATCAATAAATGATTAAAAACATCATATTTTTACTATTTTCATTCAATCAAAAAGAAAATTTATATCTTATCACGAATAAAGAACCCCGTTAATACTTAGCAAAAAAAAAAAAAACCCGCTAATGATCGATTATGACACATTTATTATATTATTAACACTAGAAAATAACCCGTGCCGAGTGATTTTTTTTGGAAATTTATTTTATTTATAGTATTTTTTAATTAATATTATCAATTATGTTATTTTCAATTTTGACTTAAAATTGTTTACAATTACATTATTTTTTTCATGAAATTAGTTACTGAATTTTACAAATATTTTGCTCATGAAAATATTATTATTATTATTCAGTTAATTATAAAAACTTTATATGTTATCCATTTACAACATAACGGAATCTCAATGAACTGTAGACCGGTATCAACTGAAATGTTATTGGTAGAATATTTATATTTCAGTATCGAAAGCAAAATCATATTAAAATCTAAAACACCAACTTGTGTATATATCCCAAAGATTCTCATCCAAATGAATTTTTTATTTTCATCAACAACTTTCTATATATATATATATATATATATATATATATATATCAATACTATTATATAATAGACGAAACATTAAAAGTTTGGTTGGTCGGGTACGTTGTGATTTTACTTAATTGTCCTTAATTAACTGTACTTCATGTTTTTACTTAATTAACCTTACTTATTTATAGAAATATATTATTAAATAATAATATTACCTATTTATAACCAAATACCTTTTTTCACCTAAAATACATTATTTTTTCTATTTTTTCTAACAAATTCCCCTATTTTTTCAAATATATCACGAACAATTACCTTTTTAAACTAAAACATGTTAGTTTTTCTATTTTTCCTCAATAAAACCCCTCCTTTTCCAAAAATATCATGGACAAACATTTAGTTATTTATTTTTAAACCTATTTTAATATTATAATTATTTTTTAAAAGTTTACATATTTTAACATGTCTACTTATTTTTTCTTAACAAATGCAATTACTAAAAATATTAAAATATAAATAATCAAATATATATTTATAACCAATTACCTTTTCAGCTAAAACACATTATATATTTTTTCTAACAAAGTCCCTCATTTTCTAAATATATCACGGGAAATTACCTTTTACAATTTACTTTTTCTATTTTTCTCACTAAAATCCATATTTTTTTCAAAAATATCACAGGAAATGTTTTACTTATTTATTTTAAAACGTATTTAAATACTTTTAATTATTAAATTTTAAAACCTCATTTTCCAAAAATATCACGGGCATTTATCTTTTTTAACTAAATATATGTTACATTTTTTATTTTTTCTTACTAAAACCCCCATTTCCAAAAATATAACGGGCAAACCCATACTCATTTATTTTAAAATCTGCTTTAATGTTTTTAATTAATTAAAAGTGTTTAGCTATTTTAACATGTCTACTTATTTTTTGCACAATTACAATTAAAAAATATTAAAAAAATAATAATAAAATAACAATTAACAATCCGTGCATCGCATGAGTTTTAAGCTAGTATATATATATATATATATATATATATATATATATATATATATATATACACACACCTTATATAAAGAACAATAAAAAACACCATCATAAACACTTTATTTTTCATAAAAATTGATTTTTTTAAATTAGAATCATAAAATTGAACAACAATTAAGCCTGACATATCGAATTTAACGTAGAATCTCATCTAAATTTTAAAATTAAACATTACATATAATCCAATATAGAATCCAGTACAGAATCTTGTATATGTATTTATCACAATAAAATTACATGTAATCATGTTTTATTTGATTCTAATTTTTTGTTAGATTCTATTTTTATTCGTAATAAACCTTTTTTGATGAGAAAATTAGAATCAATATGCAATTTATGTAAGATTCTATGATGTTCTTTATTGTTCTTTATATAAGAGTGTTCTTCATGGAGCAATGACCTATATATATATATATAAGATCTTGTTTGATGTCATCTTTTTATTCCAGCAGATCTTTTAACTTTCAATTTTGAAAGTGTAGCTACAAGGGATAATTATAAAAGCAATAACAAATTAGACAAATGTAGTATATACTATGTATGTATACATATAATTACAATTTTGTTTATTCAATCTGGGATAAGATCTAGAAGATTTTCATCCAGTTGATTTTCTTTATTTCTATAAATAGCTTTTTTTTATTATATAGAAAACGTAATTAAAATCAAATTAATTCCAATTCAATTGAATTTTTTTATTTTCATAAACAACTATCTATTATATAGAAACGTAAAAGGTCATTAGTTGAATTAAAAAATTATATAAAATTAAACAAAAAAAAACTTCGTTACCAATACATGTGTCATATATTTTTTGCGATGTTTCTCATTATGTTTATTCTACTGCTCAATAGTTTAAGTATCTCTTGTTTGACGATATCTTTCTCTTTCGACAGATCTTTACAATTCAAATTTTAAAGACATAACTGTAAGGGATAATTATAAAGGGACTAAGAAATCGGTCAAATACAGTGTAAACTATGTATATATAATTAAAATTTTGTATATACAATAAGGGCTAAAATTTAGAAGATTGTCATCCAGTTGAGTTTCTTTATTTCCAGAAACAATTTTTTATTTATACATAAAACACAAGAGATCATTATCTGAATCGAATAATTCTAAAAATTAAGGAAAAAGAAACTTTTGATAGTAATATCGGGGACATAATTTTTTTTGTGAATTTAATCATTACGTTAATCTCACTGCTCAATAGTTTCAGAATCTCTTGTTTAATGATATATTTTTTTGTATGGATACCTTTTCTCTTCAAATTATAAAGGCATAGCTAGAAGGAAAAAATATAGGGGACTAAGAAATTAGCTCAATATCGTACAAAGTAGGGATGATTTAAATATTGTAAGCCTATTCATGAATTAACTAACCGTACAGGAGATAAATAGTTAAATTCATTTGGGACTATTTAAATATAATAAGGTTAGTCATGAATATAGAATAAATATAACAAGACAAATATAATTAAATTCAATTTATGCCCCGGTGACTGATGATGTAAATATTCGAATATTTTTTATGAAATTGATTCGCATGCAGATGGGAACAACTTGGAATGCTGAAAAGTGAATTTACCTCTACACAACTTATACTAACAAAAACTTGGCATGCTGAAAAGTAAATTTACCTGTCCACAACATGTATTCGATTAGTAACCTTTTTTGTACTTGGGTGATGGACAATGATCACTTCATCGGTAATAACGACGTACAATCATATTCGTTGGTGTTTCGTATTTTAAGTTCAATTCATGACACTAAGTTTATAAAAGAATTAGAACTACAATAAGAATAAAAATTTCAGATGACCTAAACTACAAATTACACGTACTATAATTTGCTTATGTTGTGTTAGGCTCAAGACATGTCTGAACACCACTATTAACAAGCCTACACTTTGTGACTATGTCACATTACATGACCTAGTGAGTTATATCACTGGGATGTAGTATAGGTCTCTAAATGTACTTGTCTTGTTCTCATGAACATTAGCTTGACCATGTATGCTCAAAGTTATAATGAGCTTAGTAAAGTTTCTTGCATCTAGATTGTATATAGGCCATTGAATAATTATCCTGGTAGAAGTTCAGAAGTGTTCATGCAGCAGGATAGAGATAAATAAGGCTATGAAGAAATAAGTTGCAGAAATTTGTCTAAGGCATTATATAGCAAAGTCAGAAGAAAGCTATGTCGTGAAGTCACCAATATCCATGTCGTGAAGTACTATATCGCATAGTCCATTTTGTACTATGTCGAGAAGTCCTCAAGACACATGTCGTGAAGTGTTGAAGTCAGCAAAGTCAAAGAAGCCTAGATCGTGAAGTCCTCAGAATCCCTATGTCGCATAGTCGTCAAATGACCTATGTCGCATAGTCTTCAAATGACCTATGTCGCAAAGTCTTCAAAGGCTATATCGCGTAGTCCTCACAAGGGAGATCGCGAAGTCAGGAATAAAGTGGAGTTCACGATCTCAACACTTAGCCGTTTACAACAAGACAAATCAAGGTACAGAATCAAGAATCAAAAGAGACAAATACTGAAGCATTTGTTCTGGCAAGGTGGTCCAAAGAACAGATGGCAAATCTACAGCTAAACTTGGAGAGAAAGATAAGAGACAAGCAGCTACAGAAACGGGAAAGACTCCGAAAAGCAGGTGGTCCTTCCTGACACAGTTAACGTCTTATGGCAGGACAAGTTGGACTTTCAGCAAGGGGTAACTGTGTAAAAATAGGTGTGTGCACTAGTTTGTATAGGGCATATATATATCATGCACATCCCATTGTTAGCTGCAAGAGAGATACACATAGTTATTTGCTAAGCTCTTTTCTCTGTAAGCAAGCAAGTTCAAACTGTTCTTGTGTAGAAGCCAGAAATTCTATTGTGAATTTCTTGGAAAGCTGTAGTATTTAATTTGCTTATACAAAGTAGATTAAAGTGATTGTGTGTGTTATTTACTTTCTGCATATTACATATCATAATCATATACAGTCTGTTACTTAGTTTTCAAGAATCGAAAAATATATCAAACTATCCATTCACCCACCCCCCCCTCTGTCTAGTTTCTAGTAGTATTCATTTCTAAAAAGTGGTATCAGAGCGTAGGCTGTTAACGTACAAACAGGAAAAGATCAAGAATGAGTTCACAGAAACTAAGCAGTATCAAGATTCCCCCTTTTAACAAGGAGCACTACAGTTTATGGAAAAAGAAGATGTTGCTTTTCATCAAAGCCTCAAACCCCATGTATTTAGATATTCTAAAGCATGGTCCCTTCATTCCAATGATCGAGATTGGTGAATCAACCATTGGCACTGAGATTGTACCAGCAAAACATGTGCCCAAAGATCCCTCAAAATACACTGATCCTGAAAAGGAAAAAGTTGCACTGGATGGACATCTTCAACTTATCATTTCTGAATCTATGGACTTCAACATGTATGGCACTGTTGCTCATTGTACTAGTGCCAAGAAGATGTGGGATCTTATAGAAGTGCTCTGTGAAGGAACTACTGAAGTAAGAAAGAACAAGAAGCAGATTCTTGTTTCACAATATGAAGCCTTCATGGCTCAGCCAAAAGAGGGAATCACAGAAGTGTTTGAGAGATTCAACAAACTGATAAACGAGCTCAAACTCTATGACAAACACTATGAAACAGAAGAGCTCAATATGAAGTTTCTACTAACTCTTCCAGATCACTTGGAACCAAGAATCTCTTCCCTAAAAGAAAGAGATCTAACAAAGATTGGTTTTGATGTGTTATATGGTGTTTTGAAGACATATGAGTTGGAGCTGTTTCAAAAGAGATCTATTCAAGCAAAGCAAGGATTAGTGGCTAATACCTCCTGTGCACTTATTGCTGACAACCTAAGTCAAAGAATGGACTCTCTTAAAATCAGTCAGGTCAAGATTGAGGAACTGGAAGTTGAAGACACTGGTGATGAGGTCCAGGTCGTCTATGATTTGCCTGAGGAAGATGAGTTTTACAGCATGGAGGAACTGGACAAAATGGAAAACAAATCTTTTGCTTATATGGCTAGGAGGTATCCTAACATAAGGTTTAAAAGAAAGCAGCCATTCAGGTCCAAGTTCAATACTGGAAACACTGGTGGATCTAGTGGCTCAAACACCTTCAATAAAGGTAAAGGGATTGCTGGTGCTGCTAAGGGTGGATACAAGACAGGAAGTGTGGATAGGACCAAAATAAGATGCTATAACTGCAATGAACTTGGGCATTTTGCCACTGAGTGCAAAAAGCCTAAACAAGTCAAGAAGGACAAAGCATACTTAGAGCTTGAAGCTAAGTATGAGGCTCTACTCAAGAAACAACAGGGCAACGCTTTTATTGCTGAGGGAAAATGCTGGGATGACTCTGATGAAGAAGAAGAACAAGAGTACTCAAACTATGCCTTGATGGCATTTTCTGATGATGGTGATTCAAGTCAGGTACCCATTCTTACTTCTCTTGATATGACTCCCCTTCAATATAAGCAAACTGTTGAAGATATGAGCACTGAGATGTTTAATATTCATACTAGCATGTTAGTAGCTAATGAAGAAATTGATAGACTAACTGCTAAGAATGTTGAGCTTACAGAAAAGAATAAGAAACTTGAGTTAATGGCTGTGAACCTGGATGGTTTGAAAAAGGAGGCTGAGTATCTTAAAAACAAAGTGATTTGTGCTGAGCAGATAGAGAAAGCCCTTAGGGAACAAATTGCTGAAACTGAACTGAAACTAAGAAGCTTCAAAAACTCCTCTGAACTTATTCAAACCTATCACAAGGAACACACTGAAGACTGCAAGGTTGGAGTTGGTTTTGACTATGATAATGACAAGGGAAGGAAGAAGGTCAAGGGCAAAGGAAAGGAAACTTTTACAAACAAAAATGCCCCAACCATACTGTCAAGTGTTGAACAGCCCATCTTCAGAAAGAGTGCTGTTGAGTTTGATGAGGAACTACTGATCATCAAGCAACAACTACTTGAAGAAGATGAGGCTGCTAAGAACACTTCTTCCTTTCCTGAACTTGTCAATCAGAAAGAGACCAAAGACAATCTTGTCAAGAGTCCTAAAGCAAAGAAAGAAGTTGTTAAGAAAAGGAAACAAAACAGAAATGGTAAAGTGGGTATTAACAAGGGAAACAACTATGCTTATGTGCCAAATGCTCCCAGGAAACAATGTCAAAAATGCCTATCTGTTAATCATTTGACTCATAAGTGTAGTAAGCCTGATATTGTTGAAGTTGACAACCTGAGTAACCATTCTGCAAGCATAAATTCTAGTCATGATTCTTTCTGTGGTAAGCCAAACTGCATGACATGCTATGTGACTGTGATTGCTAACTGTTTATCTCTTAAACATAAACTTGACTCTGCACAATCTGGTGAATCACACACACATATGCATTCTCATAGGACAGGGTCCCCAATCAGGGTTGAGAGGGTGAAAACTTCATGTGAGCCTAAGAGTGTAAACTCCAAAGCCACAGAAAAAGTGAAGTCTCCTACTATGAGAAATGCAATTTATGACAGAAGAATTATTAATCAAAATGTTTCTAAATCAACTGGACCCTACCAAGTGTGGGTACCAAAAACAACTTAGTCATTTTGTGAATGCAGGGCAACAGGAATAAAAGAGTCATATGGATCTTGGACAGTGGATGCTCAAGTCACATGACTGGTGATATAGCCCTGCTATCACATTTTGAGGAAAAGGCTGGCCCATCAGTAACCTTTGGAAATGACAACATTGGTTATACAATGGGATATGGCAGTGTTAAATCTGGAAATGTCATTATTGAAGATGTAGCATTTGTTGAAGGACTGAAGCATAATCTCTTGAGTATTGGACAATTCACCAACAGAGGTTTCAAAGTGGAATTTGATGAAGACCTTTGTTCAATCTCAAAAAGGGAAAGTGGTGAAGTTGTTCTAACTGGTGTGAAGAAAGGAAGCTTGTTTGTAGCCAATCTCAAGGCTGCAGATAAGGGAGAAGTCTGCTGTTTCTACACTAAAGCCACAAATGAGGAATTCTGGCTATGGCACAAGAAGCTGTCTCACTTGAATGTTCAGGCAATGAACTCTCTAACCAAGAGAGAACTTATCAGGGATTTGCCTGCCTTGGAGTTTGTGCAAGATGGAGCATGTGAAGCTTGTCAGAAAGGAAAAATTAAAAGATCCAGTCACAAGAACAAATTGCTCAATACAAATTCAAAACCTCTGCAGCTAATTCACATGGACTTATTTGGCCCTGTGAATGTAATGTCCCTCTCCAAAAAGAAATATGCTCTAGTGATGGTAGATGACTATTCAAGATATACTTGGGTGGAATTCCTATTCTCCAAGGATGAAGCACCCCAAGTCATAATAGAGCATATCAAGAGAGTTGATAAAGAAGCACAAAGCACTGGTTCCTCTGTAGTTGCTTTGAGAAGTGATAATGGGACTGAGTTCAGAAATTCAACATTGTATGAGTTTTGTAAAGATAAAGGAATTTCTCAACAATTCTCAGCTCCTAGAACACCTCAACAAAATGGAGTAGTTGAGAGAAAGAATAGAACTCTCATTGAAGCTGCAAGGACAATGTTGCTGGATGCAAAGCTACCCACTAGCTTTTGGGCTGATGCTGTTAACACAGCATGCTATGTGCAAAATAGAACACTAATCAATAAGAAGTCTGGCAAAACTCCTTACTCATTAATGACTGGAAAAAGAGCATCCTTCAAGCACCTGCATGTGTTTGGAAGCAAGTGCTTTGTGATGAAAGATACCTCTGAGCATGTTGGAAAATTTGATGCAAAAGCATTTGAAGGTATCTTCATTGGATACTCTCTGGAAAGGACAGCATACAGAATATTTGTACCTGAGCAACACAAAGTCATGGAAAGCATGGATGTTACCTTTGATGACAAGAAAACTCCTGGACTGAAAACAAGTGATCAAGACAGTGTGCCATTGAGATTTGAGAATCAAGGTTATCTTGAGGATTCTGAAAGTGAAGATGAACCCCCTGTTCAAACCGTTCTAGAGAATGAAATCCTTGAAGTTGACAATCTTCTTCAAACACCTGTGCAAGGGTTCACAAACACAGGGGGAGAAGAAGAGAATGCACCTATCAACCAAAATGAGCTTGGAACAGATCAAGGAAATGAACAGGGGCACACATGGAAATGGGACAGAGCCCACACTAGGGATCAAATCATTGGAGATCCTAGTGAGGGAGTTAGAACAAGAAGGGCAACATTAAATACATGTCTGTATAGCTGCTTTCTGTCACAAGAGGAACCTAAATTAATTGAAGAAGCTTTGAAGAATTCTGATTGGATTGTTGCCATGCAAGAAGAGTTGAATCAATTTGAGAAAAACAAAGTATGGGAACTAGTACCTCCTCCAAAAGGAAAGAATGTTATTGACACCAAATGGGTGTTCAGAAACAAAATGGATGAAGAATGAGTGGTAATAAGAAACAAAGCAAGACTGGTTGCCAAAGGATACTGTCAGCAGGAAGGCATTGACTATGATGAGACATTTGCACCTGTAGCTAGACTGGAAGCCATCAGAATCTTCCTGGCTTTTGCAGCTCACTCAGATTTTAAGGTGTATCAAATGGATGTGAAAAGTGCATTTCTCAATGGTGATCTTGCTGAAGAAGTTTATGTGTCTCAACCACCTGGCTTTGAAAGTGAAGACTTCCCAAACTTTGTGTATAGACTGCTCAAGGCACTCTATGGACTCAAACAGGCACCAAGAGCCTGGTATGAAACTCTATCTCAATTCCTTCTTGAGCATCAATTTACCAGGGGTACAATTGACAAAACCCTATTCTTCAAGAAGCATGGAAATGATATCATTCTTGTTCAAATCTATGTGGATGATATTATCTTTGGCTCTTCAAATGAAAAACTCTGTGAAAGGTTCTCTAAGTTGATGCAAAGCAAATATGAGATGAGTATGATGGGAGAGTTAACCTACTTTCTAGGCCTGCAAGTACATCAAAGGGAGGATGGCATCTTTATAAACCAATCTAAGTATGTCAAGGATCTTTTAAAGAAATATGGTTTAGAAGAGTCATCCCCAGCTAAAACTCCTATGTCTACTGCAATCAAGCTGGATGAAGACAAGAAAGGCAAGAGAGTTGATATCAAGGTCTATAGAGGAATGGTTGGATCCTTACTCTATCTCACAGCTAGCAGGCCAGACATCATGTTTGCCACATGCCTTTGTGCAAGGTTCCAGTCTGATCCCAAGGAATCTCACATGATGGCTATCAAAAGAATCTTCAAGTATCTGAAGGGGACTCCTAATCTTGGGCTATGGTATCCAAAGGGCACTGGGTTCAACCTGGTTGGTTACACAGATTCTGATTATGCTGGATGCAGAATTGACAGGAAAAGCACCTCTGGAAGCTGTCAATTCCTAGGTCAAAGGTTAGTGTCCTGGTTTAGTAAGAAACAACAGTCCACAGCAACATCCACAGCTGAGGCTGAATACATTGCTGCTGGAAGTTGCTGTGCTCAATTGCTTTGGATTAGAAATCAACTCATGGATTATGGGCTAGTGTTAGAACACATTCCACTAATGTGTGATAATACTAGTGCAATATCCATAGTTGCCAATCCGGTTAATCACTCTACTACAAAGCACATTGAGATCAGGTACCATTTCATTAGGGAACATGCTGCAAATGGTACCATAGAAGTCTCTTATGTTCCCACTGAGAAACAATTAGCTGACATATTTACTAAACCTCTGAATGAAGCAGTCTTCAACAGACTTGTGAGTGAAATTGGAATGCTCAATCCTTCATTTAGTTGCTCTAAGTAAGTATGCCAGTAAATTGTTGCAGCAGTAAATTTTCACTGTATTTAAATGCTCTATTTGTTTGGAGTGAAAATTAGCTGAGATATGATTTATAAATATTTCAGTATTTTACTGCAAATTTTTCAAAATCATTTGTTAGTAAAGTTGTGAGCTTTTGAGACATCTCGATATAGATGATTTTCAGAGTTCACGACACAGTTCAAATAAAACAGACTTATATCGCAAACTGTTGAGATTGTGAGACTTCGCGACATAGTTCATTTCATGAGTTTGCGACATAGTTCATTTTATGACTTCGCGACTTAGAATAACTATATCGACAAGTCTCCACATTTGACAGAATTTTGATTTAAATTAATTTCATTTCAAAATGTGATAAAAGTCTGACAATTTGCTTGATATTCCTAAAAGAGAGCTTTAGACAGGGTATTTCTACTTTATCGCAAAGTCTCCCCGATCCTTTCATCTTGAGGACTTTGCGACATAGTTCATTTCTGAGACTATGCGATATACTGTGCAAGACTTTGCGGTACAGGCCATTTTTGACTTCGCGACATACAAATAGACTGTACAAATTCATAACTCCATATCGCAGTGTCTCTATCATATAAATACCCTTTTCTAACCGTTCACAACTTTTCATCTTGTCTATTGCTCTCAAACTCTCAAACCTAAGCACAAATTCTCTACTCTCTTTTTCACTCTCTCTCTCGAAATGGCACCCAAATCTCAAACAGTATCATCCTCTATCCCTTTAACCATTCCCAAAGAAACCAATCTTCTCACCATTCCCTCTGAGGCTGAGGCTAACCCAAGGTACAAGTGTTTTGTACGGTTCTTGAACACTTCCTACCTAAGCCAAGCCCTAACCCTGAACCCTACCTTGTATATCGATGTGTTGGAAGGATTCTGGAGAACGGCGTTGGTATCAACAATGGCTAGGGAAGATGGAACCTCATTCCAGGAGGTTAGTTGTTCAATTGGAGGCAAACACTTTCAGTTTGGTGAAAGGGAAATCAATGAAGCTTTGGGGTTCAAGGTTGAGGGTCATGACCAAGAAGCTACAGATGCTCAAATCGTAGATTTCATGACCTTCATTCGGTATGCTGAAGAGATAGATACTGGAAAGCTAAATAAGAAGTTTGTGAGAAGGGAGTGGTCATTTCTGTTTGACGCACTCCAGAAGGTGTTTCTCTGCAGGAAGACAGGATGGGACCATATCAGTCACATTGCTGTGAAGCTAGCCTACTCCTTGGCCAACAACCAGGAGATCAATGTGGGAGCCATAATTCTCAAAGAATTGGCTCAGAGGCTAGGCATGACTGTTCGTGGTAGAGGTAATGACATCTTTTACCCTCGTTTCCTTCAAGTAATTTTAAATTTTCTTGATGCAAATATCCATGAATTAGAGGGTATAGATAAAACTAAAATGGCTTATTCCAAGTCCATGTCCAAAGTTCTATTTGGCTCATTGGACACAAGGAATCAAGTGGATGTGATTCTAAGTGTGACCAAGCATATGCAGGACACATTTGAGTCTTATCCACTTGATAAGCCAATATACCATGCACTTTCCTGGACAGGGGAGGCTGAGACTGAAGGAGCTACACAGTCTAACCCCAGCCTTCCCATCCCATCCAGCAACCCCACTGTAAACAGTACCATAGAAGTTAGGCAGCCAAGTGCATCAATCTCTCAAAAGATTGGTGTTACTAAAAAGAAGTCAAAGAAGAGAGCCCTAGCAGTGATAAATGAATCTGTAGAGATAGCTAGTGAGAATCCTGAGTCACCTCTCACCAGACAAAGTAAGAAATCCAAATCCAAACCTACCACTGGATCCTCCCAACAGGATTCCGATGTGGAAAAAGGGGTACACCTGTTACTGTCCATGGCCTCTCAACAGGTCATTGGCATTGAAAAGAGCAGTCTCCCCACTGCACCCTGTACAGAGTCTGCACAGGGTCAAGAACTCACTCTTGACCCTAGGAGTGATAAGGCTGATCATACACAGAGTGGAGAGCACATCACTGTTGAAACTCCTCCTATTTCTCAGGGGGAGTTGCCACAATCTAATCTAAACCCCACTTCTCTCTCAGATTCTTCCATAAAAATTTCTTCTGAACAAGAGAGTCATTCCAATGACAATCTTGCCTTTGATCAATCACAATTCTCTCCTGTGATTGAGCCAATTTCAAGTGACATTGTGCATGACACTATGCTCACCACCCAGGACCCACATCTAGTTGGACAGGGAATGCATGCTGGGGCATATCCTAATGACACCAACAAAAACATGGAGGATTCACCAGTTTTCACTGGAGACTCTATGCCAAATTCTCCCATCCTTAGGGATGTGGAACTGTCTTCACAGACAAATAGGGCTAATGTTGTAACACATCCCATTTCAATGGAGACAACATTAGACCCTACAGCCATTCCAAGGCTGGAGGAGACTCAAAATCCTACATCTCATGAAGTGCCTAGCACTAGCTCTCACTTGGCTCAGGCCACAATGTCAGAATGGCTGAAGCCTGTGCACCATGACAAGCCTTCAGGATCATCATCTGTGCCTTCCACAATGACAGAAGAAGCCATACAAGATCTCCATGTGGCACAGATTGATGAGTTCTCAAAGATAGCTCAACATCTCCTCACCTCAAATGTCCCAAATGCTGATTATGAAGCCATTTTACTCTGCCACAAGGAGGATGTTGAAGCTCAGCAGGAGAAGATAGTGGATGCAGCTGAACCAGAGGGAAATGTGGATGCCTGGTTGGATGCTAAGAGGACTCTCAAGCTCAAGGATGCCCTAGCTTTTCTAAGAGAAGAATACCTAACTTCTCTGGGCTCCAATGCAAAGGATCTCTCTCCTGCTGCCATATATGATGCTGTTAATGATGTCTACAGGAATCAATTAAAGGCTCTGCACTATCTTGGGAAAGGGCTTCAATCAGAGATTTCTTCTATCCAGGAGGCGACAGACAGATCCCTCACTCAGCTCAGAAATTCATATCTCTCTGATTTTCCCAAGGTGGAAGGCATCCTTAAAGAAATCCAGAAGACAAACTCTACTGTAAGCATGATGGACCTCTCTCTGGCCATGGTCACAGACAACATCAGGAAGCTGGCTACAACCCTGGAAAATCAAGTCAAGGCCAATATCAACTCAAATGCAATGTTGAATGTAATTTGGAAGAATCATTATGGTGACAAATTGGTGGATGAGGTCCCTCTGTCAACCATCTCCAAATTTGACTTTGCCAAGCTCAAGGAGCAATCTCTCAATTCTTTCAAGTCTCAACAGCTATTCTCAAAGGTGGATGGTCTTGAAAGAGAAGTGGCCTCTCTGAAAGATGAAAACAAGGAGCTTGCCAACTCTCTAAAACAGCTCAATGACAAACTGGATGACCAAGGCAACAACACCTCCAATATCCTGCTGGTGCAACAACAGATGCTGACTTCAATGATGAAACAAATGAACTTGCCTATCCCTGGGGAAGCTCAAGTCATCTTGTCTGATCCCAAGCCTAAGGGGGAGAAACAAAAGGAGGTCATTCTGAAACAAAGAGGGGGAGTACCTGCCAAGCAGTCAAAGCATAAGGGCAAGGGCATACTAATTGAAGAAACCATAAAGCCAACCATTCTTCCCCCTGTAGAGATCATAAGTGCAGAAGGTCAGAAGAGCACAATCTCAACCACCTACTATCCATCAACAATGCCTAAAGATATCTCAAATCCTCAACCTACTCAACCTACTTCCAATGCTAAACCTGTCAAAGCTGATATAATCACAGAGGCCAAGCTACAGGAAGTTGCCAACTCAAACATCTATCATAATGAGGCCTTTCTGGAGTTTCTGAAAGCCATCTACAGCGGTGCTCAAGGAGATGCAAGGATGTACAGACAGAAGATCAAGGAAAGCATCAAGTATTTCACAGTGGCAGTAAGGAAAATCAAGGATGTCCATCTAAGAGAGATAATCATGGTGTGCAAGGACAACTGCTTGTGGCACCTAGCTTTTCAAACTCTAGAGAAACTGAGATTTACTGAGCTGTCAATCATTCTGGAGTTGATTGAAAAGCATGGGATGAACAATGAAAGTCTTTATAATGACTTGAAGATGGACCAGAATAAAAGATTGCCTGAGGTTATATCCAAGCCAAGGACAATAATTTACCAAAGCCTATCTCAAGACAGTAGTATTGACCAACTAGTAATTCCCTCAGACCTTTTAATGAAGAACAATGCAAAGATCAACCAGGTGCTGCAAATGCTGAGAGCTAAGAGAGGAGCTAGGACAGCTAAGGAACTAGAGATGATTCGAACTCTACAATCTTTTCTGATTCATGGAGTCATTCCTGAATCTGTCAAAGAAAAGAGCAAAAAGAAGGATGGGGAGGATGATGATGAGGAGAAAACCTATGAAAGGAGATCTCAGACAAGGAGAAATAAGGATGGATCTAGTGAGAGCAGCAGGAGCAAATATCAAAAGAAATCAAAAGATGTTGGTGATGACAAGAGGGACTAAAAAGGGACAAAGGAAACGACCAGGAAAACAAGAAGTGGAATTCAGCAAGTCAAGGACATTGCCAGCAGTACTTTAACCACAACACAAGACTCTAAGTCTAGGGTGGGTACTGTTAGCAATGATCCTCCAAAATCATTATCCATGACTTCTGAACCTGAATTGCCACAGAAGAAAGATAAAGCCACTAAAGTAATTTCAAGAAAACACTTCCACAAAGTTACAGCTAGTGGAGTGTTACAGTGGATGAAGGGGAAAGGAATGAAGCTACTTCCAAGTGATGTGGCACTGAAGACTAATTCTCCTTGTTCCAGAAAGGTATCTCTTGTGAAGCATTTGAAGATCAAGAGTGTACCCAAAAGGATAAGGATAACAAAGAAGACTGGAAAACTCACAAATGTTATTGGCATCAATGTGCTTCCACTAGATGAGGACTATGATGAAGATGCCCTAGCATTTTTGAGGGCTCAAAGGATCTTTGAAGTCAAAGTGAAGTTGGATCATCTAGAGATCAAGTACATTGATGGAAGAGAAAGGATAATGAAGCAAGGAAGCTGGCAATATTTCTATAAGTATGAGCTTGAAAGGATAAATGCCTTACTGAATTTTGAAGAAAAAGAAGAAAGAACATGGAAGATAGATATTGCCAGGTACTTAAAGATGCATGCTGATTATGAAGAAAACATGAGGAAAGAGAATGAAGAGAAAAACATACAGAGAGAGAAAGAAATGGCTGAGATGGAGAAGAGGGCTAAGGAGCTAAGGCAGAAAGGGATGTGCAGGGTCAAGCAAAATCCTTACATTGTGGAGTACAAAAACTCACATGGAGGTCAAAGCAAAATAAGGATGGAGTTTCTTGATTCCTATGTAGAGAGTGCACTCAAGGCTGCAATTGATGATTTGAAAGGCTCACCTCTCATTGAAGAACTGATTGCAAGAGAAGAACTTCAAGAAGTCATCATAGACATGAAGAGAAAAGAAGAGATAAGGAAAAAGAAGATATATGATGATTTGCTAGAGAAGAAATTGGAAGCTGAAGCTGCTGAGCAACAAAAGTAATCTGTAAGCTTTCAATTTTTCTATGAAATCAAATTTCTGATCTCAATGTTCATGAATTGTTCTCTCTGTTACTAAATTTCCTTTTATGTTAGTTAGGCTTGTTATCAGACATGAAATTGTGCCTAAGGGTCTTACTCACAATTTGGGGGAGATTGTTAGGCTCAAGACATGTCTGAACACCACTATTAACAAGCCTACACTTTGTGACTATGTCACATTACATGACCTAGTGAGTTCTATCACTGGGATGTAGTATAGGTCTCTAAATGTACTTGTCTTGTTCTCATGAACATTAGCTTGACCATGTATGCTCAAAGTTATAATGAGCTTAGTAAAGTTTCTTGCATCTAGATTGTATATAGGCCATTGAATAATTATCCTGGTAGAAGTTCAGAAGTGTTCATGCAGCAGGATAGAGATAAATAAGGCTATGAAGAAATAAGTTGCAGAAATTTGTCTAAGGCATTATATAGCAAAGTCAGAAGAAAGCTATGTCGTGAAGTCACCAATATCCATGTCGTGAAGTACTATATCGCATAGTCCATTTTGTACTATGTCGAGAAGTCCTCAAGACACATGTCGTGAAGTGTTGAAGTCAGCAAAGTCAAAGAAGCCTAGATCGTGAAGTCCTCAGAATCCCTATGTCGCATAGTCGTCAAATGACCTATGTCGCATAGTCTTCAAATGACCTATGTCGCAAAGTCTTCAAAGGCTATATCGCGTAGTCCTCACAAGGGAGATCGCGAAGTCAGGAATAAAGTGGAGTTCACGATCTCAACACTTAGCCGTTTACAACAAGACAAATCAAGGTACAGAATCAAGAATCAAAAGAGACAAATACTGAAGCATTTGTTCTGGCAAGGTGGTCCAAAGAACAGATGGCAAATCTACAGCTAAACTTGGAGAGAAAGATAAGAGACAAGCAGCTACAGAAACGGGAAAGACTCCGAAAAGCAGGTGGTCCTTCCTGACACAGTTAACGTCTTATGGCAGGACAAGTTGGACTTTCAGCAAGGGGTAACTGTGTAAAAATAGGTGTGTGCACTAGTTTGTATAGGGCATATATATATCATGCACATCCTATTGTTAGCTGCAAGAGAGATACACATAGTTATTTGCTAAGCTCTTTTCTCTGTAAGCAAGCAAGTTCAAACTGTTCTTGTGTAGAAGCCAGAAATTCTATTGTGAATTTCTTGGAAAGCTGTAGTATTTAATTTGCTTATACAAAGTAGATTAAAGTGATTGTGTGTGTTATTTACTTTCTGCATATTACATATCATAATCATATACAGTCTGTTACTTAGTTTTCAAGAATCGAAAAATATATCAAACTATCCATTCACCCCCCCTCTGTCTAGTTTCTAGTAGTATTCATTTCTAACATGTTGTGATCTTATTGTAACTCCTCCGGCATGGGATATCTATTACATGATATAATATAATAATATAATATATTTTGGTACAATAGTAATGTAATTTAATAACAATATAATATATTCATACAATAACAATATAATTTATTGTAGATTTAAATTAGATTATTATTAAAAACAACATAGAATTTTACGTGAAATAAGTGGTTATGGTACAATAATTATATAATCTATTTTAGATTAGATAATTTTTTTTTAATTTCAAAACAACATAGAATTAGTTTTTTCTTAAAAAAATTAGAATTTTTACATGAAATAGAAGTTTAGAGTACAATAATAATATAATCTATTTAGATTAGATAGTTATAATTTTTTTAATTTAAAAACAACATAAAATTCTACAATAATATATAATATATGAGTCGAACATTGAAGTAGCAAGTGTGTAGTAAATTTATACTTTAAAAAAAAAATTGATACGAATGTTTAAATTTTATGGCCTAACTATCCATTGTATGTGATCACAGATAATATTGACATATGTATATCAATGTTATGACAATGGCAAAGAAGTGACAAAGAAAAAAGGTAACCTTTTATCATGCAGACTTTTAATTGCTTGTATGTGCAAGACGAAAAGTCAAAAATAAAATATTATTTTTTGTAAGACGAAAATGTCGAAATAATAATAGAATTGTTAGAAGATTGGTGAAAGTAAAGGATTGAATAAAACAAAAAATAATTTAAAAACAATATAAAGTTCTACTGAAATAGTAGTTTATGATATAATAATTCTACTACATGAAATAAGAGTTTAGGATATAATATAATCTATTTTAAATTAGATAATTATATATTTTTTAAAGATAAATTAGGGGTGAAACCAAAAAACGAACCAAATTTGGTACCATATTAAAAGGGGTTTCGCTTATTAATAAATGTTATAGATTTTTTTAAAGATAAATTAGGGGTGAAACCAAAAAAAATGTGAACAAAAAAAAGTACAAACCAAATTTGGTACCAAATTAAAAGGGAGTTTCGTTTATTAATCAAGGTTATAGATACACACTATTTTTTTAATTATATTATAATATTTTTATTTAAATTTAAAATTGGTTCCCCGGCTGGTTAAAGGCTTCGTCCCCTGTAACTATTCTTTTTATATTGGGACCAAGTAATTATTAATTTGATAAGGTTATTTCATTTATGGAACTAGTTTATTAAGTCTTACTTCGCAGCGGCCTTATAATATTTTACAATTTTTAAAATATTTACCTTACTTTATACAATTTTTTTAAATTAATATTAATTTATACAATTAATTAAAATATTTATACAATTTATAATATTTATACAATTTATACAATTTGATTAGGTTTATAATTTGATTATTATAATATTTTTAACTTACTTGAATTAAATTCTAAATATAATTGATTTTTATATATTTATTATCATTCTAGTTAATTCGAATGTAAATAAGAAAATTTAATTTTATTTAATTAAAATAGAGGAGCTAAACTTTGTAAAAGTAAGAAAAAATTCTTTCATTAAAATCTATTTTAGAAACAATTATGATTCAATTATTTAAATAAACTAAAACTAAAACAAATGGTTGTTCAATTAAATTGTAAACACGATTGATTTTTAAATATTTAATATCTTTGCTATAAATTCGAATGTGAATAAGCAAATTAATTTTTATTTAATTAAAATTGAGAAACTCTAGTTATATAATTTTATTAGGTTTATAATTTTTAGAGAACTTATTTTTTAGAAGTAGGAGTTATAAAAGAAAATATTAAAAAGTTTTGATTTTTTTCTCTAAAAAAAAGGAGCTAATTGAGGAAGTTTTGATTTTAATTTTTCAAAATCGAGGAGCTTTAGAAAATAAATAAATATGAATCGAGTGATTCTAGAGCTCTATATTATTATATTATTAAAGATGAAATTTTAAAAGTTTGGTAGTCGGACCGGTCGGTACTTAATGATTTTACTTATTTACCCTTACTTATTTTTTAAAAAACTATTACTAAACTAAATAATAACATTATTTATAACCAATTACATTTTCAGCTAAAATACATTACATTTTCTATTTTTTCTAACAAAATTCTCTTTTTTTCTTAAAAAAACACGCGCAATTACCTTTTCAAACTGAAACATGTTACTATTTATATTTTTCTTTACTAAATAATAACATTATTTATAACCAATTACCTTTTATATTTTTTCTAACAAAATTCTCTCTTTTTAAAAAAAAAATCACGGGCAATTACTTTTTTCACCTGAAACATGTTACTATTTCTATTTTTCCTTACTAAAACCCCCCATTTTCCAAAAATATCCCGGATAAACCTTACTTATTTATTTTGAAACCTATTTTAGAATTTTTAATTATGGGCAGTTACCTTTTCATCTAAAACATGTTACTTTTTCTTTTTTCTTTTTTATTTTTTAAAGAAACTATTATTAAATAATAACATTATTTATAACCAATTACTTTTTTCAGTTAAAATACATTACCGTTTTTAACAAAATTCTCTCTTTTTAAAAAATATAAAATAATCAGGGGCAATTATCTTTTTCAACTAAAATATGTTACTCTTTCTATTTTTCTTTACTAAAAACCCCTCTTTTTTCAAAAATATCATGTGCAAATCCTTACGTATTTATTTTAAACCTATTTTTATATTTTTTAATTACGGGTAATTATATTTTCAACTAAAACAAAGATTTTACTCTATTCAAATCTTTAAATAAACGCATGTCTACACCATAAAATCCAGCGGATGTTGAGTAAGATTAAATTTAGAAAACATCATGTTTCCCCCAAGAAAGTAATGGAGAACAAATATTGTGAAGAATTAGCTGAAAAAATTCAATCCAGAAGCTAGCAAAATAGAAATCACATCCAAGTGCAAAATTTTGTAAATCAATAAGAGATAAATATTTGATAAGCGTAGGATAAAAAATTTGTGTATGTATGATTATTATCCGTCACAAGGATCGAATGATCCTGGAGATTAAGATAAGTTCTATCAAAACTAACTGATATCAACAAAAAGGTGTGCCTGGGTTCAAAATCATTAACACCATAACAAATATTAGTTGGCTTGTAAAATAAAAAAGAAATCAAATAAAGCTATTGCATAAATTCATATAATATTGTCATGTTTTTCAACGCACTTGGTCAAATACAAAAGTAATAAATCTATTAATATGTATAATTACAAATTACTTAAAACAATATATAAAAGAAACTCCAATCAATTGGCACACTGTAAGACCATCCAAAATTAGGTCTAATAGTTTAAAATATCAAAATTCATATTCAAACTAATATAACATAGTAGTAGTATGTAATTGGATTAAAAGTTAATGTTAAAGGAAAATAAAGATACAAATAAGGTACAGTTACTAAAACTTAGACACCGTAGTCATCTCCTTCATCCCAACAAAATCTGTCAAAACAATTTTAAAATTGACTAAAATAAAATAAGAGAACGTGAAGTGATAATTAAACAAATTGGAGAGTCAATACGTTTGTATTGATTTATATAGAGATGAGGATGAGATACATTCCCATAATTAATAAGGAAAAAAAAGGAAATTTAATTTTATTGAGTTAAAATAGAGAAGTCATAGAAAAAAAATAAATATTTCTTTTTATATAAAAATATAAAGATATAATAAAGAAGAAAATAAAGATTTAAAAAAAATTTCAATTAGAGGTATACTTACCTTTTATACAATTATTTCTTTAATACAATTTTAAATTTAAAAAGGTTTAGATTTTTCTTCTAAAATATAGGACTTAAATAAAGAAGTTTTAATTTTAAATTTTTTAAATATAGAGCTCTAGAAAATTAGATAAATATGAATCGAGCGATTCTGGAGCTCCCAAAGATTTTCCTTTATATATATAAAAGATTTTTAGAATACTTGTCTTTTATAAGTACTATATTTTCTACAAATTAAGAATTAAAAAGGAAAATTTCAGTTTTTAATATTTAAGATAGAGGTGCTCTATAAAAATAGATTAAATTGTATATTTACTTTCCTCCATCAGTAAATATTTTTTTTTTGCCAAAAATAGAGCTAAATGCAAGAATATTAAAATTGTATATTTACTTTCCTCCATTAGTGAAAATTTTAAATGTAAGAATTAGTATCAAATTGTATATTTAGTTTCCTTTAGTAGATATTTAAACTGAAATTGAGACATTTTCTAATTTTTGGTATTATTAATTCAAAATTTTGAGAAAATTAGAAAAATAGAGTCACCTCACTGCCCTCGTCTTCTTCTTAATATATTGATTTCTATTGTACAATCCATAACAAAAACAGATGGATAGCTCTTAGTAAGTGCGATGGTGATTTGGTGAGAGAGAAAAAAAAAAGACGTTTAATTTTTCTTTTATCATGATGAGCGACGGATAGATAAAATTACCGCAACCAACTTCATCAAATAAAGCTTGAGTTGCAGTTTGACAAGCTTACCTTAATTATCAACGAATAGATAATTTTAATTCATAAATTTTTACATATTCAAACAAAGAGGACTTCATAAATATAGTGAGAATATTTAAATTGGCCTCGGGTGTGCACAAAGATGAAGTTCTTCTTTGATTTGAAGAGTCATCATAGTCCTGTAGGTCACATTTTTGTTCCTCTCATCATCAGCTAGTTTGAAGCGAAAATAGCTCTCATTTCATTTGATGATGAGCAAGAGACTTGGTTTTGGGATTGATGAGAGCTCGATCTCGCATTGCACATGCATGATTGATAGAAAGGACTTGGCTTGGACTGTGTGCTAGTGGCGGTGTGTTTGCATCATAAGGGAGTCTCATTACTAACATGATTATGAGTCGGGGGGCTAGCTAGATAAATATCAACTCCTAATTTGCAATGCAGGTTGATAACTTAGTTGATGCCACGAATATTGAGACTATGATAAGCTAGCAGCTTTGTGGGCTTCAAGGTGGTGGACTCTTTATCAGGTGGATATGAGGCTTGTTCAAAGAAGCCTAGCCGAACAAGGTTACTTGTTTTCCATGAACTATGTGTAGCTTGATCCCATATAAATAGGTTACTTGTGGTACGTAGGCACCTTGTAAAGATTAATTGGCAAGAAAAAGAGAAGTCGAAAGTCTTTTTCTTAAAGAATCTTCAAACTAGATGATCCATCACCCTGACAACCACCATTCTCTGCCATAACCAACTACCACAGATCCATCGTTCAACAATGACCTCCAAATTTCTGTTGTAACAAAATTCCTTCGATCTTCATCATTTAGCACTAGAAAAACGGTCTTTTGACATTTAACAAGGAAGGATGTCCTGGAATAATAGGAATGGTGATAAACGGGCTGCTGAGAATGGTCATGAGAATGAGAAGCAAGGTACATTGATGAGTGAGTATGATGACGTCAACTGGTTGGTACAATGGAGGATGAAGATACCCAAACAAAAACAGGGTAAGTGGTAATGGACGAAGCGTGGATTGAGGAGTAGTGGATGAGTGTGGCTCTACTGTAGGATATGACAATATAGTGGATGAAAGCATCCACCTTGGGCTGATGCTTAGTGCCAACTAACAGTTTTCATTACCATTCAACTTATCAGCATTGGTACAGGAAGGGCAAAAGAAGTCTTCTTTCTCTAGAAGAATCAAAGAAAAATTATGTCATGTTCTTGAATATTTCTCAAGCCAACATCATTTTGATTTTTGACCATTTGATTCAACTCAACCACCTTAGAAATTTCAGGCTACATACTCCCACTAGGTATTTCCCACTAGGTAACATCATGAGATTTCAAATACCCTAATGGCATGTTTGGATACCATCATTTCATTTGAAATGATGAATTTGACTCAATTACCCTGTTTGGATATATAAAGAATTTGGATTTGCATTTGGGCCAAATTCCAGCTACTTAAAACTAAAGCCCATATACAAGAATTTGAAATAACAATTTTACACTTGTCATTTAAAATTAAAACACGGCCCAGACCTTTCTCCCTCTCTCGTTCCAGATAAACTCTCGAGTCATTGACGACTCACTCGCTCCTCTCTCTCGTCTCTCTCACTCGGCGGCGGCGGGACTCCATCGCTCTTTCTCTCTCTCAGGCCTCAATCTCTCTCTCCATTCTTCAATTTTCATCACTCCATCAGCATGAGGTATGGTGTATATGTATCTATACATATAAATCAAAAATACTAGATCGGCAATTTTTGTATGTTTAATTGATGAAATATCTGATTATTTTCAATTTATTTTGTAGTTCGAATAGGAAATCAGCTCAGGGTCAGGGGTAAGTATATCTGATTATGTATTTGTATTACTTTAACGGTTGATTTGAATTGAGTTAATATTTGTATTTATGCCTGAACCTGATTCAATTTGTGCATATTTTAGGTTGTTTAGTTTAATTTGAAATTAATTTGATGATTGTATGTTTTTTACAATCGATAACACAGAAACTTTCTTGTCTCAAGTGTGTCACAAAAGCGTAAAAGGGATGACGATGAGGATATGGAATTTATAGTGTTGGTCATAGGTTTTATTCAAGTAGTAGTGGCAGCTTGTTATGGTCAAAAATATAGGTTGAAGGAGTTGACATGGAATGCGTATGATCGTTCTCAAATTAGAGCTACTTGGATGAACACCTTGAAAATTGATAGGAGATGTCACGATGAATTGCGTCTTGATATACCTCGATTTGAGAAGTTGTGTCACATTTTAGAAACTAAGGGTGGGTTAGTAACTACAAAGCATGTCACTGTAAAAGAAATTGTGGCATTGTTTCTTCACATTCTTGCACATGATTTGAAAAATAGAACTATACAAGCTCTTTTTGCACGTTCTGGAGAGACAGTGAGTCGGCAATTTCATATAGTACTTGGAGCAATACTCAAGCTCGGGAAAGATTACATAAGGAAAGTAGACCATGCCACTAGTTACGTTGATGATAATCAATGGAAGTGGTTCGAGGTAACCTAAAAACAAAAACAATTTCTAATTTTGTAGTTAAAATCTTAAGGTATCCATTATTGAACAAGAACTAATATTTAGGGTGTTGTTGGAGCTCTTGACGGGACACATATCAAGATGACCGTCCCTATTGAGGATCGACCTCGCTATCGAGATAGGAAAGGGGATATTATCACCAATGTTCTAGCTACTTGTGATCCAAACTTATGTTTCACATATGTTTTGCCCGGCTGGGAAGGATCGGCATCAGATCCTCGTGTACTTCGCGATGCTCTTCGTAGACCAAATGGTCTTAAAGTGCCAAAAAGTAAGAATTTATGATCCTTTGATTTTGGTTAGGCACTTGTAGTAAACTAAATAATTAAAATGCTTTATTATATGATGCAGATAAATATTTTCTTGTGGATTTGGGCTATACTAATAGTGAAGGATTCCTATATCCTTTTAAAAACACTCGATACCATTTGAATTTGTGGAGAGGGAACACTCCCACAAATTACAAAGAACTTTTTAACTTGAGACACTCTTCCGCTCGCAATACCATTGAAAGGGCTTTTGGGTTGTTGAAGAAACGTTGGGCAATATTGAGAGATGCTAGCTTCTATCCAAAAAAAATGCAAATAAGGATTATTAATGCTTGTTTTATTTTGCATAATTTTTTAAGGGAAGAAAAAATGGAAGAAATGAACTTTATGCAAGAAGTAGAAAGAGATTTGTTGAGATCGGAAGCAATTGATGAGGATGATGAGGAAGATGACTACATTTCAACTGCTAGATCAACAAATGAATGGAATGAGTTTAGAGACGATCTTGCCAAGAAAATGTTTGAAGATTTTGTAGCACGAAGGAATTAGAGATATATGAGTATTAGTTTTTTTATCTTATTTTGTTGTTTCCAAGGATGGGATTCCTTGTATGGAACATTATATGACTACAAGTACTAAAACTGCATTGTATTTGCAGATTTTCTAATTTTGTATTCATCATGTGTTTCTGAGATTAAAAAATTATTTTGTGTTTATGAGATTATCTTCTGCTCTTTATGTTATTTTGTGTATCCAGGAGAATATTTTTGCATCAGCTTTTTAGTAGATTTTCTGCTATATATAATATTCTATATTTTACAGGTGTCAAATACAAAGAAAACAACCTGTTCAGAAAAGGGGCTATTTAACATGGACTAATGATATGGATAACCTGCTGATTTCGACATTGTATGAGCAGATTAATGAAGGTAATAAAGGGGACGGAGATTTTAAAGCTCAAGCTCACCATGCCGTGGTTGATAAGCTGCGGATTGAAATGGGTATATCGGCCACTGTAAATCATGTGAGTAACCGAATTAAGGTTTGGAAGAAACACTATGCTATGATTACCGAAATTCAGACTTATACTAAGTTCAAGTGGGACGAAGAGAAGAAGATGTTGGTGATACCGATAGAAGATCTTGCAGAATGGAAAGCTTATTGTGAGGTATTTTATATTTTTATCTTTTAGTTTAGTTGTTTTCTTTGTTCTTTATATGTGAAGATGTTCTTTTATTCTGCTGGTATTTTATATTATGCATTTGCTGAATGGAAAGATTATGCATTTTAGGATTTATTCTGCTGGATTATGCATTCTTCTGCTGAATGACAAATTACTTGTAATTTGTAAAAGTTGATATGAGCATCAACTGGAAAGACATGTCATTAGGTTTATGGTTTTAGAAAATTGGAGAAACGATTAGACTAGAGATGCGATCATCGATAATGACGATTGTAGAGAATGACTCTGATCAATATGAACATGTCATTAGGTTCAAAACTTAGTGTTTTCTTCCATGAGCATGAGTTGTGAATGGAGCTTCTGAAATTTACATTGTTTTTGTGGACTTGCACATATAAAGGATGAAAAAAAGAGAAGAGAGCGGTTAAATATTTTGGGTTAAATTTTGATCTTCAAGTTCATTTCTTATAGCCAGTTTATTGCATCCTTTTTCTGTAAACTAATCAGATATGAAAAAGGTATTTATCAGCAAGGCATTATCATCACTGTAATTTTAGATCTTAAGATAAATGTCTATTTTTAGGAAGCATATTTTTTAGGCTTTCAGGACCAAACAGATTCAGTACCATGCCCTTGAGTTAATATCTACAACCTATGTCTCTATCAACGCTGTGGCATCAGAAGATTCAACAGACTGTAATTTAGATTCAGATTCAGTATCATCACTGTAATTTAGTGCATAATACCTATAGCTAGGAAAGCTGTAATGGTTAATGCAGCCGACCACATGTTTATGCAGTGGAATTAATGTTTAGTTAACGTTCGAACTGTTGTATATTCGATGTTGTTTTGCAGAGGATTGAGGAAGAAAATGAAGGCATGTGTTTAGCAACCTGATGTAGCGACTTATATAGGCTGGCTAGATTCAGCAACAAGTAAATATATTTGTGTAAAGTTGGCTTTTTGTTAGTTTTTGCATGGTCTGGTTGCTCAAAAAGTTGAACAAGTAGTGTCTAATTAAAACCCCACTTATCCTGTGTTAATGACTTTGGTAATTAAATCTGTGTTCTTTTACATAGATGACTGTTTACTATCTTCTGTCCTTTCTGTACATTTTTGCACAAAGTTCACAACTTACATATTTCAGAACATCAAATAATATATTATGCTTTTGCTACTGATTGATGAATCCAGAAATCCCCTGATTGTGAGGCTTGCCCCAGGTCAGGCTAAATTTATGGTTTGTGCTTTAGGATGGTCTTAGATTCTCTTCCTTGGATTATTGCTCTGTTTAGATTATTTCTGTCTCCAGGCCCCTTTCTTTCTCAGAATTTGTTACCCGGGTTGTCAAAGATAGAAACTTCAAGAAGTGGTTGATTTATCCTTTGCTCAGTGAATGTATGCTATATCAGAGAGTCTTAAGTCTCAGCTTTATTACATGTTTAGCATAATTATAGACATGTTTACGCCCACTAATCTATCTATAATCAGTAAAGAAGAAATAGATCGTTAATTATAATTTAATTTTTTACTGAATTGCTTGTACAGGGAGTTCCACATGCTTCTGCGTATCAGAATAAACGCATTCAGTATTGGGATGACATATGCACTCTATTTGCTTCGGATAGAGCTACGGGTGATGGTGCAGAGCACTTTGAGGAGTCAGCCACAGCAATGGAGCTAGAAAATGAAGCAAATAGCACTGCTGAAACATGTACTGGTGAATCAAACAAAAGGCAGAAGAGAGATCGTCTTGCTGATGCAGTTACTAGTTTCGCAGAATCGTTTAAAGAATATGTGAATAAAGTAAAAGAACCTCCAAGACCCACATGCAAAGAAATATATGAAATTGTATCTAATGTTGTTGGTATTACTGATGATGAAGCTATGAGGGCTGTCAAAAGATTGGTGAATGGCAAAGTTGATGAATTTGACATGCTTAAAAGTCTACCGGATGATCGCAAAAAGCGCAGTTGGATTTATTTGCTTATTAATGAATAGATTTTTTTCAAAATGTTTCTATGTTTGTTTAGAAATTATGTGCTTAATATGTATTCTAAGACTGTTTAAAAGACCGTTTACAATGTATTCCCAGTGATGTTCATTTGATTTTTATATTGAATTCTCAAATGAAATTCCAGTTGTTGCCAAACACCCTTGGAATTTGAAATCCAGGATTTGAAATTCTTATACTTACCAAACAACATTTTGGAATTTGAAATTCTGTAATTCAATTCCAGGAATTGAATTCTTATATTTGAAATGAATTCCGCCTATCCAAACGCAGTCTAATGTTAGTTCCGCAATCCCCTTCTCATTTCTTTAAATTTAAAGTCACAAGGTTAGGCCTTGTATGATTACCTCAGCTCTAACGCCATAAATCATTTAGTTTGATCTTCTCTCTCCCTTTAGCTTTTGAAATTATGCACCAGCCACCGGACCGGACTGAATTCACATCCACTATATTTTTAATCCTATCAGCAAGGCAGCCTGTTATTTGTAGTATGTCTTTAACATATTAATGTAGCAACGGTTCAAAGAGATAGTGGCAGAAACTCTCCCTCGGGAACTAGATCTTACTTCTTCAAACATTATGTATGGACAAATATAATGATCAGGCACCATGGTAACACTAAAACCTTTTTCAAGGACCTACTTGCAAACTCGAACACGAAAAATTGTACTATGATATAACACTAATTGTAGGAGGCTCTGCCAACAGGGTGAAGAATCTAATGATACCAGGCACAAGATCGTTAACTGATAGGCCATGTATAGCCCGGACCAATCCTGGGCTCTGGTTCACTCCCGAACCCGGATTCATATTTGAGTCATGGCTCACTTACAAGTCCGAACTCATATTTGAGTCATGGCTCACCTACAAGTCCGGATTCATATTTGAGTCATGGCTCACTTACAAGTCCGAACTCATATTTGAGTCATGGCTCACCTACAAGTCCAGATTCATATTTGAGTCATGACTCACCTACAAATCCGAACTCATATTGGAGTCATGGCTCACCTACATGTCCGATCTCATATGGGAGTCATGACTCACCTCAAAGCCCGAACTCATAGTTAGGCTATGGCTCAACCTCAAAGTTTAACCCACTCCTGGCGACAAAGGCAATAGCTTGCGTGAGAAAAACTATACATTGTTACGTGACGTGCTTAGGTCATCACTGATGGCCACACCTGATGACGACACGTAAGGATACCTAATGATTGGCACAATTATGTCCTATTCGAGCCACACGCCAACAGGAGCCTGGCACATGACACCACAATTTCTCACCTGGACACATGTGGCCCATCAACATCACCCAGGTGTCCTACCTACCTAGGATCCAACGCTCATGATTGCAGGTACAACCCCTAAATCCTAATTCTTGGCCTATAAATAGACCAAGGAGGAAAGGTCTAGGGGTTACTCTCTCTTTTACACACTTACCCTATACAATACACACATTATACATACACGCTTCATATTTAGATATCTCTATAGTCTTATCTTCTCTTCCAAAGCCTCTACTTATTCTCACGCCGGAGGCGCCTCTAGGGGTTACTCTCTCTTTTACACACTTACCCTATACAATACACACATTATACATACACGCTTCATATTTAGATATCTCTATAGTCTTATCTTCTCTTCCAAAGCCTCTACTTATTCTCACGCCGGAGGCGCCGCCAGGGTCAAAACCCCCCTCCGGTGTTGTTTTGCAGACACCCACCAGCAGCAACACCGCTTCCAGGCGTAGGAACAGCTAGGAAGGACCTGATCGGATTCTGGAGTTATCATTAACCATTGATCATCACAGAATTGTCAACCCCCGTACCAGCAAGAAATAACATGCTGTACCAACCACAAATTTCATATTACACCTTACGCTATTTCTTATTTACATCAAAGCGCAAAGAAATCTGACACCTTCTAGTTCCAATGCCATTAAATTGCACTAGTTAACTAATTTTGCTTTGAATTTCAAATGTCGGGACAGCTCAGTTGCTAGTACTTGAAGAACCAGGAGCATACCGATTCTATATTACCGATCTGGGAAGATTTTCAGTGGTATTCCCAGTTCTTATTTCAGGTACAAAACTAAGCAAAACCAGTTATATCAATGTTCACAAAGGTCTTAAAGAAGATCACATCTTTATATTCGTAATCCCAAAGAAAACTGAGTTATAGGCTATGACATGAATTACTGGCTAACAATTGTTACCAAGACTTTAACTCTCTGCCAACCATAAGTCCGACATATAACAAGAAGCCTACAAAATATGTCCCCCACCTTCCTCCCATGCTTCCTCCCATGCTTCCCATATAATTCACTTATTTTGTCGAACCAATATCCTTACATAGTCTAAGTCACCCCAATGACTAACATACAGACCATTTAACACTGGCCTCACATACCAACAGAAGCCAAGTCGTTGTTCAACCAATAAACATAGGGAAGCAGCCATCCTGCAATGAATTTAACCTTGTAAAAGAATTATAAGCAACTCGGGATGTTACATAATCTGTTTTAATCTGTGTAATTATTTTCTTATTCATAAATTTTTACATTCAAACAAGGAGGAGTTCATAAATATAGGAAAAAAGATATTTAAATTGGCCTCGCGTATGCACGAAGATGAAGTCCTTCTTTGATTTGAAGAGTCATCATAGTCCTGTAGGTCACATTTTTGTTCCTCTCATCATCAGCTAGTATGAAGCGAAAATAATGCAGAAGTGCTATGGATACTATCTTCATCTGCCGATAAGCAAAGTCTTTCCCCAGGCAAATTCTTGGACCAGCCTGCACAACAAAAATTTATATCATGTTTTGTTAGTCATGATCACTTGCATTTTTATATGCCGTACCTAGCTAGAATCATGGATTTATTACACATGTGTGTATGTGTGTGTGTGTGGATCAGGCATAGTTCTTTCCATACATGAAATGATATGAATTTGAATGGTGACTCGGGTTTAAAAGAGCCATCAACAAGCCATCTCTCAGGCCGAAAATCCTCTGCATCTTCGCCCCAAATTTCATGATTCCTTCCCATTGCATATGCCAAGTAGTACACACTGTCGCCCTTCTTTAATTTGTAACCATCTGGAAGAATATCGTCCGTGTCAGCACACCTCCCATCCTAGATAAAAAAATGTTGTCATCATCAGCATACAAGAGGAAACCAAGTTTTTAGAAAGATTGGATATATATAGATATCTATAGATAAATTTAATACCAATGGGACAGCAGGGAATAGTCTCAGTGTCTCTGTCAACGCTGCATGAAGGTAATGCATTTTCTCAAGTACTTCATCAGTTATTGCTGCCAGGAATTCATCTGCTGTAGCACTATTCCCCTGATCACCGACAACTGTATTGATTTCTTGGACGAGTTTTTCTTGTATAAGAGGATTTCGACAAAGCACATAAAGAAACCATGAGAGTGTGTTTCCAGTAGTATCTTTTCCAGCAATCATAAAGTTGAGAATTATATCTCTGAGGTATTGATCATTCATCTCCGGATCCTTCTTGCTCTCCACCAAAAACCTCGAAAGTATGTCCTCCTTGTCGCTCTGGTAAAATGAGAAAGATAAATGAGCGAGTGCACAATCATATGCAGTGGAGCTGTTTTTCACTTTATCATTAAAAAACTTATCAACTATCATAAACTTAATTGACTAATAACTCACAAAATTTATTCTTTTTTCTGTCTGTTCTCTCTTCTTAGTGATTAGCTTCTGTACAAAATCTTGGATGATTTCGATGTTCTTTTTAAGGGAAGCTTCCGAACCAAGGTTAAGAAATCTCTTCAGTTTCCAAAATGGATCTATGTGGCGGTGAAATGTTAGTGCATTTGAGTCATCAAAGGCCTTGATAAAAGATGTAGCTCTGGATGATCCTTCCAAGCTTCCTAAATCTACTCCAAACCCAACTTTGAATATTGAATCTAAAGTAAATTTCATTAACAAATCCTGCAAAAATTCACTGAATATCTTAGAAGTCCACAAATCCATATCTGAAGGAGCATGAAATGATAGATGTATTTTAGAAATGGTATGGATTTCCCTAAATTTACGAGTTTAGGATCTACTTACATGTACATCGAAGTTTTTGCTTGCAGTACAAAACTCAGAAACTGTGGTTACTAAATTGGCTGCCTTTTTTCTGAAAATCTTACAGCTGAAGTCTCTCAATACCCTTGTTGAGAACTCATGACTTGCAAGTTTTCTTTGTTGGCGCCACTTAGCACCATTGACAGAAAAGATCCCCTGGCCAAACAGTTCAGTTTCTATATCATGATTATGCTGACCTTTGGGGTACTTTTCGAAATTGGTTTTTAGTATGTGTTCAATGATCCGAACATCTGTGGTGTAGATTTCCGAGTGATCTACATCAAGAAGGCGGAAAGTACCACGTCGTTTAACAACTTCGCCTAGGTAGTCATGCAGCCTGTTCCAGTGGACTGCCAGCCCGAACAGAGTTCCAGCTACCGGATAGTATTTCTTACTTCTCACTGATTTTCCGGAATATATTCTGACTACAAGGACTGAGCAGGCTATGAGAAGTAGTAGCAGAAGAGTCTGTACAAAGGTGAATATGGAGAGAAAATCCATAGTGTTTTCTCAGAAGTCTTGGTAATGTCATCGTAGTTTAGCAACATGTATATATAGAATAAAATTTACATTACCACACATTTTTCCCACTTCAATAGACTTTCCTGGACTGCATTTAGGAATCAGTTATCCTGGCATCAGCATTTTATTTTCTACCGTAATGTTTACGTTGTAAACATTTTAGACGTCTGAAAGACTTTATCTCACGGTTGACTATGGAAGTCCGTCCCTTTCAATTATTAGAGGTTCAATTATTTAAATATCGAATATGAGTTTTGTTCATGTACTATTAGTCAAACTATAATGCGTGCGTATTTAAATTTACGCTTCCGAAAAAACAATTGCAGCATAAACTAAACGAGGTCTGCTCTGTAATGTACGTTATCGAACTATTGAATATGAAATTTGCACGGATAATGATCGCAGATCTGAAGGGCAGCCATGTATTTAGGATTTTGCATATGCCAACAGAACAGGAATATTCGGGGGAGCTTAGTTTTTAGTAAATCGACATTGCAGTTTGCAAGTGGCAACTAGTAAACCATGGTTGGTATTATCAAGGTATTTCCTTGTTATTTTTTATTTTGTTTTCTTTTTAAACTGCGAGTCCTTTCCTTTAATTGCCGGCAATATGTAACCATTTATAAGATGCACATTTTATTTCAGTAACCGACTAATTGCCGGCAACATGTAACCATTTATAAGTTGACATTTTATCTGAGTAACCGATTATGGGCATGTTTGGTCCGACTTATACATTATAAGTTAATAAAACTGAGTAATGCTAGAGGTATCAAATTCGGTACCGAATTTTGGTACCAAATAATGTGACATCGGTGATGCGGAAATTTGAGATGATTTTATTGGGAGATTTAATGTGAATGCAAAGGGTACATTATTATTAATTGAGTTGTAATCAACCAGAACATGACATGTGGCATTTGAGATTCATTTTAGGATTCAATTTGGTACCCCTAACATTATTCAAAAGTTTATGAGGGTGTTTGTCAACTTAATTTATACCTCAACTTATAATTTTGATAAGTTGAATGTTAATATTGGGGTACATTTTCCTAAACTTATTGACTTATTACTTGATTTCATTATTTTTTAATACTTTATATTTTTACCTTTGTGTATTTAAATATTTTTTTAATTTAAAATGCAAGTGTTGAAATCATTTTATTTAATAATTATTTTTTAAAATTAAATTTAGCAAACTTTTAAGTAACTTATAAGTAAATTTATCCAAATACTCGTATTCATCAACTTTGACACTCACTCATTTCATTTTAAATTATAAGTCATTTCATTTTAAGTTATAAGTCAACATAAGCAAATAACAATGTGATGGTTGACGTATGGAATGCGTAGGAGGTTCAATTGTTATCGTGGACGTCTGTTTAATTATTCGTGCCGAATTGACATTTCTTCAAGTGGAGAATAAAAATACACGTGGAAAACAAATGAATTATAAAATGTATTTGAAAACGATAATTATTGAAATTCAGCACCTTTATAATTGAGGTAATTTTATATATTGATTTTGATATATCTGATTTTAATTGTTGATACTTAAAATATTAATTGCTTGCTGTTCAACACATGTTGATGCTTAAAATATAGATTACTTGCTGTTCAACATATGTTAAAATTAAAATAATTCGCTGCAACTTATTTTTTAAATAATCAAATCTTAAACATTTCCATCCAACTGATTTTTACTTAAACCAGACTCTAATACTATCTTATTCTACAATAATTCTTGTAAATTTATAAGTATATTCAAGTACACAGACTGTACATAGTCAACGAAATCCTAATTGAGACGAAGACGGTGTAGGGTATATCATAGGTAGGATTATCCCTTTCATTATTTTTTATATGAAGTTGTAAATTTAAAAATAAAAATTAAATATAAGCAAGTTTAGAAATCTCAACATACATTTTAAATTTGTTTTCAAATACCCACATCTATTTATACTATATTATTAAAGTCGAAACATTGAAATTTTTGATTTTTGGTTTTTGGTTTTCGGTCCTTTATTCTATTTAATAAATAATAAAATAATATAAAGTAATATAAAAATATTAACTAGCTTACTACCTTTTATAATTAAAACACTTTTTTCTAACAAAATCTACTCATTTTCCAAATTTATCACGGAAAATTACCTTTAAATTAAAATATATTACCTTTTATACTTTTTATCATTAAAATCTATCTTTTCCAAAAATATCAGGTGCAACCCTTACTTATTTATTTTAAAACCTATTTAATACTTTTAATTATTTTAAAAAAAATTATCTATTTTAACATGTCAACGTATTTTTTTAAGAAATATAATTAAAACACTTCTAAAAATATCATTGACAATTAATATTTTAATTAAAACATATTAATTTTTCTATTTGTCCTTATTAAAAAAACTTACCTATTTTAACATGTCAACGTATTTTTTTAACAAATGCAATTAATATGATTAAAACACTTCTAAAAATATCACGGATAATTACTTTTTTTAATTGAAACATGTTAGTTTTTCTATTTGTCTTTATTAATATCACGGGCAGTTAATTGTTTTAATTAAAAAATTTAGTTTTTCTATTTGTCCTTATTAAAAAAATTACCTATTTTTTTAACAAATACAATTAATATAATTAAAACATTTCTAAAAATATCACAGACAGTTACTTTTTTAATTGAAACATGTTAGCTTTTCTATTTGTCCTTATTAAAAAACTTACCTATTTTAATATGTCAACATATTTTTTTAACATATACAATTAATATAATTAAAACACTTCTAAAAATATCACGGACAATTACTTTTTTTAATTAAAACATGTTAGCTTTTCTATTTGTCCTTATTGTTAATATTATTCTAATAAATAATAAAATGATATTAATAATACCCCATTTATTTTACTCAACCCCATTTAGATTTTTTATTTATTTTTTCTATGTTCCAATTAATATTTAAGTTTCTCAATTTATAATTTATCATATTAATTTTTATTTTCTTCTTTAATATTTTCTGTTCCCGTTAATTTTTTTAAAATTTATTATCTTTTAAGGCTCGTGCCTTGCATTTTCGGTCTTTTATTCTATTTAATAAATAATAAAAAAATATAAAAATAGTAACTAGATGATTGCCTTTTATAATTAAAATATTTTTTCCCTAACAAAATCTACTCATTTTCCAAAAATATAATGACAATTATCGTTAATTTAAAACTTATTATCTTTTATATTTGTTATCACCTAAGTCTCTGTTTTCCAAAAAGATGCAATCCTTACTTATTTATTTTAAAACCTATTTAAATACTCTATTTAATAAATAATAAAATAATATAAAAATAGTAACTAGCCGATTGTCTTTTATAATTAAAAACATTTCTTACAAAATCTACTTCTTTTCCAAAAATATCACAATAATTACCTTTAAATTAAAAAATATTAATTTTTATATTTGTTATCACTAAAATTCCTATTTTCCAAAAATATGATGTGTAATCCTTACTTATTTATTTTAAAACCTATTTTAATACTCTATTTAATAAATAATAAAAATAATATAAAAATAGTAACTAGCTGATTGCCTTTTATAGTTAAAACATTTTTTCTAACAAAATCTACTTCTTTTCCGAAAATATCACGGGCAATTACCTTTAAATTAAAATATATTACCTTTTATATTTGTTATCACTAAAATCTCTATTTTCCAAAAATATCAAGTACAACTCTTACTTATATATTTTAAAACCTATTTTAATACTTTCAATTATTTAAAAAAACTTATCTATTTTAACAAGTCATGAACGTATTTTTTTAACAAATACAATTAATCAATACTATTATATAATAGACGAAACATTAAAAGTTTGGTTGATCGGTATGGTACATTGTAATTTTACTTAATTACCCTTAATTAACTGTACTTCGTGTTTTTACTTAATTAACTTTACTTATTTATAAAAATATATTATTAAATAATAATATTACCTATTTCTAACGAATTACCTTTTCAACTAAAATACATTATTTTTTCTATTTTTTCTAACAAATTCTCCTACTTTTTCAAATATATCACGGTCAATTACCTTTTTTAACTAAAACATGTTTGTTTTTCTATTTTTCTTTACTAAAACCCCTCTTTTTCCAAAAATATCACGGACAAACCTTTAGTTATTTATTTTTAAACCTATTTTAGTATTATAATTATTTTTTAAAAGTTTACCTATTTTAACATGTCTACTTATTTTTCTTAACAAATGTAATTACTAAAAATATTAAAATATAAATAATCAAATACCTATTTATAACCAAATTATCTTTTCAGCTAAAACACATTATATATTTTTTTCTAACAAAGTCCATCCTTTTCTAAATATATCACGGGAAATTGCCTTTTCCAATTTACTTTTTCTATTTTTCTCACTAAAATCCATTCTTCTTCCAAAAATATCACATGCTTTACTTATTTATTTTAAAATGTATTTAAATACTTTTAATTATTAAATTTTAAAACCTCATTTTCCAAAAATATCACGCGCATTTACCTTTTTAAACTAAATATATGTTACATTTTTTATTTTTTCTTACTAAAACCCCTCATTTTCCAAAAATATAACGGCAAACCCATACTTATTTATTTTAAAATCTGTTTTAATGTTTTTAATTAATTAAAAGTGTTTAGCTATTTTAACATGCCTACTTATTTTTTACACAACTACAATTAATAAAATATTAAAATAATAATAATAAAATAACAATTTACAATCTGTGCATCGCACGGGTTTTAAGCTAGTATAATTAAAAACACATCTAAAAATATAACGGGCAATTAATTTTTTTTAATTAAAACATGTTAGATTTTCTATTTGTCCTTATTAAAAAAACTTACTTATTTTAACATGTCAACATATTTGTTTTAATAAATACAATTAATATAATTAAAACACTTCTAAAAATATCACGGGCAATTACTTTTTTTTTAATTAAAACATGTTAGATTTTCTATATGTCCTTATTATTAATATTATTTTATTATAAAATAATATTAATAATACCTCATTTATCTTACTCAGCCTCATCTGTATTTTTTTTTATATTTGTTTATGTGTCAATTAATATTTAAGTTTCCCAATTTATAATTTATCATATTAATTTTTACTTTTATTTTAATATTTTTCGTTCACATTAAATTTTTTAGTTTATTATTTTTTAAGCTCGTGCCTTGCACGGGTTATAGGGTAGTATTGTATATTCAGAACAATATGAAAGAAAATTCTTTTGTAGAAATTTAATTAGAAAAATAAATAAAGAGAAATTTTAGAGGTAGCCAATAAGTATCAAAATTTTCCAAATGATTATGCGTCAATTATCTAACAAACTAATTTTTTTTTTTTTATTGAGATTTATGTAAATACATAAATTGTTTTTTTTTTTGCCAAGAATACATAAATTGCTTTATTAATAATTAAGGCATAATCAGTCATATCTTACCCCATGGAATAGAGAACTTAGTCTTTTAATATTTCCCGTATATATTTTTTATAGTTTTCAAAAATACTTTCTTAAAAAAAGTTATCTTTCTACATTCAAATTATTGTGAAAAAAAATCAAAAACAAAGTTAAAAATATTTAAAACTTGGAAAATGGTTTTTAAAGGACTTTGGATATAAAATAATCTTTTCAACGACATTTTATTCCCTCGAAAATATAAGTTATTTTCCTGACCTAAGTAACCACCATAATTACAGTTATATTACTAGTTACTAATGTCATATTTTTTTTTTAAAAAGATTTGGATTTTAAAAAGGATTAGCATTTAAGTGTACTAGCCTATAACCCGTGCAAGTCACTGGCCTTAAAAATAATAAACTAAAAAATTTAATGTGAACCGGAAATATTAAAATAAAAGTAAAAATTAATATGATAAATTATAAAATGAGAAACTTAAATATTCATTGGAACATAAAAAAATATAAAAAAAAATACAAATGAGACCGAGGAAGATAAATGAGGTATTATTAATATTATTTTATAATAAAATAATATTAATAATAAGGACAGATAGAAAATCTAACATGTTTCAATTAAAAAAAGTAATTGACCGTGATATTTTTAGAAGTGTTTTAATTATATTAATTGTATTTATTAAAAAAATATGTTGACATGTTAAAATAAGTAAGTTTTTTTAATAAGGACAAATAGAAAAGTTAACATGTTTT
Source organism: Heracleum sosnowskyi (assembly GCA_030848705.1). Lineage (NCBI taxonomy): Eukaryota > Viridiplantae > Streptophyta > Magnoliopsida > Apiales > Apiaceae > Heracleum > Heracleum sosnowskyi. Next base: position 27,656,044 of record CM061243.1, read on the forward strand.
AATTAAAAAAAAGTAACTGCACGTAATATTTTTAGATGTGTTTTAATTATATTAATTTTATGTGTTAAAAAAATACGTTCACTTGTTAAAATAGGTAAAAATTTTTAAATAATTAAAAGTATTAAAATAGGTTTTAAAATATATAAGTTGCACTTGATATTTTTGGAAAAGAGAGATTTTAATGATAACAAATATAAAAGGTAATATATTTTAATTTAAAGGTAATTGCCCGTGATATTTTTGGAAAAAAAGTAGATTTTGTTAGAAAAAAATGTTTTAACTATAAAAGGCAATCAGCTAGTTACTATTTTTATATTATTTTATTATTTATTAAATAGAGTATTAAAATAGGTTTTAAAATAAATAAGTAAGGATTGCATCTCATATTTTTGGAAAATAGGGATTTTAGTTATGATGTGTTTTAATTATATTAATTGTATTTGTTAAAAAAAATACGTTCACTTGTTAAAATAGGTAATTTTTTTAAATAATTAAAAGTATTAAAATAAGTTTTAAAATATATAAGTAAGAGTTGCACTTGATATTTTTGGAAAATAGAGATTTTAGTGATAACAAATATAAAAGGTAATATATTTTAATTTAAAGGTAATTACCCGTGATATTTTTGGAAAAGAAGTAGATTTTGTTAGAAAACAAATGTTTTAATTATAAATGGCAATCAGCTAGTTAATATTTTTATATTATTTTATTATTTATTAAATAGAGTATTAAAATAGATTTTAAAATAAATAAGTAAGGATTGCACCTCATATTTTTGGAAAATAGAGATTTTAGTGCTAACAAATATAAAAGATATTATGTTTTAATTTAAAGGTAATTGTCGTGATATTTTTGGAAAATGAGTAGATTTTATTAGATTTTTTTTTAATTATAAAAGGCAATCAGTTAGTTACTATTTTTATATTATTTTATTATATATTAAATAGAGTATTAAAATGGATTTTAAAATAAATAAGTAAGGATTGCACCTCATATTTTTGGAAAACATAGATTTTAGTAATAACAAATATTAAAGATAATATGTTTTAATTTAAAGACAATTGTAATGATATTTTTGGAAAAAGAGTAGATTTTGTTAGAAAAAAAATATTTTAATTATAAAAGCCAATCATCTAGTTACTATTTTGGTAACTTGACAATAATACAATTCCATTAAAGATTTGATTTGTAGTAGCTTTCGTTATCCTAAAAAGAAAGAAGTATATTTGTAGCAGTGTAACCTAAATTTAAACAAATTAGATCCCACATTTGCATTTTTTTTATTAGATTTCAATATTATTTGATTTTTATGTAGTAAAATATAGTGAAATATTAATGTAGAATAAAACTTTCCCGAATTTTGATTAAATTATTAATTTATTAATTAGAAATTATTAAATTATTAATTTTTTTGTAATTTTTAATAGTCTATACTTTGTAGTCTATACAATCACTACTAATTAAAATGTGAGATAAAATTTTTCTGAAGTATAATATCATCGTTTGACCTATGAATCATCATGTTTTTCTCAATATTATTCTAAATTTTCAATTTTTATTTGTTTTTAAATTTCTAATATTATGTTAGAGTTCGTATTTTAAACTTTAGAGTTATTATTTAATTATTTTGTTTACCATTACAAGATATTGTAAAAAAAATTCAATATTAAGTGAAATTTTAATTTAAATCAAAATTTTTAAGGAAAAATATAAATGGATCGGATATCCGATCCGCGATCCGTGACCCGAACGGATCCGGATATGGATCGACCTATAAAAAATTTGATCCTGATCCTATCCGAATCCGCTAAAATAAATGGATATGGATATGGATTTAGGCCGAACCGATCCGTTGACAGGCCTACATCCATCCAGTATATAATAAGAAAACAATAATTTAAGATTATTTCGAGTCAATAATTTTTTTGTAAAACTAAAATATACTCTTATATATTATAAAATTACATAAATATGTCACTCTTTTATTTAATGAAAAAAAATAAGATAATTTTGTTTAAGTGGTGCAATTCATTCTTTTAACTATTGTGAAAAATACTTTTACATAAATCCAATCTCTTATTTGTCATATTTTTACTATTATTTTAATTTTTGAGTAAATATAAAGATAATTCACATTATTTTTGATTTTTTTTTTTAATTTTCAAAATATGTTATGTAATTATATGTCTAACCAATTTCAAAAAAATTGTCACTCTCTTTCTTAATGAAAATGAGTTCATTTCATTTTTTTTGTTGAATTAAACCAAAACTTCATCTAAACAACTCATCATTTTAACCATTGTGTTATATAGATTTCTAATTTCGAGTTAAAAATCATTTTACATTAACCCGACATGTATCCTATTTTTACTATTGCTTTAACTCTTGAATAAAAATGATGGTAATTCACATTATTTATAAAATTTTGTATTTTAGTTTTCAAAATATGGTACATGATTATGTATTCAACTAATTTCAAAAAATTTAACAATATTACGTGATGTAAATTTGTTTTTTTTCAATTTATTAAATATTTCCTATGTATAATATTAACCACAATATATTTTGTATTCTTACGTAACGATCTTGTACTCTTCTTGAAATTAAACATTTAATACGTTTTGGAATAGACAACATTAACTTTTCAAAAAATCCATTTCAGCAACTATGGTAATCATGACTAATACATTAATTTTTCAAAAAATCCATATTAGTTACTATGATAATCATGATAAGTTAGTATAGAGATTTTTTGATTAACATATATAATTTGCATACAAGTAATATTCGGAAACAAATTTTACTTTTGCACATGAACAAATTACACGAGTAATAATTTCCGAGTTGTATGCCTTTGAAGGGTCGAAGACAGTTTGTACACATTTATATTAAAGAAATAGTTTTTGTATAATCAACACATTAAAAAATTGGCTGCTTATAGTTTCCTGGTTCAGTCTAAAGTCCGAATGGTCTGCAACGTAGCCATGTTATCATATAAGTGGAAGCTAACAAGTTACCCGAAACAATAATAATGCGACACAAAGATTTATAGCACAAATCCACAAAAAGAAGAAAATGTTCTTTTAAATATGTATAACCAATTTTAAAAACCTACTTTCAGATACTCAGACAAGTGACCTGTTAACAGTTTTGAATTTCTAAAGAATCAATACTATTTTTCGCGTTGTGTATTTTGTATCATGAGATTGTTACGGGAATAATGTGATGTCTCACAACTTTTACTTGGTCTTGGACATGTGTTTGCTACAATTAAATTATTCAAGAGTCAAATATCATGTCAAACGCTACATAATTATACTTTTGTTAGTTTCAGTTCTGCGCACAATGTCAATGCATATGTTAGCACCTTGCATATACATGTTAACTTTTAAATTGGAAATAAGCAAACAATATTGTTTAACCTCGCATTAATGTAATACCACAATTGCTTGCACATGATAATACTCTATATTTCATAGTGAGTGGTAGATGTTGATAAAAATTCCGATGGGGGCACTATATATACAAGAAACTTTTGTCACAATTTATAAGATCACTTGTTCCTAATATTAAATATTTTATCTTTTTAATATCTTTTTTTACTTTTCTAATATATAAGAGCTAAAAATGTTCTTTAATCATTTTAGGGCCATTCAAATTTTTTTAGTGAAGACACTTGATGAAATGTTCATATTTAATAAATTACTAATAAAATTATTTGTAAAATTTTCTCGGGAACATGTGTTCCCGTAGGCCTCTCCGAGGAAATCATGTAAACCCAATCTTGATTTTTATTTGTCTAAAGGATAATATGTTAATTTAATTAGCTGCTTGCATGGCTGAGAATACACATATTGTAAATCCTATGTGGGCTTTTCATGAAAATTTTAACGACACATTCTTTGCTAAGTTTCCAAAACGGATGGTAATTATGCATGTAATCTTCTGATCACTTTGCTGTCAACTGAATTTCTTGTACGAGCCAGGGGTTTATACATAAAATCATAATACCATATATATCAAAATTTTAACGCCCATGCATTAATGCTCAAAACAAACCATAAATATTAATAAATCCATACCGAGTTGATTTGTACAAACCAGAAATATAAATGAATTAATATTGATTTGATCTGAGAGCATCTTCCTCCCTCCACACGTGCTTATCTATGCATTCATTCCAGTAGTATATTTTGAATTCAGTGAAGATCTTAGTTTTTTAATTTTAATGTACAAAATCAGGTGAAATGATATGCATTAGATTATAGATAGCAAAACAATATATTTCGGATGTTGTTCAGAAATCATTTTCATGGGTAACGTTGCTTCCTAAAAAGATGTTGCACGTATATTTTATTTTTGGATGTAATAGCAGATACTCCCTCCGTCCCTCTCATTTTTTTACAGTTTTTTACACTGTTTAACACACATTTTAAGGCTCCTATATATTATAGCTCTACAACTTATTTTTAAAACTTTCTTTTTCTAAATAAAAATTTAAACATTATATTTTTATTCAGAAGAAGAAGAAATTTAAAATAATTTATCGAAGTATATATTAAAGAAGCTTTAAAATACGTGTCGAGACCCCGTCCCCCAATGTAAAGAATTGAGGGGGACGGAGGGAGTAATATATAAGTGGAAATTAGGCTATCTTTCAAAACATTTGCGTGTTATAATGCATTACAAGAAAAATATTTATTTGTATTTTGTGGCCAAATTGTTTTTAAAGAAATCTATATATTTTGCTTTAACATGCGAAAACTGATATTTTTCTTTTCAGGTTGGCGAACATAGTATCAAATATTGATTCGTGATTTAAACTTTCAAAATACCTACTAGATCTGCTGTTTGTGCACTTCTTCATGGTGTAAGTGTAAGAGAAAGGAAACAACTTAAACAATCACCGAAGAATGGATGCTTCAAGTTGCATTTTTTATATATACATTTTGAGAACATTATTAGGAACTGTTCGTACACTTCATTCTGTAATAACACTCGTAAAATCAGAGATTTGAATCAAGCCGGGCTGTTCACAAGTGCAAGAACCAAGTAGACCAACAACATAGGGCCCACTGCCACGAGGGCCCCACATTTATATTACGTCTAGTATTTTTGCAGAATTATTGTTTGGATCTCCCATTGTTCATCTCCTTAAGTTTTCATAATTAATATTCATTGATTAAAAGAAACTTTTTATGGTAATTAATATCATGAACTTACTCTATACCTAAAATTATCAGTTTCTAAATTATAATTTACTATTTCAATTTTAAAAGTGAGTAATTTATAAAAGGAAACTTAATCAACTAATAACATTATAAAAATTATAATAATTTTTATAACTTCTCAAAAATAGAAATAAGTTCTAAAATAAAATTAATTATAAAAATTTATTAGTATAGTTTCTAAAAAGTATTTCGTGATACTTACATCCTTTAAATATTTAGAGTTATATTCTCAATAAATTTATATAAAAAAATATAATTTCTCAATTTAAATTAAATTAATTTAATTTTAAGATAAAATGAAGGCCCGATTATTTAATTCTTGAACACGGCCTCACAAATGTACGAGACATACCTGATTTAAATACTAAACATTTTCGTACAATGTTAGAAAAGAATTTCACATTTTCATACAATGCTAGAAAATAATCCGTGGTATTACGATAGTGTTGAATTATATGAAAACTTTAATGACACCATTTATTTCAGTAATTTACTACTCCCTCCATCTCATATTATGTGTCTTGTTTGATTTTTTAGTGGTCAAATTGACTAAAATTTGACTTAAAATTACACATATTATATAATTGAAAAAAATTATAAAAATTATATCATTAGAAAGTATTTTTAATATACTTTATAATGTATTTCTCAAATATCCGAAATTATAAACCAATAGTTTCTAATTTTCAGTCAAATTTGAGTCAATTTGACCATAAAAAAGTCAAACATGACACATAATATGAGATGGAGGGAGTACAATTTAAAAGTTGTACACAAATTCAAATTAATAGCACTTAATACTTGTTATTAGGAAAACCAAATTGAACTCTGAAAAGTCCAAGCCTTTTAAGGTCCCCGCTTGAGTGAACGGTGCAACTTGTCACAACAAGTCTAAATCATTACAACTGTCTACCGTGAGCCACAAAAATTGATAGTCGTAATGTAGCCAATGATTTCTAGAAACATGTTGATAGCTTTAAATTCTCATGTTGGTGACCTAGTTTCTTTTCTTGCATGAGAAACGAATTAAATGGAATGAAAATGATTCATATCATATACGCTAATTGAAGCCATGTGAGTCTGATTATGTATACTGATAACTCCAAATCCCGATCTAGTCCTTCCCGGCCGATCCCACGTCTGGAAGCGGTGTCGCTGCGGTTGGGATTCTGCAAAACAGCACCGGAGGGGGGTTTGGACCCTGGCGGTGCCTCCGGCGTGAGAATAAATAATGGTTTTGGAAGGGAAGATAGGACTACAGAGAAATCTAAATATGGAGGCTGTATGTGTAGTGTATAATATAGGCTAAGTGTGTAAAAAAGAATGTAACCCCTAAAACTTTCCTTCTTGGGTTATTTATAGGCCCAGAATTAGGGTTCAGGGGTTGTACCTGTAATCACGAGCGTTGAATCCTAGATAGGTAAGACACCTGGGTGATGTTGATGGATTGCACGTGTCTAGGTGAAGGATTGTGGTGTCGTGTGTCAGGATCCTGCTGGCGTGTGGCTTAGATATGACATAATTGTGCCAATCATTTGGAATCCTTACGTGTCGTTATAAGGTGTGGCAATCAGTGATGACCTAGGCACGTCACGTGACGAGACATAGTTTTTCTTACACAAGTTATTGCCTTTGTTGCCAGGAGTGAGTTACACATTGAACTTGAGCCATAGCCTGGATATGAGTTCGGGCTGGGCGGTGAGCCATGATTCCACCATGAATCCGGATTAGTAAGTAGGCCATGACTCCAAGATGATAGAGGTGAGACTTAGTTCGGGTGATAATCCGGGTTCCGGGTAACCAGGACCCAAAGATGAGTCCGGGCTATACCTAGCCTATCATTTGCCCCCCACTCCCTTATTCAGATTTTCTGGATGGGGGAGTAGAAATTTATGAACCGGTTACTTGGAAGAATCTTTGGCTTGATTGTTGCCCCCCAACCCGGATTGTTATCCAGGATGGAAATCCGGTGTTGAAAGTCAGCCATGGTTCTTTCTCAAGTCCAAAGCTGTAAAGTTTTGAGTAACTTAGAAAACTTTCTTGGCTTGATTGTTGCTTCCCATCCCGGATTGTTATCCAGGATGGCAATCCGGTGTTGAAAGTTAGCCATGGTTCTTTCTCAAGTCCAAAGCTGTAAAGCTTTGAGTAACTTAGAAAAATTTCTTGGCTTGATTGTTGCCCCCCAACCCGGATTGTTATCCAGGATGGCAATCCGGTGTTGAAAGTTAGCCATGATTCTTTTTCAAGTCCAAAGCTGTAAAGCTTTGAGTAACTTAGAAAAATTTCTTGGCTTGATTGTTGCCCCCAACCCGGATTATTATCAAGGATGGCAATCCGGGGTTGAGAGTTAATTCTGTCTTCATTGAGATCATAGTCCGGACTAAGGGGCGCTCTTGTCGTTCTGGAATATGAAACGATTTCAGTCCCCCCCCCTTTTCTTTTGAAAAGACACTGCCCCTTTTACCTCGGAAATCGAAGTAAACCGCTGTCACAATTATTACTCTTGTCTTTTTTTTTTTTAATTTTCTTTTTGTACTTCATTTTCTTGCCAACCAATAGGGTATTGCCACCTGTCTCTACAGGGGTTACCTTTACTCCTTTATAAAACCCCCTTTTCCATTTTTCATTATTTTCTTTAACCTCTCATCCAAAACTGTTTTCCGGCGATTCCTTTTCCCGTCGACTGCTGCGTTTCTGATTTGAAGCCATTGTGCTCTCCTGCTTGCTTGTAAGCCTCCCGGTTCCCTTCGCCTTTTATCCTTATTTTATCGTTATTATTTCATCGTTTTTTCTGTAATTGGGTTTATACCATGACTGTTCCTCTTCGAGTTTTGAGGGTTTTGTTGGATTTTCTGCATATTTGCTATTTTGATGGTTGCTTGTGGTTATAAAAGTCTGTTTATGTTTGCTCATCGTGAACTGATTTGCATGTGTCGAACTTGCTGATTTGTGCTTTTCGATTCTGGGTTGATAATTGTTCTTGGCGGTTCTTGGTTTATCTTTGTATGTATTGTTGTGTGTATATGTTTTTGATCTTGTTTTTGTGTTTTGTTTTTGGCATAAGACGTTTTTGGCTGTTCATATTTCTGAGGGTTTTCAAGTAACCCGGATCGTTCTATAATCCGGGTGGTCTTGGTTTGATGGTTTAGAATGTTGACAAAATAGTCTTGGTTATAACATGGCTAGTATTTGATCCGGTAATGGTAGGAGATAGGAGCTGAATGATAACTGCTAGGTAACATAAGTATGTATAACTGAGAATATGTAATCCGGACTGAAACAATAAAACTTACTTCGAATTGGTATTTTTAGGTTTATGGTTCGGATTAAGGCTCGTGCTCATCGCGTCCGTCGTGTACTTATACCCCTTTCTGACCCTTCTTCTAGTTGTAACGACTCTCCAATTCCTAGCAATCCGGATATTATAGAACTATTTTGGTGTAGAATGGCTAAAAAGAAGAAACAATCTGGACCCTTAGTAACCCAACTCTTTGTTCACGAACCTCCCCGCGGCGGTGTGCTCAGTACTCCGGACGGATATTGGTCGGATACCAGCTACTTCTTTGTGAAGAAAGATCCAGCTATAGAGCAACAATTTTATTATAGAGATATTAGTACTTGTTATAGAAGTCGGCAGGAATTTGGCCATCCCGGGCCATACAATGAATCCGAGTTCGATGCTACATTTTCCAAAATGGGTATTAGTGAAGCCCCTTATCCTTTGAAAGAAAAATTTATGAGTCTCCCAGATGCTCAGATGGACAAATTGGTCCGGGCTGCCTTTCACTTGGGGCCTGAAATTAGCTGGAGATGGCCTCAACTCGGGGAGAGGATTTACCATAGACCGGCTGACGGTTACGTTGGTGTTTGGCTGGAGACTCTTTGGTCCGGATGGAACCCCAGGTGCCATCAATTTATAAAACACTTGTGTAAGTATGTATATAAAATTTCAATAATTCAAATTACTCCCAACGGGGTTAAATGGATGACCTGATTTCTTGCTGCTTGCAATAAAATGGGGTATCAGCCCACATTACGACTCTTCCACCAACTTTTTAAGCTAGTCCAATCTAATAAGGAGCCTCTATACAAGATCCGGTTCCGGGCCGAGGAATGTGGTTATCCGTCTGGTTCTGCCAAACCGGTTATTCAACAGTCGACGTTGAAGTACTGGAACGGTGAAGTTATTTTTCTGAAGGGCTTGGACTTGGAATTCATGCCATACATAGCCGCTGGAGTTGAAGCAGAATTGTTTGATACTTATACTCTGGAAGGGGAAGATTTGGCCCAGGTGAAGGAATTTACGGATGAGCGGAAGCGTGATATAACATTTATTCCGTAAAAATAAATAAACAAGTAAGCATGCAAGTAATATCATGTCATACAATGATATAATGATGTATGGATTTATTATAGTATTTAAAAGCAATTAAAACAATTAATACATGCTTTAAAACACATCCGGGAATATAAATAGTTCCAAAATTTTATATAAAAAATATTTGACCACTCCATTAGACCCGTCTCGGAAAAACGAATCAAACGGTATATTGCACGCCTAAAACGGAGTTACCAAACTCCCAAAAAATCAAATTTAATGTGGACAGAAGGGCTGTAACGCATTACTGGAATGCGTTACAACAATTAAATGCTATTAATTGTGTAACGCATGACGCTCAGCGGTTGCGCGCCACGCGCGCGCGCGGACAGCAGCAGGAGCAATTTTTTTTAATGTTTGTAACTTACTTAGCATTAATAACACTTAAAAGAAACTGCTTTAGCCATTAATGCCATTTATTATTATTATTATTTTATTTTAATATTAATAAATTAATTAACAATTAATTAATAAATTAATAAAAAATCAAAATAATATGATTTCTGAAATCAAACAAAAGTAAAAATAAGCAAGTATCTATGGGGTCCTTGTGCAAATTTTAATTCATATATTTCAACATGCATAATTATTTTATGAATTTTAATTAAAACAATTTTAAAAAATTCATAACAAATAATCTACACATCACAAAATTATGAAAAAAATACCTAGATAATCCACAACAGTTGTAGAACCCAGATCAATGGTCAAAATCTCAGGCAAATAATATTTAGAATTAATTCATAATTAAATCTAAATATACTTGCAAAAATCATAATAAATCCATACATGCATAAAAAAATCTGAATTTTTTTTATATGAATCTCTATATGCAGAAACTATCTCTGATACCATTGAAGGAATTTACGAATGAGCGGAAGCGTGATATAACATTTATTCCGTAAAAACCATGTATCACACATATAGAAAAACATATAAAATCTAGAGCGAAGGGCATCGTAACCATACCTTGAGAATCGAAGCTTTAAAATCGATGGTTGCAAGCAGTTGCTCCTCAGAGTGTGAAGCACTCTACCGGTATCCACCAAGAATTTTACTTCGATGAATTCTTCAAAAAGCTCTAAGTCTTTTAGAGAGAAAAAGAGAGAGAGAGATAGATGGAGGCTAGCTCCTTTTCTAGGTTTTTCACAAAAACAAGATGATCTTTAGAATGAACTATCTCATTCTATTATAGGGCTTTTTATGGTTTTAATAATATATCTTTATATATATATATTAACCCCACATTTCTAAAATGCTTTAATAATGATTAAAACTATTTTAATCATTATTTCTTTTTCTAAACTATTTAGAAAATAATTCTTCCTCTCTCATAATTTAAATCTTTTCATCAAAGAAAATATTCTTTTATGGTGTGACCCTGTAGGTTCAATATTAAGCCAGTAGAAGAAATAAATAATAATAAACTTTTTATTTATTATTTATATGAATTCTAATAATTCATTAAATATAATTAACTGATTAATTATATTTATTCTACATCGTGAGTGATGCTTCTCAACATATCGCGACTATCCGGATAATATGAATTCACTGCTTAGAATACCAAGAACCTGTCAGTGACTAGTTTCAGTACAATCAATTCCTTCTATCCTACAATATCCCAATTAAATACAAGGCATGGATCTCGTGTCAAGCCTATCAAATTTAATCATATGATTTCTTATTCATAATGCTAAGTTCATATTAATGCAAATTAGAAACTCCTTTCTAATTTCATACACTCTGGCCAGAGATTCCAGAACTCGCATACTAAGAATAACATAGGATATTCTCTTCCTATACTGGAAGGGGTAGATCCTCTATTGACGTTAACTATCTCCATACACAAATCCGTATGCCCAGAATAGACCTAATGGATGTCCTTGAGACTAAGGACTAATCCAAAGCATAGTTCATTATATACAAGATAACTCTAACGATCTCAAGTCTAAGGACACTTGTACAACTATCACTCAGTGAATAACTATTGACACGTGAGTAAACTCCATTAGCTGTTCAACTTATCGAGTCATGTTCAGTAAACTTATTCCCTAACAAGCACCTACATACTAGCTATAGTGTCACCACACAAATGCCTATGAGAACAGACATCCTCCTGACGGGAGCAAGCATAGTATGTACCAATCTTTGCGGATTCATCAACTTCCGATTAGTTATCCTATGATCAGGAACTGTTTAAGTCTAGAGTTATCATCTTCTAGATCTCACCATTATAATCTCATTATAATTCTAGAAGCTTTACTCTAAACTATGGAACATCTTATTTAAAACACTTTAAATAGATAAAGCCCGTAATAAAAACAAAACAAGTCTTTTATTTAACATTAATGAAATCAAATAAGAATACAAGAAAGTTCTTCCTAACTCATCATACATGATTGGATTTAGGACAAACACTTTCAATCTCCCACTTGAACTAAAGCCAATCACACTGGTATCTAATACCCATCCTCTCTTTATGACGGTCAAAGTGAATCTGAGACAATGTCTTTGTGAGTGGGTCTGCTACGTTGTTATGTGTGTCAACTCTCTCAATTTTGACATCTCCTCTTTCAATGATCTCCCTAATCAAATGAAAGCGCCGCAAAACATGTTTGGTATTTTTATGAGACCTAGGTTCCTTGGCTTGTGCTATTGCTGCGTTGTTATCACAATACAACACAATAGGCTCCTCAATGCTAGGAACAACTCCCAACTCAGAAACAAATTTCCTCATCCAAACGGCTTCTTTTGCAGCCTCACTTGCAGCTATATACTCTGCTTCCGCTGTGGAGTCAGCCGTTGTAGACTGTTTTGAACTCTTCCAACTAATCGCACCACCATTCAGAGTAAACACGTACCCTGGCATGGATGTGCTATCATCTCTTTCTGATTGAAAACTAGAGTCAGTATAACCTTCTATTTTCAACTCAGATCCACCAAAAACAAGAAAAATATCCTTAGTCCTTCGTAAATACTTAAGGATGTTCTTCACTGCTTTCCAGTGGTCTTCACCTGGATTGGACTGATATCTGCTCGTCACACTAATTGAATGAGCAACATCAGGCCTAGTACATAACATCGCGTACATGATAGATCCTATTGCCGAAGCATAAGGAATCTTACTCATACGCTCCCTTTCTTCAGGTGTCTTAGGAGACATCTTCTTGGAGAGGGATACTCCATGGCTCATTGGTATGAGACCTCTCTTGGAGTTTTCCATGCTGAACCTTTTAAGCACTTTCTCGATGTATGTACCCTGGGTAAGACCTATCATTCTTCTAGATCTATCTCTATAGATCTTCATACCGAGAATGTAGGATGCTTCTCCCATGTCCTTCATAGTGAAGTTCTTTGATAGCCACACTTTGACTGATTGTAGCATCGGTATATCATTTCCTATAAGAAGTATGTCATCCACATACAACACAAGAAATGTTACCACGCTCCCTCTAACCTTCTTGTAGACACATGGTTCATCTATGTTTTTGATAAAATCAAACTCTTTGATTGTCTCATCAAAACGGATGTTCCGTCTACGAGAAGCTTGCCTTAATCCATATATGGTTCGTAGCAGCTTACACACTAGGTGTTCATTCCCTTTGGAAACAAAACCCTCTGGCTGTGTCATATACACTTCCTCTTCAAGTTTCCCATTGAGAAAGGCTGTTTTCACGTCCATTTGCCAGATCTCATAGTCGTAGTAAGCAGCAATCGCAAGCAAAATCTGAATCGATTTTAACAGGGCTACAGGCGAAAAAGTTTCATCAAAGTCAATCCCTTGCCTTTGTCTGAATCCTTTTGCCACGAGCCTGGCCTTATAGGTCTCCACCTGGCCATCTGCTCCAATCTTTCTCTTGTATACCCATTTGCACCCAATAGGCTTCACATCCTTGGGTGCTTCAACCAAAGTCCATACTTGGTTGGTATACATAGAATCCATTTCGGATTTCATGGCACTCTGCCATTTCTCTGAGTCAACACTACTCATAGCCTCATTATAGGTCATAGGGTCGTCATCATCAATGATTGACAACTCATTGTCATTCTCAATGACAAGGCCATAATACCTCTCAGGTTGGCGAGACACTCTCTCTGACCTACGAATGGGCTGTTCCACAGAAGGTTGTTCAGTCTGAACAGGTGTTTCCTCTTGAACCGTAGTAGTTTGTGCTTCTTGAACTTCATTAAGTTCTATTTTGCTCCCACTGTTCCATTCAAAGATAAACTGTTTTTCCAAGAAGGTAGCATGTCTGGAGACAAATACCCTATGATCGGTGTAAAAGTAATACCCTAAAGTCTCTTTAGGATATCCCACAAACTTACATTTTACGGATCGAGATTCCAGCTTATCAGGGTCAACTTTCTTGACATAAGCTGGACATCCCCAAATCTTAACGTGTTTAAGACTCGGTTTCCTTTCTTTCCATATCTCATATGGAGTTTGAGGAACAGATTTGGAAGGCACCTTATTCAGTAAATATGCTGAGGTTTCCAATGCATAACCCCAAAGGAATACTGGAAGATCTACATAGCTCATCATGGATCGAACCATGTCTAACAAAGTTCGATTTCTCCTTTCAGATACCCCATTCAACTGTGGAGTATATGGAGGAGTCCACTGAGAGACTATACCATTTTCTTTGAGATAATCTAGAAACTCACCATTCAAGTATTCACCACCTCGATCTGATCGAAGGGTTTTAATACTATGTTTGGTTTGTTTCTCCACTTCATACTTGTATTCTTTGAACTTTTCAAAGGCTTCAGACTTGTGTTTCATCAAATACACATATCCGAATCTAGATCGATCATCTGTGAAAGTAATGAAGTACGAAAATCCACCCATGGCTTGCGTAGACATCGGTCCACATACATCTGTGTGTACCAATCCTAGCAAATCTGCAGCCCTCTCTCCATGTCCACTAAATGGAGATTTGGTCATTTTGCCCAATAGACAAGACTCGCATGTAGAATATGATTCAAAATCAAAAGGTTCAAGTAACCCTTCCTTATGCAATGTACGAAGTCTATTTTCACTAATATGACCAAGTCTGCAGTGCCACAAATAGGTGAGATTTTCATCATCCCTTTTCCTTTTATTAGTACGTTCAATTTGTAGTAAATTATGTTCTACGTCACATACATACAGACCATTATTTAAAATACCACTACCATAAAGAACATTATCTCTAAGAATTGAACATTTATTATTCTGAATAACAAACGAAAATCCAGCCAAGTCTAACATGGGAATAGAAATAATATTCCTCACAATCGAGGGAACAAAATAACAATTATTTAAAACAATAGTCTTGCCCGTAGGCATATGTAAATCAAATGATCCTACAGCTGTAGCAGCAACTCTTGCTCCATTTCCCATCCGTAGAATCACCTCCTCTTCCTCAAGAGTCCTACTTCTCCTTAGTCCCCTGCAACGAATTGCAAATGTGAGAACCACAGGCGGTATCTAATACCCAAGTAGCAATTTGATTTAATGACATATTCACTTCAATCATGAACATACCTGAATCAGAAGCGGCAGTCTCACTACCCTTCTTCTTCTTCAATTCTGCAAGGTAAACCTTGCAGTTCCTCTTCCAGTGCCCCACCTTGTTACAGTGGAAGCAAACAGCTTTGCTTTTGGGGTCTTCAGCTTTTGGTGGAACCGGCCTTTTTTCACCTACTTTCTTCTTCTTGGGAGGGTTCTTCTTCCTTTTCTTAGGATTGGAACCTTCACCAATTAGAAGAACAAAACTCTTCTTAGACGGAAAATTCGATTCCGCAGTCTTCAACATGTTGTGGAGTTCAGCCAGGCTGACGTCCAACTTGTTCATGTGAAAGTTCACAACAAACTGCGCAAACGAACCCGGAAGTGATTGCAACACCAAGTCTTGACTCAGCTCCCCATCCATGTTGAAACCAAGTTGTCCAAGACGTTCAATCAAATTGATCATCTTAAGTACATGGTCATTCACAGACGATCCCTCAGACATCCTACAGCGGAACAGCTCCTTCGATATCTCATATCGAGCTGTCCTCCCCGCCACATCATACAACTCTTGTAGATGCGTTAGGATAGTGTGAGCATCCATATGCTCATGCTGCTTCTGTAGCTCAATGTTCATGGAAGCTAGCATGATACATTGAGCAACATCTGCATCATCTATCCACTTACGATACACAACATGTTCATCATCATGTGCACACCCCAACAATCCCCCCCCCCAGCATGTGCCACCACTAATAAGTCCCTGTTAGGGGTACAATGGATGCACACATGCCTTACGGTGGGTTTCGACCACGAGACCTCGCTCTGATACCAATTTTTAGGATCAAGCGCTTTACCAGTTGATCTAAAATCCCGAGCTTGTAGAAGAGGCGCAACTTTATTTCCATATACTAGCCAGAAGCCAAGCGCCTACGTGTCGACATTTAGAGGGACATGCTGGACACCCCAACAATCCCCCCCCCAGCATGTGCCACCACTAATAAGTCCCTGTTAGGGGTACAATGGATGCACACACTAAGGACGAATTAACGGAAACAACTAATACTCCGACCATATTACGATTAGGATTATAAGTTGAAGGTTCCTCAAAGAACCAAGAGTCTTCAAAGACCTCGAGAGAAGGTTTTGATCCCTAATGCAAAATCTTTCAGGATCATTGTCTAACTCCCCAGAGGGAACATCTCTGGATCCTGCGGGTATCGGGTCCGACATAGGTGCGGATCGGCAACTTGTTGACTATGATTCAGATTCACCTGATGAGTTAAACAAGGAGATGTCGTCGCAGACATAAGAAGGAAACATGATCTTAATTCTAAGTTTTGATTTCATTGTTTACTTTCTCAGAATTCAATTCTGAAACCCACAAAAAGGGAAATTTTTTATCAACTTGTAGATTATGACTCAGATTCGTCTGACGAGTCCAACGAGGATTGGGATTTGCGAACTCCCATTGCACCACCACTGACCTCTCTTGAAGGGGCTTGGGTGATTTTCCTTGCAGGTACACATGGATGTTGGAGCTATGAGAGATAAGAGTGATACACTAGTGAGCATGAGTGTAAACACTTTTAGAGATGAGAGAAGAGATCACTCATTTTAAGTGATATGAGTGGAGAGATGAGTTAAACACTTGTGAGGTACACGAAACAGAATCGCACACTCACAGTGAGGAAGAAACATAAACACCAAATCCCATTCCCTATTCCCCAAACAAGGTTCACTTACAAGAGTTGGGAGATATAAGGAAATTGTCGGGAGATTTGGTTGTCAGGATGATCAACAGTGAAGCCATTCTATAATATCTAAAGGGCAAAGTTGATCAGTCTACATACTTCTATTCTGGAAGTCTTCATGAAAATCCTTCAACACAAGCAAAGCTTCTTTTCTTTATTGCAGCAGACAATGTTACATGTATGAAGAATCTGTTGTACTAAAGGTAAGAGGTGAGTTATAATTGAATATTTGGTATCATCTAATTTAATTGGATGTTTGCTATAATTGAATGCTTGGAGGATTACTCAACTAAGGGGGAGAGATATTTTGAAGAAGAAGATATATTTGAAGAAGATATACTCAAAGCTTACCTTAGTAAGATATACTCAACTAAGGGGGAGATTATAAGCTTACCTTAGTGAGGGGGAGATTTTCTATCTAAGGGGGAGAGATATGAAAAAGGATATACCTTAGAAAGGGGGAGTATTCACCTTGTTAGGGGGAGATAGATTTATTCGCCTTGTCAGGGGAAGATGAAAAGTATTCACCATTATAAGGAGGAGACATATCACCTTAGGTAGGGAGACATAAGGAAGGAGAGAAGTATGAAACGACAAAGAAGAATTCTTCAGTATGTGGTTGAAAAGTCATATTCTTTACCACTGAAGAATTTCCAAGTATCTGCTGATAATGTTCAATGTTAAATGTAAAGTGTTATCATGCAGATATGTCCAGAAATGAAGATGAGTTACTTAATGAAGATCAGTTCAGTGTCAGAGGAACGATCATCTATCATTTCATCTACTGAGATTCTGGAAATGTTATATCTAAACCAGAATTTTTTTTTTATATGTATTATTTACTATAGGTCTTTAATGCTTTATCTTCTTCTTGTTTTTAGTTGAGTTATCCTCTAGGAATTTGTATGTTAATGTTTAACAAACAAATAGGGGGAGATTGAAAGTCATATGTTTACCCTATTTGTAAACATCGAGGATTCAACTCAACTTAAACAAGAATGTAATAGTAAATAGTATATACATACTGTCACAGGGATCTCAAATGTTCAACTGTCAAAAGAAAGAAGATAAAGTCAATCTACCGTTTTGAGGTATACTACACTTGAAGAAGTTCATTCAGTTGATCATGCGTCAGTGGAGTAATCAAGACAGTGGGTTCTATTTATAGTGACAAGAGGTTCCTACAGTGGCAGAATGCAGATTATAGAAAGGTTTGAAAAAGAGTGAAGAAAAGGAAGATATGAACCACAGTTTTAAAGTCAAATGTGAAGAACAACCATTGGAGTTAGTCGTTCATGAACCAGACCGTGCATCGAACGTCAACAGTCAAGTCAATGGTAATTCTTTATTACGTACAGTGGTTCGAGAAAAAGATTGAGCTATCAAATGATTTATATTAATTCTTATTTAATTAATATATTTATGTAATTGATTTAATTAATAAATTAATTCATTCTGAATTAATTTATTTATTAAATTAATTATCATGTTAATTAACTTTGAATTAATGTATTAATCTTAGTTGATTTAATTAATTAATGAATTAATCTTTAATTGATTAGTTTGTTAATTAGTTTAATTAGCAAATGATTAAATCAAAAGAATTGTTAAGTGGCTGTTTGTTTTGTAAAGAAAAAGAAATCAGTTGGGCTGCATGTATTATCTAAGTTGGGCTGAAATGATTTACAACTGATGGGCTGGTTGCAAATGGTATTGGGCTCAAGCTCAATAGACTTGTTATTTGTAACAAAGCTTGATGACCTATCTGCAGTTTGTACTAAAATGAAAAACAAAGAAATAGAACAAATTACAGATGCTGTCACACGTACGTGGTCCTGTCAGGAAGCTTCACACGCACCTGCCTAGCGCGTGCACGCCAAGCGCCCGAAGGCCTTCCAGCAAATCAGCAAGTGAAGCTCAGTCGCCTGTCCTGCAACTGGTTCAGACCTTGCAGCTAATTCTGTGTTTGTATTACAAATTATGTAATACCGGCAAGTGGATCAAGATATTTGTTCCAAAAACAAATATAAAGACAGAAGACACACAGACAACATCTTGAGAACTTCTTCTTCAACACAGACGGAGAGAAGAAAAAGAGAGATCAAGAGAAAATAGTTCTGTGCTTCAAATTAAATTCCTGTAAATTATTTCTGAGCTGTATCATTAAATCTAAACCGATAGAAATAGTTTACTTGCAATCTTGGAACTATCTAGCGAGTTTTTACTCCTAGTTTTTATCTCTCGAATTGCTTTTAGCATTCGATCTTTTTATTACAAATATAGAAAAGTTCATGTCGAATTTTCTATAGAATTTGTAATAATTAGTTTGGTCATCAAACCTTGTAATCTGTACCCATGTATTTAGACACACCCATCCAAGTTTAATATAATTTTATATTTAACTTGAAATATTGGCTTAGTTTATTCCGCATCAATTTGTTCTTGATTTAATATTTTAAGAAAAGAGCAAATTCGATTAAACGACATAGTTTGTATTCAACCCCCCCTTCTACAAACTAAATTGGACCTAACACATGTGCATCGTCAGCAGGTTCAGCAGGCTTAGGTGAGTTAAGCACATATTCCAGCTTCTCAACCCTGAGAACAATTTTCAGGTTTCGAAGCCAGTCAGCAAAATTAGGACCAGTCAATTTGTGAGCATCCAGTATGCTCCGGAGTGATAGTGCAGAAGACATAATGTATATAGTAAATCTGTAAATGATAAACACATAACAACACTTAGCAAATATTCAATTTTATTTTAAAACACTATATGAATCAGGTCTTTATTCATAAGTGGCTCCCACTAGTTTATCTAATTTATACAACCCCTAAGTGAAAAATTAAGCATTCATAATGCTAGTGGGAATAGGGATCCTACATTCCATCACACAACCTCGGCTGTAGCACGAAACGCCATGTGATGTTCAGTAGGCAGACAACTCTTGTCAATTACATCTCATGTTATTCCCTAATAAAACTTTAGCCTCTTGAATAATTGAGTCACGGCTGTAGCATGACAAACTCAATATTCTAAGTCAAGTCTAACCCAACATTTCATACAATTGAATCAGTCTCCAACAGCCCACGGCTGTAGCACGTAACGACCATTAGATTCTAATTCATTGTACACATCTCTATGTAATAGACAAGTATTTCTTATTTCGAAATCAAAGCCCTCGGCTGTTGCATGAAACGACAATGATTCAAAAATAAGAACTACTTTCTACCATGTTAGAAGGCTATGACCAACACAAGCCCGTTGTGCCATAGGCCATTTACTACTTGATATAAATTTTAATTAAGAGGGATTATATTATGTTACAACCATAATCATATTACTAGGAGATTCTCTTTTTCTTGAACAAAATACAATTAAGATATTTAAATGAAAATTCCCAGTGTGTTGGAGGGGTCACACCAGTCCCGCTTAAAACCCAACGGCCTAGACAGAAATTTTCATTTTCAACATCAAAAGAATATTTCACTCTATGTTTCATAACCATAAGAATCTCATGGTTGTACTCATAATATTATTGTTAAGGCAAGAAACGATTCCTATTCTAGATTTTCTAGAGCACGCCTTATATTGATTTAAGTTCACCTAAATCTATCATCGCATGGTAAATATAGGCATATATCTCATATATAAAAATAAATAAACAAGTAAGCATGCAAGTAATATCATGTCATACAATGATATAATGATGTATGGATTTATTATAGTATTTAAAAGCAATTAAAACAATTAATACATGCTTTAAAACACATCCGGGAATATAAACAGTTCCAAACTTTTATATAAAAAATATTTGACCACTCCATTAGATCCGTCTCGGAAAAACGAATCCAACGGTATATTGCACGCCCAAAACGGAGTTACCAAACTCCCAAAAAATCAAATTTAATGTGGACAGAAGGGCTGTAACGCATTACTGGAATGCGTTACAACAATTAAATGCTATTAATTGTGTAACGCATGACGCTCAGCGGTTGCGCGCCACGCGCGCGCGCGGACAGCAGCAGGAGCAGTTTTTTTTTAATGTTTGTAACTTACTTAGCATGAATAACACTTAAAAAAAACTGCTTTAGCCATTAATGCCCTTTATTGTTATTATTATTTTATTTTAATATTAATAAATTAATTAACAATTAATTAATAAATTAATAAAAAATCAAAATAATATGATTTCTGAAATCAAACAAAAGCAAAAATAAGCAAGTATCTATGTGGTCCTTGTGCAAATTTTAATTCATATATTTCAACATGCATAATTATTTTATGAATTTTAATTAAAACAATTTTAAAAAATTCATAACAAATAATCTACACATCACAAAATTATGAAAAAAATACCTAGATGATCCACAACAGTTGTAGAACCCAGATCAATGGTCAAAATCTCAGACAAATAATATTTCGAATTAATTCATAATTAAATCTAAATATACTTGCAAAAATCATAATAAATCCATACATGCATAAAAAAATCTGAATTTTTTTTATATGAATCTCTATATGCAGAACCTATCTCTGATACCATTGAAGGAATTTACGGATGAGTGGAAGCGTGATATAACATTTATTCCGTAAAAACCATGTATCACACATATAGAAAAACATATAAAATCTAGAGCGAAGGGAATCGTAACCATACCTTGAGAATCGAAGCTTTAAAATCGATGGTTGCAAGCAGTTGCTCCTCAGAGTGTGAAGCACTCTACCGGTATCCACCAAGAATTTTCCTTCGATGAATTCTTCAAAAAGCTCTAAGACTTTTAGAGAGAAAAAGAGAGAGAGAGAGAGAGATGGAGGCTAGCTCCTTTTCTAGGTTTTTCACAAAAACAAGATGATCTTTAGAATGAACTATCTCATTCTATTTATAGGGCTTTTTAGGGTTTTAATAATATATCTTTATATATATATATATTAACCCCACATTTCTAAAATGCTTTATTCTTTTATGGCGTGACCCTGTAGGTTCAATATTAAGCCGGTAGTAGAAATAAACAATAATAAACTTTTTATTTATTATTTATATGAATTCTAATAATTCATTAAATATAATTAACTGATTAATTATATTTATTCTACATCGTGAGTGATGTTTCTCAACATATCGCGACTATCCAGATAATATGAATTCACTGCTTAGAATACCAAGAACCTGTCAGTGACTAGTTTCAGTACAATCAATTCCTTCTACCCTACAATATCCCGATTAAATACAAGGCATGGATCTCGTGTCAAGCCTATCAAATTTAATCATATGATTTCTTATTCATAATGCTAATTTCATATTAATGCAAATTAGAAACTCCTTTCTAATTTCATACACTCTGGCCAGAGATTCCAGAACTCGCATACTAAGAATAACATAGGATATTCTCTTCCTATACTGGAAGGGGTAGATCCTCTATTGACGTTAACTATCTCCATACACAAATCCGTATGCCCAGAATAGACCTAATGGATGTCCTTGAGACTAAGGACTAATCCAAAGCATAGTTCATTATATACAAGATAACTCTAACGATCTCAAGTCTAAGGACACTTGTACAACTATCACTCAGTGAATAACTATTGACACGTGAGTAAACTCCATTAGCTGTTCAACTTATCGAGTCATGTTCAGTAAACTTATTCCCTAACAAGCACCTACATACTAGCTATAGTGTCACCACACAAATGCCTATGAGAACAGACATCCTCCTGACGGGAGCAAGCATAGTATGTACCAATCTTTGCGGATTCACCAACTTCCGATTAGTTATCCTATGATCAGGAACTGTTTAAGTCTAGAGTTATCATCTTCTAGATCTCACCATTATAATCTCATTATAATTCTAGAAGATTTACTCTAAACTATGGAACATCTTATTTAAAACACTTTAAATAGATAAAGCCCGTAATAAAAACAAAACAAGTCTTTTATTTAACATTAATGAAATCAAATAAGAATACAAGAAAGTTCTTCCTAACTCATCATACATGATTGGATTTAGGACAAACACTTTCACCAGGTTCACAAGTTTTGTGAGTGCCTCGGTTTTCAAATGACCCGGGATAGTTTCATGAACCATAACGTATTATTTGAGTTTGGATGTAAGTTATTAAAAATTTTCTTGTAATCCGGACTAACTCTTTTTATTTGCCAATGTTCACTTTCTTTTTTCACAGGTTTGCCTTACTTCCAGCCGGAGTTGCATAACATCATGTCTTCTAACGCTTTTGCCGCTTTCTTTAAGAAACTTGGTGGTGTCCATACTACCAAGAGTCCGGGTGAAGTTGGGGGATCCGGTTCCAATGCTCTGAAGGCGGGTGGTGCAGAATCTGTTGCCCCGAATCCTGTTCAACCCGAGCCTATTGTTGATGCTGCTGACGTGGAGATAATAGATGACTTGGAGCAACGCTCTTTGAAGAAGAGGAAGATTCATGTAGGCAAGAAACCACCTGCCAAGGCAAAAGTCATTGTCGAAAAGATTGTTGCTGACGGGGAGGGAAAAAATCCGGATAAGGAACCTATCCGTATTGGAAACTATACTCTGGAGCAGTTGGCCGGTATTTGTGCCGATATTCCCACTGATACCGATTTTGAAGACATGGAAAAGTCTGGTACCAGCGCTTGTCTGCAACGTCTTGTTGGCTATTGGGGACATGTACGTTGATTCTTGCTGAAGCTTATTTTTATGTTGTGTATTTTTTGTCTTTTTCGTTGGTTGATTTTGACTTGTGTTTTGTAGACTGGGGGCTTGATTAGTGCCCTTGCAAGTGTTATTGTGTCCGAACGGAAAGCTGCGAAAGAGTTCGGGAATCAGAAGGATGCCCGGCTTCGAGATTTGGAACTTTAAGTTGCTTCTTTGAAAGCCCAGAATGCTGAAAAGGATTCCGAGTTTTCTTCTAAATTATCCGGGCTTCAAGCTGAAATTTCAAAGGTTGAGAAGAAAGCTAGTGACATGGAGGAGTTCAACAAATAGCTTCTTTTGGAGAACAGCAAGGCCCGTGAAGCTATTATATCCGAATTCAAGGAAAACCCGGAGTATGACCAAGCTGTCGCTGATGCTGGTGCTCATGAGGTGCTCCGGGCTTGGCTTGTTGCCGAACGCCATATCAAGATCGACCCAAAAGCTGATTGGGAGTCTTTCGTTGGTGAATTTTTAGCTGCAAAGCTCTCCATCGAGCAAGGAAAGGGAGAACCACAACCTTTCGATGGTCCTGTGCCAAGCTTTCTTCCGCATCCATCCAACCCGGTTGTGCCTTCTCCAAACAAACCTGTTGACGAGTAATTTATTATATCTTTTGAACATTTGGGACTTGGATCCTTTGTAAACGTAAACTCTGTTTTGCTGTTTATGCTCTTGACTTTTAGGGATGTTTCCGGGTTGTACGGCCGACCCGGGTCCCTGTATTTCCTCCAAATGCTTTATTTAATATAATCGTCTTGTATCCTGCTTTTGTTGTTTTCCTTGTCTTTGCCCTGTCCTTTCTGCTGAATTTGTATTGCTTGCGAGTCCGGTCTCATAGCTTAATTCTGAGCCGGACTCTTTCTTCTGTAGTTAGAATAAAAACCAAGATTTTGGTTTTGGTGCACATTGCTCGTGAGTCCGGTCTCATAGTTTAGTTCTGAGCCGGAATTTGGTTTGATTGCATATTACTGGGGACCCTGGCTGCATTGTTTGCCTATGGCTCCGAGCCAGGGTTATTAAGTTGTTTAGTGCTAGGAACCCTGGCTGCGTTATTTGCCTATGGCTCCGAGCCAGGGTTCCTAGGTTGCGTATTCCTGGGGGCCCGACCTCATAGATTAGTCCGGGTCGGGCTTATATATTTTTCACTTAGGAATTATTCCTAAGTTTAAGATTGCATATTGCTGGGGACCCTGGATGCAATATTTGCCTATAGCTCCGAGTCAGGGTTATTAGGTTGCGTATTGCTGGGGGCCCGGCCTCATAGATTAGTCCGGGCCGGGCTTATATATTTTTCACTTAGGAATTTTTCCTAAGTTTAAGATTGCATATTGCTGGGGACCCTGGCTGCAATATTTGCCTATAGCTCCGAGCCAGGGTTATTAGGTTGCGTATTACTGGGGGCCCGGCCTCATAGATTAGTCCAAATGATAACTCCAAATCCCGATCTAGTCCTTCCCGACCGATCCCACACCTGGAAGCGGTGTCGCTGCGGTTGGGATTCTGCAAAACAGCACCAGAGGGGGGTTTGGACCCTGGCGGCGCCTCCGGCGTGAGAATAAGTAATGGTTTTGGAAGGGAAGATAGGACTATAGAGAAATCTAAATATGGAGGGTGTATGTGTAGTGTTTAATATAGGCTAAGTGTGTAAAAGAGAATGTAACCCCTAAACCTTTCCTTCTTGGGTTATTTATAGGCCCAGAATTAGGGTTCAGGGGTTGTACCTGCAATCATGAGCGTTGAATCCTAGGTAGGTAAGACACCTGGGTGATGTTGATGGATTGCACGTGTCTAAGTGAAGGATTGTGGTGTCGTGTGCCAGGATCCTGCTGGCGTGTGGCTTAGATAGGACATAATTGTGCCAATCATTTGGAATCCTTACGTGTCGTTATAAGGTGTGGCAATCAGTGATGACCTAGGCACGTCACGTGACGAGGCATAGTTTTTCTTACACAAGTTATTGCCTTTGTTGCCAGGAGTGAGTTACACTTTGAACTTGAGCCATAGTCTGGATATGAGTTCGGGCTGGGCGGTAAGCCATGATTCCACCATGAATCCGGATTAGTAAGTAGGCCATGACTCCAAGATGATAGAGGTGAGACTTAGTTCGGGTGATAATCCGGGTTCCGGGTAACCAGGGCCCAAAGATGAGTCTGGGCTATACCTAGCCTATCATGCACCAATTAAAATTCACCCAAATTTGACGCGGTTTAATAAGGGCCAAGTGTTTTTTTGTCTAAAAACAACACTACAAGAATGTGAAAAGTTTTTGAACAAAATTATCAATATGACCTTAGAGCATCTCCAACGGTGTTGGCTAAAATCGTTAGCTAAAATAATATAAAATGCTGACTATGTAAAATTTGCTGAACCTGTAAGATATTGTGTTCCAATGGAATTGGCTATACTAGTTGGCTATATTTTAAAAATAGAATGTTATTATTATTTAAAGTTGTTAAAAATAGAATATATGATTTGAATATGGTAATAATTGATGTGGAGTTTTACTACAGGTCCATAGGGGTTCGACAAAAATAGCCAACATGGAGAGGTTGGCTAAAATTTTAGCTAACAGTTTTATCCCATTGGAGCGGATTTTTTTTTACCCATTATCTAAATTTTTTATTTATGGCAATCCACCTATGATTTTAGCTAAGGGTTCTCCACCATTGGAGATGCTCTTAGAAAGTCGTTGAGAAAAGAGAGGACAAAATGTAGTTTGATGAAATATAGTTGTTATTAACACTACATATTCTAGAAAATTTCCATAAAAAATATTCTAGAAAAAAGGTACGTCACACTATTTTTGCCACATAGTAAAGACTATGAGTAATATTAGAGGGTCATAAAATGTTTTCGTAAAATTATCAAAATAACATGACAATTGTGAGGTTGCAAATCAAATATTTTGATTGGAGTAATTCACATGAATGCACGCGGATCCCTTTCATTAATTATTGTATCAATCAATTGAAAAAAACACATGGTATTATGATATTTTTTATGGAAATTTTTTACGATTAGTTAACATTTTTCATATTCTTTACAATGTGGCAAAAATAGTGTGACATACTTTTTTTCCTGCTAAACTAATCAATATATATCTTTATATATATAAATAAAAACCTCAGGAGCTCTAAAATCGCTCGATTCATATTTTTCTAATTTTCTAGAGCTCCTCAATTTTAAATACTTAAAATTAAACTTCCTTCTTCAAGTCCTATTTTTTAGAAAAGAAACTCAAAACCTTTTTTAAGTTTTATAAAATAAACCATTATATAAAAGGTAAGTATAACCTCTAAATTATAAAATTTCCTTTTTTAAGTCCTATTTTTTAGAAAAGAAAGTCAAAACCTTTTTAAGTTGTATAAAAGATAAGTATAAACTCAAATTTATATTGGATCATATTTTTCCATTTTTCTAGATTAGAATTTTGAATTTCCTTTTATAACATCTAGAAATTTACTCTATAATCATATTTATCCATTTTTCTAGAGCTCCTCTATTTAAAATAATTAAAATCAAAACTTGCTTACTTAGCTCCTATCTTTTATCTTTCTTTTATTATATATATAAAGGAAAACCCCCGGGAGCTCTCAGATTGTCCGAAAGCTATTTATCTATTTTTCTAGAGCTCCTGAATTTTAATTCAATAAAATTAAGTTTTCTTATTTAAATTCGAATTTATAGGATAGAAAAATATCAACTGCCTTTTAAATCCTTACTAATGGAGGAAACATATATACAATTTTATGATTCTTTCCTTTCTCAATTTTGATTCAATAAAATAAAAGTTCCTTATTTAAATTTGAATTTATATGATAGAAAAAATCTCAATTGCCTTTTAAATATTTACTAATGAAGGAAACTAAATATAACTATTTATTTATTTTTTTGGAGCTCTTGAATTTTAATTTAATATAAATAAATTTACTTATTTAAATTCAAATTTATAGGATACAGATAATATCAGTTGCCTTTTAAATTTTAACTAATGAAGGAAATAGAATATACAATTTTAATATTATTTCCTTTCTCAATTTTAATTCAATAAAATTAAAGTTCCTTATTTAAATTTGAATTTATAGGATAGAAAAAATCTCAATTTACTTTTAAATCTTTACTAATAGAGGAATCAGAACATACAATTTTAATATTATTTCCTTTCTCAATTTTAATTCAATAAAATTAAAGTTCTTTATTTAAATTTGAATTTATAGGATAGAAAAAATCTCAATTATCTTTTAAATCTTTGTTAATGAAGGAAACTAAATATACAATTTTAATTCAATAAAATTAATTTTCCTTATTTAAATTAGAGTTTATAGGATAAAAAAATATCAAATACGTTTTAAATCTTTATTATTTGAGTAAACTGATATACAATTTTAAGATTATTTCATTTCTCAATTTTTATTCAATAAAATGAAAGTTCCTTATATAAATTTGAATTTATAGGATAAAAAAATCTCAATTTTCTTTAAATATTTACTAATGGGGGAAATAGAATATACAATTTTAATATTTTTTTCTTCCTCAATTTTAATTCAATAAAATTAAAGTTCCTTATTTAAATTTGAATTTATAGGATAGAAAAAATCTCAATTTTCTTTTAAATCTTTATTAATGGAGAAAACTAAATATACAATTTCAAATATTCTTTCCATTAAAATTTTTAATAATGGAGGAAAGTAAATATACTATTTTAATATTCGATATCTTTTTCTTTTTATGTTATCGATCTTTATCTTCTTTTTCCTTTTATGTATCTTCTTCTCTATATATACTAGCTTAAAACTCATGCAATGCACAGATTATTTTTAATTATTGTTATTTCAATATTGATATTTTAATATTTAATTAATTGTATTTATTAAAAAAAATTAAATAGGTATGTTAAAATAGGTAAACCTTTTGAATAATTAAAAGTATTAAAATAGGTTTAAACATATTTTTGACCATCTTTATCTTTTTATTAATATTCAACATCTTTATCATTTTAGCTTATCAATCTTTATCTTATTTCTTTTTTTATTTATCTCCTTCTTTATATATATAAGGAAACTGAATATATAATTTTAATATTCTCCTTAATTAAAAGATATCTCATTTGTTTTTTCAAATTTTTCCTAAGAAACTTAATATCCAATTTTAGCCTTTAAAATCTAGACTAATGGATATTCGCCTAGAACTTTTTCCCCAAATTTTAAAATTGAAAAAGACTTTTACTAATACTTTCCTAAATTTCTCTTCGGCACAAATTTGAAACTTATTACAAAAATTTACCTTAATTATTCAATACTAACTTCTTCTCCAACAATCATTCATATATATAAAAACAATTGACCATCGAAGATAAGTAAGTTCAACTTTCTATAGTACTTTTACATCGATTTGTTAGTTTACCTTTATGCCTTTTTAAACTTGAATTCGAAACATCATTAGTGTAATATTTGATAATTGATACCCATGAATTGTATTCTTTGTCCATGTTCTTCCTTTTTTTAGTATTATATTGTATTAAACTCATAATTTTTATTTCGATGTAGGGTGGTATTTATAAGCTGATCATCTTGATACTAGGTATTGGCTAATTCAATTGTGATGTGATGATTCAATATATCTATAAAATATAAAATATAGAGGTACAAACGAGATACTAGTTGCCTACGCTTCTGATAATTAGCTAATATGATTATTCTTTTAGTACTATAAGTTTATTAATGTCTCTAGATATTTTATGATTTTTTGATAAAATTTTATGTATCCCGCAAGATAGATGCTACTATAAGTCATTATGGCTATATTTAACAATTTTACTTTTTCAATTTCATTGGATGGCTTATAAGTTTTGTAGTTTAATATATTTTCCTATATATTTTTTAGTCCAAGATATGAGAGATTGGTGTGGCCAGAAGATGATAGTGAATGATAAGATTGTAAAAACCTTCAATGTGCAGGAGCTTGGATGAATGAAAAAAGAGAGACTAAAATAAGTATCAGTATTTTGAAATCCTGATCACTAACATACTTTGTGAAAGATACATGCACATGTTTAGGATTATCAAAAATTTTAATGTATATTAAAAGATCTATACATGGAGGATGATGTCATTAGAAAATGTATAAGATGTTAATATTTTTAAAATAGTTAATATTTAAAATTTTATATATTTTTATATATCATAATTTTCTAATTTTCTAGAGCTTCTCAATTTTAAATACTTAAAATTAAACTTCCTTCTTTAAGTCCTATTTTTTAGAAAAGAAAGTCAAAACATTTTTAAAGTTATATAAAAGAAAGTATTGTATAAAAGGTAACTATAACCTCTAATTTATATTGGATCATATTTTCTAAAACTCTTCTATTTCAAATTATAATTTTGAATTTACTTTTATAACATCTAGAAACTTAAATTTAAAATTAAACTTCCTTCCTTAAGTTCTATTTTTTTTAAAAGAAAGTCAAAATCTTTTTTAAGTTGTATAAAAGAAAGCATTGTATAAAAGGTAAGTATAACCTCTATAAGTCATATTTTTCTATTTTTCCAAAACTAATCTATTTTAAATTAGAATTTGGATTTCCTTTTATAACTGTAAATATATAGAAAAAGTAATACATATAAAAGATAAGTCATCGAAAAATTATATATCTAATCTAATTTTGTAAAACTATTAATTTGTAAAAAGACAAATGCTCTAAGAAATCTTCTTTTATATATATAATGGAAAACTCCATGCACTCTCAAATCGTTTGAATTTTTTTTTTTTTGGAGCTCCTAAATTTTAATTCAATAAAATTGAATTTTCTTATTTATATTCGAATTTTTAGGTAAATTTCTTATTTACATTCGAATTTTTGGGGAAGTCAATAATGTCAAATATATAAATATTAATCCTGTTTAGGATTTTATTAAACACAAGTCAACAAATATAAAAAAATTAATCATGTTTATAATTTTATTAAACATGTATTATTTTCTTTCTCAACTAATGTTATATCATATTATAAATTATATAATACTAGCTTAAAACCCGTGCGATGCACGAATTGTTAATTGGTAATATTTTATTAATTGTAATTGTGCAAAAAATAAGTAGACATGTTAAAATAGCTAAACACTTTTAATTAATTAAAATCATTAAAACATATTTTAAAATAAATAAGTATGGGTTTGCCCGTTATATTTTTGGAAATGAGGGGTTTTAGTAAGAAAAAATAAAAAATGTAACATATATTTAGTTTAGAAAGGTAAATGTCCGTGATATTTTTGAAAAATGAGGTTTTAAAATTTAATAATTAAAAGTATTTAAATACGTTTTAAAATAAATAATTAAAGGGTTTCCTATGATATTTTTGAAAAAAGAATGGATTTTAGTGAGAAAAATAGAAAAAATAAATTGTAAAAGGCAATTTACCGTGATATATTTAGAAAAGGAGGGACTTTAATAGAAAAAAAATATAATGTGTTTTAGCTGAAAAGGTAATTGGTTATAAATAGGTATTTGATTATTTATATTTTAATATTTTTAGTAATTGCTTTTGTTAAGAAAAATAAGTAGACATGTTAAAATAGGTAAACTTTTAAAAAATAATTATAATATTAAATAGGTTTAAAAATAAATAACTAAATGTTTGTCCGTGGTATTTTTGGAAAAGGAGGGGTTTTAGTAAGGAAAAATAGAAAAACTAACATGTTTTAGTTAAAAAAGGTAATTGCCCGTGATATATTTGAAAAAGTAGGGGAATTTGTTAGAAAAAATGGAAAAAATAATGTATTTTAGGTGAAAAGGTAATTGGTTATAAATATGTAATATTATTATTTAATAATATATTTCTATACACTAAGTACAGTTAATTAAGGGCAATTAAGTAAAATCACAATGTACCATACCCATCAACCAAACTTTTAATGTTTCGTCTATTATATAATAGTATTGATTTGTAATAATTTTTTTTTTGTAGTATTACACACTAAAAAAGTTTTATTATAACGTCTAAGGATATTTAAGAAATTTGTTATTTTTGTGATAATACAAATAGTTGAAGTTTGAAACGTGGTTAATACTTAAATTTTTATTATTGCATATTTTTAGTATTTGTTTTTTATATGTATTTATGCAACGGGTGTCGGCTAAAAAACAAATGACACAAAATCGGTATATAAAGTCTCGGGATATATTTAAGAAATTTGTAATTTTTGTGATAATATGAATGGTTGAAGTTTGAAGTGGTGGTTAATACTTAAATTTATATTTATGCATATTTTTGGTATTTCTTATTTATATGTATTTAGTGCCGCGGGTGTCGGCTCAAGAAAATATGATACAAAATCGACATAAAAATATGTCAATAGTTTATTTTATTGTTTATGTATATTATTTTGTAAAATATTATGTTCACTATTTATATATACTAGTTTAAAACACGTGCGATGCACAAATTGTTTTTAATAATTGTTATTTTTATTATATATGTTTTAATATTTCATTAATTACATTTGTTAAAAAAATAGGCGTGTTAAACTTTTTTAAATAATTAAAATGATTAAAATAGGTTTAAAATAAATAAGTAACGGTTTGCCCGTGATATTTTTGGAAAATGATGGGTTTTAGTAAAGAAAAATAGAAAAAGTAACTTGTTTTAAACAAGTTTGTAATAAATAAGTAATAATTCAAATTGTCACAGGAATCTCAGAAGATTATAACAGTCAAAAGAATGAAGATAAAAGCCATCTACAGACTTGAAGTTATTCTACATTGAAAGAAGTTCATTAATTTGATCAAGCCTCAATGAAGTTTTCAAGTAAGTGGATTTATTAAAGTGACAGAGATTTCAAGAGTGTGACATCAAAGGTACAGGTTACAGTGGTTCATTGAAGATAGTTAAAGAGAATCAGAGTTTTCAAAGTCAAAAATGAAGAACATCCATTGAAGTTAGTAGCTCATGAACCAGACAGTACATCGAGCGTCAACAACAGTCAGTGGTAGTTTATCATTAATTAAAGTGGTTCTCTGGACTATTTCTTTATTTAGGAAATTAGTTTTTATTCTCCTTTAATTATCTATGTTAGTTAATTAATTTAACTAATAAATTAATTCTGAAAGAATTAATTTATTTGGTAAATTAATTAAGTAGATAATTAATTTAGAATTAATTCTAAGCTTTCTAAAGTCAGAAAGACTTAAAGTAATTTCAGAAAGACTATCTTGGTAGTCTTACCGAAAGTCTTTCTATAATTACTTAGTATTTTAGAAAGTATTTCTATTATTCACTAAGTCCTACCGAAAGTCTTTATAGACTTAGGATAGTATTTATGAAAATAGAAATAGTCATTCTAGGTACAAAATTAGTCTTTCTGTTAATTAGAATAGTCTTTCTACTTTAATTAGGATAGTCTTTCTACTTTAATAAAGTAGATTGCACGTGCAGTGTGTGTTAATCAAGTGGATTGGTTAAATAGAAATGCAAGATCAGACAGAAGAACATAGAACTTAACATTCCATCTATTCAAGAACTTTCTGTCAAGAACAAAGATCACTGCCGAATCATTTTCTGTGAACAAGAAATTATTTCTAGACCTCAGTGTTGAATTCTAAACCACTAGAAATCATTTGCTTGTGTTGTATTGACTATCTAGCGGATCTTTATCCCTAGAACGAATCTCAAATTATCATTTATCGTTATATCTTTTTATTACAAAAATAGATAAATTCATGTCGAATTTATTCTAGATTTGTTTTAATTAGTTTGAGATTTTATTCTGTAATCAATACCAAAAATTGTAACACCTTTCAAGTTTAATATAAGTTATATTTAACTTGAATTCTGTTTCATTTAATTCCGTACCAATTTGTCATTGAACTGTTTTATTCATTAACGGACAAATTCGATAAAACGGTATAGTTTGTATTCAACCCCCCTTCTACAAACATATCGGGACCTAACAATTGGCATCAGAGCCTTTTGATTGATATACTAATCAAAGATCCAATTGTTTTGAGATTTTTCTTAAACTCTGAAATTTTCATTATTCATTAAAAATCTCAAAAATGTCCACTACACAAAAAGTTGGTACAGTCAAGATCCCCATGTTCAGCAAGGAGCATTATCCTATGTGGAAGAAGAAAATGCTCCTGTTTCTTCAAGTTGCAAATGTTAAATATCTAGGAGTGCTGAAGAATGGTCCTAAAGTTCCTATGATTATGGAGGAAGAGCAGATAGAGAATGATGTTGTCACTAAAGCTGCTAGGATGTTTCCTAAGGATCCCAAGGACTTCACTCCTGATGAGAAATAAGATGCTACACTGGATGCCTGTCTACAGTTGATACTGGTTGATTGTCTTGATCCTATCATGCATAATCATGTTCTAAACTGCGCTACTGCCAAACACATTTGGGACATTATAGAGATAATCAATGAGGGGACAGAGGAAGTAAGAGAGAATAAACTGGAAATTCTCACCTCTTCTTATGAGCATTTCAGATCAAACCCTGGTGAAGGTATCTCTGAGGTTTTTGAAAGATACAATAAATTGATCAATGATCTCAATCTCAATGGGGAGCACTATACTATCAAGGAAATTAATAAGAAGTTCCTCCTGACACTTCCAATTCATTTGGAGCACAGAATATCTGCTATTAGAGAAGCAAGAGATCTTGGAGAGATTTCTCTGGAAAGATTGTATGGTGTTCTGAAGACATATGAGCTGGAGCAGATTCAACAGAAGGAGTTATATGGAACTGGAAATATAGTTGGTACTTCTACTGCATTGACTACAGAAGTCCCACAGAAACTGGAAGTGAAGGTTGTTCAACCTTCCAGTTCTAACTTGGATGTTATTGATGCTGAATATGGTTTAACATCCATTGATCAATCTGGTGGTGACTTCTACTCTTTGGAAGAACTTGATCAGCTGGAGGATGGTGACTTGGCAATGATAGTGAGAAAGTTTGGCAAATTCAGATTCAGAAGGAATCTGTTATTCCCAAATGACCTAACAGAATTGTAGAAGGGGGGGGGGGGGGTTGAATACAATTCTTGATATTTTCTTGAAACTAAACACTTTATGAAATTAAACTGAACTGAATAAATAAAAACACAAGATATAAATAATTCAGTTGGATTGTTTGATGATCCAACTGAAGTGTTTTTATTGTGGAAATAATCTGTGATACAAATGTTCACAGCTGCTCAGTTACAATGTTGTAGAGAAGAATGCTCTCAAAAATAGCTAATACAATCTATTTGTTTTTCTTCTCTTCTTTCTAAAGTAACTGCTACACTTGGTTATATAATCCCAAGTTTACAATTCTACGTTTGGTTAAACTAAAGAATAATAGTAGTAACCATCAGTAGCTTGCTTTTCATTCCTTTTGTCCAATGGTCCTTGGAGATCTTAGCTTTTGTCTTCATGCTCATTATAATCATTCCCAAGAGCCTTATTGGAAATTGGAATGTTTCCTTATTTCCAGTAACCACTTTGATGGCTTCCAATGCAAAGTACACTTCCATATCTCCTTTTAGATCTGTTCAGTAAACTGTCACTATCACTTTGTCAACTGTTCAAAAAGCAACATTGATTCGTTGATAGCAAGGAGATGTGTTTCGTTGATAGCTTCATTCTTCATTCCGTTGATGGTGTTTCCCTCGTTTCGTTGATGGGTAAACTCCATACCGTTGACAAAGTAATCTTCATACCGTTGACATGTCTTCACTTAGGCAGAATTACAAGGCATAACATATTTACAATTAACCGACCTATTTTGCCTATCTAGTACATAGTCAACATGACTTAGAAAACCTATCTAAAACATATAATAGAATGCCTATCATACTGTGAAGTATTGTACAATGCAATTGCTACAACACTCATTTCGTTGATGAGCTTCCTGTCAACGAAACACTGCTAAGCATGCTATTTCGTTGACAGCTACAAAATTGACTTTACACAAATTCTACTAAGTGTTTTATGCTTATCATCAAGAACAACATATTCCTAACAATCTCCCCCAATTTATGACTGATAGAATAACAGCCATAAATCAAGAGACTTGATGATAACAAAAACACTCAGATACATCATAAATTACAAAAGTAGAAAATGTATTAAGCTTCAAAACTTTATAGACAAAATATAAGACTTACAAGACTAATGCCCACAAGTGCTCCTTTAGTCTGAGCAAATGTTTCATCTGTGACTTCTTTGTGGCATAGTCTTCTTCCCTCTCTTGGAGTTGTTTTCCTCAATCTGGGTCTGTAGTCTTCTGTAGAAGATTTTCTCCTCTTCATCTTGATCACCAAGCTTGGATTGCATCAGCTTTAGAGTTTGATTAGATGCCTTCTCCAGCTGGTCTTCCATTCTGAAGAATCTTCTGCAATTGTCCTTGTCCTTAAACTCCATCATCCAATAGGGTTGAAGATGGATTTTCTTTCCTGTTGAGGGAACTCTAAGTATCCTGGGAAGAGCCTCAGGCTTGTTCCAGCTAGCCTTTATCTGACAGATTTTGGAGACCACCTCAGACTTGGCTGTTTTGGTGAAACCAAAGTCCTTTTTCAAGCATCTAAACACTGAGAGTAGTGTTTGATAGTCTTCTCCTAAAATTCTGTAGAGAGGCCACACTTGTTCTCTACCTCCCTTGAATATGAACACTAGTCTTTCAGGCAACTTTTGAGAAGCTGCAATTCCCCTTACTTCCACCAGGTTGTCTAAGTCAAGATGTAGACTGGATTCTTCCCTGATGTCAGCAATG
The DNA here is from genome assembly GCA_030848705.1 of Heracleum sosnowskyi. NCBI lineage: Eukaryota > Viridiplantae > Streptophyta > Magnoliopsida > Apiales > Apiaceae > Heracleum > Heracleum sosnowskyi. Next base: position 27,692,339 of record CM061243.1, read on the forward strand.
TACATGCAGTCCTCTGGGTTTGAAGGGGGTTTTTGAGATTGTGGCTTTCTCACAAAAACAGGCTTTGCTTTGACAGGCCTCTTCTTTGTCTTCATTGGTTGGTCCTTTTCTAACAGGAACTTTGGAAAGTATGCCTCATCAAAATCAATTGGTTCCTCTTTTGGCATGATTGGTTGATCATGAAAATTGACAGGATGTGCAGGATCACAGGCCAACTTTCCTTCAAAAACTGGATTAGCAATTGTTGGAGGTGCAATAGGTATAGAAGAGTCTGATGCAGTACTCTGAGAATCAGCACTCTCAAAGTCTATGTTTCTCCTAGCTCTCTCTTTGGGTTGCCTTGTGCTATTCTTTGAACTCCTTTCCTCTCTAGTGCTTTCCTCTTGCTTCCTTTCTTCTTCATCTAGAGCTTGAGCTACTGCAAGAGCTTGCATAGCTGCTCTTTCTGATTCCTCAGCCTTGGCTTCAGCAAAGTTTGGATGACCAGCCCAAACACAGATTTGTTGTCCATTCCTGTAGACAATTGCCCTTTGCTTCCTTATCTCATAATCATTACTTTCCTTGCTTTTTGTGATGAGTAGACCAAGAAGCTTGTGCTCATCTGGATAAGGTGCAGGATAGAAAGTCCTTGCTATGTTTTTGCCCTTTGGTTTAGCAGGGGACTTGGGAGATAGGCTTCTTTGAATTGTAGCTTGTTCCACATCCCTAATGCATGAAGTTTGTCCTTTTTCCTTCCTTGGTCCTTGAGTGACTCCATGTAGAAGGGGCTCTTGTTGATAGAAAGAATTTGTCTGTGGCTCCCATTCCGTTGATGCTATTGCCATGGCATTCGTTGATGGCTGTTCCGTTGATGGATTTGAGTCCTTATCTTCAGTAATCTTCTTGAACTTTGCTTCTATGTTGGACCAATGTTCTTTGATTTGTTCTGCAAGTCTCATCCTCATAGAAGCTTCTTGTATAAGGTCAATACCATCCTTTTGCTGCTTGCCAAGCTCCCCCATTGCTAATGGCTCCTTTGGTAGGGAAATGGCTGGGACCATAACCTTGGTAATTTGAATGTTTAGCTCCTTAGATTTCTCCCCCTTTTTGTTATCATCAAAAGAGATGGCTGGGAGTCCTTGAGCTGCCACTAGCTGGGCCAATAGTTGAGTTTGTTTCTCCTGTTCCTTTTGCATCTGTGATAGAGTGGCTTCCACCTTGTCCACTCTAGAAGAGAGAGTCTTCAAGGAGGACTCCACTTCAGGTTCTTTAGAGAAAAACCTGTTCATCCTGGACACAGTGAGAGGAGGAAGCTTTTCATCTAGCCTCCTATCATTAGCAGCCCTAAGGTTGCTGATTGAATCCTTGATCTCTGTAGCCTCAATCCTTGTCTGCAACATTTGTAGCCTTTGAATTTCCAGAGAATCCATTATGGCTTTGTAGAATTTCTTGTCCCTTGCTTCTGCAGACTCATGAGCTAGATATGCTTCTTTGTACTGCCTTGTGATAGCAGCATCCAAATTGTTTCTTCCATGCATATCTTGAGAAAGCCAGTTTGGTGTAGGAGGCACCACAGAACTCCCAGTCTGTGCAGTAGTGGCCACCTGTAGAGTGTCACCAAAGCTATCCTCATCATCAGAAAAATCAAAGTCTCCACTTGCTTCAGCTCCTGGAGGTAGATTGGTCAAGGCATCCTTTGCTCTTTGCATTGATGCAGTTGTGTGAATTAGTTGTAGTGACCTCTCTGCCTCCACATTGCCCTGTTGAGCCAAAATTTGATAGGCTGACACAGGATGAGTAAAGGTCTCAGGATCCAGAGAAATACTATCCAGAGTTTGCTGATAAACCTCTTGGAAAGTAAGTTCCCTTTCTCCCTCACTGACCTCCATTAACTCATTAGCAATGGCTGCTTCCATCCTTATTTCTCCTGTAGTCCCTTCTCTCTCTCCACTCTGTTCTTGCATCATGGGCTCCCCATGGCTCACACCTCTCACACCCTCACCTTCACCTTCTAAGGTGGAACTCTCAATCTCTCCTTTTGCCTGGCTGGAAGAAATAGCCAGCCTCTCACTCACATTCTCTCCTTTTGCCTGGCTGCAAGCCAGCCTCTCAGTTTCACTCCCTCTCAGTCCTAGAAGTGTCTCAACTACCACTAGATCATCTGCACTGGTTGTGGGAACAACTTGATTTTCAAATAAAGGTGCAGAGTGAACTATCAACGGAATGGTAGTTTGAACTGTCAACGGTATGGATACCGTTGATGGAGAAACACTTGTCAACGAAATAGACTGTTTCGTTGATGAAGTCAAGAAAGCACTTTGAGAATGAGAAATTACAGTAGAGTCTGTGGTGATTGATTTTAAAGATTGGTCCACAGATCCCCTTGCAACTTCAGGAAAAATTGGTTGATGGCCCAACAAATCACTTAACAAGTGATGGCCACCAGCTTCAGAGTGGGGCTTCTCCAAGATTAGAGTTGGAGAATCAGGAATAGATGTATGGATCATGTCCACATCTAAAGATTGAGTTGGTGAATTTGATGGAGATAATTCAAGATTGATGTTTAGAGAATGGGACTGTAACCCCAGAGTAATGATAGGGGTTACATCAAACTGAATTTGAGAAACTGGAAGTGTTGCTTCCAGTGTGTGTGCACCCTGTGTACCCTTGGACTTTTGCTTCACTCTCCTTTGGTATTGGGAAAATGTAGACTTTGGGCTTGAAGTGTCCCTTACCCTTTTGGACTGTGCTCTAGGAGGAGAGCTTGTTTCAATAATCACATCCTTTTGGGAGGATGCAATTAGACTTGTGCTTAAATCCATGTTACTCATTGTGCCTTGTTGGGAAGACACAATGGGGCTTGGCTGGTACACACTAACCTGTCCTTCCTTATCCTTGGGGTTTCTTTGATGTTCACCCCTTCCCTCACCTCTCACAACTCCAGACTCACTCCCCTTAGGTTGTGTGGTAGTTTTTACAACAGGTGCCTTTTGAGAAGCACCTGAGGTTGGCTTGGAGGATTTCTTTGATTTTGGTTTTGTTGCTAGGGCAGGAGCCTGTTGGGTCACAACTACAGACTCCATAGCAACATTGGAAGGTAAAACAGTAGAGGTGTTAGCTACACTAACAGGGATAGTAGTAGTTACCTCAATGATTGGCAGATACACCACTGGAACATCACCATTGTGGTTCAGCCTCAGTATGTCTGTCAATACTCTCTTTTCTTGCACAAAGCACTCGAACCTGGCATTAGGGTTAGAGATAACTAATGGTGCTGGACTAACATGGTTAGCCAACATCATCAGAAACCTAGCATAATAGATATTTTTCTTCCTATTTGCTTTGTCACCCAACTTAGCACCAATTTCATACATAAGTTGGGTGCTAAAGTTGTGATATCTATCATTTAGAAGCATGGTTAGGAGAATTAACATAGAGTTAGTTAATGCATCAAAATTACTAATCTTTCCAGAAAAGACCTTAATGAATGCATCAGCTAAATAACTGTATTCCCTAACCAAACCTCTCCTAATTATTCTACCCAGATTATCAGTAGGCAAAGAGTAGTTTAAAGAATTTAACATGGTAGTTATTTCAGTGTTAGTAGGCAAAGCATCACAGTTATTATCAGGAATATGTAAACATGCTTGCAAAACATCAGAATTAACTATGTACTCATTACCTTGAAGAGTGAATTTTAGTGTGCAGTGTGTTCCACTATACTCACATGAGGTCCAAATTTCCTCGATTATCTCATTGTAGAGTGGTGTAGAGTGAAACATTGCATAGCTCAACTTGCAATTCTTCATGAAATCCATCATTTTGAAGAACAGTCTGTTCGGGTTTTCCTTGACAACAAAAGGGATGGAGTTGTTCTTCTCATAGATGAACCCTCCAGCAGACATAAGCTTGACTATAGGTGCCATTGTTGATTAAAGGAAAGCTTCGAACTGAATTGCTTGTTAGAGAGAAGAAGAGAGAAAAAGCCTTTGGAATTTTTTAGAACAGGTAAAAAGAAATAATAAAAATAAAATTTCTTAAATACTCCCCCAAAAATTCTCAGAAAATGAATCCAATAATAAATGTAAATTACTGGATTGGCTTAAAAATATAACCGTTACTCTTGAAGTATTACCATGATTTATACTTACAGGGGTGTATGCATAGATCGTGGTAAAAGACGTGTCAATTTTCAACGGTTTAGATAAAAAGCGCTAAATCAACGAATCAGGATTGGGCGGTTAAAGTCCCGTCTTATTTCGTTGATAAAGCTGCGTTTCGTTGATATAAAAGAGCTATCAACGAAACACCCAGAAAACTGCTAAGACTGTCAACGAAATGGTGCATTCCGTTGGCATAGTAATTTTGACTTGGACAAAATTTTACCTTTTCCTGAGAAAATTCATTCACAGAAAAACATAGCAAATTTCTGGCTGCATTTTAACTTGCAAATATCTCAAAAATAATTAAGAGAAATTTAGCATACCTAGCTCACTTACTAATCTTGAGAATGTTGATTCATCAAGTGGCTTGGTAAAGATGTCTGCAAGTTGTTGTTCACTTGGAACAAAATGTAACTCCACAGTACCATTCATAACATGTTCTCTAATGAAATGGTACTTAATGTCAATGTGCTTGGTCCTTGAATGCTGCACTGGATTCTCAGTAATGGCAATGGCACTAGTGTTGTCACAGAAAATAGGAATTTTCTCAACTCTTAATCCATAATCAAGTAGTTGGTTTTTCATCCATAAAATCTGTGCACAACAACTTCCAGCTGCTATATACTCAGCCTCAGCTGTGGAGGTAGAAACTGAGTTTTGTTTCTTGCTGAACCATGACACAAGCTTGTTTCCTAGGAATTGACAAGTTCCAGTTGTACTTTTCCTGTCAATTTTACATCCTGCAAAATCTGCATCTGAATAACCAATTAGTTCAAAACCAGATTCTCTAGGATACCAAATGCCAAGGTTTGGTGTTCCTTTGAGATATCTGAAAATTCTTTTAATAGCAACTAAATGGGATTCTCTAGGATCAGCCTGAAATCTAGCACATAGACATGTAGCAAACATAATATCAGGTCTACTAGCTGTTAAATATAAAAGTGAGCCTACCATGCCTCTGTAACTTGAAATGTCCACAGATTTTTCCTTAGTATTCAATTCAAGTTTGGTGGCAGTAGGCATGGGAGTTTTGGCAGGAGAGCATTCCATTAGGTTAAACTTCTTTAATAAATCATGAATGTATTTTGTTTGACTAATGAAAATGCCTTCATTAACTTGCTTTACTTGAAGACCAAGAAAGTAAGTTAATTCTCCCATCATGCTCATTTCATACTTACTTTGCATAAGCTTGGCAAACTTTTGACAAAGTTTCACATCTGTAGACCCAAAGATTATATCATCTACATAAATTTGAACAAGTAAAGTAGAGCCATTTACAACCCTGTGAAAAAGAGTTTTATCTACAGTACCTCTAGTGAAATGATTCTCAAGGAGGAACTGTGAGAGAGTGTCATACCAGGCTCTAGGTGCTTGTTTCAAACCATAGAGTGCTTTGAGAAGGAAGTACACATAGTCTGGAAAATCATCATCTTCAAAACCAGGAGGTTGACTTACATACACCTCCTCTTCCAATTCCCCATTCAGAAAAGCACTCTTCACATCCATTTGATAGACCTTGAAATTGGCATGGGCTGCATAGGCTAGGAAAATCCTTATTGCTTCTAGTCTTGCAACAGGAGCAAAGGTTTCATCAAAATCAATTCCTTCTTCCTGTGAATAGCCTTTTGCAACCAATCTAGCTTTGTTCCTTGTGACTATGCCATTTTCATCCATCTTGTTTCTGAACACCCACTTTGTGCCTATAACACTCCTGTCATTAGGCCTGGGCACCAGCTTCCAAACATTGTTTCTCTCAAATTGGTTTAGCTCTTCTTGCATGGCTAAAACCCAATCTGGATCTAGAAGTGCATCCTTAACTTTCTTTGGCTCATCTTGAGACAGAAAGCTACTATATAGACATTCTTCTTGAGTTGCTCTTCTAGTTTGGACTTTTGAAGAGACATCACCTATAATAAGTTCAAAGGGATGATCTTTAGTCCATTTCCTTGAGGGAGGTAGATTTGCTCTTGAAGACGTAGCTTCATGATCATGATTGCCTTGATTGGATATTTGTCCTTGAGAAACTCCCCCTGAGTTTGTTGTCCCTAATTGATCACTTCTAGAAGCATTCCTATGACTATCAACGGTATGACCGTTTTGGCTGTCAACGAAACGCTCATTCTGACTGTCAACGAATCCACCACCATGACTGTCAACGAAATGACCATTTGGTCTGCTAGCTGCTATCCTTTTTAACCTTAATGCAGCAATTTCATCTTCACTGCTGCTTTCATCTGTGCTAGATACAACAACTTTAGGCTGTTTCTCAGTAGCCTTATCATGATTCACTTGTTCTCCTTCCTCATTCTCAAAAGAGAGACTTTCATGGAAACCTTCATCACAGAGACCTTGTATTTTGAGATCATCAAAAACAACATGTACAGATTCCATAACAATGTTGATTCTGAGATTAAAGACTCTGTAAGCTTTCCCTGCTGCATATCCCACAAATATTGCTTCATCTGCCTTTGCTTCAAATTTCCCCAAATGCTCAGCTTGATTTCTCAGAACAAAGCACTTGCATCCAAAGACATGAAGAAAATCTAATAGTGGCTTCTTTCTTTTGAGTAACTGATAAGGGGTCATTCCTTTGGCCTGATTAATCAAAGAAATATTTTGAGTAAAGCAAGCTGTGTTAACTGCCTCAGCCCAAAAATATGTAGGTAACTTTGATTCATCTAGCATTGTCCTTGCAGCTTCAATAAGTGTTCTGTTTTTCCTTTCAACTACACCATTTTGCTGTGGTGTTCTTGCTGCTGAAAACTCATGCAAAATACCATTTTCTTCACAGAACACCTTCATGCTTGAATTCTTGAATTCTGTCCCATTGTCACTCCTAATCCTTCTTACTTTGAAATCAGGATGATTACTTACCATCTTGATGTGATTGATAATGATTTCACTTGCCTCATCTTTAGAGTGCAAAAAGAAAGTCCATGTAAATCTAGAAAAATCATCAACAATCACAAGACAGTATTTCTTCTTTGAGATGGACATAACATTTACAGGGCCAAATAGGTCCATATGAAGCAATTCAAGCTGCTGGACAATTGATGACTCTGTCTTACTTTTGAATGATGCCTTCTTCTGTTTTCCCTTTTGACAGGCATCACACAAACCATCCTTGGAGAACTCCACCTGTGGAATTCCTCTAGCAAGATCTTTCCTCACCAAATCATTCATAACTTTGAAATTCAGATGGGATAACTTCTTGTGCCATAACCAACTTTCATCCTTGCTTGCCTTGCTGAAAAGACAAGTGATGGTGTCTGAACTTGTGCTACTAAAGTCAGCAATGTACACATTCCCTCTTCTGAATCCAGTCATTACCACATTGTTGTTTCCTCCTTTAGAAACAACACAGGCTTCTCTAGAAAAAGTAACTAAAAATCCTTTGTCACAAAGTTGGCTGATACTAAGCAAGTTGTGCTTAAGACCATCCACCAATGCAACCTCATCTATGATGACATTCTCTTTTGAAATCAAGCCATATCCCTTTGTGTAGCCTTTGCTGTCATCTCCAAAAGCAATACAAGGGCCAGCTCTTTCCTGAAACTCTGTGAGCAGGGTAGAATCACCAGTCATGTGTCTTGAACAACCACTATCCAAGTACCAAAGATTCCTTTTGTCTCCCTGCACACAATAAAACCAAATCAAGTTGATTTTGGTACCCAAGTTTCCTTGGGTCCTGTCTTGTTAGCCTTTGCATTCCCTTTTGTACCAATTTTCACTTTGGGCTCAGATTGATTCAAATCAATCTTTACCCTTGGTGTTGATTTCTGAGGGTTGCTCATATTTTCATTCATAGCATGCATAGTTGGAGGAACAATCATGTTATTCATGTTCCATGGCATTTGTGGCATGTTAAACATATTCATGTAAGGATTAGACACAAATGGCATACTAGCATATGGATTCTGAAATTGTGCATATGGAGCAAACATGTTAGACATAACAGGCATTGAAGGCATGGAACTGTTCATTGCAGGCATTCTCACATTAGCAGATTTCTTAACAGATTTGCAGTTAGTAGACAAATGACTAACACTTCCACAATTAACACATGTCTTTCTAGGAGCATATTTATCAGGTGTGTAATTGTTGTGTTTGTTAATTCCTACTTTGCCATTCCTGTTATTCTTTTTATTTCCCTTAGCCTCATTATGAACTTTCTCTACCTTGTCTTTCAATTGCTTGTTAGACAAGTGACCTACATTAGCTCTCTCAACAGGCTTCTCAATTTTCTTTGATTTACTAGACTCACCTTGAACAAAGTTCTTGGTGACAGGACCATACTTGTCATTAAGTCTAGTGAGTTTATTTTTTTCTTTGTCTGTCAACGAAACAGCCTGATCGGTTGATGGTTCATGTGTCAACGAAACATTGCATTCCGTTGACATATCAACCTTCAACAAATGATCATTGTTGTTTGTTGACTCTGTTTCTGATTCTAAGGTTTCACCAACATACCCTAGCTTCTCTTTGTTCCTTTTCCATGATTGCTCACAGAAGGATTCCACGCCTTGAACATTAATTATGTTGGCAGCAACATTCCTGGCATCCTTCCATTTTGCAATCACACCTTGTTCTATCTCAAGTTGTGTTTTAAGAATTTCTTCCCTTTGTAACACGTTCTCAAGTTCCTTCTTAGCATCCCTACTAACACATCTCATTTTCTCAAATTCAATGAGCTGTGCTTCTAACATTGCATTCCTATCACTTAAGAGCAGATTTGTTTCTTTTATTCTTGAATTCTCTTTAGTAAGTGATTTAAGAGTAACACGCAAATTATATAATACAGTAGACATTTCATTTACTGCATTGTCGCATTCCTCTTTAGAAAGCTCAGAAAGATTAGTAATTGTTACCTGGTTGCTTGAGGAACTTGTTTCCTGCTCATGATTGTCAGCCATAAGAGCCAAGTTGACATACTCAACATCATCATCAGAATCTTCACCATTACCAGCCCAATCATACTCCTGAGACATGAACGCCTTTTCTTTTTGTTTGAGAAGTTCAAAGTATTTCTTTTTATAATCAACAGGCTCAAATTTCCTGTTGCCCTTCTCAACCTTGGGCTTTCTGCAGTCTCCAGCAAAGTGACCAAGCATTCCACAACTGAAACATTTTGACTTAGACTTTTCAATCCAGTTTGTTTTGCTAGGTTGAAAGTCTCTTCTTGGTGGCCTTGCTTCTGAGTTTCTTTTGAACTTGAACTTAGAGAATTTTCTAGACAAAAAAGCAATGTGTTCATCAATCTCATCTAAGTCCTCCAAGTTGGCTGGTTCTGATTCTTCTTCTTCTGTCATCTTGTCTTTACCCTTGCTAACATCACTCCTACAACTAGATCGACTAGTTGTGGCCTTTGCAGCTTCTTTATTGTCATCTTCAAGTTGGTTCACTGATGCAATCAATGCAATAGATCCACCCTTCTTCTGTACCTTTTCAATTTCCTCATCTTGCTCCATTTCCAGCTCATAAGTCTTCAAGGTTCCATAAAGCCTTTCAAGAGTGTAGTCTTTGTACTCTTGAGTGTTTCTGAGAGAAACAGTCATAGGCTTCCATTCTTTTGGAAGAGCTCTAAGAAATTTAAGGTTTGAATCCTTGGTTTGATAGATCCTCCCATACAACTTTAATCCATTCAAAAGCTTTTGAAACCTACTAAACGTGTCATTTAGGGTTTCACCAGCTTTAAAATGAAAATGCTCATATTGTTGTATAAGGAGTTGCATTTTATTTTCCCTGACTTGCTCAGTTCCTTCACAGAGAGTTCTAACAGTATCCCATACTTCCTTAGAGGTTGTACAGTTGATAACATTGTCAAACATCTCTTGCTCCAAACCATTAAACAGAATGTTCATGGTCCTTTTGTCTTTATGAACTTCTGCAATATCTTCAACAGTCCATTCTGAGACAGTTTTTGGAATCTCTACATCAGGTGCATCATCTGGCAGTCCAACTCTAGAATCAAGCTTCATGGGAACGTGTGGACCTTTCTCAATGCAGTCTACATACCTCTCATCCATAGACATGAGATGTAAATGCATCTTTACTTTCCAGTGAAAGTAATTGTCTTTATCAAGAACTGGTATCTTCACACCTGCATCCTTCTTCACCATGGTTTCTGTTTTTGGTCTTGATCTTTAAACTTCTTGTATGTTAGAAGCTTGCTCTGATACCAATTGTTATTCCCAAATGACCTAACAGAATTGTAGAAGGGGGGGGGGGGGGGGGTTGAATACAATTCTTGATATTTTCTTGAAACTAAACACTTTATGAAATTAAACTGAACTGAATAAATAAAAACACAAGATATAAATAATTCAGTTGGATTGTTTGATGATCCAACTGAAGTGTTTTTATTGCGGAAATAATCTGTGATACAAATGTTCACAGCTGCTCAGTTACAATGTTGTAGAGAAGAATGCTCTCAAAAATAGCTAATACAATCTATTTGTTTTTCTTCTCTTCTTTCTAAAGTAACTGCTACACTTGGTTATATAATCCCAAGTTTACAATTCTACGTTTGGTTAAACTAAAGAATAATAGTAGTAACCATCAGTAGCTTGCTTTTCATTCCTTTTGTCCAATGGTCCTTGGAGATCTTAGCTTTTGTCTTCATGCTCATTATAATCATTCCCAAGAGCCTTATTGGAAATTGGAATGTTTCCTTATTTCCAGTAACCACTTTGATGGCTTCCAATGCAAAGTACACTTCCATATCTCCTTTTAGATCTGTTCAGTAAACTGTCACTATCACTTTGTCAACTGTTCAAAAAGCAACATTGATTCGTTGATAGCAAGGAGATGTGTTTCGTTGATAGCTTCATTCTTCATTCCGTTGATGGTGTTTCCCTCGTTTCGTTGATGGGTAAACTCCATACCGTTGACAGAGTAATCTTCATACCGTTGACATGTCTTCACTTAGGCAGAATTACAAGGCATAACATATTTACAATTAACCAACCTATTTTGCCTATCTAGTACATAGTCAACATGACTTAGAAAACCTATCTAAAACATATAATAGAATGCCTATCATACTGTGAAGTATTGTACAATGCAATTGCTACAACACTCATTTCGTTGATGAGCTTCCTGTCAACGAAACACTGCTAAGCATGCTATTTCGTTGACAGCTACAAAATTGACTTTACACAAATTCTACTAAGTGTTTTATGCTTATCATCAAGAACAACATATTCCTAACAGAATCCCAATCTTAAGTTCAAGCCCAGGTTTCAGAGAGGTGGTTCCTCTTCTACATATAGCACAAGGGGTTGCTATAAAACTGGAACTGTGGAAAGAAGCACAATCAGGTGCTATAATTGTAATGAGTTGGGTCACTTTGCTACAGAATGTAAAAAGCCAAAGCAAGTGAGAAGGAACTCATTTGATTCTAGCAAGAAGAATAAGATTGGGAAAGCTTATGTTGCCGAAGGAAAGAGTTGGGATGATACTGATAGTGATGAAGAAGCAGGTGAAACCCTACTCAGAAATGTGTTAAGGCTGGTTATAAATGGAAACACTCTTTTGTGAAAGAGGATTATGTAGTTAAAGTTAAAAATGTTGTTTTGCCTGACAAAGGCCAGTTCTTGAAATATGCCGGACCCAATCAAGTTTGGGTTCCGAGGAAAGACTAATCAATTTGATACTGCAGGGTGTGGAACAGGTAAACCGTGTTATGTGGGTTCTTGACAGTGGCTGTTCAAGGCATATGACCGGAGATAGAGCCCTGCTATCAAATGTAGTTGAGAAAGCTGGCCCAGGAGTTACCTTTGGAGATAACAGCAAGGGTATTACCAGAGAATATGGCTGTTTGAAGTTTGGAAATGTTATCATTCAAGATGTATCTATTGTGGAAGGTCTGAAGTTCAATCTTCTCAGCATCAGTCATTTCTGTGACCGAGGATATGCTGTTTCCTTTGAGAAAGATAGATGTCAGATCCTTCACAAGAAGAATGGAAAGCCTGCTCTTCAAGGAGTAAGGAAAGGTGATTTGTTCATAGCTGATTTGCACTCTGTATCCAAAGATGAAGTTACTTGTTTTTATGCTAAAGCTTCATCAGATGAGAGTTGGCTATGGCACAAGAAGATGTCTCACCTTAACTTCAAAACCATGAACTCTTTAGTCAAGAGGGAATTGGTTAGAGGTTTGCCTCAGATGGAATTTACACAGGAAGGACTGTGTGAGGCATGTCAGAAAGGAAAGTCAAAGAAAGCTTCTCACAAGGGCACTGACACATCATCAATAACTGAACCACATCAGCTACTGCACATGGATTTGTTTGGTCCAGTAAATGTGATGTCCATGTCAAAGAAACAATATGCACTTGTGATTGTTGATGACTATTCCAAATATACTTGGTTTTTATTCCTACATTCCAAGGATGAGACCCCACAGATGGTGATTGTTCATATAAGTTGATTGAGCTAGATTCGAGATTCCCTGTTAGAGCTATAAGGTCAGATAATGGAACTGAATTCAAGAATACAATCCTAAATGACTTTTGTGCAAATAAAGGAATAACAAGACAGTATTCTGCCCCTAGAACTCCTCAACAGAATGAAGTGGTGGAAAGGAAGAATCGTACATTGATTGAAGCTGCTAGGACTATGTTAAGTGAATCAAGACTTCCAATGTACTTTTGGGCTGAAGCTGTGAACACTGCTTGTTATACTCAGAATCGAACATTAATCAACAAGGACTTAATGAAGACTCCTTATGAGATCATGAACAACAAGAAACCAACTCTCAAATACTTTCATGTATTTGGAGCAAAATGCTTTGTGCTTAAGGATGACAATGTGAAACGTGGCAAGTTTGAGGCCAAGGCACAAGAAGCTATTTTTATTGGTTATTCCAGAAGAACTTACATGGTGTACTTGATTGATGGTCACCATATGAAGGAAAGTGTCAATGTTACATTTGATGACACTAAGCTCCCTAGTATCCGAACTGAAGATTCATCTGAAGAACTGAAGTTTGATAACTTGCCAGACTCAGAATCAGATGATGAAGCCCCACCTGAGAATGTTGCTGGTAATGACAATAATAATGATGATAATGATGGTGGTGGTGGTGGAAACATTGGTAACAATGGAGATACCTCTAACACTGGAGAAGAATCATCAAGGCAATCAAGCAACAACTCAGGGGGAGGAAATGAAAGGTCTACTAGTCATTCACAACACCACAATGAATTTCAAGGCGAATCATCAAGATCAAATCTTCCAAGACAGACTGTATGGAATAGAGCTCATCCTTTTGAGCTGATCATTGGTGATCCAGGTGTTGGAGTTAGAACTAGAAGTGCTACTCAGAATGAATGTCATTATTCAGGGTTTCTATCTGAAATGGAGCCAAAGAAGACTGAGGAAGCACTGACTGATCCTGATTGGGTGATTTCTATGCAAGATGAACTCAATCAATTTGAACAACAGCAAGTCTGGAAGCTGGTACCCAGACCAAAGAACAAGAAAGTAGTTGGTACAAGATGGGTATACAGAAACAAGCTGGATGAGGATGGCATTGTTACAAGGAACAAGGCAAGACTGGTTGCTCAAGGGTATTCACAAGCTGAAGGCATTGATTATGATGAAACCTATGCACCAGTGGCTTGGCTTGAGGCCATCAGGATGTTCTTAGCATTTGCAGCTTACTCCAATTTTAAAGTCTATCAAATGGATGTTAAGAGTGCATTCCTGAATGGTGAGCTGGATGAAGAAGTGTATGTGGAACAGCCCCTGGCTTTGAAAATCAGGAGTTGCTGGACTTTGTGTACTTTCTCTTCAAGGCTATCTATGGTCTCAAACAAGCCCCAAGGAAATGGTATGACACTCTCTCTGGTTTTCTTTTAGAAAATGGTTTTGTAAGAGGTATCATAGACAAAATTCTTTTTTCAAAGAAACACAAAAATGATATGATTTTAGTCCAAGTCTATGTGGATGACATCATATTTGGGTCTACTAATGATAATCTATGTAAGAGATTTGCTAAGCTAATGCAGAGTAAGTTTGAGATGAGTTTGATGGGTGAGATGAAGTTCTTTCTTGGATTACAAGTAAATCAAAGGTTAGATGGTATATTTATTTGTCAATCCAAGTATCTTAAAGAACTCCTCAAGAAGTATCACATGGAGGATTCAGCATCAGCAAGGACTCCATCATCTACAGCTGTCAAACTTGGAGCTTGTGACAATTCTATCAGGGTAGATATTACAAGCTACAGAGGTATGATTGACTCATTACTCTATCTTACTGCAAGTAGACCTGATATTATGCATGCTACATTCTTATGTGCAAGGTTCCAAGCGGACCCTAGAGATTTACATCTCGTTGCTGTTAAAAAAATCTTGAGACATCTTAAGGGTACACCTAATTTAGGTATCTGGTACCCTAAAGATTCTGGTTTTAATCTTGTTGGATATACAGATTCTGATTATGCAGGTAGTGTTGTGGATAGAAAGAGTACCTCTGGGAGTTGTCAATTCCTAGGAGGTAGATTGATTTCCTGGTATAGCAAGAAACATCAAACAGTTTCTAATTCAACAGCAGAAGCTGAATATATTGTTGCTGGAAGTTGCTGTGCTCAGATCTTATGGATAAAGAATCAATTGAAGGACTATGGCTTTGTATTAAACAAAATTCCTATTTTATGTGATAATACAAGTGCCATAGCAATCTCCAACAACCCTGTTCAGCACTCGAGAACAAAGCACATTGACATCAGGTATCATTTTATCAGAGAGCATGTCATGAATGGTACTGTGGAGTTACATTTTGTACCCACAGAGGAACAAACAACATATATATTCACTAAGTCTCTTGATGAATCCACTTTTACCAGGTTAGGTGGTAAATTGGGTATGTTAAATAACTTTAGTGATTAGTACTGATTATTGTTTAATGTTTGTTCTTGGTAAGAATACAAGTGCTATGTGCTGTATATTTTCTGAAAGTCACTTGTATTTTAATTTATCAAAACATTTTCTTAGTTGCTGTGTAATTACTGATCTTAAATATCATGCTGCTATCTAGTTTGTTAAAGTTTCTAGGTTAAGTATTTTTAAATAGTTTATTTGCTCTAAAAATATTTTTCTCAGATTTTTCTATTGAGAAATTTATTTTTACTACAAATTTATGAAGTTGAAAATATTTAAATAATTGTTCAAACTGTTTATATATTTTTTCTTGTTTTTTTAGAAATTTTCCTTGCAATTTTCTGATTTTTCCTTAATTTTCTGCTATTTTTCTGCATTTCTGCTTGTTTTTACTTAATTCTGTAACAGTTTTTTGAATTTCTTTTTCAAAAAGACTACCGGAAAGACTACTTAATAGTCTGACCGATAGTATTATTGAAATAGAAATTTAATTTAATTGTGTTATGTGTTTTTATTTTATTTTATTTCATTTCCTTTGGTTAATTAGATTTTAACTGCTATTATTTTCAGTCTTTCTAGTTTTAAACCAGAAAGACTATCGGTAGGACTATTCTGGATAGTCTTACTGACAGTTTTTCTGATTTTTTATTAATTAGATTAACAGTTTTTTTTGTTTGTTTTCTTTTGTTTTATTTGTTTTTTCTTTGTTTTTCGTTTTTTTTTTGTCTTTCGAGTCAGAAAGACTATCGGTAAGACTATCCCTGATAGTCTTCCCGATAGTCTTTCCCAGTATTATATAAATACCTGCCTTCATTTCTCAGAAAATTCACTTAGTCTTTCAAGCTCAAGTTTTTACTTAGCTTTTCTCTCTCCCTTGGTTCTTTTAATTCTTTTTCTAAAAGAAGTGCTGCCATTTTTTTTCTAATTAAATCTTTTCAAGCATTTTGTTTTCTGTTTTTAACTGAACCAATTTATGTGTTAAATTGATTTGAATTTTGTGGATTATTTGTTTTCAATACTTAAAATCCTTAAAATTCTTATTAATTTTTATTAATTATTTATTTCTCTAATATGGTTTTTGAAATTGTTAAAAACAATTTTTAGGTTATATTGATCCTCTAAAATGTTCCGTTGAACGTTTTAGGCCTTGGATTCAGTTTTTAAACGAGCATTCCATTATTAGTCCTGCTATCACAATGAATGTTCCTTTAAAACATGAACCCTTGAGGATTTTATGTTCTACTGCTATAGTGTCCACTGACTTATCTTTTATCACATTCTCTGTCGGTGACACACACTATACTCTCAATAGAGATATTCTTTGTGATGCTCTTCATTTTCCCAGGGATAAGTTTGTAAATCTACCTTCTGAAGTAGACCTGATTCAATTTTTCACAAACATCAATTACCAAGGTCCTGTAGATTTGGTAAAGTTATCCAAGAGCAATCTAGTCAGTGAGTGGGATATTTTCTTTGACACTTTGGCTAAGGTATTCAGCAACTGCACCAAAACCAATTTTCACAATATTCCTTCTCTTCTTCAGAATATTGGTTTTGCAGTTGCTAATAATCTTCGTATCAATTTTGGCCATCTCATCTGGAATCATTTGGCTAGAAGAGTTCTAGTGGCCAGGAGTGATCATTCTAATGGTAGGAAAGTAAAATGTTTTTATCCTCGCTTTCTCACTCTAATGATTAACCATGTACTCACTGATGAACACAAACTGATGTTTAGTCTTGGTATGTCTGAAAATTGTCAGACTACTCATGTCAAATTCTTTCAAAGACTAAACACCACCTTAAAATATCTCAGAGTCCCTGTGGTCATTACACCTTTTATGACCCAGTTTAATCAACTCCCTGCTTTTGGAGTGCCAGTCCCTGAGCAACAACCTCTAGTGGATCAATCCACCCATGCTGGAACTGAAGATGCAACTCCATTATAGGTAGTATTTCCTAACCCAGGCTCTTCATCTCATAATTTTACTGAAACCCAAGAGGTTCATAGGACTGACCATGAGTTTGTAGAACCACAAACTCTATCCCAGGTCATAGAGCCAAACACTGAGTCAACTCCAATAACCACTCAACCTGAGCTTAATGTACATATCAGTCATGGTAGTGGAGAAGATTCTATGAGAGAACCCACAGCTCTGTCTCCACCACTCAAAAAGAGAAGAACATACATGGAGACAACTGTTAGCCCATCTGTATCCTCCCAACAGGATATGGACTTTGATATGGCCAATGAACAGTATCTAGAAACACTCTCTCAACAGGGTGAATCTATTGAACAAAGCCATATGGCCATGCCAATCTGTACTGAGTCAAGCACACTCCCATTACTGACAATGGGAGAAAACATCCAAATAGATGATACTCAGGACACCTTGTCAGGAGAGCACATAGGGTTTGATACAGTGCCTACCATTGTTACGGTAGAAGTACCTTCACAGGCATCTGAGGGAAAATCTGATTCTTTGCCAACTCACATAGAATCATTTTCTCCCCTCCCAAAGGGAACATCTCTGGCTCCCTTAAGGGTTTTCCACTCGCAGATTTATCTGGAGAAAGTGGAAGGCAGCCTAGTGAGTTCAACACTGAAGCAATTCAGTTTCAAAGTTCAGATCACTTCTTAGACTTCACTAGGGATTGGGATTTGCGAACTCCCATTGCACCACCACTGACCTCTCAAGAAGGGGCTAAGGTGATTTTTTATGCAGGTACATCTTCTGATAATCTGGAAAGATAGCTAGTGCTGAGATCTGAGAGACAAACATGGAGTGATACACAAGCACGTGAGTTGAGTGAAACACCACTGAGAGAAATTAGTAAAGCATAATGTAACATAAGATGTAAAAGAGATAACTACAACTCAACAAAGGACAAGACATACAATAATATTAACAGAAGCACAGGAATCCAGAATCAAAGAAGAAAAGGTAAACTCAAAAAATCAAAATACGTTATGTATTCTTGAAGTCCGTAAACAGGTCACGGAAAGAAGTTCATGAAAATGTTCAAGCCTCAGTGACAGCAAAAGAAACAAGACTTTCAAGACGACAGAAGTATGTGAATGATTTAGGGTTAAGTACCACGGGATTCCAGTGATTTAAATGAAGCAACCAGAACGACAAAGGACTTATCAGCAACATTGAATTAAAGACATAAAAGAAGAATTGATCAAGTGTTATTCATCTGTGAACCAGACCAGTTGCACTAGGTGACGACACTAAGAAGATCAAGTTGTTTTATCGTCTCGGAAGAAATTGATACAGTCTAAAACTAAAACACCCAGGAGTAATTACTAAAGGACAAAAGTAAAGAAAATGAATTCGATAGTTTTTCATTTGTGAAAACTATCGAATGAGTTTAAAAGTAATTATTTGAAAACCACTTTTACTTTATTTAGTATTCGATAGTTTTGTTTAAAAAACTATCGAATGGTAAATAAAGTAATTCCATTCGATGGTTTTGAAATTGGAGCAGGTGAAAAGTTTGGTTTGTCTGACAGGTTGATGAAGATCCAACGGCCAAGATTGTTTGTTCAAGTTTGGTTCGATGGTTTTCTAATCTAAGTCTACAATTAATACTGAGAGAAGAGTGTGTCTTCTTCAGTTAAGGCATTCTACACAAAGACATTACTGAGAGAGAGAACTGAGCCGGAGAAATTATCAGAGAATTTATAGTGCTCAGAATTTGATCATTGTTTTGAATTTGTGTAACCTTAAACTCATTGAAGCTAATCTACGGATTAGAAATTGTAGCACCCCTCGAGGTTTATATTTCTAAAAAGATATATTCCCCGAAACTTGATTTGGTTTGGTGTGTTTGATTTCGTTATAGAACTGAAAGATTAATCCGCGAACGAAATTGAATTATTTGTGAGTATCGTATTCAACCCCCCCCCCCCCCCCCCTTCTACGATACTTTGGACCTAACAATTGGTATCAGAGCTACTTGATTGATATACAAATCAGATCCGGTGAATGAGACCAAAATCAAACGTAGCGTGAAAATTCGAAGCAAATTTTTTAACTTTCAAAATTTTTCATTTAATTGGAATTTCTTGAATTTTAAACAATTTGAAATTTTCAGAAACCATGAGTGCTCCAAAGACAACCGCTGGTATTAAAGTTCCCCCGTTTACTAGAGATGATTTCGGTTTGTGGAAGATGAAGATGCTGTTATTTATCAAGGCATCTAATCCGTTGTATATTGGCATATTAGAGAACGGACCGTTTGTGCCAATGAAACCAGTTAGTGAATCTACAGCTCCTGATGGTAGCAGGATTCCTCAAGGCACCCAACCTAAGGATATTACTGAATATACAGATTCTGACAAAGAACTGATTCGATTGGACACCGATTTAATGTTGATATTGGCGGACTCCGCAGACAAGGAAATGAGCTATCAGTTGATGAACTGTACAAGCGGGAAACATATGTGGGATACCATTAACTTAATAATGGAAGGAACTGAAGACGTGCAGGAAAACAGATTGGACATTCTGACTTCTCAATATGAAGCGTTTAGGTCACTTCCAGGAGAAAGTATAACTCAGGTCTTTGAGAAATATACTAAGCTTCTCAATGAATTGGCAATGAAAGGAAAGACCTATCCACTGAGAGAATCAAACAGGAAGTTCATGATGACGCTGCCCCATCATGTAGAACACAAGTCATCATCCATTAGGGAAAGAATTGACTTCACAAAGATGTCATTAGAGATGATCTATGGCAAGTTGAAGACCTATGAGATGGAACAGGAACAAAGGGTGATAATCTACGGATCAGGGACAGTGGACATCAAGCACAATGCACTTGTTAGATCAGCAGCACTTGTAGTGGATGAACCAATAACTTCTGAGATTCAGGTTCAAACCCCTAGAGCTGGAAAGGAGGTGATAATAGAAGCAGAAATGGATTCTGTGAATCTGGGTGTTGATGAAAGTGATTACTACACCCTAGAAGAGCTTGAGCAAATGGAAGACAAAACCATGGCGTACTTAGCTGCAAAGTTTAGTCACATTCGTTTCAAGAGAAACCCTAAGTACAAGTTCAAGGGTTCAACCAACAGATTCCAGAAGAGCAATTATACACCTAGTACAGGCTTTAAGGGAGGCTACAAGACTGGCATGATTGATAGAAGCAAATCAAGATGCTACAACTGCAATGAGTTAGGGCATTTCGCCACTGAATGCCGGAAGCCTCGTCAAGCGAGAGACATGAAAGATGTCTATGGAAAGAAGGATTCTTATGATGAGTTGAAGAAAGAGAATGCCAAGCTTAAACAGCAAATGGAGGCATTCTCTGGAAAGCATAAATGGAAAGCTTATATAGCAGAGGGAAAGCACTGGGATGATACTGATTCGGATGAAGAGGAGGAATATGTAAATGTTGCTCTAATGGCTGACTCTTCAGAGGAATCACCACAATCATCTCAGGTACCTATCTTAACTACAATTGATATGTCTAATTCTGAGTACAAGAAAATTGTGCAAGATCTTAGTGTAGAATTGTTTAATGTACACACAAGCATGCTAGCATCAGAAATGGAAAATGCTAAACTAGTTCTTAAGATTAAAAAGTTAGAATCTAAAAATGAAGAACTAGAGCTTGTAGCTGTAACATTAGAAGATCTTAAGCAAAAGAATGCGTACTTAGAGAACAAGGTCAAGTGTAATGATGAGATAGAGACTATCCTCAGGAAGCAGATTTCAGATCTAGATTTGAAGCTGAATGCTTTTAAGAATTCCGCTCTAGTGGCTAAGAAAATCATTGATACTCAGGCCATAGAGAATAAAACTGCTATAGGATTTGACTATAACAAGAAAGCTGGTAAGAAGATTGTGGAATTCCCTGTGACATCTTCAGTTGTCAAAAGGAATACTCCACATGTTCTTAAGAATGTTGATTGTCCAGTTTTTGTTAAGCCGTTTCCACCACTTTTTCATGAGGATGACCTTTTTATAAGACAAGAATTGCTTGAGGAGGATTTGTTGAAGGAAAAAGAGGTAAAGACTAAGTTGCCTAGGAAATCAGTAAAACATGAATTACCTAAACCTGATTTACCTAAAACTGAAGTAGGTGACGTAGTTAGTAATGTTAAAAAGAACAGGAATGGGAAGAAGAAGATTGTTAATCAGGAAATGGTTCCATTTTCTCCCATTGCATCTAGGAAGTTGTGCACTATTTGTAATTCTGCTGGACACCTTACACATGCATGTAAAAAGGTTAAAGTAGAAACTGCTAATACTTCTGAAATGCATAACATGTCTGACATGCCTGATACTCATGAACCCTGTGGAAAGAAAGAGTGTTTGCTATGTAAGTACAACATCATGCATGCTTATTTTAAGTTGATGTCTGATAGTAGCAATAGCACTGTTAATGTTAAATCCACAGATACTATGAATATCAAACAGGGTAAGACTAAATTGAATGTTACTCCTGTTAAATCATCTAAACCTTCAGGACCCAAACAATTTTGGGTACCAAAGTCCGCTTAATCAATCTGTGATTGCAGGGTAAGGTTAAAAGCTCAAAGGTTGTGTGGATTCTGGATAGTGGCTGTTCTAGACACATGACAGGTGAAGAGTCCTTGCTTACAGAGGTGGTTAAGAAGACCGGCCCGATTGTAACCTTTGAAGATGACAGCAAAGGTTTCACTACGGGATATGGTAAATTGAAAGCTGGAAATGTCATCATTGAGAACATCTCTCTTGTTGAAGGATTAAAGCACAATCTTCTAAGTATCAGTCAGTTCTGTGATAAAGGCTACAATGTAGATTTCAGAAAGGACAAGTGTGTTAGATATAATTGCTGACGTTTGTTCATCAGTGTTTAAGTACCAGGTACTCATCAGAGTTTACTAGAAGCCAGTCAGAGTTTGTTAAAGTCTGACGGGGTGAAAGTTTGGTTTAGCTGTCGGTGCTTAATTGAAGATTCTAGAAGCAATATATTCTGAAGATGGAAAGAAGCAGAATATATTGAGATGGCTAAATAAACGGAACAGAAGACAGAAGCAATCCTAGATTGATATAAATTGTATAGCTGATTTATAGGATATCAATTAGAGATTGATTATGTAACTGTGTATTATATAAACACAGATAGGTTAACCCTAAAAGGGAGGCGAATACTGAATACATTATTCTTGTAACCTAGCAGCTCTCTGTGATATTTTACATCACGGAGAGAAGAGTTATTTAATATAATTCAGTTTATTGTCCATAAACAGTGTTCTTGATTGTTACTCTCATACATATATTGATTATATATTGTGTATTCGGCCTAACAATTGGTATCAGAGCCAAGGCTGTTTAATATATACAGTTTACTGATCTAAAACACAAGTATAATCATGACTGAAAACTCTCAGGAAGGTTCTAATGCACAAAAGGTTCAACCAACTTCTGTTAGTCGATATGAGTCAATCAGGGTTCCAATTCTCAAACCAGTGGAATATCCAATATGGAAGGTTAAGATGACCATGTTTCTGGAAGCCACAGATCCAGAATATCTTGATAGAATTTATAATGGTCCTCATAAACCAACTAAACTGTCTACTGTTGTTACTGGTGAAGAGCAAAAGCTTATTCCAAAGGAAAAGAAAGATTTGACTCCTGAAGACATCTCATCGATTGCAAAGGATGCAAAGGTTAGACATCTTCTCCACAGTGCCTTAGATAATGTTATGTCTAACAGAGTTATTGGTTGCAAAACTGCCAATGAAATTTGGGATGCTTTAGAAGTCAGATGTCAAGGAACTAGTGCTATAAAGAAGAACAGAAAGACCATACTGACACAGGAGTATGAGCACTTTGACTCAAGATCTGGTGAAACTTTGACTGAAACATATGACAGATTTTGTAAACTGTTGAATGATTTATCTCTGGTTGATAAAGAATATGATCTTGAAGAGTCTAATCTCAAGTTTCTTTTATCTCTACCTGAAAGATGGGACTTAAAAACAACAACAATAAGAGATAATTATGAGCTTGCAGATACAGAGCTTGATGAAATCTATGGGTTGCTTAAAACTCATGAACTGGAGATAGAACAAAGGAACAGAAGAACTAGTAAGAAGATAAAATCTGTTGCTCTAAAGGTTGAAGAAAAACTCATGAAGAAAGAAACATCAAAGAAGAAAGCTAAAGGAAAAGCTTTGGTCATAAAATCTGATAGTGAGTCATCAAACTCTGATGATGATTCAAACACTGATGCCTCTTCTGAATCTGAGGATGATGAAGAACAAATGATGCAAATGGCTGCTTTGATGGTAAAGACTTTCAAGAAGATGGGTTTCAAGAACTTCAAGAAAGGAAAAAGATTCTCAAGGAAAGATTCAAACTCTGAAAGAAAGAGTTACAGAAAGTTTGAAAGAAGGGATACCAAATCTGGAAAGAAAGACAAGTCTGAGATCCAGTGCTACAAATGTAAAGAGATGGGTCATTAT
This sequence comes from Heracleum sosnowskyi, assembly GCA_030848705.1. Classification (NCBI taxonomy): domain Eukaryota; kingdom Viridiplantae; phylum Streptophyta; class Magnoliopsida; order Apiales; family Apiaceae; genus Heracleum; species Heracleum sosnowskyi. The sequence goes on from CM061243.1 coordinate 27,715,825, forward strand.
GCTCCGGAGTGCAAGAAAGGAAAATCTGAGAAAGCACTCATCACTAAAGGAAAAGACTGGGCAGACACTTCAGATTCTGATGAAGACGTCAGCTATGCTCTCATGGCAACTGTTGAAGATGAATCTGAAACATCTGAGAATAAGGCACCCCTAACAACTTATGCTTATGATATAGATAATATATCTGAATTGAGAGTTTATCTTAAAAGCATACATGTTAGTTATAGAGATCAGACTTTAGAAAATGAGAGAATTAAATCTGAGAATCTAGGTCTTAAAGAGAGGAATAAATTTCTTGAAGAGAGACTTGTTAACATGCAACAAGTTCAAAAGGAGAGAGATGATGCTGTTTATGTTGAACATGAATTGCTTAAAAGATATAGGCAAATTGAATCTGAATTAGAAAAGGAGAGAAAAGTGATTAAAACCTGGACTAATTCTGGAAAAGACACACATCAGGTTTTTCAGACAGATACTATAGGTTTAGGTTACTGTGAGGAAGATGAACTTAGGTTTAAAGATAAAGTTAAAGTCAAACCACAACTTAAACCTGTGAAATTTGTTTCTGAATCCAGTAAGCTAAAATCTGTAGTTGTGAAAGAAGCTGTTATGGAGCCAGTTGAAACTTGTGAAAAACAAGTTAATATTGGTTTAATAACAGAAAATCAGATTGAGACAGAAGCTGTTAAAAGAACCAGTAAAAATCTGTGATAAACAGGTTAATGTTGGTTTGATGACAGAAAAACAATTCAAACATAAGCTCAAAGAGGTAAAGTCTGTTAACAAACAGAAAGTGTCTAAGAAAAATAGAAATGGAAAAGTAGGCATTAATAAAAGAAATGATTATCTGCCTAATTCTGATGCTCCTAGAAAGACATATCATAGTTGTGGTAGTACTAACCATCTTGCAAGTTTCTGCACGAAAAACAAAGATATTAATTCTTTATCCTCAAAGTCTGGAGTGAAGAATAATCATGTTAGGGTTAGACCACAGACTTTATGCACACACTGTGGGAGCACTTGGCATTCCATTTATACTTGCAAGAGTTATCATGCTATTTATCACAACTATTATGAGCTAAAACCCAATTTGAAATGGGTTAGAGCAAACTCTGCAAGTGTAAAGTCTGATACTGTTAGCTTAAACTCTGTTGATAGTAACTCCGCTGCAAAAGCTAACTATGTTAAGAAAGCCAAAGGATCCAAGCAAGTCTGGATCCTTAAATCTAACTCTTTGTAATTGTTTGTGATTGCCGGGCATAAGGGAAAGCACCCTAGTCTTGGACAGTGGATGTTCAGGACACATGACTGGTAATAAAGCCCTGCTATCAGACTATGAGGAGAAGGCTGGCCCAAAAGTTTCCTATGGAGATGGAAACATAGGACGTACTATGGGATATGGCAATATCAATCTTGGAAGTGTAATCATCACAAATGTAGCTCTAGTCCCAGGACTCAAGCATGACTTGCTTTCTGTGAGTCAAATCTATGACAGAGGTTATCATGTAGATTTTCAACCTGAATACTGTGAGGTTATCAGTAAATCTACAGGAAAAGTTGTTCTAGTTGGAAACAGACGGAATAATATCTATGAAGCATGTTTGGTAACAAACTCTGAAGGAAAATCTGTGTGTCTGTCTGCAAAAATGTCAAATGAAGAGAGTTGGAAATGGCATAAGAAGCTCTCTCACCTAAACTTGAACAACATCAATGAGCTGATAAGAAAAGATCTTGTAAGGGGACTTCCAAAGTCAATACTAAGCTTAGATGGTCTGTGTGATTCTTGTCAAAAGGCCAAGCAAAGGAAGTCATCTTTCAAGAGTAAGTCTGAATCTTCAGTTGTGGATCCTTATCATCTTCTACATGTTGATCTATTTGGTCCAGTCAATATAATGTCTCCTGGAAGAAAGAGATATGCTCTTGTCATTATTGATGAGTACACTAGGTACACTTGGGTGTATTTCTTAGCAAAGAAGGATGAAACTGCTTTAACTCTGATGGATCATGTAAAGCTACTGGACAAAGGATCACAGTATAAAGTGAAAATAATCAGGAGTGATAATGGTACTGAATTCAGAAATGCAATAATGGAAGAATTTTGTAAAGAAAGAGGAGTGAAGCAAGAATTTTCTGCACCTGGTACTCCACAGCAAAATGGTGTAGTTGAAAGAAAGAACAGAACTCTAATCGAAGCTGCCAGAACAATGCTTGAAGAAGCAAAATTGCCAACCTACTTCTGGGCAGAAGCTGTGCAAACAGCTTGTTTTACTCAAAATGCTACACTGATCAACAAGCATGGGAAAACACCATATGAGATGGTGAAAAATAAGAAGCCAAATTTGAAATATTTTCATATTTTTGGATGTAAGTGCTTTGTGTTGAAAACTCATCCTGAACAGTTGACAAAGTTTGACTTAAAAGCTGATGAAGGAATTTTTGTTGGATACCCACTGTCAACTAAAGCATTCAGAGTCTACAATCTGAGAACTAAAGTAATCATGGAATCTATACATGTGTCATTTGATGACAAGAAAATAACTGGAATAGAAGATGAAGAATATCATGATCAACTTCGCTTTGAAAATGAAGATCTAAACTCTGACGACGTAAACTCTGATGAAGCAAATCCAACAAACTCTGATGAAGCATACTCTGAACCTCTACTGGTAAACACTGAGGAAGTTTCTCTGACAGAACAAAATAGAGAACCAGTTGAGGGGGAACGTGAAGATACTTCAACAACATCTCAAAATGATGACTCAAATTCTGAAAGTGAGTCAGCTGAAGAATCAAATAGAAACTCTGGGTTAAACTCTGAAAGTTCAAATACTGAACAGTCAAATTCAGGGGGAGCCTCAGAGAATGAAAATGGTCAAGAAGAAAATCAGGAAAGCATGGATCAAGGGGGAGGATCTAATAATGATAATAGAAGCCAATTATCTACAGCAAGAAGGTGGACACAAACCCATACACCAGACTTGATAATTGGAGATCCAGAAGCTAGTGTAAGAACTAGAAGTGCTACAACTAATGAATGTCTGTTTCATGCATTCTTGTCTCAAACTGAGCCCAAGAAAGTGGAAGAAGCTCTTCAAGATGCTAACTGGATAACAGCTATGCAGGAAGAGTTAAATGAATTTGAAAGAAATGAAGTCTGGACACTTGTACCAAGACCAAAGAATAGATCTATTGTTGGTACAAAGTGGGTTTTCAGAAACAAAACAGACAGTGATGGAGTGATTACAAGGAATAAGGCTAGACTTGTGGCTAAAGGCTATTCACAGCAGGAAGGAATTGATTATGATGAAACCTTTGCTCCAGTTGCTAGATTGGAGGCAATAAGGATTTTTCTGGCCTATGCTGCTCACAAAAAGTTTAAAGTCTTTCAGATGGATGTGAAAAGTGCTTTTCTCAATGGGAAACTTGAAGAAGAAGTCTTTGTTGAACAACCACCTGGGTTTGTGGATCCTAAGCATCCAGACTATGTCTACAGATTGGACAAAGCATTATATGGATTAAAGCAGGCACCTAGAGCATGGTATGAAACACTGGCTCAATTTCTTTTAGAAAGTGGGTTCACTAGAGGTACAATTGACAAGACCTTTTTCTATTTCAATACTGGTAATGATCTGCTGTTAGTTCAAATCTATGTGGATGACATAATTTTTGGGTCTACTAATGACAAACTCTGTAAGAAGTTTGCAAAGCTTATGCAGTCAAGATATCAAATGAGCATGATGGGAGAGCTTAGTTATTTTCTAGGCTTACAAGTAAAGCAAACAGATGATGGGATTTTTATCAATCAAGCAAAATATACCAGAAATCTTCTCAAGAAATTTGGTATGCTTGATAGCTCATCTGCAACAACTCCTATGGCTACTGCAACAAAGCTAGACAAAGACACAGGAGCCTCAGTAGATATGACAAACTACAGATGAATGATAGGGTCTCTTCTTTATCTAACTGCAAGTAGACCAGACATCATGTATGCAACTTGCCTTTGTGCAAGATTTCAAGCAGATCCCAGAGAGCCTCATCTAACAGCTGTGAAGAGAATTTTCAAATATCTCAAAGGAACCATAACTCTTGGTTTGTGGTATCCTAGAGAATCAGAGTTTAAATTAATTGGTTACTCTGATGCAGATTTTGCAGGCTGTAAGATTGATAGAAAGAGCACAAGTGGAAGCTGTCAATTTCTAGGTGAAAGATTAGTTTCTTGGTACAGCAAGAAACTGAAATCAATTTCAACATCCACAGCAGAAGCAGAGTATATTGCTGCTGGTAGCTGTTGTGCACAGATTTTATGGATGAAGAATCAATTGCTGGATTATGGATTAAGGTACTCTAAAATACCTATTTTCTGTGATAATCAAAGTGCTATTGCTATGACAGGTAATCCAGTACAGCACTCCATGACCAAGCACATCAGCATAAGGTATCATTTTATCAGGGAACATGTGGAAGAAGGAAATATTGTGCTTCATTTTGTGTCTACAGACCAACAGCTTGCAGATATCTTCACCAAGCCTTTGAGTGAAGTTACATTTACAAGACTGGTAAATGAACTTGGAATGATCTCTGGTTTTGATTAGAGATACTGGTTAGACTCAAAATCTATACTTCTGTGATTTGTTGCTCATGATTCTTTGCATATGTTAACTGTCATTCATACCAGTTTGTCAAACTCTGAACTCATACTCTGTTAGTCATACTCTGTCAGTTATACTCTGATATTAAACTCTGATTGTGATTTTGTCTGAAACACATGAACCGATGAAGAAAATTGTATGAAGCATGATTTTCAGTAAGTAATCATGAATCTTTCTGAGTGATATGAATTCTGATTTCAAAATGTGCAGAAATTTTACACAGCATGATACTGTCTCTATATTTATAGCATCTCTTAGTTTATTGATCCTATACACTGAGTCTGTATTAGCTGTTTGCACTTTCTCTCATAAATTAATTGTATTCACTGATAAAAAGTCTAAACTCTGATAATTAGTTGCAAATATTTCACCCTCAAATCAGAAGATGCAAAATAAGCACAAATTCCTTTGAGATCATGTTGTGCCTAGGAAGATCCAGGAACTTATTGTATGAAATAAGGGCTAAAATCTTTGATTTTTGGTGACTAGTGCCAACCACTGATTACTGGAAAAATTAAAAAAATAAAAATAAAAAAAAATCGAAGGGGGTGAAAATAATAAATTTAGAAGTACAGAGTTTAGATGAAATCAGATTTATATTATACATGAGAGTTTGGGCAACCAGTTTTTACTGATTTATTTTGTGGATTTTATGCACTTTGAGATGATCTAAATGTTTATATTCAGTAAACTCTGCTAAGTCACACACAAATACTCACACCTGTACATTTTGTGAAAAGAGTTTATGAATAAAGGAGGAGGATTGGTAAACACTGATGAATTATGTACTCTACGCCGAGGTAATTTAATTTTAATCTCTGATGATTAAAATAAATTTTGTTTGTTTCAGACATATTATGATTTTGAGAAAAGACTTTTGTTTTTGAAAATTCAAATGAGATTGATTGGACAGTTGTTCAAGAGTGTATTAAACAGAGGAGAGAGGTTGAGTGTCTAGGAAAGTGTAAAAGGCGGTAATTATTGCTATTTTTACTGCGCATGCGCATTGGAAACTGCCAATTACTGTTGTCAGTCATTGCATGTATGACACGGTTCACAAGTGAGACAGTTGTGCGTTTTAATGATTAAAAACTCTTCAGTTTTTAATTTTAATTTTGATATTTATACTTTATACACACAACCGTTTACACTTTTCACATCTTACACAAATTTGAATTCTACAGTCATACACACATATTAACAAACACTTTCTGAACCAACTACTCTTGAGTTTTCTAATTTTATATTCTGAATATTTCTCAAATCGTACTAATGGCCACTACAGTTTTTGTTGTTTCTGGGTTAGAATTCGTACCAAACAACTATGCAGCTCCGTTAAACACTGCGAACGCACCGGAGGCGTTTCACTTGGTTCAGCGTTTCTTGACAAATTCTGATATTGGACATGCTCTTACTGAACCAACGAAGCTGTCTGGATCTCAAATTAGAACTTTCTGGCAGACAGGTGTTTATGATGATGGAGGAGAGGCTGGGTCTCCGTCAATTGTCTTTGAGTATCAAAACCAAGAGTTTGTGGTCACTCCTGAGACTGTTCGTGATGCTCTGAACTTTGAGGATTTCAATTCCTATACAATTTCTATTGGCGATGAAGAACTGCTGAGAATGATGAGAGATATCGGTTACTCTGGGTCATTGGCCAAGGTAGGTCAATTGAAGCGTCCATTCTTGAGGAAGGAGTGGAGTTTCTTCTTTGATTGCATCACAAGAGCTTTCGGGAAGAAATGCACCAATTGGGATGCAATTCCTACAGACAGTCTGCAAATCGGGTATTCCTTACTCTATGGTACTCACTTTGATTTTGCTAGATTAGTGTTACATAATATTGGTGAAAAGATGACAGAAAACAGGGGTGTTGTCTATTTTGCTCGTTTTTGTCAACTACTATTTTCCTTTTGTGTTCCTAATATTGAGATTCTGGAGGATGATGTTATTCAGTCTTTTAGATTGCATAAACGCATATTTTCTGACTTAACAAACAAGGATCTTAAGAAAGGGAATGTTGGTGCTCTGCTATTACCTGAGAGAGTGCAACAGTTTGAAAATAATCCTCCACAACCACAATCACAACCTGAACCAGAACCTCAAACTCTGAATACTTCATCACTAAACACTGGACCTCCACCCTCTACTTCCCAACAACCACAGTCTGGTGGTAGAATTAAGAAAAGAGCCTTCAAGAGAAAAGTTTGAGCTAACAGGCCAAAGTCTGATGATGAAGATGATGATGATCATGAAACTCTTCATCAGAGAAAGAGGAGGATGGTAGCTAATTCTCTCGTTGATGAATTAGAAGCTGAAGCTCCTGAAGCTGAGAATCAGGAGGTTGTTGATGAAGCTCCTCTAGATGTGTCTAAGGAGACTGTTATTGATGAAGCTACTGTGCCCGATGAGGCCAGAGCACATGCTGATGCAGAGGCTGATATGCCTGCACAGGATGATTTCTTGAATGACTTTGAAATGGATGCACATTTTGAAGCATATCCTAGTATCAGTGTTTGTGATACTGAGGATGTGGCAGCTGATCAGCCCACCCTAGTTATAGAAGAGTCACTTTCTACTCATACAGTAAATCTTTCTGTGACTAATCAAGTTCCTGAAATGGGTGAGGAGGTTGATCAGATTCCTGCAGCTGCTGAGGAGAAATTGGATGATGCTACAGCAGAGAATATGAAAGAAGATGCTGTTGAAAAGGTAGTTCAAGAAGAAGAAATTGTTGCTGAGTCTACTCTTAATGAAACAGAGGCTCTTGCACATGCAAACTCTGATATTCCTGAGGCTATTGCAGAACAAGTTGCACAGATACATACTGATGATAATGCAGATAATGATAATGCTGATTCTGCAAGTGCACATACTGGGATCAATGTATCTTTATCAGACTCTGATGCTGAAGATTTTCCACTACTGAGAGATCCTACTGCAGAGTCTGTGAAAGAAAATCAACATGAAGCTGAAGCTAGATACAGGGAAATGTACTATGCTAACTGGTCAGGAGCTGATTGTGTTTTCTCTTCTCAAAGGGCTGCTGATTTTGTTGCAAAGTCTGCTGCAGAAATTTCCAATCCAGAGCTTCTTAGTCATCTGAAGGCTACAGTTGTGCAAGTCAAGAATCTTCATAATCGATTTGATGAAACTCATAAAGTGGTTACTGAGTTGAGAGGTGATTTGGTTGCTAAGGATATATCTTTGAAGAATGTCAGATCCCTTTATTTTAATCTTCTTGAAAATCAAGTTGATCTAAAGCACAGGCTAAGAAAGGTGGAAGAAAATCAGACTGTTATGTCTTCTCAACTTACTTCTATTGCTACATCACTAGAGTTGCTGACATCAGTTTTTATTCCTGATGATGTCAAAAAGGGGGAGAAAGTACCTAAAGACAAATGCAAAAGGACTCCAACCTTGAGACTGAGGGATGATTCTAATGATGGTGGAAGCAGAGGAGCAGAGAAAAGGTCAAAGTCTTCTCAAGAGCAATGGAGACTTAGGTCAAACTCTGCTAGACAGACATACTCTGAAAGAATAAACTCTGGTGGTCAATCTTCTTCAAGACTTAAGAGTCTAGTGATTTCATCAAATCCAACTACTGATGAAGAGATTGCTGCTAAGCTATTTATGGAAGAACATGGTGGTGAAGCCACAGTGGAAGATATGGATGCTGAGATGAAGCTTCTTGCTGAAGAACACCAGAAGAAGGTTGAAGCTGGTACTTACAAGAAAAAGGCCAAGGCTCCTAGGAGAAAGGAACTGGGAATTTCTATTAAAGAAAATGTGAACTCTCAACAGAGTTTACAATACACAAGGAGGCCTGTGATTGCAAATACTGATAAAGGAAAAGGTATACTGGTAGAAGAAGGACAGTTACCAAAAAAGAATTATTCAACCTCTGACGTTGCTCAAGTTGAATCAAGGCTAAATCAATCAACCTCTGACGTTGCTCAAGTTGATATTTCTACTAAAATTGTGACAACCTCTGACAATGCTCAAGTTGTACAAACTCAGCTAGCTCCACAACTCCAAGGTTTCAAAAGACCTGTACTTCCTGAAACTCTGAAGCTAGAAGCTGTGGACTTTTCTCAAACCAGAACAGTACATGGAAAGCAATCTTATGATAAATCTGGTTTGGGTTCACACAGAGAAAAGAGAATCAATAACAGTCCTTTTGACCATTCATCACTGGCAGAACCTGGTGTTGGGGTATCTCAAGAGAGCCTTGATAAACTAGAGTCTGTTCAGATGGTTTATCATAGAGGATTAAAGAAAGAGGTTCTGTTATACTTTATGTCTGATGGAAGAGTATACAGAGTAGGAGAAGCTGATGTTCAATTGAAACTATGGGAAGAGCTTGAGTATGTTCTATATCTTCTCAAAATCAAAAATAGAAGTACTCATAATGCTGCTCTAGTTCTAAGAGATAGGATGCTGAAAACAAAAGCTATGCTTGGAGGAGGTGTTTCAAGTGCATATATTCCTAAGTACAGAGATGCTTATGGAAAGATTGTTGAAATGAAAAGAAACAGTGCTAAGTTCAAGACAGCACTGGGGATAAAGGTTTTGGAATTTAACCTAGAGTCAGATAAATCTTACTTTATTCGGCTAGGGAATGAAATGAGAAAGAACAGCATTTATTCTCTGAGAGCTGCTATCTACCAGACTGGAGAAAGTGATCCAGAGCTTAAGGAATTGAAAGAAATCATGGTGGAAGAGCTAGAAAAAGCTGAAAGGAGGCTACTCATTGACTATCTCAGGACAGTGCCTGATATTGAAGAGATTAAGTAAAGTCTGACTGTAAGTTTTTAAATTTTTCCTTTCTAAGTTAAAGTTAAACTCTGTTATATTTTAAACACTGCATTTGTTATATGTTTTGACATCATCAATTATCTATTTAACTTGTACATTTTTATTATGCACAAGTTGGGGGAGATTGTTAGATATAATTGCTGACGTTTGTTCATCAGTGTTTAAGTACCAGGTACTCATCAGAGTTTACTAGAAGCCAGTCAGAGTTTGTTAAAGTCTGACGGGGTGAAAGTTTGGTTTAGCTGTCGGTGCTTAATTGAAGATTCTAGAAGCAATATATTCTGAAGATGGAAAGAAGCAGAATATATTGAGATGGCTAAATAAACGGAACAGAAGACAGAAGCAATCCTAGATTGATATAAATTGTATAGCTGATTTATAGGATATCAATTAGAGATTGATTATGTAACTGTGTATTATATAAACACAGATAGGTTAACCCTAAAAGGGAGGCGAATACTGAATACATTATTCTTGTAACCTAGCAGCTCTCTGTGATATTTTACATCACGGAGAGAAGAGTTATTTAATATAATTCAGTTTATTGTCCATAAACAGTGTTCTTGATTGTTACTCTCATACATATATTGATTATATATTGTGTATTCGGCCTAACAAAGTGCTTGATCACCAACAGGAAGGATGAGAAGCTTACTCTACTGGGAGTGAGAAAAGGAAATTTGTTTATAGCTGACTTAAGTTCTACCAGTGAAGGAGAAGTTACATGTTTCTATGCAAAGGCATCTTCAGAACAAAGTTGGCTATGGCACAAGAAGCTCTCACATCTGAACTTCAAAACTATGAACTCTTTGGTAAAGAGAGAGTTAGTGAGAGGGTTGCCCCTGATGGAATTCAATCAGGAGGGACTATGTGAAGCATGTGAAAAAGGGAAGTCGAAGAAAGCATCACATGGAAGCAAAGGAATGACAAGCATTACTGAACCATTACAGCTGATTCATATGGATTTATTTGGTCCAGTTAATGTTATGTCACTTTCAAGGAATAGATATGCATTGGTGATGGTGGACGACTACTCCAAGTACACGTGGGTGTTGTTCATACAAACAAAGGATGAAGCAACACAACTAATCATTGATCACATAAAAAAGATAGAAGTGGAAGCTAAGCTACCTGTGCGGACAATCAGATCAGAAAATGGAACTGAATTCAAGAATGCAGTTCTAAATGATTTCTGCTCAGAGAAAGGAATATCAAGACAGTTTTCAGCACCAAGAACTCCTCAACAGAATGGAGTAGTGGAAAGGAAGAACAGGACCTTGGTTGAAGCAGCAAGGACCATGTTGAGTGAATCAAAACTTCCCACTTACTTTTGGGCTGAAGCAGTGAATACAGCTTGCTACACTCAGAATCGAACCCTGATCAACAAAGATCATGAAAAGACTCCGTATGAGTTAATGGCCAACAAGAAACCAACACTGAAGTACTTTCATGTGTTTGGTGCAAAGTGCTTTGTACTTAAAGATGGAGAACATCTTGGCAAGTTTGATGCCAAAGCAGATGAAGGCATTTTTCTGGGCTATTCTCTGGAATCTAAGGCTTTCAGGGTATATGTGATTGAAGATAAGAAGGTGTTGGAAAGCTTTAATGTAACATTTGACGACACCAAAAGACCAGGCCTGCAAACTGTAGAGAACTCTGAATCCTTGGTATTTGAAAATCTATCAGGAGATCTCTCTGACAATGAAGAAGTACCTGAAGTTGTTACAGTCATTAATAATAATCATAATGATAATGATTCTGGACAAAGTGGTGACCAAAGTGGAGATCCTCAACATTCTACAGGATCCACTAGTCAGTCTTCAGAATCAACAGATCAAACCGTCAACAACTCAGGGGGAGCAGGAGAAGGATCAACTAGTCACACTCCACAACATCTAGAACAAGGAGAATCATCAAGATCGCATCTGCCAAGACAAAGGGTATGGAATAGAGATCATCCCTTTCACTTGATCATTGGTGATCCGGACACAGGAGTGAGAACTAGGAGAACATCACAAAATGAATGTCACTATTCTGGTTTTCTTTCAGAAACAGAACCTAAGAAAGTTGAAGATGCTCTAGATGATCCAGATTGGGTGATTGCTATGCAAGAGGAACTCAATCAGTTTGAAAGGCAGAAAGTTTGGAAGCTGGTACCCAGGCCTAAGGGAAAATCTGTTATTGGAACACGATGGGTATTCAGAAATAAGTTGGACGAAGATGGCATTGTAACGAGAAACAAAGCCAGACTGGTTGCTAAAGGTTACTCTCAAGAAGAGGGTATAGATTATGATGAAACCTATGCACCAGTAGCAAGACTTGAGGCCATCAGAATGTTTCTGGCATTTGCTGCACATTCCAATTACAAGGTATATCAAATGGATGTGAAGAGTTCTTTTCTGAACGGGGAGTTAGAAGAAGAAGTGTATGTGGAACAACCTCCAGGTTTTGAGGATTCAAAACTGGCAGACTTTGTGTACTTTCTATTCAAAGCTCTCTACGGACTCAAACAAGCTCCAAGGACATGGTATGACACTCTCTCTGAATTCTTACTTGAAAATGATTTTACAAGAGGTGTCGTAGACAAAACTCTCTTTGTCAAAAAGCATAAAAATGATTTGATATTGGTGCAAGTATATGTTGATGACATAATATTTGGTTCTACTAATGATGATCTATGCAAGAGATTTGCTAAGTTAATGCAGAGTCGTTATGAAATGAGCATGATGGGTGAATTGTCATTCTTTCTTGGACTGCAAGTATACCAAAAACAAGATGGTATATTCATTTGTCAGTCCAAGTACATCAAAGATCTTCTGAAGAAGTATCAAATGGAAGACTCATCTACAGCAAAGACTCCTATGCCAACTGCCACTAAGCTTGATAAGGATGAAACTGGTAAGAAGGTTGACATCACAGGCTACAGAGGTATGATAGGCTCATTACTTTATCTCACTGCAAGTAGACCAGATATAATGTTTGCAACATGCTTGTGTGCTAGATTTCAGTCTGATCCTAAAGAATCTCATCTAATAGTTGTTAAACGAATATTTAGATATCTTAAGGGAACCCCAAATCTTGGAATTTGGTACCCTAAAGATACAGGATTTGATCTTATTGGATACACAGACTCTGATTTTGCAGGTTGTAAGATTGATCGGAAGAGTACTTCAGGAAGCTGTCAGTTTCTTGGAAGAAGGTTAGTTTCCTGGTATAGCAAGAAGCAGCATTCAGTTTCCACATCAACAGCTGAGGCTGAATACATTGCTGCTGGTAGCTGTTGTGCTCAGATCTTGTGGATGAGAAACCAACTCCGTGACTATGGACTTTTGTTGACAAAGATTCCAATATTTTGCGACAACACAAGTGCCATAGCAATCTCAAACAACCCAGTGCAACACTCGAGGACGAAGCACATCGACATCAGGTATCATTTTATCTGAGAGCATGTCATGAATGGAACTGTGGAGTTACATTTTGTACCCACAGAGGATCAAATTGCAGACATCTTTACTAAACCGCTTGATGAATCCACTTTCAATAAGCTGGTTGGTGAACTTGGGATGTTAAATCTTTCTAATTGATTTTAATTAGAAGTCAGTAACTGCAGATAGTCCTAGTAAATACATGAGTTTGAGAATTTCTATATCCTTAGGACTCGTGAGTTTATTTTCTGGAAGAATTCTCGTAGTTAGGATTTTTGTACTAATTTTATGTCATAATTATGGATGATATATCTTCTGGCATTTAATTAGTTATTAATTCTAAAAATTATTTAGGTGCTAATATTTGTTCTAAATATTCTAGCATCTATTTAATTTGAATTAATTTGCTTTGTTTTTAACATTGTAGATTAATGCAGCATAATTGATTAGATTTTAATTGGTTAATATCACTTAATGATATTTAATTGATTTTATTCTAAGAAAATTGTGAATTTTCTGTTAAGAATTGATTTTGGTAAATTTGAAAAGATTTATTAGAATTAAAACTAGGCAGGAAATAAAAGTTTCTGATTCTTAAAACAAGAACAGGTTTTAGGAATTGGAAAAGAAGCAAAAATATCGATTTTTAGGATTTTCGATGGATTTTCTGAGTATTAGACAAAAAGTATCGAATGAAATATTCGATGGTTTTTTGAAAAATAAAAGAAATCTATCGAAGGATATATCTCGATAGTTTTTGAAATTCAAGGGAAAATATATCGAATAGAATTCACTTAATGCAATATATGAATTCTCGATACTTTTTCAATAATTACCTCGATAGTTTTTGCATTTTTCAAAGAAGTAACTTTCGATAGTTTTTCAGAAATCCGTTTCAAATTCAAAATTCTCATATACTTCGATAGTTTTTAGAAAACCATCGAGTACAGATGACCATTTTGCCCCTCTGAAAATCCATCGAAAGTTCATTTAAAAACTATCGAACCATGTAAAGACTATTTTGCCCCTGTCAGTTTCAAAAGTATATAACCGTGCCTTAGCTCTTTTCTTTTCATTTTCACAGATCTGAGAGAAGTGATTTTGTCGATTTCTATACTTACAAAGATATACACACAGATACAAGAACTCTATTCGATAGTTTCTTCAAGTTTAATCAAGAAAACCTTAAAAAAATTACTGTTTGTCACTGTTGATTGATTTCTAACCGTGAAAAGTTAATCTTTTTTGAGTTTTTGGCACTTTCTGGGTAAGAAACCATCGAAGTAGACTTTTGAATTGAATATTGGTTAGTATTCAAGGATTCTAAAGTTTACAGGTGTTCGAATTTTCTGTGTTAGTGTTAAAAGGGGTTATTTGGTTTTTAGGGTAATTTTGTGTTAAGAGTTTGATTAATTAGAAATAATTAATTAAATTTAAAAGGAAAATAGTTTTGGTTTATTTAAATTTTCTGGAAATTTTAAAATGGCTGGAGAATTTATTGTTACCAAAACTAATCATGTCTCGTTTCAGAACTTGCAATCCATAACGAACTTACAGTTTCGTGCATGGGCACAGTTTTTGAACACACGTTCATTAGTGGCATATGCTGTGAGTACTCCCATGGTCCTTTGCATCGATCAATTGACTGCGTTGTACACAACCGCCACGGATACAAGTGAGAATAATATAAGGTCCTTCAGTTTTGTTGTGCCAGGGGGCAGAACAATTAGGGTGACGGAACATGATTTTAATCGAATCTTACATTTTCCTACAGAAAACCTTGTTCCGGATCCCACGACTGAGGAGATACATGCTTTCTTCACTCTCATTAGAAGTCAACGACCTAACTTCTTTGTGGGAGAGTTTCTGAAACATTACTTGCCAAAGGCATGGAACTTTTTCTTTCATACCCTAATCCATGTTTTTACTGCCAAGCTAACAAATCTGCATGGTATTCCCTTATTCCTTCAAAAGATAGGGTTTGCCATTGCCAACAATAGGCATATTAACATTGGACGGTTACTGATTGATCAAGTAATCATATACATGGGACCACTGGATGAAAGAACGGGCATAGATGAAGATGTGCTTTGTTTCTATCCTAGGTTCCTACAGCTAATTCTCAATGATATCTTAACAGATGATGAGCGCGAGACATTCGCCGAAGAGGAGACCATGGAGTGTATGAAGATGAAGAGCAATCCCATAACCGCTCTGATAAGGAAGAACAACTATCTTCCAGGGGTACCCACTGTTCTCACTGAATATCTAAGAACGGTGCCCCTACCACTTCTACCCCCAGGGGAACAGGTAAATCAAGGTAACATTCCTGAACCTGAACTGGCTCCTGAACCACAACCTATAGATGTTGATCCAGAGCCCTTAGTGGCCATTCCTGACCAGGAGGTTGCAAACCCACAACCTCTAACCACGGTCGAAGATCCTTTGGACGAGCCAAATGAAAACATAAACGAAGCTCCTTCCCCTACTATACCCAGTATACAGACATCCATGAGTGTAGAGGGAGATAGTGCCTTAGCAGCACCACATAAGGAGATACACCCTTCAACAGCAGCTCTGCCTATCTCTAAAAGGAGAAGAACAGAAACCGAGGCAACTGTTGATACTTCATTTCTCTCATCCAAAGAACCCTTCACAGATTTTTCTGATTTTGATTGGGCAATGCTAACTAAAGCCATATCTGAACCCATTGCTGAATCAAGTAAGGAAGAATTGACGGAAGCAACTGGTGTTCCGACCATATTACGGTCAGGTTCACTGGTTGAAGGTTCTAAGAACCAAGGGTCTTCACAGACGTCGAGAGAAGGCTTTGACCTAAATGCACAATCTAAAGGGTCATTGTCTACCTCCCCAGATGGAACATATCTGGATCCTGCGGGTAAAGGGTCTGACGTAGGTGCAGATCGGCAACTCGTTGACAATGAATCAATTATTATTGAGGAGTTAACTGAGGTAAAGTCTTCACAGACTATCGGGGAAGATTCGGGATCTCTGCTGTTAAAAGAGCCTGTTTCTAACCCCCTAGAGATTCAAACTCTAGATCCTACAAAGGATATATCATCTAAGGATGATCAGCAACTTGGTTTAACCAAGGACGGGGACTTGCGAAGCCCCATTGCACCACCGGTGACCTCCTTAAGGATGGCTACGGTGTTTTATTCTGCAGGTACAATCAGCACAAAGGATTTGAGTGAAACAAAAACACTTACACCTGGCCTGAGTGGGAAAGGAAAAATGATTCAAACACCGACAGAAACGTTGAGTGTACACCCAGAGCCAAATGTGAGGAGTGACACCCTAACCCTACCTAATATTGATGATTTGCTGTTACCGACAAAAAGAGAGCTACAAGTTCAATCTTCCCTCAAGGAGATGACAGTTCATGACAAAGAAGGAAATCCATTATTCAAGGTTCCACTGCGACCTTCCTTTGACCAAGGGATCTCCTCTAGTCAAGCCAATGCTTCTTTAAAGACTATTCAAGAGAAGGTTGACTTGGCTGCAGCTGATTCCAGAAGAACATTCAGGGTCATTGGCAGTGCATCTGGCACTATAACAGGTACGAAGCAGGCAGTGGACTCCTTAAAGAAGGAAGCTATGGATGAACTGATCGAGTTGAGGACGGACGTCAAGGAACTTAAAGATGGTTTCATGAATGAAGTGGATGCTTTGCAACAAGGACAAGAAGCTTTGAAAGAAGACGTTCTGGTTATCCGGGATGGTCAAGCTAGGGTAAAAGATGCAATGAACACCCTTTCTAGAGTGGAGTCTAAGCTGAACCAGAGATTGGACAAGATTGAGAAGACTACCAACTCCAGATTGGATGACATTGACCTGAAGCTGGCTTCTATGCAAGAGATGAATAAGGATCTATTGGATTTCATGGAAAATCAAAGTGATGGAGTACAGTCGATATGGACTATGCTGAAGAACCAACAAACTGGCCAACCTGGTCCTTCAAATCAGCAACCTGATCCTTCTACTACCTTTTATGCTGAGGATGCTTTTATCGAGGATTCCTCAACTAAGGGGGAGAAAGTTGGAGAAGGGGAGAAAGAGAAGCCTAAGGATGGATGGGGAGTTTGGGAGACAGTTGAAGCTATTCCTATCAGACAGTACTGGATAGAGGAACTTGTAGAAGAAGAGAAGGAGAGTGAAGAGGAATTTGAGGTCATGCATGAGGAACCTAATCAAGAGGAGCATGAGCCATATTATCCAGAGCCCGTTGAACATCCAATCTGGGAGGATATTATGGAAGAAGAAGCAAATTCTCTATCACCTGAAGAAGAAGCTGCCTTGGAAGCAATAAGAGCTCAGAGAGATGCAATAGATGCCAGGCAAGCTGAGAAAGAGAAACAGCAAGCAATTCTGAGGAGTGAAAAACTGAAGAGATTCAAAGTGTATAATGAAGTGAGGAAGAAGAAGATGATAGATCTGGCAAAGAAAGATGGTACTGAATGGGAAATGGCTTATAAAACCTTTTGCGGAGTTGAAGACGGATTAGAAGTCAATGACAATGCTGAGGTGGAAGTTATTATTCAGGACATCAGAAGTGCTAATCTTGAAGATCAGACTTACTTTAAAGCACTGAGAAGCTCTATAATCTGTCTGAATGCTGGGGTTAAAGCAAATGGTGCCTGGAGCTTATTAATCAGTTTTCTGGAGAAAGGTACATTTGTGATTTCCACTAAGTTTTTAGAACAGAGGACATACACAGAATTGCAGGCTATACTCATCAAGATCCAAAGAACTACAAGGCTAAATGAACTGCTCCGTGAGCATGTTAAGGAGATCGTGATGAAAGTCGGTACAGAGATTACTGAAGATCCCCCAATGGTTAGATTCATGACGAATGACTTGTTCAGAATCTGCTATTTGGCTGAGGACAAACTGAGAGACTATCCAAGCAACTATCTTATATCAGTTGAGAAGTATCTTAGATCCATTGGATTCACATCAACGGAGAAGGACAAAGCAGCAGACACTCTTAGAAGATTTCTAATGGAGAATGTTCCTTACTATAGGAAAAGAGTGGAAAGAGGATTGGAAGTGCATACCAGACTTCCAAACATGCCAAAGCTAAACAAGAAAGATGTTAACATTGCATGGTTG
Source organism: Heracleum sosnowskyi (assembly GCA_030848705.1). Taxonomy (NCBI): domain Eukaryota; kingdom Viridiplantae; phylum Streptophyta; class Magnoliopsida; order Apiales; family Apiaceae; genus Heracleum; species Heracleum sosnowskyi. Next base: position 27,733,850 of record CM061243.1, read on the forward strand.
TGGGCTGGAGTGGGTCAAGAGGTTGAATATATTGGAAGACACATCCAAGGAGCAATCCTTAAACCTGGAGAACCACTGCACTATCTATCAGTGATTGATTATCAAGCTGCTAACTCCGATCCAATGATTGAAGAAGGTGAGATTGGAATGGACTGAAGATTGAAGCAAAGAACAAAAGAACTATCAGCTCAGACTAGAGGAGCAACTTCATTGTACAAGTTTAATTGTTTTTTGATTTATGAAATCTGGAAATGTATATATATCTGATCCAGAATGCATTTAATATTATTACGCTATCTTACTTTAATTAGTTTAATGTTTCCTTAGTTAGTTGAGTTATCCTCGAAGTATTTGCTTGTCGAACTCTATCCAATCAAATAGGGGGAGATTGTAAAGCATAATGTAACATAAGATGTAAAAGAGATAACTACAACTCAACAAAGGACAAGACAGACAATAATATTAACAGAAGCACAGGAATCCAGAATCAAAGAAGAAAAGGTAAACTCAAAAAATCAAAATACGTTATGTATTTTTGAAGTCCGTAAACAGGTCACGGAAAGAAGTTCATGAAAATGTTCAAGCCTCAGTGACAGCTAAAGAAACAAGACTTTCAAGACGACAGAAGTATGTGAATGATTTAGGGTTAAGTACCACGGGATTCCAGTGATTTAAATGAAGCAACCAGAACGACAAAGGACTTATCAGCAGCATTGAATTGAAGACATAAAAGAAGAATTGATCAAGTGTTATTCATCTGTGAACCAGACCAGTTGCACTAGGTGACTGCACTAAGAAGATCAAGTTGTTTTATCGTCTCGGAAGAAATTGATACAGTCTAAAACTAAAACACCCAGGAGTAATTACTAAAGGACAGAAGTAAAGAAAATGAATTCGATAGTTTTTCATTTGTGAAAACTATCGAATGAGTTTAAAAGTAATTATTTGAAAACCACTTTTACTTTATTTAGTATTCGATAGTTTTGTTTAAAAAACTATCGAATGGTAAATAAAGTAATTCCATTCGATGGTTTTCAAATTGGAGCAGGTGAAAAGTTTGGTTTGTCTGACAGGTTGATGAAGATCCAACGGCCAAGATTGTTTGTTCAAGTTTGGTTCGATGGTTTTCTAATCTAAGTCTACAATTAATACTGAGAGAAGAGTGTGTCTTCTTCAGTTAAGGCATTCTACACAAAGACATTACTGAGAGAGAGAACTGAGCCGGAGAAATTATCAGAGAATTTATAGTGCTCAGAATTTGATCATTGTTTTGAATTTGTGTAACCTTAAACTCATTGAAGCTAATCTACGGATTAGAAATTGTAGCACCCCTCGAGGTTTATATTTATAAAAAGATATATTCCCCGAAACTTGATTTGGTTTGGTGTGTTTGATTTCGTTATAGAACTGAAAGATTAATCCGCGAACGAAATTGAATTATTTGTGAGTATCGTATTCAACCCCCCCTTCTACGATACTTTGGACCTAACAGAGGTGAGTGCACACACTGACACAAACACTGCTTTGTTGTTAACCCAATTAGATGCTCTACAAAAACAGTTGCAAGAAACCCAGGCTGAAAACAACATTCTCAAAGCACAAGTGGTTGAAAAGTCTTCCACCCCTGTCACTAATCAGCTGGGTACTGTCAAGGATGATTTGGAAGGATTGAAGGGTACTCTACTCCCGAAGCTGAATGCCATCCAATAGTCTCAAGTACTTGTGGCTTCAGACATCTCTGATCTTACAACGTCAAATACTCAGATATTAGAGAGTGTCAAGGAGATTGCTACCATTTCTGCCAAGGTGAACTTTATTCTGCAAACAGCTGATGAAAATCAAACGTTTAATGAAGAAAGGATGTCAAGGATAGAAGGAGGGATGGAGCATCTTAATGAAGGGATGAAGCACTTGTATAACATGATCAAGAATTCACATCTACCCAATGCTGAACAGAAGACATTCTTTGAGGGTGATGCTGATGAGGATAATGATGATGTTGGAGGAAATGGAGGTGATCAAGGAGCTATAAGGGGAAGAAATGAGGTTAATCCTGATGCAACTCAAGTCAAATCTGTAGAGGATTCCTCAACTAAGGGGGAGAATATGGAGAAACAAGGAGGAGATCAAGCTGGAAGTCAAGCTGCTGGAGGTTCAGGCAAGGACAAAGGGAAGCAGAAGTTAACTTTTTCTGATGCTGACTATTATCAAGGTGAACATGGAGATTTTGACTATGTTGAATCTGAAGAAGCCCCCGAAGATATCTTTGGTGATTTGGAGGTTGAAGATGAAGCTGATTATGCTGACTGGGAAGATGAGTCAAATGTTGATCCTGTCTTTGAAGCTGAGTTAGTAAGACAGAAGGCTGATCTGAAAAGAAGATAGGAGGAGAATGTAAAGGTATCTGACATCATTTCTAAGCATCTTGTCATTCAAAAAGCTGAACAACAAGAAAAGCAAAGGCTTCACAATCTGAAGGTTAGTGAAAGAAAATTGAATGTGAGGTTGAAGCAAGGAGAAGAATGGGACAAGGCTAGAGAGATGTTTGCACATCAAGAAGGAACTAACAATGATGGGAAGTTTCTTGGGATGTTAGAAAGATACAAGAAGGTCAATCCAGACAACACAATATATATGAAAGCTCTTCATGCAGAGATTTCAAGGATCACAACTGGATTTGACAGAGTTAGAAAGGAGTTGAAGATCTATGTCTACACTCATAATGAGGGAACTTTTCTAGTTTCTCTCAATCTTCTGGAAAGCAGAACTCTCTCTGAACTATGGGTGTTCATGTGCAAGGTGAAAAGAACTTCTCAATTAGCTGAGCTGCTGCATGACCAGCTAAAAGACTTTGCAATAAAAGCTAGTCCACAAGTGGTGGAAGTGCCTTATGAAGTTAAATTTTATAAAGGAAGGGCACTTCAGACTTGTGGTGTGGATCCAATCTCTCTGAAAGATTTTCCTGCCAAACATCTTGTCTACTTGGAGAACATGTTGAGGACTTCAGGATTTGCTACACAAGAGAAGACAGAAATTGCTGATTTGATTCAAGACTATTGTATAGCCAATATTCCAAGGTATCATCAATTGAAGAATAGGCTGAAGAAAGTCACAACTCAACCTGTCAGACCTAGTGGCATTACTTCTGAATCTGATCGTGTTCTGGACAAGGATTTGCTTGAAGCACTTGAAGAAGGAGAGATGATGGATGAAGAAATCTGAAGAAGCTCTGTTTGTAAATGTTAAATGTTTAGAGCTTAGGTGATTCAAGATATGATAAATGTATTCATATGTTCAGTCTAGAGGAACATCTATCTTGTACTTACCTTTAATGTTTGAATCTGGATAATGTTAAATGAAATCCAGAACTTTGTGTTATTACCTACTTAGCTTTTAATGTATTATTTCTACTTGTTTAGTTAGTTGAGTTATCCTCTAGGTATTTGTTTGTTTTTCTCTAACAAACAAATAGGGGGATATTGAAAGGCATATGTTTAGGCCTATTTGTTTACATCGAGGAATTAACTCAACATTAAACAAGTCTGTAATAAGTAAGTAATAATTCAAATTGTCACAGGAATCTCAGAAGATTATAACAGTCAAAAGAATGAAGATAAAAGTCATCTACAGACTTGAAGTTATTCTACATTGAAAGAAGTTCATTAATTTGATCAAGCCTCAGTGAAGTTTTCAAGTAAGTGGATTTATTAAAGTGATAGAGATTTCAAGAGTGTGACAATAAAGGTACAGGTTACAGTGGTTCGTTGAAGAGAGTTAAAGAGAAGAGAATCAGAGTTTTCAAAGTCAAAAATGAAGAACATCCATTGAAGTTAGTCGCTCATGAACCAGACAGTACATCGAGCGTCAACAACAGTCAGTGGTAGTTTATCATTAATTAAAGTTGTTCTCTGGACTATTTCTTTATTTAGGAAATTAGTTTTTATTCTCCTTTAATTATCTATGTTAATTAATTAATTTAACAAATAAATTAATTCTGAAAGAATTAATTTATTTGGTAAATTAATTAAGTAGATAATTAATTTAGAATTAATTCTAAGCTTTCTAAAGTCAGAAAGACTTAAAGTAATTTCAGAAAGACTATCTTGGTAGTCTTACCGAAAGTCTTTATATAATTACTTAGTATTTTAGAAAGTATTTCTATTATTCACTAAGTCCTACCTAAAGTCTTTATAGACTTAGGATAGTATTTATGAAAATAGAAATAGTCTTTCTAGGTACAAAATTAGTCTTTCTGTTAATTAGAATAGTCTTTCTACTTTAATTAGGATAGTCTTTCTACTTTAATAAAGTAGATTGCACGTGCAGTGTGTGTTAATCAAGTGGATTGGTTAAATAGAAATGCAAGATCAGACAGAAGAACACAAAACTTAACATTCCATCTATTCAAGAACTTTCTGTCAAGAACAAAGATCACTGCCGAATCATTTTCTGTGAACAAGAAATTATTTCTAGACCTCAGTGTTGAATTCTAAACCACTAGAAATCATTTGCTTGTATTGTATTGACTATCTAGCGGATCTTTATCCCTAGAACGAATCTCAAATTATCATTTATCGTTATATCTTTTTATTACAAAAATAAATAAATTCATGTCGAATTTATTCTAGATTTGTTTTAATTAGTTTGAGTTTTTATTCTGTAATCAGTACCAAAAATTTTAACACCTTTCAAGTTTAATATAAGTTATATTTAACTTGAATTCTGTTTCATTTAATTCCGCACCAATTTGTTATTGAACTGTTTTATTCATTAACGGACAAATTCGATAAAACGGTATAGTTTGTATTCAACCCCCCTTCTACAAACATATCGGGACCTAACAGGTTTTAAAATAAATAAGTAAGAGGTTGCCCGTGATATTTTATGAAAATGAGGGTTTTTAGTAAGGAAAAATAAAAAAGTAACATATTTTAGTTAAAAAAAGGTAATTGCCCCTGATTTTTTTCGCAAAAAAGATGATTTTGTTAGAGAAAATAGAAAAAATAATGTATTTTAGCTGAAAAAGTAATTGATTATAAATAATGTTTTTATGTAATAATATTTTTTTTAAATAAACAAGGGTAATTTAAGTAAAATCACTTGGTACCAACCGACCGACTAAACTTTTAATGTTTCGTATATTATAAGATACTAGCTTAAAACATGTGCGATGCACATATTGTTTCTAATAACTGTTAATTTTATTATTTATATTTTATATTTTATTAATTGCATTTGTTAAAAATAATAAGTAGGCGTGTTAAACTTTTTAAAATAATTAAAAGTATTAAAATATATTTTAAAATAAATAATTAATGGTTTGCCCTTGATATTTGGAAAATGAGGGGTTTTAATAAGGAAAAACAGAAACTAACATGTTTTCGTTGAATTTTAAAATATAAAAGTAACGGTTTGCCCGTGATATTTTTGGAAAAAGATGGGTTTTAGTAAGAAAAATAGGACAATTAAAAGTATTAAAATAGGTTTTAAAATAAAGAAGTTAAGGGTTTGACCGTGATATATTTGGAAAATGAGGGATTTTAGTAAGGAAAATAGAAAAAATAACATATTTTAGCTGAAAAAGGTAATTGCCCGTGATTTTTTTAGAAAGAGAAGGGATTTTGTTGGAAAAAAATAGAAAAAGTAATGTATTTTAACTGATTATAATAATGTTTATAATAATTAAATAAGGCAAGTAACGTACCAAAAAACAGGTACCAAAACTTTTAATGTTTCGTCTTTAATAATATAATAAAAAGTACTATATATAATATTATGTAGTATTTTATCCAACGACTCTTGTTATATTGATTTAAATGATCCAACGGTTGAGAATGAAGTGACCAAAAACTATGGAGGACCAGACTACGACCCAACTACAAAACTTTTAATATTCCGTCTTTAATATAATAATATAAATATAGTATAGATTATATATATATATATATATATATATTTGATTTGTTTCTTAAATAGTTAGTATTTAAAATTTTTTAAAAAATATTATAGGGCCGCTGCGAAGCACGGCTTTGTCGACTAGTACTTATAAAAAAAAGAAAACGAGAGCGGTGAGGTGTCCCCTCTCAAATCGCTTGAATCTATTTTTCTAATTTTCTCAAAATTTTGAATTAATAATACAAAAAATTAGAAAAGTCTCGATTGTCATTTGAATCTCTACTATTACTAATATTACTAATAGAGAAAACTAAATATACAATTTGCCTCTTAAATCTTTACTACTAGAAGAAACTAAATATACATTTTTAATATTCTCACATTTAAATTTTTTACTAATTGAGGAAAGTAATATACAATTTAATCTATTAAAAATTGAAATTTTCCTTTTTAATTCCTAATTTGTAGAAAATGTAGTACTTATAAAGACAAGTATTCTAAAAATAATAAATTTAATCAAATCTAGAATCAATTGACTATATCTATAATCCTATAATTATAAACTTAATTACATTCTATAATAAAAAAATTTATTAAGAATTCGGACGATTTATATAAACAAATTTTTAGTCCAAAAGTTTTTGTTCTCTGTTTCATCGAGCTCAAATTTGTGTTTACTTTTAGAATATTTATATTCTCATACCCGAACTTTTTCTCACTTACTCTTGGTTTTGATTGTTTTTGTTTAAAAGAAGATATAGGAAATAAAACCAAAGTTTTGTTATACTACAAAAAAAGAGGAATTCGATGACATTATTTATATTATCAAAGTAAGAAAGTGGGTGCATGTATGATGACGTTTTGCACATATCAATTCTGATTCACACGAATTAATCTCATCTCTCAAATCCTACTAGGCTACTATAGACCGCAAGGTAGAGATTTTACGCCATCTAATTTAGTTTTTATATTATTTTGATCAAAGCTTTGGTATATTAATTCTCTATTTTTGTGTTTTTTTTTTGGATTTCCTCTTGTTATTCAATATAGTACATCTAATCATTATTAAATGTAGGTTCTAGTCCAAAATTCCTAAAAATGAAAATTTTAAAGCTATTTCCAAGGCTATAAAGGTGAGATTTTTAACTACTGTATTGTATTATATATCAAGAATACAAAATAAATTTGCAAATCATGTAATTTATTTAGTAAATTAATGTGTTATTTGTTAAATTTGGTAATAATGAGAGAGCGGCTCACTGAGAAAAACATCTTTAAAAAAAGGGCGGTTCATTAGCAGCAACGTATTATATGTTAAAATTAAATATTAATATTATGTTAGGTATTTTAAAATATAAGTTGTAGTTTAAATTTTGAAAAAAATATAAATGGTAATCAATATAATAATATTCAACATAATATTAAAATAATTAAAATATTAAACAATTACTTTTTTTATATTTATTCAGAATTTCCGTGAATCACCAAGACGACATCAAAAATCCAAAAGAAACTTTATGTTAGATATATAATTATTTATTTTATTTAAACATAATTTTTGAAAAAATTCGAGAAATTATTATAAGGTCGCTGCGAAGCGCGGCTTAGTAACTAGTTTTTTCCCTAAACGTAGTATGATACTATGATGTACTCTTCTACTTTTTTTCTTTCTAAGCAATAGTATGATGTATTTTTTAAATGTAATAACTTATATTTTGTATTATACTAGCTTATAAATATGGGGTTTTTTACATCTATCTATTCAATGTTTCGGCATCAATATTATATTATAAATAGTAAAAAAACATTTAAAAAAATATTTTTTATTATAAATGTTGCCCATTTTATTTTTAGAAAAGGAATTTTTTTAGTTTAAAATGTAATAAAAGTTAATTTATTTTAACTGAAAAAAGGAAATTGGTTATTTATTAATAATTAGTAATTATGAATAATAATATTGTTCTTTTATATAGGCTGATAGCCCAAAATATCTATTTTCCAGCAAAACATACCCAAAATACCAATATTCATTAAACATGGCCCTAAATACTCACCGGATACTCCACTGCAACTGGAGTATTAGGATGATACACCACTCCCAAAGAGTATCAGGAATATACTCCACTAGTGGTGGAGTATCAAGTCGAATACTCTAGTGACAGTGGAGTATCAGGTCAGATACTCCATCGATATAGGAGTGTCGGAACGTCAGATACTTCACTGACAGTGGAGTATCAGGTCGGATAGTCCACTAGAAGAGGAGTATCACTTCTGACGCTCTACTGGGTGATACTCCACTGGAAATGGAGTATCTGCCCAACGTGGGTATTTTGGTTAGTGTTTCAGACTCCACTAGAAATGGAGTATCCGCCCAATGTGGGTATTTTTGTTAGTGTTTCAGAAAATGATTATTTTGGGCAAATAAACTTTAAAAATAAGATATTTTGGTCATTTTCTCTTTTTTTTACATATATGTTGCTCGTGTTTTTTTTTAAAAAAAAGGGTTGTTTTAGTAAAAAAATAATATAATAAGTGATGTGTTCAAGTTGAATAAACATAATTAATTATAAATAGACTAGTATATATCTTTATTAAAATATATACTCTTTATCAATCAGAATTATTTTTCCGGTGAAATAGAAAGTACCAAAATATCATATATTTAATATTGCTTCTCATTATATAGTTTATTTAATTGATTTTACTTCAAATTCAGCTTCGATTTCCCGTGCAACTATATAATTGTACAAAATTTATTATTTAATTTCATAATTAAATAATATTTATATATTATGGACTTTAACCCTGAGATTCAATTCTCCACAACTACATATTTAATATTTACTCTTTATTATTAACAAGGGAAATCTCTTTCTGGTCGAACACAATGTACCAAAATACTAAATTTTGGTTGTCATTGTTTAGTTAATTAATTGATTTCCTTTCAAACTCGGTTTTGATTCCTTATCACTACATAATTAGACAAGATTTATTTGAAAAGACAAGTACTAGAAAATCGGGAGAGTATTCAGAATTAGTACTCGGACAACTAATCAAATATTATTTTCATAAATTTCATTTAAAATATTAAATTTATATGTCATAATTTCGTGTATAAATGCCAAAAATCATATATCTTTTGTTATTTGCTAATAATCTAATAGAAATATTAAAATTATAATTGATAATATTTTTAACAATGTACTAACAACAGTAATGTTCAAATATTAATATCACTTAATTTTTATCGATACAAGAAAAATAAGTTATACATGCATTTTTGCAACATCATTTAAATTAACAGTAAATAATTGAATAATTTAAAATCAGGTTAACTCCGCGTACTCGGAATTTTACCAAATATTGACTAAGTTATGTAAAAATGAGATTTAAAGTTCACGATTCGGATCACATTACACCCTATAAATAAGTACTCGGATCAAGTACTAAACCAAGTTAATAATTTTTAAAATCGAATAAAGTACATCAACGCCAACACTATTTGTAACACCCCCTCCCCAAAATGAGATGCAGGTTTAATTTTTAAACCATAAATATATAGGCAGGACACTAAAATTTATAAAATAGTATTAAATCTCTAACCAGTTCTAACCGGATATTATAAAATTATTTAAATAGGCATTAAAACATTAAATAATGCTACAAGTTGATAAGTCCTAGTGAACATAAATGAAGGGGTAGCTCTCCATCACATAGTCCGAAATCCCCCTAAATACCTGCCATGAAAAAAAACGGCATGAGCCAAATGCCCGGTACAGATTGGAGTACAATTTTATAAAACAGAAAACAAGATAAATATTTTGACATTTTCAATAGAACATTAATCTTTAAAATAAAGTTGAAGCAACGAGGGGTTATGATATTTCATACCGAGATCAGAACAGATATATATACACACATCATAGGGTACCTAATGTGTTCAACAAACCGGATAACGCGTACGACATATACAACGTCACCGTCAAATCAAATCACAAATCACAAACTCTGGGTGCACCCACATATCCTGAAACAAATATCAAAATAGCCAAAGCTCCTCCCAAGAGCTAACAGAAGGATACGTCATGACCAATCACACTGCCATGGAAGTGTCATGTCACTGGTGCCGCGGTGACATGAATGTAGTACCCCTACAACTGGTTAACTCGGTTTACCCTATATCACTAAGGGTTCAAATAAAATACTTCACGATTTTCAAAATCACTTGATGCAGATATTTCAAATATTTTAAACAGATATTTAAGTGAATTCCAAAATCACTAAACAGATATTCAAATATTTCGGAATGGAACTAAAACAAATTTAAACATTTCGGAACAGAACTAAAATAGATACTTTAATATATTGAAATAGAACGGAGAAAAATATTCAAATATTTTAATAGGATATCTATGATGCATACTTTCTTAGAAAACCCCAAAATAGATATTTATGTATTTCAAAATAACTTTAAAAAAATAATTTTAAAGAGTCAAAACGGATAAGAATAGAACATATTTGAGAACATAACGAATCAAACATAGATAGTGCTAATATGAGTACTGCCGAATGAAAAGGGAGAGAAATCCGTACCTCAAATGTAGCAACTAAAATACTAACGAAATCCGCAAACGATCTACTATATTCTCGGCTCCAAATCTATTTAGAAAAAGTATATTTTATTATCAAAATATATTTATTATTTAACTATACTAGTATAATCCATAACTTATCATTATTGAACAATTATAATATTAATACAGACACATTGACGTTACCACAAGTTTCATTAGACCTTGTGACAACAACTCAAATCCTTCTATACCTATAGCCCGACTATTGCATACATTTTAATAAATTAATTATTAATAATAGATACATGCACAATTACTACAATAATTTTTTTTTTGCTAATTTGTAACAAATTACCAAAGTACCAAATTTGGTACTCAAACTTGTTAAAATCTAGATTGAATCACAATTACTACAATAATTTTGTTGGACTTCTGTAAGCTAATTGATATGGGCTGAAAATAATCCTAGAAGCATAGTTAATGATGTATTAATTAGACCTAGATTGGTCCAAGAGTTAGACCTGATAAATGAGGCCCGAAACCCAAATTATTTATTAATTTCGTAATTAATAAATAAAGAAAATGTATAGCTCATAAAGAGAGTCCAAAGTGTGTTAAATTCTTCAAAGATCAGCCACCAAGGCATACAAACCTAATAGGAGTCAGCCTCCTACAAACAAGGATTCACAATCCTGCTCAAGTCACCTAATTCTACCCTAAATCCAAGGCTCCTGACGCCTATATAAAGGACCTGATCCTTCAATCAGAACTACGTTTTTTGGCTTGATTCTCAGCACTGATTGAGATACATAGGCATCTTGTGAGGGCAGATTTAGCCACGAAACACGAGACCAGCCATTAAAGCTCGAAAAGCTCTTAAACCCTAGCATTAAATTTGAAAGTACGTTTTTTATTCCACAACATTTGGCGCCGTCTGTGGGAAGACAACATCAACCATGACAAATACACAAAGAACAAATCGAGAAACTCAGACTTCTGAAGGACTTCCTCCTACCTCTCAAACAGAGACTCATGGAAGCCAACCGCTGCCAACTACTGGCACTCAAAGGGCGAGTATCCCCCTCACCACTACCCAAGGACCAGAAATCCCAATTTCGGTTGAAGGGACGAATCCCCTGCAAATGGTTGTTCATGGACCTAATCCTCAAGAGAATACTCTCCAGCAACCAATCACAACCTCTCCACTGCTCATGAATGCACCACGTGGCCTTCAACTTCACACCACGGATCTTTCCCAATACGCGACTCAAACTCTTGGGATGCCAACCTATGGTATGCCACCTCGACCCACGGTGGGCAGTAGTGGTATCAATCCAACCTACCATGAAGCATATGTACCCCCTTATATATAAGGTTTGGGACCCCAAAATCAGCAAACTCAAATTCGACAAACCCATTTGATTCAAGACTACTCAGGTCCCTATACTGAGGAGGAGAATTAATCAACTGGAGATGAGAGGGATGTTTCCCCAAGGAGGAGACGTTCTTCTCAAACAAATCGGGAACAACTCCAAACCACTATGGAAAGTATTGCGGCCCATGAGGCAGAGGCTGCAAGACTCAAGAAAGTACTGGTGGAAGAAAAGGCTGCAAAAGCACAAAGTCAAGCAACTGGAAGAGTCCCAATGATCAATCTAGATCTTGCACTGAGAAGAACCAAGAGGGCTGAAGCCCCAAAGGGTGATCCTACCGTGTTGTTACCCTTAGGAGATCCTGATGATCCTACATCACCTTTTACTCAGGATATCATGAAAGCTAATATATCCAGAAAATTCAAGATGCCAACAATCAAAGCTTATGATGGAACAGGAGACCCTGCGAATCATGTGAGAACTTTCTCTAATGCATTGTCGTTACAGCCTACGAATGATGCAGTCAAATGTAGAGCGTTTTAACAAACCCTAGCGGGCATGGCTCAACGTTGGTACAGTCGTCTACCTCCCAATTCTATTGGATCTTTTAAGGAGCTGAGCAAAATCTTTCGTTCACGACACCGAATGTCCCGTCACAGGAATCTCAAAGAGTTTTATCTGTCAAGAGATTGAAGATTAAAGTCATCTACAGACTTGAAGTTATTCTACATTGAAAGAAGTTCAATTTATTGTTCAAGCCTCAGTGAAGTATTCAAGAAAGTGGATTTACTACAGTGACAGAGATTTCCAGTTGGTGACAGAAGAAGTACAGGATACAGAGTTTATTCAGAGCTAAAGAAAAGAAGCCACAACGTTAAATGTTTTAAAGATGAAGAATTATCATTGAAGTCAGTTATTCATGAAACCAGACAGTGCATCGAATGACGACATCAATCAGTGGAATTAAATCATCTATATTCAGTGGTTTTCAGAAGATAGAGGAATGCAATGATTTTAAGTTATCTTCTTTTAATTAATTAAATTATTAATCAATTTAATTAATAAATTAATTCTTTCAGAATTAATTAATTTATTAAATTAATTAATTTAGTTGTTTAAATTATTTATTAAATTGATTCTAGAAAAGAATTAATTTAATTTAGAATTTAAACTAACTAATTTGATTAAAGGGAATTAATTTAATACTGTATGACCTGAACTAATTCTCGGTATGACCTGCCCTGTATAGGTCATACCGTGTTTTGTATAGGTCATACCGAGTTCTGTTGCTAGGTCATACCGTGTTTTGTATAGGTCATACCGAGTTCTGTTGCTAGGTCATACCGTGTTTTATATAGGTCATACCGAGCACTTCTGCAGGTTCTTTTGGTGAACCATGGTTCTAATGGAAGGTCATACAAGTGTTTTTGATTGTTTTATTAAATCATTTTTGATTTAATAAAAGGTCATACAAGGCAAATTATATTGTATATGACCCGAGGCAGTGCTGGACAGAAAAGACAGACAGAACACAATCATCATTATCAAAAGCATCAGACATTTCTCTCAAGAACAAACGAAGAAACCATTTGATCTTATTTCTTCTCAAGCAATTAATTCTAGTTTGTATTGTTAAATCCAAACCACTAGAAGTTGATTACTTGTATTGCTTTGATTATCTAGCGGATTTTTATCCCTAGAATTTATCTCGAACTTGCTTTTAGCATTCGATCTTTTTATTACAAATATTAGAAAAGTTCATGTCGAATTTATTCTAAATTTGTATTAATTAGTTTGAGATAAATACTTTGTAATCCTTATTGTATTTGCAACACCCTTCAAGTTTAATATAAGTTATATTTAACTTGAATCTTGTTTCATTTATATTCCGCATTAATTTGTTCTCAATTGTTATATTATTCAAAGGACAAATTTGATAAAACGGTATAGTTTGTATTCAACCCCCCTTCTACAAACTTATCAGGACCTAACAATTGGCATCAGAGCCTTTTGATTGATATACAAATCAAAGATCCAATTGTTTTGAGATTTTTCTTAAACTCTGATTTTTTTATTATTCCTAAAAATCTCAAAAGATGTCTACTACACAGAAAGTGGGTACAGTCAAAATCCCAATGTTCAGCAAGGAGCATTATCCAATGTGGAAGAAAAAAATGCTCCTATTTCTTAAGGTTGCAAATCCTAAATACATTGGTGTGATGAAGAATGGTCCCAAAGTCCCTATGATTGTTGAGGAAGAGATAACAGTGGATAATGTTGTTACTAGGGTTGCTAGTATGTACCCTAAAGATCCCAAGGAGTACACTCCTGATGAGAAAGAGGATGTTACCTTGGATTCCTGTCTTCAGTTGATCCTTATTGATTGTCTTGATCCTATCATGCATAATCATGTCCTAAATTGTGATACTGCCAAACACATTTGGGATACCATAGAGATAATCAATGAGGGGACAGAGGAAGTTAGGGAGAATATGCTGGAAATTCTCACCTCACAATATGAGCATTTCAGATCAAACCCTGGTGAAGGTATCTCTCAGGTTTTTGAGAGATACAACAAATTAATCAATGATCTGAATCTCAATGGGAAGCACTACACCAACAAGGAGATTAACAAGAAGTTCCTTCTTACACTCCCACCTCATTTGGAGCACAAAATATCTGCCATTAGAGAAGCAAGAGATATGAATGAGATTGCTTTGGAGAGATTGTATGGTGTTCTGAAGACCTATGAGCTGGAGCAGATTCAACAAAGGGAGCTGTATGGAACTGGGAAGATTGTTAGTACTTCTACTGCACTGGCTGCTGAAGTCCCACATAAACTGGAAGTGAAGGCTGTTCAACCTTCCAGTTCTAACATGAATGTTATTGATGCTGAATATGGATTAACATCCATTGATCAATCTGGTGGTGACTTCTATTCTTTAGAAGAACTTGATCAGCTGGAGGATGGTGATTTGGCTTTGATAGTCAGGAAGTTTGGGAAGTTTAGATTCAAGAGGAATCCCAATCTTAAGTTCAGACCCAGATTTCAGAGAGGTGGATCTTCCTCTTCAAGTGGCACAAGGGGTGGTTACAAAACTGGAACTGTGGAAAAGAGCACAATCAGATGCTACAATTACAATGAGTTGGGTCACTTTGCTACTGAATGTAAAAAGCCAAAGCAAGTGACAAGGAACTCATTTGATTCTAGCAAGAAGAATAAGATTGGGAAAGCTTATGTTGCTGAAGGAAAGAGTTGGGATGACACTGATAGTGATGAAGAAGCAGGTGAGATTGGGAATCTTGCACTCATGGCAATAGGAGACAAACTCTTTGATTCCATGTTTTCTTCACCCAACATGTCTAAGGTAAAGTTCACTGATACTGAAATGATTCGTCATCTTGGTGATACTTTAAGTTGTGCACGCACTGAAAATGATAAAATAATTCTTTTAAACACAAATCTTGAAAAGGAAATAAAAGAATTAAAACTAGTGCATATCAATCAAGATGAACTTACTAATAATGTATCAGTTCTTGAGAAAAGGGTTAAATTGTATCAACAACTAGAAACCATTCTCAAAGATCAGATTAGTGAGCTTAAGACCAAAGCCAATGCCTATTACAACTCTTGTAAGACGTCTAAAGAGATTCTTAATAAACAAGTTGTTGGTAGTCATGTCAGTATAGGTTATGATTATAATGAGGCCATTGGATTGCTTGGAATTAATTCCCCTTGTAGAGTCAGATCTGAAGGAAGGGGTGTTTCATATGTGCTTAAGGGTATTGAAACACCCTTCTGTAAGGAGTCCGAGGCAGATCCTCTGAATGAATACTCTATCATTATTGCTGAGGAGATTCGTGAAGAAGATACTGCTTTGGAAGTTGCACAGTCCAAAAAGTGTATATCTGATATTCCAGTCAAAGTTGCTACAACTAAAAAGACTAAATCAGATATCCATAAGTTGGATCAAAACAACTGTAGAACTAACATGCCTGCTGTTAATTCCTCTCATAAAGCATGTGGTGTGATTAATTGCATGTCTTGTGCTTTCAATGTTATGTATGCTTATTTTAATAAAAAGCATGTATCTAAAGATAAGACTGCTCCACGTCAACATGTTAATAATAAGAAGCATGTTAGAGCTAATACTACTAGTCCTCCTCAGACTAGAGTGGATTCATTTACCCCTAAGCCTACTCAGAAATGTGTTAAGGCTGGCTATAAATGGAAACGCTCTTATGTGAAAGAGGTTGAAGTAGTTTTAGTTAAAAATGTTGTTTTGCCTGACAAAGGCCAATTCTTTAAGTATGCCGGACCCAATCAATTTTGGGCTCCGAAGAAGGTCTAATCAATTTGATATTGCAGGGAGTTAAACAGGTAAACCGTGTTATATGGATTCTTGACAGTGGCTGTTCAAGGCATATGACCGGAGATAGAGCCCTGCTATCAGATTTGGTTGAGAAAGCTGGCCCAGTAGTTACCTTTGGAGATAACAGCAAGGGTATTACGAAAGGATATGGCTATTTGAAGTATGGAAATGTTATCATTGAAGATGTTTCTTTTGTGGAAGGTCTGAAGTTCAATCTTCTCAGCATCAGTCATTTCTGTGACAGAGGATATGTTGTTTGCTTTGAAAGAGAGAAGTGTCAGATCCTTCACAAGAAGAATGGAAAGCCTACTCTTCAAGGAGTAAGGAAAGGTGACTTGTTCATAGCTGATCTGAACTCGGGATTCAAAGATGAAGTTAATTGTTTTTATGCTAAAGCTTCATCAGATGATAGTTGGCTATGGCACAAGAAGATGTCTCACCTTAACTTCAAAACCATGAACTCTTTAGTCAAGAGGGAATTGGTTAGAGGTTTGCCTCAGATGGAATTTACACAGGAAGGACTGTGTGAGGCATGTCAGAAAGGAAAGTCAAAGAAAGCTTCTCACAAGGGCACTGACACATCATCAATAACTGAACCACTTCAGCTACTGCACATGGATTTGTTTGGTCCAGTTAATGTGATGTCCATGTCAAAGAAATAATATGCACTTGTGATTGTTGATGATTTTTCAAAATATACATGGGTTTTATTCCTACATTCCAAGGATGAGACCCCATACCTGGTGATTGGCCATATAAAGTTGATTGAGCTGGATTCTAGATTCCCTGTTAGAGCCATAAGGTCAGATAATGGTACTGAATTCAAGAATGCCATTCTAAATGATTTTTGTGCTGATAAAGGAATAACAAGACAGTATTCTGCCCCTAGAACTCCTCAACAAAATGGAGTAGTGGAAAGAAAGAATCGTACATTGATTGAAGCTGCAAGGACTATGTTAAGTGAGTCCAAACTTCCAACGTACTTTTGGGCTGAAGCAGCGAATACATCTTATTATACTCAGAATCGAACTTTAATCAACAAGGACTTAATGAAGACTCCGTATAAGATCATGAACAACAAGAAACCAACTGTCAAATACTTTCATGTATTTGGAGCAAAATGCTTTGTGCTTTTAGATGACAATGTGAAACGTGGCAAGTTTGATGCAAAGGCACAAGAAGCTATTTTTGTTGGTTATTCCAGAAGATCTTACAGGGTCTACTTGGTTGGCAGTCACACAGTAAAGGAAAGTGTCAATGTTACTTTTGATGACACTAAATTCCCTAATATCCAAACAGCAGATTCATCTGAGAAAATGAAGTTTGATAACTTGCCAGACTCAGATTCAGATGATGAAGCCCCACCTGAAGTTATTGCTGGTAATGATAATAACAATGATGATAATGATCATAGTGGTGATGGTGGAAACATTGGTAACAATGAAGATACCACTAACACTGGAGAAGAATCATCAAGGCAAACAAGCAACAACTCAGGGGGAGCAAATGAAGGATCAACTAGTCACTCACAACATCAAAGTGAAATTCAAGGCGAATCATCAAGATCAAATCTTCCAAGACAGACTGTATGGAATAGAGCTCATCCTTTTGAGCTGATCATTGGTGATCCAGATGTTGGAGTTAAAACTAGAAGTGCTACTCAGAATGAATGTCACTATTCAGCATTTCTATCTGAAATGGAGCCAAAGAAAACTGAGGAGGCACTGACTGATCCAGATTGGGTGATTGCTATGCAAGATGAACTCAATCAGTTTGAACAACAACAAGTCTGGAAACTGGTACCCAGGCCAAAGAACAAGAAAGTAGTTGGTACAAGATGGGTATACAAGAAGAAGCTAGATGAGGATGGCATTGTTACAAGGAACAAGGCAAGACTGGTTGCACAAGGGTATTCTCAAGCTGAAGGCATTGATTATGATGAAACCTATGCACCAGTGGCTAGACTTGAGGCCATCAGGATGTTCTTAGCATTTGCTGCGTATTCCAATTTTAAAGTCTATCAAATGGATGTTAAGAGTGCATTCCTGAATGGTGAGCTTGATGAAGAAGTGTATGTGGAACAGCCCCCTGGCTTTGAAAATCAGGAGCTGCTGGACTTTGTATACTTTCTCTTCAAGGCTATCTATGGTCTCAAACAAGCCCCAAGAAAATGGTATGACACTCTCTCTGGTTTTCTTTTAGAAAATGGTTTTGTTAGAGGTATCATAGACAAAACTCTTTTTTCAAAGAAACACAAAAGTGATATGATATTAGTCCAAGTCTATGTGGATGACATCATATTTGGGTCTACTAATGATAATCTCTGTAAGAGATTTGCTGAGCTTATGCAGAGTAAGTTTGAAATGAGTATGATGGGTGAGATGAAGTTCTTTCTTGGATTGCAAGTAAGTCAAAGGACAAATGGTATATTTATTTGTCAATCCAAGTATGTTAAAGAACTCCTCAAGAAGTATCACATGGAGGATTCAGCATCAGCAAGGACTCCATCTTCAACAGCCATCAAACTTGGAGCTTCTGACAAATCTATCAAGGTAGATGTTAAAAGCTACAGAGGTATGATTGGCTCCTTACTCTATCTCACTGCTAGTAGACCAGATATTATGTATGCTACATGCTTGTGTGCAAGGTTCCAAGCGGACCCTAGAGAAGTACATCTCGTTGCTGTTAAAAGAATCTTGAGATATCTTAAGGGTACACCTAATCTAGGTATCTGGTACCCTAAAGATTCTGGTTTTAATCTTGTTGGATATACAGATTCTGATTATGCAGGTAGTGTTGTGGATAGAAAGAGTACCTCTGGGAGTTGTCAAGTCCTAGGAGGTAGGTTGATTTCCTGGTATGGCAAGAAACAGCAAACAGTTTCAAATTCAACAGCAGAAGCTGAATATATTGCTGCTGGAAGCTGTTGTGCTCAGATCTTATGGATTAGGAATCAATTAAAGGACTATGGCTTTGCATTAGACAAAATTCCTATTTTGTGTGATAATACAAGTGGCATAGCAATCTCCAACAACCCTGTGCAGCACTCGAGAACGAAGCACATTGATATCAGGTATCATTTTATCAGAGAGCATGTCATGAATGGAACTGTGGAGTTACACTTTGTACCCACAGAAGAACAGACTGCAGATATATTCACTAAATCTGTTGACGAATCCACATTTATCAAGTTAGTTGGTAAATTGGGTATGTTAAACAGTCTTAGTGATTAACAATATCTCTGTCATGTTTGTTCTTTTAAAAAAGTCATTTTCTCTTGCTGATATTGAATGATATATTTTGCCAATTCTTGTTTAGAGTAAAGCTTGTTAATTTAAATATTCTGAATAATTTATTTTCTTTAAAAAATATTTTTCTCATTTTTTTTAAAATGGAGACATTTATTTTTATTGAAAATTTATTTATTTTAGAATCATTTAAGTTAGTTTCAGATTGTAAATATTGTTGTTTAAATATTTATGCAAGTTTATATTATTTTTATGCACCTCTATATTATTCTGTATAGTTATTGCATGTAAATAGTTGCCTGTAAATAGTTTCCTGTAAATATTTTTTATTATTTTATATTTTAGTTTATTATTATTATTTATTATCTTTTATTTTCTATTTGTCTTAGTTGGTTTGTGTAAATATATTGTATATATTATTTCTGATCTAGCTCTTGCTTAGCTGGAAATTCAGTGCCAAATTCAATTCAGGTATTACTTTCTATCTCTCAATCCACTTCTTTTACTGTTGCTGAACCCAAGTGGTTGTTAGGGCTGACCAAGGGATTGTAGATCCACAATCTTTATCCCAGGTCTTAGAGCCAAACAATGAGTCTACAACTTAATTACTTGACCTCTCAGCCTGAACAGAAATCAACTGTTAAACAAAGAAGTATTTTGATTGAAACAGTGAGTGATCCCACAGCTCTGCCTCCTCTAAAGAAATTCAACATATACTGAGGCATCTGTCAGCCCATCTGTATCCTCTCAATAGGATATGGACTTTGAAATGGCCAATGAACTGTTTCTAGAGACATTCTCTCAACAGGATGAATCTATTGAAATTCGCCATAGGGCCATGGCACTTTGTACTGAGTCAAGCACACTCTCATTACTCACAATGAGAGAAGACAATTCCATTAGATGAAACTCAGGACACAGTGAAAGCAGAGCACCTGCAACTGGTTACAGTGCCTACCATTGTCACGGTAGAAGTGCCTTCATAGGCATCTGAGGGAAAATTTGATTCTTTGCCATATCAAATAAATCATTTTCTCCCCTCCCAGAGTGAACATCTCTGGCTCCCTAAGGGATTTTCCACTCGCAGATTTATCTGGAGAAAGTGGAAGGCAACTTGGTCAGTCTATCACTGAAGCAATTCAGATTTCAAAATCAAGTGATTTGATAGACATGATTGAGGATCGGGATTTGCGAACTCCCATTGCACCACCACTGACCTCTCTTGAAGACGTTAAGGTGAGTTTCAATACAGGTACTGATCAAAAAGGAGCAAACAGACAGCTAATGTTGAGTGATAAGAGTCAAACACTGAGTGAAACACATGCACGTGAGATGAGTGATACACTTACAAGAGAAATTCAAGTGAGTGCACACACAAACACATACACTGTAATGTAGTTAGCTAACATAGCTGATCTACAGGAACATCTATTCAAAACCCAGGCTGATAAAGAAATTTTGCAAGCACAAGTGGTTGAACGGTCTTCTTCTTCCACCTCTGTCAACAATCAGCTGGGACTGCTCAAGGACATCTAGAAGACAAATTTACTTCCAAGATCAACTCCATCAACTATCTCAACTCCTACTGGCTTCAGATACTCATAAAGTTAAATCTGTAGAGAATTCCTCAACTAAGGGGAGAAGTTTCTAGAGAATTTTGGAGAAGCTTGTAAAAGGGAGCTGAAGCTGAAAAAGATATAAAAGGAAAAGGAGGAGTTTCAGGGGGGTAAAGGTAAGTTAGCTCTGTTTTGTAAATGTTATATGTATAGAGCTTAGGTAAATCAAGACAGGTTCAATGTTATCATATGTTCAGTCTAGAGGAACATATGTCTTGTATTTATCTTCACTGGTGAAATCTGGAAATGTCATATTTGATCCAGAACTTTCTAGTATTTACTTAGGCTTAAGAGTCTTATCTTTTTCTTGGTTTTAGTTCAGTGATCCTCTAGGTATTTGGTTGTTATTCTCTAGCAAACAAATAGGGGGAGATTGAAAGGCATATGCTATAGCCTATTTGTAATTCGAGGATTCTACTCAACTTAAACAAGAATGTAATAAGTAAATATTAGATTAAAGGTCACAGGAATCTCAAAGAGTTTTATCTGTCAAGAGATTGAAGATTAAAGTCATCTACAGACTTGAAGTTATTCTACATTGAAAGAAGTTCAATTTATTGTTCAAGCCTCAGTGAAGTATTCAAGAAAGTGGATTTACTACAGTGACAAAGATTTCCAGTTGGTGACAGAAGAAGTACAAGATACAGAGTTTATTCAGAGCTAAAGAAAAGAAGCCACAACGTTAAATGTTTTAAAGATGAAGAATTATCATTGAAGTCAGTTATTCATGAAACCAGACAGTGCATCGAATGACGACATCAATCAGTGGAATTAAATCATCTATATTCAGTGGTTTTCAGAAGATAGAGGAATGCAATGATTTTAAGTTATCTTCTTTTAATTAATTAAATTATTAATCAATTTAATTAATAAATTAATTCTTTCAGAATTAATTAATTTATTAAATTAATTAATTTAGTTGTTTAAATTATTTATTAAATTGATTCTAGAAAAGAATTAATTTAATTTAGAATTTAAACTAACTAATTTGATTAAAGGGAATTAATTTAATACTGTATGACCTGAACTAATTCTCGGTATGACCTGCCCTGTATAGGTCATACCGTGTTTTGTATAGGTCATACCGAGTTCTGTTGCTAGGTCATACCGTGTTTTGTATAGGTCATACCGAGTTCTGTTGCTAGGTCATACCGTGTTTTATATAGGTCATACCGAGCACTTCTGCAGGTTCTTTTGGTGAACCATGGTTCTAATGGAAGGTCATACAAGTGTTTTTGATTGTTTTATTAAATCATTTTTGATTTAATAAAAGGTCATACAAGGCAAATTATATTGTATATGACCCGAGGCAGTGCTGGACAGAAAAGACAGACAGAACACAATCATCATTATCAAAAGCATCAGACATTTCTCTCAAGAACAAACGAAGAAACCATTTGATCTTATTTCTTCTCAAGCAATTAATTCTAGTTTGTATTGTTAAATCCAAACCACTAAAAGTTGATTACTTGTATTGCTTTGATTATCTAGCGGATTTTTATCCCTAGAATTTATCTCGAACTTGCTTTTAGCATTCGATCTTTTTATTACAAATATTAGAAAAGTTCATGTCGAATTTATTCTAAATTTGTATTAATTAGTTTGAGATAAATACTTTGTAATCCTTATTGTATTTGCAACACCCTTCAAGTTTAATATAAGTTATATTTAACTTGAATCTTGTTTCATTTATATTCCGCATTAATTTGTTCTCAATTGTTATATTATTCAAAGGACAAATTTGATAAAACGGTATAGTTTGTATTCAACCCCCCTTCTACAAACTTATCAGGACCTAACAGGAAGGGTGCATGAGAAGAGTTCTACATCTCTCATGGGAATCCAGCAAGGTAAGAATGAAGCCTTGAGGGACTATATAAATAGATTCACTAGAGAGGCTTTGAAGGTCCCGGGTTTGGAGGACAAAGTAGCAATGATAGCCCTACAGCAAGGAACCACTGATGATCATTTTAAAAGGTCTTTAGCTAAGCATCCACCTGGAAGCATGTTAAAGTTACAAGACCGGGCTGGAAAATATATTAAGGCTGAAGAAATCATGAGGAAATATGAACCCGCTGTTGGCGGAAGCGGGAATGCAAAGAAAAGAAAGGAGACTAAAGAATATGATTTTAAGGAAAAGTATCCTAGGACATCAAAGGATTCTGACTCTCCACCCAAAAAGAACAATTTTGGACCAAGGTTCACGAAGTATGTGAGATTGAACACCCCTAGAAGCCAAATTCTGATGGAAATTGCAAAAGAAGAAGATCTCTGATGGCCGAAGCCACTAAGGACTGACTTGTCTAAAAGGAATCAGAATCAATTCTGTCGGTTCCACAAAGAAGTTGGTCATGATACGGATGATTGTAGACAATTGAAAGATGAGATCGAGTTCTTGATTCGAAGAGGAAAACTCGATAAGTTCACTAAGGATGGGAATCGAGGAAATCAACGAGGAAACTATGAAAGGAAGGATTACGACAAAAGGGACAACGATCAAGATCGTAATCCCAAACCCCGAGGGCCTGTCATCAACATGATATTCGGAGGACCAACTGCCGCTGGATCCTTCCGAAACTCAAGGAAAGCTTATGCCCGAGAGGTAATGACTGTTGTAGGAGAAGCACCGAAGCGTGCCAAGACGGAAATAGCCATAAGTTTTGATGATTCTGATTTGGAGGGAGTGAAATTTCCCCATGACGATCCCCTGGTCATCATACCTGTGATAGGCAATTCTGAGACAAAGAGGGTTTTGGTTGATAATGGAGCTTCAGTAGACATCTTATTTCATGATGCTTTCATTAAGATGTGCTACACTGATTCTCAGTTGACACCCTCGAATATGCCCATATATGGATTCAATGGAGTGGAATCAAAGGTGGAAGGTACAATCCAACTCCCTCTGACAATGGGCCAAGGTTCGAAGACAACCACTCAAATGTTGAACTTTATAGTTATAAAGGCAACCTCAACCTACAATGCAATCCTGGGAAGGACGGGTCTTCATGCATTCAAGGCTATTGCCTTGTCTTACCATCTGAAAATCAAGTTTCCAACAAGAAATGGGATAGGTGAGGTGCGAGGTGATCAAAAAATGGCTAGAAGTTGTTATGGAGCTGCGTTGAGGCCTGATTTAGTCGGGGGGGGGGGGGGGGTGGGGGGGGGGGCAGATTCTCCACATTGAAGATATGGATACCAGAGATAATGAAGATAAAAGAGGGAAACCGGCTGAGGATTTAATTCCAATTCCCTTAGTTCCTGGCGAACCAGAAAAGGTTACTTATGTAGGAGCATTGTTATCTGAACCCTTGAAGGGCAAAATCATATCTTTTCTTCAAGAAAACAACGATGTTTTTGCTTGGACAGTGGCTGATATGCCAGGGATTGATCCCCAGTTAATAACTCATAAGTTGAACGTAGATCCTGAAAGGAAGACAGTGAAACAAAAGAAGAGAAACTTTGCTCCATAGAGGTAAGAGACAATCAAGCAGGAAGTAGATAAGCTCTTGGAAGCAGGGTTCATTGAAGAAATTCAATTTCCTGAATGGTTGGCTAACCCGATAATGGTCAAGAAGGCCAATGGAAAATGGAGGATGTGTGTGGACTTCACATACTTGAACGACGCATGTCCTAAGGATTGTTTTCCCCTGCCAAGAATTGATACTCTAATAGATGCCACGACTGGGCACGAGATGTTGAGTTTCATGGATGGCTTCAGCGGATACAACCAAATCAAAATGCACAAGGATGACATCTCCAAGGTATCTTTCATCACTGACTTTGGTGTTTACTGTTATTTGGTTATGGCATTTGGGCTCAAGAATGCAGGTGCGACATATCAAAGGTTGGTGAACAAAATTTTTGAACATCTGATTGGAAAGACCAAGGAAGTCTATGTGGACGACATGTTGGTTAAAAGCCTTGATAAGGTAGATCATATAAACCATCTACGGGAAGCATTTGAAGTGCTGAGGCATCATATGATGATGTTAAATCCAGCTAAGTGCGCCTTCAGCGTAGGGTCAGGAAAGTTTTTAGGCCTGATGGTCTCTAAACGAGGAATTGAGGCTAACCCCGATAAAATCAAAGCAATTCTGGACATGGAACCGCCACGGTCCGTCAAGGATGTTCAGAAGCTAACAGGAAGAGTGGCAGCATTGGGGAGATTCATCTCCAAGTCAGGGGAGAAGTGCTTGTGTAATAACCCGAATTTTTGGTAAAATTAAAACTTTTCTTATTATGATTAAGTGCATCAGTGAATGGTGAATTTGATGGATGAATAGTGATTTTGAGGATTAACAAAAAATTTCATGCTACCTATGTACGAGACGTAGTGTGGATATTCCGAAGTCATATTAGTGATCTACGGAGTAAATAAGTGAATGCAAATACGATCGGAATTCAGAAATTCCAAATTTAATTTTGGTGAAGTATTTGACCGGGCAGCGAATTATATATTATTATATTCAAGAAATGAGATATTAAAATTGAGGATTTGAGGATTTAATATTTTGGAATTTTATTATTTATTAAAGTCGATTAAGGATTCGATTGTTGGAATAAATAGTGAATAGATACTATTCACTGCGAGAATCGCGTAGAGTTTTATTCGCTCTTTTTGGAAAATATTTCGAATCGTTTCAAGAGGGACAATGCAACATTTACAGGATTAAATATAGACATGGAAGTAACATGTAACAAGATTAATTCGAGGGATGCAACATTTGGATCATCCATGTGAAAGGAAAGCGAACCAGTAAAGTTACTTTAGCTGAACCGGTGCATGCTTGACAAGTGTCGCAAGAAGAAGGCATCAAGGACCAGGACTCACCAATTTTGACCACTTAATTATACAAATATCTAAGTAATTAAAACAAGAAAAGAGAAAAGGGAAGAACTCTTCCATTCTGCCAGCAGGAGCATCAAGTGAAGAAAAATTCATATCTCCACTTCTATCCATCCATAAATCACCAAATTTTAACCATAGATTCTCCACTCCATGGGTAACATTCGTGCAAAATTTCATGGCCAACAAAGGAGTGTAGCCTAGTAAAATCGCTTCCCCAAGTCGGAGAACAGAAACTGTCCTGTCTTTTCCAGTTTCGACCACTCACCTTAGAAAGCCAATAAGTCGAGCTTCAAGCATCCCCTGGTGATGAGGTAGGACTCAAAAGAAAGCCCTTGAAGAGTAGAAGGTGTGGTAAAAAGTGGAGAACCAAACTCTTGCGTTTCGATTTTATATGGATTTTACAAAGTAACGATGAATAGTAACTTGTATTTTGTTTTGTTTTTGGATATTGAGTTTGTGGCTTCCAAAGGTTGTATTAAGCAAGGATCTAAGGTTACATAAGGAATATGGCAGCAAGCAAGCTTGGAGAAGGTATAACAACCTCTGCCCCTTTTTGTTATATGAGTTTTGTAGTGATTTTGATGTTTAGGTAAAGTTAAGATCATGATTAAGTAATTATATGAATTGTTGGTTGAGTTTGGAGGATGGGTTATGAATTTGTTTTGATTATTCATGAAGGATTTGACTGAGTGGAGGGTGTATAAGGTGGATGGTGAGTTTGGGATTAAGTGGTATTGATTTGGTTGTGTTTTGGAAATGGAAAACGTTACGATTATAGCCGTCGTAATGCCCATTTGATTTAAGGTTGTTTTGAGCAAGAATTACGAACTGTTCTTGGAATGTTTTGCGTATAACTGACCAGGAGCCTGTAGGTCTTGTTTTAAGGTTTGTTTTGGTATAAAGATCATGTCTATACGATTTACGGTTTAGGAGAAAAGTGAGTTTTAGTAAACGTCGTTCGGAGGAACCACCCCTCTCTGGTCAGTCACTTTGAGGCTGTATTTGGACCACTTAGAAGCCATATTAAAATGTGAAACTTTGAGGAATAATACTAGAGACAGTTAGGGAGGCTCACGAAAACAATTCGGATTAAAAAGAATATTTTTCGATTTTATAAAAATACGACAGCAGAGGTTGCGCAAGTGAAAACCACTAAGAACACGACTTAGAAACCAATGTTATAAATGGTTAAGTATAACTTGAATTTGAGGATCGGTTTCGAACCAAACTTACGACTTAAGTATTTGACGAGTAACATGGACTTAGTACGAGGCTAGATTAAGCCATTAAGTGCTATGATTGTGATTCGCTTACGTGTTTAAGCATTAAGTTACAAGTGGAGTATCCAGGGGATTAATCGTGCGTTTTCTTTGACTTTGTCTAGATTGTCCGACATCGTCGCGAACCCTATCACTTCTCGAGCATCAGGCAAGTATACTAACTCTTACTCTATCGTTCGGAGTAGAGGTATTTTGAACTGCAAATATTCTAGCTATGTGATCAATTACTGAATTTTATTCGTGCAATTGAAAGGCGTATATATCATTGTTGGTTGTTACTTGGATGTTGTAGGAAGATAATAGTAGAGACGAAGTTGACTTGAGGTATTGGTCTGGATTATTGAAAGTCCATAATCAAAGATGTTATTCATATCTTTTCCCCTAATCTTTCGAGGGGGAAAACTCAATTATTAATTAAGTAGATACTTCATGGTTTCTGGATGTTATTTCTTTATTATTATAAAGTAGTAAATTGAGGTGCACGTGGCATTATACGTGGCATCTAAGATGATGAGTATAGAAGGCGGTCAATGGTTCCGACCTCTTATTTTATGGACTGGAGCTGCATAAGAGACCGGAGTGACGCCCGGCCCAGCAATTATTTAAGGGAGATGGTCCGAGCAAGTCGTCTCCCCCTTCTACGGTAGTAACTTTTGGATGACGGTCCGAGCAAGTCGGCTAATCCTTAGGGTGACGGTCCGAGCAAGTCGGCTCACTCTTCTACCGTAGTAAAACTAGACGGTTGTAACAGACTGATCACCTGTTATAGCACAGTGGCGTGGCGATGCTCCAACTAAAGTCCAAAACAGTAGTAGGCATAATGCCGAGAACCTAGGTGTTCATTGTTGTGGTAGTAACTTTTGGATGACGGTCCGAGCAAGTCGGCTCACTCTTTTACAGTAGTAAAAAAAAAGAAAATCTTTTGAAAAACATAGTCTTAAAGAAGTTCAAGATGTTTTAAATAAATACATTCTCCGAGTTATAACCTTGCTGAGCATTCTTGGGCTCATTCTTGCTATATGTTTCTATGTTGTTAATTTAATAAAACAGGGAGAAGAGGAGACGGTGCGAGTGGATCGTGCCAACCTTATCAAGACAAGGGGAAAGGCCCTTCAACTGATGAAGTATAGTGGGAGGAAGACTACGATTTTGTAGTTAAGCTGGCAGATTTGCTATTAATGTAAAGCAAACTCATTGTAGAAATGATTATGTATTATATTAGGGAGATATGTATCAACCTTAAGAAGACGATGGAGTAAGATTCTGGAAAGTACTCTGATGTTGTAATATTTTTGGTAATGTATGTTAAGTTCTAAGACTATAACCTGTGGAGTTAGATGTGTGGAGTTACTTTTGTTGTTATAGTAGAATATATTATGAGCAGGTATTGATGGTTGAAGTAGTGACGAACCGAATTCCCTTGTGCGGGATTTGGGGTCGTTACAGCTTGCCTTTCTTCAAAGCACTAAAAAACATGAAGAATTTTGAATGGACGACAGAAAGCCAGGAAGCCTTTGAGGCCTTGAAAAAGTACATGGCTGAAGCACCATTGTTGGCAAAACCAAAACCGGGAGAGATTCTCTACTTATACTTGGTAGTCTCAAGCACTGCCCTTGGAGCCGTTTTGGTTAAGGAAGAATTGAAGGTTCAGAAACCTATCAACTATGTAAGCAAGATTCAACATGGAGCAGAAATAAACTACTTTATGATAGAGAAGTTTATGTTAGCCCTGATCATGGCCTCAAGAAAACTACGCCCATACTTCCAGGAACACAAGATAGAAGTCTTGATCAATCAACCTCTAAGAAACATCTTGTACAGTCCTCAAGTTAGTGGAAGATTGATCAAGTGGGCTATAGAGTTGGGAGAATTTGACATCAAGTATAAGCCTCGAATGGCAATAAAAGCTCAAGCACTTGTTAACTTCATGGTTGAATGCACCATTGACAACCAGGAAGTCGGGGGGCAGGAACTAGTATTGAAAGGAAAAGAAGAAGAGAAGAAAGATGAAGACATGGTGTCCAAAGAATGTTGGGTACTCTATTTTGATGGGGCATCAAAAACAAAATCAAGTGGAGCAGGTTTAGTGCTGCAAAGTCCCGATGGATTTCTCATAGAGTATGCACTAAAGCTGGACTTCCCAACAACGAACAATGAAGCTGAGTATGAAGCCCGGATAGCTGGCTTATGGCTGACTGGAGCCTTGAGAGTTAAGACCCTCAAAGTATGTGGAGACTCGAGGTTGGTAGTTTCTCAAGTGAATGGAGAGTTTGAGGCAAGAAATGAAGTCATGGCTAAGTATCTGAAGCTTGTCAAAGCCATTATGACTCAGTTTGATGAGTGTTATGTGTAACACATTCCAAGAGAAGAAAACATGAAGGCTGATGCCTTGTCCAAGTTTGCTTCTTCTGAAATTGAGAACTATGCAGGAAGTGTATACTTCCAAGTCTTGAAGAACCCAAGCATCAATGGAAAGTTAATAGCACCCATTGATGTTGCTAGCTGCTGGATGGATCCCATCAAGTCTCATTTAGAAACTGGTTGGTTACCTAACGATACTTCAGAGTCACGAAAGTTATATGTGAGAGCACTAAGGTACACCTTGCTTGATTGAGGGAATCTTGTATAAAAAGTCTTTCGTCGTCCCCTACTTAAAATGTTTGAGACCCATGAGGCAGAGTTGGCCCTAAGGGAAGTACATGAGGGAATTTGTGGGCAGAGCCCTTGCTCATAAAATCACTCGTCTAGGGTTCTATTGGCCAAATGTGCTTGTAGATGCTAAGAACTACGTGAAGAGGTGTGAACGATGCCAAAAGCATGCACCAGTGGTTAGACAACCACCTGAGATGTTAACATCTATAAATTCACCTGTTCCATTTGCCATGTGGGGAATGGATATAATCGGACCATTTCCAGTGGCAAGTGCGCAAAGAAAATTCTTGATAGTAGCAATTGACTACTTCACTAAGTGGATTGAGGCTAAACCTTTAGCCAAGATAACCGCCAAGCAAGTAATGCAGTTCTTTTGGGAGAATGTAATATGCAGGTATGAGATTCCATGAATCTTGGTCACGGATAATGGAACTCGGTTTAATAACGAAGATTTCAAAAAGTGTTGTTGAGAGAATGATATTGAACTACATTTCACTTCTGTTGCTCATCCTCAAGCAAATGGACAAGATGAAGAGCAAATCGAATTATCCTAAATGGACTGAAATACTTGGGTGGATGAATTGCTCCCCATACTGTGGGCATATCGTACCACTTGTAAGGTCACCACTGGGGAAACTCCGTTTATGTTGGCATATGGAGCAGAAGCAGTGGCTCCAGTGGAGATTACTCACACTTCTCCAAGAGTGAAAGCCTACGAGCCAGGAACAAATGAAGAAGCCAGGAGGCTGGCTTTAGATCTAATTGATGAAGTTAGAGATGAGGCAAATGCTAAGGTATTTGAACATCATAAACGAGCATCTTTCTATTATAACTTAATGGTTAAAGAGAGATTCTTTCTTCAAGGATATTTAGTCCTCCGAAAGATTGAGGCATCCGAGGTTGGACAAAAAGGAAAGTTGGCTCCAAATTGGGAAGGGACATACCAAGTCAAGAACGTATTTGGACGAGGCTCATACAAGTTGGAAACCCTTGAAGGGATTGAGGTGCCAAGAACTTGGCATGCTGCAAATTTAAAAATTTATTATGTTTAGTGTTTCCTAACTGGACTCACTATTAGGACAAGTAGAAATAAGGTCGATGAAACCAGTCCGAGTTTTTAACTCGAGGTAGAACGTAGAGTATTATGTAAGGGTTCAACCCATTCTCAAATTATTTATGCAAATGATGTTTTTATCCCATATCTTTGGTTATTCTTCAACAATTATCAAGCAGTAGAAAAATGCAAGCTAAGGAAAAGCCAAGTAATGAGAATTACTTTATAAGGCAAGTAAAATAGTAAACACAATCTAAAGAAATAAGCAAATACATAAATAAAGCCCGAAGGCAAAGTTAAACCCCGAAGTGTAAGTTTAGATAAAAGTAAATAGATAAAAAAAGCCACGCAGGGCCAACCTAGTCTACATCCTTGGAAGGCTCCTCCTCGAGACCCTCAGAAAACAGGGGAAGAAAGGGATCATCTCTCGTGGAATCCTCTAAACCCTCTCCCCTGGTTGGCTCAGAATCCTCGAAAAGCTCGGAGTCATCTAGAGGTTGAGAAGAGGGGTCAACAACAACCATGGTAGTAGCCTTGGGCAACCCGGGCAAATCAGCAACGTGAAACTTTTCCAAAGTCACCCCTTAAATCTTTGACCCTAGCTCCTCGATGATTTGCTCCCAACAATCAGTAAAGGTGCTAGGGAAGTTAGCGTCAAATTCAGCATTAAGGAGGTCATCAAACTCCTTAGATGCCTTATAATCAACAATAACATCCTCGCGACCCCTTTGGAGTTGGACCTTCAGATGGCGAACCTTTTCATGCTCAACTACTAACCCGAACCTCTCAAAGTTTGAGGTAGAAGAGGCGAGGTATCTGTCCCGGTCCCTCTCAGCTATTACCTTGTCAGCATGAACTGTCTTCAAGTTGTGAAGAACAGCTTTAAGATAGGTATTAGCCTACAAAACAAAAACGCATGATCAAGAAATGTATAATAAAAGAAAAAATATAAGAAAAAGTAGAATGCTTACCCAAGCAAGGGCTTGAGACCCAAGAAGTTCAATTTGGTTCCGCAACGTGGGCCACATCATTTGGGGTGACCACATTCCTAGACCACTCAGCTGCAACCCTGGAATCACCAACTATGGTGTCCCTGTTAAGTAAACCCCATTTAACCACAAATGGGCTAGGGTCTTCCTCGACGAGAATAGGCCTTTCGGCAAAAAAGCAGGCACTTTCTCCATAACAGGAGTACCATCATCTGTTTTCTTCCGTTTGGAAGTCCTTTGCACTTCCACAGCCACTGCCTTGGCCGCGTGGTCCTCCCTCTTTTTGAAAATGGAGCCTAAAACGGCTTTAGCTGAAAAGAGAAGGCAAAAATTGTTATTACGAATTATGAAAATAAATTAAACATGTGAAAAGAAAAGGTGAAAATATACCCTGAGGACCAAGGGTACTAAGCCCCACATCCTGAAGATTGGCCTCAGAAACAAGGAGGTTGTAGTGATGCAGGCAATCATTTGTCAGAATTTCAATTGCCGCAGCGTCATCTATCCCTAATTTAAGGGACCGTATGGCACCATCAACAACCCTTGAAAAATGGGGTCTAAAGTAGTTTTCCCAATCATCCCCATCCAAATAAAGAAAAAACCACTATCTTTTCCAATGAGGAAGAGAATCGAGGGAAGAACCAGAAACAAAGCAACTACGAGTTAACGAACGGTATTGAATTTTAACCCAACTCGAATCTTCTGAAGCATTTACAAACTTAAAGAGATAGCGGAAAACATCTACACTGGGTTCTAAGCCATGTTTATTGCATTGGGCCATGAAACAATATATAAATCGCCACAAATTGGGCATTAACTATGTAGGGCATATTTGGGCCTCAGCTAATAAGCGCTAAACAAAAGGGGGAGGTGGAAGACGAAAACCAGAATAAAAGGTTTCTTTATATATTCTAATGGCCCCGGGCTTAGGATAACAAGCCCTATCATTTGGGTCGGGGGCAACGACCCTATAAGGTGCACTTATACCAAAAAGTTTAGTTATATCATCTACCCTATCCTGTTTATACTTGGAAGGAATTTTATGAGCTTCTAGGTGTAGAAGATTAGGGAAAGCATCCCTGAAATCAGACAATAAATCTCTAAGGGAGAAAACATTTGCATGAACTAAAGATTTTTGAGGTTTATTACCTCGATTAGCTCTAAGAGGGCGTGAAGAAGGCTGAGAAATCTGAGATTGGGATGAACTGGAGTCCGCCATTGATATCCCTCCGAAGAATGCTTAAACCCAGAAATCCTGATGAAGGAGATGAAGATTCGAATGGAAACTGGAAAACTCGCGGTGGTTTGAGCGCCGGAAATCGGCTCACCGGAGAACCCTAGCAGAGCTTTTTAAAGGAAAGTTTGAGGAAAATTTGGTAGAGTAACTTTATTTGAGTGAAGTGTGGAAATGAAGTCCTACCCCACTCAATTTATAGAAATTTTTGCCAGTTGAAACGGTCTAATGAACCGTATGTAGACGGTATTTGGGCCAAAAATAAGTCATTGGGCCATTTTAAAGGCGGTAAGCCCAAATGAATTCAAATTTTGAATAAGGAATTATGGAGAATTCTAGAAATTTTTGTGCGAATTATATATTTAAGTTTTTTGTATCAAAAAATAAAATCGAGTAAACAAGAACGAAATAAAATAAGAAAAGACCCAACAATAGGCCCAATTTTGAAGATAAGTCCAAATTCGACCAAAAAAGAAAATGTTCCTTGGGCGTCCACAACAACGCCTAAATCAGTATAAGAGAGGCTTCCAAATACCCACGCCCAAGAGACATCATTTCTAGGCGTGGAAGCCAAGAATGTCTCCTAGGCGGGGGTACCCACGCCCAGAAGGTGATTATAGAGGCTTATATATACCCACGCCCAGGAGACATCATTTCTAGGCGTGGAAGCCAAGAATGTCTCCTAGGCGGGGTACCCACGCCCAGAAGGTGATTAGAGAGGCTTCCAAATACCCACGCTAAGGAGACATCATTTCTAGGCGTGGAAGCCAAGAATGTCTCCTAGGCGTGGGTACCCACGCCCAGAAGGTGATTAGAGAGGCTTCCAAATACCCACGCTAAGGAGACATCATTTCTAGGCATGGAAGACAAGAATGTCTCCTAGGCGGGGGTACCACGCCCAGAAGGTGATTAGAGAGGCTTCCAAATAACCACGCCCATGAGACATTATTTCTAGGCGTGAAAGCCAGGAATGTCTCCTTGGCGGGGGTACCCACGCCCAGAAGGCAATTATAGAGACATCCAAACACCCACGCCAAGGAGACGCGTCCTCTAGGCGTGGAAGCCTAGAGTGTCTCCTTGGCGGGGTACCCACGCCCAAGAGACATGCTTCCTAGGCGTTGGTAGCCACGTCCAGAGCTTATTTTGAGAGCTTCCAGGACACCCACGCCAGGAGACATAATTGGTAAAAGTGTCTCCTTGGCGGGGGTACCCCCACCAAGAGCCTCATTTGTGAGTTTTTCTGAAAGATGGAAAACGAAGAGAAAGATAATTATTAATGGAATAAAAATTCCAAATCCAAAAATTAAGAAAACAATTTAAAAAATTATTTCTATGCTTGAAACACAAATAAATATTTTTGATAAAATAATCAAAAATAAAGAAAAATACTCGGAGGTACAATAAAATTCCTGAAATATTAGGAAAAATACGAAAAAGAACAAGGAAAGTTGTATAAATATTTCCTTGACGAAAATGACAACAATTTATATAAATAATAAGACCTAGAGTCTCGAAAAAGACAATTATAACTTCTATGAAATCCTATCGGATTATCTTAGAAGTTGGGGGGCAAATGATATGGGCTGAAAATAACCTAAGAAGCATAGTTAATGATGTATTAATTAGACCTAGATTGGTCCAAGAGTTAGGCCCGATAAATGAGGCTTGAAACCCTAATTATTTATTAATTTCGTAATTAATAAATAAAGAAAATGTACAGCTCATAAAGAGAGTCCAAAGTGTGTTAAAATTTTCAAAGATCAGCCACCAAGGCTTACAAACCTAATAGGAGTCAGCCTCATACAAACAAGGATTCACAATCCTGCTCTAAGAAGGTGACTTGGCCTCCAAGTCACCTAATTCTACCCTGAATCCAAGGCTCCTGGCGCCTATATCACCTAATTCTACCCTGAATCCAAGGCTCCTGGCGCCTATATAAAGGACCCGATCCTTCAATCACAACTACGTTTTTTAGCTTGATTCTCAGCACTGATTGAGATACGTAGGCATCTTGTGAGGGCAGATTTAGCCACTAAATACGAGACCAACCATTAAAGCTCCAAAACCTCTTAAACCCTAGTATTAAATTTAAAAGTACGTTTTTTATTCCACAACACTAATGAACATGTAAATATGCCCGGACTTGACTCCTGGCCATGAAACCAATGTAAAGTACTACACCAGTTTAACAAAATCAAATAACTATATCATAATAAACTATAATCATGTACTTAAGCATTTTATTATTACTCGATCAACAGGATACTGTGGACATTGTGATCCTAACCCAATTCATGCTCAGGTGCTTACTATCACATGTTAATGTTAAGCTAGGTTAAATTTATAATAATTATAGATGTAAGTACCGGTTTGATAACAAACTTGGAAGACAAAACCTTGAATTAATAAACCAGACCAATGACTCTGTTTTCTCTGTTTTTCTCTACTTCTCTCGGTGCTCTAGGATTTTTGCTACTAGCTACGTGTTTTTTGGCCGTGTGTATATATATATTTGCTCTAAATATCCTATCTTTAAAATTAGAATTTTAATAATCAACTAAACACTTATTATTATTATTATTATTATTATTACTACTACTACTACTACTACTACTACTACTACTACTACTACTACTACTACTACTACTACTACTACTACTACTAATTGTTTTTACGAATATTACACTATTTCAAGAAAGTTTCCTAATATTAACCCCGAAATTCTTATTCTGATTATAATTTACGAGAAATCTTTTGGTCTTATGTAGTCACTTGAAGACAACCTCAGCATATCTTCCTCTATCCCAAATCTTTTGTCTTGACTTTTGATAATCAAACTGATCAAATTTTGACCAATATATATATATATATATATATATAAATTAATAATATAATAAAATTTATATCATTAAAAATATATTTAATCTACTTTAATATGTAATTTTCAGATTTTGTAAATTATAAAATATTGCACGTAAATGTTAGTCAAAGTTAAGTCAATCTGACCACAAAAGGTCAAACTGAACAAAAAATTTGCGACAAAAAGAGTAATACGCAGAAGTAAATACTTATTTGTTACCATGTAAAAGTAAAACTAGCAAATGAGTGTATGTGTGTACATATTTATATTCAAGAAAAGTATATAAAAAGAGTAAATCTTCACACACATACTTATACACTGCTAACACACTACCACTAATTTAGAATCAATTAATAACTTATTTTTATATCATTTTCAGTTCTTTTATTTTCTAACTTCTTTATTTTTCTATCTTGATTTCCTAAATTATTACTCCTAAATTCATGGTAGTGTGTTGGTAGTGTTTATGTATGTGTATGAAGATTTATTCATATAAAAATAATAAGGAACCATAAAAACTCTCCATAAAAGTGTTCATAATGTCATATGCCATTTTATAACCATAGCCCTGAGGACTATGTTTAAGCATTGAATTATCTTATCTTTTCCATGTTTAAACATTTAATATTAGTAATAGTTTTCCAAAATTGCAAGATATTAGAAGATTATAAATATTGATTGCTAAATTTTCAATGAAATCAATAGTATTTATGGAAATGAATCAAAATTAGAAATATAGTTATGGAAATAAATGTAAGTGTACTAATGACAATGTAGATACAATATAATTCTTAACCACAGCCTCCGTTGTTAACAGGACCAACAATTAATAATAAGATGCATTCATACTTTTATAGAAAAACTAGCTTTATAGCCCGTGCAAGGCACGGGCATGTTCTTGAATATTGCGTAAATTTCTTTAATTTCAACGTATTTTATGAGTTACAGATATATTGATATGAGATAATTATAATATAGATTAAAATGTCATTTTGAAATTTGAGAGTATAATTATCATTTCGCATTGAATAAATTGACTCATTGAAATTTTTAGTTCATTGAAAAATTATTGCATTCTCCACCCCATCCTGAAATCTCCCCCCCCCCCCCCTCTCATGCCCCCTCCTACGGTGGTGGCTGCTTTCTATTTTCGACATCACTCTTTGGAGACCCCTCACTTATCCTTCTTATCCCTCTTTTACTGTCTCTTTGAATTTGATTTTCTTTCTCTCCGTCTCCTCCACCTTTTCTTCTCAACTTTTGTTTAGGATCTATATTCTGATCGCTCTCTCTCTCTCCCCTTTCATGCCCCCTCCAATGGTGGTTGCCTTCTATTTTCGGTGTCACTCCCTAGAGACCCCTATCTCATGTGATGATCATCGGGAAGACGTAATATATTACAACACATTTACTGAAATGCATGTTATGTTTCGTTTATTTATGGTGCGTCATAATTGTTTACTCAAATGCATTCTTTGACTATTTAGTTTGTGTTTATTTAGAGTGTGTATTATGTGTTTGATGGAATGCTTGAACCAAATTTGTAGGCTTTGTGCATGTAAATGCACTTGGAGTTGGTCTGCTCATTAAAGTAAATATTTGTCATGGGTTGTTGTTTGAGCTGGCAGTGACAAATTATTTTTTGTCGATATTGTCGAGTTTGTACTTTTTTTGGGGTTAATTTATTTATGTTATTTGCCTCTCTCTCTCATGCCTCCTCCTATGGTGGTGGTTGCCTTCTATTTTCGGCGTCACTCCTCTCTTATCCTTCTTATCCCTCTTTTACTGTCTCTTTGGCTTTTTCTTTCCTTTTTCCCCGTCTCATCCACTTTTTTCTTCTCAACTTTTGTTTTGGATCTATTTTTTGATCTCTCTCTCTCCCCCTTTCATGCCCCTCCTACGATGGTTGCCTTCTATTTTCGACGTCACTCTCTGGAGACCCCTCTCTTATCCTTCTTATCCCTCTTTTACTATCTCTTTGGTTGTACATTGAGCCAATTTGTTCACCGTTAAAAGACGATTATACTCTCAAAGTATAAAATGACTTTTCAACCCTTTACTCTATTTACTTCATATTAATATCTTCGTTATTAATACATTTTAATGTTTTTAATCATTAATAACTAATATTCATTAACTATACTAATTATTTTGTAATCAATACTTGCATGATAATGAGTTAAATATAATTATAGATATTAATTATCTAATCATTTAAGTATTAGTAGATAGATAAATATAACTATAAATTATAATATTTAATAATGATGGATTAATAAATATAGACGTGTTAATGATGATTAATGAATAAGATGTAATTA
The DNA here is from genome assembly GCA_030848705.1 of Heracleum sosnowskyi. Taxonomy (NCBI): domain Eukaryota; kingdom Viridiplantae; phylum Streptophyta; class Magnoliopsida; order Apiales; family Apiaceae; genus Heracleum; species Heracleum sosnowskyi. The sequence continues at coordinate 27,772,168 of CM061243.1, forward strand.
ATACATGCATTCATAATAATAATATTATTATATAATAAACAAGGGTATTTTAGTAATTTTAGACTGAATAAATTGTCTCAAACAACCCCCCGATAAATCAAATATATGATAGTTAATATTGACATCAATATGTGTTGTGAAGTTAACGATCCCGTAATTTGTTCAAGTGTTATGCTTATATACATAAAAATTTGATAGTCGTAATCTCCATTTGAATTTAAGTTCATTTAACTATAAATGTAATAATCTATTATATATATAATAGAGCAACTAGGGGGTTGTGTGAGACAAAAAAATCAGAGTGAAATTACGATTATGCCCCCAGTTATTCGGTCTCAATTTACTAAACTACCCCTACTTATTATATAATAATAATTATGTAATTAATGCATATATTAATTACATCTAATTCATTAATCGTCATTAATACCTATATATTTATTATCCATTAATATTAAATACAATAATTTATAATTATATTTCTACAAATACTTAAATGATTAGATAATTAATATCGTCTATTAAACTTTTAACATTACATTTATAACGAAAATGGGTTTACATTTGCACATAAACAGATAAAAACGAATATTTACTTAAATTATTACACTTAAACAAATTAACTATTGACAACACATACTTTTGTCAACATTCGAATAACTCATTTATCACACTAAAAACATTCATAAAATTTAATAAAATTTGCGAATTCAGAATATATCCGTGCTTTTGGTTACTAAAATTAACATATTTTTCAATTAGCTAAATGAAACTGAGGACCGAAGTGCAACTTTGATCAATTGATGCTGAAAGGAGTAATATGTTATTGTATGAAAAGAAAGAGATATTTCAGATATCTTAGTGCATGGCGGATGACCTAGATAAATTTGGTATTCAAAAATTTACTTAATAATATTTCAAAATTAATATGTCAATACATACATGTGTGTGTGTGTGTGTGTGTATATATATATTAAAGTGTATCGTTAAACCCGAAATATTAAAAAATTATCGATCATGTCGGACTTTTAGTTTTTGTTACACCTTATATGCCGAAACCAAAAAAACATACACTCTGAACAGTGCAGGTGGCTGACTCTCACACATTTGATGAAATTAATGGGAGACGGTTGCTAGCGTGTATATTACAGACACAACCTATAAAATTAAGACAACTGATGCAAATCAACTCACTTTCTTCTTAATCCATTAACTATCTCTTCCAAACTAATGAACGTCCATATTCAATCACGACTACTGCAAAATTCAAAACTTCAAAATTCTTACATTTTTTGTTTTTCAATTAGCTAAATGAAACTGAGGACCGGAGTGCAACTTTGATCAATTAATGTTGAAAGGAGTAATATGTTATTGTGTGAAAAGAAAGAGACATTTCAGATATCTTAGTGCATGGCGGATGGCCTAGATAAATTTGGTATTCAAAAATTTACTTAATAATATTTCAAAATTAATATGTCAATACATACATGTGTGTGTGTGTGTCTGTGTGTGTATATATATGTATGTATTAAACTGTATCGTTAAACCCGAAATATTAAAAAATTATCGATTCATGTCGGACTTTTAGTTTTCGTTACACCTTATATACACCAAAACCAAAAATCATACACTCTGAACAGTGCAAGTGGCTGACTCTCACGCATTTGATGGAATTAATGAGAGACAGCTGCTAGCGTGTATATTACAGACACAACATATAAAATTAAGGCAACTGATGCAAATCAACTTACTTTCTTCTTAATCTATTAACTATCTACTCCAAACTAATGAACGTCCATATTCAATCACGACTACTGCAAAATTCAAAACTTCAAAATTCTTACATTTTTTGTGAAAAAGGGTAGGTCATATTAAAAATTGGAAAAAAATTAATTTAAAATGACAAGTAGTTCATTTCTTAAACATGGAAGAAGTTCAGCAAAATGTGAATTTAGATCATACCCGTGCCTTGCACGGCTTATAAAGCTAGTTTAAATATAATAGCAGACACGTTGAATGCAATAATTGTACAGTTGTGGATATATTTTATTTTAGAAAACTATAACTTATACCTCTCAAGAAGCCGCTAAACTGATTTGTGATAAGTTACTTGTTTCACCTTACAATTGCCACTTGGTAAAAAATATTTAACATTTAATACGTTTAAATATTTTATCATAGATATTCAAAAAATATAAACCGATATTAGTTTATATTTGATTTTGTCGTACGATGACAACTTCAACTTTCTTATAAAAAAAATTAACACAAACTTTTTTACTAGTATACAAAGAGAAAACTCTTTTGCATTTTTCGGGTTCAACACTTTATATACTAATAGTGTATTTTTCAGAAAATGATCAATGTATAAAATTCATTTATTGAAGACGAGATTTATGATATATAGTATCATAATAAAACTACAGTTTCAATTTATATTAGTAACTAAAATATCAAAAATGCGTATATAATTATAAGTTGTTAATATCTTATAATGAAGCAGTAATAAAAGTTAAATAATGAATAAAATTCGTTTTACGCTTATTACATATAAGGATATAATTGGAAAGGTATAAATATGTTGATAGTTTTAAATTTTCAAATAAATATTAAAAAAGAAAATAATAAGTGATAGTGACTATAGATGTCAACATTTGTCACACTATCACAGGTCATGGTTCAGTTCTCATTAAGAACAATTTTTTTTATCATCAATACACAATTGGTCGGGTAATTTAGTAATTTGATATCATCAATAAAATTCATTTTACGCTTATTACATATAAGGATATAATTGGAAAGGTGTAAATATGTCGATAGTTTTAAATTTTAAAATAAATATTAAAAGAGAAAATAATAAGTGGTGGTGACTATACATATCAACATTTGTCACACTATCACCGGTCATGGTTTAGTTCACATTAAAAACAATTTTTTTTTATCATCAATATACAATTGGTGGGGTAATTTAGTAATTTGATTTCATCAATATAATATTGAAAGGGTAATTTAATAATTTAATATATATTGATAGTATATAGAATTTGTAATCTAATACTCTATATAATCTGAGAAAATATATACTTATTGCAAATAAACATGATTTACTATATAAATATATTAATATAATTCTTTTTCTATGGACCAATTTCAATTTATAACATTTTGTATATCTATTTTGCATGAGTTTTTCTCTAATATGGTCAAATGTATGATTTTAAGGCACTTGTGAAAATAGATTATCTACCTTACCAAGTAGATTACAAGAAGAGAACAAAATAGAATATAACATATTGAGTATTTGCACATATTAATAAAGAGTTTTATGATATTACCAAAATTGATGTGTAGCATAGTGGTTAGAAGTGTCATCTCTATAATTTAGAGGTCAAGGGTTCGACTCCAATTAAGAACAACTTTTTTATCATTAATATAATAAGTAGGGGTAATTTGGTAATTTCACACCGATTAAATTGTCTCAAGCAACCCCCTAGTTGCTCTATTATATATATAATAACTAGCGTAATAGTCCGTGCAAGGCACGGGCCCGCATTTAAGACGCTAATAAAATTGTTTAGAAGTACTAAATTTCATATCCATTCAATTACAATTATCCTCAATTAGAAACGGGTAAACTGCCGGAAGTTCACTCAGTGTATGAGAATCAGCAATGAAAGGAGAAACACACAGTCTTTATAGATGAAATATAAAAACAAACTAAACATGTAGATTAGTGGCATTAATTTTGTCAGCAGCTGCCAAAAATGATATATTTTACTGTTTAAGCCTTTATCTGCCTCTTGTTCGCTATTTCCTCAAGCTCCTTATCCCCTTTCTCATATGTGGCCGCAGTAAACTCTGTAAGCCGGTGGAACACTGTAAACTCTTTGTAACCGCGCTCAGTGTTGTATGCATTAATTTTAATATCAAATGCACACTTTTTTCCAACAATTTTTTTGATTACTTTAGGGGATATCAGTGATGTTTGAGTCCTGAAATGATGTTTGATTGTAGTAATTGTTTAGTTGGAGGGAAGGATTGCTATGAACCTGCATAGGGTCTCAAGCACGGCGTTTACCTCAGGTAGGCCATCGATAATGTTTTGAACGGGAATACCGATGAGCTGCTCTGCCTCCTTATTGAAGAGAGTGAATGTTGCAATTCCAAATTTGTCCTGAGCGCAACTTATAACTGATGAGAACATAAAGTTAGTTTGAATGCGGATGATTGGTAGTTATTAAATGTAATGTAATATGCACTGTTATTTATAGAGATTAAGGGTGTGGTAACAATGTAATCTTGAATTCCAGTTATATTCATGCCGGATATACAATTTATGGTTTAATGAGCATGTATTGAATTTGTTTTAGAGTAAGCAGTAGATACCGTGGTTTGAAGTCATTAGTTTCTTTTGTGATGTTCTCACAATAAGAAGTTCTGCCAGTAGCACGAACTTTGCAAGCACATCTGGGGTAGCAATTATAGAACCAACCCTCACCTTCCATGATGCCCACAATTGTAGCTTCGAATGTAAGTCGCATGAACTGCAATGCAGAGGTGAAGTTAAATTTTGAAGCAGCATAATTTGATAACAAAGTCGTATGTTGTAGCAAATTTATTGAATGCAATCTTAAATACGAAATGGGTGGTGAATTAAGTATTTTCAAACAAATTAAAGACTGCGGTAAAGCTACCAAGGAACTATGGTATAAATCAATCAATAGATAAAAATAACAACCTCTATCTGTTCCCAATTGCGCACAATTGTCCCGAAACACGTGAATATATATTGCATCATTAGTATCTTCTCTTAATACGGAGGCAATCAAATAAAAAAATGTTTCGAAACTTGTAAATGATTTCCCAGTGCGTGCGACTATCAATGTAAACATAGTTACGCTGGTCATATTAAGGACTTTCTTAAATTTGAAAGCGCGCGCACACACACAGTCACACAGACACACATACACACATTCTCCTTAATCTGTACACGCATTTTTTCCCCGGATGAAAATGGACTTCTCAACTACACACAATTTGGTGTCGTTTAATATGTACATACTTTAATTGACTTAGCTCATCAATTTCTTGTATATGGCATGTCCAGTGAATGTCAAATGACCAGAAGTCGTTTGTCTTCCAAACTGTTATGTATAACAAATTTGCACAATATGCACAATTTTAAACTGAAGTATATTCATGGATTTGATCTTCCTATGTCGAGGGTAAGAGAGAACGTAATGGTACAGGCCTCACAGTTTTTAGAATGTAGTCTACAGGTGTGAAATATACTACTGTTGATCAGTTATAGAAGCAAGCCAACTGTAAATTTGTGGTGGTGAATAAATAATAGATTCCCACAAATTATATCTATCGCATGCCATCTCTATGTTGCATGAATGCATTAGGTAAAGTAGTATAGAGTATAGAATCACAATCTTAAATTGTTAGATGGTCAAATATTAATAATTTATGAAGTCCTGCTAACGAAATTTGCAACAATTAATTTTACTCAGGTTTGAGAAATGTAAAGCATTGACTTGATATAGGTTGACACTATTAAATATTTTTAATAGGTGGTCGAAGAGTAACACTTATGTTTTTTTGGTATTGGTGAAATCTGTACCCAAGAATTTTTTTGTAAGGAGTCCAGTAATGACCACAAAAAATGCCCCCCTCCACAGCAGTTGCTAGCAATTCCTGAAACTCGAGAGCCTTGTTTTCCCATTACGCCACTGCCAGATTTTCATTCCTATGGACAAAGGCATAATAATAATTGTTAGAGGTTAGCTTGTGTTAACGGTCATATTTACTATTAAATTAATAATTCAAAGCAATTAAACTTATTCACAGTCAGTCTATTTCTGCTCTTGTTTTAGCCCACTGTTAAAGAACCATTCCCTTTGTTATCAACTTCTGTCAATATTGTATAAATATTTTGATGTTATCACCCAAGTATGAAGCAGCATGACAAATCATTGAAAGTGAATAAAGTAAGCTCTATTTTCATTATTCTTTTTAAAATCTCTAATTCTTTATATTTTAAAGTTTATAAACTCTGGAACCTGAAGTGTATAATCTCCTCCAGGAAGGTGCAAACCCCTATCTAATCCTCATTTGTTTTCCAATAAGGTGTATTCAGCCAGATACGTGAGCAAATATAGATTATATTGTGAAACTCCTTGCATGCTTGAGAGTTGAGAAATTGTAAAAGAGTGAGGCCCATTAAAGCATATACCCGCGGAGTTTGTTCTCTCACCATCAAAACTTTCAAGGTTCTCATCTGAAGCACCATGTCCACCGGTTTCTTCCAAAGTGGTGGCTGCGTCCTCCCCAGGGGGAGCCTCATCTGTTTCAACAGAAAGAAATCAAAATAAATTTACAATGTGCATGAAGGTCATAGAGGCGTGGTAAAAGAACATTAAGGTTGAAGATATCACAAATATCAAGGTAAATATCACTGGAGAGAAGCATAAAAATTAATTAATTTTTCGTTCAGATAAATAGGTGTATTAAAACAACTAAGGTGACATTCTGATGAAACATTTTAGACGTAGAATTTGACAAACTGTATGAAGTGATGGAAGGAAGACTGTAAATCTACGCCAAAAACGGTAAACTCCATGCTATGATATACGTAATTATGTCCACAAATAAATTTGCCTGAAAGTTACAAGAATTATGTTTGTAGGTTCGTTTAGATATTTTATGCATGCTGGGGAAATGATAAAATTGTAAAACAGCAGGGGCCGTTAGAGTATATACCTGTGGATTTTGCTGCCATATCATTAGAAGCCCCATTATTCTCATCCGAAGCACCATTGCTAGCATTTTCATTCAAAGCGGCCTCCATCCTCTTCTTGCGGCAGCTTTCCTACCTCATCCCCAAGTAATGATATAAGTAAATATTAAATGGGGCACCTATTTTTTACAACTCCATATGTATGGATAAACAAAGCGGCACTCCAAAAACATAATTAATTGTAAGTTTTGAATATTTACTCTAACGCTTCAATTACTTAAAGACGGGTTTAACTCATCGCAAAAATATAAAGATAAAACTTTAACAAAAATCTTGCATTAAGCTACAAGTAAATAAACATAGTCCAAAAAAAACAAGTACATACATTGATCTTATTCTCATCATATAAATATTTAGATGTTGTCGTTCAAGAATCAAGTAGCAGCACATAGCACTGGAAGTGAATGAAGTAAACTCCACCTCCATCCTTTTTTTAAAACTTGAATTATCTCTTTATATTTCAAAGGTTTTTTATTTTGGAATTTCAAGCGTTTGATCTCCTCTAGGTATATGGGTCAAACTTTGTCTCCCCCTCAATTTGTTTCAACTCAGTTTAATCGAGGCTTATGGAACAGGTAGTACATGAAATTTGCAGCAAATCACGTGCACTATGAGGGAGGTAAAAACAAATAAACCACAATTATAAACATGCAGCACGTGCAATATTGAAGATGCAATAAATTTGTATGTTTCGCAAACCAGTATATCTCTAAATTGATAAAATGCACAAGAAATTGTAAATCATATCTCAACTGCAATAATTTGTATTTATTCTATGCTGTTACAAATCGAGTTAAATGGGGGGAAGGAGACTATACAGTGTATTTTTCCATGTTACTATAAGTTTGGATGGGTTTCTAGGCACTTAGCGAGAGATTTTCAGGCGGTGTCTTTCTTTTGAGTTGCGGAGTATTCTGAAATTTACACAATTATGAATTAAATGGATTGAATTATCACTCTAGCAAACAATAATTTGTTGCTTTCTAAGAAATCATGTGACTGTTAATCCGACAATATTAACCAAGTCTTTTCCCCCCAAAATTTAAAATAAATCAGGACACAATAACATGAACCAGACTTATTTTACAGGCTTGGGGTAACATAAAGTAGAAGGTGGCTAAACATTCTCTTTAATGCCACAACATCGATCATTATCATTCTAATAGTAATATAAATAAGAGTTGGTATGATAAATTTGTAATTTCATCACAAATTGTAATCCCAGACTATAAGCTTACGGCTTACCATACACAAGAAGGTCAACCAATACACACCTGTGCACATATGTATTCACGACAAATGAAAACCACAGGAATTGCCCCTTTATATATTATTGTTTTTAGTGCAAGTTAGTGAGGGTAGTAGCTGTTTGAATTTTGGTGACTCTGATCATCGAATTGGCATAATTGTATTTGGAAGCAGAAAAATCAGACGTATAATTTCAGGGAATTTAAAGCGGGATAGCTTCTTCACTCCCTCAAGCCAATCAGATTAACACTAGCTGAACTCTGAGATGTTGTTGTAGAAATTTAACCTTGCTACTAAAAGGTGTTGTTCCCTTATAAAAGGACCAGGAGTCCCATTTAGCAAGGCCCAGTTATAGTTAGTTGCTAAAATGTCTATAGAATTGATTATGGGCAAGTACATTTAAAATTGCCTCAGACGGTGAAATATGATATTTCAAGATTGTACAACTCTGACCTTTGTTAGAGGGCCAATTGGGATTGAATCACAAGGTAGGCCAACCACTACACACCTGCGTATATATGTATTTACGACAGAAAGTCATGTATGCAAATAGGTGGTTTCGTAGATTCATGCAATCGACGAAATGGACACCAACAATAAGATGTGTATAATCTACTTCAAATGAATATAGTGCTTTGGCCTTTGGGTCTTACAAGATCAGCTGACTTTTGTCTTTTTAATAGCATATAAAAGATATCTAGTGTGTGTAGAGTGAATAATGCCTGAAACCAAGTTATGGTCAACGAACACTTGTATGTAATTATATATATAAAATTACGAGCCTGAGAAAGAATTAAAGCTAAGCACTTGTGTTGATGCAAAAAAACATAGAACACCAACCTGTGCCCCGCTCAGCCGATGATGTGCCCTCTCCCTCGGAGCGTCTACAATGCAAATTATCTAAAAACAGGAATGACAATAAACATTACATAAGATTATCTAGTACACAATTCAATTAAGATTACCAACAAAGATATACCTTATAAGTTTTGGCGAGTATTTTTACGGAGACGCTTCAACAATCTCCTCTCATCCATCATCTCTTTGGTTAGGAAAATTTTAGGCCGCTATCTCTTTCTTCGCGTCTCCTCCATTGAACAAAGGCACTACATACTACAATTCTAAAATTACGCGATGCAAGATCCTGAATTTGTGATTTATCACAGTTTTTTCCCTGTTACGAGAGATATAAACATTTGATAAATAATTTAACCATTGTAAAAAAGATCTGAAATATATCTTCAAAACCACTAATACGCCTTTTTACGACGCAAAACAAAATTAACCATATAGAGGGGTTAGGGAATCAATTCGGAAAAAGCTACTTGCCAGGTTCTGTGCATAGATTAGTTTTAGGATAATACCCCGGGGCCTAAAAACCATTTCCAGGAAGATCAATTTAAGATTGGTATTAGGATAACACACTGGGGCCTATAAACCATTTTGAGGAAGACACAATTAAATATATCTAAAAGGGTCATTTGCGAGCTACAATTCACACATTCTGCATATCCTATTTGCCAAAATTGTACGTTTTAATGTAAAAGGACATGTTGACATTTCAAACGGAGGGGGTAAGACACCCGTCTTTGATAGCATAAGATATGGACAATCACCTATTGATACAAAAACTAAAGGGAGGAAAGTAAGGATATTAGTATATTAGCATAACATGCATATATGTTACGACACTACAGAGTTGCAATCACAACAAGCTCCTCAGTAACACGACACCCAACATCGCACTTTCCCGCAAATTCACTCATAACTAATATCTTAACGATCTAACTCTTATATCATCTAAAACAACTTTCTTTAACAAAAGTGAAATAACCAAGAACATCAAAGCCAGTCATATTAAAACAGAACAATAAACATTGACAAATACAAAAATGTTATAACATACACCTTTATTGAAAGAATCAGCTTTATAGCTTTAATACCAAAAATATGCTTACCAGGGGCATCTAGGGAAGACCATAAAGCTACAATATTTGCAATATTGAACTTGTTGATTACTCATTAAATTGTTAAATAGCGAGAATATTATTCCCTACTTAGCTTAAGAACGAAACAGGTGGAAGATGAAATGTTGATTCCTTCCACTGAACATAAACAAAACATCACCTCATATTTGTTCTCACTATCTAGTAAAGGTTTTAAGTTCATATAGCTAAGTTACGAAAAAGAGCTCATAAACCCATAACTTGTATACAAATGATCACCTTAAAGTCACACATTACACAGTTAACAAACAACAATCCATTCTGTAAAAGAACAACAAAAATGTAGGCACCTTAAACACCATCGGTTTATAAATTATTATGAGCAATGCATTTAACAATTTTGTCAAAAAAACGGAGATTGCAATTAGGAACAATGGAAAATTACAATTAAAACTCACAATATTTTTAGAAAAAACATATACTCACGATGACAACCACAATTGATATGAGTGGATGAAATTAGACTTTTGTTATTTTTAAGTTTGAAAGGGGGAGACTTTATGCACAAACCATCGTCATTGTGCCACACTTTACTATACTCCTTTTAGGCGGTTGGCCAAAGTTAAATAATAAAAAAGAGGGAGCAAGCAAAGCATATAATTTGTATACACTTATCATTTCATTCTATAGTCAATTGAATTGAATGATAAGAGCTTTCTTATCTAACTAATATGTTGCGCCATTTATATTTCAAATGTACAAAACTAATCAAAATATTCACACAAATGAATTCATTAGACAACTAATCAAAATATACATAAAAATGAATACATTAGACACAAGTATACTCTTAATTAATTCGCAAAGATCAACACACAGAAATGGGAAAAAAGGGCAAACTCGGTGGGGAAAAATGATAGTTAAAATTAACAATTGCCCAGCAGGCCACCACAGCACATACATGAACAAAGAATTGACATCTCATAATAAAACGGACCAACCAATAAACCGAATAGAAGTGGAGAAATCTTACACCGACGATCGCAATTTGCACGCACAAAGTACATCCACGAACAAAGTAGTAGGAGCAAGCGCCGGTTAACGCACGCAAAAATTGAAACTATATCATTGGACCACTTTTCCGATGGGATTGTGCAGCAGATGGTGTGTAATGAAGGGGGCATAGTAGTTATTTTCAATAAAATAAGGGTAAATGGGTAAATTTACTGTCAATTTTTAGGCAAACTTTGCCCTTCTGTCCGCGTATAATATATAGTAATAGATAGATAGATAGATTTATGATTCCCTGACATTTGTCATTTATCATTGCTCAATAATTTCAGCAAAGGACCAAGAACGTCCTGGGTTCAAGCCTTAAATTACGGTTCTTGCAATCTTGCCACTTCGAAAACAGCCTTAGAGCATGTTCAGGGGATAAAATAGTATATAATTCATAACGTAATATCACCATAATGCTATGCTAAATATGGATTTAAAACAGGAAAATAAAGTTTTCATAATTCCTATGTAACCATGAGCATCTTCAATACTCAAAACCTATAGCTAAAAAATCCATGTGGCATGCCAAAATTAAGAATTTATACATAATCTCTAAAATATGAGTCACTCCAATTGGGCATTCCTCTTGGCTAAAATTATAGTCAACCTCCTGATGTTGACTATATATGCTGAACCTCTAGGGTTCTGTAGCAAATTTTACATCAGTTTATTTCTATATTTAAATAATATTATCCATTTATAACAAGATCAAATAATGATAAAATACTATTTTCAAAATATAGCCAACCGTTATAACTAATATCATTGGAGTCAAATACGTTACGGGTTCAACAAATTTTACATCATCAATATTTTATACTTTTTTAGCTAATCAATTTAGTCAACTCCGTTGGAGATGCTCTAAGCAAGCGAAAAAATGGACGATATAAAATAAAAAATGCAACAATGACAAATTCAATTATGCATTTAAAAAATTTACTGGTTGAAATAAAATTAAATTTAAAAAATATTTATCATCATTTTAATACTATGAATTGCAATACAAGTTATGTTTTAATCTCAAAAATTACTTTTTGATTTATAATTATGCTTTTTTATTCAAAAAAATACTCTGTTTTTTCAGCAAGAATTCCGGCATGCAAACTTGAAATTGTCTATCTTGTGATTTGAGGTTTTTACGCAAAAAATCTTTCTGCGCTTTATATATGAAAATTACCTGCAATTTTTGTTGAGCAGTGATAGTATTTCAAAAATTTTATCCGGTCGTAATATATTCCTAATTTTAATTTGTGGACGCATTACGAAAACACACAAAGTCCTATTTTATTGTTGGAAAATATCGAAGCACACATGTGGCACGTCATTATTTAGGAAATTTTTATGAGAAAAATTTTCTTTGTGTGATAGTCATCGACGAAATGAGAGTAATACACATCCAGAAATACGCATAATAAATATGGAAACTAATATGTTTATTTGTGGCTGAAGTTACGTGTGCTCAAGTAAGTGCATAATTGATCTATAAAACCCACAGGCCACATCCTGGGAGATCACTTTGAGCTTATTAAGTTAAAGATACAACTTAAAAAATTAAGCATCAGTCCAGGTGATGTCATACTCTCCAACATTTCCATCCAGGCCTAAAGCTTTCCAAACAGCTTTCGAAGCGTCCACTATATTATTAGAGCAAGGAGGCTGATAGTCATGTTCGTCGTCACATCCCATGGTCGAATCACATTCGTCAACTACTTGAGCATCTACGCTCCGACCATTAGCACTTATAATGATTTTGTTTAGGCATCTTGATCCTCCATTATACCAACCAGTCGAGAGTGCCACGACACGAGTGTTATCATTATGATAGTGATGATCGCATTCAGACGGGCCACCGCCATCTTGGCCTTTCTCAAAACTATTTAGAGTTAGAGTTGCCTTGGTATTTTTTGTGACAGGAGGTGAACATTTGTAAGTAGTGTAGAGCTTCCCTTGTTTACAGCACTCAGAGCCGTCCGCCTGATTGCATTTGCCAGGAGGTGGTTTTTTTCCTTTGAGTTTTCCACTTGGACTGCAACCTTCAGCATGTGTATTAAGAAGAATAAGCAATGATGCAAGCAAAACTAAGCTCTTCATTTCTGAATTTCTTTTTCCCCTTCTATCTGTATCGTATTTCGCTTTGGTTGTGAAGAAAGTACTACTTAAGAATGCAAACTATATATAGATTGAGGGGCCGAATACTTTATGAGGTAAATATCGAAAAAATTGTACTGTAGGTGTTATTATAGCTTTTTAAATTATACAGATATAGATTGATGATCAGCATATACTACAGAACTCAATAAATCGAAAAGAATCAAACAAAAATGAGAGGAACTGAAATGCTTTTTCATAGGTAAGCACTCCGGTGCGAACTTACAAGAACAGAAGCGGATATTTGCATCATACGAAACAACTAAAGTTGATGAATTAGAAGACAAAACATGCATTAATGTAATAGAACATCTTCTAGTAGTAGTGATGTTGTCTTACTGAATCTTGCATATCTGACAAAGACAAACTAATTATCTAATAGATTCATCTATGTTTTTTGGCATGTGCACAGAATCGTGCAGCTGTTGAAATCTTCTTCTCATGGCTAATTTTCCGGAGATGCTTAGTGTAGAGAGCATTGGGATTAACTTTTTTAACTGACTGATAAAAACACTTGGGAGCTTTTGGCTCTAGATTGAGGGGCCGAATACTTTACGAGGTAAATATCGAAAACATTGTACCGAATACTTTATAGATTGATGATCAGCATATACAAGAACTCGATAAATTGAAAAGAAACAAACAAAAATGAGAGGAACTCAAATGCTTTTTCATCGGTAAAGCACTTAAGTGCGAACTTACAAGAACAGAAGCGGACATTTGCATCATACGAGCTAGTATATATATTTAAAACATTTTTGGCGGTTGAAAACTAAAGTTGATAATGAGAAGACAAACTATGCATTTATGTAATAGAACATCTTCCAGTAGTAGTGATGTTGTCTTTCTGAGTTACTGAATCTTGCATATCTGACAAAGATGAACTAATACTCTAATAGATTCATCGGTGTTTTTTTCGCAGTTCACAGAATCGAGCAGCTGTTAAAATCTTCTTCGTCATTGCTAATTTTTGAGAGATGCTTAGTGTAGAGGGCATTGTGATTAACTTTTTTAACTTACTGATAAAAACATTTGATATCTTTTGGCTCAAGTCTCTGCTGCTGACCTCCAATATAATCAGATTCTTACAATTTTGTAAAAAAAAAATTAAAAATTAAACCTCCAAAGTGTATATATACTATGTTTTCTATTTAAGCTCCTCATTTTACTATTTAAGCTCCAATTGAGATGGAAATGACCAATTGCCCATGATGAAATGAAAGTCAAGTTACTCCATCATAAGGAAATCATGGATATTGTTGTGTAATGAAATTGTATGAAACAAAAGTTTGGAACTTAAATAGTAAAATGAGTTTATTTATCAATTCTCATAAAATAATAGATATTGATATTAAGATTAGAGGAATTTTATAATTTAAGAATTTTTAAAATTAATGAATTTGTCTCATTCCATTCATTCCCAATTTTTTTTTGTTTTTGCGAGTTTTCCTTCATTCCCATTTCTCATTCATATCCTAACAAAAATTTAAACCCCCAACAATGTACAGTGCTGTCCTCGTAAGATATATATATTGTGTTCCTCTCTAAAATTTAATCGTGGAATTGCCCCAAAAATCCTGATTAGTATGTAGAAATTCGTGGTTTCGTATCCAGTGGATTTGGATAGTACTAGTTTACGATTGTGATCTTGCTCCTAATTCAGTTACTTCTTCCACTGCTGCTCAAGTTTGTTTTTCTGCATCCAAGAATAGCTGCATTGCTGCAACTTCAGTTCATTCATCTCAGCATCATGGCATCATACTTACACACATGGTCGTCGGTTAAAATCCCTCCCACAGTATAAGTACAACTGGTAGAGTTTGTAAGAATCAGTTTTACACAATTCTCATGGCATTGTAATCCCTTTCTGATTTTTAAAGCTCTTGAATGAAGAGGTTTGTTTGATAGATTTGTACATTTGAATTGTATTGCAGAGCCAGAATTTTTACTAAAAATTCTCTAGCCTTTGTCAAAAAATATATTATTATTGCAACTGACTGTGCCACAAAGGCCAACACTAACAATTTCAAATAGGGAATGTGCAATTTGACCAGCATCAGTACCATGTTTGACAATTCCAAATTCAATAGTTGGCACTCACATAAGATGTCTAAATGATTCCCAAACAAATATCTGGAAAACTGAAAATAATAATATATATATCGCTGATATATAAGCTTTTAGAGAGAGTGCCAAAATTTGACAATTTTTTTTAGCTTTTAACTCCAATAAGGAAGTACCAAAAAGTGCCATAACACATTAGATTTCAGAACTCCTCTCAACACCCTTACTATAGATGCTCATGACCTCAATCTTTGCCATCTTTTGGCAAGGACCTTATAGGCGATTTTATGAGTATGTGTGTCTGTGGTGAATGATTACTACAAAATGTATACGAGCCAAGCCAACAGGCATATAATTTAACATGTATATCCTTCATAATTTTCAAACAGTGCAATAAATTCTAGATCAAAATAAATCGGCCAGGTATCTGATTTTCATAAAGTCTTTTAATAAGAAAATACTCAAAGCCAATCTTACATCTGATACATGAAATTCAAATATAAGCACAGGATTGAGATTTGACAACTTCCTCACTGCCACAAACGCTACCACCATTTTGGCCATCCACTGTCCTTAAGCTGCTTGATGTTGATGCGCCACTGCCGAACCTCAAGCTCTTCGGATATGCATTCTATGTTGCTGTGCAAAATGCAAAAAACAAAAACAAAAGTTTAATATTGATCATAGGCAGAGAATAAATATCATTTAGTAAAAGTGATTTTTTTTTTTGTAATTATTCTAGTTACCTGTAGATGGCTCTGGATTTCGTTATATGTCAGGTCAGCGACTCCCATCCATTGTTGGATTTGTTTAGGAGTTGCCACTGCAAAAATAATACAATAGTTAGAAAGTAAGAAATTATGATTACACGTATAGTAGGCATACAAATTATAATCACTTATTCATATTCATCACGTGAACATTATAGATAAATTACAAAGAAGATTTGTCAACTATCATATACTAAACTATCTGCATGTGTGCTTTTTCATGCTTACTTTTAGTAAGCTGAGAACAAATTAATATAAAGAAATGACAATTTAACATCCCACCCCACATAATTTAAATTCTACGATGAACACTGATTGTTGTGTGGAAATGAATACCAAAAAAAAAAAAAAAATTATATCCTATGTACAAGTTTATATCCTATTCGATATATAATTGGGGTAAAGAAGTTAATGTGGTTGGTCATTAAGTTAAAATTGTCATAATTAGTGTTTAATATTCAATTCCTCACAACATAAATATTAACTTATAACATACAATAAAAGTTAATGTGGTTGGTCTTCAAAGTTAAAATTATCATATTCTCTACTATCATTATTAAAACAGAAGTGATCAATGTTCATTTTTTTACGAATACCCTTATTATATCCTATATTTGATAGTACAACTATAACTATAGAGTTCGATTTTCATGAATTAAATAATGAATATAATATTATTGTTTTGAGCGCTAAATGTAATATTAAAGTTTAGGGTTCGATTCACATAAAAATAAATAAAATAATATGTTTATTTGTTCATTATAAATTGGTCGACCCAAATATTATAAATTTATCACTTAAGCATTTCTTGGGGCGCATATAGCTACACCTATGTTGTAAGTTTATATATAAATGGCTATTATCACATCAAGAACACCATAAATAGCCTTCATTGAAAAATTAGGTAAAAATTTAATTAAATTTTTAATATAAATGTAAACTAATTTATATTTCTCAAAATAAAGTATTATCAAAAATTCAAAAAAAATAGTATATGAGTTGGGAAGTATGGAAAGATATATTTAACTGTATTTGTAATACATTAATATGATAGAAATATTTTGTAAATTAAAATAAAACTGTGGATATCATTAAGTTATTATGTATTACGAAGTATTGTTTGTATATGAAATTTAAATTCATATCAACATCAAAATTTGATGTTAAAGATAATTAATACAAGAATCCATGATATTCAAATTCCATAAGACCTATGGTATCGTTTATCTGCAATTCGAAATTAGTGTATATGTGATATTCTTAAGTTTAAAATATATATTAGGTGGAATGCAACTCCTACATTTGTAAACTCAGGTAAAAAGAGTGAGACTCATACGATGGATCGATTTGATTTGGGTTGATGAGACTCGTAGGTGGGTTGATAGAATTGACGAGAATTATACTCCGATAGGTTTCTTGATGGTTGGGATGAGACTGCTCTTCTCGATAAATTGGTTGATTTTGACAAGTTGGACGAGAGGATACTCCTACATGGGTACTTAAAAACTTTTAAAATTTAAATATTACAAATGTAAAAGAACATAAAATTTAACATAACATATATTTTTAACTTTATCAAAAATAAAAAATTTATTTGTATAAAAATATATTTATGTGACTTAAATATTTAAGTGATAAAAAATGACATAAATGACCTATTGGTTTAGACCACTAAAATAAATAATTATTGTTTTTGAGTATTATATCAAATTTTGTGTGCGTTTAAATGTTAAAAATTCTAAGGAAATAAGTAGAAAGAGTTTTAAAAGACCAGAATAAAATTATTCATGAATACTACTATGTCTTCTTGAGTTTTAAAATGTAGCATAAAATTCTTTTTAAAAATAAATAAGTATTTATAAATTTAAAAGCCATGTGCATGGCATGGGTATGGATGGTTATCGGACCACTTCAAAACTAAAATATACCCGACAATTTAGTACACGATACGACAAGGAAATTTAGTTTTTGCGTTCACATCTTGAGTACACGACTTAGATTTAGTTTTGTAATTGGATTTACACTTTGAGTATACCACACGACACGAAAGTACATGATATTGTTTGTAAATATGATGTAATATATTGATAATATACATAGGAAAAAAGTTTACCTAAAAAATTAATATTTTCATTTTTTTTAATCTATTTACTAATATTTATATTTTTATTAAATATTACTTGAAAACACGAAGCGAAAAGTACACGACACGAAGGTACATAAACACGAAAGTACACGAATTCTAATTGGGTCATATTTGGATTTAGCATTCTATACACGAAACACGAATATAAACGACATGAATGAATTGTCAGGTCTATACTAAAAAGTGCTACCCCCATACCCTTATTTGAACCAAATCCTCGACCTCCTTGATCCCCAAACGGGCAATATTTTGATCCCCAACGCCCGCCCTGAAATGGAATAGGGATCTCCGTAGTTCATCAGGGAATTCTTGTTTTTGTTCATTTTTTTAAAAAATATTTCATAGTACATTTTCTAATAAAATTAATTTGATGAACTATGATATATAATGTTTTTATATTTTAATACCATTTTTTAAAGTTCAACCGAATAACATTCATTTACGATACAACTAATAGACAAAAATAAAATAATCCTGAAATATGAAAATTTTATATGAATGAAATAAATTAAAATTTAAAAACTTTAACAATGCACATAAAGTATTTCATCTTTAATTAACTTATTTAATATGAATATAAAAAAGTTATTTTTTATTAAATATGGCAACGGAGGAACACAAATTAAAGTAGGTAGATACAAATCTCAGTACCCAACCAAATTCCCGAAATTTTTAAAATCTTCCAGATTCCATATCATTTACTTGAAATATCCCCTATCCCCTACCAATTCACACGGGGCCGGAATCTGGCCGGAAGGATGTCGATCACCATATACAGGCTATATAAACTAGTACATTAACAAGAACAAAGAATCGAGAACCTCATAAATTGTCCAATTTGAAAAAAAAAACATATAAGGTAAAATTAATGTACAAAACTAATTTTACATCTAAAATATAAGACCCTCTTACCAAATGCACCTCCAAGATTTTCAATGGCCATGATAAAGCGATAATTTAAATCTTCAGTCCAACGTCGTCTTGGTTTTCTCAATTGGCTATTTGCAAAAGGAATTTAAAATCGATTAGTTAAAGCGGCAACAAAATTTTCAATGAAATTATATCATTTGGACTAGTTATTCGCCTTGGAGCATGATTGCAAAACAGACTACGCATGGATATCACCTACCAAATAATTAGCTTCAGAGGGGGAGGATTTTCATGTGCTCCGTCATCCTCTTGGATAGGTCTCTGATGTGGAACAAAAATTTTAATTAGAATTTCATAAATTAATTTTGATGATCGAATACGTACCTTATATAAATTCAAACAAACAAAAAAAAATTACCGAATTGAGATCGTTAGTTGATTCTAACTTAACCACATTTTCTTTCAAAGCACCACCCTTTAGCGGAAAGAATTCTCTAGTTATTGGCTTCTCCCTCATTTCTGCACAAAGGGTAATCTCCAAGTTCAATTTCTCAGTTACAATGAAAAAATTATATATAAACCACAAAAGGAAAATAATTACCAATGACACACAAAAATTGTAGACTAGTGCCAAACAACCTTTGGCTATACATTTATGAGATATTTTATGATATACAACATAAAATCTTTAAAAGATTCAATTTAGATTTTAGCTAAATTACTTATGCACTAAGATAATGTCATGATGACACCTATTCACTTCAAACGCATACCCTTTAAAAAAATCACAAGTAAATGAAATTAGACTATATATATATATATATATATTATCCCATCATTTATTAGGTATTAAGTAGTACATAAACAAATAAAAAGGTAATAGGATTTAAAAAATTATTTTTTATAATGAGAGCCTATTATATTATAGCATGTTTAGTAGCCTTGTCACTAATATTAGTCTCTAAACATTCAAGCTTATGTAATAGAGTATCCTCTATGGATCAGATCAATGGATCAGATCAATACCAGGGGTGCGCGTGCACGCACACACATGTATGAATTTTTAATATACAGTTGAAAACAAAAAAATAGCTTTGTCTAGTAACTTTTATATTGTGGGCCCTACATAATGTTCATACGATTTTAGTCAAGATAGATTTTGCAAATTGAAAAACTAATATATATATTTAGAAAACCACATTTAGCTTGGTCAATTGTAAAAGAAATTATTTTGTACATGGCGTTCACTATATAAAATTATAAAATTTATGATAGTATTATATATACAAATGAAAACAAAGATTGAATTTAAATTTAAATAAAACAAAATAAGGGCATAGAGTAGTATAGCTCAATAGATATCCTGAATATAATTTTGTGTAAATTCATAAGCTCTTTGAAAGAATACTAATGGAACACACATTTGTTTAATTTTTAATTAATTTTTAATATAGAGTTGAAATAAAAATATTTTTTTGCCTAGTAAGGGTAATGGTAGATATTACCTATACATTACCTATACTCGCATGATTCATACAAATTCTTACGATTTGTCAACACAAACTATTGACTTTTTTTTTCTTGTGAGTTTATATTGTTTTGGTCAAAGCCAAAGTCATAATTTGTCATCCAGTATTACATGTAAAAGAATAAGAATTATAATACAATCTGTTGCAGTATGTGGTTATTAAAGTTAGGCGGCTTGATTTAAGAAATGAGAACAAGTGCACATGTTTTGCACTTTTGTTATATATCGTTTAATAAATTTCAAATATTGTATAAGGATTGTTCTCATATGAGAAATGCTCTCGCAATATATTGTACTTATACAAGAAATGTTCTCACCCTCTTCTTAAAAGCCTGGCCATGGGTAGGGGTGTCAATTTGGGATAATGGGTCGGTTTCGGGTCGAGTTAGTTGTACCTGGTCTTGTTTTTAGGTAAACGCGACCCGCACCTGAAATGGGTCAATATTTCAACCCGAATATGACCTGTTATGTACCCAATCGACTCGAAAATGATCCATTTTGATCCAAAAATAACAAAAATAACAAAAATATTTACTTTTATTACATAAATAAATTTTATTTAATACTAAAAATATAACAACTTAATGAGTTTGAGATATGAATTAAAATTATTTAAATAATAGATAAATATATCATGCATATATACAATAATATAATGTAAAATTTTTATGTTATATATAACAAATTATAAAAATTATATATTTGGGCCAGAATCGGGTATTTTGGGTCAACACGAAACTAACCCGATTTTTTCGGACAAATTTTTACCCAACCCGACCCACAATTCAAAATACTCGACCCAAAATCGTATTTTTCTGTGTCGGGTTCGTTTTGGGTTACGGATCGTGTCAAATTTTGACAACCTTAACCATGGGCTAACGCTTGCCCCAAAAGGACGTTTGTCTAGTCTATTTTGGGCTATATGAAAATAGTGTGAGACCGTGTAATACACCTCACATACTTACTTTGTTGTTGAGATTTTCAACTGTAATATCTCTTTCTCAAGTTCAGAAAGAAAGGACCAAGTTCTTCAAAAAGTAAAAACTGATTCAGGTCATAACAAATTGTCATTCTAATAACAAGTTAGTTTCATAATTCTCGTGTCGATCAATTTACAACATACACACTCACACACAAGAGAATTTGTTACAACTCTTTTGTACAAATGCAAAATAGTTTCAAGAAGTCGAAAAAAACAAAAAAAAAACAAGATAAAATATTAAATATCCATTCGCCATGTATATTGAGAACCATATCTAACAAATAGTACTTGTTCTCGTGGTCCTTATAAACGCGTCAAAGTGCTTTTCAGAACTCAGAAAAAACGATGCATATTGCATAATAACCATTTAAAAGGCACATTGACAAAAAATATTAAGTTGGACAATGTTATAGATTATGGTTGAAGAGGTTAAAATATTTTAAGTGAAATTGTCAATGGTACTCTTCAGTTTTTAACTATTCCATTTTGTTCCATTTCGTGTTTTTGACGTACGAGTGGTACCCTCACATTATAAGTTTCATATATATATATATATATAATAATTCCATTGCCCAAACGTTGAAATATACTGGGTAACACGTGTAGAATTCAAAAAATTAATGGTATTTGTTGAAAAAGTAAAATAGGACAATGGTATGATAAAGTATATTCTTTTGAATACTTTCTTAAATTTTTGAACTATGTTCTGTTCAAATATTTTGATGATGATAGATTTGTTATGTGTGTTGAAAGTGTGAAAAATTCAAAGTTTAAATGGCAAATGAAGTCATTTACTTCAAATTTAAAGTTTGGTTAACGGAATGACATGATATGCCAGAATACAAGGGTATCTCTCGTAAGTCAGAAATAAAAAGGGTACCATCTAAAAAAGTAAAAAGTAGAAAGATACCATTGAGACTATCCCCATATTTTATTGTTATAGTCAAGAAACATCTTCTTAAATTTAGGGATTGGGAACTTATCATACAAAGTTTATGTTTCAATTGATCCATTTAACTTTATAAGATAAGAGGCGGGTTTGTAATTAAAAGACAAATGATTTGATATTGAAAACAATAGAGCTGTAGAATTTCCCAAACTCAGAATCGTTATCCTAACACCCTTGGTATGCATGAGACATGTGAGGAGGCACAATATAGTGGGTGGAGGCACTACTTGATACAACTTTTGTGAGTCAAGTACTAAAGTTCAATAAATTATTTAAACTCATTATTTCCTAGGAAACTTGACCAAAATTTAAAGCCCATTAATGAGCACATTCATGTTGAATGTCGCAAATAAAAAGTGATTTAATTTAAGAATACTTGGTTTCAATTGTTACATGCCAGTTAAGAAGATTGCAAGTTTGAACTATAACTATGTCTTTTGCGTGGGTCAAAATTTATTTAGCAAAGAGTGTTATTATGTTGTGGAAGACTTGTACGGGTAGTTTTATAGTGTTTTAAGAGTGTAAGATGAAGATTTTAAGGATAAAATAAAGTGTATAGTCGGTATCACGATCGAGGAGACCTAAGAAAACCTTTTAAGATTTTAATGTAACAAAAAGATTTTTTGAGGACAACCAAAATAATAAGATTTTATTTTCATGCTTCACAATTAAGAACCAAAAACTAGATTACAAATGAAAGATAGATAAAAGGTCCAGGGTTAACTCTGTTATGCGAGACTGTTTGAACACTATTTGAGAAATCTAACAAAAATTGGGACAACATAGTTAAATGTATCATGCAAAGTGTTTCTCATGAGCAAAAAACTTGGTTGTTAAAAAGGTGATGATGAAAGTGGTTAAATGTCATTCATTTTCAATGCGTTCTGATAAGTTTTACTGCTCATATGAAATAAATCCAATCATTTGATGCATGACAAGAATAAAAATAAGAAAAAATTTGGTTTTTTTCTTTTAGTGAATAGTACCCGTGAACAGTGCATGTGAACAGTGCTATATGAACCGTGATGGTAAATGGTAACTTTTTTTCGAAACCCAAGATCACCCACCAATTTGGAAATTGATGTGGAACCCTAAGCTTTTACTACCACTTTACTAGAATTAAAACTAGGGAAACAAAGAATTACGTAAATTAATATGTAATCTATACTCTTTAATAATAAGCAAAACAATGTGTAAATGACACGTAAATATACTAAAGTACCAAATTTAATTATCACAAAATTCGAGTACCGATCGATTCCCTACAATTACATGATTAAGCAAGATTTATTTATTTGAATTAATTTCTTTGGTTTCACCCCGGGTTCGATTCCATATAACTACATAATTCAAAGATTTTTTGATTTGATTTTTTTTTGTTTCATCCCAATTTCAATTAATATTTTAATCTCGGTCCGCACTCCGCATGGGTTATCGGCTAGTATATTTAATACATCATCCGTTCGTACTAATTTTTGACAAAGATTCAACCAAATTGACCAAACTTTAACTGCAATTTTACAAATATAATGTTCAACATTTTAAAAACTTGAAAATGATAATGTATGAAACTTCTTTTCAAATTTACATAGGTTTGTTACTTATATTTTAAAATTAAAGAAAACTTCAAGGTCAAAAATTGGTCAATTTATCCAAATCTTTGTCCAAAACTACATTTAAATAGGAACACAAAAAGTATGTTATATGTTATACGTTACTTATAAGATATTACATGTTATATATAATCATATATTTAAAAACAATTAATTAATTTTAAGGTTTCGACTTTCGAATTTCCCCTCCTAAATTTGGGCCGGATAAATCCGAATTCGATCTAAAAATCGGCAAGTTGGGTTTTAGTTTTCGGGTTTAGTTATGGATTAAATTTTTGGGTTTGGAAATGGATTTCGCCATAATCCGTTCCAATCCAACCGATTGTCATCCCTATTCCTTTGAGGTTTAACTACTTGAAAAGAAAAGAGGAAAGGTATACATGATTCGAACTTTAAAGAAAAAGCCTATGGCTGAATAGAACAGGATCAATGACAAGCTACAGTGTTGAGATGTGTGGAATCAGTTCTACATCGTATGGCACATGCGGGACGAAAGAGAGATCCTATTATACCTTATTGTGGCTCTTGACAAGGAAATCCTCTTAGCCCAAAATGTATGTAGTTCTATGTAAATGATTTCAAGCTTAGTCTTTATCGTGGCAAACTAGAGGAGTCTGTTATGTAGTACGACTAATGTTAATTTAGTTTTCTCCTGAAGTACGCTTTTCATAGTTTCTGAGGGACTGATATTCGCTCTTATTTGCATTATCGGTTGTGTAAATATGCCAAATATGAATAAAATCTAGATTCTTTATTAAAAATGAAAAAGTATATGTTTTACGTTCTGTACAATTCTGCAACAAGAGAGGATCAATGTCGTAGCTACCTACAAACAAGAAGATTGAAGTATATAATTCCAATGAATAATAGAACATCATACGAGTCAGTACGTGTTCTTATCAGTTACCATAAAAGTTTCTTATGTATGCCATTTTCGAGCATAGATGTAACATAAATTTCAATCAAATTATGTTATTAACATGAAGATTATTGCCACACATTACACCTTTAATTTTAGCACTTCCATAATTTTGCATAGATTGATAGCTACAATTGTATGTTCATTTATAAACATAAACAAGACAGTAATTTTGAACTTGTCACCTTGCTTTGGAAGAACTTTCAAAACCATTTATGATGACTCCGAGATTCTTGATCATTTAATCCAAGCTTTTCTGATTGTGAAAAAGTATCAATTTCAGTAATACACCAAACAACTTTAATATTATACATACCTGGCTTAAATGATGCAAGTGCAGGCTTTCAATTTGCATTATAATCTATAAATAGACTATACGCACCGTAATGACAAATTGTCCACAAGGTGTTCGATAAAATATCTAAACGGAAAGATAAAATCTGCTTTTCCTTCATAGTTGAGAAGTACGATCGCGGGTTTTTGAATCAAGATTTAAAATATCTAAACAATTGATTTATATTTCACTCAATGCTGTTAAAAGTCTGGAATGACTATGTTAGGGCCTGTTTGGCTGCAACTTATTAAGTTGACTTATAGCTTAAAATGAGTAAGTGCTTTATAAGTGATAAGTGAAGCTGAGTTTATAAGTCCTAGAGTGTTTGGTAAATCAGAACTTATAAGCAGTAGAGTGTTTGGGTAAATCATAACTTATAAGTTAACATTTTTTTATTATTTTTAAAATATTTATTTTTTAATATATATAAATGGATATCAATGGATAGATCTCGATGAGTAGAGAAATTTGATATATACATATCAATTTTTTAATGAACGGATCAAAAGATATATGGTTTTGAAGATTTGAAGGATATTATATATTGCGTGTATCGAGAATAAGTTATAAGTTATAAGCTGAAAGTTAAGGATTCTTAACATTCAACTTATCCATTTTAAGTAGCCATAAGTTGGTTTCACTTATTTTGGCAAACACCCCCCATAAGCTATTTTGGGTTTATAAGCCATAAGCTGCAGCTTTAAGCTGCAGCCAAACACGCACTAAATCCTATAGCAATTCCAACTCGGGGGCACAAGAAGCCCTCAGGGCCGTGCTTTGAAAAATTTATATAATTAATGAGAAATATAATTTTAGAATAATTTTGTGAAATATAATTTTGAAATAATTATGAAATTATGTAGTAAAATTAAGGATATTTCCCAAAAATACTATATTTTTTAAAGTTTTTTTTTCTACAATTTTACCATTTTTTCAAATTTTTTCAAATTTTTTTTTTTTTTTAAAAATAATTTGCGAAATTATCCTCTTTTGAAAATATTTTCCAAAAATACGTTCTGCAACCAAATGCAACATGTTGGTAAATTTGGTTGATTTTGATGGATTGTAAAAATTTTAAAATTAAATTTGCATATGTGGTTGCGCAACAAGTTGCATACATTACAAACAGGTTGCATTTAGTTGATTTGGTTGTTGAACATATTTTTTTAAAAATATTTTCAAAAAATGATATTTTTGTGAAATTTATTTTTCTGAAAAAATATTTTTGCAAAAAAATTTCAGAGTTGTATTTATGAAAAACCCCCAATTAAGCAAGGACTCAATGTTAATGATTTTCAGTTTTCTCCATTAAGCCGAAAATCTTCTTGGCGGTCCACCAACTCTAATTGGTAGACAATCAAGAGTGGCATGCCATATTAATTTTGGCCACCTCTTGATTTTCGAGATGCTCTAGTGTGCTGATTTAAACAAACATGTTTATAGTTTTAAATGCAACGCACGTTTTTTTAAAATATTTATAATTTTATTTTTCACAATTTTTTTACATTTAAATGTTATTAGTTTACAAAATTAAATTATAGTTAAAATAATGATATTTGTTAAGTTTTACACGCTTTATTTTCATCTTGAATTCTAAAAAATAGATTTGTATAATTTTACGGTTCACGTAAAATACACCAAATAATATTTAGTTTAGTGATGATTTAACGATTTCTTTTCTAATTAAAAGTACTTCAAAATTGAAGAGAGAAGAAAGTGACGAATTTTATCGGTGTGTATTATATTCGACTGAGGAAATCTACTTCTATTTAGTTTACAATATCCAAATATCTTTTTTTTTAATATTTTAATAAAGTTCTACTCACAATTAAATATACTTTTTAATATATATACAACGGCTCTCATTTATTTATTTTAAGATCTAACCACAATTATTATTTTGATGTAAAATATAAATTGAATATAATTACTTTTTAAATAAATTGGTCTCCTTATAAGTTATGATTACTTTTTAATTCAAATTTTGAAGAATCCAATTCTAATACAATCTCTTTGAACTTATATTATTTTTAAATGATAATTTCTTCTTTTTTATATGATATAATATTGATCGTCTATTTTAAAAAATTTAGTTTCAACGATTGAGATTGTTTTGGCGGTACCGGGTACCAGGCTACCAAAATTTTAGATTAGATATCTCTTACGTTTGTTACGTATAACGATATATTGATAGAATAGTTTATAGTTCATCAAATAATCTTTTATTTAGTGATGATTTAACAATTATTATCTAATTAAAACAACCCAGAAACGGAAGAGAAAACAAAATTACAAATTTTTACTGTTAGGGTTGACCGATTTGGAATAATGATAACAAAATGCTCAAGACAAGAATTTGATTTTGACACCGAAGCTGATTATCAGAAAGCTAGTTCACAGAAGCTGATAAATCAGGAAGCTAATTAGAAGGCATTTTATTTATCCAAGGTCTAATAATCCCAAATGACCTAACAGAATTGTAGAAGGGGGGGGGGGGTTGAATACAATTTTGATATTTCTTTAACTTAAAAGCACTTTATAAAATTAAACTGAACTGAATAAATAAAAACACAAGATATAAATAATTCAGTTGGATTGTTTGATGATCCAACTGAAGTGTTTTTATTGCGGAAATAATCTGTGATACAAATGTACACAGTTGCTCAGTTACAAGGTTGTAGAGAAGAAAAATGCTCTCAAAGATAGCTAATACAAACTCTTTTTTTTTCTTCACACGTCTTATTCTAACTGCTACACTTGGTTATATACATTTCCAAGTTTACAATACTAATTTTTGGTTACACTAAAGAACAATAGTAGTAACCATCAGTAGTTTGCTTTCCATTCCTTTTGTCCAATGGTCCTTGGAGATCCCTGCTTTTGTCTTCACGCTTATTATGATCATTCCCAAGAGCCTTATTGGAAATTGGAATGTTTCCTTATTTCCAGTAACCATTTTGATGGCTTCCAATGCACAGTACACTTCCATATCTCCTTTAGATCTGTTCAGTAAACTGTCACTATCACTTTGTCAATTATTCAAAAAGGTAATAGTGATTCGTTGATGGCATGGAGATGTGTTTCGTTGATAGCTTTATTCTTCATTTCGTTGATGGTGTATTCCTTGTTTCGTTGATAGAGTAATCTTCATTCCGTTGACATGTCTTCACTTAGGCAAAATTACATGGCATAATATATTTACAATTCACCAACCTATTTTGCCTATCTAGTACTTAGTCAACATCACTTAGAAAAACCTATCTAATACATACAACAAATTGCATATCAAACTGTGAAGTATTGTACAGTGCAATTGCTACATCACTCATTTCGTTGATGAGCTTCCTGTCAACGAAACACTACAAAGCATGCCATTTCGTTGACAGTTACAAAATGACTTAATACAAAATCTACTAAGTGTTTTTATAATTATCATCAAGAACAACATATTCCTAACAATCTCCCCCAATTTATGACTGATAGAATAACAGCCATAAATCAAGAGCCTTGATGATAACAAAAACACTCAGTCAAATTACACATGATAGAAGTAGAAATTGCATTGAGCTTCATTGATTTTAATTGAAACATAAAGTAGAAAATCTTACAAAACAGATGTACAGAGTTGCTCCTTTAGACTGAGCAGATTTTTCATCTTTGCCTCTGTGGTCTTGTTTTCTTCCCTTTTCTTGCATTGTTCTCCTCAATCTGAGCTTGAAGTCTTCTGTAGAAAATCTTCTCTTCTTCATCTTGATTTCCCAACTTGGATTGCATTAATCTTAGAGTTTCATTGGATGCCTTCTCCAGTTGGTCTTCTATTCTGAAGAATCTTCTACAGTTGTCCTTGTCTCTGAATTCCATCATCCAAAAAGGTTGGAGATGAATTTTCTTTCCTGTTTGAGGGACCTTCAATACTCTGGGAAGTGCACCAGGCTTGTTCCAGCTTGCTTTGATTTGGCAAATTTTGGAAACAACTTCAGACTTAGCTGTTTTGGTAAAACCAAAATCTTTCTTCAGGCATTTAAACACAGATAGCAGTGTCTGATAGTCTTCTCCCAGAATTCTATGTAGAGGCCAAACCTGTTCTCTCCCACCCTTGTAGACAAACACCAATCTTTCTGGTAGTTTGTAAGAAGCTGCAATTCCTCTCACTTCAACTAGGTCATCAAGATTGATATGCAATTCCTCCTCACTAGAATTGGCTTAGCCTTGGTAGCCCTTTGCTTAGATTTCTTCTTTGGATCCATTTCAAAGAGGAATTTTGGAAAGTTGGCCTCATCAAACTCAATTGGCTCTTCCTTTGGCTCAATTGGCTGATCATGGAAATTAACAGGATGTTTAGGATCAAAGGCTAACTTTTCCTCTAGAGCTGGATCAGGAATTATTGGAGGTGCAGTTAGTACAGAAGAGTCTGATGCAATACTCTGAGAGTCATCATTCTCAAAGGCTATATTTCTCCTAGCTCTTGCCTTTGGTTGCCTTGTGCTCTTCTTTGCACTCCTTTCCTCTCTGGCTTTTTCCTCTTGCTGTCTCTCTTCTTCATCAAGAGATTGAGCAACTGCAAGTGCTTGCATTGCTGCTCTTTCTGACTCTTCAGCCTTAGCTACAGCAAAGTTTGGGTGACCAGCCCAAACACATATTTGTTGTCCATTCCTGTAGACAATTGCCCTTTGCTTCCTTATCTCATAATCATTGCTTTCCTTGCTTTTTGTGATGAGTAGACCAAGAAGCTTGTGCTCATCTAGATAAGGTGCAGGATAGAAGGTCTTTTCTGTATTTTTGCCCTTTGGTCTAGCAGGGGACTTGGGAGATAAGCTTCTTTGCAATGTAGCTTTTTCCACATCCCTAATGCATGAAGTTTGTCCTTTCTCCTTTCTTGGTCCTTGAGTGACTCCATGTAGAAGGGGCTCTACCTTGTATGAAGAATTGGTCTGTGGCTCCCATTCCGTTGACACTAGAACCATGGCATTCGTTGATGGCTCTGTAGAAGAAGCTTGATTCGTTGATGGATCTGAAATCTTTGCAGAATCAGCTATCTTCTTGACTCTTTCATCTATCCTGGACCAGTGGTCTTTAATTTGTTCAGCAAGCTGTAGCTTCATAGATGCTTGCTGAATCAGGTCAATGCTGTCCAGTTTAGCTTTTCCTGACTCCCTCATAGCTAGTGGCTCCTTTGGCAGGGAAATGGCTGGGACCATAACCTTTGTGATTTGAATGTCTAGCTCCTTAGATTTCTCCCCCTTTTTGTTATCATCAAGAGAGATGACTGGGAGTCCTTGAGCTGCCACTAGCTGGGCCAATAGTTGTGTCTGCTTCTCCTGTTCCTTTTGCATCTGTGATAAAGTAGCTTCCACCTTGTCCACTCTAGAAGAGAGAGTCTTCAAGGAGGTAGCCACCTCAGGTTCCTTAGAGAAAAACCTGTTCATCTTGGACACAGTGAGAAGAGGAAGCTTTTCATATAGCCTGCTGTCATTAGCATCCTTGAGATTGCTAATTGAGTCCTTGATTTCTCTAGCCTCAATCCTTGTCTGCATCATCTGTAGCCTTTGGATTTCCAGTGAATCCATTATAGCCTTGTAGAATTTCTTGTCATTGGCATTTGCAGACTCATGAGCCAGATAGGCCTCATTGTACTGCCTTGTGATTGCAGCATCCAGGGAGATCCTTCCTTGTAAATCTTGAGAAAGCCAGTTTGGTTTAGGAGGCACCACAGAAGTCCCAGTCTGTGAAGTAGTGGCCACCTGATTGTCACCAAAGCTGTCCTCATCATCAGAGAAATCAAACTCACCACTTACTACAGCTCCTGGAGATAGATTGGTCAAGGCATCCTTTGCTCTTTGCATTGATGCAGTTGTATGAATTAGTTGTAGTGACCTCTCTGCCTCCACATTGCCCTGTTGAGCCAAAACTTGATAGGCTGGCACAGGATGAGTAAAGGTCTCAGGATCCAGGGAAATACTATCCAGAGTTTGTTGATAATGCTCTTGGAAAGTAAGTTCCCTTTCTCCCTCACTGACCTCCATTAACTCATTAGCAATGGCTGCTTCCATCCTTATTGCTCCTATAGTCCCTTCTCTCTCTCCACTCTTTTCTTGCATCATGGGCTCCCCATGGCTCACACCTCTCACACCCTCACCTTCACCTACTAAGGTGGTACTCTCAATCTCTCCTTTTGCCTGGCTGGAAGAAATAGCCAGCCTCTCACTCTCATTCTCTCCTTTTGCCTGGCTGCAAGCCAGCCTCTCAATTTCACTCCCTTTCAAACCTAAAAGTGTCTCAACTACCACCAGGTCATCTACACTAGTTGTGGAAACAACTTGATTTTCAGTAAAGGGTGTAGAGTGACCTATCAACGAAATGGTAGTTTGAACTGTCAACGGTATGGATACCGTTGATGGAGAAACACTTGTCAACGAAAGAGGCTGTTTCGTTGATGAAGTCAATAAAGCATTTTGAGAAAGTGAAATTACAGTAGAATCTGTGGTGATTGATTTGAGATTGGGGTCCACAGATTCTCTTGTAGGTTCAGAAAAACTTGGTTGATGGCCCAACAAATCACTTAACAAGTGATGACCATCAGCTTCAGAGTGGGGCTTCTCCAAGATAAGGGTCGGAGAATCAGGAAAAGATGTATGGATCATGTCCACATCTAAAGATTGAGTTGGTGAATTGGATGGAGATAAATCAAGATTAATGTTTAGAGAATGGGACTGTAACCCCAGAGTAATAATAGGGGTTACATCAAACTGAATTTGAGAAACTGGAAGTGTTGCTTCCAGTGTGTGTGCACCCTGTGAACCCTTGGACTTTTGCTTCACTTTCCTTTGGTATTGGGAAAATGTAGACTGTGGGCTTGAAGTGTCCCTTACCCTTTTGGACTGTGCTCTAGGTGGAGAGCTTGTTTCAATAATCACATCCTTTTGGGAGGATGCAATTAGACTTGTGTTTAAATCCATTTTACTCATTGTGCCTTGTTGGGAAGACACAATGGGGCTAGGCTGGGAAACACTTACCTCACCTTCCTTATTCTTGGGGTTTCTTTGATTTTCACCCCTTCCCTCACCTCTCACAACTCCAGACTCACTCCCCTTAGGTTGTGTGGTAGTTTTTACAACAGGTGCCTTTTGAGAAGCACCTGAGGTTGGCTTGGAGAATTTCTTTGATTTTGGTTTAGTTGCTGCGGCAGGAGCCTGTTGGGTCACAGCTACAGACTCCATAGCAACAAGGTTGGATGAGACAATGGAAGTAACAGCTATACTAACAGGGATAGTAGTAGTTACCTCAATGATTGGCAGATACACCACTGGAACATCACCATTGTGGTTCAGCCTCAGTATGTCTGTCAATACTCTCTTTTCTTGCACAAAGCACTCAAACCTGGCATTAGGGTTAGAGATAACTAATGGTGCGGGACTAACATGATTAGCCAGCATCATCAGAAACCTTGCATAATAGATATTTTTCTTCCTATTTGCCTTATCACCCAACTTAGCACCAATTTCATACATAAGTTGGGTGCTAAAGTTGTAATATCTATCATTTAGAAGCATGGTTAGGAGAATTAACATAGAGTTAGTTAATGCATCAAAATTACTAATCTTTCCAGAAAAGACCTTAATGAATGCATCAGCTAAATAACTGTATTCCCTAACCAAACCTCTCCTAATTATTCTACCCAGATTATCAGTAGGCAAAGAGTAGTTTATAGAATTTAGCATTGTAGTTATTTCAGTGTTAGTAGGCAAAGCATCACAGTTATTATCAGGAATATGTAAACATGCTTGCAAAACATCAGAATTAACTATGTACTCATTACCTTGGAGAGTGAATTGCAGAGTGCAATTTGTTCCACTATATTCACATGAGGTCCAAATCTCCTCGATTATTTCATTGTAGAGTGGTGTAGAGTGGAACATTGCATAGCTCAACTTGCAATTCTTCATGAAATCCATCATTTTGAAGAAGAGTCTGTTCGGGTTTTCCTTTGCAACAAAAGGGATGGAGTTGTTCTTCTCATAGATGAACCCTCCAGCAGACATAAGCTTGACTATGGGTGCCATTGTTGAGTGAGAAAAGAAAACTTCGAACTGAGTTGCTTGTTAGAGAGAGAAAGAGAGAGAAAAGCCTTTGGAATTTTTGAGAGCAGGTAAAAAGAAATTAAAAGAAAATAGAATTCCTTAAATACTCCCCCAAAAATTCTCAGAAAAAAAGTCCAATAATAAAAGTAAATTACTGGATTGGCTTAAAAATATAACCGTTACTCTTAGAGGATTACCATGATTTATACTTACAGGGATGTATGCATAGATCGTGGTAAAAGACGTGTCAGTTTTCAACGGTTCAGATTAAGAGCGCTAAATCAACGAATCAGAATTGGGCATTTAAAGTCCCGTCAGTTTCGTTGATACAGCTGTGTTTCGTTGATATAAAAGAGCTATCAACGAAACACCCAGAAAAATGCTAAGATTGTCAACGAAATGGTTTGTTTCGTTGGCATAGTTATTTTGACTTAGACAAAATTTTACTTTTTCCTGAGAAAATTAAATCACAGAAAAACATAGCAAATTTCTGGCTGCATAGTAACTTGCAAATATCTCAAAAATAATTAAGAGAAATTTAGCATACCTAGCTCACTTACTAATCTTGAGAATGTTGATTCATCAAGTGGCTTGGTAAAGATATCTGCAAGTTGTTGTTCACTTGGAACAAAATGTAACTCCACAGTACCGTTCATAACATGTTCTCTAATGAAATGGTACTTGATGTCAATGTGCTTGGTTCTTGAATGCTGCACTGGATTCTCAGTAATGGCAATGGCACTAGTGTTGTCACAGAAAATAGGAAATTTCTCAACTCTTAATCCATAATCAAGTAGTTGATTTTTCATCCATAAAATCTGTGCACAACAACTTCCAGCTGCAATATACTCAGCCTCAGCTGTGGAGGTGGAAACTGAGTTTTGTTTCTTGCTGAACCATGACACAAGCTTGTTTCCTAAGAATTGACAGGTGCCTGTTGTGCTTTTCCTGTCAATTTTACATCCTGCATAATCTGCATCTGAATAACCAATTAGTTCAAAACCAGATTCTCTAGGATACCAAATGCCAAGGTTTGGTGTTCCTTTGAGATATCTGAAAATCCTTTTAATAGCAACTAAATGGGATTCCCTAGGATCAGCCTAAAATCTAGCACATAAACATGTAGCAAACATAATATCAGGTCTACTAGCTGTTAAATATAAAAGTGAGCCAACCATGCCTCTGTAACTTGAAATGTCCACAGATTTTTCCTTAGTATTCAATTCAAGTTTGGTGGCAGTAGGCATGGGTGTTTTGGCAGGAGAGCATTCCATTAAGTTAAACCTCTTTAATAAATCATAAATATATTTTGTTTGACTAATGAAAATGCCTTCATTAACTTGCTTTACTTGAAGACCAAGAAAGTAAGTTAACTCTCCCATCATGCTCATTTCATACTTACTTTGCATAAGCTTGGCAAACTTTTGACAAAGTTTTTCATCTGTAGACCCAAAAATTATGTCATCTACATAAATTTGAACAAGTATTGTAGAGCCATTCACAATCCTATGAAAAAGGGTTTTATCTACAGTACCTCTAGTGAAGTGATTCTCAAGAAGGAACTGTGAAAGTGTGTCATACCAGGCTCTAGGTGCTTGTTTCAAACCATAGAGTGCTTTGAGGAGAAAGTACACATACTCTGGAAAATCATCATCTTCAAAACCAGGAGGTTGACTTACATACACCTCCTCTTCCAGTTCCCCATTCAGAAAAGCACTCTTAACATCCATTTGATAGACCTTGAAATTGGCATGGGCTGCATAGGCTAGGAAAATCCTTATTGCTTCTAGTCTTGCAACAGGAGCAAAGGTTTCATCAAAATCAATTCCTTCTTCCTGTGAATAGCCTTTTGCAACCAATCTAGCTTTATTCCTTGTGACTATGCCATTTTCATCCATCTTGTTTCTGAACACCCATTTTGTGCCTATGACACTCCTGTCCTTAGGCTTGGGCACCAGCTTCCAAACATTGTTCCTTTCAAATTGGTTTAGCTCTTCTTGCATAGCCAAGACCCAATCTGGATCTAGAAGTGCATCCTCAACTTTCTTTGGCTCATCTTGAGACAGAAAGCTGCTATATAGACATTCTTCTTGAGTTGCTCTTCTAGTTTGGACTTTTGAAGACACATCACCTATAATAAGTTCAAAGGGATGATCTTTAGTCCATTTCCTTGAGGGAGGTAGATTTGCTCTTGAAGAAGTGGCTTCATGATCATGATTGCCTTGATTGGATATTTGTCCTTGAGAAACTCCCCCTGAGTTTGTTGTCCCTAAATGATCACTTCTAGAACCATTTCTATGACTGTCAACGGTATGACCATTTTGGTTGTCGACGAAACGTTCATTTTGACTGTCAACGAAACCACCATCATGACTGTCAACGAAATGACCATTTGGTCCATTAGCAGCTATTCTTTTCAATCTTAATGCAGCAACTTCATCTTCACTGCTGCTTTCATCTGTGCTAGTTACAACAACTTTAGGCTGTTTCTCAGTAGTCTTAACATGATTCATTCGATCTCCTTCCTCATTCTCAAAAGAGAGACTTTCATGGAAACCTTCATCACAGAGACCTTGAATTTTGAGATCATCAAAAACAACATGTACAGATTCCATAACAATGTTGGTTCTGAGATTATAGACTCTGTAAGCTTTCCCTGCTGCATACCCCACAAATATTGCTTCATCTGCCTTTGCTTCAAATTTCCCCAAATGCTCAGCTTGATTTCTCAAAACAAAGCACTTGCATCCAAAGACATGAAGAAAATCCAATAGTGGCTTCTTTCTTTTGAGTAGTTGATAAGGGGTCATTCCCTTGGCCTGATTAATCAAAGAAATATTCTGAGTGAAGCAAGCTGTGTTAACTGCCTCAGCCCAAAAATAAGTTGGTAACTTTGATTCATCTAGCATTGTCCTGGCAGCTTCAATAAGTGTTCTGTTTTTCCTTTCAACTACACCATTTTGCTGTGGTGTCCTTGCTGCTGAAAACTCATGCAAAATACCATTTTCTTCACAGAACACCTTCATGCTTGAATTCTTGAATTCTGTCCCATTGTCACTCCTAATCCTTCTTACTTTCAAGTCAGGATGATTGTTTACCATCTTGATGTGATTGATAATGATTTCACTTGCCTCATCTTTAGAGTGCAAAAAGAAAGTCCATGTAAATCTAGAAAAATCATCAACAATCACAAGACAGTATTTCTTCTTTGAAATAGACATGACATTTACAGGGCCAAACAAATCCATATGAAGTAACTCAAGCTGATGGACAATTGATGACTCTGTCTTGCTTTTGAATGATGCCTTCTTTTGTTTCCCTTTTTGACAGGCATCACACAAACCATCCTTGGAAAACTCCACTTGTGGAATTCCTCTAGCAAGATCCTTCCTTACCAAATCATTCATAACCTTGAAATTCAGATGAGATAATTTCTTGTGCCATAGCCAACTTTCATCCTTGCTTGCTTTGCTGAAAAGACAAGTGATGGTGTCTGAACTTGTGCTACTAAAGTCAGCAATGTACACATTCCCTCTTCTGAATCCAGTCATTACCACATTGTTGTTTCCTCCTTTAGAAACAACACAGGCTTCTTTTGAAAAAGTAACAAAAAATCCTTTGTCACAAAGTTGGCTGATACTAAGTAAGTTGTGCTTAAGACCATCCACCAATGCAACCTCATCTATGATGACATTCTCTTTTGAAATCAAGCCATATCCCTTTGTGTAGCCTTTGCTGTCATCTCCAAAAGCAATACAAGGGCCAGCTCTTTCCTGAAACTCTGTGAGCAGGGTAGAATCACCAGTCATGTGTCTTGAACAACCACTATCCAAGTACCAGAGATTCCTTTTGTCTCCCTGCACACAATAAAACCAAATCAAGTTGATTTTGGTACCCAAGTTTCCTTGGGTCCTGTTTTGTTAGCCTTTGCTTTTCCTTTTGATTCATTTTTCACCTTGGGCTCAGATTGATTTAAATCAATTTTTACTCTTGGTGTTGATTTCTGATTATTGCTCATATTTTCATTTACAGCATGCATATTTGGAGGAACAAACATGTTATTCATATTCCATGGCATTTGTGGCACATTAAACATATTCATGTATGGATTTTGCACAAATGACATGTTAGCATATGGATTCTGAAATTGTGCATATGGAGCAAACATGTTAGGCATAACAGGCATTATAGGCATAGGACTATTCATTGCAGGCTTGGGAATTTTCACATTAGCAGTTTTCTTAACAGATTTGCAGTTAGTAGATAAGTGACTAACACTTCCACAATTAACACATGTCTTTCTAGGAGCATATTTATCAGGTGTGTAATTGTTGTGTTTGTTAATTCCTACTTTGCCATTCCTGTTATTCTTTTTATTTCCCTTAGCCTCATTTTGAACTTTCTCTACCTTGTCTTTCAATTGCTTGTTAGACAAGTGACCTACATTAGCTCTCTCAACAGGCTTCTCAACTTTCTTTGAATTACTAGACTCACCTTGAACAAAGTTCTTGGTGACAGGACCATACTTGTCATTAAGTCTAGTGAGTTTATCTTTTCTTTTGTCTGTCAACGAAACAGCCTGATCGGTTGATGGTTCATGTGTCAACGAAACATTGCATTCCGTTGACATATCAACCTCCAACAAGTGATCATTATTGTTTGTTGACTCTGTTTCTGATTCTAAGGTTTCACCAACACACCCTAGCTTCTCTTTGTTCTTTTTCCATGATTGCTCACAGAAAGATTCCATACCTTGAACATTAATGATGTTGGTAGCAACATTCCTGGCATCTTTCCATTTTGCAATCACACCTTGTTCTATTTCAAGTTGTGTTTTAAGAATTTCTTCCCTTTGTAACACGTTCTCAAGTTCCTTCTTAGCATCCCTACTAACACATCTCATTTTCTCAAATTCAATGAGCTGTGCTTCTAACATTGCATTCCTATCACTTAAGAACAAATTAGTCTCTTTTATTCTTGAATTCTCCTTGGTAAGTGATTTAAGAGTAACACGCAAATTATATAGTACAGTAGACATTTCATTTACTGCACTATCGCATTCCTCTTTAGAAAGCTCAGAAAGATTAGTAATTGTTACCTGGTTGCTTGAGGAACTTGCTTCCTGCTCATGATTGTCAGCCATAAGAGCCAAGTTGACATACTCGACATCATCATCAGAATATTCACCATTACCTGCCCAGTCATACTCCTGAGACATGAAAGCCTTTTCTTTTTCCTTGAGAAGTTCAAAGTATTTCCTTTTATAATCAACAGGCTCAAATTTCCTGTTGCCCTTCTCAACCTTGGGCTTTCTGCAGTCTCCAGCAAAGTGACCAAGCATTCCACAATTGAAACATTTTGACTTAGACTTTTCAATCCAGTTTGTTTTGCTAGATTGAAAGTCTCTTCTTGGTGGCCTTGCTTCTGAGTTTCTTTTGAACTTGAACTTAGAGAATTTTCTAGACAGAAAAGCAATATGTTCATCAATCTCATCTAAGTCATCCAAGTTGGCTGGTTCTGATTCTTCTTCTTCTGTCATCTTGTCTTTTCCCTTGCTAACATCACTTCTACAACTAGGTCGACTAGTTGTGGCCTTTGCAGCTTCTTTATTGTCATCTTCCAGTTGGTTCACAGATGCAATCAATGCAATAGATCCACCCTTCTTCTGTACCTTTTCAATTTCCTCATCTTGCTCCATTTCCAGCTCATAAGTTTTCAAGGTTCCATAGAGCCTTTCAAGAGTGTAGTCTTTGTACTCTTGAGTGTTTCTAAGAGAAACAGTCATAGGCTTCCATTCTTTTGGAAGAGCTCTGAGAAATTTAAGGTTTGAATCCTTGGTTTGATAGATCCTCCCATACAGCTTTAATCCATTCAAAAGCTTCTAAAACCTACTAAACGTGTCATTTAGGGTTTCACCAGCCTTAAAATGAAAATGCTCATATTGTTGTATAAGGAGTTGCATTTTATTTTCCCTGACTTGCTCAGTTCCTTCACAGAGAGTTCTAACAGTGTCCCATACTTCCTTAGAGGTTGTACAGTTAATAACATTGTCAAACATCTCTTGCTCCAAACCATTAAACAGAATGTTCATGGTTCTTTTGTCTTTATGGACTTCTGCAACATCTTCAACAGTCCATTCTGAGACAGGTTTTGGAATTTCTACATCAGGAGCATCATCTGGCAGTCCAACTCTAGAATCAAGCTTCATGGGAACGTGTGGACCTTTCTCAATGCAGTCTACATACCTCTCATCCATAGACATGAGATGTAAATGCATCTTTACTTTCCAGTGAAAGTAATTGTCCTTATCAAGAACTGGTATCTTCACACCTGCATCCTTCTTCACCATGGCTTCTGTTTTTGGTCTAGATCTTTAAACTTCTTGTATGTTAGAAGCTAGCTCTGATACCAATTGTTAATCCCAAATGACCTAACAGAATTGTAGAAGGGGGGGGGGGTTGAATACAATTTTGATATTTCTTTAACTTAAAAGCACTTTATAAAATTAAACTGAACTGAATAAATAAAAACACAAGATATAAATAATTCAGTTGGATTGTTTGATGATCCAACTGAAGTGTTTTTATTGCGGAAATAATCTGTGATACAAATGTACACAGCTGCTCAGTTACAAGGTTGTAGAGAAGAAAAATGCTCTCAAAGATAGCTAATACAAACTCTTTTTTTTTCTTCACACGTCTTATTCTAACTGCTACACTTGGTTATATATATTTCCAAGTTTACAATACTAATTTTTGGTTACACTAAAGAACAATAGTAGTAACCATCAGTAGCTTGCTTTCCATTCCTTTTGTCCAATGGTCCTTGGAGATCCCTGCTTTTGTCTTCACGCTTATTATGATCATTCCCAAGAGCCTTATTGGAAATTGGAATGTTTCCTTATTTCCAGTAACCATTTTGATGGCTTCCAATGCACAGTACACTTCCATATCTCCTTTAGATCTGTTCAGTAAACTGTCACTATCACTTTGTCAACTATTCAAAAAGGTAATAGTGATTCGTTGATGGCATGGAGATGTGTTTCGTTGATAGCTTTATTCTTCATTTCGTTGATGGTGTATTCCTTGTTTCGTTGATAGAGTAATATTCATTCCGTTGACATGTCTTCACTTAGGCAAAATTACATGGCATAATATATTTATAATTCACCAACCTATTTTGCCTATCTAGTACTTAGTCAACATGACTTAGAAAAACCTATCTAATACATACAACAAATTGCATATCAAACTGTGAAGTATTGTACAGTGCAATTGCTACATCACTCATTTCGTTGATGAGCTTCCTGTCAACGAAACACTGCAAAGCATGCCATTTCGTTGACAGTTACAAAATGACTTAATACAAAATCTACTAAGTGTTTTTATAATTATCATCAAGAACAACATATTCCTAACACAAGCCAATGGACGTCTAATCAAGCACCAAGTGTTTCAGTGGTAAGTCTGCCTAATCAACTCAGTAATGGTGAATCAATAAAGATGACAAGGTGTTTTATCTAAAAGATGAAGCTAAAAGTATCCTTTCTACGGATCAAACTATGAAATCTCATTTCATCTACGGATACAAGCTGAAAACATCATATGCCATCAACGGATAGAAGCTGAGGACATCTTATCTCATCAACGGATAGAAGCTAAGAACAACTTATCTCATCTACGGATAAAAGTTGGGGACATCATATCTACGGATAAAAGCTGAAGGAAGTTGATCATCAGAAACAGCTAAGGATGCCATGTTTTATCTATGGATGCGGTTAAGGAGGTCATGGTCTATCTATGGATACAGTCAAGAATGTCGTGTGTCATCTATGGATACAGTTATGGAATATTACTTCTACGGATATTCTGAGATTGCCTTTCTACTGATAATTGACGTAAAAGGGTAGTCTACGGATATGGAATTAATACGCCTACTGATGTTCATCTCATTCAACATGGAAAAAAAATCTATGTAACGGAATCTTTTGGAGTTTCTTTATTTTAGCAGGTTGAATGGAGGACAGTCTCAGAGATCATCATTACACACCCGTGACTAAAAGATGCTGGATGACGATGCAAAAGATGTATGGAATAGGGAGTCAAAATTGTAAATATGCGAAGGCTCAAATTCCTACAATGAAATGTGAAGTTATCTATTGTCTCTTATGTCTCGATGGATAAATAAGAGTTAAGGTAGCTACCTAGAAGTTTAACTTCTAACTGGATACAAAGGAAAAGTTTGACAAGCATGAAGACCTATTTGAATACTACAAGTTCACTTATCTCAGCGATAGTGACTTGACAGTCGGGTTACCAAGGAGAGGTCTATTTCATGTAGATGTCACATGGGCTTGGAAGCTAGGTCAATTGCATGGACTTAGTAATTTTTGAAGAGAGCAGCACACTCAATCAGAAAACACCATTCGGGACTATACAAGTATCTTTGATGCCAATCAAGGCATTTCCCGAATAGGATAGTTTCTGATACGAGCATGTGAACAAGCAGAACCAAAAATGTAATATTTTATTATGTTGTAGGTTTTTCCGAGAAACCCACCTGTAAAGTTTAAAAAGTTTGCTTGTCTCCTGCATGTCTTTTTAACTCGAAGAATTCATATATGTTCATGGCTTGTTTCAATTCTTAGTTAATTTACCAACTCATATAATCATACTGTAAAAGGTTTGAAAAAGTTTTGTAAAATTAACTAGATTGTATTCAACCCCCCCCCCCCCCTCTCTACAATCTAGGTTGCGTTGTTCTGGGAATTACATTTACATTGAGAATTCTATTCAATTTAGAAAACTTACATTATATTTAAATTATTAAAATATATTTTTTAATTTAATTTTAATCCTACCATCAATCAAATACACTTTTTGATTTAATCACACCTTGTTCCTGACCAAAGCATCCATCCCAAACAGTCTAAACAGTCATCAGCCACCTCTATTGTCTCTCAAAAGACATTAGTTGTAAAATCAAAGAAATCAGCTAGAACTGATGTGTCTGGAAGGCAATCAGGTTCAAAGG
This sequence comes from Heracleum sosnowskyi, assembly GCA_030848705.1. Taxonomy (NCBI): domain Eukaryota; kingdom Viridiplantae; phylum Streptophyta; class Magnoliopsida; order Apiales; family Apiaceae; genus Heracleum; species Heracleum sosnowskyi. Next base: position 27,814,657 of record CM061243.1, read on the forward strand.
ATTTTTCTTCTACACCACTCACTAAAAAGAAGTTACAAGGGGGTGTACAAGGGGTCCTGGTGAAGAAAGCTGTCAAAGGTGTTGAGTCTGTTTCTGTTAAAAGGAAGTTAATGCTCAGGGATGAGACTGATTCTGAGGATGATTTACCTATATCCTCTGTGATGAATGTACATAAGGCAGTTGCTGATACTGCTACTGTAGCTGTGGTTCCTTTGTCTAAACCACAGAAGAAAAGAAGATTATCAAAGAAGCAGGATACTGATGGTCAGGACACTTCTATTCCTGATGAGCAGTCAACTCATGATGTTCAAGCAAATCCTGATGTTAGTATTCCTGATGCTGCACCAAGTCAAGAGATTGCTATTTCAGACTCTCCAGCAAAAGACTCTCCAACAAAAAGACATTTTGATATTTCATGGGAGAAGTATGGTGCTGTTGCTTCCAATCTTGGGATTCAACATCCAATGGAAAAGTTAAGAAATTCAGCTGAGTTAGTGTTCTCTAGACAGAAGAAACTAAAGGGATCAAGCCCACAAGAACCTGGACCTCAAAGTGGTTCAGCAGCTAGTACTGATGATCCAGCCACACAAGAACCACTCAATCAAAGTTTGGGTGAAGGCATAGCAATTGGAATGGTCACACAAGAACCATTTTCTCAAAGGGAGAATGAATACATTTCTATTCCAGCCACACAAGAACCATCTTCTCAATGTGAAGATGCAGGCAAAGCTACAGTTTCTGAGGAATTTCCTGACAATGCTCAAGGGGTTTCTGGTGCAAATGAAGTTGAAAGATTGGTCGAAGACACTGTCAATGAGGGAAGTACACAAGAACCTTCAGCTCAAAGTGTTGAAGAAGCTTCTAAACCTCAAGCTCCACAAGAACCATTGGTAGAAAATACTGATGCATGCAAATCAAATACTGACGGTGTTGTTCCTGATGCTAGTGGTGCTCCTGATGATGAACCTATCTTGATACAACCACTTAGATCACGACCAATGATAGATCCTATCCCAGCATCCAAGGATAAACTTAAAGGAATTTCTATTCCTGATCCTGATGTAACTCTTCATTCTGATGCTGATGATAGTGATGATAGTGATGATGAGAATCAAGAAGAGAAGGATCAGCTTGCTACAGCACTCAAATCTAGTCTTGGAACTAATTATGGTTCATCAAGCACATACATGGCTGGCAAGGCTTCCACTGGGAAAGACTTAAGACAAGACTTTTCTGTTCCTTCTAACGATCCTGCTGAGGCAATTAGAAATCATGAATGGACAAATTCATGGTATAAATCTGCTGATTCTGTAAGTTATCCATATGCATTGGATCATGCCTATGATGCAGTGAAGTTAATAGAGAATCAAGACTTGAAGAATCATTTGAAGGCTACTACTCTATTATCCAAAAGCCTAAAAAATGAAATTGATTCTGTCAAGGCTGCAACTGAGTTGATAAGGGGTGATATTTCTCATAATTTTACAAAGGTGCCTACTGCTCGTCAGTTAAGGGTAGTGGAATCTCAAGTACAATCAGTTATTCCTGAACAATCCTCCATCAACAACAGAATTGATTCTCTTGATTCTAAGGTAACTGACATTCAAACCTCTCTTGCCTTAATTTTGAATATATTGTCAAATACTGATGTCAAAAAGGGGGAGAAGGTAAGTCAGACAAAATGCACACCTGATCTAGTATTAAGGAATAATGATGATGATACTGGAAATGATGGTGGTGACAAAGTTTTACAAGGAGAAACCTCTGATGCTGCTGTTATGAAGTCTAAAATTCAAACTTCTCAAAGTCAAACAACGCAGTTAACTCATGTTTCTGATTCTGGAATAAGGATAGTAAGGACACTGGTGCAATCTCAGATCCTGACGGAAGAACAAATCCTGACAGGTGATCAAATCCTGATGAGTGATCAAATCCTGACACCTGTTCATGGACGAACACTTTCTACAATTCCTGAAGGTAATGAAGATGTGATTATTGACAATCCTGAAGATGCATCAAATCTATTTCAGAAGTTCACAACAAGGGATGGTAATGTTGTTACTCTTTATCACACTGATAAGAGGGTTCAACAACTATTTGCAAGGAAAGCACTCTCTACAGCAAGTGAAGAATATCCTGATCTCTCACAAGAAGAATTTTTAATTCAACAAAGAGAAATGATGGAAAGTTTCAACAACCCTGCTCCTGCCACTACACCAAAAATGACCTATTGCAACTCCATCATATGGTTTTGTTGCATAAAATGTTGCTATAGACAAGAAACCTGCATATCTATTGTAATACTTTCCAAAATGTTACTTTAAATGGGAAAGTGTTGCAAGCCTAAGAATCATTTTCACAGTTTTAGGACAATAGCAATGTTTCAGAAAAGTGTTACAATAACATGATACGCTTTTGATCAATTTGGTACCAAATATTTAGGCGGGAGTTTAAATTTTTGTTGGGCGGGCATTTTTAGTACCAAATATTTGGTACCAAAATTTTTATTACACAAAATTAAGTTTTATTACACAAAACTTATTCCCTCTCTCTTCCTCTCTCGCCCCCCTCTCTCAGATCTCTCCCGAGTCCCGACCATACCTCTCTCCCGACCTCACCTCTCTCACATCTCACAAAACTCAATCCCTAAACCCCTAAATTCGATTTCAAAACTCAATCCCTAAACCCGACTTCAAAACCCAAAAACCCTAAAACTTATTAAAGCTTCAATTAGAGCAAACATCCAATTAAAGCTTCAATTAGAGGTATTATACCCAACTTTCTTCTATTTTGTTGGATTATAGATGTATATATGTGTGTACATGTGAATTTTTTTGATTTACATATTCGATTGTATGTGTTAATTAGTCGGTTTTTGTATTAAATCTCTCCCCCTCTCTCTATCTAATTATGTATACTTACGTGTTAATTGCTTGTATTTTCTTCTATTTTTTGTTAACTGCAATTTCAATTTTTTGGGGTTTATATGTTCAATTCAATTAGGAAGATGTGATTTGATAGTATTCTAGTAGTTGACATTATCATTGTTGTTTGATTTATGCTATAAGCATTAAATAATGCTGTAATATAGTTTTGAAGGAGTTGTATAAAAGTGGATATGTATGATATGTGTTTATCTGTTCCAGTCGTGATTTCTCATTATCTCTTGTAAGTTTTGAAGTTCTGGATTCTCTAGTTGCTAAGTAATCTATTTTGCACTATTCCTCTGGAGTTGCTACGTATACTGTTCTGCACTCTTCAGCTAAAATATTATAAATTCTATTGCGCGAATATTTTGCCTTCGTCAGTAATTACTGGCTTCGTGTATGTATGATGTGTCTGTACATAAATGTTTACTACATGCGGCGAGATCTGATGAAACATTAAGCTGCTGTAATATGATGGTTCGCGTATTCAAGCATACATTGAATTTTCATGTTCCTTCTCTGTTCTTACAGGACTGAGATGTCTTGCTGCATTGGCTCGTTGAGATGAACTCAACAAAGTGCAAGGAATACTGGACACTGCTGAGCCAGCTTCTCGACTTGAGATGGCACCTATGGTGTAACTATTTTTCTGATTATAGCATCTCTGTAAATAATAGACTTTTGCTTTTACTAGTGTAATATGAATATCGCAGGCTGCAAGTGCCGCCTGGAACATGTGAGAGTGGGATAAGATGGATGAATATGTTTCTCGACTGGATGATGGTGATGAAACCAAACTTAGGGTGTTGGGAAATACTGCTGCTACTGGTGATGGAGGTAGTAATGGCACATTTTTATCTATTATATTATATTTCTTTCTTTGTCTATTTTAAAAATTCTTAATTATGCTCTTTTGTTATCTCTCTTACCTTGTTGAAAATTTGTTGCAGCGATGGATCCCTGGTTAATCAAAGATACTGTACCAGCCTCACCTTTGTGGCAAAACTTGTTCCGGATGAAGTCAAAAAGTTGTCTGGTCAGTTCAAGTTCTTTGTCCTTTTATATATTTTTTATCTGTTTGTAGGAATCTAACATGATAGTTAAATGCTCAGATCTGAATTCTATGAGAGGAGTGTGCCTAGACTGTCAATTACTTAGTACTATTCAACAATTATGCCCGGGAAGTACAAATTTAATGCACTGAGATACAAACCTAACTTGTACATGCCATTGGAAATGTTAATTGTAATTGGCCTAATATAAAGAGGTTCAAAGTTTAAAGTTAATGTTAATTATGTATGTTACACAGTACACACATACATATATAGAGGGATGACAATGGGAATGAACTGATATCAAATCTCATTTGGCAAGTACAGAGTAGTCACCAGTATAATGACAATGTATGTTACACAGTACACACAGTACACACATACTTATCATTGTTTGTCTCTTCTCCATGCTGCTTCAGTACCAACCAAAGACTCTAGTGCATCAGTAATACACCTAAGTATGTAAAGCAGGTTATAGTCCATTACCACATTGAACCTTACGTTGAATTTATTTTGTAGAACAATGGATTATTATATTACCACTTGAGATGGTGCAAGCTCTGCTCTTCATTTGTTTATTTTAATGCCTGGATGAGTTTTTAATTCGCAGCTTCATAAGATGAAAGTGAAAGAGGTACAGATCTTATTCACTTATCATTTCAATCTTTATATATCTAGATCCAATTTTCATGCTTTCAACTAACATCTGAGTGAATAAGGAAATAACAAAGTTTTATCGACCAGATACCACAGTTTTTAATATAACCAAAAGGTCACTTTGGTAAAAAAAGAATGTGTTAGAATCAGGTGGAAAGCATGAATGATCTACATTTGTAATTAATGTAGTACCATGTAGATTACTGGCAAAAAGAGTGATTTCATTGTTTGCTAAACAACCGAAGAGTGAGATAATATAACATCAGTAAGACATTTGCAAGCAGTATGCATAATAATTGTGCCAGTAGTAGTCTAATGGTTCTGGTCCTCAACATTACTCTTTGCTCAGTTATGTGTTTAATGTTTGACAATTATAATTAAGTTGAAGGCAGAGAAGTTTTACTTTCAATTCATTAATATCCCTGGTTAATGGTCAACATTAGAGACTAGAGAGATGCATTTTTTTCAGCTTTTTGACAGAATCAGAAACAAAATTTCAGACCATCTTTCTATCTTTTCTTTAAACAAATTGATAAACTTTATTACAATTACAGTCATGAAAGCATGATGAATGAATTCAAATAAGGTTCATATGCAAAGATGACAACTTAACATATGTAATTATGTTACCTAGGAATGGGAATGCATACTATTTATACAACATGATAGTGACAATGATGACCTTCTAGGATCGCATAGAGAACATAGATTTTATTATTGTTTAGGGCTAGGGATGGCTGAAATCAAGATAGAAGATAATATAGGAGGATATTTATTTTTAGATGAAACTTAGGAAGCAGCACTTGATAGTTATCGATAGAAAACGTGTTGTTTGGGTCAACATGTTGCTCTGAATAGTTAATATTTTGGTTGACTAGTATAAGCTAAATAGGTTATAATTTTTCAATATCTTGTTAGGATTCAATTTCAGAATATGTGTTCGGTGTCATATCTTGTAAAATAGGAATTTGTGAACTTTGCTGTACTAGAACATTATCCTTTAGTATACTCATATAATATCAAATTTGGTGTTCTGTTAGTATTAAATTATCCTGAAAAATTTGCAAGTATGACTTCAAAATCTAATTCATGTCTTTTCACACGAGCTATACTTTGAGATGGTTGTGTTTTCTTTCTTATGAGTTATTTTATGTTTTATTTATGTTTTATTTATTTTGATGACAGGAAGAAGAGGTTGTTGAAATCACAAATCTCTTTAACAGAGGAAAGAAGAAAAAGAAACATTACATTGCTAGTTGAGGAGGTCATGGCCGAGCTTGAGTTTGTAACAGAAGAGGATGCACCCTAGACTAATGATTTTTACATGTGTGCTCAGGCAGGGATCATGAAGACAATCATGAGGATGACAAAAGTGATGATTGATGATTAGTTCTTTAACTTTGTATGTGCATACTTTTCGTAGTAGGTTGATATTTTGACATGAAAGATTAAGTTTAATGTAGAATTGTGGGATAAGTCGACATGTGTTTCGACTTAAGTACTAGATGTAAGATGATATTGTGCTACAACCCGACTTTGGGCTTTATTGTCATATGTTTTGTTGGATTTTCCATTTGAAATGTGATTTCTGGTTTGGTATGCTTTTGTGAATGGTATATTCAAATTTCAAATAGGACACTGCAATATGGACTAATAAAAAGTGTTGCAAATAGGTTTTGCCAATAAAATCTAAAATTATTACAATAGGGATATAAAAGTTGCAGATTAATGTTGCTAAAAAAACCAAAAAACATTACAACAGGCATCAAAATGTTGCAGATAATTGTTGCAAAAAAACCAAAAAGTATTGCAAAAGGTATCAAAATGTTGCAATAAACTGACTTTGTAACATTTTAACTTAATAAATGTTGCACAAAAGTGATGCATTAGTCTATTGCAACACCTTAAAAATGTTACTAAAACAGACAAAAGTGTTACAAAAAAATGCTATTGTAATATTTTTAAAAAGGTTGCAATAAGTACACATAGTGTTACAATAGAAGCCATAGGCAACCCCAGTAAATGTAACGCCGAATTTTGGTCAAAACGTTACATAAACATCTATTGTAACATTTTTAGGGTCTAACAATACACTTTTATGGGGTTACAATAGGTCATTTCTGGTAGGTAGAGGAGGTAGAGGAAGGAGAGGTGCTAGAAGAGGTAGAAGAAGCTCATCAACTCCAACAATTCCTAGACAGACAAGGTCTAGAATGTTAAGAATTGAAGAAATTCTTGAAACTTCACAAAATCCAATAGATCCTGCTGTAAGGGATATTATTGAGAAGGGAGATAAAGAAGTTAGTGAAGAAGAACCTGAACTGAGAAGAAGACCAAAACAATCAACACTCATCAGCAATACAGTTCAAATTTCAGACTCAAATCCTGACATTGCTCAAGGTCCTGATGACTCTGAAATTCTGCAAGAGGTTGATTTGTTAATTTTATCTACTGTGGTTGATTCTCATAATAGGGAAGTTGATGAAGAAGAAGAAGTCAGAAGAAGAAGAATAATCAAGTCAACAGATGAAGACTTTCAGCTCTATAAGCAAAGACTCAAAGCTTCAAATAAAGGATTGTGGAGAAATGCAAGAAGACTACAACCTTATCTACAGAAGAGTTATGCTTATGAGAAAGAGAAAGATAAGAAGTGGAAACACATTGATACACTTAGGTGTGATACTCCTATCAATTTTCGGTCTGGTGGAATTGCTTCAAGTGTTGTTGATTTATCTGATATAGTTGAATCAAAAGCACTCTGGCTACGAATACTTTCAAATCTTAAGCAATTGACAAACAATTCAAGAGGAGGTATTGGACACAGGGATGCTGAATATCTGAACATGCCTTATCTTGATCCTTATTCTTTGACTGAAATTGGAGGTACTTTAACTTCTGAACACCTGAACAATTTATTAGCTGTTGATATAGTTATAGATTGTCATGATGGTTTTGAAAAGAAAGAGAAGCTTCTGTACTTCATGAAAGATGGTAGTGTGAAGATTCTATTCATTCAAGACTTGTTAATGGTGAAAACTACAAAGGAACTGAAATATGTTCATTATTTGTTAAAATGGAAGAATAAAGTGTGCAAAGTATGGAGTGATATGATTCTGTCAACAATAAGAAGAAGATTTCTTGAAGGAAAGAACTACAATGGTAATTATACTCCCATGTACTTAAATCTAAGAGGTCAAGATGTGGAAATGCAAAGAGGCACAACTGTTAAAGAAATGTCTTTTGGCATGAAGCAACTTACTCTCAATCCTGATGGGAAGGAAATTGCTTATCTCTTAGTTGAAGATCATAGTCTACAAAGAAGCTCCATTCAGAATCTCAGAGCAGCTATCTATCAGATTAATGAGGAAGATGAAGAACTCAGAAATCTTAAGGAAAGACTGATTCAAATTCTTGAAGAAAAAGAAGAAAATTTGTTATCCAACTTCTTGAAGACGAATCTGTTCTATCAAAGAATTTAAACAGATAAGTTGATGCTGTAAATACTTGTACATTTTGTAAATATGTTTTTGACATCATTGAATCTAGGAATCTATACTTTATTCTATAAAGTATGAGATTGGGGGAGATTGTTAGTTCAGGATTCAATGATCGTCAGGATCTAGACTCAACTGATCAGGATTGCTGATGTCATCAGTATTACATGGTCATCAGTATTTGATCAAGCGTCAGTATCAGGATTATCATCAGGATGTATATCAGGACTGGGATCAGGATTGATCGTCAGGACTGGAAGCTGATCAGGATTCCTACTTCGAGTTATATTTGGAGTCTAGTTAAATAAGGAAGTTTATTATGTCGGTTCCTTATTTATAGTAATGAAGCTATCGATTTAGGATAGGTTTCAATCTTTGTAATTGATTAGGACTTATCATGTAATTGATAGAGAAGCTGTGTAGTATATAAACACAGTTTAGGTTTCGATTTGAGAGAGCTCATACAATCGATCACAGACACGAGTATTGTGTAACCTAGCAGCTCTCAAGAACACAGAATTTCTTCAGAGAGTTTGTAACAGTTTTATATCAGATTTAATAAAGTTGTTATCTTTCTTTCATATTTGTGATATATACTTTACTAAGTCGAGAATCTTATACAATTGTATTCAACCCCCCTTCTACAATTGTTTATTACTGGGCAACATTCTCAGATTTAGGTTTGAAATGGAAGGTGGTTTTAGTATGAAGAAGATGATGATTATGTGGATGGATCAGTATCTCCATGGGTATTCTCCTAGACTATGAATGATTCAAGTCCAAATGAGTCATCCATAGAAAGGTTAAGTGGAGCATCTGATTGGAAGCCAGAATGGAGCATCCGTAGGAAACCATAATGGAGCATCCGTAGGAAGCAAGTGAAGCATCCGTAGGTGGATCAGAACTCTGAATTATCACCCCAATGAACTTAGGGGGAGTTTTTCTGAGTTAAAGATCAACCTCACATAATCATACTGATGGGAATATTCTTACATCTTCAAGACCTACACCAACCATAAGAAGCTTATTCCAAAAATCCAGAAGAAAGTCCTCTTGAAGACAGTTTTTAGGTTGAAGGAATAAGGTGGTTACTTGGATCAAGGCAAGATCTTCCAGCTCCCACAAATCTACATGTCTACTTCTTGGACATCCAATCTTTCTCCTTAAAGTTAAAGTCATGGTTAAAGAAATGAGTGGAACATCTGCCTTGCAAATCTCTAAATCTATTGTGCTAAGATCAGGTTCTCCAAAGATTTTCTGTAAAGGGATTCTGTGTTGGAAAGTGCAGTGGTAATACTTTTTGATCCAAGTGTGACCAGTGAAGAAGACATCAGTACCAAGCTGCTTATCAACCATCTTCTTCAGAATGGTAAGTAAGTGAGGTACGAACAAATTTCAACATTTTTCTTGATGTCTTATATGTAGCCAGTGTTTAAATAACCTTCTTGAAAACTAAGTTTTCCAGAAGGAGTGAAAATTTTGTCTAAGTCAAAATTTACTTTATCGATGGATATCCTTATCCGTAGATAGTCATTCATAACACTGGATTTATTTCCTTGCTTTGTCTATGGATACTGACTATCCGTAGATAATTTTCTACATCTATAGATACTACTTTTGCTCTTCTACGGGTAGTGCAAAAAGATAGTGTCCATATCTGTAGAAATTTGTAAATCAATATCTCAACCTTTGCATGTCTTATCCTTAGCTGAGATATGTGTAGTTTACGTAATATCTAGCATCACTGATCAGTAGCTTTGCTATTATGCTGAAAAGCTCATGCAAATAAGTTCTGAGGAGATAAGTGAGTATTCTTCTAAGAATTCTCATACCAATTATTGACATTACTGAATTGAATACCTTGGTAGGAAATTTGTGTTTTGAAAAGATAATTGGTGATCTTCCTCATGACTAAGTAACAGAATGCTAGAAATTATGTTAACCACCTGTTTATGTACTAGTACCTTACCTTTTCTTGGAATTCTTGTGGTATCTCAAAAGATTATCATTCATTCAGTAATTGATAATCCAAGAGATACTTGCTATGCTCTAATTGGCTGTCTAGATGTTGATACTTGTAGGATAAATTCCTAATCAAGAAGACATAGCACAATTCATGCTAACCCCAAGAAAGAAGGTTCAGGTCATGGCTCAGAAGAAATGCTTAGCTTAATGACAAATCAAAAGATGCAGCTGAAGCATTTAAGCATTTCTCAAAAGAGTCAAGCACATAAACCTCATGCATCATGCTATTGGAAGAAGTGTTGTGCATGTTGTAGTGGAACTACACTGTGTTCCAAGGGAACAACATTTAACCAGATATCTTGCCAAAGCTTTCAATGCATCAACTCACTTGAGTTGATAAATGAGTTTGGCAGGTAATAATTTTTTACTCTCTTACATATCTGTGATTAAATACATGCAGCCAGTGATTTCAATCTCTGGATTTAGTTGTTTATTTTATGTGTTTATTTGTTTGTTTTGTTTTAGTTATTATGACAAGTCAATACAATTGAATGATGTTATACACTAAGTGAAGTCGTCTAGAAATGATCTTCTGAGTAATATTCAATGAGATAGCAAGCTAATTTTCTCACTGATATTAAATAGTTGATCATCTCTAGACATTAACAAGCTAAGTGCATTGTTGTTGTTAGGCTCAAGACATGTCTGAATACCACTATTAACAAGCCTACACTATGTGACTATGTCACATTACATGACCTAGTGAGTTCTATCACTGGGATATAGTATAGGTCTCTAAATGTACTTGTCTTGTTCTCATGAACATTAGCTTGATCATGTATGCTCAAAGTTATAATGAGCTTAGTAAAGTTTCTTGCATCTAGATTGTATATAGGCCACTGAATAATTGTCCTGGTAGAAGTTCAGAAGTGTTCATGCAGCAGGATAGAGATGAATAAGGCCATGGAGAAATAAGTTGCAGAGATTTGTCTAAGGCATTATATAGCAAAGTCAGAAGAAAGCTATGTCGTGAAGTCACCAATATCCATGTCATGAAGTGCTATATCGCATAGTCCATTTTGTACTATGTCGAGAAGTCCTCAAGACTCATGTCGTGAAGTGTTGAAGTCAACAAAGTCAAAGAAGCCTAGATCGTGAAGTCCTCAGAAGCCTTATGTCGCATAGTCGTCAAATGACTTATGTCGCATAGTCGTCAAATGACTTATGTCGCATAGTCGTCAAATGACTTATGTCGCATAGTCGTCAAATGGGCTATGTCGCAAAGTCTTCAAAGGCTATATCGCGTAGTCCTCACAATGGAGATCGCGAAGTCAGGAATGAAGTGGAGTTCACGATATCAACACTTAGCCGTTTATAACAAGACAAATCAAGGTACAGAACCAAGAATCAAAAGAGACAAATACTGAAGCATTTGTTCTGGCAAGGTGGTCCAAAGAACAGATGGCAAATCTACAGCTAAACTTGGAGAGAAAGATAAGAGACAAGCAGCTACAGAAACGGGAAAGACTCCGAAAAGCAGGTGGTCCTTCCTGACACAGTTAACTTCTTATGGCAGGACAAGTTGGACTTTCAGCAAGGGGTAACTGTGTAAAAATAGGTGTGTGCACTAGTCTGTATAGGGCTTATATATATCATGTACACCCTATTGTTAGCTGTAAGAGAGATACACATAGTTTTTATCTTAAGATCTTTTCTCTGTAAGCAAGCAAGTACAAACTGTTCTTGTTTAGAAGCCAGAAATTCGATTGTGAATTTCCTGGAAAGCTGTAGTATTTAATTTGCTTATACAAAGTAGATTAAAGTGATTGTGTGTGTTGTTTACTTTCCGCATATTGCATAGCATAATCATATACAGTTTATATTTAGTTTCAAGAAAACGAAAATTCATCAAACTATCCATTCACCCCCCCCCCCCCTCTGTCTAGTTTCTTGGTGATATTCATTCCTAACAAGTGGTATCAAAGCAGGCTGTTAACATACAAACAGAAAAGGATCAAGAATGAGTTCACAGAAACTAAGCAGTATCAAGATTCCTCCCTTCAACAAGGAGCACTACAGCTTATGGAAGAAGAAGATGTTGTTTTTCATCAAAGCTTCTAATCCCATGTATTTAGACATTCTAAAACATGGTCCCTTTGTTCCAATGATTGAGATTGGTGAAACAACAGTAGGCACTGAGATAATACCAGCAAAACATGTTCCTAAAGACCCCACAAAATACACTGAACCTGAAAAGGAGAAGATAGCATTGGATGGACACCTCCAACTTATAATCTGTGAATCTATGGATTTCAACATGTATGGCACTGTTGCTCACTGTACTAGTGCCAAGAAGATGTGGGATCTTATAGAAGTGCTCTGTGAAGGAACTACTGAAGTAAGAAAGAACAAGAAGCAGATTCTTGTCTCTCAATATGAAGCCTTCATGGCTCAGCCAAAAGAGGGAATCACAGAAGTGTTTGAGAGGTTCAACAAGCTGGTAAATGAGCTCAAACTCTATGACAAACACTATGAGACTGAAGAGCTGAACATGAAGTTCTTACTAACTCTGCCAGATCATTTAGAACCAAGAATATCTCTCCTCAAAGAAAGAGATTTAACAAAGATTGGTTTTGATGTGCTGTATGGGGTTTTGAAAACCTATGAGCTAGAGTTGTTTCAAAAGAGATCCATTCAAGCTAAACAAGGGTTAATGGCAAATACTTCCTGTGCCCTTATTGTTGACAACCTAAGTCAAAGAATGGACTCTCTTAAAGTCAGTCAGGTCAAGATTGAGGAACTGGAAGTTGAAGACACTGGTGATGAGACCCAAGTTGTCTATGATTTGCCTGAGGATGATGAGTTTTACAGCATGGAAGAACTGGACAGGATGGAAAACAAATCTTTTGCCTATATGGCTAGGAGGTACCCTAACATAAGGTTTAAAAGAAAGCAGCCATTCAGGTCCAAGTTTAATACTGGAAACACTGGTGGATCTAGTGGCTCAAACACCTTCAATAAAGGAAAAGGGATTGCTGGTGCTGCTAAAGGTGGATACAAGACTGGAAGTGTGGATAGGACAAAAATAAGGTGCTATAACTGCAATGAACTTGGGCATTTTGCCACTGAGTGCAAAAAGCCTAAACAGGTCATGAAGGACAAAGCATACTTAGAGCTTGAAGCTAAGTATGAGGCTCTACTCAAGAAACAACAGGGTAAAGTTTTTATTGCTGAGGGAAAATGCTGGGATGACTCTGATGAAGAAGAAGAACAAGAGTACTCAAATTATGCCTTGATGGCATTTTCTGATGATGGTGATTCAAGTCAGGTACCTATTCTTACTTCTCTTGAAATGACTCCCCTTCAATATAAGCAAACTGTTGAAGATATGAGTACTGAAATGTTTAATATTCATACTAGCATGTTAGTAGCAAATGAAGAAATTGATAGACTAACTGTTAGAAATCTTGAGCTTACAGAAAAGAATGAGGAACTTGAGTTAATGGTTGTGAACCTGGATGGTTTGAAAAAGGAGGTTGAGTATCTTAAAAACAAAGTGATTTGTGCTGAACAAATAGAGAAAGCCCTTAGGGAACAAATTGCTGAAACTGAACTAAAACTAAGAAGCTTTAAGAACTCCTCTGAACTTATTCAAACCTATCACAAGGAACACACTGAAGACTGCAAGGTTGGAGTTGGTTTTGACTATGAAAATGACAAGAGAAGGAAGAAGGTCAAGGGCAAAGGAAAAGAATCTTTTACAAACAAAAATGCCCCAACCATACTGTCAAGTGTTGAACAGCCCATCTTCAAAAAGAGTGTTGTTGAGTTTGATGAGGAATTACTGATCATCAAACAACAACTACTTGAAGAAGATGAGGCTGCTAAAAACACTTCTTCCTCTCCTGAATCTGTCAGTCAGAAAGAGACCAAAGACAATCTTGTCAAGAGTCCTAAAGCAAAGAAATAAGTTGTTAAGAAAAGGAAACAAAACAGAAATGGTAAGGTAGGTGTTAACAAGGGAAACAACTATGCTTATGTGCCAAATGCTCCCAGGAAACAATGTCAAAAATGCCTATCTGTTAATCATTTGACTCATAAGTGTAGTAAGCCTGAAATTACTGAAGTTGACAACCTGAGTAACCATTCTGCTAGCATAAATTCTAGTCATGATTCTTTCTGTGGTAAGCCAAACTGCATGACATGCTATGTGACTGTGATTGCTAACTGTTTATCTCTTAAACATAAACTTGACTCTGCACAATCTTGTGAATCACACACACATATGCATTCTCACAGGACAGGGTTCCAATCAAGGTTGAGAGGGTGAAAACTTCATGTGAGCCTAAGAGTGTAAACTCCAAAGCCACAAAAAAAGTGAAGTCTCCTACTGTGAGAAATGCAATTTATGACAGAAGAATTGTTAACAAAAATGTTTCTAAATCAACTGGACCCTACCAAGTGTGGGTACCAAAAACAACTTAGTCACTTTGTGAATGCAGGGCAACAGGAATAAAAGAGTCATATGGATCTTGGACAGTGGATGCTCAAGTCACATGACTGTTAATATAGCCCTGCTATCACAATTTGAGGAAAAGGCTGGCCCATCAGTAACCTTTGGAAATGACAACATTGGTTATACCATGGGATATGGCTGTGTTAAATCTGGAAATGTCATTATTGAAGATGTAGCATTTGTTGAAGGACTAAAGCACAACCTCTTGAGTATTGGACAATTCACCAACAGAGGTTTCAAGGTGGAATTTGATGGAGATCAATGTCTAATATCAAAAAGAGGAAGTGGTGAAGTTGTTTTAACTGGTGTAAAGAAAGGAAGCTTGTTTGTAGCTAATCTTAAGGCTGCAGACAAGGGAGAAATTTGTTGTTTATACACTAAGGCCACAAATGAAGAATCCTGGCTGTGGCACAAGAAACTGTCTCACTTGAATGTTCAGGCAATGAACTCTCTGATAAAGAGAGAACTCATCAGAGACATGCCTGCTTTGGAGTTTGTGCAAGATGGAGCATGTGAAGCATGCCAAAAAGGAAAAATCAAGAGATCTAGTCACAAGAACAAATTGCTTAATACAAACTCAAAACCTCTGCAGCTAATTCACATGGATCTATTTGGCCCTGTGAATGTAATGTCCCTTTCCAGGAAGAAATATGCTCTAGTCATGGTTGATGATTATTCAAGATACACATGGGTGGAATTTCTGTTCTCCAAGGATGAAGCACCTCAAGTAATTATAGAGCATATTAAGAGAGTTGATAAAGAAGCACAAAGCACTGGTTCCTCTGTAGTTGCATTGAGAAGTGATAATGGAACTGAGTTTAGAAACTCCACATTGTATGAGTTTTGTAAAGATAAAGGAATTTCTCAACAATTTTCAGCTCCTAGGACCCCTCAACAAAATGGAGTAGTTGAGAGAAAGAATAGAACTCTCATTGAAGCTGCAAGGACAATGCTGTTGGATGCAAAGCTACCTACTAGATTTTGGGCTGATGCTGTTAACACAGCATGCTATGTGCAAAATAGAACATTGATAAATAAGAAGTCTGGCAAAACTCCTTACTCATTAATGACTGGAAAAAGAGCATCCTTCAAGCATCTGCATGTGTTTGGTATCAAGTGTTTTGTGATGAAAGATACCTCAGAACACATTGGAAAATTTGATGCTAAGGCATTTGAAGTTATCTTCATTGGATACTCTCTGGAAAGGACAACATACAGAGTGTTTGTACCTGAGCAACACAAAGTCATGGAAAGCATGGATGTTACTTTTGATGACAAGAAGACTCCTGGACTTCAAACAAGTGAACAAGACAGTGTGCCATTAAGATTTGAAAATCAAGGATATCTAGAGGATTCTGACAATGAGGATGAACCCCCTGCTCAAACTGTCCCAGTAAATGAAACTCTTGAAGTTGATGATCCTCCTCAAACACCTGTGCAAGGATTCACAAACACAGGGGGAGAAGAAGAGAATGCAACCTTCAATCAGAATGATCCTGAAACCAGTCAAGAATATGAACAGGGTCACACAAGGAAATGGGACAGAGCTCACACTAGGGATCAAATAATTGGAGATCCCAGTGAGGGTGTAAGGACAAGAAGGACAACAATGAATACATGTCTGTATAGTTGCTTTCTGTCACAAGAAGAACCTAAGGTAATTGAAGAAGCTTTGAAGAACTCTGACTGGATTGTTGCCATGCAAGAAGAATTAAGTCAATTTGAGAAAAACAAAGTATGGGAGCTAGTACCACCTCCTGAAGGAAAGAATGTTATTGACACCAAATGGGTGTTAAGGAACAAAATGGATGAAGAAGGAGTGGTGATTAGAAACAAAGCAAGGTTGGTTGCCAAAGGATATTGTCAACAAGAGGGCATTGACTATGATGAGACATTTGCACCTGTAGCTAGACTGGAAGCCATCAGAATTTTCCTGGCTTTTGCAGCTCACTCAGACTTCAAGGTGTATCAAATGGATGTGAAAAGTGCATTTCTCAATGGTGATCTTGCTGAAGAAGTTTATGTTTCTCAACCACCTGGCTTTGAAGATGAAAACTTCCCAGACTTTGTGTATAGATTGCTCAAGGCACTCTATGGACTCAAACAGGCACCAAGAGCCTGGTATGAGACTTTATCTCAATTTCTTCTTGAGCATCAATTTACCAGAGGAACAATTTCTTCTTGTTCAAATCTATGTGGATGATATCATCTTTGGCTCTTCAAATGAAAAACTCTGTGAAAGGTTCTCTAAGTTGATGCAAAGCAAATATGAGATGAGTATGATGGGAGAATTAACCTTCTTCCTAGGCCTGCAAGTACATCAAAGGGAGGATGGCATCTTTATAAACCAATCTAAGTATGTCAAGGATCTTTTAAAGAAATATGGTTTAGAAGAGTCATCCCCAGCAAAAACTCCTATGTCTACTGCAATCAAGTTGGATGAAGACAAGAAAGGCAAGAGAGTTGATATCAAGGTCTATAGAGGAATGGTTGGATCACTACTCTATCTCACAACTAGCAGGCCAGACATCATGTTTGCCACATGTCTTTGTGCAAGGTTCCAGGCTGATCCTAAGGAATCTCACATGATGGCTATCAAAAGAATCTTCAGGTATCTGAAAGGGACTCCTAATCTTGGGCTATGGTATCCAAAGGGCACAGGGTTCAACCTGGTTGGCTACACAGATTCTGATTATGCTGGATGCAGAATTGACAGGAAAAGCACCTCTGGAAGCTGCCAATTCTTAGGTCAAAGGTTAGTGTCCTGGTTCAGTAAGAAACAACAGTCCACAGCAACATCCACAGCTGAGGTTGAATATATTGCTGCTGGAAGTTGCTGTGCTCAATTGCTTTGGATTAGAAATCAACTCATGGATTATGGACTAGGAGTTAGAACACATTCCTCTGATGTGTGATAATACTAGTGCAATATCCATAGTTGCCAATCCTGTTAATCATTCTACTACAAAGCATATTGAGATCAGGTACCATTTCATTAGGGAACATGCTGCAAATGGTACCATAGAAGTCTCTTATGTTCCAACTGAGAAACAATTAGCTGACATATTTACTAAACCTCTAAATGAAGCTGTCTTCAACAGACCTGTGAGTGAAATTGGAATGCTTAATCCTTCATTTAGTTGCTCTAAGTAAATGTGCTAGTTAATTGTTGCAGCAGTAAATTTTCACTGTATTTAAATGCTCTATTTATTTGGAGTGAAAATTAGTTGAGATATGATTTATAAATGTTTCAGTATTTTACTGCATATTTTTCAAAATCATATTTGGTGGAGAAGTTGTGAGCTTTTGAGACATCTCGTTATAGATGTTTTTCAGAGTTCACGACACAGTTCAAATCAAACAGACTTATAACGCAAACTGTTGAGATTGTGAGACTTCGCGATATAGTTCATTTCATGAGTTTGTGACATAGTTCATTTTATGACTTCGTGACTTAGAATAACTATATCGACAAGTCTCCACATTTGACAGAATTTTGATTTAAATTAATTTTATTTCAAAATCTGATAAAAGTCTGACAAATTGCTTAATATTCCAAAAAGAGAGTTTTAGACAGGGTATTTCTACTATATCGCAAAGTCTCCCCTATCCTTTCACCTTGAGGACTTTGCGACATAGTTCATTTTCGAGACTATGCGATATACTTTGCAAGACTTTGCGGTACAGGCCATTTTTGACTTCGGGACATACAAATAGACTGTACATATTCATAACTCCATATCGCAGTGTCTCTATCATATAAATACCCTTTTCTAACCGTTCACAACTTTTCATCTTGTCTATTTCTCTCAAACTCTCAAACCTAAGCACAAATTCTCTACTCTCTTCTTCACTCTCTCTTTTGAAATGGCACCCAAATCTCAAACAGTATCATCCTCAATTTCTCTAACCATTCCCAAAGAAACAAATCTACTCTCAATTCCCTCAGAGGCGGAGGCAAATCCCAGGTACAAGTGCTTTGTACGGTTCCTAAACACCTCATACCTCCGCCAAGCCTTGACCCTGAACCCCACTCTGTATGTCGATGTATTGGAAGGGTTCTGGAGAACAGCTTTAGTTGCAACAATGGCGAGGGAAGATGGCACCTCATTTCAGGAAGTGAACTGCACAATTGGGGGCAAGCACTTCCAGTTTGGCGAAAAAGAGATTAATGAAGCTCTGGGATTCAAGATTGAGGGTCATGCTGCTGAAGCTACTGATGATGAGATGGTTGCTTTCTTGGACCTAATCAAGTATGCAGAAAAGATTGACATGGCTAAGTTGAACAAGAAGCATGTCAGGAGGGAGTGGTCGTTTGTCTTTGACACACTCCAAAAGGTGTTCTTGTGCAGGAAGACAGGATGGGACCAAATCAGTCACATTGCTGTGAAGCTGGCCTACTCCCTAGCTCACAATCAAGAGGTAAATGTTGGAGCAATTATCCTTAAGGAATTGGCTCAGAGACTAGGGAGAATAGTTCGTGGTAGAGGTAATGAGATCTTTTACCCCCGTTTCCTTCAAGTTATTTTAAATTATCTTGATGCAAATGTCCATGAATTGGAGGGTATAGATAAAACTAAAATGGCTTATTCCAAGTCCATGTCCAAAATTCTATTTGGGTCATTGGACACAAGGAATCAAGTGGATGTGATTCTGAGTGTGACCAAGCATATGCAGGACACATTTGAATCCTATCCACTTGATCAGCCCATATACCATGAGCTTTCCTGGACAGAGGAGGCTAAGACTGAAGGAGCTACACAGTCTAACCCTAGCCTTCCTATCCCATCCAGCAACCCCACTGCAAACACATCTGTAGACATTAGGGAGCCAAGTGCATCAGTCTCCCAAAAGACTGATGTTACTAAAAAGAAGACTAAGAAGAGACCCCTAAAAGTGATTCAAGACACTGTAGAGTTAGAAAGTGAGAATCCTGAGTCACCTCTCACCAGACACAGTAAGAAATCCAAATCCAAACCTACCACTGGATCCTCCCAACAGGATTCAGATGTGGAAAAATGGGTACACCTATTACTGTCAATGGCCTCTCAACAGGTTATTGGCATTGAAAAGAGTAGTCTCCCCACTACAACCTGTACTGAGTCTGCACATGATCAAGAACTCACTCTTGATCCTAGGAGAAATAAGATGCTGACACATTGAGTGGAGAGCACATCACACTTGAAACTCCTCCTATTTCTCAGGGAGAGTTGCCAAAATCATCTCTACACCACACTTCTCTTCCAGAATCTACATCTAACATTTCTTCTAAACAGATTAGTCATTCACATGACTTTTCTGAAATTGATCAATCACAATCCAACACTGTGATTGAGCCCACCTCAAGTGACATGGTGCATGACACTGTGCTCACCACCCAGGAACCACATCTAGTTGGTCAGGGAATGCATGATGGGGCATATCCTAATGACACCAACACAAACATGGAGGATTCACCAGTTTTCACTGGAGACTCTATGCCAAACTCTCCCATCCTTAGGGATGTGGAACTGTCTTCACAGACAAATAGGGCTGATGTTGTAACACATCCCATTTCAATGGAGACAACATCAGACTCTACAGCCATTCCAAGGCTGGAGGAGACTCAAAATCTCACCTCCCATGAAGTGCCTAGCACTAGCTCTCACTTGGCTCAGGCCACTTTGTCAGAATGGCTGAAGCCTGTGCAACATGACAGGCCTTCAGGATCATCAACTGTGCCTTCCAAAATGACAGAAGAAGCTATTCAAGATCTCCATGTGGCACAGATTGATGAGTTCTCAAAAATAGCTCAACACCTCCTCACCTCAAACTTGCCAAATGCTGATTATGAGGCTATTCTTCTTTGCCACAAGGAGGATGTTGAAGCTCAGCAGGAGAAGATAGTGGATGCAGCTGAACCAGAGGGAAATGTGGATGCCTGGTTGGATGCTAAGAGGTCTATCAAACTCAAGGATGCCCTAGATTTTCTGAGAGAAGACTACCTCACCTCTCTAGGCTCCAATGCAAAAGACCTTTCTCCTGCTGCAGTTTATGATGCTGTGAATGACATCTACAAGAATCAATTAAAGGCTCTGCACTATCTTGGGAAAGGGCTTCAATCAGAGATTTATTCAATCCAGGAGGAGACAGAAAGATCCCTCACTCAACTCAGAAACTCTTATCTCTCTGATTTTCCCAAGGTGGATGGCATTCTCAAGGAAATCCAGAAAACAAACTCCAATGTCATCAAAATGGATCTCTCTCTAGCCATGGTCACAGACAACATCAAGAAGCTGGCTACCACGTTGGAAAATCAAGTCAAGGCCAACATCAACTCTAATGCAATGCTGAATGTCATTTGGAAGAATCAATATGGTGACAAATTGGTGGATGAGGCTCCTATATCAAACATCTCCAAATTTGACTTTACCAAGATCAAAGATCAATCTCTCAATTCTTTCAAGTCTCAACAGCTATTCTCCAAGGTGGATGGTCTAGAAAGAGAAGTGGCCTCTCTGAAGGATGAAAACAAGTTACTTTCTACATCCTTAAACCAGATTAATGACAAGTTGGATGACCAAGGCAACAATACTTCCAATATCCTGCTGGTGCAACAACAAATGCTCACTTCTATGATGAGACAAATGAACCTGCCTATCCCTGGGGAAGCTCAAGACATCTTGTCTGATTCCAAGCCTAAGGGGGAGAAACAAAAGGAGGTCATTCTGAAAAAGAAAGGGGGAGTACCTGCCAAACAACAGAAGCTAAAGGGCAAAATTTCTGAAGAAACAATCAAACCAATAATCCTTCCCCCTGTAGAGGTCATAAGTGCAGAAGGCCAAAAGAGCACAATCTCAACCACCTACTATCCATCCATAATGCCTAAAAATATCTCAACTCCTCAACCTGCCCAACCTACCTCCAATGCTCAACCTGTCAAAGTTACAATTATCACAGAGGCCAAGCTACATGAAGTTGCCAATTCACACATCTATCATGATGAGGCCTTCCTGGAGTTTCTGAAAGCCATCTACAGAAATGCTCAAGGAGATGCAAGGACTTACAGACAGAAGCTCAAGGAAAGCATCAAGTACTTCACAGTTGCAGTAAGGAAAATCAAGGATGTCCATCTAAGAGAGATAATCATGGTGTGTAAGGACAATTGCTTGTGGCACCTAGCATTTCAAACTCTAGAGAAACTGAGATTTACTGAGCTGTCAATAATCCCGGACATAATTGAAAAAGATGGGGCTAACAACAGAAGACTGTTTGATGACTTGAAGATAGATCAACATCAAAGATTGCATAAGGTTATCTCAAAGCCAAGGACAATAATCTTCCAAAGTCTATCTCAAGACAGCAGCATTGACCAATTGGTGATTCCCTCAGATTTGACAAGAAAGAACAATGCAAAGATCAACCAGGTACTGCAAATGCGGAGAGCCAAGAGGGGAGATAGGACAACTGAGGAACTAGAGATGATTCACACTCTACAATCTTTTCTGATTCATGGAGTCATTCCTGAATCTGTCAAAGAAAAGAGCAAAAAGAAGGATGGTGATGATGATGATGAGGAGAAAACCTACAAAAGGAGATCTCATTCAAGGAGTGATAAAGATGGACCTAGTGACAGTAGCAGGAGCAAATCTTCAAAGAAGTCAAAGGATGCTGGTGATGACAAGAGGGATTCTAAGGGGGCAAAGGAAACAGTCAGGAGAACAAGGAGTGGAATTCAGCAAGTCAAGGACATTGCTAGCAGTACTTTAACCACAACACAAGACTCTAAGTCTAAGGTGGGTACTGTTAGTAATGATCCTCCAAAATCATTATCTAAGACTTCTGAACCTGAATTGCCACAGAAGAAAAATGAAACCACAAAAGGAATATCAAGAAAACACTTCCACAAAGTTACAGCTAGTGGAGTGTTACAGTGGATGAAGGGGAAGGGAATGAAGCTACTTCCAAATGATGTGGTACTAAAGACTAATTCTCCCTGCTTCTCAAAGCTACCTCAAGTGAAGCACATGAAGATCAAGAGGGCAGCTAAGAGGATAAGGATAACAAAGAAGACTGGAAAACTCACAAATGTTGTTGGCATCAATGTGCTTCCATTAGATGAGGACTATGATGAAGATGCCCTAGCATTTTTGAGGGCTCAAAGGATCTTTGAAGTCAAGGTAAAGCTAGATCATCTAGAGATCAAGTACACTGATGGAAGAGAAAGGATTATGAGGCAAGGAGGCTGGCAACACTTCTACAAGTATGAGCTTGAAAGGATAAATGCCTTACTGAATTTTGAAGAAAGAGAAGAAAGGACATGGAAGATAGATATTGCCAGGTTCTTGAAAATGCATGCTGATTATGAAGAAAACCTGAGGAAAGAGAATGAAGAGAAGAAGATACAAAAAGAGAGGGAAATGGCTAAGATGGAGGAGAGGGCTAAAGAGCTAAGGCAGAAAGGGTTTTTCAGAGTCAAACAAAATCCTTATATTGTGGAGTACAAAAACTCACATGGAGGCAAAAGCAAAATAAGGATGGAGTTTCTGGATTCATATGTAGAAAGTGCACTCAAGGCTGCAATTGATGACTTAAAAGACTCACCTCTCATTGAAGAACTGATTGCAAGAGAAGATCTTCAAGAAGCCATCATAGACATGAAAAGAAGAGAAGAGATAAGGAAAAAGAAGATTTATGATGATTTACAAGAAAAGCAATTGGAAGCTGAAGCTGCTGAGCAACAAAGATAATCTGTAAGCTTTCAATTTTTCTATGTAATCAAATCCCTGATCTCAATGTTCATAAATTGTCCTCTCTGTTACTTAATTTCCTTTTATGTAAGTTAGGCTTTTTATCAGACATGAAATTGTGCCTAAGGATCTTACTCACAATTTGGGGGAGATTGTTAGGCTCAAGACATGTCTGAATACCACTATTAACAAGCCTACACTATGTGACTATGTCACATTACATGACCTAGTGAGTTCTATCACTGGGATATAGTATAGGTCTCTAAATGTACTTGTCTTGTTCTCATGAACATTAGCTTGATCATGCTCAAAGTTATAATGAGCTTAGTAAAGTTTCTTGCATCTAGATTGTATATAGGCCACTGAATAATTGTCCTGGTAGAAGTTCAGAAGAGTTCATGCAGCAGGATAGAGATGAATAAGGCCATGGAGAAATAAGTTGCAGAGATTTGTCTAAGGCATTATATAGCAAAGTCAGAAGAAAGCTATGTCGTGAAGTCACCAATATCCATGTCATGAAGTGCTATATCGCATAGTCCATTTTGTACTATGTCGAGAAGTCCTCAAGACTCATGTCGTGAAGTGTTGAAGTCAGCAAAGTCAAAGAAGCCTAGATCGTGAAGTCCTCAGAAGCCTTATGTCGCATAGTCGTCAAATGACTTATGTCGCATAGTCGTCAAATGACTTATGTCGCATAGTCGTCAAATGGGCTATGTCGCAAAGTCTTCAAAGGCTATATCGCGTAGTCCTCACAATGGAGATCGCGAAGTCAGGAATGAAGTGGAGTTCACGATATCAACACTTAGCCGTTTACAACAAGACAAATCAAGGTACAGAACCAAGAATCAAAAGAGACAAATACTGAAGCATTTGTTCTGGCAAGGTGGTCCAAAGAACAGATGGCAAATCTACAGCTAAACTTGGAGAGAAAGATAAGAGACAAGCAGCTACAGAAACGGGAAAGACTCTGAAAAGCAGGTGGTCCTTCCTGACACAGTTAACTTCTTATGGCAGGACAAGTTGGACTTTCAGCAAGGGGTAACTGTGTAAAAATAGGTGTGTGCACTAGTCTGTATAGGGCTTATATATATCATGTACACCCTATTGTTAGCTGTAAGAGAGATACACATAGTTTTAATCTTAAGCTCTTTTCTCTGTAAGCAAGCAAGTACAAATTGTTCTTGTTTAGAAGCCAGAAATTCGATTGTGAATTTCCTGGAAAGCTGTAGTATTTAATTTGCTTATACAAAGTAGATTAAAGTGATTGTGTGTGTTGTTTACTTTCCGCATATTGCATAGCATAATCATATACAGTTTATATTTAGTTTCAAGAAAACGAAAATTCATCAAACTATCCATTCACCCCCCCCCCCTCTGTCTAGTTTCTAGGTGATATTCATTCCTAATAGTTGTTCTTTGAATTTTCCATGGATAAATATTCAGGGATATCATTTGTCAAATGTCATACATTTAATGAATGATGTCAGCTGAATAAGTGTCTCAAAAATTCAAATAATCTGCATGTTACATTGTTCAACAGTATTGATATTCTTAATTCTTTTTGTCTAGAGATTTCAGTTTAATATTATTTAGCTAAACCTATTTATATGACCGGCTATTTAGTTTTATTCTCATCTTTATTCATAATATTTGTGTCATGATAATTTTATTTTTGTAATCTGAGCTGAGACACATTTTTCACTCTAGGAACTCGAGTAGTCTCTTCGTTTACACTAGAGTGATTTAATGCATGTCTCTTCAGCATTTCTAACCCCCGTTTAACCCTAGTTAAACACAGGGGTTATTTTGTAGCTCCCTGCCTATTTAAAGGCAAAGGTTGAGCTCTCATCTCTTCATCTAAATCTCTAAACACTTCTCCAAATGGCTTCAACAATTCTTGACATAAATCCTGAGGAGTTCAACCGTTTGTCCACCGTGGACAAAATCTTCTTACTGCAAGATAAGATTGACCTCCTCATCAGGGAAGAGGAGGACGAGATTCGAAGGATGAGAGCTGCTCTTCATGCTCTCATGGCTCGCAACCGCTGGGGAGGTCCTGATGGAGGCCCTGAAGGAGCCTCCGGGGAGGCTGCAGCAGCTGCTTAACAACTGTCTGTTTGTCTCTCCGGGGAGAGGGCACGGGACAAAGGGGGGGACTGGGATGTTTTTTCCAGTCCTTAATGTTTTTAAGCTTTTTTTTATCTATGAAATTTTAATTTTTTTCTTAATAAAGCATGGGGTTTTTCCCCATTTTTATTAAGATTGTTGTGTGTGATGTGCATGTTTAATCTTCTTTCGTTTTTGCATTTGAATCCATTTAACCTGTTTAACCTGTTAAAAATTGGCTTGCATGTTAACTGGACTCATTTCCTTAAATAAAAAGACAAACATCTCAAATACACCAACAATAAAAATTAATTACATATTTTTGTTTCGATGAATTGATCAAATGTTAAATTCAAAATCTATCTGTTTAAGGATAACTTTGATTAATTTATCAAGAAGCCCTAATTGTTCAACTAACAGAATAGTGAGCTCTTTGAGCAACACAAAAACTGTTTCATTTTTGCATGAACTCACTGAAGAAACATCAGAAGAAGACTTGAAGGAATTTGAAAGAAATTGACAATCTATCAAGTTAAGACTTTTGCAGCTTCTGATGATCTCTATGAGGATGTTGTAACAATTAACGGGAAAGTTGGCAATCTTGAACTTTAGGAGAATAAACCTTCAATGGAGAAGGCTCTTAACAGTTCATCATTGATAAAGGAAAGGTAATCATCTTATCTTTATCAAACTCTCACTTACTAAAATCTAAATCATTTTTCTTTGCCTTTTCAAAAACTGAGATGAGAACTGTTTGGAATGACCCCCAAGTTCACTACCCTATCAGTTACACCCTAATTGTGATAAACAACTCATAACCCCCTTTACAGTTTCTCAACAAACTGTAGTTGCAAAATTCTAGCAAATCTTAACCAGTGGGGAGTGATGAAGGAGTTAAGTGAGGGTGAGGGCAGTGGTGAATATCAAGAAACCACTAGAAGAAAAGGTGAGGGTGAGATTACCAGCCAAACTACCTTATGTCTTCTCAAAAAGGCATAATGGTCAAAAAGGATTAGCTCTTTTCTGACTGTGTGCATAATGTGGATTATTATCCTTTCTGTTTCTGAAGTAGAAAGAAAATATATGCACGGGCACAGGGGAGCATACACTATTCTTAAATTCAGTTTGATGCATCTTCTTCAAATATGAGGATGCAGTCCCCGGTCCATTTCATCTCATTAAGTGATTATTGCAACATACAACTCATCTGTACTTGATTCTCCATTTTCTGAACTCTTGGAGAAGCTCCATTCACCTAGTGATCATTCTCTTTCAGAGAATTCGTTGGATCACTAGTCTCTTTTTGATGATCTTGATGTAAGCACTGTGCACTTAAATGTCACAATCAATCTTCACAGAACTTACATCAATTTCTAATTCACAAGCCCAATCTTCAAAATCCTCTACGGATATCCTTCATCCGTAGAAAGGTGTCTTTCAATCTACGGATAAGCTTAACCAGCGATTATCCGTAGACTAACAGTGTTGAGTTCCATGATTCTTTCTTGAAAAACTATTCGGCTCATTCTGACTGAGTATCAAGGAATTCAATATAGTTGAGACATCTATAGGTTTGTGGGAAGGGAGTTAGTGGAGTGGATGGCTTGAGACCAGGCAAAAGGAGAGGGAGAGAATGAGAGGCATGATATTTCTTCTAGCATGGCAAAAGAGAGATTTTTCTTTTGAGTACACCTTTAGTAAGGGAAGGTGAGTTGTGTGAAGTGAGCCAGGATGAGATCCTGATGCAAGAATAGAGAGATTCATGAGAGACACACTACAACAACTGCGGAATAAATAACTTTTATTACAATACCCAAATGTCTTTTGAATCTGTTACTGATACAATTTCTAAGTATTGTTACATTACCAACTTAGCCTTCTGATGCTCACAATCCTCTAATACCATTCAGGTCTATACATAAGTTGAATACCAAAAGCCGTAGCCTGATTCAATTGGTTCGTACTACTCTTGGGATCATTGCTAGAAACTGTTTATGGAAAACGCCTTGCAAGGTATGTGCCGTCCCATTGGCATCCTGCTTCACTGCTATATAATATATATAAAATAATAGCAAGAGTGAGCGATAGCTCAACAAGGTAATGAAAGTATGGCATAATTCTGCCTTTAATTCAATCCAGAAATAAGCTGGTATAAGACAATAATTTGTCAAAATATCTCGATACTGAAACCATTTCAAATATCATTTCCATAATACTCTGCAACTTTCGATATTCCTACTATGAACAAAGTTCTAGTATAATATAAAAGGTGAAGTAACAAGGTAATTCAGTATAACCTTTCTGTAAAATATCTGCTATATAAAATATAAGCAGACTATCAACATATAACTTAAAAGATGAAGTTATAAGGAAAATTCAATATCATCTTTCTCATAAAATCATATACCCTTTTTGTAATTTCATATGCTTTCTCATAACTCATATACTGGGATAACTTGAATACTCTTGAATAAACTTTCTTTCTCTGAAACTTGCATAAAGCTGAATAACTTGAGTAAACTTTCTTTTTCTGAAAACTTGCATAAAACATTTTCTTTCATGGATGATGAACTGTAGATGGAGATTCTGGGCGCCAAGGATACCCTTACGATGATCAGTCGCAAGCTGTATCCCCCTGAACTTTTTCTACGTAGAAGGGAAGATAATCAGTCTCACACCGACTTACCCCCCGCCAATCGGTTGTAGGTAGGAAGAACAGACCCGTTGCAATAGTCCGTCAGTCTGTTACTCTCCTCTTATCCTACGGTCGGGCACTGCTAATCATCTAAGGGAAGAACAGACCCGTTGCAATAGTCCGTCGGCCATATTGTAATTCCCTTAGGGGACCGGCGCTACTCAGTCCCTTACATTTCTTCAAGTTCGAGTAAATCCATAACACTGAAACATAAAGTTCCTTTCCCTTTTTTTTCCCCAAGTATACAACTCCACAAAGTAGTCGTATCTGGTTGGAAAGGAAAATTCACCCATATTTCCCAGGCTGATGCCTGTTAATGGATACCACTGATTTCACTGATCTTACTCCTCGAGTTTTTGAGGACGTAATCAAAATCATCTTGATGGTAGTATACCAGACTAATAAATTCATTGTTTCAAAAAGATTTAGGACCGGGTAGTCCACTAATAAACTATTCATCTTATACTTAGGTATATCCTTAACAGATTAACCCTCAAGTAGTCTTTAGTTTGTAAATCTTTCCAACTGGATTAGTTATAATAATACAATAAATTAACCCTAGATAGCAACTGATACCATTCTCGGTACGTAATGTAAATACAGAGTATATATAATATAACTCTTACTTAACATCATAATTATCGTTCAAAATCATGAACACATAGCATATATATCTCAAAATCTTTTGTTTATCACCACAACAGTTTATAAAGGTATAGGTTTGAAAATTTGCATCTAGTATATGCATACATCAGAATATGGTACTTTAAAATACAGCATGTAATGAGAAAACTTGCACGATACTTGGAACAAAGAATATATATATATAGATATATTTTTTGAATCAACAAGTATTATACATTCGAAAATATGCCCACTCTAACAATAGAGTAAGGGTTAGTAAACTTGCATCTAGTAAATGCATACTTCAAAATATGGTTTTAGAAACTTGCCTGATGCTCGAGAAGTGATAGGGGTTCGCGGCGATGCCGGACAATCTGGACAAAGTCAAACGAAAACACACGGTTAATCCCCTCGATAAATCACTTATAACTCAATGCTTAAACATGTAAGCGAAACACAACCAAGGCATTACTTGCTCGCTCTAGCGTCACACTAAGTCCATGTTATTCGTCAAATACTTATATCACAAGTTTGGTTCGAAATCCATTCTCAAATCCAAGTTATACTTAACCATTTGGAACCTTGGTTTCTAAGTCTCATTTTCAGTGGTTTTCACTTGCGCGACCTCGACTTCCTTATTTTTATAAAATCGGAAAAAGATCTTTTTGACTCGAAACCTTTTTAGGTCACTTACTAACTGTCCATGTTAGTACCATAATTAAAATCTTGTCCTAATTCCATTTTTAAGGGCCTTGATCTTAAGTACAAAGTTCACTTAAACTACTACTTCGTCTTTCGAAACTCGAAGTGTCTATTCCTAGTACGAATCGCAGTCTTGGGTATATCCTCGGATTTAACTTCCAACTGGTGGTACACTGGGCCTTATCATACCCTTATACAACAACTCTTGTAACTGAGTCACTAACTCTTTCATTCCCACTATACCCTGAATACTCGGTATTCATTCTCATGTCATCCAAATCGATATCTGGTAGCTCATTAAAACCTTGTACAATCTCCCAAAACCATTGTAGTTTCCTTTATACTTGGTATCTCTTTTCTTGGCGTCAACCATAAGAGCTAATTAAGCCTCGTATTTCTGACGTAATAATTTCTTAGTCTGAACTATATTCAAGAATCTCTAAATCTGCCTCCATCCTTTATTTATTACTCTCTCTCCCTTACAATCAGTCTGGGTTCCATTGGGTGTCAACCAACCCATTCTTATTATAATATCAACTTCTCCCAACTTGAAAGGAGTCAGGTTTATCAAAAGTGTCGACCTCATATTTCTAATTCACAACCTGGATGTACCAGTCCTGTGGGAAAATCCCTCGATTGACTATTTCTACTTGTAATTATTCCCTTAGCAGCTCGGCCTTAAGGTTTAATTGTCATGCAACTTCTTGATATACAACGATACATTAGCTCTGTCTAAACAGTATAGAAGGGCACCTGCTATTTAAAGGTCCTGACCGTGGGCTGCTTGTTGGAGGTAGCCCTGGTTGAACCTACTGGCTTTCTTTTCTTCTGTGTTCACAAACTCCGGAACAAACCTCAATAATTCGGAAAACTTGGCCTCATACTCGGTCACGGTCATGGTTTCTTGTTTTAACTCTTTAACTTTCATTTTCATCCGGGTCTCCATATATTTCCGGAAATTATTCCTCTAGAACAACACACGCTGCACCTCTCCCAAATCACAATACCAGCTCCCTCTGACTCCATCGTCAGTACTTATCTTGCTAACCCAGAGGTAGTGTCCATTCATAAACAACTCCTCCAAAATCTCAATCTCACTATAGGGCATCTATCTAACACCGTTGTCACTGAAGTTCACGGCACATCGCTATTTCTTTCACATATATCGATTGACACGCTTTCCATTATCATAATATCCTTGGGAGAATAAACCAATTTCATTGACATGTCACTAACATTCTATTCGTCTTAGGGATTCGCTCCTGTCATAGGCGATTTCGTTGCGAATCTAATTCCTATCAGCGAATTTTGACTTATTTGACCTGGTTGGCCTCCCCTTGAAATTCAATGAGGATAACAAAATTATGGGGCCTTGAAAGATAGCTCCCATATCAAAGAAAATGTCACACACTGGTGATCATAAGGTTATGAGTTTTAAGGTAACCTTATTGGAGGTAAGAGAATTTTACCGAGAGATCAATATGATCATAAGAACTCAACGTTGTGTGCCTCAATTGAGACATTACTAAAGGTAATTAGCCTTCTTGTATTTCACAACTTACAAGTGATGGCGTCCCATCAGACTTCTATCACACAGACAGATAGTCCTTGTAGCCCCTATAAGTATAGGGTTGTTCGTCTCAGTGGAAGTTGAAAAGTATGAAAGCAATTCGATATCAATTTAATGATTATCGTCTTTCGACCATATTTCTTAAAGGAACACCTTGGATTTAAAATTGAACAGATCCCAAAGGTGCGGTTTTCCAAAGAAAATACAAAGAAAAGAATAACCAAAAAGATACTGGTACTTAACAAACAAGTGGTGAGGTATCACCATAGGGTCATTCATTATTTGAAGAAAAGTCAAAGCTTTAATAACATCATTTGACAGGGCTTCGAAAGCCTGAAAGTAGGCATTGTGACAGCCTCTGGCACAAGTGAAACTGAATATGGTTTAGCACAAGTGTTATAAAGTAACTTCGAAAAGGGAATATACCCTTTATCAGAATTCTTTCCTGGAGAGAGGTCAAGATAGATCATAGATTGGGGAGGTCCCCACATAATTTGCAAATGGGGAGGGTACTACCAAAGTCTCTACGGATGCCTTTTGTGTCGGCTCCTCTAATGGATAATCGTTCCATTCCAAAGCTTTTCTTCTCCAGGCACACCCTAAGGTGCTCGATACTTACGTTATTGCCGACTCATAATAGTCGCTAAGGATTCAACCATCGACCTTTGCAATCGCAGGGAATTCTATTCGGCTAGGCGCAAACATCTCAAGTAAGCGTTCTGTTCTATAAGAAGACTTCGATGCCGTTGTCGCCCATAGCAATGACAATTCCACATGTCGACTGGGCGGTACTTAGGAAGATCGTTAGAAACTACAAGCTTAAATCCGGTCTCTATTTCAATCATCCTTATACCCAATTTTCCTTCTCCCATATCAATCCCGTGTGCTACATAAGCTTAACACTTTGGCACAATAGCCTTTTCATTTAAGTCAATCCCGGAGTTTCTCAGTCCGTCTTGGTCCTTAAATATATATCGCCTTTACCGTCCAATCTCAACTTCATCATTTTATCTCTACAATCAGTTATAGCAATCAGGGTCTGTCCACCAACCCATATAACGGCTATCTTATCCAATCCACAGGGTTCGCTCTAATCTCCACTCTCTTTGGTGACATCCTCTGGTAATCAGAAAGACAAGGTTTGCCAAAATTTGCTGAATTTCTCTCCAAAATCAGGGAAATTTGATCAATCTATTTACCTACTAGTAATGCTCGGATCTGATTTCCGACCTTTCTGTTTTATCCTCATAATTCCTTCCTGGTTTCCTGAGGGTGGTAAATCTCGTTCTCGATTCCGTCGTAGCGTGTTTGTCTTACAATAACATTTGCATGGTACATATACCTAAAATTCTCCTTGGGGTAATAAAATCCCTCAATGATGTAATAGACACTATTTCCAGTGGAATCGCTGGTCGTGGGGGATTGAAACCTTGTAGCCAAAGCAATTCCTTACACTATTCTAGGCAACTAAGTACCCTTAATCGTTCGTGAAAATCTGGACATCTTGGTTCTTACATATGCCGCCTCCTTATGGGCAACTATAACCGACTACGAGTAACAGGTTTCGTTCAAGTCGAATCAATCCACTGATACTGGCTATATTGCCTCTACCTCTTCTGCTTTGGAGACTCTACTCCATTTTCTTTGTCATATCTCTTGATGAATCATAAACGATCCTTAAACTCTCGTCTCGTCCGGTCTTATTATTATACCTCAAGTAACACACCACATCTTTATCAATCGGCACATTTTCTACAATATTCTTCCCTTGACCCACTATGGGGTCTTCCTCTAGATTCTCCTATGGATCTTCCTTTATCGGGTCTCCGTCCATTTCAAGGAGCGCATCATCAAATGCCTACTCGAAGGCCTCGGGATCTGGTATCTCAGAATCCCATCCATCTATAACTCATACGAATCGAGGTGGCTAACCATGAAGTCCTAAGTACGGTTTCCCAAAAGAAGTCCCCACTCGGCTTCATCTTAAACAGTCAGAGTCATGTCCTCTAACCCGACTACGAACTCAATTTGCGCTCTAGATGTTCTTATCGCTATTAAGGGTATTGTAGGACTCGATCTCCTATCGTTTCTGAGGACTGTAACCTAATGCTCTGATACCATCTCTGTAACAGCCCCAAACCCGGGGTCGGGGATTTAGGGTTGTCACGATCCACTTCCTCCTTGCCTTGCCTGTATTACTCACACCATTCATAATTCACCTGCTCATGACCCCACAATATAAGTCTCGCACACACACACACACAGGTTAGAGTCTCAGAAACGACACACTACAACAACTGCGGAATAAATAACTTTTATTACAATACCCAAATGTCTTTTGAATCTGTTACTGATACAATTTCTAAGTATTGTTACATTACCAACTTAGCCTTCTGATGCTCACAATCCTCTAATACCATTCAAGTCTATACATAAGTTGAATACCAAAAGCCGTAGCCTGATTCAATTGGTTCGTACTACTCTTGGGATCATTGCTAGAAACTGTTTATGGAAAACGCCTTGCAAGGTATGTGTCGTCCCATTGGCATCCTGCTTCACTGCTATATAATATATATAAAATAATAGCAAGAGTGAGCGATAGCTCAACAAGGTAATGAAAGTATGGCATAATTCTGCCTTTAATTCAATCCAGAAATAAGCTGGTATAAGACAATAATTTGTCAAAATATCTCGATACTGAAACCATTTCAAATATCATTTCCATAATACTCTGCAACTTTCGATATTCCTACTATGAACAAAGTTCTAGTATAATATAAAAGGTGAAGTAACAAGGTAATTCAGTATAACCTTTCTGTAAAATATCTGCTATATAAAATATAAGCAGACTATCAACATATAACTTAAAAGATGAAGTTATAAGGAAAATTCAATATCATCTTTCTCATAAAATCATATACCCTTTTTGTAATTTCATATGCTTTCTCATAACTCATATACTGGGATAACTTGAATACTCTTGAATAAACTTTCTTTCTCTGAAACTTGCATAAAGCTGAATAACTTGAGTAAACTTTCTTTTTCTGAAAACTTGCATAAAACATTTTCTTTCATGGATGATGAACTGTAGATGGAGATTCTGGGCGCCAAGGATACCCTTACGATGATGATCAGTCGCAAGCTGTATCCCCCTGAACTTTTTCTACGTAGAAGGGAAGATAATCAGTCTCACACCGACTTACCCCCCCCCCCCCGCCAATCGGTTGTAGGTAGGAAGAACAGACCCGTTGCAATAGTCCGTCAGTCTGTTACTCTCCTCTTATCCTACGGTCGGGCACTGCTAATCATCTAAGGGAAGAACAGACCCGTTGCAATAGTCCGTCGGCCATATTGTAATTCCCTTAGGGGACCGGCGCTACTCAGTCCCTTACATTTCTCCAAGTTCGAGTAAATCCATAACACTGAAACATAAAGTTCCTTTCCCTTTTTTTTCCCCAAGTATACAACTCCACAAAGTAGTTGTATCTGGTTGGAAAGGAAAATTCATCCATATTTCCCAGGCTGATGCCTGTTAATGGATACCACTGCTTTCACTGATCTTACTCCTCGAGTTTTTGAGGACGTAATCAAAATCATCTTGATGGTAGAATACCAGACTGATAAATTCATTGTTTCAAAAAGATTTAGGACCGGGTAGTCCACTTGGAACAAACATAAAATCTTGGGAAAGGTCCCCTGCATCTCTGTAGTTTGAGCGAACATTTAAGTCTTTCTGAATATAGACTTAAAAGGGAAATAGATTTGGGAACCTTCCCTAATTATATTTATAATTGATTGAATAGAACCTTATTAGCTATCTAGGGTTACAGAATAGTTTTCACAAAATACTTTCTTAAGAAGTAGGGTTTTAAATAATCAATGAAAACTATATTTAATAGGGAATATTTGTTTAGAAATAATTTCCAAGCACTTTCTTAACCAAAAGGGTGGATAATAAACTATTCATCTTATACTTAGGTATATCCTTAACAGATTAACCCTCAAGTAGTCTTTAGTTTGTAAATCTTTCCAACTGGATTAGTTATAATAATACAATAAATTAACCCTAGATAGCAACTGATACCATTCTCGGTACGTAATGTAAATACAGAGTATATATAATATAACTCTTACTTAACATCATAATTATCGTTCGAAATCATGAACACATAGCATATATATCTCAAAATCTTTTGTTTATCACCACAACAGTTTATAAAGGTATAGGTTTGAAAACTTGCATCTAGTATATGCATACATCAGAATATGGTACTTTAAAATACAGCATGTAATGAGAAAACTTGCACGATACTTGGAACAAAGAATATATATATATAGATATATTTTTTGAATCAACAAGTATTATACATTCGAAAATATGCCCACTCTAACAATAGAGTAAGGGTTAGTAAACTTGCATCTAGTAAATGCATACTTCAAAATATGGTTTTAGAAACTTGCCTGATGCTCGAGAAGTGATAGGGGTTCGCGGCGATGCCGGACAATCTGGACAAAGTCAAACGAAAACACACGGTTAATCCCCTCGATAAATCACTTATAACTCAATGCTTAAACATGTAAGCGAAACACAACCAAGGCATTACTTGCTCGCTCTAGCGTCACACTAAGTCCATGTTATTCGTCAAATACTTATATCACAAGTTTGGTTCGAAATCCATTCTCAAATCCAAGTTATACTTAACCATTTGGAACCTTGGTTTCTAAGTCTCGTTTTCAGTGGTTTTCACTTGCGCGACCTCGACTTCCTTATTTTTAAAAAATCGGAAAAAGATCTTTTTGACTCGAAACCTTTTTAGGTCACTTACTAACTGTCCACGTTAGTACCATAATTAAAATCTTGTCCTAATTCCATTTTTAAGGGCCTCGATCTTAAGTACAAAGTTCACTTAAACTACTACTTCGTCTTTCGAAACTAGTTTCACTAAAACTATCTTTTCTCTTAAACCGTAAGTCCGATTTCTACGATTCTTTCACCAAAATGATCTATGAAACAAAAACTACAAGTTCATGGCAGTGGTTAATCTTTTAAAGAAAGTATTGGTCTCGGGTATGCACTGTTTTAAGGTCTCACAAAATTCCGTCATTATGACGGCTATAAATCGGATAATCCAAACACTCCAAATATCACACTACGTCAAATTTGGGCTTTCGTCACTCTTTTGTACAGTAAGGGCTGTGACACTTTGGAAAAAACGAGTGGCTAAAGATCATCGTCCCAAGTTTTAGCCACACAATTGTTTTTCGAGTGACCGAAGACACATTTTTTGGAAGATTTAGTCACAATTTATAAAAGTGTGACAAGTGAGAGATGAAACAGCATGTTTTTTTTGTTGACTTTGACCAAATCCAACATTTATAGTCATACTTGAGAGATAGAAGTGTGACAAAAAATAGTGACGCTTCTTTGCTGTATCTAAATGTTACCAAACGGTCACAGTCATTTTCGGGGATGTGGCTAAATGTGAAATAACCTATGGTCACTACATTTTATATGTGACTAAAAAGTAGAGTTTTCTGCATTATGTCAGATCTTTGTTCGCTAAGGCAGCTAAAAACTAGTGACTGTATTATTGTGTGACTAAAAAGTACTCTGTTTTCAGGAACAGAGCATTCTGTTTTGAGGATCCTCATTTCCAACTGATCTGTCACATTATTACATTAGGGTGTGGCAAAATATTTGACCACTGGACATGAAGTATTGGTATAGCAGATTAACCAGAAATGACAAACACAAACTTGATTTATCCAAGTTGCATACCAGATGAGCTTAAAACTTGATAATGAAGCTTAAAACTAGAACAATTCAACTAATCCATGTCATTCGGCCAACATTAGAATTCACCATTACATATTAATTCTTCATCAAATAAAAAACAAAGAAAATGACCAAGACAATGATAACATTATACAACTTCCCACGTATGACATGAACCTCCTTTCGAAGATCTTCAACTGTTGACATGCAGTTTTGCAGGTCAGTCTTCACAACATCAACTTCTTTCTGGATCTTGATCTTCATGCCAACTGGTTCAGGATCAATCCATTCCCAAAACGAACATTTGGGTCCAGAAGACTTGAAAAGGGAATTCAAATTAAAAGCTGTTTATTAAATTTAACAGATGAAACTGATAGACATCAGCTTACCAATGAACTTGATTTGTGGCACACCCGAAATCTTCTTCCAGGGTTGTCAAGTGTGTTTGATGTTCTAATCCGGGCAGGAAGACCACAGTAGCACAGATCACATCGATTTTGGTTTGAGCTGTAGGAATTTGAAGACGACATCATGATCAGGCCTCTTTCTTTGCACACACCTGGAGAAAAAAAACAGGAATTCAAACAGAGCATAGAATTTAACCATACAATAGAATTTAGCATTACATAAAAAACATGGAAAATGACAAACATAATGATAATAATTACCGGATTCAGTTAGCATTACGTATAATAATACCCTTACAGTCCTGTCTGAAGTAATCATCACGAGATTCATTACCCAAGTCACGTGGATCTACAGGTGGTAATATATTATCATTGTGAGGAAAAATTACAGTACTGAAATCCTCATTGACATCATCGTACAGATCTCTATAATTCTTAGGAGGTGTCATCAAGACAATAGACATTTTTTTATCCAGCTGGTCTTTAACATAAAACACTTGTCGTGCTTGTGAGGCCAATATGAACGGATCATCCTTGTGGCCTAATCTGTTAAGTTCGACCAACGTGTAACCCAAGCCATCTTGCTTGACACCATTTCTACTGTCAACCCAGTCGCACATGAAAAGAGGAATTTTCTTAATATGATAATCTAGTACCCATATCTCTCGTAGAACCCCGTAATAAAAGTTCTTTCCATAGGTTACTACTTCTTTAGAAATGTGCATCTCAGTTGCCTCTACACAAACCCCACTGTTCTGGTGAATTCTGCCATCACGAATTTTTGTACGAAATGTATAGCCATTGATGTCATATACATCGTATTTGTTCACGATTCTGCGTGCTCCATGTGAGATCCACTTAACTGTTTCTGATACACTTTCGTTGGAGATCGATAACTCGCTTTCAACCTAAATTACACAATAACAAGGATAAGATTCAGCTTGCACAAATTACAATTGAGAAAAAACTAAGATCATACTGATTTAAATATTACCTTGTTGCGTAACCAGTGACCAAACGTTGTGCTATGCTCTTTCTCCAGCCATGCTTGTTGTTTACCAGGATGTTTGTTTTTCAAAAATGTCATGTGTTGTCTGCAAGTACAAAAATGAGTATCAAATATGATCCTACTGTTAAATAAAAGAAAAACACAAATAAACATGTTCAGTAGGAGTCCTTACTCGATATACGGCACAACTTCAGGCGTATTTTGCAGTACATAGAAATGTGCTTTCATGTAGAGATCTTGGAATGATCATCGTATTTGTTTTCATGTTTTACTCTAGGTACCAAATCCAACGGCCAATGGGAAAGGGGAAGAACATAGCGCAGCTCAAGCTAAGGAAGAACATAGCGCAGATCAAGTTAAGAAGGAGAAGAAGAGATGTAATACCATTACTGGTTCCCCAGTAACACGTTCAAAGGCTAAGGCGAACAAGCCAGACAATCTGAGGAAGAAGCGGAAGCTGGTGGTGTAATTGTAAACTTAATTTGACTCATGTTAATGTGGTTTTCTGGTTGTTAACTTTTCGATAAGTTGTTAATTTTCTGTACTCTGGTTATGGTTATCTGGTTTTTATGGATTGTGGAGTTATACTCCATATCGTTGTTATGGATCATGGATTTAGTATGGATTTTATGGATTAATATGGACTAGTTTGGAATTTGGCATTTTTTTTACTTGTATTTTGGCATTTTACTTGTTTGCATATTGTGGCCTTTTTGAATTGGATTGTGGCCTTTTGGTATTGTGATTTGTATCGGCTTTTTGGTACGGCCGTGGTCATTTATATTACAAATGAAACCTGTTTGTGATGTGGTTAAGTATGTGTGGCTAGTACCACACTTCAGCCACACTACCTATTATATTATATTGGGGGATAGTTACTACAATTATTAGTGACTAAAAGCAGTTGTTTAATAGTATATGAAACATACAAACGACCACAGACAAATTATAAAATGTGGCCATACCCAAGTTTTTTGCCACGATTTACCAATAAATAGTGCGACCAAAACTAAGCCTTTGATGAATGTTGGTATTTAGCCACGTTATTAATTATCTTTAGCCACGACCCATCCTGTGGCTGAAAGCTGGTATTTAGTCACACTTTTGAGCTTAAAACAGGGGCTGTCAGACCCAAGGGGTGGTATGCTTTAGTCACTCTGTTTTGAATTACAGCCACACATCTGGGGTGTGGCCGTAGGGGGCGTAAAATGATCCGACCTTAGGTGACACTTTGCTGAAAAATTAAAACGTGACGTAAAGTGCTTAGCCACACGTATTTTATGTGACGGAAGCCAAAATTTGACGTAGTGTCATACTCTCCACTCCAACAACTCATACATGTTATTCAACATCCAACCAAGGCCTACCACTGCCAAGCCTCCACATAAACCAATTTTAACATTCATCAAAACCCAATCATAACCATAATGTCCTACATATACATCAAATCTCTATAACACATCTAAATCATCAAAAATGAAATTATGAACTAGGGTTTCAAAAGAGGGTTACCTTCCTTGATGTATGGGTGACCTCAATAAGCCTTGATTAGCCTTGATCTAACCTTAGGAGAGCTTGAATCATCAAAAGAAATCATGAAAAACAAGGTTAGCTCTCGGAGTTACTATTCACCCGGTGAAAGAACTGCAAAAACGAAGGCTTACCATGCTTAAATGGAAAATTCTTGTGAAATATAAGTTGTAGATTATCTCAGGAAATTTCCAACAAGCTAAAGAACACAAGATTTGAGTAAGAAATGAAGGAGATCTGGCTGCTTGAAGTTGGCTGCTACAGTTTGGCCGAATGGAAGGAAATGGGGGAGGAGAAAGAGATATTTTCTTTTGGTTAGCTTGGTGACTAAGCTTAAGTGATGTGTAATGCTTATCTTGGTATATAAACATGTGTTTAAATCATAAAGTGGATGCATCTTATCCTTGCTTGATGATGTCATGCATGATGTCTTTGCTCATGTCACTGCCTCCTCTCTTCTACTGCATTCTTGATTCATTCGTCCTTGAGTTGATTTACACTCTAGTCACTCTTGAATTTCCTTCTGTCACCAACTAGATTCTCCTTTATATTTGTAACAAAATAATGTTACACTTGTAGGTCACATTTATTTATTATTTTGTTGATCTGATACTGCTTTGCTTCGTAAATGTTTTCAGTGATTTCTTGAACCTTCGTTTCACTATCTCAGTGGTTTTCGTTCTAAATTCTTAAATCAAATATAATAAAACTCCAAAATATTAAATCCTCAAATCCTCAATTTTAATATCTCATTTCTTGAATATAATAATATATAATTCGCTGCCCGGTCAAATACTATACCAAAATAAAATTTGGAATTTCTGAATTCCGATCGTCTTTCCATTCACTTATTTACTCCGCAGATCACTAATATGACTTCGGAATATCCACACTACGTCTCGTACCCAGGTGGCATGAAAAATTTTCTTAACCCTCAAAATCACTATTCATTCACCAAATTCACTATTCACTGATGCACTTAATCATAATAAGAAAAGTTTTAAATTTTTTCCAAAAATTCGGGTTATTATAGTAACTCAGATTATGCCTCTTCTATCATAATTGCTGATAACAAAAAGGAGGAGAAGTTAAAGAGAAGATAGGTTGTTCTCAGGGGGAGTTAGAAGGAGATCTCAGACTTCAGAATTTCTCCTCTCTCGATTACAATCTATTGGAACCCCTTAGAAGAAGGTATAGACTAAGTTACAGGAAAGTATATGGAATCTGACAGCTTCAAGTTGTTATTTTTGTTTTTTGCAGCATCATCAAATTCTGTCCAGTATTAATCTTTATCTGAGGATCACTGAGAACATTGAAGAGTTTTGTTATCATCAACTTAAGGATTTATGCCAGTTCTAACAGTCATAAATATGGGAGATTGTTAGGGTTGACCGATTTGGAATGATGATAACAAAATGCTCAAGACAAGAATTTGATTTTGACCCCGAAGCTGATTATCAGAAAGCTAGTTCATAGAAGCTGATAAATCAGGAAGCTAACCAGAGGCATTTTATCTATCCAAGGTCTAAAAGCAACATCAAATGATTGGAGGATATTCTGTCATCAAGTTAGGAAGCATTTCAGAAGCAAGCCAATGGACGTCTAATCAAGCACCAAGTGTTTCAGTGGTAAGTCTGCCTAATCAACTCAGTAATGGTTAATCAATAAAGATGACAAGGTGTTTATCTAAAAGATGAAGCTAAGAGTATCCTTTCTACGGATCAAGATATGAAATCTCATTTCATCTACGGATACAAGCTGAAAACATCATATGCCATCAACGGATAGAAGCTGAGGACATCTTATCTCATCAACGGATAGAAGCTAG
Source organism: Heracleum sosnowskyi (assembly GCA_030848705.1). Classification (NCBI taxonomy): domain Eukaryota; kingdom Viridiplantae; phylum Streptophyta; class Magnoliopsida; order Apiales; family Apiaceae; genus Heracleum; species Heracleum sosnowskyi. The sequence continues at coordinate 27,856,244 of CM061243.1, forward strand.
GAACAACTTATCTCATCTACGGATAAAAGCTGGGGACATCATATCTACGGATAAAAGCTGAAGGAAGTTGAACATCAGAAACAGCTAAGGATGTCATGTTTTATCTATGGATGCGGTTAAGGAGGTCATAGTCTATCTATGGATACAGTCAAGAATGTCGTGTCTCATTTATGGATACAGTTATGGAATATTACTTCTACGGATATTCTGAGATTGCCTTTCTACTGATAATTAACGTAAAAGGGTAGTCTACGGATATGGAATTAATACGCCTACTGATGTTCATCTCATTCAACATGGAAAACAAATCTATGTAACAGAATCTTTTGGAGGTTTCTTTATTTTAGCGGGTTGAATAGAGGACAGTCTCAGAGATCATCATTACACACCCGTGAGTAAAAGATGCTGGATGACGATGCAAAAGATGTATGGAATAGGGAGTCAAAATTGTAAATATGCGAAGGCTCAAATTCCTACAAATGAAATGTGAAGTCATCTATTGTCTCTTATATCTCGATGGATAAATAAGAGTTAAGGCAACGACCTAGAAGTTTAACTTCTAACTGGACACAAAGGAAAAGCTTGACAAGCATGAAGACCTATTTGAATACTACAAGTTCACTTATCTCAGCTGATAGTGACTTGACAGTCGGGTTACCAAGGAGAGGTCTCTTTCATGCAGATGTCACATGGGCTTGGAAGCTAGGTCAATTGCATGGACTTAGTAATTTTTGAAGAGAGCAGCACACTCAATCAGAAAGCACCATTTGGGACTATACAAGTTTATCTTTGATGTCAGCCAAGGCATTTCCCGAATAGGATAGTTTCTGATACGAGCATGTGAACAAGCAGAACCAAAAACGTAATATTTTATTATGTTGTACATTTTGTTTGTAACACACAGTCGATGTATATAAGACTGTGTGGAGTAGCATAGAAAATATGTGGAGAGAGCATAAAGCCGAATGTAAAAACACTTAGGCTCTCTTCCATCATCTGTGTAAACAGCTGGAGTTTGTTGAAAAACAAAACCAGAGAATTCTTCAATATACATCTCAGGTGGGCTTTTTCCGAGAAACCCACCTGAAAAGTTTAAAAAGTTTGCTTGTCTCCTGCATGTCTTTTTAACTCGAAGAATTCATATATGTTCATGGCTTGTTTCAATTCTTAGTTAATTTACCAACTCATATATTCATACTGTAAAAGGTTTGAAAAAGTTTTGTAAAATGCGTTGTTCTGGGAATAACATTTACATTGAGAATTCTATTCAATTTAGAAAACTTACATTATATTTAATTTATTAAAATATATTTTTTAATTTAATTTTAATCCTACCATCAATCAAATACACTTTTTGATATTAGATATAATGATCCTTATTTATTTACTCTAAGATGTAACACATCTTATTATTTTGAAAGTAGAGAGATATGTCTACCTATATTTTGTATAAGATTTATTTAAGGCTTACTATAATCCGTGCAAATGCCCAGACTTTTTTTAACTTATAATTTTCTATATTAGATGTAACGGTTTTCATCTATTTATTTTTATATTTGTCGATTTTTTTTTCTAGAGTTATTCTATAACAACCAAAAAATTGAATATTTTTATGTTTATTATATACCGGCCTGTGAAATATACAACCATTTATTTAAACTTGAATTAGACTGAATTAAATATGATTTAAAATACAATTAAATTTATTTGATTATATCCTGTCAAGAAAATGTATTTGGTTAAATATTGTCACATGTGCCTATAAAGTACCAAACTACTCGAAATATGATGTTCATTTTTAATTGAACACTTTAGCAGATTTATTGGCTCTTTGATATTGAGATATATTGATATCAACTATCAAGATCAACATTGCTAATTCACATACTACTTAAATTTATTGAACTTTTTAAAATTTTATTAATTTAATATTATAACTTTTTATTGTTGTTGTTGTTTAAATTTTAATTAAAAAATTAAAAAATAAAACATAATGTTTGGACAATGTTTCACCTCCGTTGTTTATCTTAAGCGACCTATTTTCTTCGTATCTTTCGTATCTTTGTATAATGAATCAATGATAACAAATTACTTAAGCCTTTGTATCTATTAGAATGATATACAACTGTTGTATTTATTAGGATGATATCAAGTATATGCAAAATATTGCTCCAGTAATATTGAAGAATCAACCTTAGTTTGGGTTTAACGGAATTCCAAACACATAGTGTTAGTGAATTATTGTCTACGATTTTAAATAAAAAATTTCAAATTTGTAATCAAATATTATTGATCATTGATAATAATATTTCGTAGTCTTATAATATAATATTTGATATTATGATTTAGTAAATATTTTTCAATTGAAATTTCTCAGGAGCCGAACAAAAAAGAAAGTTCTGAATTTTTACATTCACAATTCTATTCAACTTAGGAAACCTACTCATATTTGGTTTATATTATTAAAATTTAACCGAATAAGGTACGAATTTTTACATTAACATGTAGTTCTATTCAACTAAGAAAACCTACTAATATTTGGTTTATATTATTAAAATTTACTTTTTAGTATTTGAATATAATTATATCGTACACTTTTTAATATTAGATCTAACGGTTCTTCATTCATGTATATTAAGATCAACGATCTTTATTATTTTGGCGGTACATGACCAGACCAAAATTTTGGATAAGACGTATTATATATAAAGATATAATATGAATTTCTTTGTTCTGTCAAGAAACATGAAGGACAAATGTCAAGAAACATGAAGGACAAATATGAAAACTGATGTGTTTATTTGTGGCTCAATCGTTGAAATCTTTATTGATTATTATTTGGTCTCAACTAAGTGCATGATTGATTTTATTAATGCACCTCCGTGGCGAACAATTTGAGCTTATTAAGTTAAAGATAAAACTTAAAACAAGAAGATGATTAAGCATCAGTCCAGGTGATATCAAACTCTCCAACATTTCCATCCAGACCTAAAGCTTTCCAAACAGCTTTCGAAGCGTCCACTATATTATTAGAGCAAGGAGGCTGATAGTCATGTTCGTCATCACATCCCATGGTCGAATCACATTCGTCAACTACTTGAGCATCTACGCTCCGACCATTAGCACTTATAATGATTTTGTTTAGGCATCTTGATCCTCCATTATACCAACCAGTCGAGAGTGCCACGACACGAGTGTTATCATTATGATAGTGATGATCGCATTCAGACGGGCCACCGCCATCTCGGCCTTTCTGAAACCCTTTATTAATAATCTTTATTAATAAGTGAAACCCTTTTTTTTTTAATATAGTACCAAATTTGGTTCGCACTTTTTTTGGTTTCACCCCTAATTTTTTTTAAATATATAATTATCTAATTTAAAATAGATTATATTATACCCTAAAGTCCTATTTCATGTAGTAGAATTATTCCTTTATTAATAAGCGAAACCCCCTTTTTTTAATATAGTACTCCCTCTGTCCCTCTCATTTCTTTACACTTTCCTTTTTGGTACGTCCCTCTCATTTCTTTACATACCAAAAATAGTAACATTTTATAATATAAAATCCAATCACATTCACTACTTTCCTCCACTATACCTACTTTATACCCACTTTATACATTAAATATTTATTGGTCCCACCACTTTACTCATTTTTCTTACTTTTCCCTATTAATTTACACTTTTTCTTAACCTCCGTGAGGGAGTACCAAATTTGGTTCACACTTTTTTTGGTTTCACCCCTAATTTTTTTTTAAATATATAATTATCTAATTTAAAATATATTATATTATACCCTAAAGTCCTATTTCATGTAGTAGAATTATTATATCCTAAACTCCTATTTCACGTAGTAGAATTTTATGTTGTTTTTAAATTATTTTTGTTTTGTTCAATGCTCTACTTTCACCAATCTTCTAACAATTCTATTATTATTATGACTTTTCCGTCTTACAAAAAATAATATTTTATTTTTGACTTTTCGTCATAACCTTTATTAATAAGCGAAACCCCCTTTTAACATTGTACCAAATTTGGTTCGCACTTTTTTTTGTTCACACTTTTTTTTGGTTTCACCCCTATTTTTTTTAAAATATGTAATTATCTAATTTAAAACATATTATATTATACCATAAAGTCCTATTTCACGTAGTAGAACTTTGTTGTTTTTAAATTATTTTTGTTTTATTCAATGCTCTACTTTTACCAATCTTCTAACAATTCTATTATTATTTTGACTTTTTCGTCTTACAAAAAATAATATTTTATTTTTGACTTTTCGTCTTCCACATACAAGCAATTAAAAGTCTGCATGATAAAATGTTACCATTCTTCTTTGTCATTGTCATAACACTGATATACATATGTCAATATTATCTGTGATCGCATACAATGGATAGTTAAGCCATAAAATTTAAACATTCTTATCAAGTTTTTTTTGACAGTATAAATTTACTATACACTTGCTACTTCAATGTTCGACTCATATATTATATATTATTGTAGAATTTTATGTTGTTTTTAAATTAAAAAAAATAATAACTATCTAATCTAAATAGATTATATTATTATTGTACTCTAAACTCCTATTTCATGTAAAACTCTACGAATATGATTGTACGTCGTTATTACCGATGAAGTGATCATTGTCCATCACCAAAGTACAAAAAAAGTTACTAATCGAATACAAGTTGTGGACAGGTAAATTCATTTTTCAGCATGCCAAGTTGTTCTCATCTGCATGCGAATCAATTTCATAGAAAATGTTCGAATATTTACATCACCAATCACAAGTGCATAAATTGAACTCAATTATATTTGTCGTGTTATATTTATTCTTTATTCATGAGTAGCCTTATTATATTTAAATAGTCCCAAATGAATTTAACTATTTATATTATATTATGTACGATTAGTTAATTCATGAATAGGCTTACAATCCATACTTTGTACGATATTGAGCTAATTTCTTAGTCCCCTGTATTTTTTCCTTCTAGCTATGCTTTTACAATTGGGAAATAAAAAGTATGCATACAAAAAAAGATACCGTCAAACAAGAGATTCTGAAATTATTGAGCAGTGAGATGAACATAATGATTAAATTCACAAAAAAATTATGTCCCATGTATTACTATCAAAAGTTTCTTTTTTCTTAATTTTTAGAATTATTCGATTCAGATAATGATCTCTTGTGTTTTATGTATAAATAAAAAGTTGTTTCTAGAAATAAAGAAACTCAACTGGATGTCAATCTTCTAAATTTTAGCCCATGTTGTATATACAAAATTTTAAATATATATACATAGTTTACACTGTATTTGACCGATTTCTTAGTCCCCTTGTAATTATTACTTACAGTTACACCTTCAAAATTGGAATTGGAATTTGTATATGTCATCAAACAAGAAATTCTGAATTAGTGAGCAACGGAATAAAGGTAATGAGAAACATCGAAAAAGATATATGGCACGGGTATTGGTGATGTAGTTTCTCTTACTTATATATATATATATATATATATATATATATATAATTATTCAAAAATTACAACTATTAATCTCTTAAGTTTTCTATATAATAGAAAGTTGTTGCTCAAAATAAAGAAATTTATTTGGATGAGAATCTTTTGGATCTAAACACAAGTTGGTGTTTTAGATTTTAAAATGATTTTGCTTTCGATATTGAAATATAAATAATCTGCCATTAACATTTAACTGCTCTTCATTGAGATTCCATTATGTTGTAAAGGGATAACATATAAAGTTTTTATAATTAACTGAATAATAATAATATTTTCATGAGTAAAATATTTGTAAAATTCAGTAACTAATTTCATGAAAAAATAATGTAATTGTAAACAATTTTAAGTCAAAATTTAAAATTACATAATTGATAATATTAATTAAAAAATACTATAAATAAAATAAATTTCCAAATAAAATCACTTTGCCCGTGCTTGCACGGGTACAAGCACGAGTTATCTTCTAGTATTTACAAATATGTCATTAAAATGTATTACGTACTTAGGTAATCACCAAAATACCTACTTAGGAGCATTTTTCCCTATTTTCAAATATTATTATTACAACTGTGCCATGTCTGACAATTCTAGATCCAATAGTTGGCAACACAGAAGATGTGTAAATGATCCTCAAACAAATAATATGAAGGACTAATTAAAAGAAAATGTGTAAATGATCCCCAAGTAGATAATGTATGACTTATATATACTCTTTGTACAATTATTTATGTTTTACTCATTTAAAGGGGTGCCAAGTTCAACACCTTTTTAACTTCAATAAGAAAGCACTAAAAAGCAAAAAAGTGACATAACACATAGATTTAGACACCCCTCTTAAAACCCCTATTAGAGATGCTCAGAAGACCTCACTCTTTGCCATCTTTTGGCAAGGGCCTTATGGGCGACATTAGACTAGGTGTTGTGGTAAATGTTTAGTACAAAAGAAGATGAGCCAAGCCAACGAACATAAAATTGAACATGAATATCCTTCAAGATTTTCAAACAGTGCATTAAATCTTGATCCAAATACATCGGCAAGGTATCTGATTTTCATAAAGTCATTTTATTAAAAAAAAAATCTCAAAGCTAATCTTACATCTGATATGTGAAACATACAAATACAAGAACAGACTTGAGATTTGACAATTTCCTCACTGACAAAAACACTACCACACCATTACGACCATCCACCGTCCATGAGCTGCTTGATGTTGATGGGCCACACTGCCCATCCTCAAGCTCTTTGGATATACTTTCTATGATACTGCGCAAAATGAAAAAAAGAAACAAAAGTTTAATATTGATCATAACTAGAGAATAAATATCACTTATAAAAGTGATTTTTTTTGTGTAAATGTTCTGGTTACCTGTAAATGACTTTGAATTTCGTAATATGTCAAGTCAGCGACTCCCATCAATTGTTGGATTTTTTTAGGAGTTGCTACTGCAAAAATAATACAACAGAACATTTAGAATTAAAGTAATATATTATGGTTACACATCCAGGCATACAAATTATAATCACTTATTCCTATTCATCATTTGAACATACTGATTATTTATGACTAGTTGATTATTCTGCAATTTAAGTTTTCATGCTTATCCTGTTAATTGTAGATATGCTTGTTATCAGGAGTGAATTTGTGACTAACTATCTTACTCACAAATTGGGGGAGATTGTTAGTCATAGAAGCATTCCTGTAAACATCTAATAACAAGCCTATAATATTGTGTCACTTTGTGTCACTTACTTGACCCTTTAACTAGGGGATCCCTTTGTTTCCAAAGTTTCTACGTTGTACTTAGTTAAATTGTAATCTCAGTTTTGTAACCATTAAATAAGTCCTAAAAATGACTTGGAAGATGATCACAAGATCATGTCTCAAGGAATTTGAAGACATATTGAAGAATAAAGAAGTGCAGAATTGGAGATTGAAATTTATCTAAGTCATGATTAGAGAAGTGCAAAATGTACTGAGAAGTCATCAATTCGAGAAGTACTACATTGAAGATTCGAGAAGTCAAGTATATTGGTTCGAGAAGTAAATAAATGAGCTAATTCGACATGTCTCAATTAGTGAAGTAAAAATACACTAGTTCAAGATGTCAAGGATTCGAGATGTCAATATACTGATTCGAGAAGTGCTAGAAACACTGATTCGAGAAGTGAAGATAGTTGATTCGAGATGTGCATGTAATGCTGATTCGAGAAGTCAATTCGAGAAGTCAGTGTGTACCAATTCGAGAAGTCAAGATATCGAATCAAGCCTTTCAGAGATATCGAATGAGGGACTTAGCATAAATCTCTAATCAGCAAAAGACAAAGTTTTGAATACAAAGAATCAAATCAAACCAAGGCATATGCAATGGTCACAATCGGTTGCAGTATGCACATGGGAAGTCTACAAAGGAGCTTAGAGAGACAGTCAAAGGAAATAGCTAAAGATGTGGATCTGACAGTATGTAAAACAAAATGAAGATCACAAGATGCCAACTTTCACCAAAATAGTATAGACAGAGTTTAGCAATCTTTTTGTCTATTACTAGTTTTGTAAAATTAAGCTGTATACGGTTTTATAAGTATACAAATTCTTTATCTTTAGTTGTAAGTTTTTCAAATACATTCAAGTTGTATCTCTCTGAGAAAAACGAAGCTGAGAATTCATTCCTGAGTTCACAATTTGTAGCATCTTTTAATCTAATACAATCTTAGATTTAAAAGTAAATTTGTGTGTTATTTTATTCCGTAATATTCAGTTTACAACATACATATTTCAGCTACAAGTTTTAAAGATTCAAAACGAAGATAATCAAGGAATTAACGGATAATATATTCATTCCCCCCTCCCTCTGTATTATATTCTAGTGAAACTCATACTCAACAAACAAAGATTTCAAGTGCTCTCAGAGATCCCCAATTGGCCATTAATTGTCCAATTGTTTCTTTTAATAGTATAACATAATTTAGACTTTAAGACTCTCTTACCAAATGCACCTCCAAGATTTTCAACGGCTATAAGATAGCGAATATGCAAATCTTCATTCCAATGGCGTCTTGGTTTTCCCAATTGGCTATTTAAAAAAGGAATTGAGTGATCGATTAATTGAATTCTCCAACAAAATTTCATTGAAATTAATATCATCTTGAATAGTTACTTACTCTGGAACATTATTGTGAAATACAGGATTTTCATGTGCTCTGAGCTCCTCTTCGATAAGTCCCTGATGAATATAGAACAAATAAATTGATTAAAACTTTATAACTTAATTCTAATGATTGAACAAGTACATAATATATAAATTTTTAAAAATGGAGAACTTTACCGAATTCAGATCGTTATTTGATCCTAACATAACCAACTCTTCTTTCAAAACACCATCTTTCAAAGGAAAGAGTTCCGTGGTTATTGGCTTCTCACTCATTTCTGCACAAAGGGTAATCTCCAGGTTTAATTTCTTAGTAGCAACGAAAAAAATTATAACTAAACCCCAAAAGGAAAATAATTGCCAATGACACACATAAATATTAGCTTGTGTCAAACCACCCTAGATGTACATTTATGAGATTCTTATATTATACAACAAAATATCATTAAAAGATGCAATTGAGATTTTAGCTAAATTACTTATGCACTAAGATAATATCATGTTGACGGTTATTCACTTCAAACGCAGTCCTTTTAAACAAAATTAATAAAAGTAAATAAAATGATACTATTATATATATATATATATATATATATATATATATATATATATATATATATATATACACATATATATATTATCCCAACATTATTAAGTACTATCTTATAACACGTGCAACACACGGATCTTTTTTTAATATTTATAATTATATAATTTATAGCTTTTATATTAAAAATTTAACGGTCGTTATTATCGTGATACGTGACCAAAATTCTAGATAAAACTCTGCATACACTTATTACATCCTTATTATATCCTTATATATAATTTGACTAAAGCACTTAGGGGTCGTTTGGTTCGCTGGTATCAGGAATCAGGTATGGGTTTAGAATGAACAAAACCCATACCCTGTGTTTGGTTCAAATTTTTTTATTCTCAAACCCATACCTCAAACCTCCAAGATATGAGATTTTGGTACCCTAGTGGGGAGGTGGGTATGAAAATAGAGGTATGGGTATCAATTTTATATTATTTATTAATTTCATGCCAAAAAACATTATAAATATAAAAAATTATTTTATAAATTAAAACAATGTTATAAATAACAATGAAATATTTTTAATTTTTTTTATAATATAAAAAATTAATTTAAAATATAACTTAATATCATTTTAAAAATTATTTCAACACTGAACCAAACACATAATATTATAAATGATCTTTCAACCCCATACCACCTCAACCCGATTCTTGATCCCAAACCCATACCATTCCGTGAACCAAACGACCCCTTAATATATATAATTTGGTATGACATGGTTGTTAGGGGCAGATTTGTCATTTCAGGAATATTATTAGTAAATATATTTTATATATGATACTAAATAAAAATTAAAAATATTATTAAATTATACATCGTATTGCAAAAAATATGAGTAGGATTTTTAATATATATTTTCTCAAGAAAAATTAGAGATTAATTATATAAAGTGTTATGAAGTTATTATCCAAAAATATAGAGAGAGTATAAATTTAATAATTTTAAAATTAGGAAAACACAAAATTTCAGGCAAAAAACACAATATAACATAGAAAATTGATAGATAATATTTATAAAATATCCCTTGCATTGCACGGGTATAAAGCTAGTAATATATAATATGTGCAAGAGGAATATATTTACAGTTTTGGTCATTTATCGTCAAAACGATAAGGACCATTAAATTTTAAGCTAGATACTTGAGACCTATTAAATCTAATATTAAAAAGTGTATTCAAATGCAATTTTTGGTATTCTATTCAACTTAGAAAATCTAGTTATATTTAGTTTATATATATAATACATTTTTTAGTATTTGAGTATAACTTTTACTAACAATCAAACTTTTTAATATTAGATCTAAAGGTTCTCATTCATCTATTTTAATATCAACGATCCATATTAACTTGGTGGTATATGGACCAAAATTTTGGATAAGATCCGTTATATATTTATTATATATAAGGATATAATTATATAAACAAGTACTAAAATCAACCAAAACAATCTGAAATTCGGCGACCAAACCCGGAATCCGACGAGCAATAAACAAATACCTTCTTATGACTAATTATAAACGTATGATATATAAAAGTAAATATATACACACATAATAGTGTAAAATTAACCTAAAATTAATTTGGGGATCCTTGAGTTATTATATCAAATATTTAAGGATTTCTCAACGTTCATCCAAATAACATTGTTTCAATTTTGTTATCTTCAATATGAAGTTGTAATAAAATTAGGGTTTGTTATTTGAGATATGACTGATTGTAAGATTGCTATGGATAGAATTATGATTTGTAATTGTGTTACTTTGTGGGTATGAATGTATTTGGATGTAGTGGCGAGGATGAAGGAAGATAATGAGAGGGACATTGGGAGAATGTGGGTAATGTTGCCGATTAATCAAAACGTCAACCACTAATGTGCGTTATATATATATATATATATATATATATATATATATATATATATATATATATATATATAACATATGTATGTGTGTTTCGGGCGGTGCTGCCCTGTCTCTAACTAGCGACCACCGGAAATTATTAGATGTATGTGTGTTATATATGTATGAATGTATGCACATGGGTGTGCATAAAATTAGATAAAACTAATATTAATTGAGAAAAAATAAATTAAATTCATTAAAATTTGAGTCATGTGACTGGTTTGTGCAATTTTTTGCCGAATATTGTCCAAGTGAGGCGTGACGTTTTAAGGTACTTATCACATATGCGTATCACGTATGTTAGATACTAATTTTTGTTAACATTTTTTACGGAATGACTTAAATCATAACAATTTAAACGTTAAATTACCTGAAATACGAAAGTTTTTGTTCTGGGACCCAAATAATAAAATATTAATAGTTTAGGGATGACTAGATTTATTGTCCCTAAATTAATGAAATAGAATTAGGGCCTATAGTAGTATAGGACAATAGATACCCTTATGAATATGTAATTTTGTACAAAATTCGTAGGCTCTTTGAATCAATACCCATGGAACACACACTTGTATAATTTGTAATAAAAATGAAATTTACAATTATAAAAAACCAAAATTAGAAAACTTGGGATACTGTAGTTTGCTTAACACCACATTTTTTGTTATTACTTTCAATTACAACCATCAGATCTTTCAATCAACTTGACGAGAACCGTTACATTTAAAACTTATTCTATAAAGAGGTCCAAAGTTTGAATTCCTCTAACAGTACATTATTATTTACATTTATAGTATTAGTCTTAATAATTGAAATAAAGATAAAATCTCATATAGATCTAAGGTTTAAATCCTACCAACAACATAATAAAACTAAAAATTATTGAAAGAATTAAAATAATTAAAAACTAAAATTAAATATAAAATTTTTTATTTCAATAATAAAATATTTAAAAGCAACCCATGCTTTGAGCACGAGCTATTACCTAGTTTGTCTAGTAAGGGTAAGTGTAACGATTACCTATACTCGCATGATTTATGATAATCCTCGAGTACGATTTGTCAACACTAACCATTTTATATTTTTTTTCTTGTGAGTTTATACCGTTCAGGTCAAACCGAAATGATAATTTGTTTCCCAGTAATACATGTAAAAGAAGAAAAATTAGAATACAATTTGTAGTAATAATATGTGGTTATTAAAGTTTGGGCGCTTATATAGTTATACTAGCATAGGTTGTCAACTGTTCTACCGCCTCCTTTCTCTCTCCCTCTTCCAAAAAAAACCCTACCCACTGTCTACTGTTCATCAATTTAGGGGCTATCATCAGCCATTTAGTTGATGATAAGCCCCATTTTCTTGTTTTTTCTTAGTTTTATTCTTGTTTAATAAGTGTATCTCTTGATTAAGAGTTTTTCTACCCAATTTTTGGGTTTTATCTACCCATGTTTTGGGTTTGTTCTCTCTCTTCGTGAGAGTTTGTTTATTTTTATGTCTGGGCTCATAGATCTGCAGGATTTTCATGGTTTTGATTCGTTAATGAGTTACATGGTCATGCAATTACGATTGATTTTTTAGATACATTTTGTTGAGTCAGCTTTATGTATTTTTCATGACTACAATGGATCATTAGACTGTCTCTTCAAAAAGGCTGCATGTTCTAGAGATGAAAGAGAGGGATGCTCCACAATGAAAGATGTACTCAACGATCGTAGTTTTGATGAAAAAATTGTGAATTTGATTTATTTTAGCATGTGTGCGTTGTTAATTGTTTTATGTTGTATGACTCTCTATCAATGAATTATTTGACTTTCAAAAAAAAGTTCAGGTGCTTTATTTAGAAATGAGATCACATGCACATATTTTCCACTTTTTGTATATTTTGTTTGGTAAACATTTAAAATTGCATAATGATTGTTCTTAGAAGAGAATTGTGCTCACTCTCTACTCTGGACCTAACCAAGGGTCACCGACTATCCCCAGAGTAACTTTGTCTATATTTTGGGTGATACGGTAATAGTGAAAGAGCTTGGTTTTGTAGTGTTTAAACCTCATATTCTTATATGTAACAACCCTCATTTTTTCAGACTATTATTATTAAATCAAAAATAAAACAAAAAATAATTTATTAGGCCCAAAATCTGTTACAAATATAACTATTACAAAAGCGCAGCTAACGATGATCCAAAAGTCAAACTACTCTGAACCTATACTCGGCTAACTCCAATGTTATCTTCAATGTTATCCAACCCGATCCTACACTCAACCTGAAAGTTGTAAGGAATGAGCTAAACAGTCGATCTAATTAGTAGGGCAAATAACATGTATACACATACGACAATACAATATTTTTTAGATGGTGATATACGAAACTATAAATCACGATACACTTACATATTCGTATTCGATATGATACAACACGACACCACATAACAACAATAACTTGAAACCCAAAATTCATGTCACGACCACTACAACCCGGTGATAACGGTCCTAAATTTTCAGAAAACTATCACTACAACCCGCTGAATCGGTCTTTATTCTTATATATTTTCACAAATCAGAGTCCCAAGACTATTGCTAACAACATATATGCAATAATATATATCATTTCAAAATATAATCACTTAGCCCGAATTATATAATCAAGCATACATACATCACACATAATATTAAAAACACTAGAAAGATCAATCAAAAACATACCTTTACGCAGAAAATCAAGAATCAAATCATCCTAGATCATGTATCCAATTCTAACCAGACCTGTATTTAGCCTTTTTGACCTTTTAAATGATGCCTTCTTGAAAAACTTAAAACTTAAATCACGGAAGTTGTAGAGAATGAAAAGCCCTTTCTGAAAAGTCCAGAATCAACGAATTCCGACTTGCGATGATTTGTTTACCCATTTTACCAGATAGCTGATTTGTGTATGGATAAAACCCTACGAATTTTGAAAATAAAGACGAGAATCGAGAATATGATGTATATATAGTGATATTAAACCCTAATTACAAATCTACTAATTATTTTTATTCAAATATGATCCATATTTTAGGCCCATTAATCTAATTCAATTTTAAATCCTATTATTTTCCAAATTTCTAATCCTTTTTATATTATTCTTTTATTATTAATAACCTAAAAATTACGGGATATCACATTAGTTGTCAAGATTTTCGATTGCAAGAACCAAGTTCTTGAAAAAATAAAATATGTTTATAACAAACTTTCATTCAAATAAAATATTAGTTTGATATTTCTCGTGTTCATCAATTTACTATTTACACACTCGCACACAAGATAATTTGTTACAAGTCTTTCATACAAATGTAAAATAGTTCCAAGAAGTCAAAAGAAATAATTAAAAAAGATAAAAGATTAAATATCAATTCATCCCTGTATATTGAGAATCATAACTAACAAGTAGTACTTTGTTCAAATATCAACGACTCCACATGAGCATATCATATCTCCATCTCCAAAGCATAAATAATAGTGTTTATCATGGTCCTTGTAAACCCAACTTAATCAAAGTCCTTTCCGAAACTGAAAGAATTGGTGTATAACTATTTAAAAGGCCAATTGACAAAAAAAAATTGATTGAACAATAATATAAAAACTGGCTAAAGTGATTAAAATATTTTATCATTATTTTCAAAAATCATATTTTTTTTTAATTTAGGGATTGGAAATTTATCATACTTGAGTTATGTTTCAATTGGTCTATAACTTTTTCTTTTTGCTAAGTAATTGGTGATAACTTTATAATTGGTAAGTCAAGTCACGGTGTTTTTAATTGTTACATGATAATTGACAAAGAATTTTATTATGTTGGGGAAGATTTGTACGGGTACTTTTTTACTATCTAAAGAGGTGTAGGGTGGATATTTTGCGGATAAAATAAAGTATACAATTGATATGACGATCGAGGAGGCCTAGAAACACTTCTTCAAATTATAATGCAATGGAAACATTTTCTGGGGACTACAATCAAAACAATTTTGGGTTTATTCATATTAAACTAGTATTTTCATATTTCACAACTAAGAAAGGGAAAATTGATTTAATCGTCTTTAAATTATAGGCTATTTTTGGTGCATCTCTCTGTATTATTCAACTAAACATTATGATTTTTAAAATTAAAAAGAAAAATTGACTGTGGTCTTTCTGTCAAAATTGAGTACGAGACATTAACCTATGATGAGGTAGCTGTTGACTAGCCTATCTATTGACTGTGGCCTCGTTTGGTTTTATGGTTTTGCAGTTACTTCAGTAACTCAGAATTACTTGTAACTGAGTTTCAGTTCATACTTCTCGGGATAATTCAAAAGTGTGTTTGGTTCATGAGTATGTAACTAGAAGTTACATAGTTAATTTTGTTTGGTTTATTTACCTACTTCCAAGGAACTTCATATAAAATGTCTATCATAACCTCTTATTTACAAATAAATTAATTGTTTTCTTAACATTCACTTAGAGGTAAATAACTAACCATATCACTAGTCTTATTCATATAAAAAAGGACATTCATAGGAAACAATGTGTTGATTTAATGCATTCCAACCAGATTGTGAACATTCATAACAGAAAGGAACATAATTGAAAATCTTGAAAATGCTAGAAACAAGACTAACATGAGAAAAAAAAAATCCTTCACAACCACCCTTTTCAGCCATCATGATCAAATTAATTATTTGATCAAGAATCAGGAAGAAGTAGTGAATGGACATATGTAGATTGAAAGTCCTCCGGTAGACTAAAAAAATAGTCTGTTTCTAAAGGATCCAGTGCTATTTTTCTCCCCGCCTTAATGAGTTCTTCTATAGTTAGCCCTTGAACCTTCATAAGCTCAGAATTCACGAGCATTCTTTTCTTAGCACCATCAGATTCGTACTGAAAACAACTAGTAAGTTTTGCAATATTTTCGTTTCCATTCTCCATCACACTACTTATTTTTTGTAATCCAAACGTAAACTCTTTTACAATTTCCAGCGAGTCCGTTTTTTGTCTCTTATTCCCACATGAACTTGTATCAGCAGATTGAGCATTAACAGAGGGACTCACCTCATCTTCAAGATTCTGTACTCGCTGTTCAAATTGTTGTTGTGGACTATTTTCCTCATCATTAGTAATTTCTTCCACTGCATCAACGGGACTTTCAACACCTTCCCCATTAGCTCTATCTTTGCCAAATACTTGTGAAAGCTCATCATAGAATGGAAATGATTTATTCCGTAGCCCCTTAGCATTTGGATGACTCTGTGAAACAAATAAAAGAATTGGTGTTAAAAGGTTGTTGCTCCGGTTACATAATTCGTATAACAAAAGTGTAGAATAATTATGATACCTACAACAACAAAGAGTAGAACCTTAAAACTTAACAAGTAATCTCAAAAACTGAATTCATGATACACTACATGGCCCCAATGTGATTAACTTGTTTAAGCACATGATTAACCTACTAAATATCTTTAATCTTTGCATGACCTACCAAATAACCTATATATTAACGTGTACATGTAATTTAGAATGATATCTCTCTTCCAACTCTCCCCAAATCTCATGAGCTGAACTAGAATAAATGACACTCCTCCCAATAGACATTGATAATGCTCCAAGTATCCAACTAATGACCATGTCATTACAACGAGACCAACTCTTAAAAGTAGGAGAAGTAGGAACATGTTTTGGAAGAGAGCCATCAACAAAACCAAGTTTGTTTCTAGCAGAAAGTGCAATAGTCATGGATCTTTTCCAATTACTAAAACCAGTGCCATCAAACTGTTCACTTACTAATTTCATACCAGGACTATCAGAAGATTGCAGATGTAATGGATTATCTTGAGAAAATTGTGAATTAGTTGAAGAATTAGTGTTTTCACCATCATTGATGGGAGCAGTATGGGAAGATGAAGCCATGGCCAAATTATCAGATAGAATCAATTCAAGAATAAAAATTCAAGGAACAAATTCTTGAATACGTATGAGAACAAAGATTAAACAGTAACAAATCAAGAATATGAGTGTGTAACAAGGATATGATTGTGAAATAGCACAAGAACCGTAAGTAATTGTATCTAAAAAAATGACGCGGAAGCAGAATGTATCTATCTTTTTTGTGTGTAATTATGCACGAGTAAGTAAAGAGCAATACAGAAAGATCAATTAACCGATCGAGATACGAAAGATGTAGATAGAGAATATAACCAGAATCTAGAGAGAATGCATAGACATCGAGGAAAAGAGAAATAACTGTAATCGTGAGATGAAAATACACCAGAAAAATCGAAATTGCCGGAGAAATCATCATCTCTAATCTCGCTCGGTTAGTGTTTGATGAAATTGCTCTGATACTATGTGAAACTTGTAATACGGTTTGGAGAAGAAGATGAAAATGTACAGTATGAACATTGAGAGAATGTGTAGATTATAAGTTGTAGATTACAAGCTTAAAGAAGATAAAATGAATCTATCTAAGTATATATACATTGTTGATCTAAGAGCATCTCCAAGGGGGGTAGCTAAATTGTTTAGCTAAAATAATATATAATAATTGTTAGCTAAAATTTGCTGAACCTGTAAGGGGTTGTGCTCCAATGGGGTTAGCTATAATGATTAGCTATAATTCAAAAGTTTTACTTTATCATTATTTTCAAATTCCAACGGCTATATTTCTAACGGCTATATTTCCAACAGCTAATTTTTAACGGCTATATTATCAACAACTATATTTTTAACGGTCATATTTCAAATGTTATATATAAATAGCAAAAATGAGAGTTGAACAAACCACAAACTCCAAACAATCTTAAATTCTCTCGTACTTCTACACTATTCATTTATAATGGACAACACAACACGAATGATTCTAGATATTATGCAGGCGGAAGAAGAAGAGCATGAAGCAAGAATGAGAATAAGTGCTGCTTACCTTCATCATCGGCGACAAAGCGCGAATTCTATCTCTTATCATGGTGGTTCCGTAATGAATCATCGCGTTATTGATTGCAATAGAAAAGAAGGTCATGATAGACTATATCGTGATTATTTTTCTGATACACCTACATACACAGACACACAGTTTCGTCGAAGATTTCGGATGCGTAGATCATTATTTTTTCGAATTAAAGAAGCAGTTACAGCTCATGACAATTATTTTACTCAACGAATTGATGTTGTGGGAGTTCGTGGATTATCATAACTCCAGAAAGTGACAGCTGCACTTAGGATACTTGCATACGAAACGGCAGCCGATGCTGTTGATGATTACGTTCGAATTGGTGAAAGCACCGCAATAGAGAGTCTAAAAAGATTTGTTAAATCAATCGTTGAAGTTTTTGGAGTTGAATATTTGAGACGACCAAATGATTAAGATGTGTCTAGATTATTAACAGAAAATGAACGACGAGACTTTCCTGGAATGTTGGGTAGTATCGACTGTATGCACTGGAAGTGGAAAAATTGTCCAACTGCTTGGCAAGGTATGTACACCGGTCATGTTCATGAACCAACTATTATATTAGGTACTTGTACCAACACTAAAACTATGTTTTGGTAGCATCAGGTACTTGTACCAGCACTTTCAAAAGAGATGACTAGATAAGCAAAAGCACAACAGATATGTCTTGCACTCATGCAATTCATTAAATTTTAGTTTCTAGTCATACAACACCTACAGTCCAGGGACATCACATCATCATGCACCCACAGTTGCAGATTTAGAGCAAACAATGCCAGTACCAGAACGAACACGTTATTTTGCGACATCAGTACCTGATATCTATCCAATTAAATTACTTTCCTTTGTTACATGTACACGTAATATCCATATTTTCTCTTCAAAAGTAGCTTAATTTTGCACCAAAAGATCACAGACAAGTCAATTCACTTTACTAAAACAAAATTCACTATGCCCTGTACATAATTTAAAATCATAAAGAAAAAACTGATTTGGAGATCAGGAACAACATAGTGACATGTCAAATTTTGTATCTCTTGTTGTAGATTTTGCCACAATGAGCGAACAATAAAATTATCCAATTAATATCACTCTCAGTCTTTTGGCAAGTACTAGATAAAACTAGGGAGCTTTGCTTCAATTCAATCACCTAAAGCAAAACAATGCCATGATTTTCTTTTAACACATGCAGAAACAAATTACAATTCAATCACAATTGCAAAGCATTGTCATAATGCTTAGATTATAGCCCATGATTATGAGTTTATGACTCGGAAAGTATAAGAGATATATGAATCATTTATATATAATAAGTACTAACATGATTTTGTGAAACAGTTGTAACTGTTGTAATTATGCAATCAAAATAATCAAGTCTACTTGTGCTATTGGCCCATGAAATTCTAAATTCCAACTAATCTCTACTATCTCAAGTTCTGTCCAAAAACCAAAACTTAAAATGATGATGTAAAAACACCATTCCCTGTCCAGGTAAATAACAGAAGAACTAACATCAACACCACCATTTCTCTCTACATTTTCGCTGGCTCTAGTAAGCAACGGTCACATTACTAAGACAATATGGTACCAATCCGCAATCACAAACCGGATAAACTCTGAATAAACAGGGTACTAATTATATTCCAAATTAAAAAGTATAGCATATACAACAATAAACAAAGCATAAACAACAATAAACAACCAGTACCTTATTTTGCTCAGTTAATCCACTTTGATTTTTTCCGAAAATTTGATTGTAGAATCCAACAAATTTGGCCACTTTTTCGTTGATTGTGCACCGGCGATTACACAACCAATTTGTTGTTCGATCACTTTCAAGACCTTCTTTATTCTCATTAAAGTATTTCCAAATCCTACCCCAATAACACGAATGTGTTTGATTCTTACCTTGTACCGGATCCATACTAATATTTAACCAAGCTGAAATGAGCAACATATCCTCTTCAATCAAAAAATTTTTGGACCTCTTTCCTTTTTTCGTTTTCACATCTTCTTTTTGGGGTTCGGATTGAGGCTCTTGTTGGGGTTGGGATTGAGAGGGCGGTTGAGAGAATAACAGCTCTTTAAAATTCAAACGACCCATCATTCAATAAATTTGTAAACGAACCTACCATCCCCTATAACAAGAACACAAATTACGAAGAATGTGAATTTTGTTGAAAAAATCCCTAATTTTTGGGAACCAAAACCATAATTAAGAACATAACACCTGATTTTGGAAGAATGAAATACACATAGAATTAAGTAAAATAAAGAACAAATTAAGAACCCTAATTAAAATGAAATTAAGCAGTACACCGATGAAACCATACCTCTCCGACACAACAAGAAAAAGCAGCAAAGATGAAGTAGCGGGAAAGAATAACGGGAGATGATGTGGAGGTGTTTAGAGGACGGGATCAGAATCAACAAATATAGCGGATGAGATTGGGTTTTCTAAAATTATAGCTAATAGGACAGGAGCGTTGGAGTGGGCTTTTTTTTAGAGAATTTGTATAATAACTACTGTTTGGGTGACAGGTAGACTCTTATTGCTAACAGGCTATACTCAAGGAGCACCTCTAAGAGTGAGACATTGTATTGTGGCGTTGGAGTTGCTCTAACTAACCGTAAAAGAGTTTGTTATAACTAACTAACAGTTGACTCACAGCCTAGTTGACTATTTACACAAATAAATAATTATCAAGTAATTATTTGTGGTCTAAGTAATATGTCCAACAGTATCAACCGTAAAATATTGGACAAGAAGTCAAGAACATACTCGTGGCCTGAACATGTACTTTGGCAATACCAAAATACATTAAAACATTGAAATAATAAATCAAAAGGAAAAACAACATGAGGATAAAGAAATTACTATATTAGAGGTACTATCAATGTTCTCACGGGCAGAAGAAACAAGTCAGTAAGTCACTAACAAGAACAAATGTTTGCTGCAATGTTAGACCAACTGAAGTCAATAAAATGAAGAGTGTCTTACTTTAAATTGTCGTTACTAATTATTGTTTACTAACTATTGCGTTCTAATTATCACGGAAATGCCTGTGGTCTACAACGTGTAGCGATAGAATAAAGAACATACAGTGAATTCTACGGACCTACAGAAAACCTTCATTAGGTCAAATTTTAACTTGTAAACTGAATCATCCCGATTAAAAACCAAAGGAAAGGAAAGCACATTTTTTAAACTAAACAGGTGATATTTTACAATTAGAAAATTCACCAGCCAAGCAATATGCTCACCAGGCCTAACTAGAATAGCTCTTCTGTCAGTCCTCTGGTATAGGTCGCACCAGGAGGATGAAGCTGATTTTCCATGGCATCTATAAAATTTTCCTCAAGGCATCAATTCTGCAGCACTTCTTGCAGTTCCATTCACCATACTATCAGGCCATAACACACAAACCTTTGCAGAGACATTTTGTTCCTCTGCCACTTTGAATCATGCCCAAGCTAGATGATATGATTAGACAAAAATGCAATAATTGTAAATAAAATTA
Source organism: Heracleum sosnowskyi (assembly GCA_030848705.1). Lineage (NCBI taxonomy): Eukaryota > Viridiplantae > Streptophyta > Magnoliopsida > Apiales > Apiaceae > Heracleum > Heracleum sosnowskyi. The sequence goes on from CM061243.1 coordinate 27,877,895, forward strand.
CTTTACACTTTCTAGAAAACTGACCTCAATTACTCCAGTGAGTGGTTATTAATGAAGTGTGCATGTGGCCTGTGGATGTCTCGAGAAGCTCAGATATTTTTCTAGAACTGCAATTTCACCCTACAAATAGGCACGAGGGAAAAGAAAATATGAAAACACTGATGAAAGTTGCCTAATCCTCCAACTAGTACAACCAGGACCATTGTTAACTTTAAACACTGGGAATTTGGGAACATGTAGTGGTTTTTAAAACCTAGAAAAATCTTTATGTAACAAGGTTTCTGTATCAATATACTTGTTGCAGGGATGTATTCTTCATTCAATGTTCAGAATCGAAACGAGCATGTTTTAATTTAAAAATTTTAAACAATGGATGTATTATCTTACAATAAATACAAGTCTATAAATTTGTAAAGCAACAACTTAAAACAATCACAGTTTAAAAGAAGTAATGAGTAACTTGCTGACGACTTGGCCTTGTAGCCCAGTTTCTTAAGTAAAGAATGTTTGACCAACTCACAAACTCTAACATATCATGTCAATTACTGAAGGATATAGTACATTCTAAGCAAAGCTACCCATTGTTTATGCAGATAATCCTTGAACAAAGAGAGAGAAATGAGCTAAAGACCGACCGCTCTTTCTCTTGATGCTCCAACGCCAAAATCCAGTCCCAGTTTCATTTTACAAAGTTCTCTAACTAAAGCTTATGTCTGGAATATGTTGAATCTTAAACCACTCTGGCCCAATTCCCTTGCTATATTTTCCTTTGAGAATTGGACACCCGCTTATCTCCAGGCGATCAAGGCAATGAGATTCTTTAAACATGGGCAAATTCTCCATATTCTTACAATTGTGAATATATAAACTCTCTGAGAGAAGGAAGTTTTGCTACTGAAAGAAGGAGAGCTTTCATACCTTTGAATTCAGTTAAAGATAAATCAGTCAAGGCAGGGAAGGTGGAGGATTGAAGTTGCTCAAAGAGCGCTATTGACTTTACTTTTTCCCACCCTTCTAGAGATAGGTGTTTTAAGTTGGGAAATGAAATTACCGAAGAAAAAGAGAATGGCCATGGAAATTCATCTAATTCATCTGAAAAGGGACCTAATCCTAAATATTCAAGTGTGGAACTCTGAATTTGGGCAAATACCTCAGCTAAATGAGAGGAGGGTAGTCCCCCAATCGAAAGATGTTTTAGACCAGCTGACCCATCAACAAAATTAATACTATCCAGATTAGGACACTTTCTTACCCTTAGCTCGTCAAGGAAGACACCAAGGGTAAGACATTTTAAACCCTTGAAGTCATTTAGGTTTAATTTGGTCAAAGACAGAGAATTGTTTTTAGTAGCACGTTAATCAGAGCTTCCGTGTTTAGACATGAAAAATAAGATGAATCTCCTCCTCCGTCACTAGTACCCTGCAGACCTAGAGAGGTGAGTGAAACAATATTTGTGCTCATAGTTTCTAGTATCATGTTGCTCTCCAAGTTTGTGATACCCAAATTCTTTAATGACGGAAAACAACTATTTGGGATCTTTCTCAGCCTTGGACATTCTGAGATATACAACTCCTCAAGTTTAGGGAATACACTTTGGCCCGTACCCTCTGTACTTGAAACTGCTTCTACCCATTCTTCTAGCTTTGGCAATTTCCAGAAAAAAAGTTTTGTTGTAACTGCTTTTGGGTCCCCATTTCCAACTATTTTGACATTTTCCATCTGCCTAATCTTTATATCTTTAGGAAGGTGACCTAGTGGTGGAAGTACTTCACACCTGTTGCAATTGCTAAAGGTGATTTTGACCAAGTTGGTCATCATTGTGATCCATGATGAAAATTTATTTCCCATAAAGTCTTCAACTTTCAATCCTTTTAGATTTGGGTGAGGTTGCAATCCTTCCATCACATCCTCATCACTGCATTCTCTGTCTTCCCTTTTATCTTCATTGTTTCTCCACTTCAACAGTAAACGCTGAATATTGGACTTCTCACAAAGCTTTGCTTTACTTGCTTCTTCAATATTTTCCACCTCTTTAAGGTCATACAGTCTAAGCTTACCTCCAAGGTTTTTCAACTCTCCCAGTTGTCCGACGAGACAGTTTTTGTCTCTTCTCACAACAAAATGAGGCAGTGTTTGCAAACAAGTTAATCTCTCTATCCCGATAAACATATATTTTTCTTTAATATTCCCATATTCCTTAAATCTTAATTTAGGATTGCCAATAACAAGATGTCTCAGATTTATAAGGTTGCAAACCTTTTTGGAAGCTCATGACGGAACCAAATTCTCAGAGTCTGCAAGCTGTAGAGCCTTGTGATGAAATCTGGCAATTTATAGCTACTCCTGTAATCCAGAGAATCAGAGATATCTAGATGTTTAAGGTATTTCAAATTCCCTATCGAACTAGGCAACTCTTTAAAAAATGAATGTAAAACCAATACTCTCAAATGCTTGAGGTTGGGTAATACGACTTTAGATACATAGGCCTCTGCGTACAATGCTTTTACTGTTTCAAGCTGTGCCTTAAACACATTTGGTTTTACATCTTTAAACCCTTTCAGTCTTACATGTATAGCCTTTGAAACTTTGTTGAAAACTTGACTTGGCTTTACGGTAGCAGAATAATCAGTTGACACATCTAATGCAAGATCATGCACAAGATCATGCATCTTGCATTTGGTAACGTTGCCGAATATATCCTTTTCCACATCTTGTAACAAAGAATTCGACAACAGAATGTCAAAGTATTCGTTTCCAATGTATTCCATCAAAGCATTGCCATCTCCCAAAAGGAAACCTAATGCCATCCATATTTGTATCAATTGATCCTTATAAATGTCAGAATCCTTTGGCATAATGGAGCAATATGCAAAACATTGTTTCAAAGACGAGTAAGGTTATCATATGACAACCTCAAGGAAGACAACACACCTTTTGATTTCCATAATTCACTGTCTTGAATGTGCAACCACTGCTGTTCAGTCTTCTTTGAGTACAATAAACTCCCTAGTGCTTTAATTGCTAGAGGAAGACCGCCACACCTTTGTACCATTCTTTTCCCCAAGGCCACAAATGCATCGGTCTCTAAAACTCCTCCATTTGAAAATGCTCTTTGCTTGAACAATTCCCAGCTATCTTCCTCTGATAGTTTTTCTACCCGATATGGATCAGAACATCGCATGGCATCGATGACCTCCTGCCTACGAGTGGTAACTAAAATATTGCTACCTCTTGCACCACCTACTCCAAGCAAAGCATTCCTCAACTTCTCCTTCCTTCCGCATTATCCAAAACAGAAGGCATTGAAGTGAGTGATACTACCATTTGATTTAAAATCTTCATGAAATCAAAATCATCTGATACAGTGACCCACATCCTCTTCGAGAACATGTTGATTACAATGTCATTATTATAAACCATACGAGCAAGTGTTGTCTTGCCTTGACCTCCCATCCCTAGTATTGCATTTACTTGTAAACCCTCATCATTTTTGTTGCACAGCATATTAACTAAATATGATACATTGTTATCTCTTCCGACTATTAGTGATTCGTCTTCAAAAGACAGGGTGTTGCGTATCTGCCTATGTTGCACAATAGAACTTAAATGCTCTACTGGCTTAAGTTCGATATTGGTCGCCCACTTACAAATCTTGTCAAAGGAAGTATTGATATACTTGATCTTACGAGCCACTTTGAAACGATATGATATGCTGTTTTGAGTCTGATCTGCTAGGCCATCCAACACCAAAGAGAGATAAACACTTGGAAAGTGAAGGCAGTCTGACCTTTTGTGGTGCCACCATTTAAACTCTGTTACAAATTTAAAAATACAAGCCTGGATTGAGCGGTTATGAATGAAGTGTGCCTGTGCATGTCTGGAAAAACTCAACAGTTCACCCGTAGAAATAGGCAAATATGAAAGACTGATGATATATAATTACCTAATCCTCCAACTAGTGACGTCCACCATGAGCTTTATGCGATAGGAATAATTTTCTTCATTCAATGTTGAGAAGGTCCGATCGTAATGAGCACATTTTAATCAGAAATTCTATGCAGTTGATGTAATATCTTACAAAATTAGAAATACAAGTCTAGAAATTTGTAAAGCAACAAATTTAACAAGCACGGTTTCAAAGAACTAATGACAAACTAAGAAATAATAACAACTTAACCTCAAAGAACTACTCCATACATACTAAGAAATGTCACAATTGTCCGTTGTTGTGGGTAGGGGACTGACCGCTTTTCCTCTAAATACTTGGCTCCAACGCCACAATTCACCAAATATCTAAATATGGAATATGTTGAATCTTAAACCATTCTGGTCCACTCCCCTTTCTACATCTTTCTTCCAGAATTGGACAATGGGATATATCCAGGCTTTCAAGGCCATGAGATTCTTCAAACGTGGGCAAACTCTCCAAATTCTCACAATCCAAGATGAATAAATTCTTGAGAGATGGAAGTTTTGCTATTGAATCCGGAAGAGCTTTCATTCCTTTGAAATCCCATATAATCAAACGAGTCAAAGCAGGGAAGGTGGACAACTCAAGTTGGTCAAAGAGCGCTATTGACCTTGCCTTTTCCCACCCACGCAGTTGTAGGTGAGTTAGGTTAGGAAAAGAAATAACACAAGAGAATGGCCATGTAAATTCATCCAATTCATCCCAGAATCGACCTAATTCCAATTTTTCAAGCGTGGAACTATTTAATATATGGGCAAACACCCCATCTAAATGAGAGGAGGGGACTCCCCCAATCGTAATAGATTTGAGACATATTGCTAACCCTTCAACTGAATTAATGCTTATTAGATGCGGGCAGTTATTCACATATAATATGTCAAGAGAGACACCAAGGGTCAGCCGTTTTAATTCCTTGCAGTCATGTAGGACTAATTCGGTCAAAGAAAGGGAATTATTTTTTAAAAGCACGTTAATTCTAAATTCCAGGTTTGAACACCAACAAGACCATGTTGATGAATCTCCTCCTCCTCCTCCGTCACTGATATTCTCAAGGTCTAGATAGGTGAGTGAGCTAACATTTGTGCTCAGAGATTCTAGTATCATGCTGCTCTCCAAATTTTTGATTACCAACCCCTTCAAGGACGGAAAACTATTATTCGGGATCTTTCTTAGCCTTGGACATCCCCGAATAAACAAACGCTCAAGTTTAGGGAATACACTTATAACTGTCTCCACCCATTCTTCTAGCTTTGGCAATCTCCCCAAAGTGAGTTTTATCAGTGATGGATACAGTGTTGTTGTAACTGCTTTTGGGACCCCACTGTCTACACCTCCACTGAAGTCGCTCCCCATAACCTTGACATTTTTCATCCCTTCTATAGACATTATCCTCAGTTTAGGAAGATGACCCAGTGGTGGCAATACTTCACACCTGTTGCAATCGATAAAGGTGATTTCAACCAAATTGGTCATCATTGTGATCCATGACGCAAACTTCTTCCCCATAAACCCATCAATACTCAATCCTTTCAAATTTGGATGAGCTTCCAGTCCTTCCATCACATCCTCGTTGTTGTCTATCCTTTCATTTTCATTGTTCCTCCACTTCAATTCTAAATGCAGAATATTGTTCTTCTCACAAAGCTTCGCTTTACTTGCTTCTTCAAAATTTGCCACCTCGTTCAGGTCATAGAGGCCAAGCTTACCTCTAAGATTTTTCAACCCTCCCAGTTGTCCAACAAGACAGTTCTCATCTCTACTCACAACAAAAGGAGGCATTGTTTGCAAACAAGTCAACCTCTCTATCCCAATAAACATGTATCCTGTTTCACTAACAAGATGTCTCAAGTTTATCAGGTTGCAAACCTTTTCTGGAAGCTCATGATTATGCGAAATTCTTAGAGTTTGCAAGTTGTAGAGTCTCGTAATGTAGATTGGCAATTTATACCCAATACCTATATAACTTGAGATATCTAGATGCTTTAGGTATTTCAGGTTTGGAAGCTCCTCAAATGAATATAAAACCAGAACTCTCAAGTGCTCGAGGTTAGGTAACGCGGCATTGAATACATTGGCATTTGCATATAATGCTTGTACTGAATCAAAGCGCACCTTTAAAATATTTGTATTTAGATTTCCCGACCCTTCCAGCCTTACATATAGAGCCTTTGAAACCTTGTTAATATCCTGACTTGTCACTACAGTAGCAGAATAACTACTTGACACATTAAGTGCAAGATCGTGCACAAGGTCATGCATCTTGCATTTGTAGATGTTGCCGTATTCATCCCTTTCTACGTCTTGTAACAAACAATTCCACAACAAAATTTCAAAGTACTCGTTTCCGATGTCTTCCATCAAAACCCCGCCATCTCCTGAAAGGAAACCTAATGCCATCCATATTTGTATCAATTCATCCTTATAAATTTCAGAATCCTTTGGCAGAATAGAGCAATATGCAAAACATCGTTTCAAAGACGAGGAAGGTAAATTATCATATGACAACCTCAAGGAAGGCAATACACCTTTCAATGTCCATACTTCACTGTTTTGGATGTGCAACCACTGTTCTTCAGTCTTCTTTGAGTACAATAGACCCCCTAGCGTTTTTATTGCCAAAGGCAGGCCACCACACCTTTCTACCATTCTTTTCCCCAAGGCCACAAATGCCTCGGTTTTTAAAACTCCTCCATTCGAAAATACTATTTGCCCAAACAATTTCCAACTATCTTCCTTTGATAGTTTTTCTACCCAATGAGGATTAGAACATCGCATGGCATCAGCGACCTCCTTCCTACGGGTGGTAACTAAAATATTGCTACCTCTTGCACCACCAACTGCAAGCAAAGAATTTCTCAACTTGTCCCACTCCTCTGGTTTCTCATTCCAGACATCATCTAGTACTAGTAAAAACTTTTCACCCTTTAAATACTTCTGAAGATTTTTAATTAGTCCTTCTGTATTTCCCAACTCGGAAGTATTTGAAGTGAGCGATACTACCATTTGATTTAAAATCTTCATGAAATCAAAATCATCTGATACAGTGACCCACATCCTCTTCGAGAACATTTTTATTACAGCATCTTTATTGTAAACCATACGAGCAAGAGTTGTCTTGCCTTGACCTCCCATCCCTAGTATTGCATTTACATGTAAATCCTCTTCATTTTGGTTGCACATCATAATATTGACTAAAAGTGAAACATCACTATCTCTTCCAACTATCAGTGACTGGTCTTCAAAGGGTGGGCTGCTGCGTATCTCTCTGCGTTGCACAGTAGAACTTAAATGTTCTACCGGCTGAAGTCCGATATCGGTCGCCCTTTTACAAATCTTTTCAAAGGAAGTATGAATATACTTGACCTTACGAGCCACTTTGCAATGATACAAAATGGTGTTCTTAGAAGGAATGAAGAAGTCCCGTACCTTGTGTCGTTTCTCCACTTTTCTTCGAGTAACTTCATACTCAAGTTCATCCATAAAAGCTTCAGCAACACGAGCAACAGCTTCCAGTTTGTTGAACCAATTTTTGACAGTAACCATGGTTGGATTTTTGGTAGAAGCATCGTTCAAGAGATCACCGATTAATTCAAGTCTCTCACGCAGTTCATCCAAATCATCATGAAGTTTCCATGCTCGAATAACTTCATCAGCTGCAAGTGAAACAAGCTTGCTAATGAGTCCGGCAGCAAGATCAGTTGCAATTGCTCCAGCCATCTTTCCTGAAAATTGCCTTTGTCTAATTCTTGAGGTAAGCTTTGGGGAGAAATTGATGAAAATGTAAACTTAAGAAATTTAAGAAATTTAAAGGCTAGAATATTTAAGAAATTTATAATTTTTATGATAATACAAATGGTTAAAGTTTGAAGTGATAGTTAATACTTAAATTTTTATTATTTCATATTTTTAAGATTTTGTTAATTTATATGTATGTAGTGCAACTCGTGCCGGCTCAAGAAAATGATACAAAATTGACTTTAAAATATGTAAATAGTTTATTTTATTATTTATGTATCTTAGCTTTGTAAAATATTGTGTTCAATATTTATATGATATTTTTTATACTTTTTTCTCAATTTTTTTCTTAAACAAACATTATTTTTTTTTCTTTTTATATCTTTTTTTCTCAATTTTTTTCTTAAAGAGTTAATATTTTAGATTTTGCAAAATATATTATAGGGCCGCTGCGAAACGCGACTTAATCGACTAGTTAATTAAGTATTAAAAAGAAATCCTTATCAACTTTTAACTTTAAAGTACTTTTAATTCTAACTTATTATGTAAATAAAAAATTTAATTTTAAAACTCTCGCCACCTATTTTATAAAAAGTGAAAATCGAACTTAATTTGTAAAGGGACTTAACATGAATTTATCGGATAATTGTGAAATAATTGGAATGATTAATCAGATCATTATTCGTAATTAATTTATTATTATTATTTAATATATAATATTAAATAATAATTTTAATTTAGGCAACTATTAATTAAATTATAAAAACATTTTAAGTAAAAGAAAACAACGCGCAAGTTAAATAATTGAATTTATTTGTATAATTTTCTATGTTTTCACATATATTTAGAAAAAAAAATGGAATTTCATAGATTAATTTGAATGGTGAAGGACGTCAATAATAATGACATTTAAGGGAGGTGAATTATTTGGTAAAAGAAAAAAGTGGAGGCACGTTGTGGGGTTACCACTGTTTCAGGAACTTCAACCCAATACTAAATGCAATATTGGTAATTCAAGGTTATCAAATAAGTTTTGAATCATTAAATTTGGTGATAAAAGTACATTTGATTTGATGATTATTTAATAATTTTCATAATTTCCACTATATTTTTATGTTTTTTAATAAGATAAATTTTTTCTTGTCCTATTGAACCTTTTTTTGTTTTACTTTTCAATTTTAGAATTTATTGACAATATAAAAATAAGAAAAAATTAAATTATTTCAATTTTTATATAAAAAATTTCTTTTAGTATTAAATTATAATGTCAATGCATTAGAGTACATTTTATGATAATCAGTTCCTCGACCGTTGGATTGAGATTTTAACGATCAGGATTAAAACAAAATTTTTAGTCACTCCGCTATAAATTTTTGCGGAGCCCCCGCTATAAATTTTTGCGGAGCCCCCGCTATAAATTTCCGCGGAGGGGTGTTTTAGCCCTAGAGCTCCGCGCTTCTTTTATAGGATGGACCGATACTTAAAATCTAAGCTAAACCTAACTGTTAACACTTTAAACAACTATATATCATTACTTTTAATTATTTTAATTATTCTTCTCCAAATTTTAATCATTTTAATTGTTTTAATAGGTAAGTTTTATAGTAAGAAAAACTGTAAAATTATACCAAAACTGTAAAAAAAACTGTAAAATTATAATTATACAATATTTTTACAATCAATCTATTATATTTGGTATACTTCTTGTCATTTAATTAAAATTATGAAAAATATAATATATATTTTTTAATCTTTCATCTTTAATTTATTTATAAAATTGTTTAGGTGATTATTTTAATGTATTCAAAATGTAATTTAAAAACATTAAAAACTGCTTTTAGGATAGTTAATTGTGGGTAAACAATTAGGAAAAATTAAAATATTTTTTTAGGGAAAGAACAATTAAAATGATTAAAATTTGGAGAAGAATAATTAAAATAATTAAAAGTAATGATATATAGTTGTTTAAGGTGTTAACAGCTAGGTTTAGCTTAGTTTTTAAGTATCAAGCCCATCCGTGGAAAAGAAGCGCGGAGCTTACTAGGGCTGACTAAATTTTTTATTTTAATCCTGATCGTTAAAATCTCAATCTAACGGTTGAGGAACTGATTGTTAAATAAATCGTCAGGGACAAGAACTCCTAAAATAATGTTATAATGATACTATTTTAATGTAATAGATGAAGATGGTCTCATTAAAGATTATTACTCTTTAAAGTTGTTTGCTTTTATTATTCTGAATTCTTACCTGACTTGCTAAATCAGCAAAGTTGTTTGCTTTTATTATTCTGAATTCTTACATGACTTGCTATTTGCTAAATCAGTAAAGTTGTTTGCTTTTATTATTCTGAATTCTTCACGTGGTTGGGCCCTTTCTTGTTTTTGACGATTCTTCAGTGAATTTCTCTAATGAATGTTTCATTGTTTTTCTATTTATTTTTGTTTAGCAATCGTTATGCTTGAAAATTGATTTAAGCTTTAAATAGATATATTTGGTTGAAATTTTCGGTTTCAATAATATAGTACTCCCTCCGTCCCCCACGGCACGGAAGTTAAGAAAAAATATAAATTAATAAGGAAAATTAAGAAAGATGAGTAAAATGGTGGGACCAATCAATATTTAATGTAAAAAGTGGGTATAAAGTAGGTATAGTGGAGGAAAGTAGTGAATGTGATTGGATTTTATATTATAAAATGTTACTATTTTTGGTATGTAAATAAATGAGAGAGACATACCAAAAAGAAAAGTGTAAAGAAATGAGAGGGACAGAGGGAGTATATGACTGAGAGTAATATAGCAGAAGTTCATACTATATGTTCATACTGTATGTCTAGTTAACTTGCTTAGAGCAATTTCAATACAACACACACTATAATATCAAAATAGTGTAATTTTTAGCGTAAAACTTACTCCAATGCAACACTATAAAGTGTAAAAATTATGCCAAATAAATAGTATGACACCAAATTTTGTGTCAAAAGTATTTGGTGTAATTTTTACACAAATTTAACGTCTTTCATATTGTCCATTATACCCTCGTACTAGTTAACAAAAACAAATGTATTCCCTTCCTACCCTATTTATATTCTATTATATCTCAAATAAAATACTTACTTTGAAAAAGTAAAAACAACTTTTTTTTTTTTGGGACTTTTAGTGTAAGATATAATGTAAATGAATTTGAGTTATTTATGTGGATGATGTTATTTTAGCACTAAAATAGTGTAAAAGCTACACCATTTTAGTGTTATGCATTATAGATGGTCTTACAACTCAAATGGAACACTATAACACTATTATAGTGTAATTTATAGTGTAAAAGTCATTCCAATGCAACACTATAATGGTGTAAAAATTACATCAAATGAATAATGTGACACCAAATTTGGTATCAAAAGTACATTTGTTGTAACTTATAATGTTATACATTAGAGATGATTTTAGATAAAAAAAATTTGTGAGAGTAATACATTAGAAGTTCATACCATATGACTAATATAAGTTATTAGGGCATCTCCAATGGTGATGCTTTAACTTCATATTTGAAGTTAAAGATGGACAAATACGTCTCCAATGACATTCAACTTTATCTTCAAATATAAAGTAATATTCTATAACTTTATCTTCAACTTCAAATATGAAGCAACGCTATTCATATAAAGTAATGATTTTATAATAAATGAGTGATGAAATATTTGAAGATAAAGTTGATTTATTATAAAGTTATGATTGGAGATGGCCTAAAGTGAGTTTGAAGAAATATTTAGAGTAATGATCGGAGATGAAATAAAGATTTAAAGTTAAAAAGGTGAAAATTTGAAGATAAAATTGCTTTATAATAAAGTGATGATTGGAGATGGCCTTAGCACGTCAAAACATAATACACTCCCCTTCAAAAAAAAACATAATACACTCACCTAATAAAACATTTTTCATGGTAAATTGAAATAAAATTTGGTCGTGTTTTGCAATTAGCTGTTAGCTGATAGCGGTTAACTGATTGAGTTAGGTGTTTTGACTAGCGGATTGGGTTAGCTGTTTTGACTAGTGGATTCAATTAGATGTTTCATATAAAACTGTTTGGTAATTAACTATTTGAGTTAGCTGTTTGTATATCAACTAGACAAATCACAACCATCTAATTGAAAAAGCTCCTCAAAGTAGCTTTTTGAAAATTAACTTTTTGAGTCCAAAAAGCTATTTCAATTCGCTAACTACTATATACTAATATTAGAGGTTTCAAATGATCAAACCTCTAATTTGGCTCAAACCTCTAATTTTTTTCTTAAACCTCTGACTTTCAAACAGGGTCTTTATTTTTAAAGTTTCGAATTGAACAAGTTCTTAAGGTCGGTAGCTTTGTCTTTAGATTATCCCAAAGTCTGGTGGCAAGGTCTAGGGATGAGCAAAAATCGAATTTGAAATCGAAACCGAACTGAAATCGTAAAACCGCATCAATATAAACCGCGCCATTGGTTATTGGTTCGGTTACGGTTTTTAAATTTTGAAACCAAATATAATTGGTTCGGTTTTGGTTTTTATGCAAAATCAAATCGATTAAAACCGAACCGTGCCAATTTAATAATATATATATATATATATATATATATATATATATATATATATATATATATATATTAATAATTACTAGAATTACTAATCTATATTATATTATTAAAGACGAAACATTAAAAGTTTTGGTCGTTCGGTTTTTAGGCCGGGCTTATCTATAATTTAGGTCGGACCTATATATAACCAATTTATTTATAACCAATTATTTTTTTCAGCTAAAATACATTACCTATTTTATCTATTTTTCTAAATAAAACAACCCATCTTATAAAAATAAAATAGGTAACTTATATATAAAATGATAATATTATTACATATTTGTAACTGATTACCTTTTTCTGCTAAAACACATTATATGTTTAACATTTTTTAACTAAAATAACCCATGTTCTAAACATAACATATGCAAAATAAATATTTAATGGTAATATTGTAATATATAATTATTAATAAATAATCACTTACCCTTTTCAACTAAACACATAACCTTTTTTTATTTTTTCTAACTTAAACAACTCATTTTTCTTAAATTAACACGAACAACATATATACATAAAGGTAATATAATATTTTTATTTTCTAATTTAAACAACTAATTTTCTAAAATTAACACATGCAATATATATATAGAGTTGCACTCTAGGAAGAACACCTTATATAAAGAACAATAAAGAACACCATCATAAACACTTTATTTTTCATAAAAATTGATTTTTTAAAATTAGAATCATAAAATTGAACAACAATTAAGCCTATCATATCGAATTTAACGTAGAATCTCATCTAAATTTAAAAATTAAACATTACATATAATCCAGTATAGAATCCAGTACAGAATCTTGTATATATATTTATCACAATGAAATTACATGTAATCATGTTTATTTGATTCTAATTTTTTGTTAGATTCTATTTTTATTCGTAATAAACCTTTTTTGGTGAGAAAATTAGAATCAACATGCAATTTATGTAAGATTCTATGGTGTTCTTTATTGTTCTTTATATAAGAGTGTTCTTCATGTAGCAATGGCCTATATATATATATATATATATATATATATATATATATATATATATATAATATAATTTTATATACTCATTAATAAGTAACTAACTATCTTTTTAAGGACATTGTCTATTTTATATTTTTTTAATTGAAACAACTTAGATTCGAATTAAAAAAAACACGGGCAAAATATAGAAATAATGACAATATTATTATATTAAACTTATAAAATCCATGTTTAATATAATTTTTTATAATATTCAATTTAAATAAGATAATTAATAAAAAATAAAGTAATAGCATATGTTAAAATAAACTCGACACATTACAGGGCACATATATTGTTATTTGCACTTTATTCACTTTTAGATTTTTTAAGAGATAACAAATACCAACCGTTAGATCTATTATTTAAAAATATATTTCTATTTTAATATCTAAAATACTACTAAAGATTATGTCAACAATTTATTAAATTAAAATACTTATATTGTTAGATATATAAATCCAATTTATTATATACACATATAAATATATATTAAAATTTCATCAAAAAAGATATAATTATAAAAATCTAAATAAAAATAATAAAATATTAAAGAAAACCGTGCATCGAGATATAAGCTAGTATATATTATAGACATTACTTAAAATATATACAATATTGTTAATCTATACTAAACTATAATAGCCAAACTAGAGGATAATTTGTAGTTTGGTTAGTACCTTCCTAATTTGTTTAAAGTTCACATTTTAGTAACTTTATATTCATTTATTTTAATTTTATTATTATTTATTAATTTAACGTAAAACTGGACTACCCGATTAAATTATACACGTTGCTCTTTCCTATTGAACTTCAATTACCTCCCCTCTCCCACAAATCCAAACTCTGCAAATCTCACCTCTAACAAATTACTTCGGCTTCACTGAACTGCTTCTTCTTCCATCCACGGGGTAATTAGCTTTCCCCTTCTCTGTTGGCGCTACTTTTTCTGCTACTTCAACTCTGCGGGTAAGCCCATGTCTTCACTATTGATAATAGTGATTTGTATTCACTATAAATTGATTGTTAGTGATATGAATTTATGTATATCTGTGATTATTTAACTGATACCGACCTTTAAATTCGCTCTCGGACTCTCTGCTCCATTCCCACTTGGTCTCCTCTCTCTGGCTTCAATTGTACACGGACCCTGTTTCATCTTATCGGTAAGTTAAGGGTTACCCTATTTATTTTTTTAAAATTGAATTCATCAGAAATTAATTGTGATGTTACATGGAATTTATATATGTGCCTGGTGATTTTAATTCGGCTAACTCTTCATTCTTTAGAGAGAGGTTACATCACTGTGTATTGTTTCAGTAGTATAACATTACTTTGTTCTTAAAAGCTGATGCATCACGAGGATTAAATGTGTATTCTTGCAGTAGTGTGTCTTTACTTCCTTCCGAGGCATATTGAAAGATTGCAGTAGTGTAAAACATGTCTTTGAGGTTCTATTATAGAGTTTTGGTATCATACTGTTTTGTTTTGGTATAATGTATTCAATAATCGTTCTCTGCTTTTGTACTTTTGAATGTTCTGCTTGACTTGGAAATCTAATCAGGTTGAGTGAAACCAATCAATATAATGTAGATTGTTTTTTTAAACTTATTTTTGAAGTAGTGGTCCTGAAAGAAATCACAGAAACCCTGTGTTGATTAGATAATTAATATGTAACTTTTTGTGATGTTAAACTTTTTCCCCCCAGGTTTAACAAGAATTATGGCGATGTTTTATGCTCAGGTTCACCTGATTTTTCACTTCCCTCAAGTCTGTCACCTTTTTTTTCTTTTGTCATCAAAGTATTTGGAAACTTTTTCCCTTCTACCACCTTTTGTTTCATCTCCTTCAAAATCAGAAGATTTCTTTGGTTAGGTAATCAAGGTTTTGAGAAATAAAATGAAACTGTATAGAGGTAGTGCGTACATTGTACAATAAGCATCAGTGGTGCACATATTCTGTTATTAATAGTTTCGAATGGTCAGTTTGTCAATTTTAGATCACTTCCAGTGTAGCCCTCTGTTAGTGTAGCAAGTTCTTTCATATTTAGATCCTTATCAACAGTTTCTTTCACTAACAGAGTTCGCAGTATCATTTCTCTATTATACACAGACGGTAGACGTTTTTAGAATTAAATCTTTATATATTATTGCGTTAATGTAAATGAAATCGCTACCTAAGCTAAGAGCGGCCAGTGAGTGGCTAATAAGCCACAAAATATTAACAGCCCTGCTACAGGTTAATAAGTGCTAATAAGTTGGCTACTTCGTGTATTGACTCTCTGCTAATTCTCTTCGCTATGTTCTTTGGATTCTGCACAGACCCCTCCATCCAACTTCAATTCTGCGCAGAACCCGCCCATCCACTCGGGTAAGGCCGTGTTTACACTATCTAAGTTTTTGAATTGTATTCACCAAAAGTTAAATGTGTTATTATGTGGAATTGATGTATGTTTCTCATGATTCGTTTTAATTGAATAAACTTCTCCATCTCTTGCTTTTAATTAGGCCTCTTAAAGTCTATATTATAAACTTCTCCATCTCTTGCTCTCAGACAAAAACTAAAGCTTTTTAACAATCTGAAAGAAAAACGCAATATGATCCCCTCAGGTTATAGTTTTTTAGCGATTTGAATGAAAAATGAAAAACTCGGGCTTTTTAACAATTTGAAAGAAAAATGCAATATAGTCCCCTCAGATTATAGGTTTTTAGCAATTTGAATGAAAAATGCAACATGACCCCATGATATTATATTGTGTTTGTGTCTGTGTTTTTTTTTGTGTTTAAGCAAGAAATTTTTATATTTTTCCTGGGATTAAATTTGTTGGGATTGCATTACCAAGATTTTATTTTTATGCCTTACGATATTAGTATCCAGTACTATGTAATTTGTTGGTAAGGCTAACTCTTTATTGTTTTAAGAAGAATTACATCACTCTGTCAACATCAATGTTTTAGAGTTAGCGATCGGTTTATTAAATGTGTATTCTTGCAATAATTTATATTTACTTTCTTCAGAGGCAGATTGGAAGATTTAACTTTGTTACCCCTGAACAGGATTTCAATATGCAAGACCACTATTGAAGTAAGACTCAAATATATGCTTTATAACCTCATTTTTTATGTGAAAAACATATATCGTTTTTTATGATTCGCATTAGCAACTCCATAGCAGGATGATATTGGATAAATGGTCATGCAAGAAGTTATTAAAAAAACCTGGTTTTATTAAAAAGTTTAACCTCCAATTTTGACATAAGTGCTGACTCTAAAATCTAGCAAATAAACCCTTTTAATGTGGCACGATTGTACGATTTCTTGAAAAATCAAACAACCTAACTTAATCAACGACGACTGTATGATTTCTTAAAAAAATTAAACAATTTAACTTAAAAAAATCCAACAGACCATGTACATAGAGTAATAAACCAGTGATCATAATATGCACTTCAAGATATAGGACCCTAAATAAACTTTTGGTAGTTTTTCCAGCAGTTTCCCATCTTGGATGTTACTATGTCCCTCAGCCGTAGATATTAAAGTGTGTTCTAACTATGCAGGTTTGGTCAGTGTACCAAGTTTGCTCAGTGTAGCAGAGTGCAGAGTGTGTAATTTAGTTCTGTGTGTATTTTAGTTTTGCGCAGGAATGCACATGACCTATATCTTTGTAGTAAAATGATAGATATAGGAAGGTGCTTTAACCAATAGATTTTTGGATCCCATGAAAGAACTATGTTTTAATTTATAATTTACCATACTAAAATATTATTATAATGACATAATTTGCATACAATTTGATGTTAATACTTAATATTAGAATAATTTGCATACCTTTGATTCCATTCCACTTTGTTTTATGAAAATAAAATTAATGTGTAGTTTTTTGTGATGTAATTTTTAAATTAAATCTTCATGTATAATTATGCATTAATATAGATGATATCGCTGTCTAAGCTAAGAGCGGCCTATGAGTGGCAAATAAGGCAAAAAATATTGATGATCCTCCTACTGCAGGTTAATAAGTGTTAATAAACTGGATGCTTTATGATCTTCGGTCGCGTACCTTGAGTTTGTATGCATATTATCAAAGTCTTAGAAAATATATTGTTTGTGAGTACTATGCTTGCTTTCACCCAGAGTTTTTATATTAGATTGTTCGTAGTGAATAGAACTTCCTACGAATAGGAATTTTCTTTAACGAACCCTCAAAAACCTCCTCCGGAGAATAAGAGAAAGCTACTTGATTTACCAGCACCAAAAAATGGAGATCAACCCCCCACCCCCCACAATTGTCAGATCTGAATAAAAAACTTGGCAAACAGAACATAAAACGTCAAAAATAATAATTTTTATGAAGACATTTTACTCTTATTTATGCTCCATTAGGAATAAAACGTATGAACTTCTTATGTAAGTGATATTTGGCACCTGCAATTAGATGTTCAGATTATTATTGTTTCCAGCAGTAGTTATTAGTAGATTTAGTGAGATTTAATATCTAGGAATGTTATTATTACCAGCCCCTGGTCAAATTTTGATCTTTGAACTAATGGTTTATTCAATATTTTTTAACACTAGCCTAACTAACTACATAGAAATCTAATTTGTATGTGGTGATGAAGGACTCGATTGAGTGGATGTAGTTTTTACTATTTGATTTTTGTCAGGATACTATCACCACTACTACTAACCATGTTAACACAAGTTTAAACATTGATCTGATACATTCGTAAAATGTTAATACAAAATCATGGAGGAATCAAACAAAAGAGGAGAAGACTGCTCAAGCCAGATACAAGTGGTGCAAAGCATTGAGGCCAGTGAATAGCGATTATTGTAAAGATCCTTCAAGCAAGTAGATTTTAGTGGACCTATATCACAAGAATATTCAGCTCACTATCCTTTGTGGATTTGCAGTAATTATTTGTTACAAAGGCAAAATATGATCAAATTAATAATGGAAGCTCATAATAATTCTGGATGTATGTATTTTCTCACGTGAGACTTAAATTGGTTAACCTTAGAAGTACTAAGGCCTAATTTCAATCACATTTTCTTTAGGATTTAACTACATGTCCAAGTAATTGTTAGGTTCAATAGTTTAACAGTAATGTATATATTTTGGTTTAATATCTCTTGCTGCATTCTCATATTTGATGTTGTACAATATATTTAATAATCATAGAGCTCGCTAACATGTAGTGAAAAAGTTCAATAAGAAAAAGAATATTAGTATGCTCATATTACATATATATATATATATATATATATATATATATATATATATATCCGCTATTCAAATCTTAAGTAATCTAATTTTTTGGTGCTTGAAAATGATAAATGAGTTGAGATTGACTAAAAAAATCTAATTATATGTAATAAACTATAAAAATAAATAATTTAAACATAAATTTAACATGCAGGTGAATAATGACATACAAAAAGAGGTCAAATATAAAATAATACTAAGCTCACCCGTGCTTCGCACGGGTTATAAGCTAGTATAATTAAATTTACAGCATTCGTTTGATTCTTGTATACTCGGTCCTCCTTTGGGTGTTTGATTGAGCTGAAGTTTAAGCAACAAGAGTAGTAACAAAAATGAAGTCTTGACGATATGAAGTCCTTTGTGTTTGTTTCCTATGCAGTCCTGACTTAGTAGTATACCTAGTAGTGTTTAGTACATGGTGTTTCCTGGACATAAACACTGAAATGGGTATCAAACATCTGGTTATTTATATAATGTATAATTTAAATAATATTAAAGTTAGTACTAAAATTAGGACATTCAATGTATTTTGTTTTAAAATCGAAACCAAACCATATCAAACCGAAACCGCAATTATTAAAACCGAACCATACTAACGGTTGCTGGTTTGGTTTTGATTACTAACCTTAAAAACCGCATACAAGTGGTTACATTTTGGTTTTCGTATAAAATCAAACCAAACCGCACCACGCTCATTCCTAGCCAGGTCTACCTGCTGGTCTTTGGTCTGATGCTTAGTTATGAGTTATTAATTGTGCTGATTCTTGCCTTCTGCCTAAATGAAATTGATGTCCTGTTCAAAAAAAAAAGGTCAGGTTTGAGTTGTTGAAAACTTGCCCCACAAATTTGATCATACTTGCGAGTTTCAGATATAGTACAATTCGTGTTTAGCAAATCTTCAGTAGTTGGTAGATCTCTATAGAGTATAGACACTGCAGCATCTTATTGCCATAATATATGCATTTTCATTTGTTTTTACATACCTTTGAGTTTTCATTTTACAATAGTTAGAGAGCCTGTTGGTTCAAAATATCTTACACTTGGGGTATGCCCTGCAAAGGATGTTCTCTATGGGTGAAGACTGCCTGTGTTACCAGAGGATCATCTATCATCCACCTCCTTTGCCTTGACTCACGTGGCAAAAAATAATTTCAAAGAAGTGAAAGATCTCCTTGATTTACCAGCAAAGCTTCCATCTCAAGATATATGGGTAATGGGAGTCCTATTCTGAAGGAAAGACAGTGTTAATGGAGGAATTTGTGATAACAAAATTCGAGGTTACGTGCTGAAATTAAGATCTACGATGGTGGTTTAGTGACAGAATTGTCACCGGAGAATGGTGGTAATTGTGTTTATAAGAAGCTGAGATCAAAGGAGTGGTGGTGGTCTCTCTGAGCTCTCAACGTCCAACCCCTTTAATGTGCCTACGTACCCTATATTTATAGGGATCAAGCTTCACGTAGTTCTAATAGAATAAGGATACTAAGTCCAATAAAGATAGAACTCCTTGGCCAGACTACAAGGGTCCTAAGTCTACTAGAGATAGGTCTCCTTTAAGATAAGCATCGAGCATAGTCCTTGTCGGACTAGAACTCTTTTCTTAATATAAATCCAAGCCCCACTAAGGAGAGCATATATGATGAAACCTAGCCGATGACCCCAAGGCTCAACTATGACCGTGCCTTCACGGATACAACATTAGCCCTAACTATTGGAGCTAACATCAACCGCTATCAACTACCACATCAGTCATTAGATGCAGGGAAAAGTCATGACTTACTCCAAATGCACAAGTTGATCCTCACCCCCCGATGAGGATAACCCACCAGACTACATGGCAAGTTCTCCAAAGTTATTGTCACACCAGGTATATCTTGCTCCCCCAACAAGGACAACTTGTCAGAATACAGGAGTAGACCCTTTGGGTGTATAGACAAGCCTGATCATACCTAAATTCCCCAATAAGGATAACTTATTGGAATACAGAATCAGGCCTTCTCTTCATAATCCTTTACAAATCTTTAAGGCCTGTCATTTCACTAAAATATTTCGTTCTTCCTCCGTGTCACCTCCAAGTTGGCGCTCCAACTTAGCCTTCCACGTAGCCCTGGCGCGCCAAATACTGTCTCACCCAAAGTTGGCACTCTAATGCATCCCCCACTCCTGTTTTGGAGCTCCAAGTTCACCTCCTGTTTCCTTCATCTATCATTCATATTAATATATTCTTTGACACGCCCAACGTTGGCGCTCCAACCTTGGCACGCCCAACGTTGGCGCTCCAACCTTGGCACGCCCAACGTTGGCGCTCCAACCTTGGCACGCCCAACATTGGGGCTCCAACCTTGGCACGCCCAACATTGGGGCTCCAACCTTGGCACTCCCAAAGTTGGCTCTCCAATCTTGGCACGCCCAACGTTGGCGCTCCAACCTTGGCACGCCCAACGTTGGCTCTCCAACACCTATCCACCCATGTTCTGAAGCTCCAAGTTCATCTTCTGTTATTATCCTGATTATCATTTCCTTACGATCATGTCATCCTAACCGTTGACCATCTTCAAATAGTCATTCCTTTCCTTGTATAAATTTTGGGTGTAACAGACAGTAGAAAGACGAGTGAGCGAGAATGGTTCAGGTTTTAACACATATCCGATATAGACCTGGCGTTCTTTGATAATTAAGGACTGAAAGATCTCCTGGATTTTTTGGTGTAGAGGTAAAATAGAACAACTAAACACTAGTCAAATTGTTAAAATTATTTGGCAAGTACCAAGAGTTTGATTTTTCTTAATGTATAAAATTACCTATGTCCAGTTAGATTTCAATGAACATTTTCCATGTGTAAGAATCTCATAAGGGTATAATTAGTAGGAAGTACTTCACACCAAGATGCATGATGCAAATTTCTTTCCCATAAAATTTTCAATCTGAAAGTTAAAACACTACAGTATCAACTCTGCATTCCTGAGATAGCTAGCCTTTTTGCTCATTGACATAAAAATACCAGCAATCCTATCAAGCTTTCTGCAGGAGTACAATTTATTTATGTACAGATCAAAATAAAAAAACTTTAAATTTCTGGTTCAAATTTAGCCAAATAAATGACATCAGTCAACATATATTATTCACTTGCATTTTGAAATAGACATTCGTGTTTGGTGCTTCTAGTGCAAAATTCTCTTTCTTCAAAATTCAAAATGATCCCATTCCGGTCTGTATACTATTTTCATTCAAAAAAAATTCATAGCAACTGCCAAAAAAATCCAAATTGCATCCAGATGAATGTCAATATATAATATTAAACCACAACAAAGAGTAAAAAGTGTCTCCTTCTACGTTCAAACTTGCATCACAACCATTGTGCTACACTTTGTTTTGATTTTACTTTCAAAATCTTAATAGATAAACCACATATTCTCCCATCTTTTTTTTATTATAGAGTAAATAAATATTGATTTATATTATTTCTAGAATATTGCAAAATATATAATTACAAAAAATATTTTTATCGATTTAGCATAATCTACGATCCTCATTTATCAATTTAAATGATTGATATATGTCATTTTAATACCTATGAATTTACGATTTTGCTTTAAAAAATTAAAAAAAAACACTTTCTCTTTTATATTTATGCAAAGAGTAGATGAAATTATTTTAGTGTTGAAAATCGAACCACTAACCTTCTCTAATCAAACTCATACCATAACCATTATACTATACGTTAATTTGAGTTTTCTTTAAAAATATTTTTAAATAAATCACATTTTCTCCTCTTCTACCATTTTTTTATTTTTACTTTTGAGTAAATAAAACGTTGGTTTATATTATTTATAGAATGTTGCATAGTATATAATTACAAGAAATATTTTAATGGATTGAGTATATTCTATAATTCTCTTTTGCCATTTTAAATGATTGATATAAAAAAATAAAATTTTAAATAATATAAAATTATACATAAATGTAACTGAGTCCTAAAAAAATATGAATTTATTTACATTCTCCTCTGTGTAGATATTAAACTATTGAAATAAAAAAAATAAGATTTGGTTTTAAGAAATATTTAATTTTATTTATAAAATTAAACATAATAAATGATTGTCTCACATAATTTTTATGTATTTAAAATTTTAAATATGTGAGTCATATTAGAGATTTTTGGTCGACTAACTATTTAGACTTTCAGCGATTTAAAAGTGTGATTGATCTAAAAACATAAATATTAAAAGAAACTAAAATAATTGAATTTATGTTTAAAAAAAAATGGCAACTCCGAAAATAGGATTTATGTTGTATATATAAAAAATAACATAATTAATATTCAATATAAAATGAAAAAAGATATGTTTTTTTTGAATTATAAATATTACAAAATTGCAATAATTATTAGCAATGATCAATTAGACTATAACTCAAAGTATGATAATATGAATTTTATATAGTATACTAAATTGATCAAACAATCAGCTTAATATATGATGGTTGAGTTATAACATATACTTAGATCAACCTATGATGAAATCAAAAAGTTTCATCTTAGATATTATGTTGATGCACAGTCATTAAGGTCGTCTACTCATAATTTACATTAATCAAAATATTTGTAAAAATTCAAGTTGAGTTAAAAAATAATTCATATTATAAGATAAAAAATGTTTCAATTTACCAAAATTTTAAAATAGAAATTCGATATTGTGTAATAAATTTTAGACTAAAACTAAATATTTGAGTTTAAAAATGTAAAAATATGTATGTAATATATATAAAAAAATGAGTTATACACCGCAAGGACAACTTTCACATAATATTAATAGTTTCATAATATGTTTTCGCCTTACGTATATATCTATTCTTTAAAATGTACTCTAACTAAGTTAAAATCACGTTGCCTATGTTATATATTGACAATTTTCAAAAATATTTATTTTATACTCAAATGTTCAATTTGATAAAGTTCCGTCATCAAAAATCATATTATTATACACTCAAATGTTCAATTTGATAAAGTTCTTATCACGTTGATATGGGTTAAAAATAACCCTAAAGACATAATTAATATTGCATTAATTAAACCTAGCTGGTCCATAAATAATGCACATTAATAAGGCTCAAAACTCTAATTAAATATTAATTTCGTAATTAATATTTGGGCTAGAAGTACAACCTGTATAAGGAGACATCCAATACAGGCTTATTCTAATACAATTGGGCTTGTTTCAATACAAGTCCGTTATGATATGGAAACAACTCCTACAAGGAAGGATCTAGAATTAATACTTATCCACCGTCAAGGATAAGACTTATCATTCAAGGAAGTGATAATACTTATCCACCGTCAAGGATAAGACTTATCATTCAAGGAAGTGATAATACTTATCAACTGTCAAGGATAAGATTTATCCTTCAAGGAAGTGATAATACTTATCAACCGTCAAGGATAAGATTTATCTTTCAAGGAAATCAATACTTATCCACTAGGCTTCTAAACGCCTATATAAAGGGTCTGACCCCTCATCTCAGAACTACGTTTTGGACACAGCTCCATACTTCATCTACGACGTTTTAGACTTCATCCTCGAATAAGGACGTACAAGTCACTACGTCCTTGGTGTGCCCATGCCGCCATAGCCCCGAGAGCAACACCAAGAACTACGTTTTATTAGCTTGATTCTCAGCAATAGTTGAGATACGTAGGCATCTTGTGAGGGCAGATTTAGCCACGAAATACGAAAACAACCATTAAAGCTCGAAAGCTCTTAAATCCTAGCATTAAATTCGTAAGCTCGGTTTTTATTCCACAACATTTGGCGCCGTCTGTGGGAAGACAACATCAACCATGGCAAACACACGAAGAACGACTCGAGAAACTCAGACTTCTGAAGGACTTCCTATTACTCCTGAAACAGAGACTCACGGAGGCCAACCGCCGCAAACTACTGGCACTCAAGGGGCGAGTATCCCCCTCACCACTGCTCAAGGACCAGAGATCCCAATCTCAGTTGAAGGGACGAATCCCATGCAGATGGTGGTTCATGGAGCCAACCCCCAAACTCAAGAGATGACTCATCATCAACCAATCACATCCTCTCAAGTGATTTTGAATGCGCCCCAAGGCCTTCAACTTCATACTATTGATCTTCCCCAATACACAAATCAAACTTTGGGTATGCCACCTTATGTAATGCCTCCACGACCCCCCGTTGGGAGCAGTGGTCACAATCCACTGTATCACGAATCATATGTGCCTCCTTATGTTCGAGGCCTGGAGCCCATTAATCAAAAAACTCAGACTCAACAAGTCCCTATAATTCGAGACTTTTGTGGTCCCTATACCGAAGATGAAGGTTACTCATTTGATGATGAAAGAGACGTTCCCCCAAGGAAAATACGTCCTACCCAAACAAATCGGGAACCCCAAATTACTAAAGACAAGATTGCAACATATGAAGCTGAGACTGCAAGGCTTAAGAAGGTATTAGTAGAGGAAGAGGCAGCTAGAGCCAAAGGCAAATCAACCGAGAGGGTTCCTGTAATTAACTTAGATCCTACACAGAGAAAGTCAAGGAGGGCTGAAGCCCCAAAGGGTGATCCCACTGAGTTGTTGCTCTTAGGCAGGGGAGGAACTAGGGGGGACCGAAGGGAGCCCCGGTCCCCGCCAACTGCGGAATAACCCCAAAATTTTAAAATTTACTATCAAAAATTTTTTTGGTCCCCCTAGATTTAAAAAAAAAATTTGAAATTGAGAATTGATTATACAAAATTTTATTGATTTTGTTAATTATTTCATCCAAAATAATATTGGTTAGATGGAAATCATGGAATTTGTTCATTAATCTTAATAATTAATAAATAAACATATAAGATAAAGATAGTACAATTTGAAACAAAAAAAAGATGCTTAAACTAAAGTCTAAAAACAGAACATACTTGTTCAGTTGTTCTGCCCCGGTCCCAAAACCCCCAATACACACTATACATACAAGTTACAAAATTACAATCCCTAATATCATCTCTCTTTATCTACTCTACCTTTGCATCTAATCCGTAAATATGAGCAAGAGAAAAGAGATTACATCCTATTTTCAACCCAAGAAGAAGCAAACAACTACTTGTGAAGATGAATAACCTTCTGCCGCCTCAATTGAAGTCACTGGAGATGGAGTTGAAGAATCTGTCTACTCTTGGTGATTTATGTCATGGATTGGTAACCACAGGGAAAGCTGACATGTATCCATTAGTTGATAGACTATTAAGGCTTGTCTTGACTCTTCCAGCATCTACTGCAACATCTGAACGAGCTTTTTCTGCTATGAAAATTGTGAAAACAAGTCTTCGCAATCGAATGGAAGATGAATTTCTTAGGGATTATTTGATAGTGTATATTGAAAAGGAGATTGCGGAGACCATTTCTACCGAGGAGATCATTGATTCTTTTTATTTGATCAAAGAAAGGCGCGCACATCTCAAATAAATCGGTATGTTTTCTACTTTATTTATTTTGGTCTCCCCCCCCCCCCCCCCATGTTAGATTCCTGGTTCCGCCCCTGCTCTTAGGAGATCCGGATGATCCTACACCCCCTTTTCACTCAGGATATCATGAAAGCTAATATATCCAGAAAATTCAAGATGCCAAGAATTAAAGCTTATGATGGAACGGGAGATCCCGCGAATCACGTGAGAACTTTCTCTAATGCACTGTTGTTGCAGCCTACCAATGATGCAGTCAAATGCAGAGCGTTTCCACAAACCCTTGCGGGCATGGCTCAACGTTGGTCCATAAATAAGGCCCATTAATAAGGCCCGAAAATCTAATTAAATATTAATTTCGTAATTAATATTTGGGCTATAAATACAACCTGTATTAGGAGACGTCCAATACAGGCTTATTCTAATACAATTGGGCTTGTTTCAATACAAGTCCGTTATGATATGGAAACAACTCCCACAAGGAAGGATCTAGAATTAATACTTATCCACCGTCAAGGATAAGACTTATCATTCAAGGAAGTGATAATACTTATCCACCGTCAAGGATAAGACTTATCCTTCAAGGAAGTGATAATACTTATCCACTGTCAAGGATAAGATTTATCCTTCAAGAAAGTGATAATACTTATCCACCGTCAAGGATAAGATTTATCTTTCAAGGAAATCAATACTTATCCACTAGGCTTCTAAACGCCTATATAAAGGGTCTGACCCCTCATCTCAGAACTACGTTTTGGACACAGCTCCATACTTCATCTACGACGTTTTAGACTTCATCCTCGAATAAGGACATACAAGTCACTACGTCCTTGGTGTGCCCCTGCCGCCATAGCCCCGAGGGCAACACCAAGAACTAAGTTTTATTGGCTTGATTCTCAGCAATAGTTGAGATACATAGGCATCTTGTGAGGGCAGATTTAGCCACGAAACACGAGAACAGTCATCAAAGCTCGAAAGCTCTTAAACCCTAGCATTAAATTCGTAAGCTCAGTTTTTATTCCACAACACACGTCATCGAAAATTATATTAATATTTTAGCAATTAAATCTAATCATGCGATCATTATCGTATGGATATTTATCCAAATTTTATGAAATTTAATCAAGTTATAGAATATCTGGTTACTGTAATTGGTATGCCATAATACAAAACACTATTAAAAAATGAGATAAAATCGAAATATTATCCTTTTTCGAATTTTAAATTACAAAATTATCTTAATATATAAACAATTTTGTGGGAGAATTTATTGCAGTGCCCGTGACTCGCACGAGCTTTTACGCTAGTTATAACTAACATGACAAGATTCGTGTTATCTAATGTCAATTTTTTAAGAAAAATGTTAGGGGTACCAAATTGGATCCCAAAATGGACCCCAAATGCCACATGTTATGTTCTTATTGGCTACAATTTAATTAATAATAGTTGACCCTCTGCATTCACATTAATTCCACCAATAAAATCATCTCAAACTTCCACATCATCAATGCCACATCATTTGTTACCAAAATTCGGTACCTCTAGCATTACTCATTTTTTAATTGACCTCGCAACGTCAACATATAAAATTATTTATTTATACAAAACACTAAAAAATATTCTTTTCCTGTCTATATTTTCCATATACCCTAATCAATAAGATTTTAATTGCTCATATACTTTCATGGCAAATATTATTTGTTCATTATTTGTTCAAGAGTTTTTTTCATCAGATTTATTTGTAACGATATAATATTATTTGATTGTTTTCTTTCAGTTATTAAAATTTTATTACTTAAGTATCTGGAGTCATTTGTGTGCCTTTCGATTATATCATAAAATTTTATGAACGAAAAAAATTATTTTTCTCAATTATTATATTTCACTGCAATTTTAGGTATGAAAATGTGACGACGACGACAACAGCAATAATAATTAAATAATAATAATAATAATAATAATAATAATAATAATAATAATAATAATAATATATGCTCACTAATATAGGATCAAATAAATAAACTCGTAGAGTGGCACAATATAAATAAATTTAGAGATTTTTTCAAATTTAAATTTGTTAGTTAGATTTTAATATAAAATATTATATTTGTTCAAACAGGTTTTCACAATAATCGGTTCATGGAGCGGTCCAATTGCTGATCGAACATTGGCTGAATTGATGATTTTAACAATATTTTCATTTGTACTTTATTTTAAACTAGTTGACACTACTCATCTAAACACCAAAGAAATCGATTTGGGGTGAATTATAAAGTCTTGTCATCTGACATGGTTTGTTAAGTCAAAAGTTATTTCGTTTTGTTTGTCTTGTGTCAATCACAATCATATCATCATGGATTCTGTAAACAACTTGGTGCACGGTATGAATACAATTGCGTTGGAAGATGAAGAAGAAGGAGGGTTTGAGATAGGAAATGCAGAAGGCCTTGAAGAAGACTTGCAGAAACAAGGGTTCGATCCTAAACTCTGTGTGGTGGGTAAATTCATCTCTGAAGGAAAAGTAGATTTCCTTGCGATGCAGCATACAATGGCAGCGCTCTGGAAACCGGGAAGAGGAGTCTACATGAAAGAACTGGATGTAAACCTATATCTGTTTCAATTTTACCATGAGTTAGACGTCAAACGAGTAATGGAGGGATGCCCATGGTCTTTCAACAGGCGAGCACTCGTTATGTCCCGTCTTAAAGAAGGTGACAATCCAAGATACGTAGAATTGAACTCCATGGAACTATGGGTACAGATACACGATCTTAAGGTAGGGTTCATGACCACCAGAATTCTACAAGGCATTGGAAATTATATTGGTCAGTTTATTGATACTTGTCCGAATAACTTTGTTGGCGTATGGCGAGAGTATATGTGAATTAGAGTTTCTGTGAACTTAAACATCCCGCTAAAACGTAGAATGAAGATCAAGATGGCTGGAGATAAATGGTTCTGGGTGAATTTCAAATATGAAAACGTGCCTACATTTTGTTTCATTTGCGGCATTATTGGCCATTCAGAAAAATTCTGCAGCAAATTATTTGATACTAATGAAGCTGATATCACAAAACCTTATGGTTCATGGATACGTGCTCCCCTTAGAAATCAAGTCAAGCCGATTGGAGTGAAATGGTTACGGTCAGGTCTGGAGAACGGTGGCTGCAGCAAGGAACCGGAGAAGCATTACAGTCAAGGGGAGAAGAACGATGTCAATCTAGATCCACAAATCACTCCTGGAAATGTGCAAGCTGGTAGAAAGGGAGGAAATGTAGGGATAGACATCTCTCATAATTTGAACGCAGAGGCGGGAAGAGATAAAGGAAACAATATTTCTGGGATTTCCTTAAATTACTCGGGGCTAATAAATAAAGAGGATATTGTGGTTATCGAATCAAAAAAACGGAGAACAGAAAATGGGCTAAATACTGATAACCATGTGGGCCTAAATAAAGACGTTATAATGGGCTACGATACTGAAACATTGTCAGATATGGATAATGAATCTGCAGACAATATCAACAATAATGACGAGTCAAAAAACGGATATGGGGCGAGTACTCAAAACAGGAGTGCTCACCTATCATCATGAGCATCCTAAGTTGGAATTGCCATGGGCTTGGGACCCCATGGGGCTTTCAATTCCCTAAGGAGATTATTATCCAAAAGCGCCCAGATTTTGTTTTCATTTGCGAGATTCTATGTAAGCAAGTAGTGGTAGATAAGTTGCAGCAAGCTATAGGTTTCGACGGGAAGTTTGTTGTTGAAACCCAAGGTCATAGCGGTGGAATTGCGCTATTATGGAGAAATAGCAGTGAAGTTACGGTTAGCTCATATAATAAGAATCACATTGATTCTATTGTCAAAAACAAAGATGGTGATACTTTCAGGTTAACAGGAGTCTACGGTGAGCCTGACCGTAATAAAAGAGAAGAAACATGGAATCTTCTTCGCCAGTTATCAAATGTGAGCACTCTCCCATGGTGTTTAATAGGCGATTTTAACAATGTAGTATCTCAATCTGACAAGCAGGGAGGACGTCCTTATCCTGAGAGATTAATAAACGGTTTCAGAGATGTTTTAGCAGTCTGCAATCTAAAAGACATGTATTTGAATGGCTACCCCTTCACATGGGAGAGAAATAGAGGAACAGCACAGTGGATTGAAGTGAGGTTGGACCGTGTTTTAATCTCACCAGACTTTTTAAACATGTTCCCAGACGCTAAGTTGACTAATCTTGAGGTATCCACATCTGATCACTGTCCTATTATGCTTGAACCTCTTAAAACTAATATCATGCTTCAGGTAAAACGTTTTCGTTTTGAAAACGCATGGCTAAGAGAGCCTATGTGCCAGCAAATTGTGGAAAATGTGTGGAATAGTGACACTAGCAGATCATTCTATGACAAGCTTGAGGAATGCTCTAACATTCTTTCTAGTTAGGGCAATGAAGTCACTGGCAGTTTCAAAAAACGGATCCAGCGGTGTAAGAAGCACATAAAAATTCTGAAAGGACGTCGAGATAGTGTTTCAATTGACAGACTGAGAGAGGAGCAGAAGCAGCTTGCTGAAATATATACACAACAGGAAGTCTTTTGGCGTCAAAGAGCAAAACAAATGTGGTTGAGGGAGGGGGATCAAAACAGTAAATATTTTCACAGTGCTATGAAAAATAGAAGATCTTTTAACCAAATTCGAAATTTGAAGAATGGAGAAGGTCAAGTCGTAGATTGGAATTCAGGCCTAGAAAATGTCATAGCAGGTTATTTTAAGGATCTTTTCAAAGCCTCTCAAACTGATTGGAATGAAGTTATCCAAGGCATCGGTTCAAGGGTCACGAATGATCAGAATAATATGCTGCTTTCTGATACTGAGGAATGCGAAGTAAAAGAAGCGCTTTTCCACATGAACCCAGACAAGAGTCCAGGTCCAGACGGCATGACGCCAGGATTTTATCAAAAGTTCTGGAAAGTGTTAAGTGCAGATGTGGTGGACATTGTTCGAAAATTCTTTGATAATGTGACCATCGATCCTCAGCTCATCTATACTAATATTGCTTTGATTCCCAAGAAACGTAACCCTCAATTCGTGACAGACTTGAGACCCATCTCTTTGTGCAATGTATTGTATAAGGTAATCTCAAAAGTCCTAGCGAATCGTCTTAAGAAAATCATGGATTCGATCATTTCGGATACACAGAGTGCATTTATCCCGGGACGCCTTATCACTGATAATATTATGATTGCTCACGAGTTGATGCACTTTATGAAGAGGAAATCACGTGGCAAGAAAGGTTGGATGGCTTTAAAAGTTGACATGAGCAAGGCTTATGACCGTGTTGAGTGGGGGTTTTTAGCAGCTGCTCTCATTAAATGGGTTTTCATCAGAAAATTGTTGATATGTATATGGCGTGTGTGTCCTCGGTTTCATACCAGTTTGCTCATGCTGGTAGGGTTTTTGGTTCAATATCACCATCTCGTGGCATAAGACAAGGCGACCCACTCTCGTCGTACTTGTTCTTAGTCTGTATTGAGGGCCTCACTTCTATAATTCGCAGCTATGAAAGACAAGGTAAACTTCAAGGGATTAAAGTTGCACGTACAGCTCCTCCAATTACTCATATGTTTTTTGCTGACGATTGCTATATATTTTGCAAAGCTAGCGTGGAGTGTGCTAGTCATGTCATAGACCTGCTTCGTGTGTTCCAAACAGCATCTGGACAACAGGTCAATGTTGATAAATCGTCCATCATATTCAGCAAAAATGTGTGTTCTAGTCTCAAGCAAGACTTATGTGCTCAACTAGGTTTTACAGAAATGAGGGAGGACAGTTTATATCTGGGCTTACCCAGTTTTGTCAACAGGAAAAAATCAGCAACATTTGGCTACATCAAGGAAAAGCTGCAGGATAAACTTCAAGGTTGGGATAAGAAGCATCTTTCTCGAGCTGGTAAGGAGATTCTCATTAAATCGGTGGCACAAACTCTTCCTAACTACACAATGAATGTATTCCTGCTTCCCGTTGAGGTCTGTAAAGATCTGGAGAAAACCATGTGTAAGTTCTGGTGGAATTCTGATCCAAAGAAACTTCGACCAATCCATTGGATGTCTTGGGATAGACTAGGTGCCAAAAAATCTGATGGAGGGATGGGATTCAGAAATATTAGAGATTTTAACATTGCAATGCTAGGAAAACAAGCATGGCGGCTTCTAACCCACCCGGACAAACTTGTTTCTCAGATTTTCAAGGCCAGATATTACCCGTCAGGATCTTTTCTAACATCTCAATTGGGGAGTAATCCAAGTTATATATGGCGTAGTGTCCTTGCAGCTCAGGACCTCGTTAAGCAAGGGAGTGCATGTCGTATTGGAAATGGTGAGTCAGTGTTTATATTGAACACCCCTTGGCTCCCCGATCAGAATGACCCCTATGTTCACTCTTCTCACGAAGCTCTAATAGGTCAAACAGTGGCCTCGCTTATGGTTACTGGTGCAAGCGGCTGGGAAGTTGACATTCTCAATGACTTGTTTACAGAAAGGGACGTCAATCTCATTTTGTCTATACCTCTAGAAGATGGCGTTGAAGATAATTGGTACTGGCGGTATGAAAAACTGGGTTCTTATTCTGTTAAGAGCGCCTATACTATGCTTCAAGCTGCTAAACGTGTCAATCATGATAACGATAATTCTGGCTTCTGGCGTAAACTTTGGAATTTGAAAATTCCACCAAAAGTCCAGAATTTTTTGTGGCGAGCTGCAACTAATTGTCTCCCAACAAAGGATCTTCTACGCATTAAACAAGTTCAAGTTAATTCCTTGTGCTCTATCTGCAATGCAGCTCCAGAGTCGATTCTACATATTCTGATTGAGTGCCCGTTTGCAAAGCACTGTTGGAATGCAGCGTATATCCCTGATATCGCAGGTAATCCTAGATCCTTTGGAGAGTGGCTGAAATTAGTCTTTGATCAGAGAGACGCAAGGACTATTCAAATCTCAAGCGTTATTTGTTGGATGTTATGGAAAAATCGCAATGACTTAGTTTGGAATCAGACTTCTATGGATGTTCAAGAGTTGTTACACACGGCATTATCTACCCTTAACCAATGGCGTTATATCCAGGACAAAACATTTGATCATACCCTCGGTTTTTTAAACCCTGAAGATGGTCGAACTACATGGCAAGCTCCTTCAATGAACAGAGTTAAGGTTAATACGGATGCAGCTCTCTTTGATAATCCAAATAGGTACAGCCATGCTCAATTTGTTCGTGATCATAACGGCAAGCTGATGGAGGCCAGATCACAATGCTACTTAGGGTCAGCCTCTCCAGAACTAGCAGAAGCCATGGGGATCAGAGAAGCACTTAGCTGGGTAAAAGACACAAGGAAGAAAGATGTGGTGATTGAATCAGATTGTTTGGCTATGATACAGTGGATTCGTAGCTCTTTTATCACCATGTCTTATATTGGTAGAGTCGTGGAAGATTGTAGAAGGTTGCTAATTGGCTTACAAGAAAGTAACGTAATGTTAAGGTTTGTTAAGCGATCTGCGAATAGCGTAGCTCACTATTTAGCGAGGTATAGCTCTTCTATAGCTGATCGTACTTGGAGGTTGGAGAATGTCCATCCCGAATTTAATTATGTACTTTGCAATGATTTGATATAATAAATTCTCTTTTGGTGGCAAAAAAAAACTAGTTGACAAAGTCGTGTTTCGCGGTGGCGTTATAATTTTTTTTAAAAACTCTATCTATAAAATTACAACAATTACTCATTTCTTTCTAATAATTCGTTCTCCCGTTAATTTTTTTTTTGTTAAGATTGAAATCCTAAATTTTATAAATTGAATATTTGTCTTACCTATTAATTTTCATGTTAACATACTCTTTTCTAATGAGTCGCTCTCTCATTTTTTATAAATTCGCACTCATATTTTACTTCCAATAGAACTTTTAATTATATATGCCTTACAAACACCTATTCTACTTTTGATAGAACTTTTTTTATATATGTGAAAAACAATTTATATAAATGAAAATCAACTTATATAAATTCACACTCCTATTTTATTTTCAATAGAATTTTTAATTATATATGTCTTACAAACACCTATTCTACTTTTGATAGATTTTTTTTATATGTATTTCTTATAAATTCGAACTCTTCTACTCTATAAATTCGAACACTTATTCTACTTCCAATAGAACTTTTAATTATGTCTTATAAACGCCTATTCTACTTCCAATAGAACTTTTAATTGCAA
Organism: Heracleum sosnowskyi; assembly: GCA_030848705.1. Taxonomy (NCBI): domain Eukaryota; kingdom Viridiplantae; phylum Streptophyta; class Magnoliopsida; order Apiales; family Apiaceae; genus Heracleum; species Heracleum sosnowskyi. The sequence continues at coordinate 27,912,223 of CM061243.1, forward strand.
GTATTGAAAGACATATGTTTAGGCCTATTTGTAATCACTGAGGATTCTACTCAACATAAAATAAGATGTAATAAGTAAATAATAAAATTCATATGTCACAGGAATCTCAGAAGATTATATCTGTCAAAGAATGAAGATTAAAGTTATCTACAGACTTGAAGTAATTCTACATTGAAAGAAGTTCAATTTATTGATCAAGCCTCAGTGGAGTATTCAAACTCAGTGGATTTATTAAAGTGACAGAGATTTCAAGATGTGACAGCAAAGATACAGGTTACAGAGTTCAAGAAAAAGGGAAATGAAAGTGGATCACTGCTTAAAGTCAAACAGATGAAGAACAGACATTGTCGTTAGTCACTCATGAACCAGACAGTACATTGAGTGTCAACGTTCTAAAAATGTTATTTCTTCATCAAAGTTTTAGTGGTTCAAGAATTAATTGTGAAGACAAGTAATTATATTTATTCTTTTCTAAATAATTATTATTACTTAGTAAATTATTTATTAAATTAATTATGTAAAGAATTAATTTAATACATAATTTACTTTGATAATTATTTAAAATAGAATAGAAATGAACTAGGAAGACTTAGTTTTTTAACTAGGAAGACTTAGAATTAAGTCTTCCCGATTGTCTTCCTAGGCAAAAAGCTTGTCTTCCCGATAGTCTTCCCAATGCAAATGATAGTCTTCCCGCAAGTCTTCCCAAGCCAAAAGACAGTCTTCCCGATTGTCTTCCTAATACAATTCTGTTAAAATGAAATGGCGCGTGAAGAAATGTACAAGGCAGTTGATTTAAATAGAAAGTGTGATCAAGACAGAAGTATTCAATTCAAGACAAAAGAACAAAAACATTACATTCTCTTCAAACTGTCTTTACTTCTCAACTGTCGAAGCTATTCATTTTCTGCCAGAGAATTAATTTCTTGTTTGTTTGTAACATTTAATTCATAAGAATTAGTTCTCTTGTACTGCTTTGACAATCTAGCAGATCATAATCCCTAGAAATTATATCGAACTACTTTTTAGTATTCGATCCTTTTTATTACAAAAATAGATAAATTCATGTCGAATTTATTCCAGGTTTGTTTTATCAAGAACTTTGTAATCTGTGATCAAATTGTAACACTCCTCAAGTTTAATATAAGTTATATTTAACTTGAATATTGTTTCAGTTTTATCCGCAATAATTTGTTCTTAATTTGTTAAATCTTCAAAAGAACAAATTCGATTAAACGGTATAGTTTGTATTCAACCCCCCTTCTACAAACATATTAGGACCTAACAATTGGCATCAGAGCCTTTTGATTGATATACTAATCAAAGATCCAATTATTTTGAGATTTTTTCTTAAACTCTGAAATTTTTATTATTCTTTAAAAATCTCAAAAATGTCTACTACTCAGAAATTGGGTACAGTGAAAATCCCCATGTTCAGTAAGGAGCATTATCCTATGTGGAAGAATAAAATGCTCCTGTTTCTTCAAGTGGCAAATGTTAAATATCTTGGAGTGCTGAAGGATGGTCCTAAACTCCCTATGATTGTTGAGGGAGAGCAGATAGAGAATGATGTTGTTACTAGAGCTGCTAGGATGTACCCTAAGGATCCCAAAGACTACACACCTGATGAGAAAGAGGATGCTTCCCTAGATGCCTGTTTACAGTTGATACTGGTTGATTGTCTTGATCCTATCATGCATAATCATGTTCTAAACTGTGTTTCTGCTAAACACATTTGGGACACTATAGAGATAATCAATGAGGGGACAGAGGAAGTCAGAGAGAATAAGATGGAAATTCTCACCTCTTCTTATGAACACTTCATATCAAACCCTGGTGAAGGTATCTCTGGGGTTTTTGAGAGATACAATAAATTGATCAATGATCTGAATCTTCATGGAAAGCACTATACTATCAAGGAGATTAACAAGAAGTTCCTACTGACACTTACATCTCATTTGGAGCACGGAATATCTGCAATTAGATAAGCAAGAGATATTGGAGAGATTTCTTTGGAAAGACTCTATGGTGTTCTGAAGACATATGAGCTGGAGCAGATTCAATAAAGAGAGATTTATGGAACTGGAAAGATAGTTAGTACTTCTACTGCATTGACAACAGAAGTCCCACAACAACTGGAAGTGAAGGCTGTTCAACCTTCCAGTTCTGACATGGATGTTATTGTGGCTGAATATGGCCTAACATCCACTGATCAATCTGGTGGTGACTTCTATTCTTTGGAGGAACTTGATCAGCTGGAGGATGGTGATTTGGCCATGATAGTGAGGAAGTTTGGGAAGTTCAGATTCAGAAGGAATCCCAATCTTAAGTTCAAGCCCAGATTTCAGAGAGGTGGTTCTTCCTCTTCAAATAGCACAATGGGTGGCTATAAAACTGGAACTGTGGACGGAAGCACAATCAGGTGCTACAATTGTAATGAGTTGGGTCACTTTGCTCCAGAATGTAAAAAGCCAAAGCAAGTGAGAAGGAACTCATTTGATTCTAGCAAGAAGAATAAGATTGGGAAAGCTTATGTTACTGAAGGAAAGAGTTGGGATGATACTGATAGTGATGAAGAAGCTGGAGAAATTGGTAACCTAGCCTTAGTGGCTAATGGGGCAAGCACTTCATCATTCATGTCAGAGGTAAAGTTTACTGATACTGAAATGATCTATCATCTTAGTACTACTGTTTCATGTGCACGTAGAGAAAATGATAGAATAATTCTTTTGAACACAGCTCTTGAAAAGGAGGTAAAAGAATTAAAACTTGTGCATGTTAATCAGGATGAACTTACTGAGAAAATAGCATTTCTTGATGAAAGGCATATGTTTAAGCCTATTTGTTTACATCGAGGAATTAACTCAACATTAAACAAGTCTGTAATAAGTAAGTAATAATTCAAATTGTCACAGGAATCTCAGAAGATTATATCTGTCAAAGAATGAAGATTAAAGTCATCTACAGACTTGAAGTGATTCTACATTGAAAGAAGCTCAATTTATTGATCAAGCCTCAATGAAGTATTCAAGCTCAGTGGATTTATTAAAGTGACGGAGATTTCAAGTGGTGACAGAAAAAGATACTGATTACGGAGTTCTTGAATGAGAAGGAAGTGAATCACTGCTTAAAGTCAAATAGATAAAGAACAAACATTGTCGTTAGTCACTCATGAACCAGACAGTGCATCGAGTGTCAACGTACTATTGTGTTTGTTAATTATCTAAGTTTTAAGTGATTCTGGAATTGTTTAAGAAGTCAACTAATTCTATTTATTCTCTTATAAATAATTAATATTATTAAGTATATTATTTATTAATTTAATTCTGTTAAGAATTAATTTAATACATAATTTATTTAATTAATTATTTAAATTAGAATGAAAATGAACTAGGAAGACTTAGGATTGAACTAGGAACACTCATTTTGTTAAACTAGGAAGACTCACAGGTGAGTCTTCCCGAAAGTCTTCCTAGGCCAAACCCTAGTTTTCCCGAGAGTCTTCCTAAGCCATTCCTTGTCTTCCCGAAAGTCTTCCAAGAGTAAATCATAGTTTTCCTGCAAGTCTTCCTAGTACAAATATCTATTCTGTCAAGTGGTAGCTTGCACGTGGGATGATTTAAAGAAAAGCAATGATTTATATACAAGGCAATCAGAAGACATGACATTCAATTGATTCAACAGAAGAAAAAGACACAGAGCATTTACAACATTACAATCTTCTGTCTTCATAACTTCAAAACAGCAAAGCCATTAATTCTGCCAGTGAATTAATTCTTGATTTGTTCTTAACATTAAATCCATAAGAATCATTTCACTTGTACTGCTTTAGCTTTCTAGCGGATCATAATCCCTAAATTTTATATCGAACTACTTTTTAGTATTCGATCCTTTTTATTACAAAAATAGATAAATTCATGTCGAATTTATTCTAGATTTGTTTTATCAAGTTCTTTGTAATCAGTGATCAGAATTGTAACACCCTTCAAGTTTAATAGAGTTTCTATTTAACTTGAATATTGTTTCAGTTTTTATTCCGCACTAATTTGTTCTAAATTGTTAAATCCTAAAAGGACAAATTCGATTAAACGATATCGTTTGTATTCAACCCCCCTTCTACAAACTTATCAGGACCTAACAATTGGCATCAGAGCCTTTTGATTGATATACAAATCAAAGATCCAATTGTTTTGAGATTTTTCTTAAACTCTGAATTTTTTATTATTCCTAAAAATCTCAAAAGATGTCTACTACACAGAAAGTGGGTACAGTCAAAATCTCAATGTTCAGCAAGGAGCATTATCTTATGTGGAAGAAGAAAATGCTCCTATTTCTTAAAGTTGCTAATCCTAAATACATTGATGTGCTGAAGAATGGTCCCAAAGTTCCTATGATTATTGAGGGAGAACTAACAGAGAATGATATTGTGACTAGGGCTGCTAGGATGTACCCTAAGGATCCCAAGGATTACACTCCTGATGAAAAAGAGGATGTTACCTTGGATTCCTGTCTACAATTGATCCTTGTTGATTGTCTTGAACCTGTCATGCATAATCATGTCCTAAACTGTGATACTGCCAAACACATTTGGGAAACTATAGAGATAATCAATGAGGGGACAGAGGAAGTTAGAGAGAATAGGCTGGAAATTCTCACCTCTCAATATGAGCATTTCAGATCAAACCCTGGTGAAGGTATCTCTGAGGTTTTTGAGAGATACAACAAATTAATCAATGATCTGAATCTCAATGGGAAGCGCTACAATACCAAGGAAATTAACAAGAAGTTCCTACTTACTCTTCCACGTCATTTGGAGCACAGAATATCTGCCATTAGAGAAGCAAGGAATCTGGGAGATATTGCTTTGGAAAGACTGTATGGTGTTCTGAAGACCTATGAGCTGGAGCAGATTCAACAGGATGAGTTATATGGAACTGGGAAGATAGTGAGTACTTCTACTGCACTGGCTGCTGAAGTCCCACAGAAACTGGAAGTGAAGACTGTTCATTCTTCCAGTTCTAACATGAATGTTATTGATGCTGAATATGGATTAACATCCATTGATCAATCTGGTGGTGACTTCTATTCCTTAGAGGAACTTGATCAGCTGGAGGATGGTGATTTGGCTTTGATAGTCAGGAAATTTGGGAAGTTCAGATTCAAAAGGAATCCCAATCTTAAGTTCAGGCCCAGATTTCAAAGAGGTGGATCTTCCTCTTCAAGTAGCACAAGGGGTGGCTACAAAACTGGAACTGTGGAAAGGAGCACAATCAGATGCTACAATTGCAATGAGTTGGGTCACTTTGCTACAGAATGCAGAAAGACAAAGCAAGTGACAAGAAACACATTTGATTCTAGCAAGAAGAACAGGATTGGGAAAGCTTATGTTGCTGAAGGAAAGAGTTGGGATGACACTGATAGTGATGAAGAAGCAAGTGAGATTGGGAACCTTGATTTAATGGCTAATGAGGCAAGCACTTCATCTACATACATGTCAGAGGTAAAGTTCACTGACACTGAAATGATTCGTCATCTTAGTGGTACTATTTCTTGTGCACGCACTGAAAATGATAGAATAATTCTTTTGAACACAGCTCTTGAACAGGAGATAAAAGAATTAAAACTAGTGCATGTTAATCAGGATGAACTTATTGAGAAAATTGCATTTCTTGAGAATAGGGTTAAATGTTATATTCAACTAGAAACCATTCTTAAAGAAAAGAATAGTGAGCTTAAGACCAAAGCCAATGCTTACTATAATTCCTGCAAGACTGCTAAAGAGATTTTCAGCCAGCAAGCTATTGGTAATCATGTTAGTATAGGTTATGGTTATAATGAGGCTGTTGGATTGCTAGGCATTAATACCCCTAATAGAGTCAGTGCTGAAGAAAGGGGTATTCCATATGTGCTTAAGGGTATTGAAACACCCTTCTTTAGGGAGTCCCAAACAGATCCTCTGAATGAATACTCTATCATCATTGCTGAGGAGATTCGTGAAGAAGATCTTGCTTTGGAAGTTGAACAGTCCAACAAGTGTATATCTGATATTCCAGTCAAAGTTGCTACAACTAAAAAGACTAAATCAGATATCCATAAGTTGGATCAAAACAACTGTAGAACTAACATGCCTGTTGTTAATTCTTCTCATAAAGCATGTGGTGTGAGTAATTGCATGTCTTGTGCTTTCAATGTTATGTATGCTTATTTTAATAGTAAGCATGTATCTAATGATAAGACTGCTCCACGTCAACATGTTAATAATAAGAAGCATTTTAGAGCTAAGACTACTAGTCCTCCAAAGACTAGAGTGGATTCATTTATCCCTAAGCCTACTCAGAAATGTGTTAAGGCTGGCTATAAATGGAAACGCTCTTTTGTGAAAGAGGTTGAAGTAGTTTTAGTTAAAAATGTTGTTTTGCCTGACAAAGGCCAGTTCTTTAAGTATGCCGGACCCAATCAATTTTGGGCTCCGAGGAAGGACTAATCAATTTGGTATTGCATGGAGTTAAACAGGTAAACCGTGTTATGTGGATTCTTGACAGTGGTTGTTCAAGGCATATGACCGGAGATAGAGCCCTGCTATCAGATTTGGTTGAGAAAGCTGGCCCAGTAGTTACCTTTGGAGATAACAGCAAGGGTATTACGAAAGGATATGGCTGTTTGAAGTATGGAAATGTTATCATTGAAGATGTATCATTTGTGGAAGGTCTGAGATTCAATCTTCTCAGCATCAGTCATTTCTGTGACAGAGGATATGCTGTTTCCTTTGAAAGAGAGAAATGTCAGATCCTTCACAAGAAGAATGGAAAGCCTGCTCTTCAAGGAGTAAGGAAAGGTGACTTGTTCATAGCTGATCTGCACTCTGGATCCCAAGATGAAATTAATTGTTTTTATGCTAAAACTTCATCAGATGAAAGTTGGCTATGGCACAAGAAGATGTCTCACCTTAACTTCAAAACCATGAACTCTTTAGTCAAGAGGGAATTGGTTAGAGGTTTGCCTCAGATGGAATTTACACAGGAAGGACTGTGTGAGGCATGTCAGAAAGGAAAGTCAAAGAAAGCTTCTTACAAGGGCACTGACACATCATCAATAACTGAACCACTTCAGCTACTGCACATGGATTTGTTTGGTCCAGTTAATGTGATGTCTATGTCAAAGAAACAATATACACTTGTGATTGTTGATGATTTTTCAAAATATACATGGGTTTTATTCCTACATTCCAAGGATGAGACCCCACACCTGGTGATTGACCACATAAAGTTGATTGAGCTGGATTCTAGATTCCCTGTTAGAGCCATAAGGTCAGATAATGGTACTGAATTCAAGAATGCAATCCTAAATGACTTTTGTGCTGATAAAGGAATAACAAGACAGTATTCTGCCCCTAGAACTCCTCAACAAAATGGAGTAGTGGAAAGAAAGAATCGTACATTGATTGAAGCTGCAAGGACTATGTTAAGTGAGACTAAACTTCCAATGTACTTTTGGGCTGAAGCAGCTAATACAGCTTGTTATACTCAGAATCGAACTTTAATCAACAAGGACTTAATGAAGACTCCTTATGAGATTATGAACAACAAGAAACCAAATGTCAAGTACTTTCATGTATTTGGAGCAAAATGCTTTGTGCTTATAGATGACAATGTTAAACGTGGCAAGTTTGAGGCCAAGGCACAAGAAGCTATTTTTGTTGGTTATTCCAGAAGATCTTACAGGGTCTACTTGGTTGGCAGTCACACAGTAAAGGAAAGTGTCAATGTTACTTTTGATGACACTAAGCTCCCTAGTATCCAAAAAGAAGACTTATCTGAAAAGCTGAAGTTTGATAACTTGCCAAACTCAGAATCAGATGATGTAGCCCCACCTGAAGTTATTGCTGGTAATGATAATAACAATGATGACAATGATCATGGTGGTGGTGGTGGTGGAAACACTGGTAACAATGGAGATACCACCACCACTGGAGAAGAATCATCAAGGCAATCAAGCAACAACTCAGGGGGAGCAAATGAAGGATCATCTAGTCACTCACAACATCAAAGTGAATTTCAAGACGAATCATCAAGATCAAATCTTCCAAGACAGACTGTATGGAATAGAGCTCATCCTTTTGAGCTGATCATTGGTGATCCAGATGTTGGAGTTAAAACTAGAAGTGCAACTCAGAATGAATGTCATTATTCAGCATTTCTATCTGAGATGGAGCCAAAGAAAACTGAGGAAGCACTGACTGATCCAGATTGGGTGATTGCTATGCAAGATGAACTCAATCAGTTTGAACAACAGCAAGTCTGGAAGCTGGTACCCAGGCCAAATAACAAGAAAGTAGTTGGTACAAGATGGGTATTCAGGAACAAGCTAGATGAGGATGGCATTGTTACAAGGAACAAGGCAAGACTGGTTGCACAAGGGTATTCACAAGCTGAAGGCATTGATTATGATGAAACCTATGCACCAGTGGCTAGACTTGAGGCCATCAGGATGTTCTTAGCATTTGCTGCTTATTCCAATTTTAAAGTCTATCAAATGGATGTTAAGAGTGCATTCTTGAATGGTGAGCTTGATGAAGAAGTTTATGTTGAACAGTACCCTGGCTTTGAAAATCAGGAGCTGCTGGACTTTGTGTACTTTCTCTTCAAGGCTATCTATGGTCTCAAACAAGCCCCAAGGAAATGGTATGACACTCTCTCTGGTTTTCTTTTAGAAAATGGTTTTGTTAGAGGTATCATAGACAAAACTCTTTTTTCAATGAAATACAAAAGTGATATGATATTAGTCCAAGTCTATGTGGATGACATCATATTTGGGTCTACTAATGATGATCTCTGTAAGAGATTTGCTAAGCTAATGCAGAGTAAGTTTGAAATGAGTATGATGGGTGAGCTGAAGTTCTTTCTTGGATTGCAAGTAAATCAAAGGTCAAATGGTATATTTATTTGTCAATCCAAATATCTCAAAGAACTCCTCAAGAAATATCACATGGAGGATTCAGCATCAGCAAGGACTCCATCTTCAACAGCAGTCAAACTTGGAGCTTCTGAAAATTCTATCAAGGTAGATGTTACAAGCTACAGAGGTATGATTGGCTCCTTACTCTATCTTACTGCAAGTAGACCAGATATTATGTATGCTACATGCTTGTGTGCAAGGTTCCAAGCGGACCCTAGAGATTTACATCTCGTTGCTGTGAAAAGAATCTTGAGATATCTTAAGGGTACACCTAATCTAGGTATCTGGTACCCTAAAGATTCTGGTTTTAACCTTGTTGGATATACAGATTCTGATTATGCAGGTAGTGTTATTGATAGAAAGAGTACCTCTGGGAGTTATCAATTCCTAGGAGGTAGATTGATTTCCTGGTATAGCAAGAAACAGCAAACAGTTTCCAATTCAACAACAAAAGCTGAATATATTGCTGCTGGAAGCTGTTATGCTCAGATCCTATGGATAAGGAATCAATTGAGGGGCTATGGCTTTGTATTAGACAAAATTCCTATTTTATGTGATAATACAAGTGCCATAGCAATCTCCAACAACCCTGTACAGCACTCGAGAACGAAGCACATTGATATCAGGTATCATTTTATCAGAGAGCATGTCATGAATGGAACTGTGGAGTTACATTTTGTACCCACAGAAGAACAAACTGCAGATATATTCACTAAGCCTCTTGACGAATCCACATTTACTAAGTTAGTTAGTAAGTTGGGTATGTTGAACAGTCTTAGTGATGCATAATGTTTCTGTCCTGTTTGTTCTTTTCTAAAAATCATTTTTCTCTTGTGGTTGTTAAGTGTATTACTGTCAATTCTTGTCTGTAAATTGCATGCTTGGTAAGTTAAATATTTCTGAATATTTTATTTTCTTTAAAAATATTTTTCTCATTTTTTTAAGTGGAGAAATGTATTTTTATTGAAAATATATTTATTCAGAATTATTTAGATGTTTTTCAGACTGTAAATATTGTTGTTTGAATATTTCTGCAAGTTTATATTATTTTTATGCACTTCTATATTATTCTGCATATTTTTCTAGGATTTATGGAATTTTCTGTGAATTTTTCTAGAATGTTATAAATATTTCATGCATTTTTGTTACTGTTATACATTTTTCTGTAATTAATTTAAGTTAATTCTGAGTTTTTCTGTAAGTCTTCCCAGTTTTACACTAGGAAGACTACCGGGAAAACAAGGGATTTTTCTGTAAATTATTTTTATTTTATTTCTGAGTTTTTCTGAAAGTCTTCCCAGTTTTATACTAGGAAGACTACCGGGTAAATTTAGGATTTTTCTTTTTGTTTTTTGTTTTTTTCTTTTTATTTTAAGTCTTTTCCTAAGTCTTCCCAGTTTTTTGTACTAGGAAGACTATTGGGAAGACTTAGATATATTAGTTTTATTTTCTGTTTTTTTTTTCTTTTATTTTATTCCGGAAGACTTTCTAGTTTGTACTAGGAAGACTACCGGGAAGACTATCCTAAGTCTTCCCGATTGTCTTCCCAGTACAAACGGTAAGTATTCTTTTATTTTCAGTTTTTATTGTTTTATTAATATATATATATATACACAGTACATACACTGCACAGTTCCTTATCAGTTTGTTTCAGTTGTTCATATTCCCCTGTTTCGATTTTCTCTGATTTCTGCAGTATCTTTGATCTTAAACCTTTGTTGCTCAAGTCATTACTTAGCAAACTAGTTCTGTTCTTTCAAAATCAAATATTTCAAGTCGAAGTGCTGTTGATTTTTTCAATTTTTTTTCTTTCTTCAAGTATTTTCGATTTGTGGGCTTTTGATTTGCTAAGTAAATTCTGTGAGTTTGTTGATCAAAGAACTGAGTGTTGAACTGTGGTTTGCTGTGTGTGTTTTGAGATTCAATTGCCCTTTCATATTCTCTTTTTCAAAGTGTTAAGTTCGAATATTTAGGATCATAATTTAAAAATTGGTTAATTTTAATAGAATTTTAATTTTGTGGATTTTAATTAATTTTAATTAATTCTAAAAATCCCTAAAATTCTAATTTTATTCTAAGTTAATTAAAATTTCTTGTTTTATCTAAATGGATCCTAATTTTGAACTTGTTTTAAATAATTATGTTGGGTATTTTGATCCGTTAAAGTGTAAAGTGGAACGTTTTAGACCGTGGATTCAGTTTTTAAATAGCGAGACTTGTGTCAGTCATGCTATTTGTGCCAATGCACTTCTTAAAATTGATCCATTAAGGATGTTGTGTTCAAGTGCTGTTATTGCTGGAGATTCAAAATCTTTTTCTTTTAATATTTTAAACCAGCAATACACAGTCACTTTTGATTTATTCTGTGATGTGTTGCATTTTCCAAAGGACAGGTTTGATCCTTTACCCACTGATGATGAGTTATCACAGTTCTTTGTGAATATTCATTATCAGGGTCCCTTTCAAATGGTCAAATTGTCCAAAACCTTTGTTGTTAGGGAATGGGATCTGTTCTTTGATACTATAGCAAGGGTATTTGGTAACTGCACAAAAACAAATTTTCATTGCATTACCAGTCTTAATCAGTATATTGCCTATGCTATAGTATTTGGTCGTAGATTGAACTTTGCTGAGATTCTGTGGAACCTACTGCTCAACAGGCTTGCTCATTCTAGGAGAGATTCTGATAATGGTGTGAAAGTAAAGTGTTGGTACCCTCACTTTCTAACTCTTATCATTAATCATCTTCTCACTGCTGAGCAGGTAGAACTGTTTCGAGAAGCCAGATTTGAAACCTCTCCAACCACAGACACCAAATTCTACACCAGACTTGATGTCTCATCCAAATTCCCCAACACACCTGTTCTTGTTTCACCACTGATGAGTCAATTCATTCATCTTCCTATCTTTGGTGAACAAGTTCCTCAGCCACATCCAGTTCCAATTCAGGTAGTTATTCCTAACCCTGGATCTTCTTCTGGTATTTTAATTCAAACCCAAGTGGTTGATAGGGCTGACCCAGAGGTTGTAGAACCACAATCTCTGTCCCAGGTCATAGAGCCAAACAGAGAGTCAAACACTCCTGATACACAACCTGAGCCTAATGAACAAACCAGTTCAAGAAGAGTTAGTGATATAGCTGAAATGAGTGTTCCCACAGCTCTGTCTCCACCCTTAAAGAAAAGAAGAACCTATAGGGAGACAACTGTAAGCCCATCTGTATCATCTCAAAAGGATATGGACATTGATATGGCCACTAAACAGTCTCTAGAGACATCCTCTCAACAGGATGAATCTATTGAAATTCGCCATCGGGCCATGGCATCTTGTACTGAGTCAAGCACTCTCCCATTACTCACAATGGGAGAAGATATCCAAATAGATTATACTCAGGACACTATGCAAGGAGAGCACTTTAATTTTGACTTTGAAACAGTGCCTACCATTGTTACGGTAGAAGTGCCTTCACAGGCATCTGAGGGAAAATCTGATTCTTCGCCACCAATAATAGAATCATTTTCTCCCCTCCCAGAGGGAACATCTCTGGCTCCCTTAAGGGATTTTCCACTCGCAGTTTTTACTGGAGAAAGTGGAAGGCAACCTAATGAATCCAACACTGAAGCAATTCAGTTTCAAATTCAATCTGATTTGGATTTCATTGGGGATTGGGATTCGCGAACTCCCATTGCACCACCACTGACCTCTCTTGAAGGGGCTAGGGTGATTTCTATTGCAGGTACTCAATCTGATAACTTGGAGAGACAGCTAGTGATTAGAGATCAAAATCAAACAGAGAGTGATACACAAGCACGTGAGTTGAGTGAAACACCACTGAGAGAAATTGAAGTGAGTGCACACACTGACACAAACACTGCTTCTTTGTTAGCTCAGATAGCTGCTCTACAGAAACAACTGCAAGAAACCCAGGCTGAGAAGGACATTCTTAAAGCACAAGTGGTTGAACGGTCTTCTTCTTCCACCTCTGTAACAAATCAGCTGGGTTTGATTAAAGATGATATTGAAAGCTTGAAGACTAATCTCCTCCCGAAGTTTAATTCAATCCAACAATCTCAAGTACTGGTGGCTTCAGACATCTCTGATCTTACAATGTCAAATGCACAAATATCAGAGAGTGTCAAGGAGATTGCTGCCATTTCTACCAAGGTGGACTTTATTCTGCAAACATCTGATGAAAACCAGAAGTTTAATGAAGAAAGGATGTCTAAGATAGAAGGAGGAATGGAGCATTTGAATGAAGGGATGAAGCACCTGTACTATATGATCAAGAGATCACATCAACCTACTGGAGTACAAAGAACATTCTTTGAGGGAGATGATGATGATGATGATGCTGATCAAGGAGGAGATGGAGGAGAATTGAGAGAACAAGGAGAGATAAGGAGAACATATGAGGTGAATCCTAGGGCTTCTAAAGCTCAAACTGTAGAGGATTCCTCAACTAAGGGGGAGAATGTGGAGAAACAAGGAGGAAATCAAGCTGGAGGCTCAAACAAAGACAAAGGGAAGCAGAAGTTAACTTTTTCTGATGCTGACTATTATCAAGGTGAACAGGGAGATTTTGACTATGTAGAATCTGAAGAAGCCCCTGAAGATATCTTTGGTAATGTGGAGGTTGAAGAAGAAGCTGATTATGCTGACTGGGAAGAAGAGTCAAATGTTGATCTTGTCTTTGAAGCTGAGTTAGTGAGACAGAAGGCTGATTTGAAAAGAAGAGAGGAGGAGAATGTAAAGGTATCTGACATCATTTCTAAGCATCTTGTCATTCAAAAAGCTGAACAACAAGAAAAGCAAAGGCTTCACAATCTGAAGGTCAATGAGAGAAAATTGTATGTGAGGCTGAAGCAAGGAGAAGAATGGGACAAGGCTAGAGAGATGTTTGCACATCAAGAAGGAACTAACAATGATGCAAAGTTTCTTGGGATGTTGGAAAGATACAAGAAGGTCAATCCAGACAACACAGTATATATGAAAGCTCTTCATGCAGAGATTTCAAGGATCACAACTGGATATGACAGAGTTAGAGAGGAGTTGAAGATCTATGTTTATACTCATAATGAGGGAACTTTCTTAGTGTCTCTCAATCTTCTGGAAAGCAGAACTCTCTCTGAACTATGGGTCTTCATGTGCAAAGTAAAAAGAACTTCTCCATTAGCTGAGCTGCTGCATGATCAGCTAAGAGACTTTGCAATGAAAGCTAGTCCACAAGTGGTGGAAGTGCCTTATGAAGTAAAATTTTTTAAAGGAAGGGCACTTCAGACTTGTGGTGTGGATCCAATCTCTCTGAAAGATTTTCCTGCCAAGCATCTTGTCTACTTGAAGAACATGTTGAGGACTTCAGGATTTGTTACACAAGAGAAGACAGAAGTTGCTAATTTGATTCAAGACTATTGCATAGCAAATATCAAAAGATATCATCAAATGAAGAATAGGCTGAAGAAAGTCACAACTCAACCTGTCAGACCTAGTGGCATTACTTCTGAATCTGATCGTGTTCTGGACAAGGATTTGCTTGAAGCACTTGAAGAAGGAGAGATGATTGAGTCTGAAATCTAAAGAAGCTCTGTTTGTAAATATTAAATGTTTAGAGCTTAGGTGATTCAAGATAGGATAAATGTATTCATATGTTCAGTCTAGAGGAACATCTATCTTGTACTTACCTGTAATGTTTGAATCTGGAAAATGTTAAATGAAATCCAGAACTTTGTGTTATTATTTACTTAGCTTTTAATGTCTTATTTCTACTTGTTTAGTTAGTTGAGTTATCCTCTAGGTATTTGCTTGTTATTCTCTAACAAACAAATAGAGGGAGATTGAAATGCATATGTTTAAGCCTATTTGTTTACATCGAGGAATTAACTCAACATTAAACAAGTCTGTAATAAGTAAGTAATAATTCAAATTGTCACAGGAATCTCAGAAGATTATATCTGTCAAAGAATGAAGATTAAAGTCATCTACAGACTTGAAGTGATTCTACATTGAAAGAAGCTCAATTTATTGATCAAGCCTCAATGAAGTATTCAAGCTCAGTGGATTTATTAAAGTGACGGAGATTTCAAGTGGTGACAGAAAAAGATACTGATTACGGAGTTCTTGAATGAGAAGGAAGTGAATCACTGCTTAAAGTCAAATAGATAAAGAACAAACATTGTCGTTAGTCACTCATGAACCAGACAGTGCATCGAGTGTCAACGTACTATTGTGTTTGTTAATTATCTAAGTTTTAAGTGATTCTGGAATTGTTTAAGAAGTCAACTAATTCTATTTATTCTCTTATAAATAATTAATATTATTAAGTATATTATTTATTAATTTAATTCTGTTAAGAATTAATTTAATACATAATTTATTTAATTAATTATTTAAATTAGAATGAAAATGAACTAGGAAGACTTAGGATTGAACTAGGAAGACTCATTTTGTTAAACTAGGAAGACTCACAGGTGAGTCTTCCCGAAAGTCTTCCTAGGCCAAACCCTAGTTTTCCCGAGAGTCTTCCTAAGCCATTCCTTGTCTTCCCGAAAGTCTTCCAAGAGTAAATCATAGTTTTCCTGCAAGTCTTCCTAGTACAAATATCTATTCTGTCAAGTGGTAGCTTGCACGTGGGATGATTTAAAGAAAAGCAATGATTTATATACAAGGCAATCAGAAGACATGACATTCAATTGATTCAACAGAAGAAAAAGACACAGAGCATTTACAACATTACAATCTTCTGTCTTCATAACTTCAAAACAGCAAAGCCATTAATTCTGCCAGTGAATTAATTCTTGATTTGTTCTTAACATTAAATCCATAAGAATCATTTCACTTGTACTGCTTTAGCTTTCTAGCGGATCATAATCCCTAGATTTTATATCGAACTACTTTTTAGTATTCGATCCTTTTTATTACAAAAATAGATAAATTCATGTCGAATTTATTCTAGATTTGTTTTATCAAGTTCTTTGTAATCAGTGATCAGAATTGTAACACCCTTCAAGTTTAATAGAGTTTCTATTTAACTTGAATATTGTTTCAGTTTTTATTCCGCACTAATTTGTTCTAAATTGTTAAATCTTAAAAGGACAAATTCGATTAAACGGTATCGTTTGTATTCAACCCCCCTTCTACAAACTTATCAGGACCTAACACTTGAGAATAGGGTTAACTGTTATATTCAATTGGAAACCATTCTTAAGAATCAGATTAGTGAGCTTAAAATCAAAGCTAATGCTTACTATAACTCTTGTAAGACTGCTAAAGAAATCATCAATAAACAAGTTATTGGTCAATTTGTTGGAATAGGCTATGACTATAATGAGTCTATTGGTGAATTAAGCATAAATACCCCTAATAGAGTCAGTGCTGAAGAAAGGGGTATACCAAATGTGCTTAAGGGTATTGATAAACCTTTCTTTAGAGAATCACAAGGAGAACCTATGAATGAATACTCTATCATTATTCAAGAGGAGATACGTATTGAGGATCTTGCTTTTGAACTTGATCAGTCCAACAAGTGTATGTCTGAGAAACCAGTCAAAGTTGTTTCAACAACAGAGACTAAATCAGATATCCATAAAGTGGATCAAAACAACTGTAGAACCAACATGCCTGCTATTAATCTTTCTCATAAAGCATGTGGTGTGGTTAATTGCATGTCTTGTGCTTTCAATGTTATGTATGCTTATTTTAATAGTAAGCATGTATCTGATAATAAGACTGTTCCACGTCAACATGTTAATAATAAAAAGCATGTTAGATCTAATACTACTAGTCCTCCTAAGACTAGAGTGGATTCATTTATCCCTAAGCCTACTCAGAAATGTGTTAAGGCTGGTTATAAATGGAAACGCTCTTTTGTGAAAGAGGTTGAAGTAGTTATAGTTAAAAAGGTTGTTTTGTCTGATAAAGGCCAGTTCTTTAAGTATGCCGGACCCAATCAAGTTTGGGTTCCGAGGAAGGACTAATCAGTTTGATATTGCAGGGTGTGAGACAGATAAACCGTGTTATGTGGATTATTGACAGTGGCTGTTCAAGGCATATGACCGGAGATAGAGCCCTGCTATCAAATGTGGTTGAGAAAGCTGGCCCAGAAGTTACCTTTGGAGATAACAGCAAGGGTATTACTAAAGGATATGGTTGTTTGAAGTTTAGAAATGTTATCATTGAAGATGTATCTATTGTGGAAGGTCTGAAGTTCAATCTTCTCAGCATTAGTCAATTTTGTGACAGAGGATATGCTGTATCCTTTGAAAGTGAGAAGTGTCAGATCCTTCACAAGAAGAATGGAAAGCCTGCTCTTCAAGGAGTAAGGAAATGTGACTTGTTCATAGCTGATTTATACTCTGGATCCAAAGATGAAGTTACTTGTTTTTATGTTAAAGCTTCATCAGATGAAAGTTGGCTATGGCACAAGAAGATATCTCACCTTAACTTCAAAACCATGAACTCTTTAGTCAAGAGGGAATTGGTGAGAGGTTTGCCTCAGATGGAATTTACACAGGAAGGATTGTGTGAGGCATGTCAGAAAGGAAAGTCAAAGAAAACTTCTCACAAGGGCACTGATGGTGATTGATCATATAAAGTTGATTGAGCTGGATTCTAGATTCCCTGTTAGAGCTATAAGGTCAGATAATGGAACTGAATTCAAGAATGCAGTCCTAAATGACTTTTGTGCTGATAAAGGAATAACAAGACAATATTCTGCCCCTAGAACTCCTCAACAGAATGGAGTGGTGGAAAGAAAGAATCGTACATTGATTGAAGCTGCCAGGACTATGTTAAGTGAGTCCAGACTTCCAATGTACTTTTGGGCTGAAGCTGTGAATACCGCTTGTTATACTCAGAATCGAACTTTAATCAACAAGGACTTAATGAAGACTCCTTATGAGATCATGAACAACAAGAAACCAACTCTCAAGTACTTTCATGTATTTGGGGCAAAATGCTTTGTGCTTAAGGATGGAGATGTTAAACGTGGCAAATTTGAGGCCAATGCATATGAAGCAATATTTGCTGGTTATTTCAGAAGATCTTACAGGGTGTACTTGATTGATAGTCACCAAGTGAAGGAAAGTGTCAATGTTTCATTTGATGACACTAAGCTCCCTAGTATCCAAACAGAAGATTCATCTGAAAAATTGAAGTTTGATAACTTGCCAGACTCAGAATCAGATGATGAAGCTTCACCTGAGATTGTTGCTGGTAATGAAAATAACAATGATGATAATGATCATGGTGGTGGTGGTGAAAACATTGGTAACAATGGAGATACCACCAACACTGGAGAAGAATCATCAAGGCAATCAAGCAACAACTCAGGGGGAGTAAATGAAGGGTCAACTAGTCATTCACAACATCAGAATGAATTTCAAGGCGAATCATCAAGATCAAATTTTCCAAGACAGATTGTATGGAATAGAGCTCATCCTTTTGAGCTGATCATTGGTGATCCAGATGTTGGAGTTAGAACTAGAAGTGCTACTCAGAATGAATGTCACTATTCGGGGTTTCTGTCTGAGATAGAGCCAAAGAAGACTGAGGAAGCACTGAGTGATCCAGATTGGGTGATTGCTATGCAAGATGAACTCAATCAATTTGAACAACAGCAAGTCTGGAAGCTGGTACCTAGACCAAAGAACAAGAAAGTAGTTGGTACAAGATGGGTATACAGAAACAAGCTAGATGAGGATGGAATTGTTACAAGGAACAAGGAAAGACTGGTTGCTCAAGGGTATTCACAAGCTGAAGGCATTGATTATGATGAAACCTATGCACCAGTGGCTAGGTTTGAGGCCATCAGGATGTTCTTAGAATTTGCAGCTTACTCCAATTTTAAAGTCTATCAAATGGATGTTAAGAGTGCATTCCTGAATGGTGAGCTGAATGAAGAAGTGTATGTGGAACAGCCCATGGCTTTGAGAATCAGGAGTTGCTGGACTTTGTGTACTTTCTCTTCAAGGCTATCTATGGTCTCAAATAAGCCCCAAGAAAATGGTATGACACTCTCTCTGGTTTTCTTTTAGAATGGTTTTGTTAGAGGTATCATAGACAAAACTCTTTTTTCAAAGAAACACAAAAGTGATATGATATTAGTCCAAGTCTATGTGGATGACATCATATTTGGGTCTACTAATGATGATCTCTGTAAGAGATTTGCTAAGTGTTAGGTCCAAAGTATCGTAGAAGGGGGGGGGGGTTGAATACGATACCTACAAATAATTCAATTTCGTTCGCGGATAAATCATTCAGTTCAACTACGAAATCAAATACACCAAATCAAACCAAGATTCGGGGAATATATCGTTTTATAAATATAAACCTCAAAGGGTGCTACAAGTTCTAATCCGTAGATTAGCTTCAATGAGTTTAAGGTTACACGAATTCAATACAATGATAGAAATCTGAGCAATATTAATTTCTCTGATAATCTCTCTGGCTCAAACTCTCTCCTCGTAAATTCTTCTGTGTTCTGCCTTAACTGAGGAAGACACTGCCTCTCTCTTAGTAATTGTAGTCTTTTGTTTTTGAAAACTATCGAACCAAAACCAAAAGAATTAATCTTGGCCGTCCAATTTTCAATCAACCTGACAAAACAAATACTTTCCACCTGCTCCTCTAAATTGAAAACTATCGAATGGTTAAAGTTAATATTCCATTCGATGGTTTTTAATAAAAACTATCAAATGAAACATTAACTTATATTAGTTTTCAATAACTCACATTCGATGGTTTTCTAAATAGAAAAACCATCGAATACTTTTCTTGTCCTTGTCCTTTTAGAAAAGCTTCTGTGCTCCAGGGTGTTTAAGTTTTAGACTGTATCAATTTCTTCTGAGACGATAAAACAACTTGATCTTTTTAAGTGTCGTCAACTAGTGCAACTGGTCTGGTTCACAGATGAATAGCACTTGACCAATTCTTCTATGTCTTCAATTCAATGTTGCTGATAAGTCCTTTGTCGATCTGGTTGCTTCAAATAAATCACTGGAATCCTGTTGTACTAACCCTAAATAATTCACATACTTCTGTAGTCTTGAAAGTCTTGTTTCTTTTGCTGTCACTGAGGCTTGAACATTTTCATGAACTTCTTTCCGTGACCTGTTTACGGACTTCAAGAATACATACCATATTTTGATTTTTTGAGTTTACCTTTTCTTCTTTGATTCTGGATTCATGTGCTTCTGTTAATATTATTGTATTTCTTGTCCTTTGTTGAGTTGCAGTTATCTTTTTTACATCTTATGTTACATTATGCTTTACAATCTCCCCCTATTTGATTGTATAGAGTTCGACAAGCAAATACTTCGAGGATAACTCAACTAACTAAGGAAACATTAAACTAATTAAAGTAAGACAGCTTAATAATATTAAATGCATTCTGGATCAGATATATATACATTTCCAGATTTCATAATTCAAAAAACAATAAAACTTTATACATGAAAGTTGCTCCTCTAGACTGAGCTGATAGTTCTTTTGTTCTTTGCTTCTGTTCTTCAGTCCATCTCAATCTCACCTTCTTCAATCATTGGATTGGAGTTAGCAGCTTGATAATCAATCACTGATGGATAGTGCAATGAATCTCCAGGTTTAAGGATTGCTCCTTGGATGTGTCTTCCAATATATTCAACCTCTTGACCCACTCCAGCCCACAACCATGCAATGTTAACATCTTTCTGGTTTAGCTTTGGCATGTTTGGTAGTCTGGGACGCACTTCCAATCCTCTTTCCACTCTCTTCTTATAGTAAGTAACATTCTCCAATAGAAATCTTCGTAGAGTGTCGGCTGCTTTGTCCTTCTCCGTTGATGTGAATCCAGTGGATCTAAGATACTTCTCCACTGATATAAGATAGTTGCTTGGATAGTCTTTCAGCTTGTCCTCAGTCAAATAGCAGATTCTGAACAAGTCATTCGTCATGAATCTAACCATTGGAGGATCTTCAGTAATCTCTGGACCGACTTTCATCAAGATCTCTTTAACATGCTCACGGAGCAGTTCATTTAACCTTGTCGTCCTCTGAATCTTGATGAGCATCACCTGCAGTTCTGTGTATGTTCTCTGTTCAAAAAACTTAGTGGAAATCACAAAGGTACCTTTCTCAAGAAAGTTGATCAATATGTTCCAGGCACCGTTTGCTTTAACCCCAGCTTTCAGAAAGATCACAGTATTTCTCAGTGCTGTGAAGTAAGTATGATCATCAGGATTTGCACTTCTGATGTCCTGAATGATAACTTCCACCTCCGCATTGTCGTTGACTTCTAATCCGTCTTCAACTCCACAAAAGGTTTTATAAGCCATCTCCCAGTCAATCCCTTGCTTCTTTGCCAAATCCATCATCTTCTTCTTCCTCACTTCAGCATACACTTTGAATCTTTTCAGCTTTTCACTCCTTAGAACTGCTTGGTGTCTTTCTTTCTCAGCTTGTCTGGCATCTCTTTCAGCTCTTTCAGCTTTTACTATCTCCAAGGCAGCTTTTTCTTCCAGTGACAGAGAATTTGCTTCTTCTTCCATATCATCATCCAAGATAGGATGTTCTATTGGCTCTGGATAATATGGCTCATGCTCCTCTTAAGGTGGTTGCTTATGCATGATCTCAAATTCCTCCTCACTCTCATCTTCTTGCTCTATGTTCTCAATCCAGTACTGTCTAACTGGAATAGCTTCATTGGTTTCCCAAACTCCCCATCCTGTTGTTTGCCATCCTTCATTTGTCTCCCCTTCTCCAACTTTCTCCCCCTTAGTTGAGGAATCCTCGATGTAGTTATCCTCATTGTAAAAGGTAGTAGAAGGATCAGGTTGTTGATTTGAAGGTCCGGGTTGTTGGTTCCTCAACATATTCCAAAGAGACTGTACCCCGTCACCTTGATTCTCCATGAACTCCATAATATCCTTATTCATCTCATGCACAGAAGCTAGCTTCAGGTCAATGTCATCCAATCTCATCTTGGTAGTCTTTTCAATTTTGTCCAATCTCTGGTTCAGCTTAGACTCCACTCTAGAAAGGGTGTTCATTGCATCTTTTACCCTAGCTTGACCATCCCGGATAACCAGAACGTCTTCTCTCAAAGCTTCTTGTCCTTGTTGCAGAGCATTCACTTCATTCATGAATCCATCCTTCAGTTCTTTGACGTCAGTCCTCAAGTCGACTAGTTCCTCCATTGCTTCCTTCTTCAAGGAGTCCACTGCTTGTTTTGTACCTGTTATAGTGCCAGATGCACTGCCTAAGACCCGGTAAGTTCTTCTAGAATCAGCCGCCGCCAAGTCAACCTTCTCTTGAATAGACATTAAAGAAGCATTGTCTTGATCAGAGGAGATCCCTTGGTCAAAGGAAGGCCGCAGTGGAACCTTGAATAATGGATTTCCTTGCTTGTCATGAACCGTCATCTCCTTGAGAGTGGATTGAACATGCATTTCTCTTTCTGTAGGTAGTAGCAGATCATCAATGTTTGGTAGGGTTAGGGTGTCACTCCTCACATTTGGCTCTGGGTGTGCACTCAACGTTTCTGTTGGTGTTTCACTCATTTTTCCTTTCCCACTCAGGCCAGGTGTAAGTGTTTGTGTTTCACTCAATCCCTTTGTGCTAGTTGTACCTGCATCAGAAAACACCGTAGCCATCTTTAAGGAGGTCACCGGTGGTGCAATGGGGCTTCGCAAGTCCCCGTCCTTGGGTAAACCAAGTTGTTGATCATCCGTAGATGATGTATCCTTTGTAGGATCTAGAGTTTGAATCTCTAGGAGGCTAGAATCAGGCTCTATTAACAAAAGAGATCCTGAAACTTCCCCAATAGTCTGTGAAGACATTACCTCAGTTAACTCCTCAATTGAAATTGATTCATTGTCACCGAGTTGCCGATTCGCACCTACGTCAGACCCTTTACCCGCAGGATCCAGATATGTTCCATCTGGGGAGGTAGGCAATGACCCTTTAGATTTTGCATTTGGGTCAGAGCCTTCTCTCGACGTCTGTGAAGACACTTGGTTCTTAGAAGCTTCAACCAGTGAACCTGACCGTAATATGGTCGGAACACCAGTTGCTTCCATCAATTCTTCCTCATTTGATTGAGCTATTGGTTCAGATATTACTTTAGTTAAAGTAGCCCAATCAGCATCAGAAAAATCAATGAAGGGCACTTTGGATGATTGAAATGAAGATTCAACAGTTGCCTCGGTTTCTATTCTTCTCCTTTTAGAGGAAGGCAGAGCTGTTGTTGAAGGGTGTATCTCCTTATGTGGTGCTGTTATGGCACTATCTCCCTCTACACTCACGGATGTTTGTATATTGGGTATAGGAGGGGAAAGAGGTTCGTTTATGGTTTCATTTAGCTCTTCCAAAGGCTCTATGACCGTGGATAGAGGTTGTGGGTTTGCAACCTCATGGTCAGAAATGGCCACTAAGGGCTCTGGATCTACATCCATTGCTTGTGGTTCAGGAGCCAGTACAGGTTCAGGATTGTTACCTTCGTTTACCTGTTCCCCTGGGGGTAGAAGTGGTAGGGGCACCGTTCTCAGATAGTCAGTGAGAACAGTGGGTACCCCTGGAAGATGATTCTTTCTTGTCAGAGCGGTTATTGCATTGCTCTTCATCCTCATGCACTCCATGGTCTCCTCGCCTTCGAATGTGTCCCGTTCATTATCTGTTAAGACATCATTGAGAATTAGCTGTAGGAACCTAGGATAGAAACAAAGCACATCGTCCATGCCTGTTCTTTCATCCAGTGGTCCCATGCATAGAATGACTTGATCAATCACTAATCGTCCTATGTTTATATGCCTATTGTTAGCAATGGCAAACCCTATCTTCTGAAGAAATAAGGGAATACCATGCAGATTTGTCAGCTTGGCAGTAAAAACATGGATAAGTGTGTGAAAGAAGAAGTTCCATGGCTTTGTCAGGTAATGCTTCAGGAACTCTCCCACAAAGAAGTTGGGTTGTTGACTTCTTATGAGAGTGAAGAAAGCATGTATCTCCTCAGTTGTGGGATCCGGAACATGGTTTTCTGTTGGAAAATGTAGTATTCTGTTAAAGTCATGTTCCGTCACCCTTATTGTTCTGACCCCTGGCACAACAAAACTAAAGGATCTCACATTATTCTAACTTGTATCCGTGGCGGATGTGTACAACGCAGTCAATTGATCGATGCAAAGGACTACGGGAGTACTCAAAGCATATGCCACTAATGAACGTGTATTCAGAAACTCTGCCCATGCACGAAACTGTAAGTTCGTTATGGATTGCAAGTTCTGAAACGACACATGATTAGCTTTGGTTACGATAAATTCTCCGGCCATTATAATTCAAATTTCCAGAAAATTAATTTTAAACCAAAACTAAAACCAGTTAAAGTTAATTAATCTATTATATATCTTATACTGCAACAAGGACTTTGTGAAACATTTTATTCAACAACTTGAAATTACATAACTGCCCCTCCAAAGTCAAATGTTATAAAAATGTAAGAAAATTTTCATCTTGATAGGAATCGAACCTAAGACACTTCAATACTAATTACTAAGAATTTCAAGTCACCAATTTAACCATTGAGCTACTTGGGCTTTTTTGTTGTGGTATAAAACCCATTAGTATGGTAATGTCTTTCACAAATAGTATTTTACACTTTAGTTTTTATTCAAGATTCTTTCATGATAATTTCATTTGTCTGATTATTAATAAAAGTGGTTATTGGTATAAAGTATATCCAATAGACACATATCTCTTTAATTAAATTTAATTATGTTTCTTCCTTTGTATTCACAATTTTAAGACAAAGTACAAATGCATTTTTAGTCACATAATATCACTTTTTAGTCCGAGCATCCAATAATACAAAATAATACAAAATAGTAATCATTTTGTCTCAACTATGTTCATACATATCAGATAATATAAGTAATAATATAAGCACCTCTATAGTTGTTACCCTGAATAGAGATGAACGTAATCCGGATTCAGGTCGGATTTTTCGATATCCGATAGGGCCGGGCTTTTTTAAATCGAGACAAATTTCCTCTAAAATATTTATACCTGTAGATAGGGTCGGGTCAGGAGGGGCCAAATCGGATTTTTACAAATTATTTTAGATATTGATAACTTTAACTTTAACTTTTTTTATTTTTTCGGATTTAATTAAAAAATTTAAGCTTTTATCCGAGATTTAATTGAAAATTCTAACTTTTTGGATTGGACTTTTATCCTGATCAAGACTACATCCAAATCGAGATTAAATTTGGGTTTATTCGGCTCGAACCGGATCGGGGTTTTGTGAAAAATATGCGATCCGTTTAAGCCTGCGGGCTGGATCCAATTGAGGTGGACTTTTTTTTAATCAGATTTTTTTCGATTTTTTTAACCAGTTCGAACAGTTTTTTTGGAATACGAATTTGTGTGCATCTCAATCCCGCCACCTCATGCATTAAGGACAAGTATACTACTCCGGCCGCTTATAGAGAATTATGGAGACCAGAGAGTATTGGTACTTTCGAAATGGAGCCTTTATTTGACACCTTTAAGTAATTCATATCTGATTATTAATTAGCTTATAAAACTAATCATCAAATACATTCAACTAAGAACAAAATCTTCTTCGGACTAATACCAAACCGATCTTCCTTGCAAATCTTCTCAATCATGTCACATAGTGTCACCAACAAGTTCAAACTGGTGGCAGGATCACCACAACAAACTGAAGAATACTTATCATCGCAAAATTAAACTGACGTGAACTAGAAAATATCGTCACAAAATGACATCAAGTTCTGTCGGTTAGAGCGATCCCGTGCCTTGCACGGGTACAAGTGCAGTCGCATCAGTAGTAGGAAACCATGGACGGTACACAAAGATAACCTAGATTTTTTAATACTCTAGGCTCAAGGTTCTGGTACCGTTTAAAGCTTATTAATAAATTTGTTCTTTTTGTTCTCTTTCTTTAGTTTCAACTCCTTTTGTCACACCATCGAATCTTACATAGAATTGTATGATATTTTTCAAGTTCTAAAATAATTATTGTTAACGGAGGAATTTGGTGATAACAAATTTCGGGGATTGCTGGAATAACGAATTATGAAAATAGGGGGATTTGGGATTTTTTGGATGTTCGGGGCTGGACTTCAAAGGTGTCTCGACTTGTTACATGTGTCGGATCCTATTCCAAGATGCATGCGTACCCTGTTTATATATAGAGATCAAGCCAACGCAGTTCTGTGATAGGATAGTATTTTTAATCCCTGTGATTGTTAAGGGATATGTTGAGATAAGTTGATTTTATCTTTTTAGAGTTATATTAGCGTTGTGATTCTTTCCTGATTTGAAAGAATCGTTTGGAGATATTTTTTAGTAATTGATTGATTTAGATTGATTGTTTCCTCGTTTCAGAGAGATGATATTACTTAGTGGTTAAGCAATTAATCATTAGTAGATCAATATTGGGAAATTAGGAGATAATTAAGGCAACCGAAAATATGGCGTAACAACTACCCCCCAGTTCTTCAGTGCAGCTTGATGGACTGGAGAACTAAACGTGCTTTGATCTTCCGAATTTCCTGAGTCAATGAAACAACTAGGAGTAGAAGATTAGCAGATAATATGAAGAAGATAATTACCCGTAATATTCCTGTAAAATCGAGAGAGACAACATGATGTGCCCGTAATATGTCTGTGCTTGCGAGAGAGACAACATGCGAGATGTGAGAAGAACATATGTACGAGTAACTTTGTAAGTGTAGGAGAATGAGAATAAGATAATTACCTCGCCTTCTTATACACTCATGCAAAGCAGAGTTTAAGAAAAGGGAAGAGTAACTTTGCCTTCTTATACACTCTATGCTAAGCAGAGTTTAAGAAAAGGGAAGAGTAACCTCGCCTTCTTATACACTCTATGCAAAGCAGAGTTTAAGAAAATGGAAGAGTAACTTCGCCTTCTTATATACTCTATGCTAAGCAGAGTTTAAGAAAAGGGAAGAGTAACCTCGCCTTCTTATGCATTCTATGCAAAGCAGAGTTTAAGAAAAGGGAAGAGTAACCTCGCCTTCTTATACACTCTATGCAAAGCAGAGTTTAAGAATTAGTTAAGAGTAACCTCGCCTTCTTATACACTCTATGCAAAGCAGAGTTTAAGAAAAGGGAAGAGTAACCTCGCCTTCTTATACACTCTATGCAAAGCAGAGTTTAAGAAAAGGGAAGTGTAACCTCGCCTTCTTAAGAGGTAGAACTCTCTTCTTGGTGAGCTTTCCGGAAGTACGGATAAGCACCTCGGAAGTACGGGTTTACCAAGGTACTCCAAGCAACACCTTCCACAAAGAAGGGCCTTCAAAATAATTCCAAGCAACACCTTCATAAAGAAGGCCTTAAAAAATAATTTCCAAGCAACACCTTAAAGAAGGGCCTTCAAAAATAATTTCCAAGCAACACCTTAAAGAAGGGCCTTCAAAAATAATTTCCAAGCAACACCTTAAAGAAGGGCCTTCAAAAATAATTCCCAAGCAATACACTCCGCAAATAAGGGTCTTCGAAAATATCACACAGAGACAACCACAAAATCTAAGAATGTCCAATGTTTACGAGTAAATGTATGATGCACATGATGATATGAATGAATGCATGATGCGAATGATGCACATGATGATTAAAGAATGGATGATGCGAATGATGCAGAGCCTTCAAAACAAGATTACTTCAAAGGGTCTTCAAAAAACGATCACCACTTAGGGCCTTCAAAAATATTAACATCTTCAATAGAGGGTCTTCAAAAATAATTTCCTCTTCGAAAGAGGGTCTTCAAAAATATTATTTTACTCGAAATAGGGTCATCAAAAATATTATCCTTCTTCGAAAGAGGGTCTTCAAAAATATTATCCTACTTGGAAAAGAGAGCTTTCAAAAACATTACCCTTATCAGAAAAGGATCTTCCACACTTATTTTTGTCCATGCACGAGCTAGTGAAGTAATCAAATCATGTGCTACGAATATTGCATCATAATTCTTTAACATCTCCATGATTCAGATTCTGTCCAGATATGTTTTTTACCTTTTTGGCCCTGTAAACGATATTTTCTTGGAAAACACAAAACATGAAAGTTTCAGGAAACGAAAAGAGCTTTCCGATGATATATGGATAGTCAAAAACGGACTTATAACGAATCGGGAATCAAATAAAACGTCTGCTGATTAACTTCTCAATACTGAAAAACGGGATCTGATTATGTTTTGTGATTTCGAGAATAGATCGAAACATAATCTTAGAAAACAACAAGAACGAAAGTTGTAGGAAATCACAAAAGCTTTCCGGATCATAATAAATCATCAAAATCTAACATGTAATAAATTTACTACGAATTTTATAAGATAGCTTATTTGTACGGACAAAATCATAAGAAAACTTATCTTAATTTTGAACATAACCACGAACGAACGCCTCCACCGTTCTGCTCCTCCATTAAAGCCGCTCCAGATCCGATAAAACCCCCTTGTGCATGATGTAGATGATTTGATTGTCCTCCACAATCAAAAATTAATCCCCTCCTTCTAGCACCAATTGTTAACGGAGGAATTTGGTGATAACAAATTTCGGGGATTGCTGGAATAACGAATTATGAAAATAGGGGGATTTGGGATTTTTTGGATGTTTGGGGCTGGACTTGAAAGGTGTCTCGACTTGTTACATGTTTCGGATCCTATTCCAAGATGTCTGCGTACCCTGTTTATATATAGGGATCAAGCCAACGCAGTTATGTGATAGGATAGTATTTTTAATCCCTGTGATTGTTAAGGGATATGTTGAGATAAGTTGATTTTATCTTTTTAGAGTTATATTAGCATTGTGATTCTTTACTGATTTGAAAGAATCGTTTGGAGATATTTTTTAGTAATTGATTGATTTAGATTGATTGTTTTCTCGTTTCAGAGAGATGATATTACTTAGTGGTTAAGCAATTAATCATTATTAGATCAATATTGGGAAATTAGGAGATAATTGAGGCTACCGAAAATATGGCGTAACAATTATGATGCATTTGCTTAATACAATGTATCTATTCAATATTTTAGTTATGGCAATTAGTTGATTGATGTCAGTAATAGAAAATGAACTTTTGATAAGAGCCCAGAAACTACTTCTTCTGTACGGGGAAAAGAAGCCAAAGAAATGAGCTTAGGAGCTCATCCATTGCAACGGATAACAGCATGCAAACATAACAGAGAAATCAGAAAAGTGCGCTCACAATACAACAGGTATTTGCATTTTTAGTGTGCATCCAAATCTCAAGCAATTAAACATAACTAGGGCATGCCCGTGCCTCGCACGGGCTATAAAGCTAGTTATTACTAATTAACCAAACTTAACAAATTAACCCCTTTTCCCGAATACACAAACTAATAACAAATATTCAAGAACCCTAACTGTTGTTTACGAAATTTTCACTTTAATAACAAAAAGAAATCAATTGACAATCAACTAATTTCTTAAAGCAAACAGTTAAGTATCTTGTATCTTGTGAGTTCTGATATATCACTTTCGATGGTTTCTTCTTCAAAGAATGAACAAAAACTCAAGGTAATCACAATTGCTCGGTTAAAAACAATTTACTGGTCACAAATAGTGATTATCTCAAGTTTTAATCGGTAAAAACTCAAGAAACTATCGATGGTGATGTTCGTAGTTTGTATCTATTTCTGTAAGTATAAAGACAAAAGCTCAGTTTTTCATATCTGTGAAAATGAAAAGAAATTTACCAAGGCAACGTTTTATACTTTATGAAACTGACAGGGGTAAATCTGTCTTTCTACTGTTCGATAGATTTCATTTATACTTTCGATGGAATTTTTGAGGGGGCAAAAGAGTCAACTTGACTTCGATAGTTTTTGAAAAACTATCGAAGAATTGAAAGATAGGAATTTAAAACACTTTTCTTTAAAATCCATCGAAAGTTCTATACATTAAACCAAATTCTATCGAACTATTTTTCTGAAAGTCATCGAGAATTTAAATATTGAATAATTGAAATTCAATTCGATGCATTTTCAAATCACTTTAAAAAACCATCGAATAATGTCTTCGATATATTTTCTTTTCCTTTCAAAAATCTATCGAAAAAATCTTTCGATAGTTTTTATCTTGTACTTGAAAAATCTATTGAATTACATAATTCGATATTTTTGCTTCTGTCCAAATTTTTAAAACCTGTTCTGTTTTAAAATCCAGACTTTTTGATTTTCTGTCAAGTTTTAATTTGAGTAAATCTTTTAAAATTTACCAAAATCAATTGTTAACAGAAAATTCACAATTTTCTTAGAATAAAATCAACTAAATATCATCAAATTATATTAATCAATTAAAATCCAATAAATTATGCTGCATTAATCTACAATGTTAAAAACAAAGCAAATTAATTCAAATTAAATAGATGCTTAAATATTTAGAACAAATATTAGCACCTAAATAATTTTTAGAATTAATAACCAATTAAATGCCAGAAGATATATCATCCATAATTATGACATAAAATTAGTACAATAATCCTAACTACGAGAATTGTTCCAGAAAATAAATTCACGAGTCCTAAGGATATGGAAATTCTTAAACTCATGTATTCACTAGGACTATCTGCAGTTACTGACTTCTAATCAAAATCAATTAGAAAGATTTAACATCCCAAGTTCACCAACCAGCTTTGAAAAAGTGGATTCATCAAGCGGTTTAGTAAAGATGTCTGCAATTTGTTCCTCTGTGGGTACAAAATGTAACTCCACAGTTCCATTCATGACATGCTCTCGGATAAAATGATACCTGATGTCGATGTGCTTCGTCATCGAGTGTTGCACTGGGTTGTTAGAGATTGCTATGGCACTTGTGTTGTCGCAAAATATTGGAATCTTTGTCAACAAAAGCCCATAGTCACGGAGTTGGTTTCTCATCCACAAGATCTGAGCACAGCAGCTACCAGCAGCAATGTATTCAGCCTCAGCTGTTGATGTGGACACTGAATGCTGCTTCTTGCTATACCAGGAAACTAACCTTCTTCCAAGAAACTGACAACTTCCTGAAGTACTTTTCCGATCAATCTTACAACCTGCAAAATCCGAGTCTGTGTATCCAATAAGATCAAATCCTGTATCTTTAGGGTACCAAATTCCAAGATTTGGGGTCCCCTTAAGATATCTAAATATTCGCTTAACAGCTATTAGATGAAATTCTTTAGGATCAGACTGAAACCTAGCACACAAGCATGTTGCAAACATTATATCTGGTCTACTTGCAGTGAGATAAAGTAATGAGCCTATCATACCTCTGTAGCCTGTGATGTCAACCTTCTTACCAATTTCATCCTTATCAAGCTTAGTGGCAGTTGGCATTGGAGTCTTTGCTGTAGATGAGTCTTCCATCTGATACTTCTTAAGAAGATCTTTGATGTACTTGGACTGACAAATGAATATACCATCTTGCCTTTGATACACTTGCAGTCCAAGAAAGAATGACAATTCACCCATCATACTCATTTCATATCGACTCTGCATTAACTTAGCAAATCTCTTGCATAGATCATCATTAGTAGAACCAAATATTATGTCATCAACATATACTTGCACCAATATCAAATCATTTTTGTGCTTTTTGTAAAAGAGAGTTTTGTCTACAACACCTCTTGTAAAATCATTTTCAAGTAAGAATTCAGAGAGAGTGTCATACCATGTCCTTTGAGCTTGTTTGAGTCCATAGAGAGCTTTGAATAGAAAGTACACAAAGTCTGCCAGTTTTGAATCCTCAAAACCTGGAGGTTGTTCCACATACACTTCTTCTTCTAACTCTGCGTTCAGAAAAGCACTCTTCACATCCATTTGATATACCTTGTAATTGGAATGTGCTGCGAATGCCAGAAACATTCTGATGGCCTCAAGTCTTGCTACTGGTGCATAGGTTTCATCATAATCTATACCCTCTTCTTGAGAGTA
Organism: Heracleum sosnowskyi; assembly: GCA_030848705.1. Taxonomy (NCBI): domain Eukaryota; kingdom Viridiplantae; phylum Streptophyta; class Magnoliopsida; order Apiales; family Apiaceae; genus Heracleum; species Heracleum sosnowskyi. The sequence goes on from CM061243.1 coordinate 27,944,126, forward strand.
ACCTTTAGCAACCAGTCTGGCTTTGTTTCTCGTTACAATGCCATCTTCATCCAACTTATTTCTGAATACCCATCTTGTTCCAATAACAGATTTTCCCTTAGGCCTAGGTACCAGGTTCCAAACTTTCTGCCTTTCAAACTGATTGAGTTCCTCTTGCATTGCAATCACCCAATCTGGATCATCTAGAGCATCTTCAACTTTCTTAGGTTCTGTTTCTGAAAGAAACCCAGAATAGTGACATTCATTTTGTGATGTTCTCCTAGTTCTCACTCCTGTGTCCGGATCACCAATGATCAAGTGAAAGGGATGATCTCTATTCCATACCCTTTGTCTTGGCAGATGCGATCTTGATGATTCTCCTTGTTCTAGATGTTGTGGAGTGTGACTAGTTGATCCTTCTCCTGCTCCCCCTGAGTTGTTGACGGTATGATCTGTTGACCCTGTTGACTGACTAGTGGATCCAGTAGTAGTTTGAGTATGTCCATCACTATCACCACTTGGTCCAGAATCATTATCATTATCATTATTATTAATAACTGTAACAACTTCAGGTTCTTCTTCATTGTCAGAGAGATCTCCTGATAGATTTTCAAATACCAAGGATTCAGAGTTCTCTCTTGTTTGCAGGCCTGGTCTTTTGGTGTCGTCAAATGTTACATTAAAGCTTTCCAACACCTTCTTATCTTCAATCACATATACCCTGTAAGCCTTAGATTCCAGAGAATAGCCCAGAAAAATGCCTTCATCTGCTTTGACATCAAACTTGACCAGATGTTCTCCATCTTTAAGTACAAAGCACTTTGCACCAAACACATGAAAGTACTTCAGTGTTGGTTTCTTGTTGGCCATTAACTCATACAGAGTCTTTTCATGATCTTTGTTGATCAGGGTTTGATTCTGAGTGTAGCAAGCTGTATTCACTGCTTCAGCCCAAAAGTAAGTGGGAAGTTTTGATTCACTCAACATGGTCTTTGCTGCTTCAACCAAGGTCCTGTTCTTCCTTTCCACTACTCCATTCTGTTGAGGAGTTCTTGGTGCTGAAAACTGTCTTGATATTCCTTTCTCTGAGCAGAAATCATTAAGAACTGCATTCTTGAATTCAGTTCCATTGTCTGATCTGATTGTCCGCACAGGTAGCTTAGCTTCCACTTCTATCTTCTTGATGTGATCAATGATTAGTTGTGTTGCTTCATCCTTTGATTGTAAGAACAACACCCACGTGTACTTGGAGTAGTCATCCACCATCACCAATGCATATCTATTTCTTGAAAGAGACATAACATTGACTGGACCAAATAAATCCATATGAATCAGTTGTAATGGTTCAGCAATGCTTGTCAATATTCCTTTGCTTCTATGTGATGCCTTCTTAGACTTCCCTTTTTCACATTCTTCACATAGTCCCTCCTGATTGAATTCCATCAGGGGCAACCCTCTCACTAACTCTCTCTTTACCAAAAAGTTCATAGTTTTGAATTTCAGATGTGAGAGCTTCGTGTGCCATAGCCAACTTTGTTCTGAAGAAGCCTTACTGTAGAAACATGTAACTTCTCCTTCACTGGTAGAACTTAAGTCAGCTATAAACAAATTTCCTTTTCTTACTCCCAGTAGAGCAAGCTTCTCATCCTTCCTGTTTGTGATCAAGCACTTGTCCTTTCTGAAATCTACATCGTAGCCTTTATGTAACAGCCCCAAATCCGGGGTCAGGGATTTAGGGTTGTCACAATCCATGTACTCCTTGCCTTACCTGTATTACTCACACCATTCATAATTCACCTGCTCATGACCCCACAATATATGTCTCACACACACACACACAGGTTAGAGTCTCAGAAACGACACAATACAACAACTGCGGAATAAATAATTTTTATTACAATACCCAAATGTCTTTTGAATCTGTCACTGATACAATTTCTAAGTAATGTTACATTACCAACTTAACCTTCTGATGTTCACAATCCTCTCCTACCATTCATATCTATACATAAGTTGAATACCAAAAGCTGTAGCCTGATTCGATTGGTTCGTACTACTCTCAGGATCACTGCTAGAAACTGTTTATGGAAACGCCTTGCGAGGTATGTGCCGTCCCATTGGCATCCTGCTTCGCTGCTATATAATCAATATACTTATATAAAGGAGAAGACGGAGGCGGTGAGGTGGCGCTCTAGAATCGCTCCGTTCTATTTTTCTAATTTTCTCAATTTTTCACAATTTTTAATTTTAATAATTACAATTTCCTTTATTACAAATTCCTTTATTATTTACGATTTTGTAGTAAGGAAATTAAAAATTACACTTTTATTATTTTCAAACTTGATAGAACTTTCTTTTATTATTTTCAAACTTGATAGAACTTTCTTTGATTTAGAAAATTATAACTTCCTTATTATTTTCGAATTTGTAGGACTTGATTGAAATTTCTTTGACTTAGAAAATTACAACTTCCTTATTATTTTCGAATTTGTAGGCTTCATAGAACTTTCTTTTATTATTTTCAAACTTGATAGAACTTTCTTTGATTTAGAAAATTACAACTTCCTTATTATTTTCAAAAATTTGTAGAACTTGATAAAATTTTCTTTGATTTAGAAAATTTATTTGATTTAAAAAATTACAACTTCCTTATTATTTAATTTAGAAAATTACAACTTCCTTATTATTTTCGAATTTGTAAGCTTGATAAAACTTTTTTTATTATTTTCAAACTTGATAGAACTTTCTTTGGTTTAGAAAATTACAACTTCCTTATTATTTTCGAATTTGTAGGACTTGATAGAACTTTCTTTGATTTAGAAAATTACAACTTCCTTATTATTTTCTAATTTGTAGGACTTGATAGAACTTTTTTTGATTTAGAAAATTACAACTTCCTTATTATTTTCGAATTTGTAGGCTTGATAGAACTTTCTTTTATTATTTTCAAACTTGATAAAACTCTCTTTGATTTAGAAAATTACAACTTCCTTATTATTTTCGAATTTGTAGGACTTGACAAAATTTTCTTTGATTTAGAAAATTTATTTGATTTAAAAAATTACAACTTCCTTATTATTTGATTTAGAAAATTACAACTTTCTTATTATTTTCGAATTTGTAGGCTTGATAGAACTTTCTTTTATTATTTTCAAACTTAATAGAACTTTCTTTCATTTAGAAAATTACAACTTCTTTATTATTTTCGAATTTGTAGGACTTGATAGAACTTTCTTTGATTTAGAAAATTACAACTTTCTTATTATTTTCTAATTTGTAGGACTTGATAGAATTTTCTTTGATTTAGAAAATTACAGTTTTCTTATTATTTTCGAATTTGTAGGCTTTTGATAGAACTTTCTTTTATTATTTTCAAACTTGATAGAACTTTCTTTGATTTAGCAAATTAAAACTTCTTTATTATTTTCGAATTTGTAGGACTTGATTGAAATTTCTTTGACTTAGAAAATTACAACTTCCTTAATATTTTCGAATTTGTAGGCTTGATAGAACTTTCTTTTATTATTTTCAAACTTGATAGAACTTTCTTTGATTTAGAAAATTACAACTTCCTTATTATTTTCGAATTTGTAGGCTTGATAGAACTTTCTTTTATTATTTTCAAACTTGATAGAACTTTCTTTGATTTAGCAAATTACAACTTCCGAATTTTAGGATTTTATGTTAATAATTGAAATTTTTTCTTTTGTTATTTTCAATCTTGATAGAACTTTTATTTTATTATTTTCAAACTTGATAAAACTTTCTTTTATTATTTTCAAACTTTATAGAACTTTTATTTTATAATACTTATTGACTTTTAAACATAATGGATTTCCATGTTATTCACCTTACAAACACATATAAATTAAAGACCATTCATAACAAAAAATCTACACCGAAACTTTTTTACATAGCTTCAAATTTTTACAACCATATTTACAATTAATACAACTATGGCCTACACCATGTTGGATGCTTTGAACGACAACAATTATATCTGGATGATAAGAGTACGAGTGTGTAGAATGTGGGAATCTATCAATCCAAATACTGAATAACTGATCAGTCTTGACATGATTTTGATCGATGAAAAGGTTAATAAATCAATATACTTATAACTTATTAGTTTGTCAAATTGTATGATGTTATTAACTTTTCTAAGATATGTTGTATGACAGGAAAATTTGATCCATACTACGATCCCGAAGATTTTGGTCTCTTGGTTCAAAGATATTTTAGAGGAAGGCTCCGTGTACAGCATCTGAAAGTTGTTTCAAGTACAAGAAAATATAGACCACTATCACATGGGTCTAAATTATTCTTCATACGCATAACGTTGCCTAAGAGATTGGAAGAAGGCATCGTCAACATATTACTGCATGGATTTCAGTTCATATGTTCGGATATGATTGATGCACGTATTAATGACACCAACATAATCTCAGGTTTTTGATGCAGTAATATATAAGTAATACTATTATATAAGTTATAATTCAAACTATCATGTTCTAATATTATTTTTTTTTATGTTGATTTAGATGTTGTGGACTGCTTAACCTACTTGGGTGGTATTGAAGTTGTCAAAGGTGGTTGGAAAAAAAGAAATCTCAAAATTGTCACAAATTAGTAAGTTATGCATTATATTAATTTTAATATAACTGTTAATTGTTTTTTATTGTTTTTCCAGTTCATATGTCCAGATATGATTGATGTACGTATTAATGACACTAATATACTCTCAGGTATTTTCATGCACCAATATATTAGAGTAATATATATGTAATAATATTATATAAGTTAAAATTCAAACTATAATGTTCTAATATTATCTTTTATAATAATACTATAAATATAAGTAATATTATATGTTTATATTGATTTTATCAATATAATTTTTTAAATATATATCTGCCAATGGTATCGGTCCAAAAAAATAAAAAATCAAACTCTATAAATAAAAGAAATATGTAAATAATTTATAATATTACTTACCCAAATGAAAATTTTACAGAATATATTTTATTTGATAATTTAAATAATTTTGTAGATATTTATTTCACAATTTTTATTCTAATATTCATTTTTTAACAAATATATTCTAATGCCGCTGCGAAGCGCGGCTCAATAACCTAGTATATATATAAAATAATAGCAAGAGTGAGCGATAGCTCAGCAAGGTAATGAAAGTATGGCATAATTCTGCCCTTAATTCAACCCAGAAATAAAGCGGGTATAAGACAATAATTTGTCAAAATATCTCAATACTGAAATCATTTCCTTATCGTAATCTATTCCAAAAATAGTATCATTGTTGTATTTCAAATATCATTCTCATAATATTCTGCAACTTTCGATATTCATACTATGAACCAAGTTCTAGTATAATATAAGAGATGAAATAACAAGGTAACTCAGTATACCCTTTCCGTAAAATATATGCTATATAAAATATAAGCAGACTATCAACATATAACTTGAAAGATGAAGTTATAAGGAAAATTCAAATATCATCTTTCATATCAAACATTTACCTCATATCGTAATTTGGAAATAAAGGCAATGTAAAATATTTCCAATCCATTTTCTAAACTCATCTGATTCCATATATCTTTTTCATAAAATCAAATACCTTTTTGTAATCTCATATGCTTTCTGATAACTCATATGCTTGTATAAACTTGAATAAGCTTGCGTAAACTTTCTTTATCTGAAAACTTGCATAAAACTGAATAACTTGAGTAAACTTTCTTTTTCTGAAAACTTGCATAACACATGCTCTTTCATGGATGATGAACTGTACATGGAGATTCTGGGCGCCGAGGATACCCCTATGATGATCAGTCGCAAGCTGTATCCCTCTGGTCTTTTTCTACGTAGAAGGGAAGATAATCAGTCTCACACCGACTTACCTCCCCGCCAATCGGTTGTAGGTAGGAAGAACAGACCCGTTCATAGTCCGTCGGCCTGTTACTCTCCTCTTATCCTACGGTCGGGCACTTACTGATAAACTAAGGGAAGAACAGGCCCGTTCATAGTCCGTCGGCCTTATTGTAATTCCCTTAGGGGACCGGCGCTACTCAGTCCCTTACATATTCTCCAAGTTCGAGTAAATCCATAACCCTGAAACATAAAGTTCCTTTCCCTTTTTCCCCAAGTATACAACTCCACAAAGTAGTCATATCTGGTTGGAAAGGAAAATTCACCCATATTTCCCAAGCTGACGCTTGTTAATGGATACAACTGATTCCACTGATCTTACTCCTCGAGTCTTGAGGAAGTAATCAAAATCATTTTGATGGTAGCATACAAAGCTGTTTAAATAATAGTTTCAGAAAGATTTAGGACCGGGCAGTCCACTTGAAACGAACATAAAATCTTGAGAAAGGTCTCATGCATCTTTGTAGTTTGAGCGAACATTTAAGTCTTCCTGAATATAGACTTAAAAGGGAAATAGTTTTGGGAACCTTCTCTAATTATATTTCTAATTGACTGAATAAACTTTATTAGTTATCTAGGGTTAAGGAATAGTTTTCACAAAATACTTCCTTAAGAAGTAGGGCTTTAAATAATTAATGAAAACTATATTTAATAAAGAATATTTATTTAGAAGACATTTCCAAATACTTCCTTAACGAAAGAATGGATAATAAATTATAATAGTATAATAATATAACCCTAGATAGCAACTGATACCATTCCCGGTCCGTAGTATAAATACGAAGTATATACCCCCTACTGAGGGTTTTTCTTAACAGATCGGCATATAAATATTGCCATAACCATAGCTTATAAGTTCAACTTATACTAACAACTCTTACTTAGCATCATAAATATCGTTTCGAAATCATGAACACATAGCATATATATCTCAAAATCTTTTATTTATCACCACAATAGTTTATAAAGGTATAGGTTTGAAAACTTGCATCTAGTATATGCATATATCAGAATATGGTACTTTAAAATACAGCATGTAATGAGAAAACTTGCCTGATGCTCGAGAAGTGATAGGGGTTCGCGACGATGCCGGACAATCTAGACAAAGTCAAAGCAAACGCACGATTAATCCCCTGGATAATCCACTTGTACTCAATGCTTAAACACGTAAGCGAAACACAACCAAGGAATTACTAGCTCGTTATAGGCTCATACTAAGTCCACGTTTAGTCAACAATTACTTAAGTCGTAGGTTTAGTCCGAAATCGATCCTCGAATACAAGTTATACTTAACCATTTACAACATTGGTTTCTAAGTCATGTTCTTAGTGGTTTTCACTTGCACGACCTCAGCTAAAACATTTTTATAAAATCGAAAAATAATCTTTTTAATCCGAATCTTTTTCGTGAGCCTTCCTAACTGTCTTTAGCATTATTCCTCAAAGTTTCACATTTTAATATGGCTTCTAAGTGGTCCAAATATAGCCTCAAAGTAACTGACCAGAGATGGGTTGTTCCTCCGAACGACGTTTACTAAAACTCACTTTTCTCTTAAACCGTAAATCGGATTAACATGATTCTTGCGCTCACGTAAACTAGAAACAAGGCTCTACACACTCATGTTTATCATTGACCCAAAAGAGGCAGTTAAGCTTTCGGATTCTAGGCAGTTTATAGAGTTACCAAAAATTGGGCATTACGACGACTTAAAATCGAATAATCCAATTTTGTCACAACAAACCAAGCCACACCGGGCATACCATACATCCACAACCTCAACAAACAACCATCTTACACCTCTAAGATCAGTGGCGAGGCTCAATTCCAACACCCATCATTTGACACATTTACACAAAGCCAAACAATCACTAAATTACTTAATCATGATCTTAACTTTACATGAACATCAAAACTACTTCAAAACTCATATAAAACTCAAAGGTGGGTTAGGGTTTTACCTTCTTGGAAGCTCTAGCAACACTGACCAGTGGTCACAATCACTCAACAAGCCTTAGATACTCCTTACAAAGCTTAAACCTTAAGATCCAATCAAGAAAACAAGTTAACAAAATTTCGGAGTTACTATTCATCATCACTTTGTAAAATCCATATAAAATCGAAACACAAGAGTTTGGTTCTCAACTTTTTATCACACCTTCTACTCTTCAAGGGCTTTCTTTTGAGTCCTATCTCATCACCAGGGGATTCTTGAAGCTCTACTTATTGGCTTTCTAAGGTGAGTGGTCGAAACTGGAAAAGGCAGGACAGTTTCTGTTCTCCGACTTGGGGAAGCGATTTGACTAGGCTACACTCCTTTGTTGGCCATGACATTTTGAACGAATGTTTCCCATGGAGTGGAGAAGCTATGGTTAAAATTTGGTGATTTAAGGATGGATAGAAATGGAGTTATGGATTTTTCTTTCCTTGATGCTCCTGCTGGGCAGAATGGGGGGAAGGGTTCTTCTCTCTTTCTTTTTCTTTTCTTTGTCTTGATTACTTGATAAGGATGCTGATATTTTGTGGTTACAGGGGGGGGGGGGGGGGGTGAGTCATCACTTTTAATGCTTAGTCATTAGACACGTGTCAAACATGCATGTGTTTGGTTAAAGTAGCTTTATTGGTTCGTTTTCCTTTCACATGAAAGATCCAAATGTTGCATCCCTCGAATTAATCCTGTTACATGTTACTTCCATGTCTATATTTAATCCTGTAAATGTTGCCTTGTTCCTCTTGAAACGATTCGAAATATTTCCAAAAAGAGCGAGTAAAACTCTACGCGATTTTCGCAGTGAATAGTAACTATTCACTATTCATTCCAACAATCGAATCCTTAAATCGACTTTAATAAAATAATAAAATTCCAAAATATGAAATCTTCAAATCCTCAATTTTAATATCTCATTTCTTGAATATAATAATATATAATTCACTGCCCGTCAAATACCACACCAAAATAAAATTTCTGAATTTCTGAATTCTGATCGTCTTTGCATTCACTTATTTACTCCGTAGATCACTGATATGACTTCGGAATATTCACACTACGTCTCGTACATAGGTGGCATGAAAAATTTTCTTAACCCTCAAAATCACTATTCATTCACCAAATTCACTATTCACTGATGCACTTAATCATAATAAGAAAAGTTTTAAATTTTTCCAAAAATTCGGGTTATTATAGTCTCCCCTCCTTAAAAGGATTCCGTCCCGGAATCAACTTAGGAATAACTGGGGGTACTTCTTTCCTATTGCACTTTCTAACTCCCAGGTGGATTCTTCCACCTCTTGTTTTTCCACAAACCTCTCACTATCTTGGCAACCTCGTCACTTAGCACTTGCTCTTTTCTATCCGTGATTTCCACAGGTTGTTCTTTGTAAGTCAGACCAGGTTGTATCTCTACCTACTCGTACTCTAACATATGCCGGGCATCTATAGTATACTGACGTAGCATTGACACATGAACCCCGTTATGACCATTCTACAAGTTTTTTTTTTTTTTTTGGGGGGTAAGGCTGGCTCGTAGGCCACCTTCCTGACGCGTTTTAAAATCTCAGATGGCCCAATGAATCTCGGGCTCAACTTCCCTTTCTTTTCAAATCTCATTAATTTTTCCCATGGAGATACCTTTAGCATCACGAATCTCTAACCTCATATTCTCTATCTTGTTTGTACAGAAATACACTAGTATAAACTTGTTTGTCATTCATCAACTTGCCATTTAGCTTATCAATAGCAGTACTATCTCTATACTCGCGGGCTTAGTCCGCATACTTTCTCTGTCTGTCTTGGTTGTCACCAGCCGCTTGTTGGTGAAATCTTTTGTCCTTCTAGTTTGTTGGACTAACTTGGGTGTTGTGTAAAATCTCATCCTTTAATTCCCGATCATTCGGAATCCATCTCTGTCTCATTTTGATTAAGGGTATCGGCCACCACATTGGCCTTCCCCGGATGGTAGTGTATCTTACAGTCATAATCCTAGGTCAATTCTTGCCATTTCTCCATCTCATGCTATCTACTATCACGGGTAATTCAAAGCCAATTCATTACATTTCATAAAATTTGTGGGTACATTAGTCAACCCAAAATAACCTCGCTGAAAACTCAAAGTGTCTATTCCTAGTACGAATCGCAGTCTTGGGTATATCCTCGGATTTAACTTCCAACTGGTGATATCCAGTTCTGGAATAAATTTGGAAATACACAGCGTCTTTCAGCTGGTCAAACAATCATCTATCTTAGGTAACGAGTACCTATTCTTAATGGTAATTCTTGCTCAACTCTTTATAGTCGATACACAATCTCCTACTACCATCTTTCTTTCTTACGAACAACACCGGGGCTCCCCACGGTGATACACTGGGTCTACCATACCCTTATACAACAACTCTTGTAACTGAGTCACTAACCCCTTTCATTCCCACTATACCCTGAATACTCGGTATTCATTCTCATGTCATCCAAATCGATATCTGGTAGCTCATTAAAACCTTGTACAATCTCCCAAAACCATTGTAGTTCCGTTTATACTTGGTATCTTTTTTCTTGGCGTCAACCATAAGAGCTAATTAAGCCTCGTATCTCTGGCGTAATAGTTTCTTAGTCTGAACTATATTCAAGAATCTCTGAATCTGTCTCCATTCTTTATTTATTACTCTCTCTCCCTTACAATCAGTCTGGGCTCCATTGGGTGTCAACCAACCCATTCTTATTATAATATCAACTTCTCCCAACTTGAAAGGAATCAGGTCTATCAAAAGTGTCGACCTCATATTTCTAATTCACAACATGGATGTACCAGTCTTATGGGAAAATCCCTCGATTGACTATTTCTACTTGTAATTATTCCCTTAGTGGCTCGGCCTTAAGGTTTAATTGTCATGCAACTTCTTGATATACAACGATACATTAGCTCTGTCTAAATAGTATAGAAGGGCACCTGCTATTTAAAGGTCCTGACAGTGGGCTGCTTGTTGGAGGTAGCCCTGGTTGAAACCTGCTGGATTTCTTTTCTTCTGTGTTCACAAACTCCGGAACAAACCTCGATAATTCAGAAAACTTGGCCTCATACTGGGTCACAGTCATGGTTCCTTGTTTTAACTCTTTAACGTTCATTTTCATCCGGGTCTCCATATATTTTCGAAAATTATTCCTCTAGAACAACACACGCTGCACCTCTCCCAAGTCACAATACCAGCTCCCTCTGACTCCATCGTCAGTACTTATCTTGCTAACCCAGAGGTAGTGTCCATTCGTAAACAACTCCTCCAAAATCTCAATCTCACTATAGGGCATCTATCTAACACCGTTGTCACTGAAGTTCACGGCACATCGCTATTTCTTTCACATATATCGATTGACACGCTTTCCATTATCATAATATCCTTGGGAGAATAAACCAATTTCATCGATATGTTCACTAACATTCTATTCGTCTTAGGGATTCGCTCATGTCATAGGCGATTTCGTTGCGAATCTAATTCCTATCAGCGAATTCTGACTTATTTGACCTGGTTGGCCTCCCCTTGAAATTCAATAAGGATAACAAAAATTATGGGGCCTTGAAAGATAGCTCCCATTTCAAAGGAAATGTCACACATTGGTGATCATAAGGTTATGAGTTTTAAGGTAACCTTATTGGAGGTAAGAGAATTTTACCGAGAGATCAATATGATCATAAGAACTCAACGTTGTGTGCCTCAATTGAGACATTACTAAAGGTAATTAGCCTTCTTGTATTTCACAACTTACAAGTGATGGCGTCCCATCAGACTTCTATCACACAGACAGATAGTCCTTGTAGCCCCTATAAGTATAGGGTTGTTCGTCTCAGTGGAAGTTGAAAAGTATGAAAGCAATTCGAGATCAATTTAATGATTATCGCCTTTCGACAATATTTCTCAGAGGAATACCTTGGATTAAAATTGAACATATTCCAAAGGTGCGATTTACAAGAAAAGGATAGCCATAAAGATACTGGTATTCAACAAACAAGTGGTGAGGTATCACCATAGGGTCATTCATTATTTGAAGAAAAGTGAAAGCTTAAATAACATTATTTGGTAGGGCTTCGAAAGCCTGAAAGTAGGCATTGTGATAGCCTCTGGCACAATTGAAACTGAATATGGTTTAACACAAGTGTTATAAGACAACTTCGAAGAGGGAATATACCCTTTATCAGAATTCTTTCCTGGAGAGAGGTCAAGATAGATCATAGATTGGGGAGATACCCCACATAATTTGCAAATGGGGAGGGTACTACCAAGGTCTCTATGGATGCCTTTTATGTCGGCTCCTCTAATGGATAATCGTTCCATTCCAAAGCTTTTCTTCCCCATGCACACCCTAAGGTGCTCGATACTTACGTTATTGCCGACTCATAATAGTCGCTAAGGATTCAACCATCAACATTTGCAATCGCAGGGAATTCTATTCGACTAGGCGCAAACATCTCAAGTAAGCGTTCTGTTCTATAAGAAGACTTCGATACCGTTGTCGCCCATAGCAATGACAATTCCTCATGTCGACTGGGCGGTACTCCGGAAGATCGTTAGAACCTACAGGCTTAAATCCGGTTTCTATTTCACTCATCCTTATACCCAATATTCCTTCTCCCATATCAATCCCGTGTGCTACCTAAGCTTAACACTTTGGCACAATAGCCTTTTCATTTAAGTCAATCCCGGAATTTCTCAGTCCGTCTTGGTCCTTAAATATATTTCGCCTTTTCCGTCCAATCCCAACTTCATCATTTTATCTCTACAATCAGTTGTAGCAATCAGGGTCTGTCCACCAACCCATATAACGGCTATCTTACCCAATCCACAGGGTTCGCTCTAATTTCCACTCTCTTTGGTGACATCCTCTAGTAATCAGAAAGACAAGGTTTGCCAAATTTGCTGAATTTCTTTCCAAAAATCAGGGAAATTTGATCAATCTATTTACCTACTAGTAATGCTCGGATCTGATTTCCGACCTTTCTGTTATATCCTCATAATTCCTTCCTGGTTTCCTGAGGGTGGTAAATCTCGTTCTCGATTCCGTCTTAGCGTGCTTGTCTTACAATAACATTTGCATGGTACATATACCCAAAATTTCCCTTGAGATAATAAAATCCCCCAATGATGTAATAAATACTCTTTCCAGTGGAATCGCTGGTCGTGGGGGATTGAAACCTCATAGCCAAAGCAATTCCTTTCACTATACTAGGCAACTAAGTACCCTTAATCGTTCGTGAAAATCTGGACATCTTGGTTCTTACGTATGCCGCCTCCTTATGGGCAACTATAACCGACTACGAGTAACAGGTTTCGCTCAAGTCGAATCAATCCACTGATACTGGCTATACTGCCTCCACCTCTTCTGCTTTGGAGACTCTACTCCATTTTCTTTGTCATATCTCTTGATGAATCATAACGATCCGAAACTCTCGTATCGGCACTTATTTGACCTCCGAAGGTTCGTCCGGTCCTATTGTACGACCTCAAGTAACATACTACATCTTTATCAATCAACACGTCCTCTACAAGATTCTTTCCTTGACCCACTATGGGGTCTTCCTCTGGATCCTCCTATTGATCTTCCTTTATCGGGTCTCCGTCCATTTCAAGGAACGCATCATCAAATGCCTACTCGAAGGCCTCGGGATCTGGTATCTCGGAATCCCATCCATCTATAACTCATATGAATCGAGGTGACTAACCATGAAGTCCTAAGTACGGTTTCCCAAAAGAAGTCCCCTTTCGGGCTTCATCTTAAACAGTCAGGGTCATGTCCTCTAACCCGACTACGAACTCAATTTGAGCTCTAGATGTTCTTATCATTATTAAGGGTATTGTAAGACTCGATCTCCTATCGTTTCTGAGGACTGTAACCTAATGATCTGATACCATCTCTGTAACAGCCCCAAATCCGGGGTCAGGGATTTAGGGTTGTCACAATCCATGTACTCCTTGCCTTACCTGTATTACTCACACCATTCATAATTCACCTGCTCATGACCCCACAATATATGTCACACACACACATAGGTTAGAGTCTCAGAAACGACACAATACAACAACTGCGGAATAAATAATTTTTATTACAATACCCAAATGTCTTTTGAATCTGTCACTGATACAATTTCTAAGTAATGTTACATTACCTACTTAACCTTCTGATGCTCACAATCCTCTCCTACCATTCATATCTATACATAAGTTGAATACCAAAAGCTGTAGCCTGATTCGATTGGTTCGTACTACTCTCAGGATCACTGCTAGAAACTGTTTATGGAAACGCCTTGCGAGGTATGTGCCGTCCCATTGGCATCCTGCTTCGCTGCTATATAATATATATAAAATAATAGCAAGAGTGAGCGATAGCTCAGCAAGGTAATGAAAGTATGGCATAATTCTGCCCTTAATTCAACCCAGAAATAAAGCGGGTATAAGACAATAATTTGTCAAAATATCTCAATACTGAAATCATTTCCTTATCGGAATCTATTCCAAAAATAGTATCATTGTTGTATTTCAAATATCATTCTCATAATATTCTGCAACTTTCGATATTCATACTATGAACCAAGTTCTAGTATAATATAAGAGATGAAATAACAAGGTAACTCAGTATACCCTTTCCGTAAAATATCTGCTATATAAAATATAAGCAGACTATCAACATATAACTTGAAAGATGAAGTTATAAGGAAAATTCAAATATCATCTTTCATATCAAACATTTACCTCATATCGTAATTTGGAAATAAAGGCAATGTAAAATATTTCCAATCCATTTTCTAAACTCATCTGATTCCATATATCTTTTTCATAAAATCAAATACCTTTTTGTAATCTCATATGCTTTCTGATAACTCATATGCTTGTATAAACTTGAATAAGCTTGCGTAAACTTTCTTTCTCTGAAAACTTGCATAAAACTGAATAACTTGAGTAAACTTTCTTTTTCTGAAAACTTGCATAACACATGCTCTTTCATGCATGGAGATTCTGGGCGCCGAGGATACCCCTACGATGATCAGTCGCAAGATGTATCCCCCTGGTCTTTTTCTACGTAGAAGGGAAGATAATCAGTCTCACACCGACTTACCTCCCCGCCAATCGGTTGTAGGTAGGAAGAACAGACCCGTTCATAGTCCGTCGGCCTGTTACTCTCCTCTTATCCTACGGTCGGGCACTTACTGATAAACTAAGGGAAGAACAGGCCCGTTCATAGTCCATCGGCCTTATTGTAATTCCCTTAGGGGATCGGCGCTACTCAGTCCCTTACATATTCTCCAAGTTCGAGTAAATCCATAACCCTGAAACATAAAGTTCCTTTCCCTTTTTCCCCAAGTATACAACTCCACAAAGTAGTCAAATCTGGTTGGAAAGGAAAATTCACCCATATTTCCCAAGCTGACGCTTGTTAATGGATACAACTGATTCCACTGATCTTACTCCTCGAGTCTTGAGGAAGTAATCAAAATCATTTTGATGGTAGCATACAAAGCTGTTAAAATAATAGTTTCAGAAAGATTTAGGACCGGGCAGTCCACTTGAAACGAACATAAAATCTTGAGAAAGGTCCCATGCATCTTTGTAGTTTGAGCGAACATTTAAGTCTTCCTGAATATAGACTTAAAAGGGAAATAGTTTTGGGAACCTTCTCTAATTATATTTCTAATTGACTGAATAAACTTTATTAGTTATCTAGGGTTAAGGAATAGTTTTCACAAAATACTTCCTTAAGAAGTAGGGCTTTAAATAATTAATGAAAACTATATTTAATAAAGAATATTTATTTAGAAGACATTTCCAAATACTTCCTTAACGAAAGAATGGATAATAAATTATAATAGTATAATAATATAACCCTAGATAGCAACTGATACCATTCCCGGTCCGTAGTATAAATACGAAGTATATACCCCCTACTGAGGGTTTTTCTTAACAGATCGGCATATAAATATTGCCATAACCATAGCTTATAAGTTCAACTTATACTAACAACTCTTACTTAGCATCATAAATATCGTTTCGAAATCATGAACACATAGCATATATATCTCAAAATCTTTTATTTATCACCACAACAGTTTATAAAGGTATAGGTTTGAAAACTTGCATCTAGTATATGCATATATCAGAATATGGTACTTTAAAATACAGCATGTAATGAGAAAACTTGCCTGATGCTCGAGAAGTGATAGGGGTTCGCGACGATGCCGGACAATCTAGACAAAGTCAAAGCAAACGCACGATTAATCCCCTGGATAATCCACTTGTACTCAATGCTTAAACACGTAAGCGAAACACAACCAAGGAATTACTAGCTCGTTATAGGCTCATACTAAGTCCACGTTTAGTCGACAATTACTTAAGTCGTAGGTTTAGTCCGAAATCGATCCTCGAATACAAGTTATACTTAACCATTTACAACATTGGTTTCTAAGTCATGTTCTTAGTGGTTTTCACTTGCGCGACCTCGGCTAAAACATTTTTATAAAATCGAAAAATAATCTTTTTAATCCGAATATTTTTCGTGAGCCTTCCTAACTGTCTCTAGTATTATTCCTCAAAGTTTCACATTTTAATATGGCTTCTAAGTGGTCCAAATATAGCCTCAAAGTGACTGACCAGAGATGGGTTGTTCCTCCGAACGACGTTTACTAAAACTCACTTTTCTCTTAAACCGTAAATCGGATTAACATGATTCTTGCGCTCACGTAAACTAGAAACAAGGCTCTACACACTCATGTTTATCATTGACCCAAAAGAGGCAGTTAAGCTTTCGGATTCTAGGCAGTTTATAGAGTTACCAAAAATTGGGCATTACGACGACTTAAAATCGAATAATCCAATTTTGTCACAACAAACCAAGCCACACCGGGCATACCATACATCCACAACCTCAACAAACAACCATCTTACACCTCTAAGATCAGTGGCGAGGCTCAATTCTAACACCCATCATTTTACACATTTACACAAAGCCAAACAATCACTAAATTACTTAATCATGATCTTAACTTTACATGAACATCAAAACTACTTCAAAACTCATATAAAACTCAAAGGTGGGTTAGGGTTTTACCTTCTTGGAAGCTCTAGCAACACTGACCAGTGGTCACAATCACTCAACAAGCCTTAGATACTCCTTACAAAGCTTAAACCTTAAGATCCAATCAAGAAAACAAGTTAACAAAATTTCGGAGTTACTATTCATCATCACTTTGTAAAATCCATATAAAATCGAAACACAAGAGTTTGGTTCTCAACTTTTTATCACACCTTCTACTCTTCAAGGGCTTTCTTTTGAGTCCTATCTCATCACCAGGGGATTCTTGAAGCTCTACTTATTGGCTTTCTAAGGTGAGTGGTCGAAACTGGAAAAGGCAGGACAGTTTCTGTTCTCCGACTTGGGGAAGCGATTTGACTAGGCTACACTCCTTTGTTGGCCATGACATTTTGAACGAATGTTTCCCATGGAGTGGAGAAGCTATGGTTAAAATTTGGTGATTTAAGGATGGATAGAAATGGAGTTATGGATTTTTCTTTCCTTGATGCTCCTGCTGGGCAGAATGGGGGGAAGGGTTCTTCTCTCTTTCTTTTTCTTTTCTTTGTCTTGATTACTTGATAAGGATGCTGATATTTTGTGGTTAGGGGGGGGGGGGGGGGGTGAGTCATCACCTTTAATGCTTAGTCATTAGACACGTGTCAAGCATGCATGTGTTTGGTTAAAGTAGTTTTATTGGTTCGTTTTCCTTTCACATGGATGATCCAAATGTTGCATCACTCGAATTAATCTTGTTACATGTTACTTCCATGTCTATATTTAATCCTGTAAATGTTGCCTTGTTCCTCTTGAAACGATTCTAAATATTTCCAAAAAGAGCGAGTAAAACTCTACGCGATTTTCGCAGTGAATAGTAATTATTCACTATTCATTCCAACAATCGAATCCTTAAATCGACTTTAATAAAATAATAAAATTCCAAAATATGAAATCCTCAATTTTAATATCTCATTTCTTGAATATTATAATATATAATTCACTGCCCGTCAAATACCACACCAAAATAAAATTTTGGAATTTCTGAATTCCGATCGTCTTTGCATTCACTTATTTACTCCGTAGATCACTGATATGACTTCGGAATATTCACACTACGTCTCGTACATAGGTGGCATGAAAAATTTTCTTAACCCTCAAAATCACTATTCATTCACCAAATTCACTATTCACTGATGCACTTAATCATAATAAGAAAAGTTTTAAATTTTTCCAAAAATTCGGGTTATTATACTTTATCACAGAACTGACTGATACTTAGAAGATTGTGCTTCAATCCTTCAACAAGAGAGATGTTTTCAATGATGACATTCCCAATTTTCAATTTACCATATCCCGTAGTGAATCCTTTGTTGTCATCTCCAAAGGTTACAATCGGGCCGGTCTTCTTAACCACCTTTGTAAGTAGGGACTCTTCACCTGTCATGTGTCTAGAACAGCCACTATCCAGAATCCACACGACCTTTGAGCTTTTAACCTTATCCTGCAATCACAGATTGATTAAGCGGACTTTGGTACCCAAACTTGTTTGGGTCCTGAAGGTTTAGATACTTTAACATGAGTAACATTCAAGTTAGTCTTACCCTGTTTGATATTCATAGTATCTGTGGATTTAGCATCAACAGTGCTTTTGCTACTATCATTCATCAACTTAAAATAAGCATGCATGATGTTGTATTTACATAGAAAACACTCTTTCTTTCCACAGGGTTCATGAAGATCAGGCATGTCAGACATGTTATGCATTGCAGAAGTATCAGTAGTTTCTACTTTAACCTTTTTACGTGCATGTGTAAGGTGTCCAGCAGAATTACAAAATAGTGCACAACTTCCTAGATGCAATGGGAGAAAATGGAACAATTTCCTGATTAACAACATTCTTTTTCCCATTCCTGTTCTTTTTAGTCTTGATAACCTTATTGCCTATCTCAGTTTTAGGTAGTTCAGTTTTTACTGATTTCCTAGGCAACTTAGTCTTTACCTCTTTTTCCTTCAATAAATCCTCCTCAAGCAATTCTTGTCTTATGAAAAGATCATCCTCATTGAACAGTGGTGGAAATGGCTTAACAAAAACAGGACAATCAACATTCTTAAGAACATGTGGAGTATTCCTTTTGACAGCTGAAGGTGTCACAGGGAATTCCACTATCTTCTTACCAGCTTTCTTGTTGTAGTCAAATCCTATTGCAGTTTTGTTCCCTATGGTCTGAGAATCAATGATCTCCTTAGCAATTAGGGTGGAATTGTTAAAAGCATTCAGTTTCAAATCTAACTCTGAAATCTGCTTCCTAAGGATAGTCTCTATCTCATCATTACACTTGACCTTGTTCTCTAAGTACATATTCTTTTGCTTAAGATCTTCTAATGTGACAACTACAAGCTCTAGTTCTTCATTCTTAGATTCTAGCTTTTTAATCTTAAGAACTAGTTTAGCATTTTCCATTTCAGATGCTAGCATTCTTGTGTGTACATTAAACAATTCTACACTTAGATCTTGCACAGTTTTCTTGTACTCAGAATTAGACATGTCAATTGTAGTTAGGATAGGTACCTGAGATAATTGTGGTGATTCCTCTGAAGAGTCAGCCATTAGTGCAACATTTACATATTCCTCCTCTTCATCCGAATCAGTATCATCCCAGTGTTTCCCTCTGCTATATAAGCTTTCCCTTTCTGCTTTCCAGACAATGCCTCCAGTTGCTGTTTCAGCTTGGCATTCTCCTTCTTCAACTCATCATAAGAATCCTTCTTCTCATAGACATCTTTCTTGTCTCTTGCTTGACGAGGCTTCCGGCATTCAGTGGCGAAATGCCCTAACTCATTGCAGTTATAGCATCTTGATTTGCTTCTATCAATCATGCCAGTCTTGTAGCCTTCCTTAAAGCCAGTCCCTGGTGAATACTTGCTCTTCTGGAATCTGTTGGTTGAGCCCTTGAACTTATACTTAGGGTTTCTCTTGAAACGAATATGACTAAACTTTGCAGCTAAGTACGCCATGGTTTTGTCTTCCATTTGCTCAAGCTCTTCTAGGGTGTAGTAATCACTTTCATCAACACCCAGATTCAAAGAATCCATTTCAGCTTCTATAATCACCTCATTTCTAGCTCTAGGGGTTTGAACCTGAATATCAGAAATGGTTGGTTCATCCACTACAAGTGTTGCTGATCTCACAAGTGCATTGTTCTTGTTGTCCACTGTCCCTGGTCCGTAGATTATCACTCGTTGTTCTTGATCCATCTCATAAGTCTTCAACTTCCCATAGATCATCTCTAATGACATTTTTGTGAAGTCAATTCTTTCCCTTATGGATGAGGACTTGTGTTCTACATGATGGGGCAGCGTCATCATGAACTTCCTGTTTGTTTCTCTCAATGGATAGGTCTTCCCTTTCATTGCCAATTCATTAAGAAGCTTAGTATATTTCTCAAAGACCTGAGTTATACTTTCTCCTGGAAGAGACCTAAAAGCTTCGTATTGAGAAGTCAGGATGTCCAATCTGTTTTCCTGCACGTCTTCAGTTCCTTCCATTATCAAATTAATGGTATCCCACATATGTTTCCCGCTTGTACAGTTCATTAACTGATAGCTCATTTCCTTGTCTGCGGAGTCTGCCAATATCAACATCAAACCTGTATCCAATCGAATCAGTTCTTTGTCAGAATCTGTGTATTCAGTGATATCCTTAGGTTGGGTGCCTTGAGGAATCCTGGTACCATCAGGAGTTGTAGATTCACTAACTGGTTTCATTGGTACAAACGGTCCGTTCTCTAATACGCCAATATACAACGGATTAGATGCCTTGATAAATAACAGCATCTTCATCTTCCACAAACCGAAATCATCTCTAGTAAACGGGGGAACTTTAATACCAGCAGTTGTCTTTGGAGCACTCATGGTTTCTGAAAATTTTAAATTGTTTAAAATTCAAGAAATTCCAATTAAATGAAAAATTTTGAAAGTTAAAAAATTTGCTTCGAATTTTCAAGCTACGTTTGATTTTGGTCTCATTCACCGGATCTGATCTGTACGTTAATCAAGTAGCTCTGATACCAATTGTTAGGTCCAAAGTATCGTAGAAGGGGGGGTTGAATACGATACCTACAAATAATTCAATTTCGTTCGCGGATAAATCATTCAGTTCAACTACGAAATCAAATACACCAAATCAAACCAAGAGTCGGGGAATATATCGTTTTATAATTATAAAGCTCGAAGGGTGCTACAATTTCTAATCCGTAGATTAGCTTCAATGAGTTTAAGGTTACACGAATTCAATACAATGATAGAAATCTGAGCAATATTAATTTCTCTGATAATCTCTCTGGCTCAAACTCTCTCCTTGTAAATTCTTCTGTGTTCTGCCTTAACTGAGGAAGACACTGCCTCTCTCTTAGTAATTGTAGTCTTTTGTTTTTGAAAACTATCGAACCAAAACCAAAAGAATTAATCTTGGCCGTCCAATTTTCAATCAACCTGACAAAACAAATACTTTCCACCTGCTCCTCTAAATTGAAAACTATCGAATGGTTAAAGTTAATATTCCATTCGATGGTTTTTAATAAAAACTATCGAATGAAACATTAACTTATATTAGTTTTCAATAACTCATATTCGATGGTTTTCTAAATAGAAAAACCATCGAATACTTTTCTTGTCCTTGTCCTTTTAGAAAAGCTTCTGTGCTCCAGGGTGTTTAAGTTTTAGACTGTATCAATTTCTTCTGAGACGATAAAACAACTTGATCTTTTTAAGTGCCGTCAACTAGTGCAACTGGTCTGGTTCACAGATGAATAGCACTTGATCAATTCTTCTATGTCTTCGATTCAATGTTGTTGATAAGTCCTTTGTCGATCTGGTTGCTTCAAATAAATCACTGGAATCCTGTGGTACTAACCCTAAATCATTCACATACGTCTGTAGTCTTGAAAGTCTTGTTTCTTTTGATGTCACTGAGGCTTGAACATTTTCATGAACTTCTTTCCGTGACCTGTTTACGGACTTCAAGAATACATACCATATTTTGATTTTTTGAGTTTACCTTTTCTTCTTTGATTCTGGATTCCTGTGCTTTTGTTTATATTATTGTCTGTCTTGTCCTTTATTGAGTTGCAGTTATCTCTTTTACATCTTATGTTACATTATGCTTTACACTAAGCTAATGCAGAGTAAGTTTGAAATGAGTATGATGGGTGAGCTGAAGTTCTTTCTTGGATTGCAAGTAAGTCAAAGGTCAAATGGTATATTTATTTGTCAATCCAAGTATCTCAAAGAACTCCTCAAGAAATACCACATGGAGGATTCAGCATCAGCAAGGACTCCATCTTCAACAGCTGTCAAACTTGGAGCTTGTGATAACTCTATCAAGGTAGATGTTACAAGCTACAGAGGTATGATTGGCTCCTTACTCTATCTTACTGCAAGTAGACCAGATATTATGTATGCTACATGCTTGTGTGCAAGGTTCCAAGCAGACCCTAGAGATTTACATCTCGTTGCTGTTAAAAGAATCTTAAGATATCTTAAGGGTACACCTAATTTAAGTATTTGGTACCCTAAAGATTCTGGTTTTAATCTTATTGGATATACAGATTCTGATTATGCGGGTAGTGTTGTTGATAGAAAGAGTACCTCTGGGAGTTGTCAATTCCTAGGAGGTAGATTGATTTCCTGGTATAGCAAGAAACAGCAAATAGTTTCCAATTCAACAGCAGAAGCTGAATATATTGCTGCTGGAAGCTGCTGTGCTCAGATCCTATGGATAAGGAATCAATTGAAGGACTATGGCTTTGTATTAGACAAAATCCCTATTTTATGTGATAATACAAGTGCCATAGCAATCTCCAACAACCCTGTTCAGCACTCGAGAACGAAGCACATTGATATCATGTATCATTTTATCAGAGAGCATGTCATGAATGCAACTGTGGAGTTACATTTTGTACCCAGAGAATAACAAACTGCAGATATATTCACTAAATCTCTTGACGAATCCACATTTACCAAGTTAGTTGGTAAGTTGGGTATGTTGAACAGTCTTAGTGATTAACAATATCTCTGTCATGTTTGTTCTTTTCAAAAATCATTTTTCTCTTGTTGATATTAAGTGATATTCATTGCCTATTCTCACTTGTTTTTTAAAAGCTTGTTAATTTAAATGTTTCTGAATAATATTTTTTCTTTAAAAATATTTTTCTCATATTTTTTAAGTGGAGAAATGTAATTATTTAGAATTATTTAGATGAGTTTCAGATTGTATATATTGTTGTTTAAATTTTTCTGCAGGTTTATATTAATTTAATACACTTCTATATTTTTCTACATATTTTTCAAGAATTTATAGATTTTTCTATGAATTTTTCTAGACTTATAAATATTTTTTTATGCATTTTTTAATATTTTTCTGTGCATTTTCTGTAATTAAAGTAATTTTTCTAAGTATTTCACTAAGTCTTCCCAATTTTTATACTAGGAAGACTACCGCGAAGACTTAGATTAATTTCTTTTTATTTTTTCCTTTTTATTTTAAGTCTTTCTCTAAGTCTTCCCAGTTTTTATACTAGGAAGACTATCAGGAAGACTTACCTTTTATTTATTTATTTTCGTTTTTTTCTGTTTTGTTTTTTAGAAGACAATCTGGTTTGTACTAGGAAGACTACCGGGAAGACTATCCTAAGTCTTCCCGATTGTCTTCCCAAGTCTTTTTTCTTAAAAACTCTTCAGTTGTCTTCTTTTCTGTTTTTTATTCAAGTTATACACATATAAATACTTACACACGCACGGTTTGTTCATATTTCAATTCCTTATCAGTTTTCCCCCCATTCAAATTCTCATATCCAGTCAGAATCATTGCTCACGTTCTTACTTAGCAAATCCTTTCGATTCTTTCGAAAAACAAACAGACTTAGTCGAAACTCTGTCAAAATTTCTTTGTTTTCGATTCTTGTGTGTTTAAGTGTTTAAAATTTTGAATTGATTGTGATTCTGCCAAGGATATTGTAGTGGTCTCGGATTTGTGTGTGTTTGAGAATCATTTACCTGTTTTTTTCTTGATTTCAAAGTGTTAAGTTCGAATTTAGGATTATAAAAATTAATATTAATTAATTTTTGGTAAAATTTTGATTTTGTGAATTTTAATTAATTTTGATTAATTCTAAAAATCCCTAAAATTCGAATTTTATTTTAAATTAATTAAAATTTCTTGTTTTTCAAATGGATCCTAATTTTGAACTTGTTTTAAACAATTATGTTGGGTATTTTGATCCGTCTAAGTGTAAGGTTGAACAATTTAAACCATGGATTCAGTTTTTGAATAGCCAGACTTGTGTTAGTCATGCTATTTGTGCATCTGCTCTTTTAAAAATTGATCTGTTGCGTTTTCTTTGTTCTATTGTTGTTATTGCTGAGGATTCAAAATCTTTTACGTTCACTATTTTAAACCAACAATATACAGTCACTTTAGAATTTTTTTGTGATGTGTTACAGTTTCCCAAGGACAGGTTTGATCCCTTACCCTCTGATGATGAGTTATCACAGTTCTTTGTATTCATTATCAGGGTCCCCTATAAATGGTTAAATTGTCAAAAAGTTTTCTTGTTAGGGAGTGGGATCTGTTCTTTGATACAATAGCAAGAGTATTTGGTAATTGCACAAAGACAAATTTTCATGGCATTACCAGTTTAAATCTATTTATTGCTTATGCTATTGTATTTGGTCGTAGATTAAACTTTGGTGAGATTTTGTGGAATGTTATGATCAACAGGCTTGCTCACTCTATGAGAGATTTGGATAATCATGTGAAAGTGAAGTGTTGGTACCCTCGCTTTCTCACTCTTATCATAAATCATCTACTTGCTGCTGAGCAGGTAGAACTGTTTAGGAATGCTAGATTTGAAACCTCCCAAACCACTGATTCTAAATTCTACACCAGACTGGACTGCTCACTCAAATTTCTATCCACACATGTTCTTGTTTCACCATTGATGAGTCAATTTATTAATCTTCCAATCTTTGGTGAACAAGTTCCTCAGCCACATGCAGTTCCACTACAGGTAGTTATTCCTAACCCTGGATCTTCTTCTTCTGGTACTTTAATTGAAACCCAAGTGGTTGGTAGGGCTGACCAAGAGGTTGTAGAACCGCAATCTCTAACACAGGTCATAAAGCCAAACAGAGAGCCAAACACATCTAACCAACAACCTGAGCTTAATGTACAAACCAGTCAAAGAAGTGTTAGTGAAATAGCTACAATGAGTGTTCCCACAGCTCTGTCTCCACCTCTAAAGAAAAGAAAAACCTACAGGGAGGCATCTGTAAGCCCATATGTATCCTCTCAACAGGATATGGACATTGATATGGCCACTGAACAGTCTCTGGAGACATCCTCTCAACAGGATGAATCTATTGAAATTCGCCATAGGGCCATGACATCTTGTAATGAGTCAAGCACACTCCCATTACTCACAATGGGAGAAGATATCCAAATAGATGAAACTCAGGAGACTATGCTAGGAGGGCACGTTGACTTTGATACAGTACCTACCATAGTTACGGTAAAAGTGCTTTCACAGGCATCAGAGGGAAATTCTGATTCTTCGCCACCTCTAATAGAATCATTTTCTCCCCTCCCAGAGGGAACATCTCTGGCTCCCTTAAGGGATATTTCACTCACAGTTTACACCGGTGAAAGTGAAAGGCAACCAGGTGAGTCTGTCACTGAAGCAATTCAGTTTACAATGTCAAATATTTTGACAGCCTCAACCAGGGATTGGGAATTACGAACTCCCAATGCACCACCACTGACCTCTCTAGAAGGGGCTAGGGTGATTTCTTATGCAGGTACATCATCTGAGAACTTGGAGAGACAGTTAGTTGTGAGAGATGAGAGTCAAACAAAGAGTGATACACAAGCACGTGAGTTGAGTGAAACACCACTGAGAGAAATTGAAGTGAGTTCACACACTGACACAAACACTGCTTTGTTGTTAACCCAACTAGCTGCTCTACAGAAACAGTTACAAGAAACCCAGGCTGAAAACAACCTTCTCAAAGCACAAGTGGTTGAACAATCTTCCACCTCTGTAACTAATCAGCTGGGTACTATCAAGGATGATTTGGAAGGATTGAAGAGTACTCTGCTCCCGAAGCTGAATTCCATCCAACAATCTCAAGTACTAGTGGCTTCAGACATTTCTAATCTTACAACGTCAAATGCTCAGATATCAGAAAGTGTCAAGGAGATTGCTGCCATTTCTACCAAGGTGGACTTTATTCTGCAAACAGCTGATGAAAATCAAACGTTTAATGAAGAAAGAATGTCAAGGATAGAAGGAGGAATGTTGTAACACCCCAAGATCCGGGGTCAGGAATCTGGGTTGTCACGCTCCATCAATTATACAATACCTGCATTACTCACAACATTCTAATAATACAACTCCAAAGACCCCAATCACTTACGCACACACACACAAGTTATAGCCTTGAAAATGAGCAACAATAAGTAACACTTGTTATTACAAACCAAATGTACTATCCAGGACCTCATCTGTTATTTACAACCTCTGCCTGAAGTTACAATAATAGACCTCACAATTCTATACAAGGTTTAGAAATACAAACCCACTCAAAATAATTCTCACTAATTCAAGCTGCAACTATTCTGCTCACACCGACAGTATCCATCCTGCATCAACTAACTCCAGGGTGGTCTCTCCATTCCCTTGCTCTCGTAACACGAGGTAGATTCGGCAATGTTTTCCTCATGCTGAAATATTTAATAAAGCAAGAATGAGCTAATAGTGCTCAGCAAGAAATCTATCCCAGTTTAAATCTTTAAACCTTTTTGGAAGATAATCCAAATGGGATCAAAGTTTTTAACACTACTAGGGTCTAACCCCAAAATAGTATACCGTTCAAAACACCGTATGACTTATAATCATACTTATATACTCTTCGTAATCATTTTGGAAATCCTTGGTATCAGTACGATAAACCAAGACTCAAAACATATCTTTTTAAAATAGATATCAAATATTGGAATCAAGGCTTAAAGCCTATTCATTGATTCAAAACACTATATAGTTCGAAAATATCTTTGTAACCACATGTTATGCCTTTAACGGATAAGAGACTAGTATAACATAAAAGATGAAGTTACGAGGAAAATTAATATAATGTTTCCGTAACCCAAAATCCACTTATGCATATATAATCTGAGTAAGGTTTTATCAGAGTCATAACCCATAAAATAAAAGATGAAGTTGCAAGGATTTATTGCAACTTCATTTCCTTTGAACACTTTTCGACCCCCTGTCAACATGATCGGTTTTTCTCCCCAATACATGTTACAGGAATATTCCAAAATTGGATGATGAACTAATACGGGAGTTGCTACCGCGCCCGTTGTACCAACCTTACTATGATAAGTAGCAGGTCGTACAACAAAAATATGTTTTCTACATGTAGATGGAAGAATCACGACGGCCTGACATTGTCTACCGCCTTCCGGGATCTCCCGGCCCATTTGGGGCAATAAAATGGATGGGTCGGCGCAACTAGACCACTTACACCACTCCTAGTTCAGATGAAATCCATGACTCTGAAACGTAAAGATCGTCCTCCTTTCCCCAAGTGTAATACTTGTTGACACGACTCCACTAAGTAGTTATATCTAGGTTGGAAAGGAAGATTCTCCAATATTTCCCAAGCGATGCTTGTTAATGGATATCGACTTGTTCCATCAATTTACCCCTCGATCGTTGAGGTGGTAACACAACATTTGACTTGCAGCAATTAAATTGATCCGAGAAAATATCTGTCCCTTGACAGTTTTGAGTTGAGAGTTTAAAAAGAGTAGCAGTCACTTAAATCAGGTTTCCCATATTTTTGATAGTTGAGCGAGCATTTAAATCCTCTTAAAAGACAGATTTAAATGGAAAAACAGTGTTTTGGTAACCTTCTTTTGATTTAACAATAATTAATAATACGGCTTAGAGTATCCTTCATAATTATTGAAGGTCGAGGATTAACTTTAAATAACATTTCTCATTTTTAAAACTTGTTAAAAGTATTTAATAAATAACCGAATAATATTTATCAAATAAGTAAACCTTAAACGAATCTTTGAAAATAATATTCCTTAAGTAAATAATGATTAAATGAATATTCAAAAATAATACTCATTAAATAAATAAGGATTAAATGAATATTCAAAATAATATCCATTAAATGAATAAACCTCAAATGAATATTCAAAAATAATATTCTTCAAATAAATAACCTCAAATGAATATTCAAAATAATATTCTTCAAATAAATAATCTCAAATGAATATTCAAAAATAATATTTTTCAAATACATAACCTCAAATGAATATTCAAAAATAATATTCTTCAAATAAATAACCTCAAATGAATATTCAAAAATAATATTCTTCAAATAAATAACCTCAAATGAATATTCAAAAATAATATTCTTCAAATAAATAACCTCAAATGAATATTCAAAAATAATATTCATTAATCAAATAAACCATAAATGAATATTCAAAAATAATATTCATTAAATAAATAAACCTCAAATGAATATTCAAAATAATATTCATTAATCAAATAATCATCGAATAATAGTTGCCCGATATCTTCATCGGAAAATAATCCTTAATATATCCAGAAAATATAATTACTACCGATCTAAAGAAAATCACACGCCCTTATCCTAGGGCATTTATAAAAACCGGACTTATAGCTGATATCCCATATCTAACTTATAAGCCCCAACATCAAGTCATAACCTCAAGTATTGCTATATATATCAGTTCGAAAACAAGTATGCAATTTATATATCGCATTTGCATATCATATATGAAAACAGTTATTATCACAACAACAGTAGTATAGGTTTCAAAAACTTGCCTGGAAATCCCGAAGTAGCAATAAGTCTCAGGTTGGTCCAGTAATCTAGAATCAACACAAGGTTCAAGATTAATAACTTAAACGCTTTCACCATACTAAGTATATACTAACTCAAGTACAAGTCCATTTTCAAGTTAACTCCTTAAGATCCTCTACTCGAGCATGCTCGCTCACGCATTTTTATAAAATTGAGATTTAATCCTTTTAGCACGAAATCTTTTCGAGGGTCTTCCTAAACGTACCTATCATGTTAACACAAAGTTTCACATTCCAATAAGTCGCTTAAGGGGTTTGATCACTATCTCAAAGTTCATGCATTGAACCACTTAGTTACGCGAAACCGCTTTCATTGAAACGGGCATTTCTCTTAAACCGTAAATCATAACGACACGATTCTTTCGCTAAAACAATCTTGGAAACAAGGCCTACCTGTTCATGGTCAGAAACTTCATGTTCATGCCTTTTAATGTAACCGTGATTTCTGCCTAAACGATCTAAGGAAATTTCGGCATGGTAACGGCGCTTATACGCGATTCTCGTGTTTTTAAACACTTCAAACAACCACCAATCAACAATCAACCAACCAAACCAACAACCATTATACTTCATCAACACATCCAAAACAGCCCCTAAACATTATCATACACTAAATCAAGCTTCACAAAATCACTCATCCTCAAATCGAACATAAGATTCACGGATTTTAACGATAACACGAATAACGACTCTAATCATTATTTCAATCATAAAACTCATATAAACAAAAAGGGGCAGAGGTTTTTATACCTTCCTTAGAGCTTGAGAGACATTAACAATCACTTATAACCTCTAATCAAGCCATGGGTGATCCTTGGAAAGCCTAGAGTTTAAGATCAAAGAAGTTAGTTCTTGAAATCACTATTCATCCTCATCTTGTAAAATCCATAACAAATCGAAAAATAAGAGTTTGGTGCTAAGATTTTTACCAGACCTTGTTATCTTCATAAGATTTCTTTTGAGTTATAGATCATCAAATTTAAAGCTTCCTAGCTAGGGTTTTGAGCCCCATCTTTCCGCTGGACAGAAACTGGACAGATTGGGTTCTCCAACTTAGGGAAGGGATTTGGCTAGGCTACACTCCTTTGTTGACCATGAAATTTTGAACGAATGTTACCCATGGAGTGGAGAAGCTATGGTAAAAATTTGGTGATTTTAGGACAAGTAGATTTGTAGTTATGAATTTTTCTTTTCTCCTTGTGCAAGCTGAGCAGAAATTTGGGAAGAAAATGGGGGAGAGTTCTTTCTTTTTGCCTTGGTTACTATTTGATAAAGATGAGATATTTTGTAGTTTAAATGGTGAGTCATGGCTTATTGCCTTGTCATTGGACACATGTCGGACATGCATGAGTTTGGATAAAGTAGCTTTACTGGTTTGCTTTACTGGTTTGTTTCCTTTCACATGGATGATCCAAATGTTGTATTCCTCGAATTAATCTTGTTACATGTTACTTCCATGCCTATATTTAATCCCGTAAGTGTCCCGTTGTTCCGTCTCCGTTTAATCGCGTAGAATGTTTGCAGGGTTCCTTAAGTGTTCTATCGAAGTAGTTTACCGTAAACGTTTTTGATATTACTAATTCTTTTATTAAATCCATATCCATGGAATTGATAATTTAATCTTCCAATATTCTCAAATGATGATTAATCCGTCCGTTATTGGTGAAATTTCGGAGAAAACAGAAAATGCTATTCTTCTGATTCTGACAGCTTTTGCATTCCTTCATTTTCATAGTAGATCACTAATACGACTTTGAAAGTTTATTATATTGTCCCGTATATAGTGTGGTCTGAAAAACTTTTTAAACGAAAAAAATTACTATTCATCAGGATTTTACTATTCATCAAATAAAAAAAAATTAACTAAGTCCAAAATTTGGGGTTATTACAGTCTCCCCTCCTTAAAAGGATTCCGTCCCGGAATCTAAGAAAATAGTCGAGGTTACTTCTTCGATATAGAAATCTTCAATATAGAAATCTCCAGTTTCCAGGTTGACTCTTCAACCCTCTGGTCTCATTACAACTCTTACTCATTCCGGTCTGTGATATCTACCGGACACTTTATATAAGCCAATTCTGGCTATGTTCATATACACCCATTTTCTATCAACATTCGATTATTCTTGCAATCGGCGGTACAACACTTACCGTAACTTCGGTTGTCTGAAATGTTTCTTTCGGTCTGCGGATCCTACGTAGTACTCGCACTCAATCTCGTTGCCAAACATGTTTGGAAAACTCCTCCCGAATCGGGAGTTCCATCATTGGTTCTTATCTGACACGATGGTGACTGGAACTCCACGTCACCCAACTATCTCTTTCGTAACTCTTCGGTTAACGATCTCTTGCTGATAACAAAATATGAGTAGACTCATTTGATCCATCAATTATAGCTCAATTGACGTCATGGTCCGACTTGATTCTTGTTGATCCTATCACAGAATCCATTATAGTAAAATTACATTCCTAATCAGGAATCTCTATTAACTGTGATAGTCAACTAGGTCTTTGTTCTGCCTTCATTTTCTGACATATCCAATATTTGTTTACCAATCGATAAATCCTTTTACTTATTCGACCACTTATAACATTTCCTTAACTTTCTTTACCTTTTTGTACTCTCGGTGTAGCTGTCTCTTTATGACAGATCTTTATTCCTTAATTCTTTCTGGCTCATTCAGGACCTTTAAATAATCCTTTATGTTCTCGTGACTTCAAACTTCATCCTTTCAGTTCTTCTTATTAGTCATTCCGAAGATTTAGCATCTTTCATTTCTTGAACATTTGGAATCTCAACTTGGTAAAATATACCTTATGATTCCTGGAAATTTTCTCACATTTCTCGATCCATTCATCTTTTTCAGTCTTTCGAGTAAGTCTGGTCAGTGGGGCTGCTATCTTAGCAAAATCTTGTACACATCTTCGGTAATATCCGACTAAATCCACAAAATTACTCACCTCGGTTGGTGTGGTTGGTCTTTCCTAGTTTGAAACGTCTCCTATCTTTGCAGGGTCAACTAGTACTCCTTTACTGTTGACCACATGTCCTAAAATTGTACTTCCTTTAGCCAAAACTCGCACTTTGAGAACTTGGCATATAACTTTTCTCTCCTCAGTGCTTCTAACACAATCCTCAAATGTTCTGCATGTCCTTCCTCGGTCTTTGAGGTAAACCTAAATATTGCTGATGTCACTATGACATACTTATCCAAATACTTCTTGAAAAGTCTATTCATCACGTCCATGAAAGCTGCAAGGGCATTCGTCAGCCCAAACGACATTACTAAAAACTCGTAGTGTCCATACTTGGTGCGAAACGCAGTCTTGGGTACGTTCTCAGGCTTAACATTCAATCGGGGGTATCCAGTTCTCAATCAATATTCGAGAATTTAACTGCATCATGCAGCCGATCGATCAAATCACCGATCCTTGGCAGGGGTGTTCATTCTTAACAATTAGCCTATTTAGCTTTCGATATTCTATGCACAACCTCATGATGTCGTCCTTTTTCTTCACCAATAACACGGGTGCATCCCATGGTGACGCACTTGGTCTTATCATTCCTTCCCTTAACCATTTCTACAATTGAGCGACTAATTTCTTCATCTCGACTGGAGCTAGTTGGTACGGGGCCTTCGAAACTGGCACCGTTCTTGGAGCTAATTCTATCAAAAACTTTATCTCTCTATCGGGTGGTAACCCCGGAAGATCTTCTGGAAATACATCCTCGAATTCGTTGATGACAGGGATATTCCGCATACTAGGTGCTTCCCGTTTCGTATCTATCATGTAGGCCAAATGTGTTTCATATCCTTGGAGATCAAACGTTCGCTCGTCCGATAATCTGAATTCGCATCATGTGAAACAACCTTGGCAATTCCCGTAATTTCGATTCATAACTGTCGTACTCATTTATCTTGGCTCTCAGCTTCAACACTCTCCTTTTTCCAAATACTAAGGAAAATACTTGCATGGTACAAGAAATATTTCAACAACAGGATAAAAGCTTGGTAAAAATTTCCGTTGAGGGGCGACCTGCTTAGGTCTCAATCAAATTATTCTTTGGAAATTTCATCATCACAATCCACTGCATATAAAATGCGCTGTGAACTCACTTAATTAAATTCAATCGAGAGTGGAACTTAGTGAAACAATAACTAGTTCACTTCAAGAAACATTAACAACTAGCTGAACAAAATTTGCTAGTTTGATTGGTTTGGAACGCAGCATCTAGCTAGGATGATTAGCTAGATTTTCATCATATCATTAAAATTTCAACTAGTTAGAACAATTAACTAGTCACTCATCATGGCACATATAATTATCCAGTTTCAATCTACTAGTACAAAATCTCGACATTGTAGCCAAAGAAAGAAAGAAAACAACATTTTGACTACTCGGATAATGAATTAAAAAGGAGAGTAAATAAGTTTAGGACGAACAAGGTAATTATAACCCTTGAATAAAATATATGATATGAATAGGAAATTCTTGGTATCGGAACAATCGATAACCTCCCACCAAACATTTCTCATCAGTGAAACGGTCCACCCAAACGTGTCTCCGTACATAAACTTTATCAAATTTTCCAATAGAATTGAATTCGGAATATCAATATCAAATTGATATCCTTTCTACGATTTCAACGTCTGATGTGCAAATCTCTCCTTAATAGGAGAAAAGAATTTACGAGTAGTCTCTGAAATATACATCATCTATGTTTTAGACACATAGCTAGATATTTATGAACTCGACTGAGGAGTCCAAGTATGAAAAAGAGGAATCGAATATCCAAATAAGCGTTTAAAGAATATTCGTCAAATAATTAAGGAAGCATTAATTGAATATTCCTTAGATAATTGAAAGAATAAAGAATAAAATATAGACCTAGAAGGATAGATGAATAATGGTTCCCTCTTCCGGTCATCCTAGGGCACGAACAAAGCGCTCCGGTGAGTAATGGTAAGTTAACTCTGCGTATTTAAACCTCAAAGGTAATGAGAGGAGAAAAGAAAAGAAATAAAATGAATATAGCAATGGTTGATTGCATCCCAAGTTGAAGTAGGAAACTAGAAAGGTTACCTGACATGAATTATTCAGGGTAACACGGGCATGAACAGTTTTAGATCGAGTAGTGTACCAGCAAGTAGAAACCAAAAAGTCAATGGTCATCATAATTTCTAACATCACCCATACAAGGATGATCTTATCTTTCTGCCTTTATGGCTAAGGGTACTAATCAATGGTACCTCAAAATCGTACAAGTCCTTAAATAGGTCGGGAGTTCGAAACATATTCGCCATTCCCCGATAGTCGTTCAGAGATTGGGCCTCATACGGCCGCATCAACACATCCTCAAAAGATAAAGGTCGATTAACGTATATGTAATTTCTTAACACTAATCGTATCGAATGAATCCAACCCCAGGCCACCATAGGTCTCGTTCCTCGTAGGTCCTGAGATTGTCGCATTGCTCGTTGCAACCATACGTGTCTTTATCAGAATCACGCTATTCATTCTTCATATCTTTGATTTCCGAGTTGAGCCATCATGGCCTATCGTACGAAATGTACTCGCGATGCGATTTAGCACGTTCGTCTCACGATAACGTTCTGGTACTACATGTACGCAACAGTCTTCTTCTTAGGTAACACAATACCCATCGACGGAAAAGACACCAACTCTTGTGGAATCGTTGTTCTCAAGGCTTGGACCTCATACACAAGATAATACCCTAACTAGTCCACGCAATTTAGTAATTCGGATCGCGTAAAGGACTGTAAACGTCTCAATCTTCACATGTGCTGCCTTCTCGTGGCAAACTACGATGAACTTCAAACACTTAGGTTCTTACTAAGTCAAGTTATCCATTGGTATTGGCCATTTCGACCTTACCCCAACTGCAACCGAGACTCTGCTTCGCGTCTTATCTTAATGTTTTTGATAATCCGTGTACAATTCTAAACGTCCTTCTCATCATTATGATGATCTTCAACGGTCCTATCGGTCCTTCGATAAGTCCTCAACTAAACTCTTTAACCTTAACATCCTCAGTGGCACTACTTCCGGTAGTCCACTTAACGAACTCTATATGAGTCCTCTCGTCATTCTCTTACTTCGATATAACTCTTAACACTCTCATATCCAAGGTTTATAACTTAACGCTCTGATACCATTTCTGTAACACCCCCAGATCCGGGGTCAGGAATCTGGGTTGTCACGCTCCATCAATTATACAATACCTGCATTACTCACAACATTATAATAATACAACTCCAAAGACCCCAATCACTTACGCGCGCACACACAAGTTATAGCCTTGAAAAATGAGCAACAATAAGTAGCACTTGTTATTACAAACCAAATGTACTATCCAGGACCTCATCTGTTATTTACAACCTCTACCTGAAGTTACAATAATAGACCTCACAATTCTATACAAGGTTTAGAAATACAAACCCACTCAAAATAATTCTCACTAATTCAAGCTGCAACTATTCTGCTCACACCGACAGTATCCATCCTGCATCAACTAACTCCAGGGTGGTCTCTCCATTCCCTTGCTCTCGTAACACGAGGTGGATTCGGCAATGTTTTCCTCATGCTGAAATATTTAATAAAGCAAGAATGAGCTAATAGTGCTCAGCAAGAAATCTATCCCAGTTTAAATCTTTAAACCTTTTTGGAAGATAATCCATATGGGATCAAAGTTTTTAACACTACTAGGGTCTAACCCCAAAATAGTATACCGTTCAAAACACCGTATGACTTATAATCATACTTATATACTCTTCGTAATCATTTTGGAAATCCTTGGTATCAGTACGATAAACCAAGACTCAAAACATATCTTTTTAAAATAGATATCAAATATTGGAATCAAGGCTTAAAGCCTATTCATTGATTCAAAATACTATATAGTTCGAAAATATCTTTGTAACCACATGTTATGCCTTTAACGGATAAGAGACTAGTATAACATAAAAGATGAAGTTACGAGGAAAATTAATATAATGTTTCCGTAACACAAAATCCACTTATGCATATATAATCTGAGTAAGGTTTTATCAGAGTCATAACCCATAAAATAAAAGATGAAGTTGCAAGGATTTATTGCAACTTCATTTCCTTTGAACACTTTTCGACCCCCTGTCAACATGATCGGTTCTTCTCCCCAATACATGTTACAGGAATATTCCAAAATTGGATGATGAACTAATACAGGAGTTGCTACCGCGCCCGCTGTACCAACCTTACTATGATCAGTAGCAGGTCGTACAACAAAAATATGTTTTCTACATGTAGATGGAAGAATCACGACGGCCTGACATTGTCTACCGCCTTCTGGGATCTTCCGGCCCATTTGGGGCAATAAAATGGATGGGTCGGCGCAACTGGACCACTTACACCACTCCTAGTTCAGATGAAATCCATGACTCTGAAACGTAAAGATCGTCCCCCTTTCCCCAAGTGTAATACTTGTTGATACGACTCCACTAAGTAGTTATATCTAGGTTGGAAAGGAAGATTCTCCAATATTTCCCAAGCGATGCTTGTTAATGGATATCGACTTGTTCCATCAATTTACCCCTCGATCGTTGAGGTGGTAACACAACATTTGACTTGCAGCAATTAAATTGATCCGAGAAAATATCTGTCCCTTGACAGTTTTGAGTTGAGAGTTTAAAAAGAGTAGCAGTCACTTAAATCAGGTTTCCCATATTTTTGATAGTTGAGCGAGCATTTAAATCCTCTTAAAAGACAGATTTAAATGGAAAAACAGTGTTTTGGGAACCTTCTTTTGATTTAACAATAATTAATAATACGGCTTAGAATATCCTTCATAATTATTGAAGGTCGAGGATGAACTTTAAATAACATTTCTCATTTTTAAACTTGTTAAAAGTATTTAATAAATAACCGAATAATATTTATCAAATAAGTAAACCTTAAACGAATCTTTGAAAATAATATTCCTTAAGTAAATAATGATTAAATGAATATTCAAAAATAATACTCATTAAATAAATAAGGATTAAATGAATATTCAAAATAATATCCATTAAATGAATAAACCTCAAATGAATATTCAAAAATAATATTCTTCAAATAAATAACCTCAAATGAATATTCAAAATAATATTCTTCAAATAAATAATCTCAAATGAATATTCAAAAATAATATTCTTCAAATACATAACCTCAAATGAATATTCAAAAATAATATTCTTCAAATAAATAACCTCAAATGAATATTCAAAAATAATATTCTTCAAATAAATAACCTCAAATGAATATTCAAAAATAATTTACTTCAAATAAATAACCTCAAATGAATATTCAAAAATAATATTCATTAATCAAATAAACCTCAAATGAATATTCAAAAATAATATTCATTAAATAAATAAACCTCAAATGAATATTCAAAATAATATTCATTAATCAAATAATCATAGAATAATAGTTGCCCGATATCTTCATCGGAAAATAATCCTTAATATATCCAGAAAATATAATTACTACCGATCTAAAGAAAATCACATGCCCTTATCCTAGGGCATTTATAAAAACCGGACTTATAGCTGATATCCCATATCTAACTTATAAGCCCCAACATCAAGTCATAACCTCAAGTATTGCTATATATATCAGTTCGAAAACAAGTATGCAATTTATATATATCGCATTTGCATATCATATATAAAAACAGTTATTATCACAACAACAGTAGTATAGGTTTCGAAAACTTGCCTGGAAATCCCGAAGTAGCAATAAGTCTCAGGTTGGTCCAGTAATCTAGAATCAACACAAGGTTCAAGATTAATAACTTAAACGCTTTCACCATACTAAGTATATACTAACTCAAGTACAAGTCCATTTTCAAGTTAACTCCTTAAGATCCTCTACTCGAGCATGCTCGCTCACGCATTTTTATAAAATTGAGATTTAATCCTTTTAGCACGAAATCTTTTTGAGGGTCTTCCTAAACGTACCTAGCATGTTAACACAAAGTTTCACATTCCAATAAGTAGCTTAAGGGGTTTGATCACTATCTCAAAGTTCATGCATTGAACCACTTAGTTACGCGAAACCGCTTTCACTGAAACGGACATTTCTCTTAAACCGTAAATCGTAACGACACGATTCTTTCGCTAAAACAATCTAGGAAACAAGGCCTACCTGTTCATGGTCAGAAACTTCATGTTCATGCCTTTTAATGTAACCGTGAGTTCTGCCTAAACGATCTAAGGAAATTTCGGCATGGTAACGGCGCTTATACGCGATTCCCGTGTTTTTAAACACTTCAAACAACCACCAATCAACAATCAACCAACCAAACCAACAACCATTATACTTCATCAACACATCCAAAACAGCCCCTAAACATTATCATACACTAAATCAAGCTTCACAAAATCACTCATCCTCAAATCGAACATAAGATTCACGGATTTTAACGATAACACGAATAACGACTCTAATCATTATTTCAATCATAAAACTCATATAAACAAAAAGGGGCAGAGGTTTTTATACCTTCCTTAGAGCTTGAGAGACATTAACAATCACTTATAACCTCTAATCAAGCCTTGGGTGATCCTTGGAAAGCCTAGAGTTTAAGATCAAAGAAGTTAGTTCTTGAAATCACTATTCATCCTCATCTTGTAAAATCCATAACAAATCGAAAAACAAGAGTTTGGTGCTAAGATTTTTACCAGACCTTGTGCTCTTCATAATCTTTCTTTTGAGTTATAGATCATCAAATTTAAAGCTTCCTAGCTAGGGTTTTGAGCCCCATCTTCCCGCTAGACAGAAACTGGACAGATTGGGTTCTCCAACTTGGGGAAGGGATTTGGCTAGGCTACACTCCTTTTTTGACCATGAAATTTTGAACGAATGTTACCCATGGAGTGGAGAAGCTATGGTAAAAATTTGGTGATTTTAGGACAAGTAGATTTGGAGTTATGAATTTTTCTTTTCTCCTTGTGCAAGCTGAGCAGAAATTTGGGAAGAAAATGGGGGAGAGTTCTTGCTTTTTGCCTTGGTTACTATTTGATAAATATGAGATATTTTGTAGTTTAAATGGTGAGTCATGGCTTATTGCCTTGTCATTGGACACATGTCGGACATGCATGAGTTTGGATAAAGTAGCTTTACTGGTTTGCTTTACTGGTTTGTTTCCTTTCACATGGATGATCTAAATGTCGCATTCCTCGAATTAATCTTGTTACATGTTACTTCCATGCCTATATTTAATCCCGTAAGTGTCCCGTTGTTCCGTCTCCGTTTAATCACGTAGAATGTTCGCAGGGTTCCTTAAGTGTTCTATCGAAGTACTTTACCGTAAACGTTCTTGATATTACTAATTCTTTTATTAAATCCATATCCATGGAATTGATAATTAAATCTTCCAATATTCTCAAATGATGATTAATCCGTCCGTTATTGGTGAAATTTCGGAGAAAACAGAAAATGCTATTCTTCTGATTCTGACAGCTTTTGCATTCCTTCATTTTCATAGTAGATCACTAATACGACTTTGAAAGTTTATTATATCGTCCCGTATATAGTGTGGTCTGAAAAACTTTTTAAACGAAAAAAATTACTATTCATCAGGATTTTACTATTCATCATATAAAAAAAAATTAACTAAGTCCAAAATTTGGGGTTATTACAAATGTAGCATCTAAATGAAGGAATGAAGCATTTGTATTATATGATAAAGAATTCACATCAACCTACAGCAGAACAAAGAACATTCTTTGAGGGAGATGATGATAATGATGATGATGATGATGATAATGATGATGATGATGAGGATGATGCTGATGAAGGAGGAGATGGAGGAGATAGGAGAGAAGGAGGTGAAATAAGGAGAACATCTGAGGTGAATCCTAGGGCTTCCAAAGCTCAAACTGTAGAGGATTCCTCAACTAAGGGGGAGAAGAAAGGAGGAAATAGAGAAGCTGGAGGAGCTTCTGGAGGAGGAAAAGATAAAGGGAAGGGTAAGCAGAAACAATCATTCGAGGAGTCTGCTTTTGATGATGCCTACTACTACCATGGTGAACATGATGATTTCCAATTTGATACATCTGGTGATCTAGAGAAGACCATACCTGAAGAACCTATTAATGAGGAGGAGGTTGAAGAGGCAACTAACTTTGATGATTGGGAGGATGAAGCTGATCTGTATACACCTGACCCTGTGTTTCAGAAAGAGCTGAGGAAGCAGCAAACAGATCTTAAGAGAAAGGAGGATGAGAATGCTAAGGTCTCCGACATCATATCTCAGAAGCTAAAGATTCAAAAGGCTGAACATGAAGACAAACAACGTCTTCATAGTATTCATGTCAAGGAAAAGAGATTGGATGTTAGGATGAAGCAAGGAAGCAAATGGGATAAGGAAAGGGAGATGTTTGATATCCCTTAGAGAAGCACAAACAATGATGGTACCATTCTGAAGTTGCTTGAGAAGATCAGAACTATTAATCCAGACAACTCATTATTCATGAAGGCTTTGAAGGAAGATATCCTAAGGATTACATCTGTATTTGATCAAGTGAGGCAAGAATTGTATATCTATGTGTCTAGTGCTCTTGAAGGGCCATTCACCGCCTCTCTTGAACTCCTACAAAGAAGATCTCTCTCAGAATTGTGGATTCTTATGAGTAAGGTAAAAAGATCTTCCTGCTTGAATGAGCTTCTATATGACCGGCTGAGAGATTCTGCAATGAAGGCCAGCCGTCAAGTTGTACACTTTCCATATGAAGTCAAAATCTACAGAGGTACAACTTTGGAGACTGTAAGGCTGGATCCTGATTCTTTGAAGCTACAAACTTCTATGCAACTGGTGAAGTTGGAGAATCTTCTTAGAACTTCGGGGTTTACCACTGAAGAGAAGTCTGAGGTTGCTGATATGATTTCAGTCTACTGCACGGAAAAAGTTCCAAGGTATGCTCAAATGAAGAACAGATTGAAGAAGATCACTTCTCAACCAGTGAAGCCTAGTAGTGTTGTTTCTGAAAGTGATCGTGTCCTTGACAAAGATCTTCTAGACACCTTGCAAGAAGCTGAAGAAGGTGAAATTAGAGATTAAGGCATGATAGAGATAGCTCAGTTTTTAATGTTATATGTTTAGAGCTAGGTAAATCAAGATAGGAAAATGTAATCATTTGTTCAGACTAGAGGAACATCTATCTTGTATTTATCTTTATTGTTTGAATCTGGAAATTGTTAAATATAATCCAGAACCTTTTTATTGTTTGTTTGGCTCTTAAAAGTCTTATCTTTTCTTGTTTTAGTTGAGTTATCCTCTAGAGGTATTTGATTGTTATTGTCTAACAAAGAAATAGGGGGAGATTGAAAGGCATGTGTTTAGTCCTATTTGTAATCACAGAGGATTCTACTCAACATAAAATAAGATGTAATAAATAAATAATAAAAGTCATATGTCACAGGAATCTCAGAAGATTATATCTGTCAAAGAATGAAGATTAAAGTCATCTACAGACTTGAAGTAATTCTACATTGAAAGAAGTTCAATTTATTGATCAAGCCTCAGTGGAGTATTCAAACTCAGTGGATTTATTAAAGTGACAGAGATTTCAAGATGTGACAACAAAGATACAGGTTACAGAGTTCAAGAAAGAGGGAAATGAAAGTGGATCACTGCTTAAAGTCAAACAGATGAAGAACAGACATTGTCGTTAGTCACTCATGA
The DNA here is from genome assembly GCA_030848705.1 of Heracleum sosnowskyi. Taxonomy (NCBI): domain Eukaryota; kingdom Viridiplantae; phylum Streptophyta; class Magnoliopsida; order Apiales; family Apiaceae; genus Heracleum; species Heracleum sosnowskyi. Next base: position 27,985,770 of record CM061243.1, read on the forward strand.
ACCAGACAGTACATTGAGTGTCAACGTTCTAAAAATGTTATTTCTTCATCTAAGTTTTAGTGGTTAAAGAATTAATTGTGAAGACAAGTAATTATATTTATTCTCTTCTAAATAATTATTATTACTTAGTAAATTATTTATTAAATTAATTCTGTAAAGAATTAATTTAATACATAATTTACTTTGATAATTATTTAAAATAGAATAGAAATGAACTAGGAAGACTTAGTTTTTTAACTAGGAAGACTTAGAATTAAGTCTTCCCGATTGTCTTCCTAGGCAAAAAGCTTGTCTTCCTGATAGTCTTCCCAATGCAAATGATAGTCTTCCCGCAAGTCTTCCCAAGCTAAAAGATAGTCTTCCCGATTGTCTTCCTAATACAATTTTGTTAAAATGAAATGGCGCGTGAAGAAATGTACAAGGCAGTTGATTTAAATAGAAAGTGTGATCAAGACAGAAGTATTCAATTCAAGACAGAAGAACAAAAACATTACATTCTCTTCAAACTGTCTTTACTTCTCAACTGTCGAAGCTATTCATTTTCTGCCAGAGAATTAATTTCTTGTTTGTTTGTAACATTTAATTCATAAGAATTAGTTCTCTTGTACTGCTTTGACAATCTAGCGGATCATAATCCCTAGAAATTATATCGAACTACTTTTTACTATTCGATCCTTTTTATTACAAAAATAGATAAATTCATGCCGAATTTATTCTAGGTTTGTTTTATCAAGAACTTTGTAATCTGTGATCAAATTGTAACACTCCTCAAGTTTAATATAAGTTATATTTAACTTGAATATTGTTTCTGTTTTATTCCGCAATAATTTGTTCTTAATTTGTTAAATCTTCAAAAGAACAAATTCGATTAAACGGTATAGTTTGTATTCAACCCCCCTTCTACAAACATATCAAGACCTAACAAGTATTTCTTATATATCTGAACTCCTCCTCTATAAATTCGAACACATATTCTACTTTAAATAGAACTTTTATTCTATGTCTCACCTACAAATTCGAACTATTCTGTTATGCCATATTTTGGCATAGTCCAAATTTCTCCGTTTAATAATTATTAATTCAGATTAATAATTAATTACTTGACCACTAAGTAATATCCTCTCCCTGAAACGAGGAAAGAATAAATCTCAATCGACGAATAACGGAAAATATCTCCAAACGATATTCTTCAAATCATGGAAAGAAATGCGGAGATGCCGCAAGATTGTAGGAAAATGTGTGAAGACTGGATTATTTATGGGAACGTGAGGTGGATTGATAATCCTTGAATTATTTATGGGAACGTGAGATGGATTGATAATCCTTGAACTATTTATGGGAACATTGGATGGATAAACTTTGACTATTTATGGGCTTGGTCTGAATGACTTATCTAATGACTTGTTTTCCAAGAACTATGTGAGGCTTGATCCCTATATAAAAGGGTACGTAGGCACCTTGTATGGTACAGTGGTACAGTGGTACACGGCAATTGACACTCGGGAAAGAGGAAGAGAAAGAACCCATTCTCTATTCAATTTCTGAGGAGTCATCATACGAGCTCAGCCCCAAAACATCCAAAAATCCCAAATCCCCCTATTTTCATATTTCGTTATTCCAGCAACCTCCGATTTGTGTGGTTACGAAATTCCTCCAACAACAATTGGCGCTAGAAGGAGAGGCTATTTTTATTATTCGTGGAGGACGAATAATGACTTTGGATTTTATCAACACACAAATATTTGGAATATCAAACGGCAACAAAACAGCGGCATAACGGTGGCAGGCAGAAGCAGAGGAAAATATAATAACGGAATAGGTTAAAGAAATCGCCGGGGCCTACAAAAGAAAAAGGCATTAGTAGAAGCAACAAATTCAAAGTGTTATTTTATGGGACCCGCGTTGGTGCTACAAGTCTGCCAGGCAACGAAAAATAAAGAAAAAACATGGCAGGAGGAACTTAAAAAAAAGAAAGAGAAAAGCAAAACAAAAGATTATGAAGAAAGGGGTGATCTTTTGGTTTTCACGTGTGAAGAAAAACAAAGAAAGAAAAATGGTGGGCCCGCGTGTTTTTTTTTAAAAAAAGAGGAGAATTTGCACGTATTAATTAGAAAGACTGGAACATGACTTGGTCGTGGGACCCTGAAGGATTAAAGGCTAAAAAGGAATTCAAGGAACCTGGCAGCAGCGGACAGGCAGGCCATCGAGTCAGCAACATAAAAGAAAAGCAAAGACGCGCGGAAATTAACCGGATTAATTTTAATATCTAAAGATAAGTCTTCGATTTTTTTTTTTTTAAATTTCTGCAAATTTTATAAATATTTGTGTATATTGTTGGATTGTACGGAAAGATTATTTTCAGATTTGGAATATAATAATTTTGGAAGACCCTACTCTCAGAGGAGAGTCCATGGATAAAATTACATTATTGAAGGTCCATTGGTAGATGGGTATTTCTTGGTTGGCATAGGACATTCCTACAATCACGGGAAGAAATGCGGAGATGCCGCGAGATTGCAGGAAAACGTTTGGGACTGGACGTGATATGACTAGCATAGGACATTCCTACAATCACGGGAAGAAATGCGGAGATGCCGCGAGATTTCAGGAAAACGTGTGGGACCGGACGTGATATGGTTGGCATGAGACATTCCTACAATCACGGGAAGAAATGCGGAGATGCCGCGAGATTTCAGGAAAACGTGTGGGACCGGATGTGATATGGGCTGAAAGCCTGACATTTGAAATTGGGTATCTTATTAAAGCCTCAGCTCGGGGGCTCGTGGACAAACGAAAACACATCCTTATGTGGACAATGACACTTGAAAAGCGTAGACCAAAGAAATTTGGAAGCTCGAAAATTTTTAGTTCTCCACTGCAACAAGCTACACTGAAGAACTGGGGGCTTGTTGTTATGCCATATTTTGGCATAGTCCAAATTTCTCCGTTTAATAATTATTAATTCAGATTAATAATTAATTACTTGACCACTAAGTAATATCCTCTCCCTGAAACGAGGAAAGAATAAATCTCAATCGACGAATAACGGAAAATATCTCCAAACGATATTCTTCAAATCATGGAAAGAAATGCGGAGATGCCGCAAGATTGTAGGAAAACGTGTGAAGACTGGATTATTTATGGGAACGTGAGGTGGATTGATAATCCTTGAATTATTTATGGGAACGTGAGATGGATTGATAATCCTTGAACTATTTATGGGAACATTGGATGAATAAACTTTGACTATTTATGGGCTTGGTCTGAATGACTTATCTAATGACTTGTTTTCCAAGAACTACGTGAGACTTGATCCCTATATAAAAGGGTACGTAGACACCTTGTATGGTACAGTGGTACAGTGGTACACGGCAATTGACACTCGGGAAAGAGGAAGAGATTCTCTATTCAATTTCTGAGGAGTCATCATAACAGCTCAGCCCCAAAACATCCAAAAATCTCAAATCCCCCTATTTTCATATTTCATTATTCCAGCAACCTCCGATTTGTGTTGTTACGAAATTCCTCCAACAACATATTCTTCTCAATAAATTCGAACACCTATTTTACTTCTAATATGTTAAAGGATATTTTTTGATTTATTAGTATTTAAAATTCAATTTTTTTTAGAAAATAAGAAAAAACCGAGCTTTGCGGCGGCGTTATAATGTTTTTTGAAAACTCTATCAATTAAATTACAACAATTATTTATTTCTCTGTAATAAGTTGTCCTCCCATCAAACATGATTTTCTTGTTAAAATCAAAATCCTAAATTTAATATATTTAATATTTGTTTAATATATTATTTTTCATGTTAACATAATTCTTTGAAATGAGTCGCTCTCTCGTTTAAAATATATCTATATTCACACTCCTAATTTACTTTTATTATATTCTACTTTCTATAGAACTCTTAATTATATGTATTTCTTATAAATTTGAATTCTTCTTCTCTATAAATTTGAAACTTATTCTAATTTCGGTAGAACTATAAATTATATGTCTAACCTATATAAATTTGAACTATTCTCCTTTACAAATTCGAACACATGTTGTACTTCAAATATAACTTCTATTTATATGTTTTCTTATAAATTCGAGCTCTTCTTCTCCTTAAATTCGAACACCTCTTTTCAAAAAAAAAGGAAAAAAATTTGAACACTTATTCTACTTCCAATATTGATAAAGAATTTTTATTTATTTAATAGTATTTAAAATTCTAATAGTCTAAAAAAATTAAAAAAAATAGGTTGGGACGATCCTAAAAATGCTAAATACTAATAATTTTTGGTTAAATTTAAATCAATTTAACCATAAAAAAGTCAAATAAAACACATAATCTAAGATGGAGAGAGTAATTGAATTTGATTTTTTTTGAAAACTACTGTGCAAATTTGATGAGTTTTCTCTAAAAATAGTGGGCATTAAATATATGTTTTGAATTTTAGGCGAACACCAAGATTTAAGATAAACTAAATATGGGACCTATTCACTGAGTTACATGCTCCCTATCATTACATATATGATTTACCTATGATCAACAGATCAAGATATGGATCATAAAATCGTAATCTGTTTATATTTTAAAAGTTCAAAATAAAATTAAAAAAATGTAGATTACAATTCTGTAGAACAATAATATTCGAAACTGTTCACGCCCTTCTCTCGTGCTCGTTTTCTCTCTCTCAAACCCTAGCCTCCGTTAAAGATTTTTAAGGGGGCTTCAATCGGTTTTTCACCGGTGGAAAGCCCCAATCCCTTTATTTTTTGTTTTCTTGTTTTCCTTCAATAAGTTCCCAATTTATTTGGGTTTTGTTAGTCTCTCCTTGTGAGAGTTTGGTTTTTTGTTTTGTTGTGTTTTGGTATTTTCCATGACCGAGATTATAGATCAACAGGATTTTCATGGGTTTGATTCAGGGATGAATGTTATTATGGGATCGCATCTATGGTCGATTGCACAGAACAGTCGGGTGAAAATAAGTACATACTTTCAAATCATCTTCAAATCGCTTGGTTGCCTCTCTAGGAAGGAAGGATTCAACAGCGATATCTTTAAGCGTCTGTCCAATTTCGATTGTATTTGTAGATGTCGTATGACTTTTGATTAATAAATTGATTCTTTTTTTTTCAAAAAAAAAAAAATGTAACAAAATTTACCACGATCATGGGAGAACTTTGATGTTAAGTTCAATTTGATGATATTCAAAAACTTCCGTCAATTTGACACTCAGCATAAAAATAATTTACAGACATTAGTCATTAGCAGTGATATTAAGAAGATCAAATGCATATAAATTAATTTAATATCTATCTATTTGTGAGGAAAAAAGAGAGCCGGAACTAAGACAATTTTTTTTCCCGTTAATATATATAAACCTAGGAATTTGTATCCTTGTAGAAAAAGTAATTAAATTTTATTTGTATTACATTATCAAAGTTCTTCCCAAACATGTCTTCCTTTGTTGCGTAGAATTTGATAACTTTTGTACAGTATACGTGTCGCCGTTTGTACACATTTTATATCTACTTGCGCATATTTTATATCAACTCGAACTCTCCTTGTTTATAAACTCTCTTAATTGAAGTCTTCTCTTCTATAAATTCGAACTTCTATTCTATTTTTAGTATGCTAATGGTTTTCTTTATTGAATTTAAAATTCTAAAAATTTACAAAATTAGAAAAATAGATTGAGAGGCGTCACCTAACCTCCCGCGTATCCTCCTTTATATATATACTAGTCGACTAAGCCGCGCTTCGCAGCGGTCCTATAATTTTTTTGTAAAATTTTAAGTATTAACTATTTAAGAAAAAAATATATATAATTTATATTATTATATAATAACCATTTCACTGAAAATTTTGGTTTTCAGATTTTTTGGTATTCTGGTTTTCGGTCATTTTAATTTATAAATAATATGAATAATAGGATATTGCATTTTCTAACCAAAACATATTACTTTTTAATTAAAAAAACATTATCTTTTATAAACACACCTAAAACTACTAATTATATTTTATTTTTCAGTCATTAAAAACATGTTACCTTTTAATTAAAACATACTATCTTTTATTAACAAATCTAAAAATACTAATTATATTATATCTTTCAATCATTAATGTTAACTTTTTAAATTAACATGTTACCTTTTTATTAAACAATATTACATTTTCAAAACACGCCTAATGATACCAATTGTACAATATCTTTCAATTATTAATACACTCCCATTAATACCTTACGGGAAATATTTCAATAATTAATAATATATATAACTTATTAATACATCCAAATATATCTTTTAATTGTTTAATTAATTAATAAAATTTATAAAAAAACTCGTACATTGTACAGTCTATAAGTTAGTATATATAAATAGTGAACACAATATTTTACAAAATAACATACATAAACAATAAAATAAACTACTAACATATTTTTATGCCGATTTTGTATCATATTTTCTTGATGCGACACCCGTTACTCTAAATAAATATAAAACAAATACTAAAAATATACAGTAATATAAATTTAAGTATTAACCACCATTTAATTCTTTAGTCATTCGTATTATCACAAAAATTATCTTTATATCCCCTAGACTTTATACGCCGATTTTGTGTCATGTTTCTTGAGCCGACGCCCGTTGCATATGATAAAATTTCTAATTTAAATATTAACCTTTTTGAAAATTTGACTATAACAATTTTTCGAGAATTATTTAGACTCAATGATCTTGTTTTTAAACTTCGGATGAATTTTTTTGGTGTTCCTGTTGAATCAATATTATTTTTAAAAAATTTAAATTAATTACTTTTCAATAATATTTTATTTTTTTCATTTTTTTGATTTGTTGAATTATTACTGTGAAATACGGTATAAAGTATGGCCACCGATTTGTAAATCTGAAAGTATAGCCACTATTTTAAAACTTGGTAAAAACTTTGGCCATCGATTTGCAATTTTCAAACTTTAGCCACCAATTTGAAACTCGGTGCAAACTTTGGCACCAAAATGCATCAAACTCTTTCTTAAATATCCCTAAACTTTATATATCGATTTTGTGTCATACTTTCTTGAGCCGACGCCCATTGCACTAAATACATATAAATTAAAAATATTAAAATTACGGAATAATAAAACTTGAAGTACTAACCACCGCTTCAAACTTCAACTATTTGTATTATCACAAAATTACAAATTTCTTAAAAATTCTTAGACGTCATAATAAAACTTTTTAGAAATTAAAATATACAAACAGTTATTATCAATATGCAATGTTATTAATGCACACAAGTTATAATAAAATCCTCAACTTTGTGACGTGAGGAAACTAATCAGTATGCCATGATTTTATTGGCAATTTAAGATATAATGAAGATTAAATTCCAAATATGATTATAATATAAAGATCTAATAAATATTAAATCGTAAACATGATTGTAATATAACGTTATAATGAAGATTAAATTCTAAAAAAATGATTTTTATATATTTATTGTCTTTCCTATAAATTCAAATCTAAGTAAGATAATTTAATTTTATTGAATTAAAATAGAGAAACTCTAAAAAAATAGATTAAAACTTAAATACAATTTAATTTTGTTGAGAAAAAAATTAATCTTGTTTAATTAAATTTTAAATAAGATTGACTTTTATATATTATTGTCTTTGCTAAAAATTTTAATTGAATTAAAATAGTGAAACTCTAACAAAATTGATTAAAACTTAAATAGGATCTAAGTTAGTTGAGAAAAAAAGTTAATATTTGTTTAATTAAATTTTAAATAGGATTGGCTTTTATATATTTATATTTATTGGCTTCCCTAAAAATTTGAGTGTAAATAAAGAATGACTTCCCTAAAATTATATCATGTTAAACATGTTTTCTCTCAATAACATGCGCTCTCGTTAAAATTTTGGCTCAGCTCGTTAAACATATTTTCTCTCGATAACACGCTTTCTCGTTGTTACTAATCAAAATAGATAACAAACTAATTTACTAAATAAATTATATCAGTTATTAATTAATTTTATTATATCTTAAAATTTAATTTAAATCATCCTTTACATGGTAAAATAATAATATAATAAAAGATAGGTGTGTGTGTATATAATGATATTGATTGATATTTAATTTTCAAAATTTTAAAATTTGACTTAAATAGAAAATTTTGGAGAATACTAAAATGGTAAATTTAGTTTCTTAATAAAAAATTGAATATTAAAATTATATACTTAGTTTTCTCCATTAGTAAAATTTTTCAAAGGAAAGAAAATAAAAATAATATATTTTGTTTCCTTCATTAATAAAGATTTAAAATGCAATTGAGATATTTCCTAATATTTAATTTTATTAATTCAAAAATTCGAGAAAATTATAAAAAAAGATTGAGGTGATTTGGGGGACCCACCTCACCGTCCTTGTCTTTTCCATAATATTTTTTAAAATTTTATGCTTTGGCTTAAATATAAAATTTAGAAGAATATTAATATAATATATTTATTTTCCTATGTTAATAATTATATTTATAAATAAAAAATTTTAGAAATTTTAGAAATTGTATATTTAATTTTCTCCATTAGTAAAGATTGTAAAGGTAAGATTCTACACTATTATGTTCTTATTTTTCTGATAGAAAGTATTATCTAATTAACTATTAACTTTATAAATTATAATAAAAAGTAATTTTGTTTATATTTCAGTTTTCATTGAGAAAGTTGGTTGTTTCATAAATTTGATATCAGCCTCGAAGCATAGATATTTTATCATACATAATAATATCTTATATACTTTCTAATGACATCATCCTCGTATAGATCTTTTACTAAACATAAATATTATTGATAATCCTCGTGAACGTATCTTTCATAAAGTATGTTTCTTTGAGAAAGAATTTTTATTTTATTGAATAAAAATTGAGAAAGGGAAGAATCTTGAAATTGTATATCAGTTTCCTCCATTAGTAAAGTTTTAAAAGGTAATTGATATTTTTTTATCCTATAAATTCTAATTTAAATAAGGAAATTTAATTTATTGAATTAAAATTGTATATTGTGTTTCCTCCATTAACAAATATTTAAAAGACAATTTAGATTTTTTTTCTATCCTATAAATTAAAATTTAAATAAGTAACTTTAATTTTATTGAATTAAAATTGAGAAAGAAAAGAATATTAAAATTATATATTCTATTTCCTCCATTAGCTAAAATTTAAAAGGCAGTTGATATGTTCTCTATCCTATAAATTTTAATTTAAATAAGGAAATTTAATCATATTAAATTAAAATTCAAGAGCTCTAGAAAAAGAAATAAATAGTTATTTAGTTTACTTTATTAGTAAAGATTTAAAAGGTAATTGAGATTTTTTCTATCATATAAATTCAACTTTAAATAAGGAACTTTCATTTTATTGAATCAAAATTGAGAAAGGAAAGAATCTTAAAATTGTATATCAGTTTTCTTATTAGTAAAGATTTAAAAGGTAGCTGATATTTTTCTATCCTATAAATTCGAATTTAAATAAGGAAATTTAATTTTATTGAATTAAAATTCAGGAGCTCTAGAAAAATAGATAAATAGCTTTCGGACGATCTGAGAGCTCCTTGGGGTTTTCCTTTATATATATAAAGATAAAGATATATTGATTGTATTAAATAAAAGTTGTTTATATAAAATAACTATCGTAAGAAGTCAAACAATTCAGTATGTTGATCTATCAATTTTATTTTTTTTGAAAAGGTTGATCTACCAAAATTTAAATACCTCACACATTACTAATTTTTTTTTAACTATTTAGACTTATATACTCAGATATCTTGGGTAACTGAGAATCGAACCCAGTATTTTGGGACGATAAAAGATAAGCTCTGAACACTTATAATGCAAAATTGTTAATACTAACTTATATCCATGCACGGTTTTCTTTAATATTTTATTATTTTTATTTAAATTTTTGTAATTATATATTTTTGATGAAATTTTAATATATATTTATATGTGTATATAATAAATTGGATTTATATATCTAACAATATAAGTATTTTAATTTAATAAATAGTTGACGTAATCTTTAGTAGTATTTTAGATATTAAAATAGAAAAATATTTTTAAATAGTAGATCTAATAGTTCATATTTATTTGCTCTTAAAAAATTTAAGAGTGACTAAAGTGCAAATAATAAAAAATGCACCCTGTAATGTGTCGAGTTTCTTTTAACACGTGCTATTACTTTTATTTTTTTATTAATTATCTTATTTAAATTGAATATTATAAAAATTATATTAAACATGGATTTTATAAGTTTAATATAATAATATTATCATTATTTCTATATTTTGCCCGTGTTTTTTTAATTCGAATATGAGTTGTTTTAATTAAAAAATATAAAACAGACAATGTCCTTAAAAAGACAGTTAGTTACTTATTAATAATTATATAAAATTATATTACATTTATATATATATATATATATATATATATATATATATATATATATATATATATATATGTTGTCCGTGTTACTTTTAGAAAATTAGTTGTTTAAATTAGAAAATAAAAAATTATATTACATTTCTATATATATGTTGCTCGTGTTACTTTTAGAAAAATTAGTTGTTTAAGTTATAAAAAATAAAAAAGGTCATGTGTTTAGCTGAAAAGGGTAAGTGATTATTTATTAATAATTACATATAAAAATATTACCATTACATATTTGTTTTGCACGTGTTATGTTTAGAACATGAGTTGTTTTAGTTAGAAAATGTAAAATATATAATGTGTTTTAGCTGAAAAAGATAATTAGTTATAAATATGTAATGATATTACAATTTTATATATATGTTACCTATTTTATTTTTATAAAATGATTTGTTTTAGTTAGAAAAATAGATAAAATAGGTAATGTATTTTAGCTGAAAAAGCAATTGGTTATAAATAAATTGGTTATATATATGCACGACCCAAATTATAAATAGGCCTGGCTCAAATAAATACCTACTGACCGACCAACCGACCAAAACTTTTAATTTTTATCTTTAATAATATAGCTTTTACCCATGCAATGCACGGGACGTTTAATAAGTTATTTTATTTTAGTATTTTTATAATTTTATTTATTTATTAATATCCTTGTGTATTTTCATAAAAATATAAATTCATTAAGTTAATAATATGTTTTTTCATATGTATATATTATTTCGGTTTATGTTGTACTTCTTGAAATGATAAAAATTATGAATTTTTTATATATACAAATTCACTAAAAGAATGATTATTTATATGTTTATTCATTGATTTTATAAATTCAATTTTAATAAATTTTAGTGTAAATATTTAAAATATTAAAATTATACTACTTCTATTATTCTTTACTTTTATAGAAACATTACTTTTTTTCTAAAGTAGAGTATTATTAATAACTCTAATTGTGTAATTATTTTATAGTAGAGAGTTTTTAGCTATGTAGGACAGCTAACAGTACCAAACCATACCTTTACACTAATTATATATAAAGATATAATTTACTTTTTAATTATAAATTTTGGAATACATTTAGTTTTCTCCATAATTAATTATATATCAATAATTATTTATTATTTAAAATCTTTCCCACATTTCAAACTATACTGCACTTTTTGTCGCCAATTATATGAATTTTGATTTACGCGATGCACGTCTAGTTTAAAAATTTTAATGCAAAAAATTTATGTGCGATATCTATATTTCGTACCTCTTTCAAAAAAATCTATATTTCGTACCGGTCATCCGAACATTTCTATCATAGTACACTGCTTAATGTATAATTTTAAAAAATTAAAATCTTTCAAATTTTAGTGTACCAATAATATATTTTTTGTGCTTATATAAATAATAAGAATAATTTAATAAATAATATTAATATGTTCAACTATTTTATCCGCTCTTCATCTAACTTTACTTATTTTTTTATATATATTTTTTGGTTTACGTGTCCACTCCCAATGTGTATTCCTTTTTCTATGTTTTGTCCGACGTACAAAAATATACTCTCTCCGTCCTTAAATACATGTCCATTTTGACTTTTGAACGGTCAAATTGACCAAACTTTGATTGAATTTTACATGTATTAGATTAGATAATTGAAAAAAATTAAAAAAATTATATATTTGAAAAATACATTTAGTTTATTTTCAAATGTAACTTTCAGTTTTTAAAAATAATAAATGAATTATTTGTAATATTTGGTCAAAAATTAGTTAATTTGACTTTTAGAAAATCGAAATGGACATGTAATTAAGGAGACGGAAGGAGTAATAATGAAAGTATGAAACAACGGAGTTTGTAATCCATCCATGTATAATAAGGGAACATGAGTTTTCAAGCCTATTTAGTAATTTACCGATATACCCTTTTATTATATTAATGTTAAAAAAATATTATTATTAGGTTTTGAACTCTTGACCTCCTTCATTTGACAAACAATTTATATGCTCACACATCCAACCGCTACACCATAACAATTTTTGATAACTAATTATAACTCCCCAACTACATGTTCGAAGAACCCGCTTTCAATACTTTTCTTTATACCATTTTTAAAATTTATTCATGATAATAATATCACAATATTTGTCCATCTCCAATAATGAAAACTGTTATTATAATAATTATATTTTTTTTGAGATTATAAAATATATTTTTTCTATATTTTTTAAATGAAAACGAATTGGTTTTCAAGCCTATTTAGTAATTTACCAATATACCCCTTTATTATATTAATGTTAAAAAAATGTTATTATTAGGTTTTGAACTCTTGACCTCCTTCATTTGACAAACAATTTATATGCTCACACATCCAACCGCTACAACATAACAATTTTTGATAACTCCTTATAACTCTCCAACTACATGTTTGAAGAACCCGCTTTCAATACCTTTCTTTATACCATTTTTAAAATTTATTCATGATAATAATATCACAATATTTGTCTATCTCCAATAATGAAAACTGTTATTATTATAATTATATTTTTTTGAGATTATAAAATATATTTTTTCTATATTATTTAAAAGAAAACGAATTCACAACATGAATTCACTTGGTACCCGAAATAACACGGCATTATTTAGTATTAAGTTTAGATTTTTGATGCATGTATAATAATGTTATTCATGAAGTTATCTATTCATGTGAAATGACAATTATGCCCTTTAAACTATAAAATGATAATTACTATGCCCCTTACATCATTATTTCATATTAATATCTCCTTAAATATTACATTAATACCTCAAAACATTAATAACTAATGTTCATTAATGTATACTAATTATTTTACAATATATGCATATATAAATATTTTATTTTAAATAATATATTATTGAAATAATTAATGATATTGGAAATTTTTAAAAAATTACATGATTTCATGACATAAATTCTTGTTTTCATGTCATTTAACCTGCACGGAGATGGGTACGGGAACATTTACGGGTACAAATGACATTTGTAATATTAACATATTTAGATATCAACGTATTGTCCATTTTAGGCTCATCAAGTGTAAGCTCTCCAAACTCCAGAAATTCAACATCTTCAGTAGAATCAAATGTATCTCCATCAACATCCCACATCTTGTTCTTCTCAGTTTGACTCCCACTTTGACCATGAACCACTATCACTTTGATTTTGAGATTCCGTTAATAAGATAAGATATTAAAAAGTAGATGATGAATAGTGTGTATGTGTGTGTACGAGGTGTATATCTGATATGGAGAGAGTGGATTGATCCATATAATATGAACTAGAAAAAAGCAACTGCTGAATATTGTGTGTGTATGATAAGAATATTGTGTTGTACCGCCCCCAAACTTGGATATGAAGGCATTCATGTGCAACATGGATCTTAACTGTGGTCAAAGTGATTGTGAAAAAGAATTATTTATTTCAATTAATTTAAGGTATACACATGCAAAATCATATTGACTAATATTTGTTTAAGTTTATTTACTTGTAATATCATGTCTTTTAAAACATAAACTACGCAACACCAATCAAAATCAACAACACGAAACAAGGGATATCAAACAACCAAATATATTAAAATTAATATTAATAAATTAATTACTTAATATTTTAAAACATACCCGTGCCTGGCACGGGTTATAAAGCTAGTTTAATTTGATATGACAATCCTGATTTTGACCTCTAGCGGCATTGAAACACGCGTAATGTTTTTTCCGCTTTAAGAAGCACATAGTTCATCCTTGGAATTTGAAGAGCCTACTTCTTCTTCTTATAAGTAAGTTTGACTTAATTTTCCATTTAAAGAGCATTTATCAAGGCAGCTATTACGGGAGCAGAACGTGAATTTTACTTCAAAAACAAGCAATGCAAGGTTGTGTTCATTTTTTTGTGGCTTTCAACAAAACCCAACTTCAGCTCATGCTTGTCATGTAATAAAAACAGGGTATGTGAAGAATGCAGAAGGAGAATATATTGACACACATAGTAGGCTCATAGCTTAGCAACAGAAATATGAAGAAATATTACGAAGAGAAGTTCAAAAATACTTTCTGGCTCAGACAGAATTTGACACAAAAAAGATGGCGATCATTCAGAAAGCAAGCTACAACCACTGCTCTCCTGCTTCTCTTCTTCTTCTGCTTCATTGCCGTCTTAGTCTTTTCAGGCTACATCAACATTGTAAGTTTCTTGAGTCCAGCTTAAACAAAAAGGGTAATTCATGCTTGCTTAGTTAATAAGAGTTTAATTGTTATCACAAACGATAATTTGTATATTTATATCTATATCGAATTGCAATGCAGACTATACATACAGGGCATTCAGCTGAAAAACCAGTCATTAGTATTTCAAGAATGACAAAAACTCCACTTATACCGCCTTTGGATTGTCTGGCATGGAATGACACACAAACATGTCCGCAATATAATCCTGTACTGCTCAAATACATGCTGAATCATGACCCTTCAATGAACATGACATGTCCTGATTACTTTCGTTGGATTCATGAAGATCTACGGCATTGGAGAGAGACAGGCATTTCGAAGGAGATGGTGGAGAGAGCTAACAGGACTGCTCATTTCCGGTTAGTGATCATAGATGGCAAGGCTTATGTCGAGAAATACGCCAAGTCTATTCAAACGAGAGACTTGTATACTATATGGGGCATTGTACAACTTTTAAGGTGGTACCCGGGGAGGTTACCTGATCTTGATATGATGTTTGATTGTAATGATCTACCTGTGATTAAATCAAGGGATTATCGTGGACTTAATGCTGCCCCACCACCATTGTTCCGATATTGTTCAGATGCCTGGAGCATGGATATTGTCTTCCCTGATTGGTCGTTTTGGGGCTGGTGAGTACCTATTTCCATTTATATTAGAAAGTCAGCAACTTAAAATTTGAATCTAAGTTATAAGGTCCCTTCGATAAAAGATTATACATGAACTTAATACTATTAGATTGGATCAATAAAGAATTAGATGTTTTTGGCATGATTCCAAGTTATACTTTTTGCTTAGGGTGGAAACAAATATAAAACCATGGACAATTGTGTTGAAGGATATAAAAGAAGGAAACAAAAGAACCAGTTGGAAAGACAGAGAGCCCTTTGCATATTGGAGGGGTAATCCAACTGTTGCTCCAACCAGGGCAGACCTTATGAAGTGCAATGTCAGCGATAAAACTAACTGGAATACTCGCTTGTTTGTCCAGGTACTTAGACATAAACCCAAGAAAATCTCTCTTTCTGTCACTCAGTCACACAGTCATTAGATTCATACATTATTCTGCTAGGCATAATGTAAGCCATGCCTGATTCAATCTTACTTTTAGAATACATGAAAATTTAAATATATTGCAGGACTGGAATGCAGAATCTAAGATAGGTTACAAGCAGTCGAATCTCGAAGATCAGTGCACTTACAGGTTATAATAACTATTTCATTTTTTCAGTCTATCAACCTTAAATCCTGGAGAATAGAGCTAAACTTTGTATGCATTTTGTTATGAACTGATTTTTTCTTATACCTATAATTATGTGTATAGATATAAGATATATATTGAAGGATGGGCTTGGTCAGTAAGCGAAAAATACATACTAGCATGTGACTCTCCAACTTTGTTCGTAAGACCACGCTTCTACGATTTCTTCAGTAGAGGCATGCTACCATTGCAACACTATTGGCCCATTAGAGACAACGATAAGTGCAAATCTCTCAAATTTGCTGTCGAATGGGGAAATAATAACACAGAAAAGGTAAATTCATTTTGCTGTTTCATTTCCATCAGAGTCTTGTTTCGCTTCAAGTAGAGTCTTCTTTCACCTAAAGCGTCACTAGATTGTTCATAAATTAGTCTTTTTTACTCAATACTATTCTTTCTAAATTGAAGTTGAAAACACTCCCACAACTTTGTTCAGCTTTCAGGTCAGCTTATAAGCTTCATTGCATGATGTCCTTAACATAGATTTTTCTGTTATGAATTATTTGCAGGCACAAGCCATTGGCAAAACATCGAGTCGCTTCATCCAGGAAGAACTGAAACAGGAATATGTGTACGACTACATGTTCCATTTGCTAAACGAATACGCAAAACTATTGAAGTACAGGCCCAGTATACCTCCGAATGCAGTAGAGCTGTGTCCGGAAACAATGGCATGCCTAGCTGGTGGAAATTATAACGAATTCATGATGTACTCCTTGGTAAATTCTCCGAGGAATTCAGTTCCATGCACCATGCCTCCTCCCTATGATGCTCAAGCTTTAAAAACATTCATTGATGCCCAAATTGGATCAACAAGGAAAGTAGAGGCTTGGGAAAATGAATACTGGGATAAACTTAACAAAAATCATTGAGAGCTTAAATTTGTTTTTATTGTTATATATGTTTTGCTTACTTGTAAGTTGTAACCTCGTGATAATGCAAGAACAACAAATGAGTTTAGAGTGTTAAATTGCTAACTAAAGAGTAGGGTTATAATGACAAAATTTGGTAAAAAAATTATTTTTAAATGACATGACATGAATGAATGATGTGACACTTTAAAATTTTTTGATTGGTGTTGTTGATGTGAATCTGTCATAAGTATTTGGAAAATTTTTTGGGAAATTTTTTTTTGCTCCTAACATTTTCTATTACAAAATGATTAAAAAATATATGTCACCTATTAATTATATGTGATCAACTTAATTATATTAATTATAAATGCCGACATCAATGGTATGTCACATAAATCACATCATTTGAGAACATCATTTGAGATATCTTCGATAATTATATTTTATTTCCCTAATATTTCTCAATCCTATTTAAAATCTTTTCAAAAACAATGTCTTTAAAACATATATATTTGTACACAAGAAATTCGGAAAATTTTTGTAACAGTATTTTTGAAAAAAAATAATATATATTTAATGTTTTAATTACAAAAAAGGAACAAAAATAGTTTTAAACCGGTGTTTAAATACAAGTTTTTAAATAACATAAGGGTGATGGTAAAGGTTACCATGGTTTTGGTACAATTTCAAGTACCATGTATTTCGAGATACGATTTTGAGAATTAGATATTCGATCAAATTTTTCTTAAGTACACTTTATCTAAAATGAATAATCTGACATATGCTTTTTAAGAATGATTATATACCAATATACCGATTTTAGAACCGATTATTCCACCCAAATTTTTTAAACCCTTTTTCTTAAAAGAGATATTTCATCAAAAAATAAAAAAATAATCATTTTTGACAAAAATGACCAAAAAATTGAGAATGAGTACTCGTGTTACCTAACTAAAAAAGGTGGTACTTTTGTCTTTTCTTGGTAACATTTCCTTAATAAAAAATGATTAAATGCTGTCATATATATTTTATTTAACAATTTAATTGATTTAATAACGAAGGAAAAACAATAAATACAAAAATATAAAAAAGGCCATTAAGAACTAGGAGGGCTTTAGGTATTTTAAAAAGCTAGTCCATAGAAACTGGGCAGAAATGTATTTAAAGAAACAAAAAAACATCAGCAGCAGCTCCTCAAACCAACTGATTTCGCATTACAATCGCATTCTTTACAACATTCTTATAGCTTTGCTTCTATAATTCTTGGAGTTTCACTTTGTATCTATCGATTGCTCCCCACTATGTCACACTTAGTAAGTAGCCTCTTTACACCCTTATGTATATATATATGCACACTTGTATGTACATTTTCTTATGATTGTTGGTTATAGTTTGATTATAATTAATAACCCAACTGTTATTTTCATAGGTTTTGGTTCTATTAATGAGATTTGGGTTTTTCTTGATTTATGTGAGTGTTTATATGTTAGATAGTGTTGTTTTATTGTAATTCATTGTTAGGTATTCATGGGGTTTGGTTATGTTGAAGAAAGTTTGGGTCTTTTTCGGTTCTTGATTTGGGATGGATTGTAATTTGGTTTGTTTTTGTTTGTGTGGATACTGTTATGGACCTTATGGTGCTTATGTAAATTGTTCGGATAATGAGGTTTGATATTGCGTAACCGTAAATGGGTGTTAAATGGCATTGGTAATAATTTGAATTTAGCGTGTATGTTGGGAAATTTTTATGGATGGTTTTGAGTATATGTAAGGTTAGTTGGATAATGTTTGTTCTGTGGTAGTGGACAGAGGTTGTATGTGTTTGTAAGCTCCTATCATCTTCAAGATACTTTTCAGACCGTAACATTTTGTTTAGAGAAAAGTGTAGAGCATTATAAAAGTGAGACCCTTTTCTTGGAGAGATGATGCAGGTGAAATTTAAGAAAAAGATGAATCTATGGAATTAAACCATAACAATGATAAATTTGGGTGGATTAATCGCTGAAAATCTTACCCCAAGGGTTTCCTAATGCGGAAGGGATAATAAACTATGGATCACAATCCATGTAGACAATTTTTCACATGCAATACTTGAAATATGCTTTTGAAGTTTAGGCCCTAACATCAACCACTGCTGAAGTTTAAGGAATGCAAACTAATAGATTATCCGTACTCGTCATGTCTTGTTTGATGATATGCTAACTATTAGGACTTATAAAGTTGTTTTGGCATCCCCACATATGTCCCATCAAAGTTGTATTGCACATGCTAAAATCCAGAAGAACACTGTTTTACAATCTCACTGGCGTTTAATATATAGTTGTGAGGATGTTTTGCATTCAGACTTGTATTGTAAAGAGATCCTTAGGCAGTATTGAATACCGGTGCTATTATACAAGTACGGTGTATCTTATAATATAATAATAGTTATGCTGTTCTGCATTTCAGAGTATGAAGTCCTACATATGGCTTCAAACTTCCGACGGTACTGTACAAGAAGTAGAACAAGCGGTTGCCTTGTTATGCCCCTATATATATCATGAAAAGCGCACAGGAGTTGGATCATCAAAGAACAATCCCATATCTCTGTCTCCGAGAGTTAAACCGACCTCTTTGAGTTTAATTTTTGACTATTGCCGATTTCATAGAGTACCTGGTCGCTCTAATAAGGTTAGATATGTCTTTGATTGTTTCTTATTGTTATTATGCATGTCCGTCCTTGGTTTTTTAAGTTTGTTGTGAAGTTTACTATATATCTTTTTTTCCTCGTAAGGTGTGTAACATGATTAATTGCATCAGGGTGTAATCTATTGATTATGGTAAGGGCGAAGCTTAGTCTGTAAAATGTTGAAAAATGATGTTTGAAGTCAAAAAACTTCCAGTCTCATTCAAAATGCACGACTAATAACTGGGAACCAAGTATTTTATGCTGTTTATGGTTGAAAGGAATGGAATGAAGTTAGAATTAAATATAGTTTCAATGACATTTCCGGACATTACAAGATTTGTAATCCTAATTTCATTATATTCCAAGATTATTGGAGCCCACCAGTCTGCATATAACTACTCATTCTTTCCTCCTTGTATTCCTTCAGAACTAATAAAAAATTAGGTACTCAAACATTCTTCACTCATCTTCATTTATCCTTCTCTTCCATCTGTAGTTATGTTCCAATATTTTTCATTGCACTCATCCCTATCCCATTGCAACATAGCACAACTCTAGAGTAATACAGTTAGCAAACTCATATTTAATCTTTAATTCGATTTTGTGAGATATTTACTTTTGTATTAGTATGTGACAAACGATATTGCAAACTTTGTTTTTGATATATGTTTGTTCTTTGGATAGGAGCGCAAGACTTTTGACGAGAACTTTCTCAGGAAGGACACATCAGATCTTTGCGAGTTGGTTAATGCTGCACACTACTTACAACTGAGGCCTTTGTATGAAAAAATCTGTCAAGCTATTGCGCGGAAGATTGAGGATGAATCTCCTGAGGAGATACGGCGTTTGTTTAATTTTCCGGATGATCTGACAGAGGTTTCTTTCTTGCTGTTAGCATGCTTAATGTCTATTCCTGTTTTTGACTAATATTTTGAATGCAGGAAGAAAAGTTAGAGCCATGGAAGAATGCACCTGATGATTCACGTATTAGGCTTTTGAATAGACTGTATGCGAAAAAACAGAAAGAACTTAAAGAAGTAGAGACTATGAAGGTGAACTTTCTATCAATTTCTATATGATTACTATCCTTGGATATGTTAATATTAACCTTGTCTATTTTTAAAAATATTATATTGTACTATATTTTATATATGTAAATAGTGGAATTTTTTCCTTGATAGAAACTTGAGGCAGAAGTGGAGGCTCAAGATCACCAAGATAATCGTTCAGTCGATGACCTCGTTTTATTTATTAATGGAGATGGAGGTATTTACACTTTTTACCCCTCCTTATTACACCTTTACCGTCTTAGACATACACTAGATAGACATGCACCCAACTTAGAAGTTAGAACCTTGTCTTTAAATATATAGGTTTAGGTTCCACATAGAACCAACTTAATTTTAGAATCTCAGAACCTATTTGTGTTCTTCTGCATAACGTAATATTGTATTTAATTGTAAAATATATCCTGCAGAATTAAATTTTTTGAGTGTTTTTTATAAGAGTGAGAAAAAGATCTATTTAGCCTATAATTTTAAAGAATATTGAATCTTTGAGGAGTTGGCTTTTGTACATTCTAATTGTTCCATATGTTCATGTTTGTAATGATACATGCTGTGCATAAATTTTCAGTATTACAGAGTAATGCTAAAGTAGAGAAGCACCATAAATATTGTATTAATGATTGCATAGGAGTTTCGAAGTATTTATCTTAAACCTGTTTAATATGTGTTGGTCTTTTGTCTAATCATCTCAGGAATGTCTTTGTAGTTTGTAATTATACATTTCACACTCTATAGAGCTCTGGTGTGAATAACTGATGTTTTAATTCAAGCATTTCCTTGGTCTATACTCTAGGTTATGGTTGAGCGTCTTAGTTTTTTTCTTGGATTTATTTCATGTAGACTTTAGTCTCTATAAATTGTTTTCCACTTGGCAAACATAAAAAATCAGTAATTTACTGTCTTTGCAGATTGTAAGGGGAGGCGGGCATCTAAAAAGAAAAGGAAGATCCGTAATAAAAAAGAGGGACGAAAGAATGCTCCTTCCAATCGTCCTTTTTCAAATGAACCCTATCTTTTAAATGATGTCATTGAGAACCATGATAAGGCCAACCACCATGATCTTCATTGCGATCTTGTTGGTCACTCTTACACTGTTCTCCAAAGCATATCACTTAGTGTTATACTTTCAGGTTAAATTCCATTTACATAAAATTAATTGCATCTTAACAATTTTCAGGATTCAAATACTTCAGATGCTTCATACCATAGTGTTCGGAGTAGGTCTTCTCTAAGTGATACATTTTATTTATTAAACACTTTAGATGACAGCTTTAATTTCGAGGATGAGTTTGATGATGGTGATATAGATCCTACTTGGAAGGAAAAGACTGATAGGTAAGTTTCTTAATCTTTTAGATCCGTTAAACATGCAATTATTCATACCTAAAAATGCAGGGAATCCAATTTAATTAAGTTTTATCCTACTGCTTTATTGTATATGTATGCTATGTATCCTTCCAAGGTGTACTTACTTGGCTACACCACAGTCCAGTAGTACGAATTGAGTATTTCTTAGGAATGCGGGCAGCTGGTCCTTGTTTTCGAAAACCATTATGATTAGTGGTATTTACCTTTTTTTGTTCTCTCTTTTCGCAGGGAAGTAGAGGATTTTGCTCGTAGAATAAATTTAAGTTTAAGGGACAGAATGCAGGAAATATATAATTCGAGTCAGGAAAGTAGACTAATTCCAGTTTCATTTGAAGAAAACAGATATTGCATGAAAGGTACCAATGTCATCTCTCTTTTAGCTGGTGTTAACATGTTTGTAAAAATAATTGTAGGGTGTCTGGTTGGGCTGAAATTCCTCCCAAACAACCTCTAAGCTCAATCGATCTTTCTCAAAATTATTTCACGAAAAATGAGGTTTCTTGATGCAGGACAGGAATCATGAAACAATGATTTATGATTTGAAAAACGATAAAAACATAACTTGGGCAGAAAATCTACTACCCAAAGGGTTTCCCAACCGCAGATGGGAGAAAAACCATGGATTGCAACCCATAAGCAGACTTGATTCAATCAAATATCTCAAAAATCAAGTCTAATTTGCTATTTGGGGATTACATTATTATATATAGATAGTAGAATTGAAGGGAATATAAAAATGAGCGCTTTCTCGTCACTGCTGTGTTCCCAAGAATAAAATTCCATTTTTGTTTATTAGAATTAAGTTCATTTCTGTCTTTTATTAGCTGCAATAGTTTTTAACCTTCTGTTTTTCCTATGTTTTAATCCATGTCATCTTCTACCGTGGTTAAAATGTGATCTTAGGAGAAACAAACGAAATTGAAAAGACTAATTATGCATTTTTGGATTGGGATTAGGATTTAAATTAGGAAATGTAATCTGTTTTTCTTCTTTCTAAGTTGTATGTGTTCCATGTCAGAAGTCTACTTAGCAATTGCGCAAGATATAATTTGTTTTTATTTATAATTTTTTTGTCTATATATTCATCTAATTTTAATTTATTAATACCATTCCTTCATAGCAGGATGCATCTCACTTGCCGTGATAAGTTTTTGTGTTTTTTTGGCTAATTAGCTTTAATCTCTTTGTCAATGTCAGTCCCATTATTTGTTGATTTAAGAGATTCGAGAAACTATATATGCTGACTCGGTCACTCTATTCATTCCCCTTGTGCAGATCAAAAGTAAGTTTATCTGTATACATTACCGGCTCTTGGAATGGCTTCGTGAAGAGGTATTTGATGTCGTAAACTAGTCATGCAATTTTTTCCTTCTCTGACCTAGATGTCCCAAGTATCGCAGTTAGAACATACATATCAATCTCCTGTATTCTTATCGAATTACTAGGAATTAGTTGGCAATTTTGTTTCTTTTAGTGGAGTTTTTTATTTTTTATTTTTAATTTTGTATCATTATATAACTTCCGCTACAGAAGTTTAAACATGCATGTGGTGGTTGAAAATCAACTTCAAGACTTTGGATTATAATTGGTAAGTGTCTTTTTTAATAGAGGCAGAAAAAGCAGACCGCACCCAGTATTCAATAAAAAAGAATTTGGAAGAGAAACAAGATATCTGTCTGGTTGAGGAACCTCTGTACATAGGAATATCTTAATTTCTTATATGCTACATGATAAATCTTCTCGCATGACAAAAGATAGAAATCGTGCATTTGATAAGGTTGTTCTGAAGAGTAGAATTATACATATTAATGATTCGGATTACAAACTATGAACTTCTTATCATGCTACAAACACTGAGGTACTTGGGAATATTTACTTGTTTTTGGTTCAAATGTGACTCTGTGATGCTCTGTTCTAGTTTTGGGTAAATAATAAGGGGATTGTAGTCATGAATATTGACAACAGATTTTATGATCCACACATACTTGAAAATTGGACAATATGACATTTATCCAAAAGACTGGTGAAGGTAAATTACGTCTTAATTAATTACTCTGTGTGGAACTTGCTAGCCCAAGAACTGGAAATTGGTTCTGTCCCAATTAAATTTTAAACTGCATTAAACGATGATTCTGATACCAACAGTAAATATATAGTAGCGCAAATTAGCTTTAACCGTCCCTCGGAAATCTGCGAATGTGCATAGCCATCCAAACACAGAATCGTTCTTTCAAGTTGTCTAGAAAGAGGAAATATGCATGTCTCCAACGACTGCTTAGCACCAAAGTTCCAATGAAGCCCCAAAAGGTAGTGCTGAAACCTAGTACAACACTAATATACAGCCACCTCTCATATTCACTGTCGTCTCCGTCGACTTCATACTCTTCAAATGATGGTTGGACATGATCAGCTGGTTCATCTCCAGGGCAAATACTCGTGAGTGGTTTACCACAGAGTCCGGTGTTTCCATCATACGTTGAGATACCGAATCCTTGGAGTTGAGTACCAGACGGAATTCTTCCCAAAAAGTTGTTGTTTGAGAGATTTAAGAATGCAAGAAAATTTAATCCCGACATGCTTAGAGGAATTTCACCTGTAAATTTGTTCGTGGACAAGTCTAAGCTTTCTAACACTTTCAATTGGCCAATCTCCAGTGGAACATTTCCAGAAAGTCCATTTCCTGACAAGTTCAGTCCCTTGAGTTCTAAAAGTCTGGTTATTGCTGTGGGAATTTCTCCAGTTAATTCATTGCTTGACAGATCGATCATTTTCAGATATGCAAAATTTCGTCCGTACTCAAACTCCTGTCCCTTCCATCTTGCTATTACATCGTCGTAGTAGTAATTATAGCTTGGACTTTGTGCTTCTGCGGGAGCACTTGGAAATTCTGATGGAATAACTGAGTCGGTATACAAATTTGTGGAGGAGTACATATGCTCTGCGGCTTCAGATCCTTTCTGTGTCATGGCAGTAAAATTACTAAAGCATGGAGGAATAGTTCCGAAAATTCTGTTTATTGACAGATCCAAGAAATGAAGATTCGATAGATGACATGTTTCATAAGGTATGCTTCCGTAGAATCGATTTGATTTTAGGATTAGAGCATACAAATGCGCTAGGTCTTCCCCAATCCATGAAGGTACTTTTCCTGATAGCTTATTTAACCCAAAATCTACAAAACCAAGGTTGCTGCAGTTTCTTAAAGATGCAGGCAATTCACCATAGAGCATATTGTTCCGCAAAATCAGTGTCTCGAGAGAAACTAGATGACCTATTGACTTTGGAATTGTACCAGAAAAATTGTTATATCCCAAGTTAAGAAACACCAGGCCTTGAAAGTACATCCAGTTATCAGGAAGTGTGCCAAACAATTGGTTATGTGAGATATCGAGAAACCTTATAGATATATCCTTAACAACTGATAGGGAAAGGAGTGTTCCAGAAAACTTGTTTCCAGATAGATTCATTTTTGAACACTTTGTGGGAATTGGTGGTAGTGGTCCATCAAAGAGATTTGAGCTCAGATCTATCTCTGTAATATGGCCATATTTCCACGAAAACTTTCCACTAATTTGGTTGGAAGACAAATTTAACAGTAACAGGCTGCTTGAGATGTTCCAGAACCACAAAGGGATGATATCTGAAATTTGGCTGTTAGATATATCAAGATGATCAATGTACTCTTGATTTTGAATCCAGTTGGGGAATTTTGGCCCCAATTTACATGATGCCAAATAAAGTTCCCGAAGCTGGAAAGGAGGAAGCCATTCTGAGCTGAACTCAAACGTCAGAGAGTTAAACGATGTGCGCATATACTCTAAACTTGAGAGATTGGACAAATGTGCTTCTAAGATTGTACTGCGGATGGAGTTCATTGAAAGATCCAGCTCTATAAGATTGGAGAGTAGTCCGATTGACTGAGTTTCCCATTCTGTAAGTCTATTCTCACCAAGCCGCAATTCTCGCAAAGATGAACATCCAGTAAAATCAGGCAGACTCCCAGAAAACTCATTACTATGAAGATATAACGATTCCAAAGATGAAAATCTTGTAAAATCAGGTAAAGAGCCTCTAAGATGGTTGTTGGACAAATCCAAAAATACTATTGCTGAATAGTTCTCAAAAGCTGTTGGTAGATATCCATTCAACTTATTGGAGCTTGCTTGCAATTTTTTAAGTGATGAAAGTAGTGTTATATCAGGCAGAGATCCAGTAAGTTGGTTTTCAGATACCGACAATTCTTGCAAAAGAGCTAAAGGTCCAAATAAAATATCTTCAAGGTTCCCAGTGAGATTGTTGGAACTCAAATCTGCGACTTGCAAGCTAGATAAATTAGAGAAGGACTCAGGAAGCAAGCCATTAAGTTGATTTGCAGAGAGATCCAAATAAGTTAGAGCAGTCATAAGAGCAAAAGAGACTGGAATTGGACCATTCAAGAGGTTCTGACCAAGATTAAGATGAGTTATAGCAGTCATATGACCAAAAGACTGTGGAATTCTGCCTGCTAACATGTTATAACTCAGGTCTAGTACTTCCAGACTGCCATTCAAGTGAGAAAGCCAATAAAAAATGGATGAATTGATGTGATTTCCTTGGAGATGAAGGGCAGAAATAGAGGTAGAGAAATTGCTTAAAGTAGAAGATGGAGCCGAGAGGTTACAGTAATTTAGATGCATAACTGATATGTTAGGGATTCTCTGGATAAAGCTTACCCAAACACTGGGATTAGGTATGCTGACATAACTAAAATCGAGGTATACCAAAGCATGTAGATTAAACAACCACTCAAAGTTCTCAGACGTTAGAAAATTATTTCCCAGGTCAAGATGCTGCAACTTAAAGAGGTTTTCAAGCTCTTGAGGAAAATCTCCTGAGAATTGATTACTGGAAAGATCAAGGTATCTTAAGCTACTGAGAGAGCCAATAAACTTCGGGACAGGACCAGATAAACTATTATGGCTAAGATTCAAGTATTGCAAGTTGGTGAGGTTTTCAAACTGGTATGGAATTGATCCCCTTATATAAGTATGTGACAAATCAAGGTGAACTAACCTTGTGAGAGAACCGATGAATTTGGGAATTGACAAATCTCCAAAGAATGTGCCACTGAGATCCAAGTAGTTAAGATATGATAAATCAAGCAACGAGTGGCTGATACTAACATCCCTTCCGAACATGTAAGGTGGGGTGGCAGGATAAGAAATATCAAGGTGAGTTACATGACCAGTGTGATCATCACAGCTAATACCTTTCCATTTGCAGCAGTCTTCTTCTTCTTCGTTCTTCCATGAACTAAGAAGATCTTGTCTCTGTGTACCACTAATAACTCCTTGTTTAAACACCAGCAGAGCCTTTCTCTCCATCTCAATGCACCTCACCGTCTTGTCATTTTTGGATAAGGATTCTGATCCAAACGACAATGTTTTCATGCATAGCAAAAAAATTACAACAACTAAGACATGCAACGAATAAATTGTATTAGTCATTATGGTAACGGTACCAGAAATCAATCGGCAAAATGAAAGCAAATTAATCACAAGAACTGCACGTAAACATTTGATTGTCAAATGGTGTATCTGCTTGCCTTGTATAGTTATATGTCTAGATCAAGCAGAACACTGAAGTAGACAGGGATGGGCTACATTTTCATTGACATAATCAGCTCTCTGAAAGTCTCTGGATCTGGCCGCTATATCCTCGACTCTTAGCCATTCATAATTCAAAGCCTTGTAGTCAACTTTAAAGTTAACAAACAAAGTCGTATTCAAACAAGTGCATCCATGCTAATCAAGCAACACTACACTTGGTCTACATTGTCAAATGTATCCACTAAAAAGCAAATTTTCTACTACCTCCGTTCCAATTTGAATGACCTTATGATTTTTTCACGTATTTTAATGCGTCCGATTGAGGTATTTATAAATAATATTTTTTTAATTTTTTTGATTTATAAAATATATGGTCTATATTTTTATACAAAAAAAGAAAATTAAAAAAAATACTATTTACAAGTACCTTAAACAAGCTCATTGAAATGCGTGCAAAAAAGAAGTGACTTATTCTTCTGCCAATGAAATATAACTATTCTTTTGGGAAACGATCAATTTGCAAGGCTACAATTTCTTTACAGCACCAAGTAGAAGTCACCGGTAGAATTAAATTCTCCTCTACAGCAATAAACAAGACTTAAATGTTGATCCAAAGACCGACCAGAAAACAGTATCGTAAAATTATAATGCTGATTTACAATAGTGAGAAATTTTCATAGCAATTTGCATGCTCTGAAGCTTCAAACCTTCCTCTGCAGTTTGCCGAAGTGCGCAATTATCACAACATAAAATCGTTCTTTCAAGTTTTCGAGAAAGAGGAAATATGAATGTCTCCAACGACGGTTTAGCACTAAAGTTCCAATGATACCCCAAAAGGTAGTGCTGAAGCCAAGAACTACACTTATATACAGCCATCTCTTATATTCACTGTCATCTCCGTTAATTTCAAAATCGCTAGAAGAAAGGCCAGCTTGATCAGCTGGTTCATCTCCGGGGCATATATTTATTAGTGGTTTACCACAGAGTCCAGGGTTCCCCTCATACGTGGAAGTATTGAATCCTTGGAGTTGAGTACCTGATGGAATTTTTCCCAAAAAGTTGTTGTTGGAGAGATTTAAATATGCAAGAAAATTTAATCCAGACATGCTTTGAGGAATTTCACCTGAAAATTTGTTTGTGGACAAGTCTAAGCATTCTAATCCTTTCAATTGGCCAATCTCCAGAGGAACTTTCCCATTAAACCTATTTCCTGACAAGTTCAATCCCTTTAGTTCTAGAAGTTTTGTTACCCCTATGGGAATTTCTCCTGTCAAATTATTGGTTGACAAATCGATCATTTTCAGATAAGCAAAATTGCTTCCATACTGAAACTCCTGCCCTTTCCATCTTGCCAATGCATTATCAAAATAACTAAAGTTCGTTATCGGAGCTCCTGCTGGAGCAAGTGCAATAATATTTGAAGGCTCCCGGTCTATGGCAAACGTATGCCATAGACCGGTTTTGTAACACAAGGTTCCTGGGCCGTTGGATGAGCCATCCAACGGCTGTGATTTAAAAAAAATGGACATCGTACCGCAGAAACTTTCTGCGGTACGGAGGATTTACAAAAATGCCCCCGCCTCCCGTACCGCAGAAACTTTCCGCGGTACGGTCCTGTCGATTTTGTTCCCAGAAGACACAGTAGCAGTTCACAAACAAAAAAACAAAACCGAGGGAGAGAGAGAGGCGATTTCAAGGCGATTTGAAGGCGATTTCAAGGGGAAATCTACACTAACAAGCACGTTAATAGCTATTTCATAGGTATGTGTTTGAATCATACTCTATGAATATCATTTTATTCACGATTTATGCTATATTATGTGTATATTTTTTGTATATTTTGTGTATGAATGTGTGATATATTCGGTTTAAATTGTGCTATGACTGCAATTGTTTTGAATGTGGGTATGTATGAATGTGTATATTCGAATTATTTTGATGTTTCTATAATTTGAATTGTTATTTAGGGTTTATGAATTATGATTTAGGGTTTATGAATTATGATTTAAGAATTTTCTGTATAAATTTAAATTTGAGGTATATTCGAATGTAGTGCTTCGTTTTAGAGGAATTAAATTCGAATGTAGTGCTTTGTTTTAGAGGAATTTTTTTTGTTCTTAATTTAATTAAAATTTTTAGGAAATTTTTTGAGAAATGGTTTTTTGGTGTAATTTGCAGATATGGACCATTTCCATGATGATTTGATTGATATTTTGCCGGGCCCTAGTAGAAGGAATATTATCTGGGATAATCGCTATCATGTTAGCGAGGATGTGTGGGATGGTAGTGGAAGAGAGGAGTTGGAGTGTGTTTGTGGTAATAGGGCGATGCGAGATTGGAAGTTAAGAAGACCACAGAGGGAGCTTCTACATATGCTGGGGTTTGGGATTTTTAGCAACCCCCATGTTGTGTTGAGTAATGATGCGAGGCTCATTTCTGCTTTGATTGAGCGCTGGAGGCCAGAGACCAACACCTTCTTCATGAGGCAGGGGGAGATGACAGTTACCTTGGAGGATGTTGGTTATATCTTAGGATTGCCGGTTGTGGGTGAGGCAGTGACATGTGGGCTGATAGAGAACCGGAGAGAGTTCTTTGTTCGTAACTGGTTTGAGCCTTTGACAGGTGTAGAGGTGGACAATGCCTTGTTCAGAAATCATATCAAGTTGACATGGTTGTTTGATAGATATGGTAGGGAAAAGCCGGAGAAAGGTAATGTCGAGGCGACTGTCCTACATACACAGGCATACTTGCTATTTCTGTTTGGTGCTGTTTTGTTCCCTACGACGGACAAAGCCTATGTCCATGTCAGATACATTGTGCCTGTACAGAACATCCGGGAGATCCCTAATTATGCTTGGGGTGCCGCTGTTTTAGCTCATCTGTACAGAGGCTTGGAGCATGCTGCGATGAAGAAGACTAAGATGGTTGCTGCTTGTGTGTGGTTGTTGCACATTTGGTCCTATGAGAGATTTCCTCGCATTGGCGTGCCTCAGCGGGGGGATAGTCTGGATGACTATCCAGTTGCAGAGGGATGGGCTTATTCGTCGGTTCAGGGTATTAATAAGAAGCGTCGTCAGTCAGGTCCTCACCACAGCCTACCATTTTATAGGGGTGAGTTTGATGGAGTTGCTGGGGATGATGTTGTGTGGAGGCCATATGCTAGATTTGACGAGGTTGTTGATTGGGAGATGTTACAGGCCCAGTTAGCTGGTAATGCTCGAGTCTCCTTGATATGCTTTGATGTAGTTGAGTGGCAGCATCCGGATAGGGTGATTAGGCAGTTTGACTGTGATCCACATATTCCTGAAGGTCCTGTTAACATGCTCCAGTACAGGCAACCGAAGGGTGCCACTTTTGCAGCTGAGGATTGGCTCGTTCGATGGTTTACTGATATTGGGAGGTGGGCTAGATTCTGTAACGATCTTGAGGGGTTGGTTGAATGCAATTCTAACATTGCATCCCATGCTGAGTACATGGCTTGGTATTCAGAGATTACCCGTGCACGTGTAGGGAAGCCCGAACCTGTCCCTCAAAAAAGTTACCAAACGAGGGAGTTGTATGATAGCGTCGAGGGATACCGAGTTGTAAGTATCTTACCTTTTGTATTACACACCACAGTTGTTTATATATGTTATGAACATTGTTTTACTGACGTATTCTTTGTTTGCTGTTTCTGATTTTTTAGATGGTAGCTGCACTTGACATGCTGAAAAAGTTGGATTCTGTGGTCCCAGTTGGCTTTGTGGAGGATCTTGGAAAGATTTCAGATACCTTCCTCACTCCTTTCTCAAGGTTGATGAAGAAGATCAAAGGACCGGCTTATAAACCTCCCAAATTTGAGAATATTAAACCACTTTCACTCCACGAAGAGGATCCCGAGGCTAGTGTTGCAGCCATTCCTTCGCACGATGTCATTGAGATGACACAACCATCTCAACATGTGTCTCAGCCTCCCATCCCTCCTGACTCATCGAGTAGGCCTCCCAAAATACAAATCCGTAGAATGAGGGGGGAGAAGTGGAGTATCATCAAGAGTTTAGATGTGCAGAAGCGGAATAAAATCTATGATGATTGGGGTTGGGGCATTGGGAAGAAGCCGAAGTTGAAGGGAGGGCTTACGGTGTGTGGCTATCATATATCAGAGATTGCACTGCAGAGCTTAGCTCCATGTTCATGGGTTGATGACAGGATTATTTACTGTTATATGGTATACTATCATTCTTGTCCTTATTTTACATAGTGCACATCTATATATTTGTCCTTCTCAACGCATCTATATATGTTTTTCCTCCAGGGATTGCTACGAGAGCGAGAGGAAGCCATTCTCAACGGCAAGATATGGGATAGGAAGCCAGTTTACTACTTCATGGATCCTTACTTCATTGTCCTTGGGTGGGATCACATGAAAAAAATCAGAAGAGCAGCTAGGAAGGGTAAGGAAGAGGAGAGGAAGGCATGGCATGAAGCACTCCGGAGTTTTAATGGTTTTGCCACTTCAAACATTGGCCCCTCCGTTGACGAGGCGGATTACATATTCATTCCATGTTGTGTTAGTGGTGTTCATTGGATCTTGTTCATGATTTCTACGAAAACATTTGATGTTATCCTTCTAGATTCGATGAGCGATGAGCCTACTTATGCAAAGGAAATACAAGTCGTGGTATGAATCTTTTCCTTCTTATGTAGCTTGTCATATATATTTCCTTCATTACTTATGAAATACCTTTGATTTATGCAGTCATGGTTACTACCAAGATTGTTGGTTAAGCTAAATCCTAGCCATGAACGTGATCCAAATGCTTGCGAAGTTCTACCTTTACCGCAAATTGTCACTTTGACTTTGAACATTTGGAGCAAATTGAGCATTTAAAGCTTGTAGTCTTTGAGGACAATTTCTTTTGTCATGCCCTTCGAAAGTACAATATGTGCACTTTCTTTTGGCCTTCCCTTTACCAAGCGATTCTACGGGACTTTTAAAACGGACAGTTTTTTTCCGCCCTTTCGTTTGGGACACAATGGGGTCACCAATTGGTTCATCATCGTATGTTGCATCGTGAGAATTTGCATTGCTTTCATGACATTCAACTCCATCAACCCTCATACTTTCAAGAATTGGTATCTCACGATTCAAGACCTCGACGGCATAGTCATAGCGTTCCTTAGATGCCATGCTACTATGACAAAAACTCATCGTGAGCATTGTCATGCTATTAAATCTTTCGGTTGGGGTCATCTCATGACATGAACCCATGTTCAACTCGTATGGCAACATACCGTTTACTCTATTAGCATGCATAGTCCATCGTCGAAGTATGAAATGGTCGGAAATCTTGGGAATTTGTTTTTTATTCAAAACCGCCAAGATGTGTCGACAAGGTATCCCTAAATGTTCAACCATTCTACACATACACATCCCCGTCAAAGCTTCTTTGTTGAATGCAACATAATTTAGTTTTGATGTTGGTCCCAAATTTTGCCTATATAAACAATAATAGGTCTTTGGGTCCCCTTCCTTCACGCCTTCTTCACAAGCTTTTTTGTCTTTCGTAACAAAGTATTGCAAAGATTCAACCAATTCACCTTGAAATCTTCTAAACATCTCCTTGGTATAAATTTTGGAACCATGAATCTCCAAGGCGGTATGCATTTTCATAGGACGCTTTAAAGTACATGTCACGTAATCTTCTTCTTTCTCCCGTACAAATTGCCTTGCCAATGCCTTTTGAGCATTTTCAATGAATTCTTTCAACCCCGTGGCCGAACTCACGTAACTATCAAAGAAAGAATTCATCCCCTCACTCCTTGAAGTAGTTTTTTGACCCGCTGAAAATGTGTTCCTAGTGTATGCAATGATCCATTTCTCCTTCAACTCATATAACCCCTGTAACCATTTGTTTCCTTGTAACTCATACTTCTCCACCAAGGATTCCCATCTAGCCTCAAAAACATCTTCGGTCAACGAGTTATAAATACAGTGGTTGAAGTCCACTTTGAACTCCGAAAAGGTGGAATAATAATGTGCTAGTTTTTCCGGGAATTTGTTACTAATGTGCCACGAACACAACAAATGGGTAGAATTCGGGAGAACACTTGCAATAGCGTTTGCCATTGCTTGATCTTGATCGGTAATTATAGTCATTGGATGCCTATTCCCCACCGCTTCAAGCCAAGTACTCAAAATCCACTCAAAAGTTGTTGTGTGTTCATCCCGCATTAGGGCAAAACCGAAAATGATTGATTGGTAATGATGGTTAACGCCGGTAAAAGGGACAAATGGCATGGCATATCTATTCGTCCGGTATGTGGTGTCAAATGCCACAACATCACCAAAATTTTGGTAGGCCATTAAACTCCTAGGATCAACCCACACAAGACATTTCAAACGTTGTTTTTCATCAACTTGTGTTCTAATAAAAAATTTAGCACCACTTTCTTCATTCAATCTATTTAACAAGTCTAATGCGGCTTGAACATCACCTTTTTCAAACCTTTTTTTCCTTTCATCCCGGATCACATTCCTAACATGTTGACCACTAAACCCTACTTTCTCATTACCTCCATGAATATTACCGATAACATTCATTACTTGACAATTACGAATTCCCGAACCATATAGAGTTTTGATCAAACTACGGGTAGCGGTAGTGACATGCTTTTCTCGTTGTATCAACTTCATTTTCGTAGGAGTGACAAGTACGTGATTGTGATGTAATTCAAGACTTGTTATCTCCCAAAGACCTAAAGTTTTCGAATAGTTCACATACATTCTTGCTTTACAATCACACTTTGGAAGATTTTCTCTACGTCGTTTAGCATTACTACTTTCACCGGGTTTACCCGCAAGTCTACACACATACATACGAGCATATATTTCATTACTTTTAGAACGCGTATGGGTTGATTGAATTCTAATGCCAAATCCATTTTTTAGGGCATATGCCCTAAAAAAATTGCCCGCTTGTTCTAAAGTATGAAACAATTGACGCATATATGGAACACCATTTTCATCCACATTTTCATACAAATTTTCACACTCAATATTTTCCTCGTTTTGAGCATCTAAATCATCATCTAAATCATCATCTAAATCACCATCTTCCTCAACACTACCAAATTCATCATTTTCATCAACATTAATGCACTCATCATTAGAAACAAATTTGGGGGTGCTAGGCTCATCACTACTTGAATCGAAAACATCATTCATACTTAAATCATCAAGATGCAATGAATTTTCAAGTTTTTCTTTTTTTTTCCCATTATCTATTTTTTTTGAGGATCCAAACATACGAGCAAATAATCTATCCGCCATGACAAGTAACAAATTTATTAGAGAGAAATATTACCTCAAAGAGCTTGGCAATTTTCGGAGCAGAGAGAGAGATCTTGGCAATTTTCAGCAGCTGATTAATTTGTTTTTGTGTGAATGACATAAATCGAAGCAGCTGTTGGGGATAAGGGAACAGGACCGTACCGCGGAAAGTTTCTGCGGTACGGGAGGCGGGGGCATTTTTGTAAATCCTCCGTACCGCAGAAAGTTTCTGCGGTACGATGTCCATTTTTTTTAAATCACAGCCGTTGGATGGCTCATCCAACGGCCCAGGAACCTTGTGTTACAAAACCGGTCTATGGCATACGTTTGCCATAGACCGGGAGCCATATTTGAAAATGCATCCACTGAAGAGTAGATATGCTCTGCAACTTCAGTTCCTTTTTTAATCATGGCAGTAAGATTATGAACGCATGGAGGAATAGTTCCCGAAATCATGTTTATGGACATGTCTAGGAAATGAAGATTCGATAGATAACATAATTCATGAGGCATGCTCCCATAAAATCGATTAGATTTTAGGATTAGAGCATACAACTGAAGGAGGTCTTCCCCAATCCATGATGGTACCTTTCCTGATAGCTTATTTAACCCAAAATCTGCAAAACCAAGACCGCTGCAGTTTCTTAGAGATGCAGGAAGTTCACCGTATAGGTTATTGTTTCGTAAAATCAGTGTCTGGAGAGAAACTAGGTGCCCTATGGACGTTGGAATTCTACCAGAAAAATTGTTATAACCTAAATTAAGAAACACCAGGTCTTGAAAATGCATCCAAATTATCAGGAAGTGCACCAAACAAATGGTTATGTGAAATATCAAGAAATCTCAAGGATAAGTCTTCAACAATTGATAAAGAAATAAGTGTTCTGGAAAATTTGTTTTGAGATAGATTTATTTTTAAACATCCTGCGGATAATTTTGGTAGTGGTCCATCAAAATTATTTGAATTTAAGTCTATCTCTTGAATATTAACAGATTTCCAGAATAACTTGCCTCTTATATCGTTGGAAGAGAGATTTAACAGCCCTATTCCGCTTGAAAGGTTCCAGAACCAGATTGGAAGGGTATCTGAAATTTGAGTGTTAGAGATATCAAGATGATTAATATATTCTTGATTTCTAATCCAGTTAGGGAATTTTGGCCCCAACTTGCATGATGCCAAAGATAGTAGCCGGAGCTGGAATGGGGGAATCCAATTAGAACTGAAATCAAATGTCAGAGGATTAGATGATGTGCACATATACATTAAGCTGGAAAGATTAGAAAGATGTGCTTCAGAGATTGTACTGCCGATAGAGTTCTTTGAAAGGTCCAGCTCTTCAAGACTGGAGAGTAGTCCAGTTGACTGACTTTCCCATTTTGCAAGTTGATTCTCACCAAGGTACAATACTTGCAACGATGACCATCCAGTAAAATCAGGAAGGCTCCCAGAAAACCCATTGTTACAAAGATTCAAATATATCAAGGATGAAAATCCTGTAAAATCTGGTAAAAACCCTCTAAGATGGTTATTGGACAAATCCAAGATTTCTAGAGCTGAATGGTGTTTAAACACTGTTGGTAGACATCCATTTAACTGATTGGAGCTGACTCGCAATTTTTTGAGGGATGAAAGTAGTGTAATGTCAGGCAGTGAACCACTAAGTTGGTTTTCAGATATCAGCAATTCATGCAAAAGAGAAAATGGTCCTAATAAAAGATCTTCAAGGTTCCCAGTGAAATTGTTCGCACTGATATCTAAGACTTTTAAATTGGATAAATTACGAAAGGATATTGGAGGGATACCATTAAGTTGATTTGAAGAGAGATCCAGATAAGTTAGAGCAGTCATATGACCAAAAATGGATGAATTGATGTGATTTCCAAAAATGGAGCAGTCATCTTTACCTTCTAACATGTTTTTACCCCAGGTCAAGTTCTACCAGACTTTCACTGAATTAGTGAATTGGGAAAGCCAATTAAAAATGGATGAATTGATGTGATTTCCTGGAAGATGAAGGGCATATAGAGAGGATGAAAAATTGCTGAAAGTTAAAGATGGATACGAGAGATTACAACTTCCCAGTCGCAAATATAATATGGAAGGGATCCTCTTGATGAAGCTTGTCCAGATACTGGGAGGAGTAATGCTGATATCACTTAAGTCAAGATGTGTCAAAGAAGATAGATTAAACAGCCACTCAAAGTTCCCACCACTTGTAAGACCAAGATTATTAGAAAGGTCAAGATGCTGTAACTTGGACAGAGTTTGAAGCTCATGTGGAATAACTCCTGAAAAGTTATTGCTGGAAAGATCAAGGTATCTTAAGCTTTTAATGAGCCAACAAACAGAGGGATAGGACCTTCAAAGTAATTAAAGCTGAGATTTAGATACTGCAAGTTAGAAAGGTTCCCCATAAGGCCGGGAATCGACCCCTCTGCATAAGTCAATGAAAAATCAGGGTGGAATAACTTTGTGAGAGAACCAATGAATTCAGGAATTCCTACTAGGAAGTTGCAACTGAGGTCCAAGTATTTGAGATATGGTAAATCAAGCAGTGAATAACCGATACTAACACTTGTTTTATTCATGTAAGATGGTGAAATTAGAGAAGAAAGGTGAAGGTGAGTTACATGACCGGTGTGATTATCGCAGCCAACACCTTCCCATGTGCAGCAATCTTCTCCATTGTTCAGCCATGAATTAAGAAGAACATGTCTGTGTGAACCGCCAGCCATGCTTTGTTTAAACATCAGCAGAGTTTTTCTCTCCCTCTCAATGCACGTCATCAAGTTTCCATATTTGGATAAGGGTTCTGATCCGTATGACGATGTTTTTATGCATAGCAGAAAAATTACAGCAACTGATACATGCAGAGAATAAATTATATTCATGATCATAGTAATTTTGATCAAGAGGAGATATGAAAGCAAACTAATCACAAGAATTTGCAAATAAACCAAGTTTCTACATGCTTGCATTGCATAATTTCATGCATTTATATTTTTTAAGCAGAGCTGTGAAACTCAAGTGGACTGGGAGGAGCTTGACTACTTCTTATTTGACAACTTAGTGTGTTTTCCACTGCTCAGAAAATTTTAGGACAACTTGAAAGTAACGAAACAAAGTTCCTATTTTCTCCGCACTATATTTGCCCCGCACTGAACGAATTTACACCATATTGTCAAAACTCTGCATAAATGATAATGGTCTTGATAGCAACTTTGTAAAAATAAGGGGGACTTTTCTCAAGTAAAAGCTCGGGCTTGGGGTAAATTTAAGATTAGTGAACACTGGAACCTGTATATATAAGTTATGGGTGCATACATCAATCCTAAGATTGAACAAACTACAATTACCAACAAATATTTAAGTTAAAACAAATGGGGTGGGATGACTCGAACCTGAGACCACTCCCTAAATCGAAATCTGATACCATGTTAAGTAACTAGTCCGTTTACAATCTTAAGGTGTCACATGAAGGCCCTAACATGATCTTACAGCAACTGCTGCAGGTTGTAGACTTGTAGTTAGTTACAGACTTACAGCAATTTCAGCTGAAAGCTGGCTGTTTTGAATATGAGCTGCGGAGCTTCCAGTATTGAGCTGATTTGCATCTGTGCTAGAGTCAAGTGGGAGCTGCTGAATTGCAGCTACTGCTTTGTTGGATTCAAAAAACAACTTAAAAAACAAGTTAGACTTTGAGTAACAAATTTGAGATCCATAAGATTGCTCTGTATGGCGTTACAGAATACACTCAGTTTAGGTTTGTGTTTTGTGATTACTAAGAAATAACTACTGTCAACAGTAAGATTCAACCATTGAATAATGTCGAGGCACAGCCGGCTGACCAGGGAACGAGTGGAGCAACAAATCCGAGATCCATTTGAATAACATTGCTCTGTATGCGTTAGTTTAAAAAAAGGCACGAACTTCGTTTTTTTAATTTTTGTTCGTAAATTTTTATTCAAAAAATGAAAATGTAAAAATCAATTTTAACTTGTACAGATCACAAGTACAGAACTTAACTTTATGTAGTATTTATAGCTTACTTGAAAATGATGTCTGAATTTACAATACTTCTCCCTGATCATATGACATATCTAATGGTTTCAGTAAACTGCAGATTTGTATTTGGATTAAAGCAAATATTGAATTAAGACTAGAAGTTAGTGTTTTCAGTAATCATCAGAAAAACAGAACATATATATTTCGAAGGAAAATGCAACTTTATTGTGTAGCAAAAGCATAGAA
Source organism: Heracleum sosnowskyi (assembly GCA_030848705.1). Taxonomy (NCBI): domain Eukaryota; kingdom Viridiplantae; phylum Streptophyta; class Magnoliopsida; order Apiales; family Apiaceae; genus Heracleum; species Heracleum sosnowskyi. The sequence continues at coordinate 28,024,871 of CM061243.1, forward strand.
TAATTTGTACAGGTAGAACTTAACTATTTTGGGATAGAAATGAGGCCGAGCAATTTCCTCTGAACGTTTCAACACTTAAACTAGATTCTCCTTAGCAAGCACACAAGACAAGACTTCATCTCTGTGCCAAAGAGTAACTGCAAAACCAAAACATAAAACGATGATGCTGATAAATAATAAGAAGATTTCTATAGTATTTTGCATTAACAATTTACCTTAAAACAGATCATCAGCTCAAAGATTCAAATTCTCCTCTGCAATTTGTTAATGCGAACAGTCGTTGCAACATAAATTTTTTCTTTCAAGTTCTCCAGAAAGAGGAAATACGCATGTCTCCAACGACGGTTTAGCACCAGAGTTCCGATGAAGCCCCAAAAGGTAGAGCTGAAACCAACTACTGCACTTACATAAAGCCACCTCTCATATTCATTGTCGTCTTCAACTTCAGACTCATTCAAGGAAGGCTGGAAGATGTCAGATGGTTCATCTCCTGGACAAATATTTGGGAGTGGTTTACCACAGAGTTCAGTGTTTCCCTCATATGTGGAAATACCTAATCCGTCAAGTTGAGTACCAGATGGAATTCTTCCAGAGAAGTTATTGTGAGAGAGATTTAAATATGCAAGAAAATTCAATCCAGACAAGCTTTGAGGTATTTCACCTGAAAATTTGTTAGCGGACAGGTCCAAGCATTCTAATTGTTTCAACTGGCCAATCTCCAGTGGAACTTTTCCCTCAAACCTATTTTCTGACAAGTTCAATCCCTTGAGTTCCAGAAGTCTGGTTATCCCAATGGGAATTTCTCCAGTCAACTCGTTGGATGATAGATCGATCATCTTTAGATATACAAAATTTCGTCCATACTCAAACTCCTGCCCTTTCCATCTTGCCACTACATTATCAAAATAACTAGATCTTGATGCCGTTGGAGCAAATGCATCTGTTCTATTGTACGGATGCTCTGCTACATCAGTTTCTTTTCGAATCATGGCAGTAAGATTACCGAAGCATGGAGGAACTGTTCCAGAAATTCTGTTAATGGACAGGTCTAGGAAGTGAAGATTCGAGAGGTGGCATAGTTTATAGGGTATGCTTCCATAAAATCTATTAGATTTTAAGATTAGAGCATACAACTGAGGCTGGTCTTCCCCAATCCATGACGGTAAATTTCCTGATAACTTATTCAACCCTAAATCTGCAAAACCAAGGCTGCTGCAGTTTCTTAGAGATACGGGCAGCTCACCGTAAAGGTTATTATTTCGCAAAATTAATGTCTGGAGAGACACTAGATGCCCTACTGACGTTGGAATTCTACCGGAAAAGTTGTTATATCCCAAGTTAAGAAAAACTAGACGTCTAAAATTCCTCCAATTATCAGGAAGTGCACCAAAGAACTGGTTATGTGAGATATCAAGATAGCTTAAAGATAAATATTCAATAGCTGATAAGGAAAGTAGTGTTCCTGAAAACTTGTTTTGGGATAGATTTATTTTTGAACAGTTTGCTGGAATTGATGGTAGGGGTCCATCAAAATGATTTGAACTCAAGTCTATCTATCCCAAATTAATTAGTCTGGAAGAAAATCTGCCCCTTATATTATTGGAAGAGAGATTTAGAAATGATATGCCTGAGAGGTTCCAAAACCAAACAGGGATGGTATCCGAAATTTGGCTGTCAGAGATATCAAGATGATAAATGTCTCGTTGATTTCGAATCCATTTGGGGAATGTTGGCCCCAACTTGCATGATGCCAAAGAAAGTTCCGAAAGTTGGAAAGGAGGAATCCATTTAGGACTGAACTCAAATGTTATTGAATTGAATGATGTCTTTAATAACTGTAAGCTGGAAAGATTGGACAAATGCGCTTCAGTGATTGTACTATGGATTGAGTTCTTCGCAAGGTCTAGAGTCCAAAGATTGTAGAGTAGTCCGATTGACTGAGTTTCCCATTCCGTAAGTCGATTCTCACCAAGTTGCAGATTTTCTAAAGATGAACATCCAGTAAGATCAGGAATTCTTCCAAAAAATTCATTATTATTAAGATTTAAGCTTATCAAAGATGAAAATCCTGTAAAATCTGGTAAAGAGCCTCTAAGATGGTTATTGGACAAATCCAGCATCCTTAGAGCTGAATGGTGTTCGAATACAGTGGGAAGATATCCATTTAACTGATTAGAGTTGACTTCCAACTCGAGGAGGTTTGAATGTAGTGTGATATCGGGCATAGAACCAGTAAGTTGGTTTTCCGACATATACAATTCTTTCAAAAGAGGGAAAGGTCCAGATAAAAAATCTTCAAGGTTCCCAGTGAAGTTGTTGGAACTGAAATCTGCAACTTGCAAGCTAGATGAATTGCCAAAGGATTTTGGAATCACACCATTAAGTTGATTTGAAGAGAGATCTAAATGACTTAGTGCAGTCATAAGAGCAAAAGAGTCTGGAATTGGACCAGTCAAGAGGTTACGACCAAGATCAAGATGAGCAAGAGCAGTCATATGACCAAATGACGGTGGAATTGGGCCATTCAAGAGGTTATTTTCAAGACTCAGAAAAGTAAGAGCAGTCATATGACCAAAAGACTTTGGAATTCTACCTTCTAACCCAGTTAAATTGTTATAACTCAGGTCTAGTTCTACCAGACTGCTACTCAAGTGGGATAGAAGATCATCAAGGTTCCCAGTGAAATTGTTGTGACTGAAGTCTGCTACTTGCAAGCTGGATAAATTACATATCATGCCAGTAAGATGATTTCCATAGAGATACAGATGAGTAAGAGCAGTCATATAACCGAGAGACTCTGGAATTCTACCTTCTAACCCGTTCATAGACAGGTCCAGATCAACTAGACTGCCACTCAAGTGGGAAAGCCACTCAAAAATGGATGAATTGATGTGATTATATCCAAGATCAAGGGTAGCAATAGAGGAAGAAAAATTGCTTAAAGTAGAAGATGGAGCCGAGAGATTGCAGTCTGATAGACGCAAAACTGATAGAGAAGGGATCCTCTGGATAAAGCTTGGCCAAAAAGTGGGAGGATCAATTTCTATAAAACTCAAGTCAAGGTATGTCAAAGAAGATAGATTAAACAACAAGTTAAAGTTCTCCCCACCTTTTAGATTATAATTATAAGCCAGGGCAAGATGCTGCAACTTGGAGAGGTTTCCAAGCTCATGTGGAATAACTCCTGTAAAACTATTAACGGAGAGATCAAGGTATCTTAAGCTGTTGAGTGAGCCAATAAACTTTGGGATACGACCACTAAAAAAACCACAGTAGCTAAGATTTAGATACTGCAAGTTGGAAAGGTTACCTATTTGGGAGAGAATTGGCCCCCCTGCCCAAGTATAAGAAAAATCAAGGTGAACTAACTCTTTGAGAGAAGCAATGAAATCGGGAATTTGATAAAGCTGATTGCTGCTGAGGTCAAGGTATTTAAGATGCGGTAAATCAAGCAACGAACTACTGATGCTCACCCTGATTTCTTTCGAATATGCAGGACCGTACCACCTACCACCGGCTGAATATATGAGGTCTGAAGGACGTGGTGATATAAGAGAAGAAAGAAGAAGGTGAGTTACATGGCCGGTGTGATTATCGCAGCCAACGCCTTTCCATTTGCAGCAATCTTCGTCTGCTTCTTTCTTCCATGAATGAAGATGATCGTATTCATTTGCAACGCTTTGTCTGAACAGCAACAGAGCTTCTCGCTCCCTCTCAATGCACCTCATCGTCATCTGCTTGCCATCTTTTGATCCAAACGACGATGTTTTCATGCACAGCAGAACAAGTAGGACAAGTAATACATTCAGAGGATGAATAGTATTCATCGTCATCAAAGCAAAATATTCGCAAGTAGGCATAAACTTCTTGCATTGGTGTAACCTTTATATACGGACTACTGACTAGGGAGGGGAGTGCAATTTTTTAAACTTTTTCCCAAGTAAATTTAAACATTTTAAAAAAGAACAAAACATGACCAATGAAATTTGATTTTTTAATTAATCGGGATGGATCTGGTCGGCTAGACTTTTATCCGAACCAAGCCAGATTTTTAATCGAATTAGCACTTAAATCTACCAATTTCCGGTGCCCCTAGCATGAGTGATGCACTAAATCATAGATAGTATTTGATCCAACTTTAAAATTTTAAATTTTTTCAATTGGATTCAGTCGAATTTTTTAAAAATATTTAGGCTCTTTTAGATTGATTAATCGGATAGAATGAGATCAGGTTGGGTCAGATTTTTTTAATAATTTTAAAATTTTTATTTTTATTTTTTAGTAAGATTTTTGAATTTTCTATTAAATTTATTAAAATATTTAGATTTCTATCAAGAATATATCCAGAAGTTTATAATTTTATCTAAAATTTAATTTAATTTTATAAAAAACATGGATAGAAAATAATTTTGTCAGGAGATTTACACGAATATCTCAAATATATTCATGAAATCTGATTTTTTAATTAATCGGGCTGGATCTGGTCGGCTGTACTTTTATCCGAACCAAGCCAGATTTTTAATCGAATTAGTACTTAAATTAAATCTACCAATTTATAACCATAAAGTAATCAAAACATTTCGTTTTGATCATTTGAAATGAATTTCATATCCAAACACTACCTTCGAGGAAATGAATCGTTTTTTGCGCTTAAAATTTAGCTAGACAACAGAAGCGCCTATTTTGGAAAATGTTTTTTAAATTTTTTTTTTGTTTGTTTGATTTTCAGGAAAAAAAAGTATTTTTCAAGAGAAGAATTTTTTTTTAAGAAAAGTGTTGAATTTTTGGAAAATGACTTCCCGTCCCGTTTTCAGAACGGGAAAGCATTTTTCAAAATAAACAATTTCTCATTTTTATTCATAATTTTTTATGAAGATTATTTTTTCGAGATATTTTTTCCAAAAGAAATTTTTCTTTGTTTTCAAGAATTGTTTCGGTGAATTTTTTTTCTGGAAAATTTTGAGCATATATATCTATCTATATATATATATATATATATATATATATATATATATATATATATACTACTTATATAAGTGATAGAGTCCTTAAAATTCAGTTCCTAGAATATTTGCTATAAAATAGGACTGAAACTCTATTTACTGGGAGTGTTGCCAGCTTGCTACTGCATACAAAATTTAGTCTGACAGCTAGCTGTTAACCCTGTTTTTGTTAGAAAAATACAAAACTTAATAAACTCATGCAAAACAGAATTAATTCAACACAAATATCCAGCTTGCTGCTATGGTGTGATCATCAAAACTTCAGGGTTTCAAAACTGATTGTAAAAATATTGTATTAGTATCTTAATTTTTCTTAAATAATAAGATCAAGTATGTAAAATTTTATATATTTAAAATAAGTTTTTAGACTATCTGCTATAATTTTATTAAGAAAAATTATAGTAAGAAAATTATTTTATAGTTATTTTTTGTAGAATTAATTTGCTTGTTTTTATAGTTTTTTTATAATAAGAAAAGCTGTAAAATTATAATTGTAAAAATTCTAATTATTTGAAAATAGTTATAACTAGATTATTTCATTTAATTCACCAAGCTTTAATTTTAAGTACAATTTAATTCGTCAACATGATTCATGTCATTTTTTTTGTCAACTAGTATGTGTATTGAATGGAAGCTTTCTGGAGCAAATTAATATAAAAAAATAATTATATTACAATCTATATATATATAAATATAAAGGAGGATACGCGGGAGGTTAGGTGGCCCCCCTAAGATCGTCTCAATCTATTTTTCTAATTTTCTAGAATTTGAAATACTGATAAATAAAAAAATATCCTTTAACATATTAGAAGTAAAATAGATGTTAGAATTTATTGAGGAGAAGAGTTCGAATTTATAGCGAAGACATATAATTAAAAGTTCTATTTGAAATAGAATATGTGTTTGAATTTGTAGAGGGGAAGAGTTCAAATATAAAAAGAATTACTTGCAAAGTTCTATTTGAAGTAGAATAGATGTTTCAATTTATAGATGAGAAGAGTTTGGATATAAAAGAAGTACTTTTGTTAATCCCAAATGACCTAACAGAATTGTAGGGGGGGGGGGGGTTGAATACAATTCTTGATATTTCTTAAACTTAAAAAAAAACAACTTACAAATTGAAACTTAACTTATAAAGTAAAAACCACAAGCACTTAATAATTTCAGTTGGATTGTTTGATGATCCAACTGAAGTGATTTTTATTGCAGAAATAATCTGTGATACAAAAGTACACAGCTGCTCAATTACAAGAATGTAGAGAAGTATGCTCTCAAAGATAGCTAATACAATCTATTTGTTTTTCTTCTCTATTCTTTAAAGTAACTGCTACACTTGGTTATATAAACCCAAGTTTACAACTCTATTATTGGCTACACTAAAAGTACAATGAGTAACCGCCAATAGTTTGTTTTTCATCCCTTTGTTCAGTGGTCTTTGGAGATCCTTGCTTTTGTCTTCATGCTTATTATGATCACTCCCAAGAGCCCAATTGGAAACTGGGATGTTTCCTTATTCCCCATGTCCATTTTAATGGTTTCCAATGTACTGTACACTTCCACATCTCCTTTTTGATCTGTCAGAAAACTGTCACTATCACTTTGTCAACTATTCAGAAAAGCAATAATGATTCGTTGACAGTAGGAGGATGTGTTTCGTTGATAGCTTTATTCTTCATTTCGTTGATGGGAAATCTTCGTTTCGTTGAAGAGTAAACTCCATTTTGTTGATGAGTAGACTCCATTCCGTTGACAGAGTGATTTTCATACCGTTGACATGTCTTCACTTAGGCAAGATTACAAGGCATAAAATATTTACAATTAACCAACCTATTTTGCCTATCTAGTACTTAGTCAACATGACTTAGAAAACCTATCCAATACCTTCAACGAAATGCATATCAAACTATAAGTATTGTACAGTGCAATTGCTACAGCACTCATTTCGTTGATGAGCTTCCTGTCAACGAAACGCTGCAAAGCATGCCATTTCGTTGACAGTTACAAAAATGACTTTACACAAATTCTACTAAGTGTTTTATGTTTATCATCAAGAACAACATATTCCTAACAATCTCCCCCAATTTATGACTGATAGAATAACAGCCATAAATCAAGAGACTTGATGATAACAAAAACACTCAGATGCATGATAAATTACAACAGTAGAAAATGCATTAAGCTTCATAATTTATTAGACAAAATATAAGACTTACAAGACTAATGCCCAAAAGTGCTCCTCTAGTCTGAGCAAATGTTTCATCTGTGTCTTCTTTGTGGCATAGTCTTCTTCCCTCTCTTGGAGTTGTTTTCCTCAATTTGGACATGTAGCCTTCTATAAAAGATCTTCTCCTCTTCATCTTGATCACCAAGCATGGATTGCATAAACTTTAGAGTTTGATTAGATGCCTTATCCAGCTGGTCTTCCATCCTAAAGAATCTTCTGCAATTGTCCTTGTCCTTAAATTCCATCATCCAGTAAGGTTGAAGATGGATCTTCTTTCCTGTTGAGGGCACTCTAAGCATCCTGGGAAGAGCCTCAGGCTTGTTCCAGCTAGCCTTTATCTGACAAATTTTGGAGACTACCTCAGACTTGGCTGTTTTGGTGAAGCCAAAGTCTTTCTTCAAGCATCTAAACACTGAGAGTAGTGTTTGATAGTCTTCTCCTAAAATTCTATAGAGAGGCCACACTTGTTCTCTACCACCCTTGAATATAAAAACTAGTCTCTCAGGCAATTTTTGAGAAGCTGCAATGCCCCTTACTTCCACCAGGTTGTCTAAGTCAAGATGTAAACTGGATTCTTCCCTGATGTCAGCAATGTACATGCAGTCCTCTGGATTTGCAGGGGGTTTCTGAGGTTGTGGCTTTCTCACAAACACTGGCTTTGCTTTGACAGCCCTTTTCTTTGTCTTCATTGGTTGATCCTTCTCAAATAGGAACTTTGGAAAGTAAGCCTCATCAAATTCAAGAGGCTCCTATTTTGGCATAATTGGTTGATCATGAAAGTTGACAGGATGTGCAGGATCACATGCCAACTTTCCTTCATGAGGTAGATCAACAGGAATTTGATGTGCACTTGTTGTTGAAGAGTCTTGAGCAGTGTCCTGAGAATCATCTTTATCAAAGTTCAGATTCCTTTTAGCTCTAGCCTTTGGCTACCTTACACTCTTCTTTTCCTTTCCAGCTTCCTTAGCTTCATCCTTAGCCTTTTCTTCCTGTAGGGTTTCTTCATCTTCAAGTGATTGAGCAACTGCAAGAGCTTGCATTGCTGCCCTTTCAGATTCTTCAGCTTTGGCCTTAGCAAAATTTGGGTGACCAACCCAAATGCAAATTTCCTTGCTTTCCCTGTAAATGATGGCCCTTTTCTTCCTTATGCTTGGATGATTGCTCTCTTTGCTTTCCATGATCAGCTTCCCTAGGACTTTGAACTCATCTGGCTTTGGTGGAGGATAAAATATCCTTGCAATGTTCTTGCCCTTGGGTTTGACAGGTGATATTTGTTCACACAATATCACGCAAGTATACGCGGTCACAAGTAATACAGGATTAAGTAAAGTTCGTTCCCACAGAAACTGCTTTGGTTAAAATAGTTTAGCACTTATGCAACAATGTATGGTTATTATTCAATGCTAAGACAAGTATCAAAGTTTTGTTTTGATTAACTAAATTAACTAAACAAATTACCAAGACTATAATTAACTAAAGATTGTTGTTGATTTACTTATGAGAATAAAACATGGGATCCTAACTTCATTAAGTACTTCATCTAAAGTCTTTTGTCTTTAATCAATGTATGTGACGGTTGTGATAACTAATCGGATAACACGAAATCAGTACACGCTACCTTTCAGTATACGTATACCAAACTACTCAAACATCCACAAAAGAGATAGAAGTTGGGTAGACACCAATTATGCTTAGACCCTATATGTCTATAAGATTTGAAAACATAACGGTTTAATGAGCAAGTTATCCATTAAGATTACATAGGGCAGGTAAGATGGTTAAAATTACCTACGAATCATGCATGACAAACATACATAAACCTATGCTAGCATGGCAAGTTCTAAATCTCTAAATCCACTTTCGCATTCAATAGAGATTAACAAATAATCTTAGATGTTAGCTACTCATCCAAGAAGAATAATCACAACCAAACTAGGTTATCAAGAATACATCACACACAAATCTTTAAAACAATTAACTATTAGAATCCATAAATAAATCCGTTAGAATCCCACGACGACGATTAGTTCATAATCGAACCGTTCATCATTGTGGGTTCTGATGAAAACATGATAGTAATAAGTCTGGAAAACTGAATAAAATAACTAGGGTTTAGAAAGAACAAACGAGAATCCAAAGTATCGCCTAATTTAGAAGAATACAAAGATTAGATGAAAAACTAGGTCTTCGTAAATCAGCCGTCTTCTTGTTCTCTAGCCGGTGGATGGATATGTATGTAGGTTTTTGATTGTATATGTATATATCCCTCAGAAAACGTCCACCAAATACTCATAAAGGCTTCAGGCTAACAACTATGGCAAGTTTCCTTTTCTGACCACAAAACTGCACTTTTCAGCAATTGAGACGGCGCGGGCGCGCGGGAGGTGGCGCGGGCGCGCCAGGAATTCTGTCATTTGCAGCGCGGGCGCGCGGGAGGTGGCGCGGTGAATTCTGTCAGAAAAATTCTAAAATTTCTTTTGCCATTTCTTTGCCCATTCAACATTCACACTTGCTTGATCTTCATACACATGCTTAAACACCACCTAACGATCATAGAATCACCACATTTCTGCTGATAAAGCAACTCTACAAATACTAAACAAAACACCTTAAAAACAACACGTACTTGAGAACAGAACGATCAGATTAAGCCGATTTAGGACGATCCAAGTAGATATGAAATCCACTTATCACACCCCCAAACTTAAACCGATGCTTGTCCTCAAGCATAAACAGACTCTATAAATGCAATGCATGAATGCAACTATTATGAAAATGCAACTGATCCCCTCAAACTAACCATAACCAATCAACAAGCCAACATAACAAGGAATGCAATCTTTCAAACAGAGTTCGACCAAATTCCCGTATGTTAACCATACATACACAGAAACGTGCGTGTGTGCAATGCTCATCAATATACTCCCAAACTAAATCAAGACCATATCCTATTCTTCACCAAAACAACCACAAGCTTATAAATAGAATGAACTCTAGACACAAGAAACCACTTAAAGACACCTCAACCTTGACTTGAGTTAGACAGGTAATCATGCTTTATTACTACACACATGCTTATTTGACCGTGCAATGGCTGAGACCCCAAAAGGCTTATACAATAATACCCATGTAGCGAGCTTTAGGTTAGTGGATCCCAGACCGGAAAAGTCTTAGGTCACTAGGCACAAAGTCCCCTAGAACTTAATTGCTCGAGTATTAAAGAGCTCAACCTGATCAATTCTGCATAAACAACTAACACAACTTTTTTTTTCTTTTTTTCTTTCTTTTTTTTCTATATTTTTCTTTTTATTTCGGAATGAGTGCGCTTTGCCTTTTTCTCATCCCACCCTAGACTACTCATCTTTTCAATGAGCCGTCTACTAGCCATTTGACGCCTAGCCTTTATTAACAACTAGCATGAAATCCCTGTTTTCCCCCAAACTTAGATTTAAGTGCTTCTTTCAATTTCAAGAGAATAGAAAACATTCTAAATATAAGCAAGTGGTTAAATTCTAACATCCAAACAAACATGGTCTGATCAAATTCAAAAACAACCAATGAGACTTGTGAATTTACAATTCTTTCTGGCATGCAAGTCAATTTCTAGGAACTTAATCAGCCCTCTATCTATCACTATCACACTCCCATCAACATCGACTCATCAACGGAAATAGCCAAGTCTAAGGAATCATGAAATATGCATGCTATGCAAATGCAACTAAATGGACTCACATGATAGATAAACAAATATGCAAAACAGAATGCTCCACATGACATAAACATGCAAATATATGAATGAACTAACTACATATGCAATATGAATCCTACATGAACACACACTAACATTCCCTAATTACCACCCCCAAACTTACAATATTCAATGTCCTCATTGAAGGTAATAAAAAGGAAAGTGATAAGTGGATTTTATATCTACTTGGAACGCTTCATATCGGCTTAAATTGATGACTTGAACTCAAGTATGTGGTGTGTTTAATGTGTTTTCATTAAGTTTTGCAGAACCAAGAGTTGGAGGTTAATTTGATTAAAATTCGGATTTTCCGGGTAGGTTGCGCAGTCTTCACTGTTTTGGCCATATCTGGAGTTCTACAAGTCCGATTCTGACGATCTTACAGCTCACGCGAAGAGGACAACATTTTCTATAATTCTAGACAGAAGGTTCTGCGCGGGCGCCCAGGAATTGTACTGGAATTCTGCGCGGCCGCCCAGGAAGTCAGAACCGCCAGAAATTGCCAGAATTCGATTTTAATTAGGAAAACTTCACAAATTCGACTTCTAATCATTATGGTAATTGCTTGGGGCGGCCAGAAACTTCCAGAATCAGTTGTAAACATGGAATATGCAATTCTTATTGCATTCAAAGATGGCAATTGCCGTAATTCTATTCTAACTCAAATACGGCAATTGCTTGGAAAAGGGACAACTTGGAGCTATAAATACACACCTTGGGGGGACATAATCAACACATCACAATACATCACAATACACCAGAGATCAGATTCAATATTGGAGCACAAGATCGAGGAGCCAAGAACGAAGAACGTGACTACGAGGAGATCTAGACATAGTTTTTTCTTGTATTCTTCAATTTTGGTGTAACTTTTGGATGCTTCCAGATTTGTCCTCTAAACCTTTAACTCTTATTCATATTTACATCATTGATTTCTTGTTTTTCATCATGCTTTCATCAAACCCCGTGATGATGAAAAGTTCGATCATGAACTAATCGTTGTCATGGGGTCCTAGCGGATTTATCTATGGATTTTAGTAGTTGATTGTTTTAAAGATTTGTGTGTGATGACTTATTGATATCCTAGTTTGGTTGTGCTTATTCTTCTTGGATGCGTCGCGAACATCTAAGTTGTTTTTTTAATCTCTATTGAATGCAAAAGTGGATATAGAGGTTTAGAACTTGCCATGCTAGCATAGGTTTGTGTATGTTTGTCATGCATGATTCGTAGGTAATTTTAACCATCTTACCTGCCCTATGTAATCTGAATGGATAACTTGCTCGTTAAACCGTTATGTTTTCAAATCTTATAGACATATAGGGTCTAAGCATAATTGGTGTCTGCTTAACTTCTATCTCTTTTGTGGATGTTTGAGTGGTTTGGTATACGTATACTGAAAGGTAGCATGTACTGATTTCGTGTTATCCGATTAGTTATCACAACCGTCACATGCATTGATTAAAGACAAAAGACTCTGAATGAAGTATTTAATGAAGTTAGGATCCCATGTTTTATTCTCATAAGTAATATATCAGCAATCTTTAGTTTAATATAGTCTCGATAATTTGTTTAGTTAATTTAGTTAATCAAAACACAATTTGATACTTGTCTTAGCATTGAACGATAGCCATACATTGTTGCATAAGTGCATAACTATAATAACCATAGCAGTCTCTGTGGGAGCGAACTCTACTTATTCTTATATTACTTGTGACCGCGTATACTTGCGTGATATTGTGTGAACAAGTTTTTGGCGCCGCTGCCGGGGACTCGGTGTTATTTATATAGTTTATGTGCTTGTCATCAGTGGTCGTTAAAGTTCACTGACTCGGATTGTAGTTGTTTGTTCTGTGTGTTTCAGATACTTAAGTGAAAGTGTATGCGAACACGTTCTCAATCTCGGAAAGAAGAACGTGAATCAAGTCTAGTTATGGGAGATCAATTAGTACCAGAAGGAGTAGCACCTGCAGCTAAGGCTTTGAAGGACTATTCTCAGCCAAAGATCAATGACATTCAATCCAGCATTGTCAGGCCGGCTATTGCAGCTAATACTTTTGAAATCAAGCCTGGCACGATTCAGATGGTGCAGAATTCAGTTCAGTTTTGGGGTGCTCTAACGGAAGATCCTAATATGCATATTAGGGATTTCATCGAGATCTGTGACACCTTCAAATTCAACGGAGTGTCTGAAGATGCTGTGAAGTTAAGACTTTTCCCGTTTTCTTTGAGGGATAAGGCTAAGGGCTGGTTGCATTCTCTACCAGCAGGTTCTATTACTACATGGGAGGATCTTGCTCAGAAGTTTCTCACTAAATTCTTCCCCATGGCTAAAACTGCTGCGATCAGGAATGCTCTTACTCAGTTTTCTCAGCATTCTGGAGAAACTTTATGTGAAGCTTGGGAGCGTTACAAGGAGATGCTTAGGAAGTGTCCTCATCATGGAATGCCTGATTGGATGGTGATAAATTGTTTCTATAATGGGCTAGGAGGTCAATCACGACCAATGCTTGATGCAGCATCAGGTGGAGCTCTGTGGGCTAAAAGCTATGAGGAGGCCTATGAACTCATTGAGATGATGGCTGCTAATGAATATCAGAATCCTACTCAGAGATTATCACAAGGCAAAGTAGCAGGAGTTCTTGAAGTTGATGCAGCTACAGCTATAGCATCCCAGTTGAAGGCTTTGACAATGAAGGTGGATTCTTTGACGAATTATGGAGTTCAGCAGGTGGCTAGTGTTTGTGAGCTTTGTGCGGGCGCACATGAGACGAATAATTGTGCCATATCTAGTGAGTCGGCGCAGTTTGTGAGCAACTTTCAGAGACCATCACAGCCAGTTCCAGCCACCTATCATCCCAATAACCGGAATCATCCTAATTTCAGCTGGAGCGACAATCAACAATCTCAGCAGCCTTATCAGCCATTCGAAGGTCAGCAATTTGGAGCAAAGCCTTACACTCCTCAGAATTTTCAGCAGCAACAAGGGCAGAATTTTCAGCCACAGTATGCTCCTAGGCAACAATTTCAGCCACCAGGATTTCCGCAACAACCTCATGCTAGTGCGGGGCAGTCTTCGAATGAAAAATCTGAATTGGATGAGTTGAGAATGATAGTTAAAAGCCAGGCGGCATCTCTCAAGACTTTGGAGAATCAGATGGGGCAGTTGGCAAGTGCCTTACTCAGCAGAGCTCAGGGAACTCTTCCTAGCGATACGGAGCCTAATCCAGGAAAGACAGTTGTCTAAGAACATGTGAAAGCAGTTACCTTGAGATCGGGAAAGGTCACGGGAAATCAAAAATCAGCAGTTGAAGAAGAGGAAGAAATTCAGCAGCATCAGGTGGAACCTTCTAAGGAAAAGCCAATTTTTGATTTGGCAGCTAAGCAGTTGGACGGTGAGGCTGAAAAGAGCAAAAATTCTGTTGACAAGTCTACTTCGGAGCAGACTATTTACCCACCTCCTCCATACCCAAAGAGGCTCCAGAAGAAGACTACAGAGAGTAACCAGATCTATCCTCCTCCTCCATATCCAAAGAGGCTACAGAAGCAGAATCTTGACACAAAATTCGCCAAATTTCTCGAGGTTTTCAAGAAGTTACACATCAACATACCTTTTGCAGAAGCTCTTGAACAGATGCCGAGCTATGCTAAGTTCATGAAGGGTATTCTATCTCGGAAGTTGAAACTCGAGGATTTGGACACCGTTGTTTTGACAGAGGAGTGTAGTGCAGTTCTATAGCAGAAATTGCCACCGAAGCTTAAAGATCCGGGAAGTTTTACCATACCTTGCACTATTGGCAATCAACTTTTCAGCAAATGCTTATGTGATTTGGGAGCTAGCATTAATCTAATGCCAATGTCTGTTTTTAAGCAACTTGGGTTGCCTGAGCCGAAACCAGTTAATATGACCTTACAGTTGGCTGATCGGTCGATCACATATCCAAGGGGTATAGTGGAGGATGTTTTGGTTAAAGTGGATAAACTTATCTTTCCCGCTGATTTTGTTATTCTTGACTTTGAGGAGGATAAGAAGATTCCTATCATCTTGGGAAGACCTTTTCTGGCTACTGGCCGAGCGTTGATCGATGTTCAGAAAGGAGAGCTCACAATGAGGGTGAGTAATCAAAAGGTCATCTTTAATGTGTTCAAGGCTATGAAATTTCCGACAGAGGAGGAAGAGTGTTTTAGCTTGAAGATGGTTGATACGGGTCAGAGAAAGGAGTTCGATCAGCTGTTGAGCAAAAATTCGGACATGCACAAGTTCGAGCATCACATCAGTGATTCCATTGACAATTCTTCCATTCGAGATCTTTCGAATGTCAAGTTTGGAAAACTTCCACCACATTTGAAGTATGTCCTTCTGAATGATGAGTTGGTGATTTTTAAAGAGTGTGAAGATAATGTGTTGAGAAGGTGGAACAAGGATGATGAGGTAAAAGAGTGTTCTTATCAATCGACGGAGAAGCATAAACACCTTAGAGGTGTAAAGAAGAAAAAGAAAAAATCGATTGGTGGAAAAGTCAAGGTGAAGTTTGATTTGGACAAGATGTGGGAAGAAAGCAAGAAGGTTATCAAACAATGGGTGAATGGTCCTTCTACTAAGGACAAGTCAAATGCGATCTTCGAGCCACCATGATTTGATTCATATTTGTCCGGCTAAATGACATTAACGACAGCGCTTCGTGGGAGGCAACCCATGTGTTAGGTATGTTTCTACTATCTTTCTTATTACCTTCAATGAGGACATTGAATATGTTAAGTTTGGGGGTGATGTATGGGTTTGTATAGTTAGTGTGTGTCTCATGTAGGATTCATATTGCATGTGTAGTTGTAATTTATTCGTAGTTTTGCATGTTCATGTCATATAGGGCATTCTGTTTGCATAGTTTTTATTTATCATGTGAGTCCATTTTAGTTGCATGCATATTTCATGATCCCGTAGGACTTGACTATTTCCGTTGGTGAGTCGATGTTGATTGGAGTGTGGTTGTGATGAATAGAGGGTTGATTAAGTTTCTAAGTATTGACTTGCATGCCAGAAACAAATCTATTTCATAAGTCTCATTGGTTGCTTTTGAATTTGATCAGACCATGCTTGTTTGGTGTTAGAATTTAACCACTTGTTTACATTTAGAATGTTGGCTAGATTCTTGAAAACGAAGGAGCACTTATGTATAAGTTTGGGGGAAACCAGGGATTTCATGCTAGTTGTAATAAAGGCTAGGCGTCAAATGGCTAGTAGCCGGCTCATTGAAAATATGAGTAGTCTAGGGTGGGATGAGAAAAAGGCAAAGTGCACTCATTCCGAAATAAAAAAAAAGAAAAAAAAAAGAAAGAAAAGTTGAAAAAGAAAAAGAAAAGAAAAGAAGAGTTGTTTTTATGCAGAATTGATCAGGTTGAGCTCTTTAATACTCGAGCAATTAAGTTCTAGGGGACTTTGTGCCTAGTGACCTAAGACTTTTCCGGTCTGGGATCCACTAACCTAACGCTCGCTACATGGGTATTATTGTATAAGCCTTTTGGGGTCTTAACCATTGCACGGTCAAATAAGCATGTGTATTGTGTTTAGTATGTTGTTCTGTAATAAAAGCATGAATTCCTGTCTAACTCAAGTGGATATTGAGATGTCTTTAAGTGGTTTCTTGTGTCTAGAGTTCATTCTGTTTGTAAGCTTGTGGTTGTTTTGGCTAAGAGTAGGTATGGTCTTGATTTAGTTTGGGAGTATATTGGTGAGCATCGCACACACGCACGTTTCTGTGTTTGTCTTGTTGGTCGATGGGAATTTGGTCGAGCTCTGTTTGGAAGACTGTGTTCTTTGAGATGTTGGCTCGTTGATTGGTTTTGGTTGGTTTGAAGGGATCGTTGCATTTTCATATTAGTTGCATACATGCATTGCATTGTTAGTTGCATGAGTAGATGGATTTTGTGGGTACATTCGCTATAGGCCCTCACGAGACCTTACTCGTCCACTAGGGCTGCCTAGGGGTTTAAAGGGCTTGTTGCATATGCCAAATGCAACCGTGATCACCTACGGAAGTGGTACTAGTTAGTTGTATATAGTTATATTATTTATGCTTGAGGACAAGCATCGGTTTAAGTTTGGGGGTGTGATAAGTGGATTTTATATCTACTTGGAACGCTTCATATCGGCTTAAATTGATGACTTGAACTCAAGTATGTGGTGTGTTTAATGTGTTTTCATTAAGTTTTGCAGAACCAAGAGTTGGAGGTTAATTTGATTAAAATTCGGATTTTCCGGGTAGGTTGCGCAGTCTTCACTGTTTTGGCCATATCTGGAGTTCTACAAGTCCGATTCTGACGATCTTACAGCTCACGCGAAGAGAACAACATTTTCTATAATTCTAGACAGAAGGTTCTGCGCGGGCGCCCAGGAATTGTACTGGAATTCTGCGCGGCCGCCCAGGAAGTCAGAACCGCCAGAAATTGCCAGAATTCGATTTTAATTAGGAAAACTTCACAAATTCGACTTCTAATCATTATGGTAATTGCTTGGGGCGGCCAGAAACTTCCAGAATCAGTTGTAAACATGGAATATGCAATTCTTATTGCATTCAAAGATGGCAATTGCCGTAATTCTATTCTAACTCAAATACGGCAATTGCTTGGAAGAGGGACAACTCGGAGCTATAAATACACACCTTGGGGGGACATAATCAACACATCACAATACATCACAATACACCAGAGATCAGATTCAATATTGGAGCACAAGATCGAGGAGCCAAGAACGAAGAACGTGACTACGAGGAGATCTAGACATAGTTTTTTCTTGTATTCTTCAATTTTGGTGTAACTTTTGGATGCTTCCAGATTTGTCCTCTAAACCTTTAACTCTTATTCATATTTACATCATTGATTTCTTGTTTTTCATCATGCTTTCATCAAACCCCGTGACGATGAAAAGTTCGATCATGAACTAATCGTTGTCATGGGGTCCTAGCGGATTTATCTATGGATTTTAGTAGTTGATTGTTTTAAAGATTTGTGTGTGATGACTTATTGATATCCTAGTTTGGTTGTGCTTATTCTTCTTGGATGCGTCGCGAACATCTAAGTTGTTTTGTTAATCTCTATTGAATGCGAAAGTGGATATAGAGGTTTAGAACTTGCCATGCTAGCATAGGTTTGTGTATGTTTGTCATGCATGATTCGTAGGTAATTTTAACCATCTTACCTGCCCTATGTAATCTGAATGGATAACTTGCTCGTTAAACCGTTATGTTTTCAAATATTATAGACATATAGGGTCTAAGCATAATTGGTGTCTGCTTAACTTCTATCTCTTTTGTGGATGTTTGAGTGGTTTGGTATACGTATACTGAAAGGTAGCGTGTACTGATTTCGTGTTATCCGATTAGTTGTCACAACCGTCACATGCATTGATTAAAGACAAAAGACTCTGAATGAAGTATTTAATGAAGTTAGGATCCCATGTTTTATTCTCATAAGTAATATATCAGCAATCTTTAGTTTAATATAGTCTTGATAATTTGTTTAGTTAATTTAGTTAATCAAAACACAATTTGATACTTGTCTTAGCATTGAACGATAGCCATACATTGTTGCATAAGTGCATAACTATAATAACCATAGCAGTCTCTGTGGGAGCGAACTCTACTTATTCTTATATTACTTGTGACCGCGTATACTTGCGTGATATTGTGTGAACAGAAAGATGCAGAGAATACCTAATCATCAGCAGGACCACCCTCCTCGGGTGGTGTATCAGGTGGTGGATAAACAGAATCCATACCAAAGATAGGCCAAGCGATATCAACTCCAGTGGCGCGGAATGCAGTGCCCAACGCCTGAGTCAAATCCTGTGCAAAACGGCTCTGAATATCATGCATCCTATCAATGCGTCGAGTCAACCGTCTGTACTGCACATCGCCAAGACCAGCTATATCAACCTCTCGCTGAATCCTCGCAGCACCTTCCTGCGGAATCCTGGTAGCTCATGCCCTACGGGCTGCAGGCTCCTGAATTGGAGCCTCACTTCCTTCAACATTCCAAATGGTGTATCCCAAACCAAAATTATCCGGATCACCACCATCCCACTCTTCCATCCGAGAAATCGACGTATGGTCAATAGGAGCAGAAGGCATCTGAACTGGCTCCTCCTCAGACCAACGTACACCAACCGCAGCACATAACTTGGTTACAACAGAGGCGTGAGGAATAGCCCCTGCTGTATTGCCCTTCAAAAACTTCACAATGCTTCTATGCAAAAGAGCCGCCAAATCTATATAATCATCATTAAAAATTCCCCACAGAATAATAACCCTTTCTACTGTAACATCATGAGTATGCGAGGAAGGGACAACATTAGCACATAAAAACTGATTCCAAGCTCACGCATACCTATTCATAGCAGCAGCCGGAAAAGACGCAGGAATAGTGGAGCCCGACCTGTATTTCCAGGACGTGCCCAGAACAGAATTCTCCTCAAGAATATACTCGAGATCAAGCTCCTCTCGAGTCTTCAGCGACCAATCTTCCTCACCCCTCTTCTTTGGTGGTAAATTCAACACCCGGCCAATTGCCCCAGCCGTATAGTCCACCGTCATCCCACGAACCATACTATAGCCATTCTTGTCGGCTTTTGCATTAGCATAAAATTCCCGCACAATAGACAACGGAACCGGCTGCGGAGCTTCACAAAACGATTCCCAGCCCCTCTTTGTAATCATGGCTAAAAGATGCCCATCAGAAGATCTAGGCAAAAATCCCCTTTCTTTAGCCACGGGTTTAGCCAACAACCGATTGAATTCCAATTGAGCCTCCGGAGAAGAGAACTTCTGCACACCAACCCCAGCACTCGATTCCTCCTCTGAAGAAGAACGACGAGTACTACTACTACCCACCCATCGACCTCTCTTTGGTGGTGCCATGGGATTAAGAAGAATTAGGATGAATATAAGTAAGGAGGTGTATGTATAGACTAGAGAGAAAAAGTGAGTGTTTAGGAGGCTAGGGTTTGATAGAATGGGGTTGGGTAGGGTAGAGGTAGGCTTAAATAAGAAGAAAAAACCAAAAAAAATTGACTTTGTATGACTTGGGGGTGTTTTTTTCTATCTTTTTCCCATTTTTTTTCTTTTCAGCAGAATATCTGGCGCGGGCGCGCGGGTTGTGGCGCGGGCGCGCTGCTTTTTCTGCCATTTTTTTTTTTTTTTTTTTTTTAAAGTCTGGAGATAGAATACTTACAACATTAACATGGGTTGCCTCCCATGAAGCGCTCGTTTTACGTCAATAGCTTGACGTGATTCCTGACTCCTTAATCAGCTGAAACAAGAACCGCGATTTCCGCCTCGCGATTCACCCGTTCACCAAAGTACGGTTTTAATCTCTGACCATTGACTTTGAATGCTTCATCCGGTGACTTATCATAGACTTCCACTGCACCATGTGGAAACACCATTTTTACCGTAAAAGGTCCCGACCACCTTGACTTGAGTTTACCAGGAAAAAGTTTGAGACGAGAGTTGAAGAGCAAAACAAGTTGGCCAGGAGCAAAAGACTTGTGCACCAACTTCTTATCATGCCATCTCTTAACCTTCTCTTTGTATAATTTGTGATTTTCATAAACCTGTAGACGGAACTCATCCAACTCATTAATTTGAAGCATTCTTTTGTCACCAGCCGCCTTCAAATCGAAGTTCAATTTCTTCAATGCCCAATATGCTTTGTGTTCCAGCTCGGCCGGCAAATGACACGCTTTCCCATACACCAATTGAAAAGGTGAAGTACCTAATGGTGTCTTGTAAGCCGTCCTATAAGCCCAGACAGCTTCATCTAACTTTAGCGACCAATCTTTCCTTGAAGGGTTCACAACTTTCTCAAGAATACGCTTTATCTCCCTGTTAGATACCTCTGCTTGACCATTAGTTTGGGGGTGATAGGCAGTGGCAACACGATGATTGATATTATACCTAGCCATCAAAGCTGTGAACTTACGGTTGCAAAAATGCGTACCCTCATCACTGATTATTACCCTTGGAGTCCCAAAACGCGTGAAAATTTGCTTCTGCAGAAAAACCAGCACCACTTTAGCATCATTGGTCGGTAGAGCCTTTACCTCGACCCATTTAGACACGTAATCCACAGCTAATAGTATGTACTGATAGTTGCAAGATGAAACAAACGGTCCCATAAAATCTATGCCCCACACGTCGAAAATCTCCACTTCAAGCAGCATATTAAGAGGCATCTCGTTCCTCCTAGAGATATTACCTACCCTTTGGCATCGATCACACCTCAACACAAACTGATGGGCATCTTTAAACAGAGTCGGCCAATAAAAACCTGCCTGAAGTACTCGAGTAGCTGTCTTCTCTCCACCGTAATGACCTCCATAAGTGGTGGAGTGGTAATCACGCAACACACCTTCAGTTTCACTATACGGAATGCATCTTCGTATCACCTGGTCCGCTCCCTGTCTGAACAAGAAAGGTTCGTCCCAACGGTACCACTTCACATCATGCAAAAACTTCTTCCTTTGAGCATACGAGAATTCCGAAGGGATGACGTTACTCACAAGATAGTTCACAATATCTGCAAACCATGGTTCTTCATCTTGCACCCCAAAAAGTTGCTCATCAGGAAAGAATTCGTTGATTAGAGTTTTATCACCTGCATTCTTACCTTGGTCCTCCAACCGAGATAAGTGATCCGCCACCTGGTTTTCGGTACCCTTTCTGTCCTTAATTTCCAAATCGAATTCTTGCAGCAAAAGAACCCAACGAATCAACCGCGGCTTCGAATCTTTCTTTGCAATCAGATAACGAATTGCAGCATGATCAGTAAACACTACTACCTTAGTTCCAAGCAAATAAGACCTGAATTTCTCGAAACTGTACACAATTGCCAAAAGCTCCTTCTCTGTAGTAGTGTAATTCAGTTGTGCATCATTGAGTGTTTTGCTAGCATAGTAGATCGCATGAAACACATTGTTATTTCTTTGACCAAGAACAGCTCCCACTGCATAGTCACTAGCATCACACATCAACTCAAACGGCTTACTCCAATCTGGTGCAATCATTACAGGTGCTGATGTCAACTTCTTCTTCAAAAGCTCAAAAGCCGCTAAGCAATCTTCATCGAACTTGAAAGGAATATCCTTCTCCAACAAATTACACAAGGGTTTAGAAATTTTGGAGAAACCTTGAATGAACCGCCTATAGAAACCCGCATGACCAAGAAAACTACGAATTCCTTTAACTGAGACTGGTGGAGGAAGATTTTCAATTGTCTCCACCTTGGCCTTGTCCACTTCAAGCCCCTTGCTAGATACCTTATGCCCAAGAATGATTCCTTCTTTCACCATGAAGTGACATTTTTCCCAGTTGAGCACTAGATTAGTCTCAACACATCTTTTCAGCACCATGCCTAAATTACTTAGGCACTCATCATATGACATTCCAAAAACTGAGAAGTCATCCATGAACACTTCCACATTTATGCCAATCATCTCCGAGAAAATGGCCATCATGCACCTCTGAAAAGTAGCAGGTGCTCCACAGAGTCCGAAAGGGACGCGACGGAACGCGAAAGTGCCAAAAGGACATGTGAAAGTGGTCTTCTCTTGATCTTCTGGAGTAATTCCTATCTGATGCTACCCTGAATAACCATCTAGCAAGCAATAGAACTCATGCCCAGCCAGCCTGTCCAACATCTGATCAATGAATGGAAGAGGGAAGTGATCCTTCCTTGTAGCCTTGTTTAGCTTCCGGTAATCCATGCAAATCCTCCATCCAGTAACTGTACGAGTTGGGATAAGCTCGTTCTTTTCATTAGCAACCACTGTCATTCCTCCTTTCTTAGGAACACATTGAACTGGACTCACCCATGCACTATCTGAAATAGGGTAGATGATCCCAACATCTAACCACTTGAGAATTTCTTTCTTTACTACCTCCTTCATGATAGGGTTGAGACGTCTCTGAGGGTCCACCGTTGGTTTGCACCCTGGTTCTAGCGGAATCTTGTGCATACAATAAGAAGGGCTGATCCCTTTTAAATCCGCTATGGTCCATCCTATTGCTGATTTAAACTCTCTCAGAACCCGTAACAGCTTTGTTTCTTCACTACCTGTCAAGTTAGATGCAATAATAACAGGTAAAGTAGATGCATCACCTAGAAAAGCATACCTCAAGTGCTCTGGTAGTGGTTTGAGCTCAAGAGTGGGAGCCTCATCAATGGATGGTTTTAGACGCTTCTCCGAAGTCTTTAGTTCTGCCAATCCAAGAGAATCGAATGGCATGTCAATCCTTCTCTTCCACGGAGATGCATTCAAAAACTGCAGTTGCTCTTCTAATTCTTCATCTTCAAATTCAGATTCTCCCCTCAGTGCTTTCTCCAAGGTGTCTGACTTGATCAGTTGGTCAAACCCCTTTCTTACTGCAGATTCCACCAGATCCATAGAAAAACATTCCTCCTCCTCTATAGGAAATTTCATTGCATTGAAGACGTTGAAGGTAACATTTTGGTCATGCACCCTCATTGTGAGCTCTCCCTTTTGCACATCTATCAAAGTATGACCTGTAGCGAGAAACGGCCTTCCCAAGATAATAGGAATCTTCTTGTCTTCCTCATAGTCCAGAATGACAAAATCTGCAGGGAAGATAAGCTTATCAACCCTTACCAAGACATCCTCCACAATACCCCTAGGATATGTGATAGATCTATCTGCCAGCTGTAGAGACATGGTAGTAGGCTTAGGCTCCGGTAGCCCAAGTTGCAAGAAGACAGACAACGGCATGAGATTAATACTTGCTCCCAAATCACACAAACACTTATCGAAAGATAAGTTACCGATAGTGCAAGGTATGGTGAAACTCCCTGGATCTTTCAGTTTCGGAGGCAACTTTTGCTGCAGAATAGCACTACACTCTTCCGTTAGAGCAACGGTTTCCAAATCTTCAAGCTTCAACTTCCGTGAGAGAATACCCTTCATGAACTTGGCATAACTCGGCATTTGCTCAAGAGCTTCAGCAAAAGGTATATTGATCTGCAACTTCTTGAACACCTCCAGAAACTTGGCAAACTGTCTATCCAACTTCTGCTTCTGAAGACGTTTGGGGAATGGTGGAGGAGGATAGACCTCCTTGCTCTCTGTAGCTTGCTTCGGAATAGGTATCTCGGAAGAACGGTCAACCTTTCCCGCTACGTTTCCACCTAAACTTGCGTTTTCACCATTTTCAACACTGTCTGGCAGAATGACAGGCGCGGGCGCGCGGGAGGTGGCGCGGGCGCGCCTAGTTTCCTGTTCAGAATCCTGATTTTCTTCGTTCTCTGCCGTTTCTGAGTTCTGGTCAACTGTAACCTTCCCTGATCGCAAGGTAACTGCTTTAACATGTTCCTTGGTCTCCCGTTTGCCAGGATTAGCTTCCGTATCACTAGGGAGAGTTCCCTGTGGTCTATTCAACAATGCATTAGCAATCTGACCAATTTGATTCTCCAAAGTCTTGATGGAAACAGCTTGACTCTTGCACATTAGCCTCAATTCCTCCAATTCAGATTTTTCATTAGCTGACTGACCAGCATTGCCTTGAGAAGTTTGTTGAAACCCTGGTGGTTGATACGGTTGCCTTGGAGCGTACTGCTGCTGAAAACCAGAAGGGTTGAATGGCCTTGCTCCATACTGCTGATATGGCTGTTGAGGTTGATTCTGACCACCCTGATTGTTACTCCAGCTGAAATTAGGATGGTTCCTGTTGTTGGGATGATAGGCATTAGGCACTAGCTGCTGTGATCTCTGAAAATTGCTCACGAACTGTGCCGATTCACTAGATATGGCACACTGATTCGTATCATGTGCCCCTGCACAAAGCTCACACACACTAGCCACCTGCTGAACTCCATAGTTAGACAAGGAATCCACCTTCATTGACAAAGCCTTCAGCTGAGCTGCTATTGCCGTAGCTGCATCCACTTCCAGAACCCCTGCTACTTTACCTTGCGATAGCCTTCCAGTTGGATTCTGATATTCATTAGCAGCCATCATCTCAATTAGCTCATAAGCCTCATCATAGATCTTAGCCCACAGAGCTCCACCTGATGCCGCATCAAGCATTGGTCGAGATTGACCTCCCAGACCATTATAGAAACAATTTATTACCATCCAATCAGGCATTCCATGATGAGGACACTTCCTAAGCATCTCCTTGTAACGCTCCCACGCCTCACATAAAGTTTCTCCAGAATGTTGAGAAAACTGAGTAAGAGCATTCCTGATTGCAGCTGTTTTAGCCATGGGGAAGAATTTAGTGAGAAACTTCTGAGCAAGATCCTCCCATGTAATGATAGAACCAGCTGGTAGAGAATGCAACCAGCCCTTAGCCTTATCCCTCAGAGAAAATGGGAAAAGTCTCAGCTTCACAGCATCTTCCGACACTCCGTTGAATTTGAAGGTGTCACAGATCTCAATGAAATCCCTAATATGCATATTAGGATCTTCCGTTGGAGCACCCCCAAACTGAACTGAATTCTGCACCATCTGAATCGTACCAGGCTTGATTTCAAAGGTATTGGCTGCAATAGCCGGCCTGACAATGCTCGACTGAATGTCATTGATCTTAGGCTGAGAATAGTCCTTCAAAGCCTTCGTTTCTGGTGCTACAGGTTCTCCCATAACTAGATTCAATTCAAGTTCTGCTTTCCGAGTTTGCGAACGTGTTCGCATACACTTTCACTTAAGTATCTGAAACACACCAAACAAAGTAAAATTGATGAGTATAGTCTGAGTCAGTGAACTTTAACGAACACTGATGACAAGCACATAAACTATAAAAATAACACCGAGTCCCCGGCAGCGGCGCCAAAAACTTGTTCACACAATATCACGCAAGTATACGCGGTCACAAGTAATACAGGATTAAGTAAAGTTCGTTCCCACAGAGACTGCTTTGGTTAAAATAGTTTAGCACTTATGCAACAATGTATGGTTATTATTCAATGCTAAGACAAGTATCAAAGTTTTGTTTTGATTAACTAAATTAACTAAACAAATTACCAAGACTATAATTAACTAAAGATTGTTGTTGATTTACTAATGAGAATAAAACATGGGATCCTAACTTCATTAAGTACTTCATCTAAAGTCTTTTGTCTTTAATCAATGTATGTGACGGTTGTGATAACTAATTGGATAGCACGAAATCAGTACACGCTACCTTTCAGTATACGTATACCAAACTACTCAAACATCCACAAAAGAGATAGAAGTTGGGTAGACACCAATTATGCTTAGACCCTATATGTCTATAAGATTTGAAAACATAACGGTTTAATGAGCAAGTTATCCATTAAGATTACATAGGGCAGGTAAGATGGTTAAAATTACCTACGAATCATGCATGACAAACATACATAAACCTATGCTAGCATGGCAAGTTCTAAATCTCTAAATCCACTTTCGCATTCAATAGAGATTAACAAATAATCTTAGATGTTAGCTACTCATCCAAGAAGAATAATCACAACCAAACTAGGTTATCAAGAATACATCACACACAAATCTTTAAAACAATTAACTATTAGAATCCATAAATAAATCCGTTAGAATCCCACGACGACGATTAGTTCATAATCGAACCGTTCATCATCGTGGGTTCTGATGAAAACATGATAGTAATAAGTCTGGAAAACTGAATAAAATAACTAGGGTTTAGAAAGAACAAACGAGAATCCAAAGTATCGCCTAATTTAGAAGAATACAAAGATTAGATGAAAAACTAGGTCTTCGTAAATCAGCCGTCTTCTTGTTCTCTAGCCGGTGGATGGATATGTATGTAGGTTTTTGATTGTATATGTATATATCCCTCAGAAAACGTCCACCAAATACTCATAAAGGCTTCAGGCTAACAACTATGGCAAGTTTCCTTTTCTAACCACAAAACTGCACTTTTCAGCAATTGAGACGGCGCGGGCGCGCGGGAGGTGGCGCGGGCGCGCCAGGAATTCTGTCATTTGCAGCGCGGGCACGCGGGAGGTGGCGCGGTGAATTCTGTCAGAAAAATTCTAAAATTTCTTTTGCCATTTCTTTGCCCATTTAACATTCACACTTGCTTGATCTTCATACACATGCTTAAACACCACCTAACGATCATAGAATCACCACATTTCTGCTGATAAAGCAACTCTACAAATACTAAACAAAACACATTAAAAACAACACGTACTTGAGAACAGAACGATCAGATTAAGCCGATTTAGGACGATCCAAGTAGATATGAAATCCACTTATCAATATTGGAGATATCCCTCTTGCATCCACATTCCTAAAGCATGAAGATTGCCCTTTCTCATTTCTTGAATCTTGAAAGACTCCATGCTGAAGGGGTTCTATAACATAAGAACTCTTGAACTGTGGCTCCATTGATACAATCACCATTGCATTTGTTGATGGCTGATTTGTTTTTGAAGATTCAGCAATTTTCTTGACCCTTGCTTCTATGTTGGACCAATGATCTTTAATCTGTTCTGCAAGTCTCATCCTCATAGAGCTTCCTGAATTAGGTCAATGCCATCAACCTTGTTTTTCCCTGACTCCCCCATAGCTAATGGCTCATTTGGTAAGGAAATGGCTGGGACCAAAACCTGTGTGATTTGTATATCAAGCTCTTTAGATCTCTCTAGCTCCTTAGATTTCTCCCCCTTTTTGTTATCATCAAGTGAGATGATAGGGAGTCCTTGAGCTGCCAAAAGCTGGGTGAGTAGCTGAGTTTGCTTCTCCTGTTCCTTTTGCATGTGAGAAAGTGTAGCCTCAACTTTGTCCACTCTAGAGGAAAGAGTCTTCAAAGATGAGGTCACTTCAGGTTCCTTGGAGAAAAACCTGTTCATCTTGGACACAGTTAGAAGAGGAAGCTTTTCATCTAGTCTCCTGTCATTAGCATCCCTGAGGTTGCTAATGGAATCCTTGATTTCTGTAGCTTCAATCTTTGTCTACAACATTTGTAGCCTTTGGATTTCTAGTGAATCCATGATGGCCTTGTAGAATTTCTTTTCCCTTGCATTTGCAGACTCATGAGCTAGATATGCCTCATTGTACTGCCTTGTGATAGCAGCATCTAGAGTGCAGCTTCCTTGCATATCCTGAGAAAGCCAGTTTGGTCTAGGAGGCACCACAGAAGTCCCAGTCTGTGAAGTAGTGGCCACCTGTAGATTGTCACCATAGCTGTCCTCATCATCAGAAAAGTCAAAGTCTCCACTTGCTGAAGCTCCTGGAGGTAGATTGGTCAAGGCATCCTTTGCTCTTTGTATTGATGCAGTTGTATGAATTAGTTGTAGTGACCTTTCTGCCTCCACATTGCCCTGCTGAGCCATAATTTGATAGGCTAGCACAGGATGAGTAAAGGTCTCAGGATCCAGAGAAATACTATCCAGAGTTTGTTGATAATGCTCTTGGAAAGTAAGTTCCCTTTCTCCCTCACTGACCCCCATTAACTCACTAGCAATGGCTGCTTCCTCCCTTATTACTCCTGTAGTCCCTTCTCTCTCTCCACTCTTTTCTTGCATCATGGGCTCCCCATGGCTCACACCTCTCACACCCTCACCTTCACCTACTAAGGTGGTACTCTCAATCTCTCCTTTTGCCTGGCTGGAAGAAATAGCCAGCCCCTCACTCCCATTCTCTCCTTTTGCCTGGCTGCAAGCCAGCCTCTCAGTTTCACTTCCTCTCAAACCTAAAAGTGTCTCAACTACCACCAGGTCATCTACACTAGTTGTGGAAACAACTTGATTTTCTATAAGGGGTGTAGAATGACCTATCAACGGAATGGTAGTTTGAACTGTCAACGGTATGGATACCGTTGATGGAGAAACACTTGTCAACGAAAGAGGCTGTTTCGTTGATGAAGTCAATAAAGCATTTTGAGAAAGTGAAATTACAATCGAATCTGTGGTGATTGAAGTGAGATTGGGGTCCACAGATCCTCTTGCAGTTTCAGAAAAAATTGGTTGATGGCCCAACAAATCACTTAATAAGTGATGACCATCAGTTTCAGAGTGGGGCTTCTCCAAGATAAGAGTTGGAGAATCAGGAATAGATGTATGGATCATGTCCACATCTAAAGATTGAGTTGGTGAATTTGTTGGAGATAGTTCAAGGTTGATGTTTAGAGAATGGGACTATAACCCCAGAGTAATAATAGGGGTTACATCAAACTGAATTTGTGAAACTGGAAGTGTTTCTTCCAGAGTGTGTGCACCCTGTGTACCCTTGGATTTTTGTTTCACTCTCCTTTGGTATTGGGAAACAGTAGACTGTGGGCTTGAAGTGTCCCTTACCCTCTTGGAGTGTGCTCTTGGTGGAGAGCTTGTTTCAATAATCACATCCTTTTGGGAGGATGCACCTAGACTTGTGTTTAAATCCATTTTAGTCATTGTGCCTTGTTGGGAAGACACAACGGGGCTTGGCTGGGACACACTATCCTTTCCTTCCTTGTTCTTGGGGTTTCTTTGATTTTCACCCCTTCCCTCACCTCTCACAACTCTATAATCACTCCCCTTTGGTTGTGAAGTAGTTTGTAACAGCCCCAAATCCGGGGTCAGGGATTTAGGGTAGTCACGATCCATGTACTCCTTGCCTTACCTGTATTACTCACACCATTCATATTTCACCTGCTCATGACCCCACAATATATGTCTCTCACACACACACACACATGTTAGAGTCTCAGAAACGACACACTACAACAACTGCGAAATAAATAATTTTTATTATTACAATACCCAAATGTCTTTTGAATCAGTTACTGATACAATTTCTAAGTACTGTTACATTACCAACTTAGCCTTCTGATGCTCACCATCCTCTCATACCATTCATATCTATACATAAGTTTGAATACCAAAAGCTGTAGCCTGATTCGATTGGTTCGTACTACTCTCGGGATCACTTCTAGAAACTGTTTATGGAAACGCCTTGCGGGGTATGTGTCGTCCCATTGGCATCCTGCTTCGCTGCTATATAATATATATAAAACAATAGCAAGAGTGAGCGATAGCTCAGCAAGGAAATGAAAGTATGGCATAATTCTGCCTTTAACTCAACCCAGAATAAAGCGGGTATAAGACAATAATTTGTCAAAATATCTCGATACTGAAATTATATCCTTATCGGAATGTATTCCCAAAAACAGTACCATTATTGTACTTCAAATATCATTTTCATAATATTTCTGCAAACTTTTGCTATATTATGAACAAAGTTCTAGTATAATATAAAAGATGAGGTTTCAAAGTAAACCAATATAATCTTTCCAAAAAACAATATCTGCTATGTAAGCAGAATATCAACACATATCTTAAAAGATGAAGTTATAAGGTGATTCGGTATAAACAACTCCCTTACCATAACTCATATTATGTAAGGTATCCACAGAGTCAAATGATATAAAAGATGAAGTTACAAGGAAAATTAATATCATATCTCCGTAACCCAAGATTTACTTATGCGTATATTATCAGAGTCATAACTCATAACAGATGAAGTTGCAAGGATTCATTGTAACTTTATTTTGAACACTTTTCGACCCCCTGCCAACATGACCGGTAAACCTGTACCACGGGTGTCATCCTTGGTCCCTTTCAATACATGCTGCAGAATCCCTCTGCCAACATGATCGGTAAACCTGTACCAATGGAGCCATCCGTGGTCCCTTTCAGTACATGTTGCAGAATTATCCAAAATGGATGATGAACCAATACTGGAGCCTTCTCCGCGCCCGTCGTACCAACCTTACTATGATCAGTAGCAGGTTGTACAACAAAAATATGTTTTCTACATGTAGATGGAAATATCACGACAGCCTAACATTGTCTACCGCCTTTCTGGATCTCCCGGCCCATTTGGGGCAATAAGGTGATGGATCGGCGTGACTCGACCTCTTACACATGCTCCTAGTTCAGATGAAATCCATGACTCTGAAACGTAAAGATCGTCTTCCTTTCCCCAAGTGTAATACTTGTTGATACGACTCCACTCAGTAGTTATATCTAGGTTGGAAATGAAGATTCTCCAATATTTCCCAAGCGATGCTTGTTAATGGATATCGACTTGTTCCAGGAATTTACCCCTCGAGCGTTGAGGTGGTATCACAATACTTGACTGGCAGCAATTAAATTGCTCCGAGAAATATCTGTCCCCTGACAGGTTTTGAGTTGAGAGTTTAAAATGAATAGCAGTTACAAAAATCATGTTTCCCGTATTTTGGATAGTTGAGCGATCATTTAAATCCTCTTAAAAGATGGATTTAAATGGAAAACATTGTTTTGGGAACCTCTTTTTGGTTTGAAAATAATTAATAATATTTATGAAATAAGTACTCCTTCAATGAATAATAATATTCATTAAATAATAAGCCTCAAATGAATATTTAAAATAATATTCATTAATTAATAAACCTCAAATGAATAATATTCATTAAATAATAAACCTCAAATGAATATTTAAAATAATATTCATTAAGTAAATAAAGACTAAATGAATATTCCAAAATAATATTCATTGAATAAATAACCTTGAATGAATATTCAAAAATAATATTCATTAAATAAATAATCTTTAAATGAATATTCAATCATAATATTCATTAAATAAATACTTAATCCTCGAATGAATATTCAAAAGTAATATTCATTAAATAATTAAATAATCTTCAAACGAATATTCAAAAAATAATATTCCTTAAATAATCTTCAGATGAATATTCACAATAATATTCTTAAAGTCAATAACCCTCAAATGAATATAAATAGTATTCTTTTAAGTCAATAATCCTCAAATGAATATAAATAATATTCATTAATACATAATCCTCAAATGAATATTCAAAAAATAATATTCATTAAATAAATAAGGATTGAATAACCATAGCCCGATATCTTTATCAGAAAAATAACCTTTAATACATACAAAAATATAATTACTTCTGATCTAAAGAAATATCATACGCCCTTAACCTAGGGCCTTTATAAAAACCTGGCTTATAACTGATATCTCATATCTAGCTTATAAGCCAATTACCAAATCATCTCCAAGTAATAACCTTCGAATGAGGTAATATTCAAATAACATTCCTCAAATCATTTCCAGGTAATTAATACTTTCTTGACATATAATTAATGTTTAATAATAATATTTCCCAAGATGAATAGTACTCTGCCGCTGGAATCCCTACGGGTTTCCACGACTATCTATATAACAAAATATCGACTCCCGGTCTAGAGTCGATACAATAAACATGCTCTTATCTATAGAGCTACAAGGTACACCGGTTTATAACTACTTTATCTCAAAGCTCATATATAAACCAAAATCAAACTCTATTTTATACAATATATAACATGTATTGCAAAACTGTATAACTCCACACATGGCAAAAGCGGTAAGATATAATCAATACTTCAAAGTATAGATTTGGAAAACTTGCTACAATACTTGCAACAAAGATTTGATATATAAATTGGGAATACACAAGTATTGAACATTGGAAAATATATCTACTCTGAATAATAGAGTAAAGTTTAGTAAACTTGCCTGATGCTCGAGAAGTAATAGGAGTTCGCGACGATGCCGGATAATCTAGACAAAGTCAAAGCAAACACACGATTAATCCCCTGGATAATCCACTTGTACTCAATGCTTAAACACGTAAGTGAAACACAACCAAGGAATTACTAGCTCGTTACAGGCTCATACTAAGTCCACGTTTAGTCGACAATTACTTAAGTCGTAGGTTTAGTCCGAAATCGATCCTCGAATACAAGTTATACTTAACCATTTACAACATTGGTTTCTAAGTCATGTTCTTAGTGGTTTTCACTTGCGCGACCTCGGCTAAAACATTTTTATAAAATAGAACAATACTCTTTTTAATCCGAATCTTTTTCGTGAGCCTTCCTAACTGTCTCTAGAATTATTCCTCAAAGTTTCAGATTTTAATATGGCTTCTAAGTGGTCCAAATATAGCCTCAAGTGACTGACCAGAGATGGGTTGTTCTTCCGAACGGCGTTTACTAAAACTCACTTTTCTCCTAAACCGTAAATCTTATAGACATGATCTTTATACCAAAACAAACCTTAAAACAAGACCTACATGTTCATGGTCAGTGTTGTTCAAAAATATTCCAAGACCAGTTCGTAATTCTTGCTCAAAACAGCCTTAAATCAAATGGGCATTACGACGGCTATAATCGTAACGTTTTCCATTTTCAAAACACAACCAAATCAATACCAATCAATCCCAAACTCACCATCCACCTTATACACCCTTCACTCAGTCAAATCCTCCATGAATAATCACAACAAATTCATAACCCATCCTCCAAACTCAACCAACAATTCATCTAATCACTTAATCATGCTCTTAACTTTACATAAACATCAAAACCACTTCAAAACTCATATAAACAAAAAGGGGCAGAGGTTTTTATACCTTCCTTGAATCCTTAAAGACAGCACAAGAGCTTGTAAGCCTTAAGAGAGTCTTCATCCATGGTTATCATCCTTAAACTTGCAAAAGAATTCAAGAACAAGTCATGAAACTTTCGGAGTTACTATACACCGGTTTAAAGAACTGAAAAACGAAAGGTCTTACCTTGCTCTAATGGAAGAAACTTGTGAAATAGGAAATGTAGGTTATCTCAAGACCTTTCCAACGAGCTATAGAGCGCCATTTGCCACCGAGAAATGAAGGAGATATGGATTTTACAATCCGGCAGTCTGTTTTTGGCCGAAATGAAGAAATGAAAATGTTTTTCTTTTTGTTTTGGCTTTTGACTTGATTAATAATGATAATGCTGATTTTTGTGTGAAGAATGGTGAGTCATAAGCATTGTCCTTGTCATCAGGACACGTGTCAAGCCATGGAGTATCATGGTGGCAAAGCAGGGACACGTGTCGCACATGCATGTGTTTGGTTAAAGTAGCTTTACTGGTTCGTTTCTTTTCACATGGATGATCCAAATGTTGCATCCCTCAAATTAATCTTGTTACATGTTACTTCCATGTCTATATTTAATACTGTAAATGTTGCCTTGTTCCTCTTGAAACGATTCGAAATATTTTCTAAAGGGCGAATAAAACTCTACGCGGTTCTCGCAGTGAATAGTAACTATTCACTATTCACTTCAACAATCGAACCCTTACATCAACTTTAATAAAATAATAAAATTCCAAAATATTAAATCCTCAAATCCTCAATTTTAATATCTCATTTCTTGAATATAATAATATATAATTCGTTGCCCGGTCAAATATTACACCAAAATAAAAAATCGAAATTTTTGAATTCCGATCGTCTTTGCATTCACTTATTTACTCCGTAGATCACTAATATGACTTCGGAATATCCACACTACGTCTCGTACATAGGTGGCATGCAAAATTTTCTTAACCCTCAAAATCACTATTCATCCACCACATTCACTATTCACTGATGCACTTAACCATAATAAGAAAAGTTTTAATTTTACCAAAAATCCGGGTTATTACATAGTTTTTACAACAGGTGCCTTTTGAGAAGCACGGCTTGGAGGATTTCTTAGATTTAGGTTTTGCTGCTTGGGCAGGAGTCTGTTGGGACACAGCTACAGACTTCATAGCAACTTGGGTGGGTGAAACAATAGAAGTACCAATTACACTACCAGGGATAGATGTAGTTACCTCAATGATGGGCAGATACACCACTGGGACATCACCATTGTGGTTAAGTCGCAGTATATCTGTTAAAACCCTCTTCTCTTGCACAAAACACTCAAATCTGGAAACAGGGTTCGAGATAACTAATGGTGCTGGACTAACATGGTTAGCCAACATCATCAGAAACCTAGCATAATAGATATTCTTTTTCCTATTTGTCTTATCACCCAACTTAGAACCAATTTCATACATAAGTTGGGTGCTAAAGTTATAATATCTATCAGTTAGGAGCATGGTTAAGAGAATCAACATAGAATTAGTTAATGCATCAAAATTGCTAATCTTTCCAGAAAAGACCTTAATGAATGCATCAGCTAAGTAATTGTATTCTCTAACCAACCCTCTCCTAATAATCTTACCCAAATTATCAGTAGGCAAAGAGTAGTTTATAGAATTTAGCATGTTAATCATTTCAGTATATGTAGGCAAAGCATTACAGTTATTTTCAGGAATACGTAGACATGCTTGCAATACATCAGAATTAACTATATGCTCTTTACCTTGAATGAGGAATTGTAGTGTGCAGTTTATTCCACTATACTCACATGAGGTCCAAATCTCCTCGATTATCTCATTGTAGAGTGGTGTAGAGTGAAACATTGCATAGCTCAACTTGCAATTCTTCATGAAATCCATCATTTTGAAAAAGATTTTGTTCGGGTTTTCCTTGACAACAAAAGGGATGGAGTTGTTCTTCTCATAGATGAACCCTCCAGCAGACATAAGCTTGACTATGGGTGCCATTGTTGAGTGAAGAAAAGCTTCGAACTGAATTGCTTGTTAGAGAGAAGAAGAAAGAAAAGCCTTTGGAATTTTTGATAACAGGTAGAAAAGAATTAAAGAAAATAGAATTTCTTAAATACTCCCCCAAAAATTCTCAGAAATTAAGTCCAATAATAGATGTAAATTACTGGATTGGCTTAAAAAATATAACCGTTAAAATTAAAAAGTTACCATGATTTATACTTACAGGGGTGTATGCATAGATCGTGGTAAAGGACGTGCAATTTCAACGGTTCAGATTAAAAGCGCTTATATCAACGAATCAGAATTGGGCGTTTAAGGTCCCGTCCATTTCGTTGATAAAGCTGCGTTTCGTTGATATAAAAGAGCTATCAACGAAACTCCCAGAAAAATGCTAAGACTGTCAACGAAATGGTGCGTTTCGTTGACATAGTAATTTTGACTTAGACAAAATTGCACCTTTTCCTGAGAAAAATTAATTCACAGAAAAACATAGCAAATTTCTGGCTTCATTTTAACTCGCAAAAATCTCAAAATAATTAAGAGAAATTTAGCATACCTACCTCACTTACTAATCTTGAGAATGTTGATTCATCAAGTGGCTTGGCAAAGATGTCTGCAAGTTGTTGTTCACTTGGAACAAAATGTAACTCCACAATACCATTCATAACATGTTCTCTAATGAAATGGTACTTGATGTCAATGTGCTTGGTCCTTGAATGCTGCACTGGATTCTCAGTAATGGCAATGGCACTAGTGTTGTCACAGAAAATAGGAATTTTCTCAACTCTTATTCCATAATCAAGTAGTTGATTTTTCATCCATAAAATCTGTGCACAACAACTTTCAGCTGCAATGTACTCAGCCTCAGCTGTGGAGGTAGAAACTGAGTTTTGTTTCTTGCTGAACCATGACACAAGCTTGTTTCCTAGGAATTGACAGGTTCCAGTTGTGCTTTTCCTGTCAATTTTACATCCTGCATAATCTGCATCTGAATAACCAATTAGTTCAAAACCAGATTCTCTAGGATACCAAATTCCAAGGTTTGGTGTTCCTTTGAGATATCTGAAAATCCTTTTAATAGCAACTAAATGGGATTCCCTAGGATCAGCCTGAAATCTAGCACATAGACATGTAGCAAACATAATATCAGGTCTACTAGCTGTTAAATATAAAAGTGAGCCTACCATGCCTCTGTAACTTGAAATGTCCACAGATTTTTCCTTAGTATTCAATTCAAGTTTGGTAGCAGTAGGCATGGGAGTTTTGGCAGGAGTGCATTCCATTAAGTTAAATTTCTTTAATAAATCATGAATATATTTTGTTTGACTAATGAAAATGCCTTCATTAACTTGCTTCACTTGGAGACCAAGAAAGTAAGTTAATTCTCCCATCATGCTCATTTCATATTTACTTTGCATAAGCTTGGAAAACTTTTGACAAAGTTTTTCATCTATAGACCCAAAAATTATGTCATCTACATAAATTTGAACAAGTATAGTAGAGCCATCCACAATTCTATGAAAGAGAGTTTTATCTACAGTACCTCTAGTGAAGTGGTTCTCAAGGAGGAACTGTGAAAGTGTGTCATACCAGGCTCTAGGGGCTTGTTTCAAACCATAGAGTGCTTTGAGAAGGAAGTATACATACTCTGGAAAATTATCATCTTCAAAACCAGGAGGTTGACTTACATACACCTCCTCTTCCAATTCCCCATTTAGAAAAGCACTCTTCACATCCATTTGATAGACTTTGAAATTGGCATGGGCTGCATAGGCTAGGAAAATTCTTATTGCTTCTAGTCTTGCAACAGGAGCAAAGGTTTCATCAAAATCAATTCCCTCTTCCTGTGAGTAGCCTTTTGCAACCAATCTAGCTTTGTTCCTTGTGACTATGCCATTTTCATCCATCTTGTTTCTGAACACCCATTTTGTGCCTATGACACTCCTGTCCTTAGGCCTGGGCACCAGCTTCCAAACATTGTTCCTCTCAAATTGGTTTAGCTCCTCTTGCATAGCTAAAACACAATCTGGATCTAGAAGTGCATCATCAACTTTCTTTGGCTCATCTTGAGACAGAAAGCTACTATGTAGACATTCTTCTTGAGTTGCTCTTTTAGTTTGGACTTTTGAAGAAACATCACCTATAATAAGTTCAAAGGGATGATCTTTAGTCCACTTCCTTGAGGGAGGTAGATTTGCTCTTGAAGACGTAGCTTCATGATCATGATTGCCTTGATTGGATATTTGTCCTTGAGAAACTCCCCCTGAGTTTGTTGTTCCTAATTGATCACTTCTAGAAGCATTTCTATGACTGTCAACGGTATGACCATTTTGGGTGTCAACGAAACGCTCATTTTGACTGTCAACGAATCCACCATCATGACTGTCAACGAAATGACCCTTTGGTTTGCTAGCAGCTATTCTTTTCAATCTTAATGCAACAATTTCATCTTCACTGCTGCTTTCATCTGTGCTAGATACAACAACTTTAGGCTGTTTCTCAGTAGCCTTAATATGATTCACTTGATCTCCTTCCTCATTCTCAAAAGAAAGACTTTCATTGAAACCTTCATAACAGAGACCTTGAGTTTTGAGATCATCAAAAACAACATGTACAGATTCCATAACAATGTTGGTTCTGAGATTATAGACTCTGTAAGCTTTCTCTGCTGCATATCCCACAAATATTGCTTCATCTGCCTTTGCTTCAAATT
This sequence comes from Heracleum sosnowskyi, assembly GCA_030848705.1. Taxonomy (NCBI): domain Eukaryota; kingdom Viridiplantae; phylum Streptophyta; class Magnoliopsida; order Apiales; family Apiaceae; genus Heracleum; species Heracleum sosnowskyi. The sequence goes on from CM061243.1 coordinate 28,063,026, forward strand.
TCCCCAAATGCTCAGCTTGATTTCTCAGAACAAAGCACTTGCATCCAAAGACATGAAGAAAATCCAATAGTGACTTCTTTCTTTTGAGTAGTTGATAAGGGGTCATTCCTTTGGCCTGATTAATCAAAGAGATATTTTGAGTGAAGCAAGCTGTGTTAACTGCCTCAGCCCAAAAATAAGTTGGTAACTTTGATTCATCTAGCATTGTCCTTGCAGCTTCAATAAGTGTTCTGTTTTTCCTTTCAACTACACCATTTTGCTGTGGTGTTCTTGCTGCTGAAAACTCATGCAAAATACCATTTTCTTCACAGAACACCTTCATGCTTGAATTCTTGAATTATGTCCCATTGTCACTCCTAATCCTTCTTACTTTGAAGTCCGGATGATTGCTTACCATCTTGATGTGATTGATAATGATTTCACTTGCCTCATCTTTGGAGTGCAAAAAGAAAGTCCATGTAAATCTAGAAAAATCATCAACAATCACAAGATAGTATTTCTTCTTTGAGATGGACATGACATTTACAGGGCCAAATAGATCCATATGAAGTAACTCAAGCTGTTGGACAATTGATGACTCTGTCTTGTTAGGTTTAGGGGCTACACACCAATACGAGATTCAAACAAACAAACAAAGCAAAGCACACAAATAATATATATGACGCGGAAACAACCACGTCCCAACTTGTCCCAACTTGTATTATTAATCAAAACAGTTATCAATAATACAATCAATCTCACCAACGGTGTATCACTCACACGATACTCAAGCCAAACAATGCTCAAGTATACATCAAACATAATATGACTATGTTTATATAGCCATCCAAAACTTAGCCACCAAGACTTGTCATACTTGTTTTACAAGACTTACCATACTTGTTATACAAGACTTTTTATTCTTGGTACCTAATTCCCTAATTTAATGACTAAGACATACAATATATAATAATTGTCTATCAATACAATTATTACCATATATAATAATTGTCTACCCATACAATTATTACCAAAACAGTCTTAATCACCCAAATTCATATTACCATATTGGGTTGAACCGGTCAAACCCAACAATCCTCCCCTTCAACCCAATACCCATATCAGGTTGAACGGTAACCATCAGAGACATCAACGTCCGTCCGCCATGCCTCCCCACGAACAAGAACCTCTCCTTCTAGCACGAAAAGATTTCTCTTGTCCTTCCAACCTTTGAGTATCTCTAAATCCATTTTAGTGACCTCCAACATTTCGTTCTTCATCATAACAGTATATCCCAAATCAACTAATTTACCCAATGAAATTAGATTTCGATTTAACTCCGGCACGTACCTTACTTGAGTTAACTTCCGAACATGACCATTGTGAAGTTTCATCATTACCTCACCAATTCCAGCAACCTTTACCCTTTTACCGTTTGGTAAAACTACCATCTTTCCCTCACACTTCTTGTAGGACGAGAACCACTCCCTCCTAGCACATATGTGATGAGAACATCCCGAGTCAAGCACCCATTCTTCTTTCGATCCCTTATCTTCTTGAACCAAAAGCGCATCATCATCAGTTGCCACGAGCGAAACATTACCCCCTCCTCGAGTTTTCTTCAACTCCTTCAAGCTTCTTTTGCCTTTGGACACATAGATTGTATATGCCCCAATTCTTCACAATAAAAACACTTGATATTTGGGTTATGTTTCTTACCATACTTCTTTTTCTTGTCGCGCGCATCCACCACGAGTGCACTTCCATTAGATGCGTCACTCGATCCTTGCTTCATCAATCTTTCGGCCTCTAGAAGAACGACAATGGTCTCATCCAAAGCTAACTTCGTTTTCCCAACCAACAGAGAAGTAATCACAGTACTATACTTCTTTGGTAGAGACACAAGTAGAAGAACAGCTTTGTCCTCATCCTTCAATTTTTCATCCAAATTATTCAGCTGGTTGATCAGGCCATTAAAACGATTCAGATGATCTCTCAGATCTCCCTCTTCTTCCATCTTGAGCCCGAACAAATCTTTCTTAAGGAACAACTTATTTGCTAACGAATTTGAGTGATATGTCTTCGTCAACTTCTCCCATAAACTTTTAGGGTTATTCTCCTCAAGAACATCATACTTGATTTCCGGTGCAAGGGCCAACCGGATCGTCGATGCCGCACGTAACTTCATGTCTTCCCACTTTGTGGCCTCAATATCAGTAGGCTTTTTCTCTTCGAGAGTTGCATATAACCCTCGCTGAATTAACAGATCTTTCACCGTGCTCTGCCATAAGGCAAAATTGTTTCTTCCATCAAACAATTCAATCTCGAGCTTTCCCCCAAACTTATCCATCTCGAATCACGAACCTTGGCTCTTGATACCACTTGTTAGGTTTAGGGGCTACACACCAATACGAGATTCAAACAAAAAAACAAAGCAAAGCACACAAATAATATATATGACGCGGAAACAACCACGTCCCAACTTGTCCCAACTTGTATTATTAATCAAAACAGTTATCAATAATACAATCAATCTCACCAACGATGTATCACTCACACGATACTCAAGCCAAACAATGCTCAAGTATACATCAAACATAATATGACTATGTTTATATAGCCATCCAAAACTTAGCCACCAAGACTTGTCATACTTGTTTTACAAGACTTACCATACTTGTTATACAAGACTTTTTATTCTTGGTACCTAATTCCCTAATTTAATGACTAAGACATACAATATATAATAATTGTCTATCAATACAATTATTACCATATATAATAATTGTCTACCCATACAATTATTACCAAAACAGTCTTAATCACCCAAATTCATATTACCATATTGGGTTGAACCGGTCAAACCCAACATGTCTTGCTTTTGAATGATGCCTTCTTTTGCTTCCCCTTTTGACAGGCATCACACAAACCATCCTTTGTGAATTCCACCTGTGGAATTCCTCTAGCAAGATCTTTCCTCACCAAATCATTCATAACTTTGAAATTCAGATGAGATAATTTCTTGTGCCATAGCCAACTTTCATCCTTGCTTGCCTTGCTGAAAAGACAAGTAATGGTGTCTGAACTTGTGCTACTGAAATCAGCAATGTACACATTCCCTCTTCTGAATCCAGTCATGACCACATTGTTGTTTCCTACCTTAGAAACAACACATGCTTCTTTTGAAAAAGTAACTAAAAATCCTTTGTCACAAAGTTGGCTGATACTAAGCAAATTGTGCTTAAGACCATCCACCAATGCAACCTCATCTATGATGACATTTTCTTTTGAAATCAAGCCATATCCCTTAGTGTAGCCTTTGCTGTCATCTCCAAAAGCAATACAACGGCCAACTCTTTCCTGAAACTCTGTGAGCAGGGTAGAATCACCAGTCATGTGTCTTGAACAACCACTATCCAAGTACCAAAGATTCCTTTTGTCTCCCTGCACACAATAAAACCAAATCAAGTTGATTTTGGTACCCAAGTTTCCTTGGGTCCTATTTTGTTAGCCTTTGCTTTTCCTTTTATATCATTTTTCACCTTGGGCTCAGATTGATTTAAGTCAATCTTTACCCTTGGTGTTGATTTCTGAGGATTGCTCACATTCTCATTCACAGCATGCATATTTGGAGGAACAAACATGTTGTTCACATTCCATGGCATTTGTGGCACATTAAACATATTCATGTATGGATTAGGCACAAATGACATGCTGGCATATGGATTCTGAAATTGTGCATATTGAGCAAACATGTTAGGCATAACAGGCATTGTAGGCATAGAACTATTCATTGCAGGCTTGGGCATTTTCACATTAGCAGTTTTCTTAACAGATTTGCAGTTAGTAGATAAATGACTAACACTTCCACAATTGACACATGTCTTTCTAGGAGCATATTTATCAGGTGTGTAATTGTTGTGTTTGTTAATCCCTACTTTGCCATTCCTGTTATTCTTTTTATTTCCCTTAGCCTCAACCTGAACTTTCTCTAACTTGTCCTTCAATTGCTTGTTAGACAAGTGACCTACATTAGCTCTCTCAACAGGCTTCTCAACTTTCTTTGATTTACTAGACTCACCTTGAACAAAGTTCTTGGTGACAGGACCATACTTGTTATTAAGTCTAGTGAGTTCATCTTTTCTTTTCTCTGTCAACGAAACAGCCTAATCGGTTGATGGTTCATCTGTCAACGAAACATTGCATTCCGTTGACATATCAACCTTCAACAAATGATCATTGTTGTTTGTTGACTCTGTTTCTGATTCTAAGGTTTCACCAACATACCCTAGCTTCTCCTTGTTCTTTTTCCATGATTGTTCACAGAAAGATTCCATACCTTGAACATTAATGATGTTGGTGGCAACATTCCTGGCATCTTTCCATTTTGCAATCACACTTTGTTCTATTTCAAGTTGAGTTTTAAGAATTTCTTCCCTTTCTAACACGTTCTCAAGTTCCTTCTTAGCATCCCTACTAACACACCTCATTTTCTCAAATTCAATGAGTTGTGCTTCTAACATTGCATTCCTATCACTTAAGAGCAAATTAGTCTCTTTTATTCTAGAATTCTCTTTAGTAAGTGATTTAAGAGTAACACGCAAATTATATAGTATAGTAGACATTTCATTTACTGCACTATCGCATTCCTCTTTAGAAAGCTCAGAAAGATTAGTAATTGTTACCTGGTTGCTTGAGGAGCTTGCTTCCTGCTCATGATTGTTAGTCATAAGAGCCAAGTTGACATACTCAACATCATCATCAGAATCTTCACCATTATCAACCCAGTCATACTCCTGAGACATGAAAGCCTTTTCTTTTTGCTTGAGAAGTTCAAAGTATTTCTTTTTATAATCAACAGGCTCAAATTTCCTGTTGCCCTTCTCAACTTTGGGCTTTCTGCAGTCTCCAGCAAAGTGACCAAGCATTCCACAATTGAAACATTTAGATTTAGACTTTTCAATCCAGTTATTTTTGCTAGGTTGAAAGTCTCTCCTTGGTGGCCTTGCTTCTGAGTTTCTCTTGAACTTGAACTTAGAGAATTTTCTTGACAGAAAAGCAATGTGTTCATCAATCTCATCTAAGTCATCCAAGTTGGCTGGTTCTGGTTCTTCTTCTTCTGTCATCTTGCCTTTACCCTTGCTAACATCACTCCTACAACTAGCTCGACTAGTTGTGGCATTTGCAGCTTCTACATTGTCATCTTCCAGTTGGTTCACAGATGCCATTAATGCAATAGATCCACCTTTCTTCTGTACCTTTTCAATTTCTTCATCTTGCTCCATTTCCAACTCATATGTCTTCAAGGTTCCATAAAGCCTTTCAAGAGTGTAGTCTTTGTACTCTTGAGTGTTTCTGAGAGAAACAGTCATAGGCTTCCATTCTTTTGGAAGAGCTCTAAGAAATTTAAGGTTTGAATCCTTGGTTTGATAGATCCTCCCATACAACTTTAATCCATTCAAAAGCTTTTGAAACCTACTAAACGTGTCATTTAGGGTTTCACCAGCTTTAAAATGAAAATGCTCATATTGTTGTATAAGGAGCTGCATTTATTTTCCCTAACTTGCTCAGTTCCTTCACAGAGGGTTCTAACAGTGTCCCATACTTCTTTGGAGGTTGTACAGTTTATGACATTGTCAAACATCTCTTGCTCCAAACCATTAAACAGAATGTTCATGGTTCTTTTATCTTTATGGATTTCTGCAACATCTTCAATAGTCCATTCTGAGACAAGTTTTGGAATTTCTACATCAGGAGCATCATCTGGCACTCCAATTCTAGATGCAAACTTCATGGGAATGTGTGGACCTTTCTCAATGTAGTCTACATACCTCTCATCCATAGACATGAGATGTAAATGCATCTTTACTTTCCAGTGAAAGTAATTGTCTTTATCAAGAACTGGTATCTTTACACCTGCATCCTTCTTCACCATGGTTACTGTTTTGGTATGATCTTTAAACTTCTTGTTTGTTAGAAGCTTGCTCTGATACCAATTGTTAATCCCAAATGACCTAACAGAATTGTAGAAGGGGGGGGGGGTTGAATACAATTCTTGATATTTCTTAAACTTAAAAAAAACAACTTACAAATTGAAACTTAACTTATAAAGTAAAAACCACAAGCACTTAATAATTTCAGTTGGATTGTTTGATGATCCAACTGAAGTGATTTTTACTGCGGAAATAATCTGTGATACAAAAGTACACAGCTGCTCAGTTACAAGAATGTAGAAAAGTATGCTCTCAAAGATAGCTAATACAATCTATTTGTTTTTCTTCTCTATTCTTTAAAGTAACTGCTACACTTGGTTATATAAACCCAAGTTTACAACTCTATTATTGGCTACACTAAAAGTACAATGAGTAACCGCCAATAGTTTGCTTTTCATCCCTTTGTCCAGTGGTCCTTGGAGATCCTTGCTTTTGTCTTCATGCTTATTATGATCACTCCCAAGAGCCCAATTGGAAACTGGGATGTTTCCTTATTCCCCATGTCTATTTTAATGGTTTCCAATGTACTGTACACTTCCACATCTCCTTTTTGATCTATCAGAAAACTGTCACTATCACTTTGTCAACTATTCAGAAAAGAAATAATGATTCGTTGACAGTAGGAGGATGTGTTTCATTGATAGCTTTATTCTTCATTTCGTTGATTTCGTTTCGTTGAAGAGTAAACTCCATTTTGTTGATGAGTAGACTCCATTCCGTTGATAGAGTGATCTTCATACCGTTGACATGTCTTCACTTAGGCAAGATTACAAGGCATAAAATATTTACAATTAACCAACCTATTTTGCCTATCTAGTACTTAGTCAACATGACTTAGAAAACCTATCCAATACCTTCAACGAAATGCATATCAAACTAGAAGTATTGTACAATGCAATTGCTACAGCACTCATTTCGTTGATGAGCTTCCTGTCAACGAAACGCTGCAAAGCATGCCATTTCGTTGAGAGTTACAAAAATGACTTTACACAAATTCTACTAAGTGTTTTATGTTTATCATCAAGAACAACATATTCCTAACAACTTTCAATTAAAATTTCTATTGGAAGTAGAATAAGCGTTTGTAATACATAACTAAAAGTTCTATTTGAAGTAGAATATGTAATGTTATATAGGTATTTTTTTCAACGAAAGAGTGTCTCATTATAAAGGAGTATGGTAACATAAAAATTAATATATAAGACAAGTATATATTCAATATTTTAAATTTGAGATTTTGATATTAAAAAAGAAAGCATGTTTCATGGGAGGACGGCTTATTAGCGAGGACCGAGTAATTTTCGTAATTTATTTGATAGAGTTTTTTTTAAAAAAATTATTACGCCGTCGCGAAGCGCAGTTTTTTCAACTAGTATATATATATACAAAGGAGTATACGTTGGAGGTTAGGTGGCGCTTCTAAGATTGTTTCAATCTATTTTTCTAATTTTCTAGAATTTTTGAATTTTAGATACTAATAAATCAAAAAAAAATATCCTTTAACATATTAGAAGTAGAATATGTGTTAAAATTTATTGAGGAGTGTAAAACATAATATAACATAAGATGAAACAGAGATAACTACAACTCAACAAAGGACAAGATAGACAATAATCTTAATAGAAGCACAGGAATCCAGAATCAAAGAAGAAAAGGTAAACTCAAAAAATCAAAATATGGTATGTATTCTTGAAGTCCGTAAACAGGTCACGGAAAGAAGTTCATGAAAATGTTCAAGCCTCAGGACAATTAAAGAAATAATATTTTCAAAACTACAGAAGTATGTGAATGATTTAGGGTTAGTACCACGGGATTCCAGTGATTTATTTGAAGAAACCAGAACGATAAAGGACTAATCAACAGCATTGAATTGAAGACATAAAAGAATTGATCAAGTGTTATTCATCTGTGAACCAGACCAGTTGCACCAGTTGACGGCACTTAAAAAGATCGAGTTGTTTTATCGTCTCAGAAGAAATTGATTCAGTCTAAAACTAAACACCCTGAAACTCAAAGGTTTTATAAAAGATCAAGTCAAAAGTGTTAGATCAGGATTCAATGATCGTCGGGATATAGACTCAAATGATCAGGTATGCTGACGTCATCAGTATTGCATGGTCATCAGTATTTGATCAAGCATCAGTATCAGAATTGACATCAGGATTTATATCAGGACTGAGATCAGGTTTGATCATCAGGACTGGAAGCTGATCAGGAATTCTACTTCGAGTCATATTTGGAGTCTAGTTAAATAAGGAAGATTATTTTGTCGGTTTCTGGTCTGTAGGAATGCAGCTATCGATTTAGGATAGGTTTCAATCTTTGTAATTGATTAGAACTTATCTTGTAATTGATAGAGAATCTGTGTAGTATATAAACATAGTTTAGGTTTTGGTTTAAAAACCAACAGAACATACACGAGTATCTTTGTAACCTAGAAGCTCTCAAGAACATCAGAATTTCTTGAGAGAGTTTGTAACAGTTTTATATCAGATTTAATAAAGCTGTTATTATTCTTTCATATTTGTGATTCATATTTTATTAAGTCGAGAATCTTAAACAATTGTATTCAACCCCCCTTCTACAATTGTTATTTACTGGGCAACAATTGGTATTAGAGCAGACTGATTTAAATTTGAATCAGATACGATCTAAGATGTCGACAACGAAGTATGAAAGTCTGAAAATTCCCATCCTGAAGAAATCAGAATATCCAACATGGAAAGTAAAGATGCTGATGTACCTGGAGGCTATGGATCCTGATTACTTGGACATGATTCGTGATGGACCATATATACCTACGAGGATCATAGAACGAACAGAAACTGTACCTGAACACTATGTGGTCAAGGCAAAGAGTGAATGGACTCCAGAAGAGAAAGCTCGTGTACTGATGGAGCCAAAGATAAAGAACATCCTGCACAGTAGTCTTGATGCTGTCATGTCCAACAGAGTGATTGCATGCAAGTCTGCAAAAGAAATCTGGGATACTCGGGAAACTCAATGCCAGGGATCTGCATCTGTCAAGAAAAACAGAAGGGCTCTTTTGGTTCAAGAATATGAACAATTCGATGCTAGACCTGATGAGAGCCTGACTGATTTATATGATAGATTTATGACACTCCTGAACAGTTTATCTTTAGTTGACAAGGAATATGAAACTGAAGATTCTAACACCAAGTTTCTAAGAGCTTTATCTGAAGAATGGGATACTCAGACCTCGATCATTAGACATCAGTATAATCTCAACACTGTGTCTCTTGATGAAGTCTATGGAATGCTAAGAACCCATGATCTTGAGGTTCAACAGAGAAAGAATAAGAAATGCAGCAAGGCAAAATCTATTGCTTTGAAATTAGAGGCTAAATCAAAAGGAAAAGCTGTGGAGGTCTCTAGAAGGAAATCAAGAATAGTTGAGTCAGATCCTGATGACTCTTCATCAGATACTGATGGCAATCCTGATGCCAATACTGATGATGACTCTTCTGACTCAGACATGGAAGAGATGGTTGCTATGATTGTCAGAGGCTTCAAAAAGATGAAGTTCAGGAAGGCTAGAAGACAAGGCAACTTCCAGAAAAGGACCTTCAATGCAGACAAAGACAAGTATATCAAAAAGGACAGCAAGGGTAGCAAATTTGACAAGTCAAAGGTTAGATGCTACAAGTATAATGGTATGGGTCACTTTGCTTCTGAGTGCAAGAAGACAAAGGCACTCATAACATCAAGCAAGGATTGGATGGACTCTTCCTCAGAATCTGATACTGAGGTGGTCAACTATGCCTTAATGGCCAATACTGATGATACTACTATTCCTGATGATAAGGTACTAAATACTGTCTTTGATTTTGATACTGATAATGCTTCTGAGTTAAGACATTTTCTAAAGTCATTGCATATTAGCTTTAAAAGTCAAACTGCTGAGAATACTAGGATCTTATCTGAGATGTCTGAACTTAGGAAAAGAAATGAGCATCTAGAAGCTGAATTTTCTCTTACACAAAAAGTACAGATAGAATGTGATAATGCTAAACACATGTATATAGAGATGAAACTTAAATGTATTGCTCTTGAAAAAGATCTTGAGAATGCTAATGAGAAAATCAGGACCTGGACAGACTCTGGTAGAAAATTTCATGAGATTAATACCTCTAAAAATTGGAAAGAATGTATAGGGTATAAGTCAGATGAAGATAAGAAATTTAAGGAGAAAATTGTTGTTGATGAGACAGTTAGTCCAAAAGCCTATAGACATGTTATAGACAAAACCAAATCTAAGATTACTCCTGTTAATTTTGTTTTTGGTAAAGATTCCAATTCAATTTTTTAAAAGGGATCTACTTCTGTTCAAAGTGTAAATCTTGTAAAGTCTAAACCTGTCTTGAATAAAGTTACTAAGAATGTAGGTTTACTGTCTCAGAAACAACTCAAGGATTAAATCTGTGAGGAACCTAGTGTCAAAAGAAACAGGAATGGTAAAATTGGGATCAATAAAGAAAATGGTTATAAATATGTCCCAAATGCACCTAGAAAGTGTTGTTTTAACTGTGGTAACTCTAATCTTCTTGCTATTGATTGCAAAAAGAGTAAAATGAAGGTTACTGAAATTCCTAGGTCTGATGTTAGGAATAGCTCAGTATTTTATAAACCACAGAATTCTTGTTTTCATTATGGAAGTAAATGGCATTCAATATATACATGTGCAGAATATCATGATTTGTACTATAACTACTATGATCCATTACCAAAGTTTAAAAATAGTGCAAATTCTGATAGCGTTAAGAATGTCAAAGTGAAGCATACTTTTGTTAATACTGATATTTACAAATCAAATCCTGATGGAGTAAATCATGTCAGGACTGCTAAAGTCAAAAAGTCTTCTGCTGCTAAAATTAATAAAATGCATGAAAAAGGAACCCAACAAGTGTGGGTTCCTAAACATTCTAACTAGTGTTTTATCATTCTGATTGCAGGGTAAAAAGAAAAATGTGTTAGTCATGGATAGTGGATGTTCTGTGCACATGACTGGAAACAAGGCCCTGTTATCAGAATATGAGGAAAAAGCTGGCCCAACTGTGTCTTATGGAGATGGCAACATTGGACAAACTTTGGGATATGGCAATATAATCATTGGAAATGTCATCATTGAAAAAGTAGCTCTAGTGAAGGGACTAAAACATAACCTGTTGAGTATTAGTCAAATCACTGACAGAGGTTATCATGTCAACTTCTATTCCACACATTGTGAAGTAGTCAGCAAAGAAACAGGAAAGATAGCTCTGACTGGCTATAGGCATGGTAACATTTATGAAGCCAACATTCTTTCAAATACTGATGACTCCCCTACATGTCTCATCAGTAAAGCATTAGTAGATGAAAGTTGGAATTGGCACAAGAAGCTTTCTCATCTCAACTTCAGCAATATCAATGAGTTGGTTAAGAAAGATTTAGTGAGAGGATTACCTGAAGCTTTGTATACTCCTGATGGACTCTGTGATTCTTGTCAAAAGGCTAAACAAAGAAGGACATCATTCCAGAGGAAATCAGAATCCTCTATTGAAGAACCATATCACATGCTGCATCTTGATCTATTTGGACCAGTCAACATTATGTCCATCAGTAAGAAAAGGTACACTCTTGTAATTGTTGATGAATATTCTAGATTCACCTGGGTGTATTTTCTGCACAGAAAAGATGAAACTCCTGAAATACTGTTGGATCATGTGAGAATGATTGAGACAACCACAAAGTACAAAGTCAAGATACTGAGGAGTGATAATGGTACTGAGTTTAAGAATTCAAAGATGGAAGAGTTCTGCAAGTACAAAGGAATTATTCAACAATTCTCTGCTCCTGGCACACCTCAGCAAAATGGAGTAGTTGAAAGGAAAAAAAGAACTCTTATTGAAGCTGGCAGAACTATGTTGGAAGAAGCTAAATTGCCAACATATTTCTGGGCAGAAGCAGTCAACACAACATGCTATACACAAAATCTCACATTGATAAATAGACATGGTGTTACTCATTATCAATCTCTCAAGGAGAAGAAACCAAGTTTGAAGCATTTGCATGTGTTTGGCTGTAAATGTTTTGTTCTCAGAACTCATCCTGAACAGCTAGGAAAATTTGAAACTAAGGCTGATGAAGGAATTTTCATTGGATATCCAGCCTCAAGAGCTTTCAGAGTTTTCAATTTGAGAACATGGACTGTCATGGAGGCAATACACGTATCTTTTGATGATAAAAATATAATTGGATTGAATGAAGACTCACATGATAGATTGGTTTTTGAAAATGAAGCTACCAAGGAACCTGAAGAAAATGAATCAGATCCTGTCAATTCATCAGATACTGATGGGTCACCAAATCCTGATGATCCATCAAATCCTGATGAAACACCAATTATTGATGGTGCTAATACTGATGATGCAAATAATGCTGATTCATCTAGTAGTGCAAATGTTGAGGGGGAGCAACAGCAAACTGTTACAAATTCAGAGTCAACTCAATCATCAGGACAAAATTCTTCAGATACTGATTCAAGTGACAATCCTGATAATTCATCAGGAGGAGATAATAATAATTCAGGGGGAGCTTCAACTGCAGCAAATTCTTCAAATCACGATAACACCAATCCAGGGGGAGCATCTACATCAAGACATGACTTACCACCAACAAGAAAATGGACTGCAAGTCATACTCCTGATTTGATCATTGGAGATCCTGATGCAGGTGTTCAGACAAGAAGTGCAACTCAGAATGAATGTCTATACAATAACTTTCTATCTAAGGAGGAGCCAAAGAAAGTTGAAGATGCACTTAAAGATGTTGATTGGGTTACTGCAATGCAAGAAAAATTGAATGAATTTGAAAGGAATGAAGTCTGGAAACTGGTGCTAAGACCAAAGAACAGGTCAATTATTGGTACTAAATGGATTTTCAAAAATAAGACTGATTCAGATGGTGTAATTATCTGAAACAAAGCAAGACTAGTTGCAAAGGGGTATTCTCAACAAGAAGGAATTGACTATGATGAAACTTTTGCTCCTGTTGCAAGACTAGAAGCCATCAGGATCTTTTTGGCATATGCAGCTCATAAGAAATTCAAAGTTTCCAGATGGATGTTAAAAGTGCTTTCTTAAATGGTGAACTGGAGGAAGAAGTATATGTTGAACAACCTCCTGGTTTCATTGATCCTAAATATCCAAATCATGTTTATAGATTGGATAAAGCACTTTATGGACTAAAGCAAGCTCCAAGAGCATGGTATGAAACACTAGCTCAATTCTTACTGGAAAGTGGATTCAAAAGAGGTACTATTGATAAAACTTTGTTCTATTTGAATCATGGTAAGGATTTTCTTTTAGTTCAGATTTATGTTGATGATATCATTTTTGGGTCAACAAACAATAAGCTTTGTGAAAAGTTTTCTAAGCTTATGTAGTCAAGATATCAAATGAGCTTGATGGGAGAAATGAGTTACTTTCTTGGTCTTCAAGTTAAACAGACTGAAGATGGTATTTTTATCAATCAGGCAAAATATACAAGGAATTTATTGAAAAGGTTTAACATGCAAGATTGTGCTATTACAAGTACTCCCATAGCTACAGCTACCAAACTTGATCCTGATCAAGGTACTGAGGTAGATGTAACTCACTATAGAGGAATGATTGGCTCTTTATTGTATCTCACTGCAAGTAGACCAGATATCATGTTTGCAACCTGTCTATGTGCACGATTTCAAGCAAAACCTCGGGAACCTCATCTGATTGCAATTAAAAGAATTTTCAGATATCTCAAAGGCACTCATTCTCTTGGTCTTTGGTATGCAAGGGAATCAGATTTTGGTTTGTATGGTTATTCAGATGCTGATTTTGCAGGATGCAAAATAGACAGGAAAAGTACTTCAGGAAGTTGTCAGTTTTTGGGTGGTAGACTAGTTTCATGGTTCATTAAAAAGCAAAAGTCAATCTCCACTTCAACTGCAGAAGCTGAGTACATTGCTGCAGGAAGTTGCTGTGCTCAGATAATGTGGATGAGAAATCAGTTGTTCGATTATGGCCTGTCATACTCAAAAATCCCTATTTATTGTGATAACCAAAGTGCTATTGCAATGACAGGAAATCCAGTTCAACATTCTCTTACTAAACACATCAGTATTAGATATCACTTTATAAGAGAACAGGTTCTGGAAGGAACAATTGAACTTCATTTTGTTCCTACTGATCAACAACTAGCTGATATATTCACCAAGCCACTACCTGAAGCTACTTTCAATAAGTTGGTGAATGAACTTGGAATGATGAATTTTGAGAATTTCTGAGAAATATTACAGAGAGGAAATCCTGATGACTATCAAATCCTGATGGTCATTCTGCAAGGTATGTAATTTTGATCAAATCCTGATAGGACAAAATTCTGACAGGAAGTCAACTGGTCAATCCTGATGTACAGGTCAGTATTTCATTGCTAGATTTGTGCCTGATTTTTCGTCAGTTACTGATGAGAAACATTTGAGTTTTTAATTGGACAACTGTCTGCGCGCGTGTGTCACACTAATAGATATATACATATAGATACACATAAGAAGCGGTGCAGTTATGTTTAATTACACACATAATTTGTCCACTAATCATTTTTGCACAAATCATATTTTGCCACCTGTCATTGAGAGTAATATTTTGTTTTAACAAAATACATTTGATTTTCTAAATTCATGATTACTCTCTCTTCATCAGTTTTTCATCTTCTCTCTCTCTCTCTCTGTGTGCTCAAGAACCCTATATTCTAAATCTCAATTTTTAAGCTTTCTATTCTGTTTTAATGGCATCTTCATCATTCATGAACAAACAGACTGTGATTAGTGGTGTTACTTTTGCCACTAATAATTTTGTAGCAATTCTAGACCATCAGGATCTGCCCTCTGAGTTTCATATTGTTCAAGATTTTCTAGCTTCAAGTCAATTGAAGTTTGCTCTAACAGAACCTGCAAGTGTTTCTTTTAAGTCTGTTATGCAGGTGTGGAATTCAATATCTTTTGAAAAAGGGCATTCTGGCTCAATCCTGATGAGTTTTGAATATGATGGGGTTACTCACTACGTGACTCCTGCAATAGTGGAGGAAGCCTTACATTTGCCTGTTGTTGGTGATGATGTTCCTGATAATGTTTCAGACTCGACTCTTTTTGAGTTTGTTACAAAATTAGGTTACAATGGGGAAGTTAAGAGATATGGGAATCTCTTCAGGACGAAGCTTAAGAAGGAATGGAATTTCTTCTTTGATACGATCAGTCGCTGTTTCTTGAACAAGACATCAAATTTTGATGCTCTTCTATCAGGATCTCTCAAAATTGGGTACTCTCTTATCCATTCTACAGTGTTTGATTATGGGTCTTTTATCTTAAAAGCTTTAAGTGATAGTAAATCAGATAAGTTAGGTTCTGTCTGTTTTCTTAGATTTTTACAGTTGATATTTAATCACTTATGTCCTAATGTTGTTTTTAAGGATGATGTAGTTCTACCAATCTGTAGAATTACTGAGAATAATATTAAGTCCTTAGTCAACAGTGATAAGGCAAATGGTTTTATAGGCAATGCCTTTATTCCTGTTGAAGTCAGGTTTTTCTTACATCGGAAAATGCCTACTTGTTATGGATTACTTTCTGATGTTATGGGGCAAGGCCAATCACACCTTGTTCCTGACCCAAGCATCCAACTCAAACAGTCAAAACAATCAACTGCCACCTCTATTGTCTCTCAAAAGACTTTAGTTGTAAAATCTAAGAAATCAGCTAGATCTGATGTGTCTGGAAGACAATCAGGATCAAATGATTTTTCCTCTACACCACTCACCAAAAAGAAGGAACAAGGGGGTGTACAAGGGGTCCTGGTAAAGAAGGGTGCTAAGATTGTTACTGACAAGGCTGTTGAGGATGTTCCTGTGAAAAGAAAGTTGAGGTTAATAGATGAAAGTGATTCTGAGGATGATATACCTATCTCCTCCATGTTGAAAGTAAACAAGGAAGTTGCTGATACTGCTACTGAAGCTGTGGAACCTTCATCAAAGCCACAGAAGAAAAGAAAATTATCGAAAAGCAGGTATCATATTCCTTTGAGGGTGCAAATGAAGGATACTGATATACAGACATCAAATCCTGATGAGTCATCTACCCCTGATGCTCTAGCAAATCCTGATGTTGGTATTCCTGATGCACAAACAAAAAATGTCTCTCTCTCAGACTCTCCAGCCTCTCCAGCTAAAAAGATTCTAGAAATTTCATGGGAGAAGGTTTCTGAGACTGCTTCTATGGTTGGTCTTACACCTCCATTGCAGAAAAAGAGGAAAGCAGCAGAGATAGTTTTCAAGAGACTCAAGAAGCTGAAAGGATAAAGCCCACAAGAACCTGAATCTCAAAGTCTGTAAAGCATAATGTAACATAAGATGTAAAAGAGATAACTACAACTCAACAAAGGACAAGACAGACAATAATATTAACAGAAGCACATGAATCCAGAATCAAAGAAGAAAAGGTAAACTCAAAAAATCAAAATACGTTATGTATTCTTGAAGTCCGTAAACAGGTCACGGAAAGAAGTTCATGAAAATGTTCAAGCCTCAGTGACAGTAAAAGAAACAAGACTTTCAAGACGACAGAAGTATGTGAATGATTTAGAGTCAGTACCACAAGATTCCAGTGATGAAGCAACTAGAACGACAAGGGACGTATCAGCAGCACTGAATTGAAGACATACAAGAAGAATTGATCAAGTGTTATTCATCTGTGAACCAGACCAGTTGCACTAGGTGACGACACTGAAAAGATCAGGTTGTTTTATCGTCTTAGAAGAAAGTGATACAGTCTATTACTTAAACACCCAGGAGCTCAGTGGAATCATTAATTGATAAAAGACAAGAAACAAGAATTCGATAGTTTTTCATTTAAGAAAACTATCGAATGGTATAATAATGATTCATTGAAAACCATGTTTACTTTAATTTGGTATTCGATAGTTTTAATTAAAAAACTATCGAATGGTAAATTAAAGTATTTCATTCGATGGTTTTTAATTAAGGAGCAGGTGAAAAGTATTCTTGTTTTACAGGTTGAATTTGAAGATGGATGGCCATGATTGTTTCTACATTCCTAGTTCGATAGTTTTCAATTGAAGACTACGATTAATACGAGAGAAGATAGTGTCTTCTTCAGTTGAAGTTATTTTTACACAGAAGCAATAACTGAGAGAGAGATTGAGCCAGAGAGAAAATACCAGAGAAATTAATTCTGCTTGAACTCTATCAAAGTTTTGATTGTGTATAACTTAAAACTCATTGAAGCTAATCTACGGATTAGAAATTGTAGCACCCCTCGAGGTTTATATTTATAAAAAGATATATTCCCCGAAACTTGATTTGGTTTGGTGTGTTTGATTTTTTATAGAACTGAAAGATTAATCCGCGAACGGAATTAAATTATGTGTGAGTATCGTATTCAACCCCCCCTTCTACGATACTTTGGACCTAACAATTGGTATCAGAGCTTCTTGATTGACATACAAATCAGATCCGGTGAATGAGACCAAAATCAAACGTAGCGTGAAAATTCGAAGCAAATTTTTTAACTTTCAAAATTTTTCATTTAATTGGAATTTCTTGAATTTTAAACAATTTGAAATTTTCAGAAACCATGAGTGCTCCAAAGACAACCGCTGGTATTAAAGTTCCCCCGTTTACTAGAGATGATTTCGGTTTGTGGAAGATGAAGATGCTGTTATTTATCAAGGCATCTAATCCGTTGTATATTGGCATTTTAGAAAACGGACCGTTTGTTCCAATGAAACCGGTTGCTGAATCTATAGCTCCTGATGGTAGCAGGATTCCTTCAGGCACCCAACCTAAGGATATTAGTGAATTCACAGATTCTGACAAAGAACTGATTCGATTGGACACTGGTTTAATGTTGATATTGGCGGACTCCGCAGACAAGGAAATGAGCTATCAGTTGATGAACTGTACAATCGGGAAACATATATGGGATACCATTAACTTGATAATGGAAGGAACTGAAGACGTTCAGGAAAACAGATTGGACATCCTGACTTCTCAATATGAAGCGTTTAGGTCACTGCCAGGAGAAAGTATAACTTAGGTATTTGAGAAATATACTAAGCTACTCAATGAATTGGCAATGAAAGGAAAGACCTATCCACTGAGAGAATCAAACAGGAAGTTCATGATGACACTGCCCCATCATGTAGAACACAAGTCATCATCCATTAGGGAAAGAATTGACTTCACAAAGATGTCATTAGAGATGATCTATGGCAAGTTGAAGACCTATGAGATGGAACAGGAACAGAGAGTGATAATCTACGGATCAAGGACAGTGGAGAGCAAACACAATGCACTTGTGAGATCAGCAGCACTTGTAGTGGATGAACCAACAATTTCTGAGATTCAGGTTCAAACCTCTAGAGCTGGAAAGGAGGTGATAATAGAAGCAGAGATGGATTCTGTGAATCTGGGTGTTGATGAAAGTGATTACTACACCCTAGAAGAGCTTGAGCAAATGGAAGACAAAACCATGGCGTACTTAGCTGCAAAGTTTAGTCATATTCGTTTCAAGAGAAACCCTAAGTATAAGTTCAAGGGCTCAACCAACAGATTCCAGAAGAGCAATTATACACCTAGTACAGGCTTTAAGGGAGGCTACAAGACTGGCATGATTGATAGAAGCAAATCAAGATGCTACAACTGCAATGAGTTAGGGCATTTCGCCACTGAATGACGGAAGCCTCGTCAAGCAAGAGACATGAAAGATGTCTATGGAAAGAAAGGCTCATATGAGGATTTGAAGAAGGAGAATGCCAAGCTTAAACAACAACTGGAGGCATTTTCTGGAAAGCAGAAAGGGAAAGCTTATATAGCAGAGGGAAAGCACTGGGATGATACTGATTCGGATGAAGAGGAGGAATATGTAAATGTTGCTCTAATGGTTGACTCTTCAGAGGAATCACCACAATCATCTCAGGTACCTATCTTAACTACAATTGATATGTCTAACTCTGAGTACAAGAAAACTGTGCAAGATCTTAGTGTAGAATTGTTTAATGTACACACAAGCATGCTAGCATCAGAAATGGAAAATGCTAAATTAGTTCTTAAGATTAAAAAGCTAGAATCTAAAAATGAAGAACTAGAGCTTGTAGTTGTAACATTAGAAGATCTTAAGCAAAAGAATGAGTACTTAGAGAACAAGGTCAAGTGTAATGATGAGATAGAGACTATCCTCAGAAAGCAGATTTCAGATTTAGATTTGAAGCTGAATGCTTTTAAGAATTCCGCTCTAATTGCCAAGGAGATCATTGATACTCAGGCCGTAGAGAATAAAACTGTTATAGGACTTGACTATAACAAGAAAGCTGGTAAGAAGATTTTGGAATTCCCTATGACTCCTTCAGTTGTCAAAAGGAATACTCCACATGTTCTTAAGAATGTTGATTGTCCAGTTTTTGTTAAGCCTTTTCCACCACTTTTTCATGAGGATGATCTTTACATAGCACAAGAATTGCTTGAGGAGGATTTGTTGAAGGAAAAAGATGTAAAGACTAAGTTGCCTAGGAAATCAGTAAAAAATGAATTACCTAAACCTGATTTACCTAAAACTGAAGTAGGTTCCTTAGTTAGTAATGTTAAAAAGAACAGGAATGGGAAAAAGAAGATTGCTAATCAGGAAGTTGTTCCATTTTCTCCCATTGCATCTAGGAAGTTGTGCACTATCTGTAATTCTGCTGGACACCTTACACATGCATGTAAAAAGGTTAAAGTAGAAACTGCTAATACTTCTGAAATGCATAACATGTCTGACATGCCTGATCTTCATGAACCCTGTGGAAAGAAAGAGTGTTTGCTATGTAAGTACAACATCATGCATGCTTATTTTAAGTTGATGAATGATAATAGCAACAGCACTGATAATGTTAAATCCACAGATACTATGAATGTCAAACAGGGTAAGACTAAATTGAATGTTACTCATGTTAAATCATCTAAACCTTCAGGACCCAAACAATTTTGGGTACCAAAGTCCGCTTAATCAATCTGTGATTGCAGGGTAAGGTTAAAAACTCAAAGGTCGTGTGGATTCTGGATAGTGGATGTTCTAGACACATGACAGGTGAATAGTCCCTGCTTACAGAGGTGGTTAAGAAGACCGGCCCGATTGTAACCTTTGGAGATGACAGCAAATGATTCACTACGGGATATGGTAAATTGAAAGCTGGAAATGTATTAATTGAAAACATCTCTCTTGTTGAAGGATTAAAGCACAATCTTCTAAGCATCAGTCAGTTCTGT
This sequence comes from Heracleum sosnowskyi, assembly GCA_030848705.1. Lineage (NCBI taxonomy): Eukaryota > Viridiplantae > Streptophyta > Magnoliopsida > Apiales > Apiaceae > Heracleum > Heracleum sosnowskyi. Next base: position 28,083,350 of record CM061243.1, read on the forward strand.
GATAAAGGCTACAATGTAGATTTCAGAAAGGACAAGTGCTTGATCACCAACAGGAAGGATGAGAAGCTTACTCTACTGGGAGTGAGAAAAGGAAACTTGTTTATAGCCGACTTAAGTTCTACCAGTGAAGGAGAAGTTACATGTTTCTATGCAAAGGCATCTTCAGAACAAAGTTGGCTATGGCACAAGAAGCTCTCACATCTGAACTTCAAAACTATGAACTCTTTGGTAAAGAGAGAGTTAGTGAGAGGGTTGCCCCTGATGGAATTCAATCAGGAGGGACTATGTGAAGCATGTGAAAAGGGGAAGTCGAATAAAGCATCACATGGGAGCAAAGGAATGACAAGCATTACTGAACCATTACAACTGATTCATATGGATTTATTTGGTCCAGTGAATGTTATGTCACTTTCAAGAAAAAGATATGCATTGGTAATGGTGGATGACTACTCCAAGTACACGTGGGTGTTGTTCATACAATCAAAGGATGAAGCAACACAACTAATCATTGATCACATCAAGAAGATAGAAGTGGAAGCTTAGCTACCTGTGCGGACAATCAGATCAGACAATGGAACTGAATTCAAGAATGCAGTTCTTAATGATTTCTGCTCAGAGAAAGGAATATCAAGACAGTATTCAGCACCAAGAACTCCTCAACAGAATGGAGTAGTGGAAAGGAAAAACAGGACCTTGGTTGAAGCAGCAAGGACCATGTTAAGTGAATCAAAACTTCCCACTTACTTTTGGGCTGAAGAAGTGAATACATCTTGCTACACTCAGAATCGTACCCTGATCAACAAAGATCATGAAAAGACTCCGTATGAGTTAATGGCCAACAAGAAACCAACACTGTAGTACTTTCATGTGTTTGGTGCAAAGTGCTTTGTACTTAAAGATGGAGAACATCTTGGCAAGTTTGATGCCAAAGCAGATGAAGGCATTTTTCTGGGCTATTCTCTGGAATCTAAGGCCTTCAGGGTATATGTGATTGAAGATAAGAAGGTGTTGGAAAGCTTTAATGTAACATTTGACGACACCAAAAGACCAGGCCTGCAAACAGGAGAGAACTCTGAATCCTTGGTATTTGAAAATCTATCAGGAGATCTCTCTGACAATGAAGAAGTACCTGAAGTTGTTACAGTTATTAATAATAATGATAATGATAATGATTCTGGACAAAGTGGTGACCAAAGTGGAGATCCTCAAAATTCTACAAGATCCACTAGTCAGTCTACAGAATCATCAGATCAAACCGTCAACAACTCAGGGGGAGCAGGAGAAGGATCAACTAGTCACACTCCACAACATCTAGAACAAGGAGAATCATCAAGATCGCATCTGCCAAGACAAAGGGTATGGAATAGAGATCATCCCTTTCACTTGATCATTGGTGATCCGGACACAGGAGTGAGAACTAGGAGAACATCACAAAATGAATGTCACTATTCTGGGTTTCTTTCAGAAACAGAACCTAAGAAAGTTGAAGATGTTCTAGATGATCCAGATTGGGGAATTGCTATGCAAGAAGAACTCAATCAGTTTGAAAGGCAGAAAGTTTGGAAGCTGGTACCCAGGCCTAAGGGAAAATATGTTATTGGAACAAGATGGGTATTCAGAAATAAGTTGGACGAAGATGGCATTGTGACGAGAAACAAAGCCAGACTGGTTGCTAAAGGTTACTCTCAAGAAGAGGGTATAGATTATGATGAAACCTATGCACCAGTAGCAAGACTTGAGGCCATCAGAATGTTTCTGGCATTTGCTGCACATTCCAATTACAAGGTATACCAAATGGATGTGAAGAGTGCTTTTCTGAACGGGGAGTTAGAAGAAGAAGTGTATGTGGAACAACCTCCAGGTTTTGAGGATTCAAAACTGGCAGACTTTGTGTACTTTCTATTCAAAGCTCTCTACGGACTCAAACAAGCTCCGAGGACATGGTATGACACTCTCTCTGAATTCTTACTTGAAAATGATTTTACAAGAGGTGTTGTAGACAAAACTCTCTTTGTCAAAAAACATAAAAATGATTTGATATTGGTGCAAGTAGATGTTGATGACATAATATTTGGTTCTACTAATGATGATCTATGCAAGAGATTTGCTAAGTTAATGCAGAGTCGTTATGAAATGAGCATGATGGGTGAATTGTCAATCTTCCTTGGACTGCAAGTATACCAAAGACAAGATGGTATATTCATTTGTCAGTCCAAGTACATCAAGGATCTTCTTAAGAAGTATCAAATGGAAGACTCATCTACAGCAAAGACTCTTATGCCAACTGCCACTAAGCTTGATAAGGATGAAACTGGTAAGAAGGTTGACATCACAGGCTACAAAGGTATGATAGGCTCATTACTTTATCTCACTGCAAGTAGACCAGATATAATGTTTGCAACATGCTTGTGTGCTAGGTTTCAGTCTGATCCTAAAGAATCTCATCTAATAGCTGTTAAGCGAATATTTAGATATCTTAAGGGGACCCCAAATCTTGGAATTTGGTACCCTAAAGATACAGGATTTGATCTTATTGGATATACAGACTCTGATTTTGCAGGTTGTAAGATTGATCGAAGAGTACTTCAGGAAGCTGTCAGTTTCTTGGAAGAAGATTGGTTTCCTGGTATAGCAAGAAGCAGCATTCAGTGTCCACATCAACAGCTGAGGCTGAATACATTGCTGCTGGTAGCTGGTGTGCTCAGATCTTGTGGATGAGAAACCAACTCCGTGACTATGGACTTTTGTTGACAAAGATTCCAATCTTTTGTGACAACACAAGTGCCATAGCAATCTCTAACAATCCAGTGCAACACTCGAGGACGAAGCACATCGACATCAGGTATCATTTTATCCGAGAGCATGTCATGAATGGAACTGTGGAGTTACATTTTGTACCCACAGAGGATCAAATTGCAGACATCTTTACTAAACCGCTTGATGAATCCACTTTCAATAAGCTGGTTGGTGAACTTGGGATGTTAAATCTTTCTAATTGATTTTGATTAGAAGTCAGTAACTGCAGAGAGTCCTAGTGAATACATGAGTTTAAGAATTGCAATATCCTTAGGACTCGTGAATTTATTTTCAGGAGCAATTCTCGTAGTTAGGATTATTGTACTAATTGTATGTCATAATTATGGATGATATATCTTCTGGAATTTAATTAGTTATTAATTCTAAAAATTATTTAGGTGCTAATATTTGTTCTAAATATTCTAGCATCTATTTAATTTGAATTAATTTGCTTTGTTTTTAACATTGTAGATTAATGCAGCATAATTCATTAGATTTTAATTGGTTAATATCACTCAATGATATTTAATTGATTTTATTCTAAGAAAATTGTGAATTTTCTGTTAAGAATTGATTTTGGTAAATTTGAAAAGATTTATTAGAATTAAAACTTAACAGGAAATAAAACAGTCTAAATTTTAAAACAAGAACAGGTTTTAAAATGAAGACAAAAGAAAAAAATATCGAATTTAGGAAATTCGATAGTTTTTCAAGTACATAGATAAATCTATCGAAATTAATTTTCGATAGTTTTTGAAAAGGAAAAGAAAATCTATCGAAAACAATTCTCGATAGTTTTTGAGAATCATTTTAAAATATATCGAAGGAATTTAATTAATTCTATATTTAAATTCTCGATAGATTTTGAAAATAAGAAGAAAAACCATCGAAGTGAATTTAATTAAATCATTATTAAAATTCTCGATAGTTTCTCAAAAATACAACAGTTCGATAGTTTTTATTTTAATCGATGGTTTTTGAAAAGGTCCGTTTGCATTCTTATTTTAAATACTTCGATAGTTTTTCAAAAAAAACTATCGAAGAAAAATTGACCATTTTACCCCCTCAGAAAAACCATCGATAGTTCTTTATAAAACTATCAAATGAAAAAGGACAAAAATACCCCTGAAAAATCAGTGAGTATTTAAATGGCTCTTGGACGTTTTCCTTTGTCATTTTCTCAGATCCAAGAGTTATACAGATACTTACATATATTGTCAAAGGAGAACAAAGAAAAACTCGACACTTTTCATTTTTAACCAAGAATTATACCCAGTAATTTCAGTTTTTACAGTGATTTCATCTTCAAATAGTGACATCTCTGTACTGTGTAACATCTGAGTATTTATTTGTGGTTGTGGTTAAAGAAAACCATCGAAACCAAAGTCATCTTCGAACCTTAACTGAGTAAACTGTTCTTGATTAGTATTTTTTGATTGAGATAAGTTTCTTTGGAAGCAAATTTTAATTAAAATTACTTTTCTTGATTTTGAAACCTAGGGTTCTTGATTTGGGAGTTTTTTGTTTGTTCGAAATTGTTAAGTGATAAAAAGGGTTATTTTGTTCTAAGGTTTAGTTAATTAGTAATAATTAATTAAATTTAAGTGAAAAATTAGTTTTGGTTTAAATTGATTTTCTGGAAATTTGAAAAACAATTGCAGAAGAATTTATTGTTACCAAAACTAATCATGTCTCGTTTCAAAATCTGCAAACCATTACGAATCCTCAAATTCGTGCATGGGCAGAGTTTTTGAACACACGTTCGTTAGTGGCATACGCTGTGAGTACTCCCGCAGTCCTTTGTATTGATCAATTGACTGTGTTGTACACATCCGCCACGGACACAAGTGAGAATAATGTCAGGTCTTTCAGTTTTGTTGTGCCAGGGGGAAGAACAATAAGGGTGACGGAACATGATTTTAATAGAGTTTTACATTTTCCAACAGAAAACCTTGTTCCTGATCCCACAACTGAAGAAATACATGTTTTCTTCACTCTCATTAGAAGTCAACAACCTAACTTCTTTGTGGGGGAGTTTCTGAAGCATTACTTGCCAAAGCCATGGAACTTTTTCTTTCATACCCTAATTCATGTTTTTACAGCCAAGCTAACAAATCTGCATGGTATTCCCTTATTCCTTCAAAAGATAGGGTTTGCCATTGCAAACAATAGGCGTATTAACATAGGAAGGATATTGATTGATCAGGTAATCGTGTGCATGGGACCACTGGATGAAAGAACGGGCATAGATGAAGTTGTGCTTTGTTTCTATCCTAGGTTCCTACAGCTAATTCTCAATGATGTCTTAACAGATAATGAACGAGCAGGTTTTGAATACGAGGACACACAGGAGTGTATGAAGATGAAGAGCAATGCCATAACCGCTCTGATAAGGAAGAACAACTATCTTCCAGGGGTACCCACTGTTCTCACAGAATATCTAAGAACGGTGCCCCTACCTCTTCTACCCCCAGGGGAACAGGTAAATGAAGGTAACATTCATCAACCTGAACCTGAAATTGGTCCTGAACCAATGGATGTTGATCCAGAGCCCTCAGTGGCCATTCCAGACCAGGAGCTTGCAAACCCACAACCTCTAACCACGGTCGAAGAGCCTTTGGAAGAGCAAAATGAAACCACAAACGAACCTCCTTCCCCTCCTATACCCAGTATACAGACATCCGTGAGTGTAGAGGGAGATAGTGCCTTAGCAGCACCACATAAGGAGATACACCCTTCAACAACAGCTCTGCCTTCCTCTAAAAGGAGAAGAACAGAAACCGAGGCAACTGTTGATACTTCATTTCTCTCATCCAAAGCGCCCTTTATTGATTTTTCTGATGCTGATTGGGCTACGCTAACGAAAGCTATATCTGAACCAATAGCTCAATCACGTAAGGAAGAATTGACGGAAGCAACTGGTGTTCCGACCATATTACGGTCAGGTTCACTGGTTGAAGGTTCTAAGAACAAAGAGTCTTCACAGACGTCGAGAGAAGGCTTTGACCTAAATGCACAATCTAAAGGGTCATTGTCTACCTCCCCAGATGGAACATATCTGGATCCTGCGGGTAAAGGGTCTGACGTAGGTGCAGATCGGCAACTCGGTGACAATGAATCAATTACTATTGAGGAGTCAACTGAGGTACAGTCTTCACAGACTATCAGGGAAGATTCGGGATCTCTGCTGTTAAAAGAGCCTGTTTCTAACCCCCTAGAGATTCAAACTCTAGATCCTTTAAGGGATACATCATCCACGGATGATCAGCAACTTGGTTTAACCAAGGACGGGGACTTGCGAAGCCCCATTGCACCACTGGTGACCTCCTTAAGGATGGCTACGGTGTTTTCTTATGCAGGTACAATCAGCACAGAGGATTTGAGTGAAACACAAACACTTACACCTGGCCTGAGTGGGAAAGGAAAAATGATTCAAACACCGACAGAAACGTTGAGTGTACACCCAGAGCCAAATGTGAGGAGTGACACCCTAACCCTACCTAATATTGATGATTTGCTGTTACCAACAGAAAGAGAGCTACAAATTCAATCTTCCCTCAAGGAGATGACAGTTCGAGACAAAGAAGGAAATCCACTATTCAAGGTTCCACTGCGACCTTCCTTTGACCAAGGGATCTCCTCCAGTCAAGCCAATGTTTCTTTAAAGTCTATTCAAGAGAAAGTTGACTTGGCTGCAGTTGATTCCAGAAGAACATTCAGGGTCATTGGCAGTGCATCTGGCACTATAACAGGTACGAAGCAGGCAGTGGACTCCTTAAAGAAGGAAGCTATGGAAAAACTAGTCGAATTGAGGATGGACGTCAGGGAACTTAAGGATGGATTCATGAATGAAGTAACTGCTCTGTCACAGGGACCTGAAGCTTTGAGAGAAGACGTTCTGGTTATCCGGGATGGTCAAGCGCGGGTAAAAGATGCAATGAATACCCTTTCAAGAGTGGAGTCTAAGCTGAACAAGAGGCTGGATCACATGGAAAAGACTACCAACTCAAGATTGGATGACATTGACATGTCGCTAGCTTCTATGAATGAGATGAATAAGCATATTATGGAGTTTATGGAGAATCAAGGTGACGGAGTACAGTCTATATGGAGTATGCTGAAGCAACAACAATCTGGACAACCTGGTCCTTCCAATCAGCAACCTGATCCTTCTACTACCTTTTATGCTGAGGATGCTTTCGTCGAGGATTCCTCAACTAAGGGGGAGAAAGTTGGAGAAGGGGAGCAAGCTAAGGAAGCTAAGGATAAATGGGGAGTTTGGGAAACAGTTGAAGCTATTCCTATCAGACAGTACTGGATAGAAGAACTTGTAGACGAAGAAAAGAGTGAAGAGGAATTTGAGGTCATGCAAGAGCAACCTACTCAAGAGGAGCATGAGCCATATTATCCAGAGCCCGTTGAACATCCAATCTGGGAGGATATTATGGAAGAAGAAGCAAATTCTCTATCACCAGAAGAAGAAGCTGCCTTGGAAGCTGTTAGAGCTTAGAGAGCTGCAGTTGATGCCAGGCAAGCTGAGAAAGAAAAACAGCAAGCAATTCTGAGGAGTGAAAAACTGAAGAGATTCAAAGTGTATAATGAAGTGAGGAAGAAGAAGCTGATAGATCTGGCAAAGAAAGATGGTATTGAATGGGAAATGGCTTTCAAAACCTTTTGCGGAGTTGAAGAAGGATTAGAAGTCAACGACAATGCTGAGGTGGAGGTTATTATCCAGGACATCAGAAGTGCTAATCTTGAAGATCAGACTTACTTTAAAGCACTGAGAAGCTCTATAATCTGTCTGAATGCTGGGGTTAAAGCAAATGGTGCATGGAGCTTATTAATCAGTTTTCTGGAGAAAGGTACATTTGTGATTTCCACTAAGTTTTTAGAACAAAGGACATATACAGAATTGCAGGCTATACTCATCAAGATCCAAAGAACTACAAGGCTCAATGAACTGCTCCGTGAGCATGTTAAGGAGATCGTGATGAAAGTCAGTCCAGAGATTACTGAAGATCCTCCAATGGTTAGATTCATGACGAATGACTTGTTCAGAATCTGCTATTTGGTTGAGGACAAACTGAGGGACTACCCAAGCAACTATCTAATCTCAGTTGAGAAGTATCTTAGATCCACTGGATTCTCATCAACGGAGAAGGACAAAGCAACAGACACTCTTAGAAGATTTCTAATGGAGAATGTTCCTTACTATAGGAAAAGAGTGGAAAGAGGATTGGAAGTGCATACCAGATTGCCAAACATGCCAAAGCTAAACAAGAAAGATGTTAAAATTGCATGGTTATGGGCTGGAGTGGGTCAAGAGGTTGAATATATTGGAAGACACATCCAAGGAGCAATCCTTAAACCTGGAGAACCACTGCACTATCTATCAGTGATCGATTATCAAGCTGCTAACTCCGATCCAATGATTGAAAAAGGTGAGATTGGAATGGACTGAATATTGAAGCAAAGAACAAGAGAACTATCAGCTCAGACTAGAGGAGCAACTTCATTGTATAAAGTTTAATTGTATTTTGATTTATGAAATCTGGAAATGTATATATATCTGATCCAGAATGCATTAATATTATTACGCTGTCTTACTTTAAGTAGTTTCATGTTTCCTTAGTTAGTTGAGTTATCCTCGAAGTATTTGCTTGTCGAACTCTATCCAATCAAATAGGGGGAGATTGTAAAGCATAATGTAACATAAGATGTAAAAGAGATAACTACAACTCAACAAAGGACAAGACAGACAATAATATTAACAGAAGCACAGGAATCCAGAATCAAATAAGAAAAGGTAAACTCAAAAAATCAAAATACGTTATGTATTCTTGAAGTCCGTAAACAGGTCACAGAAAGAAGTTCATGAAAATGTTCAAGCCTCAGTGACAGCAAAAGAAACAAGACTTTTAAGATGACAGAAGTATGTGAATGATTTAGAGTCAGTACTACAGGATTCCAGTGATGAAGCAACCAGAACGACAAGGGACGTATCAGCAGCACTGAATTGAAGACATAAAAGAAGAATTGATCAAGTGTTATTCATCTGTGAACCATACCAGTTGCACTAGGTGACGGCACTGAAAAGATCAGGTTGTTTTATCGTCTCAGAAGAAAGTGATACAGTCTATTACTTAAACACCCAGGAGCTCAGTGGAATCATTAATTGATAAAAGACAAGAAACAAGAATTCGATAGTTTTTCATTTAAGAAAACTATCGAATGGTATAATAATGATTCATTGAAAATCATGTTTACTTTAATTTGGTATTCGATAGTTTTAATTAAAAAATTATCGAATGGTAAATTAAAGTATTTCATTCGATGGTTTTTAATTAAGGAGCAGGTGAAAAGTATTCTTGTTTTACAGGTTGAAGTTGAAGATGGACGGCCAGGATTGTTTCTACATTCCTAGTTCGATAGTTTTCAATTGAACACTACAATTAATACGAGAGAAGATAGTGTCTTCTTCAGTTGAAGTTATTTTTACACAGAAGCAATAACTGAGAGAGAGATTGAGCCAAAGAGAAAATACCAGAGAAATTAATTCTGCTTGAACTCTATCAAAGTTTTGATTGTGTATAACTTAGAACTCATTGAAGCTAATCTACGGATTAGAAATTGTAGCACCCCTCGAGGTTTATATTTATAAAAAGATATATTCCTCGAAACTTGATTTGGTTTGGTGTGTTTGATTTCGTTATAGAACTGAAAGATTAATCCGCGAATGAAATTAAATTATTTGTGAGTATCGTATTCAACCCCCCCTTCTACGATACTTTGGACCTAACAAAGTCATTCAGCAGCTACTGAAGATCCTGCCACACAAGAACCACCCAATCAAAGTTTGGGTGAAGGCTTAGCTATTGGAATGGTCCCACAAGAACCATTTTCTCAAAGGGAAAATGCAGACACTTCAGTTCCAGCCACACAAGAACCATCTTCTCAAAGTGAAGATGCAGGCAAAGCTACAGCTTCTGAGGAATTTCCTGACAATGCTCAAGGGATTCCTAATACTATGATAATTGAAAGATTGGTCGAGGACACTGTCACTGAGGGAAGTACACAAGAACCTTTAACTCAAAGTGTTAAAGCAGCTTCTGAACCTTAGGCTCCACAAGAACCATTGGTAGCAAATACTGATGCAAGCTTATCAAATCCTGACGGTGTTGCTCCTGATGCTAGTGGTGCTCCTGATGCTGAGCCAATTCTTATATATACAGCCACTAAGATCATGACCAATGAACCATCCTATCATATATTCACAGGATAAACTGAAAGGTATTGTTATTCCTGATCCTGACGTTACTCATGATACTGATGGTGATGATTCTGATGATAGTGATGATGATGATAATGAAGAGAAGGATCAGCTTGCCAGAATTTTAAAATCTAGTCTTGGAACTAACTTTGGTTCATCAAGCACATTCATGGTTGGCAAGGCTACTACTGGAAAGGACTTAAGACAAGACTTTTCTGTTCCTTCTGAGATTGATCCTGCTGAGCAGCTGAGAATGCAACAATTGCAACAATGGGAAAATGAATGGTACAAGTCTCATGATTCTGGAAGCTATCCCTATGCATTGGATCATGCTTATAATGCTGCTAAGTTGATTCAGAATGAAGATTTGAAGAATCATTTGAAGGCTACTACTCTGTTATCCAAAAGCCTAAAACATGAAATAGATTATGTCAAAGCTTCTACTGACAAAGTGAGGACTGATATTTCTCAGAGCTTTACAAAGGTGCCTATTGCTCTTCAACTCAGGGTAGTGGAATCCCAAGTTAAGTCAATCATTACTGAACAGTCTTCAATCAACAACAGGATTGATTCTCTAGATACAAAGGTAACTGACATTCAAACATCTCTTGCCTTAATTTTGAATATATTGTCAAATACTGATGTCAAAAAGGGGGAGAAGGTAAGTCAGACAAAATGTACACCTGATCTAGTTCTAAGAAATAATGATGATGATGATACTGGAAATGATGGTGGTGACAAAGTTCTACAAGGAGAAACCTCTGATGCTGCTGTTATGAAGTCTACAATTCAAACTTCTCAAAGTTAAACAACGCAGTCAACTCATGTTTCTGATTCTGGAATAAGGACAGTAATGACATTGGTGCGATCTCAGATCCTGACGGAAGAACAAATCCTGATGAATGATCAAATCCTGACACCTGGTCATGGACAGACTCTTGCTACAATTCCTGAAGGTGATGAAGATGTGCTTATTGATAATCATGAAGATGCATCAAATCTATTCCAGAAGTTCACTACAAAAGATGGTAGAGTTGTTACTCTTTATCACACTGATAAAAGAGTTCAACAATTATTTGCAAGGAAGGCACTCTCTACAGCAAGTGAAGAATATCCAGATCTCTCACATGAAGAATTCTTAAGTCAACAGAGAGAAATGATGGAAAGCTTTAATAACCATGCTCCTGCTAGAGGAAGAGGAGGCAAAGGTAGGAGAGGTGCTAGAAGAGGTTCTTCAACTCAAACAGTGTCTAGACAGACAAGGTCTAGAGGTTTATTAATTGAAGAAATTCCTGAAGCTTCACAAAATCTAATAGATCCTGTTATCAAGGATATCATTGACAAGGAAGAAAAGGAGTTTATTGAAGAAGAACCTGAATTGAGAAGAAGACCAAGATAATTAATTCTCTGCAATACAAATCAAATTGAAGATTCTAATCCTGATATTGTTCCTGACAATGTTCAAGATCCTGATGAATCTGAAATTCTGCAAGAGATTGATTTCTTAATCTTATCTACTGTGGTTGATTCTCACAACAAGGAAGTGGATGAAGAAGAAGAAGCCAGAAGAAGAGAAATCACAAGAAGAACAAATAGAGATTTCAATCTCTATGTACAAAGGCTTAAACTCTCAAACAGAAGGTTGTGGAGAAATCCAAGCATGCGAGAATCTTTACTAGAAAGAAGCTATGCTTTTGAAAAAGAGAAAGATAAGAAGTGGAAACACATAAGTACACTGAGGTGTAAAAGACCTATCAATTTTCAGAATGGAGGAATTATAACAAGTGCTTCAAGTGTTATTGATTTATCTGATATGGTTAGATCAAAAGAACTTTGGCTACGAATGTTTTCAAATTTGAGGCAATTGACAAGTAATTCAAGAGGAGGTATTGGACACAGGGATGCTGAATATCTGAATATGTCTTATGTTGATCCTTACTCCTTGACTGAAATTGGAGGTACTTTAACTTCTGAAAACCTGAACAATTTATTAGCTGTTGATATAGTTATAGATTGTCATGATGGTATTGAAAAGAAAGAAAAGCTTCTGTACTTCATGAAAGATGGTAGTGTGAAGATTCTGTCCATTCAAGATCTGCTGATGAAAACTACACAGGAACTGAAATATGTTCATTATCTATTAAAATGGAAGAATGAAGTGTGCAAAGTGTGGAGTGACATGATCTTGGTAACAATTAGAAGAAGACTGGATGGAAACAGAAATTTCAATGGTAATTATACTCCCATGTACTTAAATCAAAGAGGTCAAGATCTGGAAATTCAAAGGGGCACTGCTGTTAAAGAAGTGACTTTTGGCATGACTCAACTTACTCTCAATCCTGATGGGAAGGAAATTGCTTATCTTTTGCTTGAAGAGCATAGTCTTCAGAGAAGCTCCATACAAAATCTCAGAGCAACTATCTACCAGATTAATGAGGAAGATGAAGATCTCAGAAATCTTAAGGAAAGACTGATTCAAATTCTTGAGGAAAAAGAAGAAAATCTATTATCCAACTTCTTGAAGATGAATCTGTTATATCAAAGTGTTAGGCCGAATACACAATATATAATCAATATATGTATGAAAATAAAAATCAAGAACACTGTTTATGAACAATAAACTAAATTATATTAAATAACTCTTCTCTCAGTGATGTAAAATATCACAGAGAGCTGCTAGGTTACAAGAATAATGTATTCAGTATTCGCATTCCTTTTAGGGTTAACCTATCTGTGTTTATATAGTACACAGCTACATAGAATCAATCTCTAATTGATATTCCTATAAATCAGCTATACAATTTATATCAATTTAGGATTGCTTCTGTCTTCTGTTCCGTTTCCTTATCTGTCTCAATATATCTTGCTTCTTTCCATCTTCAAGATATATTGTTTCTAGAATCTTCATATTAGCACCGACAGCTTCAGCAAACTTTCACCCCGTTAGACTTTAACAAACTCTGACTGGCTTCTATCATAAACTCTGATGAGTACCTGTTGCTTAAACACTGATAAACAATCATCAGCAATTATATCTAACAATCTCCCCCAACTTGTGCATAACAAAAATGTACAAGTTAAAAGATAATTGATGATGTCAAAACATACAACAAATGCAGTGTTTATAACATAATAGAGTTTATTTTTAACTTAGAACAGAAAACTTTTAAAAACATACAGACTTCAGTTACTTAATCTCTTCAATATCAGGCACAGTCCTGATGTAGTCCTGAAGTAGTTTTCTTTCATCTCTTTCTAACTCAGCTATCATTATTTTCTTTATCTCCCTTAACTCTGGATCACTCTCTCCAGTTTGGTAGATAGCTGCCCTTAGTGAATAAATGATGTTCTTCCTCATACCATTTCCTAGCTTTATTATGAAGGATTTATCTGATTCCAGATTAAATTCCAACACTTTTATACCAAGATCTGTTCTGAGTCTAGCACTGTTCCTTTGCATCTCAACAAGCTTTCCATTGTAATCTCTGTACCTTGGTATGTAAGAGCCAGCAGACTTTAAACCAGAAAGAATTCTAGCTTTCATCATCCTGCTTCTTAACACCTCAGCTGCTTGATGAGTTCTTTGATTTTTAATCTTCAGTATATACGGCACATACTCCAGCTCTTCTTTCATCTTTAAACCAATATCAGCTTCACCAACTCTGTATACTCTGCCATCAGCCTTGAAGTATAACAGAAAATCCTTCTTCAATCCTTTATGATAAATTAACTGAACCGACTCTAAAGCATCAAGATTTTCTTGAGTCACACCAACACCTGATTCAGCTAATGAAGTTTGATCCACAGGACTGTTATTCACTCTCTTTTCTCTATGAGATCCCAGCCCAGATTTATCTCTTGACTCCTTTCCCATGATAGTTCTTCTTTGAAGAATATTTACATTTGCTGGAATCAGAGAATGTTGAACAGTGATTGGCTTAGCAAATGTCCTTTGGAGTTGTGAAGATAATTGTGTCTGTACAACTTGAGTAGTATCAGAGGTTGTCACAGCTTCTATTGTTTGAACAACTTGAGCATTGTCAGAGGTTGTTTGAACTTTCAATGTTTCAATAACTTGAGCATTGTCAGAGGTTATTTGAGCTTTCTTCTGTAATGGTTCTTCTTCAACCAACTTCCCTTTTCCTTTATCTAAGCTGGCTTCAACTGGCCTTCTTGAGTATTGTAAACTCTGTTCAGAGTTTACATTTTCCTTGATTACAATTCCTTTCTCCTTTGGCCTTAAAACCTTCTTGACTTTCTTCAACTTTCCAGACTTTATATTCTTTTCATGCTCTTCAGCTAGCATCAATTCTTCAGCTTGAATGTCTTCTATGGTTGTATCAGCACCATGTTCTTCTAGAAACATCTGAGCTGCAATCTCTTCATCAGTGTTTGGATGAGAAGTAAGCATTAAGCTTCTAGCTCTTGAAGAAGATTGAGCACCAGTGTTTATCCTCTCAGAGTTTGTAGCATCAGAGTTTGATCTTAGCTTTCCTTGTTGTAGAGTAGATTTAGATTTGAAGTCTTTTCCCTTTGCACCACCATCAGTAGAATCATCTTGTCTACTCAGAGTTTGAGACTTTTTGCATTTGTCTTTAAGTACTCTCTCCCCCTTTTTGACATCATCTTGAAGTAACACTGATGTGAGCAATTCTATCGAAGCAGCAATGGAATCAAGCTTGTCAGACATTACAGTCTGATTGTCTTCAACTTTAGACAGTCAATTCTTTAGAACTTCTTGATCCTTGACCAGAGTAAGAAGCATAGACTTATCTTGATTTAGAGACATATCTCTAGCAACCACATCATTTATCAACCCAGTAACTGACTTCTGAGTTTCATCAAAACGATTATGAAGAGATTTGACTTGAACTATAGTTGCCTTGAGATGTGTAAGAAGTTCTGGATTTGTAATTGATGCAGCAGAGTTTGTTACAAAGTCAGATGCCCTTTGGTCAGTAAATATGCAATCCTTGTCTGACCACTTAGAAAAGTACATATTCTGAAAGTGAAGTTCTGTGGCATGCTGAATGTCCTTTTGATTTGGTTGAGCAGAAAGTCTTTGAGAAGATGAATCAGCTTGATCATCATCAGACTTTGCATCTTGATCATCATCAGACTTTGTAGAAGACTTAGCATTTGAAGAATGAGGAATATTCTCAGCAAATGTTTCTTGAGAATCAGCATTTGCGAGCTTCTCAGAGTTTATATTTTCTTGAGCATTTTCCTCATTTGCAGCATCAACAGCAGTAGTTTCAACAACAATTTCTGCAGTTGCTTCAAGATTATTCTCTGCAGTTTCTTCAACAATATTTTCTGCAGCTACAGCCCTTGCTGTCTGATCAACCTCTTCACCTTTTTCAATTACCTGGTGATTAACAGAGAGAATCTCTGTATGAGTAGCTAGTGACTCATCAATTATGAGTGTAGGTTGATCAGCTGCCACATCCTCTGTTTCATTTATACTGCCAAACTCTTCTAGAGTTGCAGAGGGATGTGCTTCAATTTCATCTTCAAAATCCATTTCCAAGATGGGTTCAAGAAAATCATCTTTAACAGCATCATTATTATCAGTATCTGCTCTGGCTTCCTCAGGCACAGTAGCATCTTCAATTACAACCTCAGGAACTTCAACATTTGTAGAATCTGAAGCCAAATTTTGAACTATATCTTCGAATAAGTAAGCAGCAACAAGCTTCCTTTTCTTAGCATTAGCAGATTCAGATTCATCAGAAGGCACATTTGCATCAGAAACAGGTCTGTTTGCCCACTTCTTTCTTCTTGAAGTACCAACAGATACTGGAACATCATCAGTATTTAGAGTTGTAGCAGTCTGGACAGCCTTAAACGCTCTATGCTTAATCCTACCCCCAGCCCTTGGCATTTGAGATGTAGATGGAAGAGGCTCAGAGTTTAGAGGCTGGTCAGTTTCTTGTTGTGCCTGTGGTTGTGGTTGAGGGTTTAAAAATTGTTGGACTGAAGCAGGAAGCATCAAGTCACCAACATTTCCTTTCTTGATATCTTTATTTGTGAGATCAGAAAATATTATCTTATGCAATTTAAATGAGGGAATTACCTCCTTCTCAGCTATCTCAAGCCCATCAACACACAAAGAAAAGATTAATTGACAGAAACGAGCAAAGTAAACTACATTCCTATTCTCTGTCATCTTTTCACCAATATTAAGAAGAACTAGTCTACCAAAATCAAAATGAGTACCATAGAGAAGAGAATACCCAATTTGTAGACTATCAATTGGAATAACATCCCAATTTGTACACTTCTTTCCAAACGCCCTTGTAATACAGTCGAAAAAGAAACTCCACTCCTTCCTCAAGAATGGTCGCTTCAGATTACCTGTCCTTGCCAAAGGCCCAGAGTAACCAATCTCCCTCATCATACGCTGGAGATCAGAGTCACCAACAGAAATGGTGAACGCATTGAAATCTTCACATCCAAGAGCATCTCTAACAGTGGTTGGAGTAACCACATACTCTTGTTCAGCAAATTCAAAGACAATTGAGGGAGTGCCCAATTCACCTCCATCATCAAATACACCTGTTTCCCAGAAGGCTTTGATTTGAGTACCAGATAACCTTGTTGGTTCCACTAAAGCTTGGCCAATATCAGATTGCGCAAGAAAGTTTTGAAACAGGTGAAACGCCTCTGGGACGTTTTCAGTAGATAGTGGTGCTGCATAGTTATTAGGAACGAATTCGAGACCAAAAGACTGAAACATAGTTGTTGCCATTAGAATATTTCAAAGAAAACAGTGTTTATGCTTCAAGAAAGTGTTTGAGAGATGTATGCAGAAAAGTGTTTGTAAAAATGTGTGTGTGATAGTAAGAGAATGAATTAGAGTAAGTTGTGAAAAGTTCAAACAAATTTGTGTATTGTATATTAATACAAAAAGAAAGAATTAAAAACTGAACAGTTTTTAATCAATACACACAACTGTCTTACTCCGTAAAACGTGTGAGTGGGACACGTGGCACACATGCAATGACTGACAGCAGTAATTGGCAGTTTCCAATGTGCATGCGCAGTAAAAATAGCAATAATTACCGTCTTTTACACTTTTCTAGACACTCAACCTCTCTCTTCTGTTTAATTCACTTCTTGAAAAACTGTCCAATCATACTCTTTTGAATTTTCAAAACAAATGTCTTTTCTCAAAACCATAATATGTCTGAAACAAACAAAATTTATTTTTAATCATTAAAGATTAAAATTAAATTACCTCGGCGTAGAGTACACAGTTCATCAGTGTTTACCAATCCTCCTCCTTTATAAATAAACTTTTTTCACAAACTGTACATATGTGAATATTTGTGTGTGACTTAGCAGAGTTTACTGAATATAAATATTTAGATCATCTCAAAGTGCATAAAATCCATAAGATAAATCAGTAAAAACTGGTTGCCCAAACTCTTATGTATAAAATAAAATCTGATCTCATCTAAACTCTGTACTTCTAAATTTATTATTTTCACCCCCTTCGATTTTTTATTTTTTAATTTTTTTAATTTTTCCAGTAATCAGTGGTTGGCACTAGTCACCAAAAATCAAAGATTTTAGCCCTTATTTCATACAATAAGTTCCTGGGTCTTCCTAGGCACAACATGATCTCTAAGGAATTTGTGCTTATTTTGCATCTTTTGATTTGAGGGTGAAATATTAGCAACTAATTATCAGAGTTTATACTTTTCATCAGTTAATAAAATTAATTTATGAGAGAAAGTGCAAACAGCTAATACAGACTCAGTGTATAGGATCAATAAACTAAGAGATGCTATAAATATAGAGACAGTATCATGCTGTGTAAAATTTCTGCACATTTTGAAATCAGAATTAATATCACTCAGAAGGATTCATGATTACTTACTGAAAATCATGCTTCATACAATTTTCTTCATCGGTCAATATGTTTCAGACAAAATCATAATCAGAGTTTAACATCAGAGTTTAACTGACAGAGTATGACTGATAGAGTTTGACGAACAGAGTTTATCATTTTGACAGAGTATGACTTTAGAATTTTGACAAACTGGTATGAATGACAGTTAACATATGCAAAGAAACATGAGCAACAAATCACAGAGTATAGATTTTGAGTCTAACCAGTATCTCTAGTCAAAACCAGAGACCATTCCAAGTTCATTTACCAGTCTTGTAAAGGTAACTTCACTCAAAGGCTTGGTGAAGATATCTGCAAGCTGTTGGTCTGTAGACACAAAATGAAGCTCAATATTTCCTTCTTCCACATGTTCCCTGATAAAATGATACCTTATGCTGATGTGCTTGGTCATGGAGTGCTTCGTCCACTTTCTTGGGCTCTGTTTGAGATAAAAATGCATGATACAGACATTCATTATTTGTAGCACTTCTAGTTCTCACACGAGCTTCTGGATCTCCAATTATCAAGTCAGGTGTATGAGCTTGTGTCCACCTTCTTGCTGTAGGTAATTGGCTTCTATTAACATTAGATCCTCCCCCTTGATCCATGCTTTCCTGATTTTCTTCTTGACCATTTGCATTTTCTGAGGCTCCCCCTGAATTGGACTGTTCAGTATTTGAACTTTCAGAGTTTAACTCAGAGTTTCTATTTGATTCTTCAGCTGACTCACTTTCAGAATTTGAGTCATCATTTTGAGAAGTTTCTGAAGTATCTTCACGCTCCCCCTCAACTGGTTCTCTATTTTGTTCTGTCAGAGAAAACTCCTCAGTGTTTACCAGTAGAGGTTCATAGTATGCTTCATCAGAGTTTGTTGGATTTGCTTCATCAGAGTTTACGTCATCAGAGTTTAGATCTTCATTTTCAAAGCAAAGTTGATCATGATATTCTTCATCTTCTATTCCAGTTATTTTCTTGTCATCAAATGACACATGTATAGATTCCATGATCACTTTAGTTCTCAGATTGTATACTCTGAATGCTTTAGTTGACAGTGGGTATCCAACAAAAATTCCTTCATCAGCTTTTAAGTCAAACTTGGTCAACTGTTCAGGATGAGTTTTCAACACAAAGCACTTACATCCAAAAATATGAAAATATTTCAAATTTGGCTTCTTATTTTTCACCATCTCATATGATGTTTTCCCATGCCTGTTGATCAGTGTAGCATTTTGAGTAAAACAAGCAGTTTGAACAGCTTCTGCCCAGAAATAAGTTGGCAATTTTGCTTCATCAAGCATTGTTCTGGCAGCTTCGATTAGAGTTTTGTTCTTTCTTTCAACTACACCATTTTGCTGTGGAGTACCAGGTGCAGAAAATTCTTGCTTCACTCCTCTTTCCTTGCAAAATTCTTCCATTATTGCATTTCTGAATTCAGTACCATTATCACTCCTTATAGTTTTCACTTTGTGTTGTGATCCTTTGTCCAGTAGCTTTACATGATCCATTAGAATTAAGGCAGTTTCATTCTTCTTTGCTAAGAAATACACCCATGTGTATCTAGTGTACTCATCAACAATAACTAGAGCATACTTCTTTCTGCCTATTGACATTGTATTTACTGGACCAAATAGATCAACATGTAGAAGATGATAAGGATCCACAATTGAAGATTCAGATTTATTCTTTAAAGATGACTTCATTTGCTTGGCCTTTTGACAAGAATCACACAGACCATCTAAGCTGAGTATTGACTTTGGAAGTCCTCTTACAAGATCTTTTCGAATTAGCTCATTGATGTTGTTCAAGTTTAGGTGAGAGAGCTTCTTATGCCATTTCCAACTCTCTTCATTTGACATTTTTGCAGATAGACACACAGTTTTTCCTTCAGAGTTTGTTACCAAACTTGCTTCATAGATGTTATTGCGCCTGTGTCCAACTAGAACAACTTTCCCTGTAGATTTGCTGATAATTTCACAGTGTTCAGTATGAAAATCTACATGATATCCTCTGTCACAGATTTGACTCACAGAAAGCAAGTCATGCTTGAGTCCTGGGACAAGAGCTACATTTGTGATGATGACACTTCCAAGATTGATATTGCCATATCCCATAGTACGTCCTACGTTGCCATCTCCATAGGAAACTTTTGGGCCAGCCTTCTCCTCATAGTCTGATAGCAGGGCTTTATTACCAGTCATGTGTCCTGAACATCCACTGTCCAAAACTAGGGTGCTTTCCCTTATGCCCTGCAATCACAAACAATTACAAAGAGTTAGATTTAAGGATCCAGACTTGCTTGGATCCTTTGGCTTTCTTAACATTGTTAGCTTTTGCAGCGGAATTACTATCAACAGAGTTTAAGCTAACAGTATCAGACTTTACACTTGCAGAATTTGTTCTAACCCATTTCAAGTTAGGCTTCAACTCATAATAATTGTGATAAATAGCATGATAACTCTTGCAAGTATAAATGGAATGCCAAGTGCTCCCACAGTGTGTGCATAAAGTTTGTGGTCTAACCCTAACATAATCATTCTTTACTCCAGATTTGGAGGGTAAAGAATTAATATTTTTGTTCTTCCTGCAAAAACTGGCAAGATGGTTAGTGCTACCACAACTGTGACATGTTTTTCTAGGAGCATCAGAATTAGGCAGATAATCATTTCTCTTATAAATGCCTACTTTTCCATTCCTATTTTTCTTAGACACTTTCTGTTTGTTGACAGACTTTACCTCTTTGAGCTTTTGTTTGAATTGTTTTTCTGTCATTAAACCAACATTAACCTGTTTATCACAGATTTTTACTGGTTCTTTAACAGCTTCTAATTCAATCTTATTTTCTGTAATTGAACCATCCTTAACCTGTTTCTCACAAGTTTCAACTGGCTCCATAACAGCTTCTTTCACAACTACAGATTTTAGCTTACTGGATTCAGGAACAAATTTCACAGGTTTAAGTTGTGGTTTAACTTTAACTTTATCTTTAAACCTAAGTTCATCTTCCTCACAGTAACCTAATCCTACAGTATCTGTCTGAAAAACTTGATGTGTGTCTTTTCCAGAATTAGTCCAGGTTTTAATCACTTTCCTCTCTTTTTCCAACTCAGATTCTATTTGCCTATATCTTTTAAGCAATTCCTGTTCAACATAAACAACATCATCTCTCTCCTTTTGAACTTGTTGCATGTTAACAAGTCTTTCTTCAAGAAATTTATTCCTCTCTTTGAGACCTAGATTCTCAGATTTGATTCTTTCATTTTCTAAAGTCTGATCCCTATAACTAACATGTATGCTTTTTAGATAAACTCTCAATTCAGATATATTATCAGTATCATAAGCATAAGTTGTTAGGGGTACCTTATTTTCAGATGAGTCAGATTCATCTTTGACAGTTGCCATGAGAGCATAGTTTACATCCTCATCTGAATCTGAAGTGTCTGCCCAGTCTTTTCCTTTAGTAATGAGTGCTTATTCAGATTTTCCTTTCTTGCACTCTGGAGCATAGTGACCCATCTCTTTACACTTGTAGCACTGGATCTCAGACTTGTCTTTTTTTCCAGACTTGGTATCCCTTCCTTCAGACTTTCCGAAACTCTTTCTTTCAGAGTTTGAATCTTTCCTTGAGAATCTTTTTCCCTTCTTGAAGTTCTTGAAACCCATCTTCTTGAAAGTCTTCACCATCAAAGCAGCCATTTGCATCATTTGTTCTTCATCATCCTCAGATTCAGAAGAAGCATCAGTATTTGAGTCATCATCAGAGTTTGATGACTCATTCTCAGAGTTTATGACCAAAGCTTTTCCCTTAGCTTTCTTCTTTGATGGTTCTTTCTTCATGAGTTTTTCTTCAACTTTGAGAGCAACAGATTTTGTCTTCTTTCCAGATCTTTTGTTTCTTTGTTCTATCTCAAGTTCATGAGTTTTAAGCAACCCATAGATTTCATCAAGATCTGTTTCTGCAAGATCATAGTTATCTCTTATTATTGTCGCCTTTAAATCCCATCTTTCAGGTAGGGATAGAAGAAACTTGAGATTTGACTCTTCAAGTTCATATTCTTTATCAACAAGGGACAAATCATTCAACAGTTTACAAAATCTGTCATAAGTATCTGTCAAAGTTTCACCAGATCTAGAGTCAAAGTGTTCATACTCCTGTGTTAGAATAGTCTTCATGTTCTTCTTTATAGCACTTGTTCCTTGACACCTGACTTCTAAAGCATCCCAAATTTCTTTGGCAGTTTTGCAGCCAATAACTCTGTTAGACATGACATTATCTAAGGCACTGTGGAGTAGATGTCTAACCTTTGCATCCTTTGCAATTGATGAGATGTCTTCAGGAGTCAAATCTTTCTTCTCTTTTGGAACACTCTTTTGTTCTTGACCAGTAATAACAGGAGACAATTTAGTTGGCATATGAGGACCATCATTGATTCTATCAAGGTATTCTGGATCTGTGGCTTCCAGAAACATGGTCATCTTCACCTTCCATATTGGATATTCAACTGGTCTCATAATTGGAACCCTGATAGTCTCATATCGACTCACAGAAGTTGGTTGAACCTTTTCAGGGGCTGCACCGGTTGGAACTTGTTTAGTCATGATTATACTTGTGTTTGAATCGTAAAACTGTATATATTAATCAGCCTTGGCTCTGATACCAATTGTTAGGCCGAATACACAATATATAATCAATATATGTATGAAAATAACAATCAAGAACACTGTTTATGAACAATAAACTGAATTATATTAAATAACTCTTCTCTCAGTGATGTAAAATATCACAGAGAGCTGCTAGGTTACAAGAATAATGTATTCAGTATACGCATTCCTTTTAGGGTTAACCTATCTGTGTTTATATAGTACACAACTACATAGAATCAATCTCTAATTGATATTCCTATAAATCAGCTATACAATTTATATCAATTTAGGATTGCTTCTGTCTTCTGTTCCGTTTCCTTATCTGTCTCAATATATCTTGCTTCTTTCCATCTTCAAGATATATTGCTTCTAGAATCTTCATATTAGCACCGACAGCTTCAGCAAACTTTCACCCCGTCAGACTTTAACAAACTCTGACTGGCTTCTATCATAAACTCTGATGAGTACCTGTTGCTTAAACACTGATAAACAATCATCAACAATTATATCTAACACAAAGAATCTAAACAGATAAGTTGCTGCTGTAAATACTTGTACATTTTATGAATATGTTTTTGACGTCATTGAATCTAGGAATCTATACTTTATTTTACAAAGTATGAGATTGGGGGAGATTGTTAGATCAGGATTCAATGATCGTCAGGATCTAGACTCAACTGATCAGGATTGCTGACGTCATCAGTATTGCATGGTCATCAGTATTTGATCAAGCATCAGTATCAGAATTGACATCAGGATTTATATCAGGACTGAGATCAGGTTTGATCATCAGGACTGGAAGCTGATCAGGAATTCTACTTCGAGTCATATTTGGAGTCTAGTTAAATAAGGAAGATTATTTTGTCGGTTTCTGGTCTGTAGGAATGCAGCTATCGATTTAGGATAGGTTTCAATCTTTGTAATTGATTAGGACTTATCTTGTAATTGATAGAGAATCTGTGTAGTATATAAACATAGTTTAGGTTTTGGTTTAAAAACCAACAGAACATACACGAGTATCTTTGTAACCTAGAAGGTCTTATAAAAGATCAAGTCAAAAGAAAATGGCTCGATGGTTTTTCAATTATGAAAACCATCGAATGGGATCAATAAAATCAATAAGAAAACCTTTATAAGTTAATTTGCTATTCGATAGTTTTAATTAAAAAACTATCGAATGGAAAATTAATTTATAACATTTGATGGTTTTTCATTTTGAGGAGCAGGTGAAAAGTTATTTGTTTGACAGGTTGATGGAAATTGGACGACCAAGATTATTAGTTTAGTTTTGGTTCGATAGTTTTTAATTGAAGACTACAATTAATACAGAGAGAAGAAGTGTCTTCTTCAGTAATCAAGGTAGAACACAGAGACATTATGAGGAGAGAGTTTGATCCAGGGAGAATTATCAGAGAAATTAATATTGCTCAGAATTCTATCATTGTATTGAATTTATGTAACCTTGAACTCATTGAAGCTAATCTACGGATTAGAATTGTAGCACCCCTCGCGGTTTATATTTATAAAACAATATATTCCCCGACTCGTGTTTTGATTTGGTGCATTTGATTTCGTGTTAGATCTAAATGATTAATCCGCGAACGAAATTAAATAATTTGTGAGTATCGTATTCAACCCCCCCCTTCTACGATACTTTGGACCTAATAATTGGTATCAGAGCTACTTTATTAACGTACAAATCAGATCCGGTGAATGAGACCAAAATCAAACATATCTTGAAAATTCGAAGCAAATTTTTTAACTTTCAAAATTTTTCATTTGATTGGAATTTCTTGAATTTTAAACAATTTGAAATTTTCAGAAACCGTGAGTGCTCCAAATACAACTGCTGGTATTAAAGTTCCCCCGTTTACAAGAGATGATTTCGGTTTGTGGAAGATGAAGATGCTGTTATTTATTAAGGCATCGAATCCGTTGTATATTGGCATTTTAGAAAATGGACCATATGTACCAATGAAATCAGTTGATGAAACGACAACTCCTGAAAGTAACAGGATTCCTGCTGGCACCCAACCTAAGGATATCTCTGAGTACACAGATTCAGACAAAGAACTGATTCGATTGGATACAGGTCTAATGTTGATATTGACAGACTCCGCGGATAAAGAAATGAGCTATCAGATAATGAGCTGTACAAGCGGGAAACATATGTGGGATACCATAAATTTAATAATGGAAGGAACTGAAGACGTGCAGGAAAACAGATTGGACATCCTGACTTCTCAGTATGAATCTTTTAGGTCTCTTCCAGGAGAAAGTATAACTCATGTCTTTGAGAAATATACTAAGCTGCTTAATGAATTAGCAATGAAAGGAAAGACCTATCCACTGAGAGAAACAAATAGGAAGTTCATGATGACGCTGCCCCATCATGTAGAACACAAGTCCTCATCCATAAGGGAAAGAATAGACTTCACAAAGATGTCATTAAAGATGATCTATGGCAAGCTGAAGACTTATGAGATGGAGCAAGAACAAAGAGTGATAATCTACGGACCAGGGACAGTGGATAACAAGCACAATGCACTTGTGAGATCAGCTGCACTTGTAGTGGATGAACCAACAACTTCTGATATTCAGGTTCAAACCCCTAGAGCTGGAAAGGAGGTGATTATAGAAGCTGAGATGGATTCTGTAAATCTGGGTGTTGATGAAAGTGATTACTACACCCTAGAAGAGCTTGAGCAAATGGAAGACAAAACCATGGTGTACTTAGCTGCAAAGTTTAGCCACATTCGTTTCAAGAGAAACCCTAAGTACCAGTTCAAGGGCTCAACCAATAAATTTCAGAAAAACAAGTATTCACTAGGCACTGGCTTTAAGGGAGGCTACAAGACTGGCATGATTGATAGAAGCAAATCAAGATTCTACAACTGCAATGAGTTAGGGCATTTCGCCACTGAATGCCAGAAGCCTCGTCAAGCAAGAGACATAAAAGGTGTCTATGAAAAGAAAGATTCTTATGAGGATTTGAAGAAGGAGAATGCCAAGCTGAAACAGCAAGTGGAGGCATTATCTGGAAAGCAGAAAGGGAAAGCTTATATAGTAGAGGGAAAACACTGGGATGATACTGATTCGGATGAAGAGGAAGAGTATGTAAATGTTGCCCTAATGGCTGAATCTTCAGAGGAATCACCGCAATTATCTCAGGTACCTATCTTAACAACAATTGATATGTCTAATTCTGAGTACAAGAAAACTGTGCAAGATCTTAGTGTAGAATTGTTTAATGTACACACAAGCATGCTAGCATCAGAAATGGAAAATGCTAAACTAGTTCTTAAGATTAAAAATCTAGAATCTAAGAATGAAGAACTAGAGCTTGTAGCTGTCACACTAGAAGATCTTAAGCAAAAGAATGTGTACTTAGAGAACAAGGTCAAGTGTAATGATGAGATAGAGACTATCCTCAGGAAGCAAATTTCAGATTTAGATTTGAAACTGAATGCTTTTAAGAATTCCGCCCTAATTGCTAAGGAGGTCATTGATACTCTGACCATTGGGAACAAGACTGATATAGGACGTGACTACACCAAAAAGGTTGGGAAAAAGATTCCGGAATTTCCTGTGACATCTAATGTTGTCAGGAAGAATATTCCACACATTCTTAAGAATGTGGTCAGTCCAGTCTTTGTTAGGCCCTTCTCGGAACTTTTTCATGAGGATGACTTATACATAAGACAAGAATTGTTTGAGGAGGATTTAGTGAAGGAAAAAGATGTAAAGACTAAGTTGCCTAGGAAATCAGTAAAAACTGAAATACCTAAAACTGAATTAGGTGACTTAGTTATCAAGGTTAAAAAGAACATGAATGGGAAAAAGAATGTTTTTAATCAGAATATTGTTTCATCTTCTCCCATTGCATCTAGGAAGTTGTGCACCAATTGTAATTCTGCTGGGCACATTAGACATGCATGTAAAAAGGTTAAAGTAGAAACTGCTAATACTTCTGAAATGCATAACATGTCTGACATGCCTGATCTTCATGAACCCTGTGGAAAGAAAGAGTGTTTGCTATGTACATACAACATCATGCATGCTTATTTTAAGTTGATGAATGCATCTGGTAGCAATAGTACTGTTAATGCTAAATCCACAAATACTATGAAAATCAAACAGGTTAAAACAGAATTGAATGTTATTCCTGTTAAATCATCTAAACCTTCAGGACCCAAACAATTTTGGGTACCAAAGTCCGCTTAATCGATCTGTGATTGCAGGGTAAGGTTAAAAGCTCAAAGGTTGTGTGGATTCTGGATAGTGGCTGTTCTAGACACATGACTGGTGAAGAGTCCCTGCTTACAGAGGTAGTTAAGAAGACCGGCCCGATTGTAACCTTTGGAGATGATAACAAAGGATTCACTACGGGATATGGTAAATTGAGAATTGGGAATGTTATCATTGAAAACATCTCTCTTGTTCAAGGATTAAAGCACAATCTTCTAAGTATCAATCAATTCTGTGATAAAGGCTACAATGTAGATTTCAGAAAGGACAAGTGCTTGATCACAAACAGGAAGGATGAGAAGCTTGCTCTACTGGGAGTGAGAAAAGGAAATCTGTTTATAGCTGACTTAAGTTCTACCAGTGAAGGAGAAGCTACATGTTTCTATGGAAAGGCATCTTCAGAACAAAGTTGGCTATGGCACAAGAAGCTCTCACACTTGAACTTCAAAACTATGAACTCTTTGGTAAAGAGAGAGTTAGTGAGAGGGTTGCTCCTGATAGAATTCAATCAGGAGGGACTATGTGAAGCATGTGAAAAAGGGAAGTCGAAGAAAGCATCACGTAGAAGCAAAAAAATGACAAGCATTGCTAAACCATTACAGCTGATTCATATGGATTTATTTGGTCTAGTCAATGTTATGTCACTTTCAAGAAAAAGATATGCATTAGTGATGGTGGATGACTACTCCAAGTACACGTGGGTGTTGTTTTTACATTCAAAAGATGAAGCAACACAACTAATCATTGATCACATCAAAAAGATAGAAGTGGAAGCTAAGCTACCTGGTGCGGACAATCAGATCATACAATGGAACTCAATTCAAGAATGCAATTCTTAATGATTTCTGCTCAGAGAAAGGAATATCAAGACAGTATTCAGCACCAAGAACTCCACAACAGAATGGAGTAGTGGAAAGGAAGAACAGAACCTTGGTTGAAGCAGCAAGGACAATGTTAAATGAATCAAAACTTCCCACTTACTTTTGGGTTGAAGCAGTGAATACAGCTTGCTACACTCAGAATCGAACCCTGATTAACAAAGATCATCAAAAGACTTCGTATGAGTTAATGGCCAACAAGAAACCAACACTGAAGTATTTTCATGTGTTTTATGCAAAGTGCTTTGTGCTAAAAGATGGAGGACATCTAGGAAAGTTTGATGCTAAAGCATATGAAGGCATTTTTCTGGGCTATTCTCTGGAATCTAAAGCTTACAGGGTATATATGATTGAAGATAAGAAGGTGTTGGAAAGCTTAAATGTAACATTTAACGACACCAAAAGACCAGGTCTGCAAACTAGAGAGAACTCTGAATCCTTGGTATTTGAAAATCTATCAGGAGATCTCTCTGACATAGAGGAAGAACCTGAAGTTGTTCCTGGTGATAATAATAATCATGATGATAATGATTCTGGAGCAAGTGGTGACAGTGGTGGAGATCCTCAAATTTCTACAGGATCCACTAGTCAGTCAACAGAATCAACAGATCACACTGTCAACAACTCAGGGGGAGCAGGAGAAGGATCAACTAGTCACACTCCACAACATCTAGAACAAGGAGAATCATCAAGATCGCATATGCCAAGATAAAGGGTATGGAATAGAGATCATCCCTTTCACTTGATCATTGGTGATCCAGATTCAGGAGTGAGAACTAGAAGGACATCACAAAATGAATGTCACTATTCTGGGTTTCTTTCAGAAACAGAACCTAAGAAAGTTGAAGATGCCCTAGAAGATCCAGATTGGTTGATTGCAATGCAAGATGAACTCAATCAATTTGAAAGGCAGAAAGTTTGGAAGCTGGTACCCAGGCCAAAAGGAAAATCTGTTATTGGAACAAAATGGGTATTCATAAATAAGTTGGATGAAGATGGCATTGTAATGAGAAACAAAACCAGAATGGTTGCTAAAGGTTACTCTCAAGAAGAGGGTATAGATTATAATGAAACCTATGCACCAATAGCAAGAATTGAGGCCATCAGGATGTTTCTGGCATTCGCAGCACATTCCAATTACAAGGTATATCAAATGGATGTGAAGAGTGCTTTTCTGGATGGGGAGCTAGAAGAAGAAGTGTATGTGGAACAACCTCCAGGGTTTGAGGATTAAAAACTGGCAGACTTTGTGTACTTTCTATTCAAAGCTCTCTATGGACTCAAACAAGCTCCAAGGACATGGAATGACACTCTCTCTGAATTCTTACTTGAAAATAATTTTACAAGAGGTGTCATAGACAAAACTCTCTTTTACAAAATGCACAAAAATGATTTGATATTGGTATAAGTATATGTTGATGACATAATATTTGGTTCTACTAATGACGATCTATGCAAGAGATTTTGTAAGTTAATGTAGAGTCGTTATGAAATGAGCATGATGGGTGAATTGTCATTCTTTCTTGGACTGCAAGTATATCAAAGACAAGATGGTATATTCATTTGTCAGTCCAAGTACATCAAAGATCTTCTGAAGAAGTATCAAATGGAAGACTCATCTACAGCAAAGACTCTAATGCCAACTGCCACTAAGCTTGATAAGAATGAAACTGGTAAAAAGGTTGACATCACAGGGTACAGAGGTATGATAGGCTCCTTACTATATCTCACTGCAAGTAGACCAGATATAATGTTTGCAACATGCTTGTGTGCTAGGTTTCAGTCTGATCCTAAAGAATCTCATCTAATAGCTGTTAAGCGAAAATTTAGATATCTTAAGGGAACCCCAAATCTTGGAATTTGGTACCCTAAAGATACAAGATTTGATCTAATTGGATATACAGACTCAGATTTTGCAGGTTGTAAGATTGATCGGAAGAGTACTTCAGGAAGTTGTCAGTTTCTTGGAAGAAGGTTAGTTTCTTGGTATAGCAAGAAGCAACATTCAGTGTCCACATCAACAGCTGAGGCTGAATACATTGCTGCTGGTAGCTGCTGTGCTCAGATCTTGTGGATGAGAAACCAACTCCATGACTATGGGCTTTTGTTGACTAATATTCCAATATTTTGCGACAACACAAGTGCCATAGCAATCTCCAACAACCCAGTGCAACACTCGAGGACGAAGCACATCGACATCAGGTATCATTTTATCCGAGAGCATGTCATGAATGGAACTGTGGAGTTACACTTTGTACCCACAGAGGAACAAATTGCAGACATCTTTACTAAACCTCTTGATGAATCCACTTTTTCAAAGCTGTTTGGTGAACTTGGGATGTTAAATCTTTCTAATTGATTTTGATTAGAAGTCAGTAACTGCAAGATAGTCCTAGTGAATACATGATTTTAAGAATTTCCATATCCTTAGGACTCGTGAATTTATTTTCTGGAGCAATTCTCGTAGTTAGGATTATTGTACTAATTTTATGTCATAATTATGGATGATATATCTTCTGGCATTTAATTGGTTATTAATTCTAAAAATTATTTAGGTGCTAATATTTGTTCTAAATATTTAAGCATCTATTTAATTTGAATTAATTTACTTTGTTTTAAACATTGTAGATTAATGCAGCATAATTTATTGGATTTTAATTGGTTAATATAATTTGATGATATTTAGTCGATTTTATTCTAAGAAAATTGTGAATTTTCTGTTAACCTTGATTTTGGTAAATTTGAAAAAGTTTATTCAAATTAAAAGTTGACAGAAAAACAGAATGTTTGATTTTTAAAACAAGAACAGGTTTTAAAAAATTGAATGAGAAGCAAAAACCATCGAATTTAGAAAATTCGATAGTTTTTCTAAGTACTGGGAGAAAACCATCGAAGTCAATTTTGATAGTTTTTGAAAGGGAAAAGAAAAACCATCGAAAACATGTTTCAGTAGTTTTTGAAAGTGATATGAAAAAATATCGAAAGAATTTAATTCAATTTATAATTAAAATTCTCGATAGTTTTTCTAAAAAACCTCGATAGTTTTTGGTTCTACACAGAATATACATTCGATAGTTTTTTCAGAAAACGGTTTGGATTCTAAATTATAAACCCTTCGATAGTTTTTCAAAAACCATCGAATGAATAATTACCTTTTTGCCCCTCTTAGAAAACCATCGAAGGTACATTTAAAACTATCGAACAGAGGAATTACAAGTTTACGCCTGTCAGTTTCAAAAAGGTATAAAACCGTGCCGTAGTTTTTTTTCTTCTCATTTTTACAGATCTAAGAAAAGCAAAAGGAGGTTATAATACTTACAATATATACACGGCCAAAAACAAGTTCTCTCGATAGTTTCTTCAATCTATTCACTGTTAATCTCTTGAAAACTCATTTTCACCATAGTGATTTCACCATCCATGACAGTTCTCTTGTTTGAGTTTCTGTTAAAGGTTTTAAAGGGAAAACTATCGAAAACATCACTTGAACTCTAAGTACTTTGATAAAACTCGAATCTGGTGAGATTGTATTGTTTTAACAATCGATTTCTAAAGGTTAAGTTAAGTTCTAAATTGTCAATCTACATTTAGGGTTCTTGCTTTTGGGAATAATTTTTGGTTAAGGTGTTTAATTCGAAAAAAGGGGTATTTTGTTAAAAGTTTGATTAATTAGACATAATTAATTAAATTTAATTAGTTTTGGTTTAAATTGAATTTTCTGGAAATTTGAAAAATAATGGCCGGAGAATTTATCGTAACTAAGACTAATCATGTCTCGTTTCAGAATGTGCAAACCATTACGAACTTACAGTTTCGTGCATGGGCACAATTTCTGAACACGCGTTCATTAGTGGCATATGCACTGAGTACTCTCGTGGTCCTTTGTATCGATCAATTGACTGCGTTGTACACATCAGCCACTGACACATCTGAGAATAATGTAAGTGCCTTCAGTTTTGTTGTGCCAGGGGGCGGAACAATAAGGGTGACGGAACATGACGTTAATAGGGTTTTATATTTTCCAACAGAAAACCTTGTTCATGATCCCAATACTGAGGAAATACATGCTTTCTTCACTCTCAAAAGAAGTCAACAACCAAACTTCTTTGTGGGAGAGTTCCTTAAGCATTATCTGACTAAGCCGTGAAATTTCTTCTTTCACACATTAATCCATGTTTTTACTGTTAAGCTAACAAATCTGCATGGTATTCCCTTATTTCTTCAGAAAATAGGGTTTGCCATTGCTAACAATAGGCATATAAACATTGGAAAATTGGTGATTGATCAGATTATTCTATGCATGGGACCACTGGATGACAGAACAGACATGGATGATGTGCTTTGTTTCTATCCAAGGTTCCTACAGCTAATTCTAAATGATGTGTTAACAGATGATGAGCGGGAGACCTTTAAAGGTGAGGAGACCATGGAGTGCATGAAGATGAAGAGCAATGCTATAACAGCTCTGATAAGAAAGAATCATCTTCCAGGGGTACCCACTATTCTAACTGATTATCTAAGAACGGTGCCCCTACAACTTCTACCCCCAGGAGAACAGGTAAATGAAGGTAATATCCCTGAACCTGTACTGGCTTCTGAACCACAACCAATGGATGTTGATCCAGAGCCCTCGGTGGCCATTTCTGACCAAGAGGTTGCAAACCCACAACCTCTATCCCTGGTCATAGAGCCTTTGGAAGAGCCAAATGAAACCCTAAACAAACCTCCTTCCCCTACTATACCCAACATACAGACATCCATGAGTGTAGAGGGAGATAGTGTCAAAGCAGCACCACATAAAGAGATACGCCCTTCATCAACAGCTCTGCCTTCCTCTAAAAGGAGAAGAATAGAAAACGAGGCAACTGTTGAAACTTCATTTCAATCTACCAAAGAGCCCTTCACAGATTTTTCTGATGCTGATTGGGCTACACTAACCAAAGCTATATCTGAACCTATAGCTCAATCAAGCAAGGAGGAATTGACGGAAGCAACTGGTGTTCCGACAATATTACAGCCAGGTTCACTGGTTGAAGGTTCTAAGAACCAAGAGTCTTCACAGACGTCGAGAGAAGGCTCTGACCTAAATGCACAATCTAAAGGGTCATTGCCTAGCTCCCCAGATGGAACATATCTGGATCCTGCGGGTAAAGGGTCTGACGTAGGTGCAGATCGGCAACTCAGTGACAATGAATCAATTCATATTGAGGAGTTAACTGAGGAAAAGTCTTCATAGGCTTTAGAGGGAGTTTCAGGATCTCTGCTGTTAATAGAGCCTGATTCTAGCCTCCTAGAGATTCAAACTCTAGATCCTACTAAGGATACATCATCCACGGATGATCAGCAACTTGGTTTAACCAAGGACGGGGACTTGCGAAGCCCCATTGCACCACCGGTGACCTCCTTAAGGATGGCTACGGTGTTTTCTGATGCAGGTACAAAGAGCAATAAGGGAATGAGTGAAACCCAAACACATACACCTGGCCTGAGTGGGAAAGGAAAAATGAGTGAAACACCAATAGAAACGTTGAGTGCACACCCGGAGTCAAATGTGAGGAGTGACACCCTAACCCTACCACATATTGATGATTTGCTACTACCTACTGAAAGAGAGATACATGTTCAATCCACTCTCAAGGAGATGACGGTTCATGATAAGCAAGGAAATCCATTATTCAAGGTTCCACTGAGACCTTCCTTTGACCAAGGGATCTCCTCTGGTCAAGCCAATGCTTCTTTAATGTCTATTCAAGAGAATGTTGACTTGGCTGCAGCTGATTCTAGAAGAACTTACAGGGTCTTAGGAAGTGCATCTGTCACTATAATAGGTACTAAAGAAGCAGTGGACTCCTTGAAGAAGGAAGCAATGGAGGAACTAGTCGACTTGAGAACAGACGTCAAAGAGCTGAAGGATGGATTCATGAATGAAGTATATGCTCTGCAACAAGGACAAGAAGCTTTGAAAGAAGACGTTCTGGTTATTCGGGATGGTCAAGCTAGGGTAAAAGATGCAATGAACACCCTGTCAAGATTGGAGTCTAAGCTTAACCAAAGATTGGACAGAATTGAAAAGACTACCAACTTGAGACTGGATGACATTGACCTGAAGCTGGCTTCTATGCATGAAATGAATAAAGAGATTGATGAGTTCATGGAGAACCAAAGTGACTGAGTACAGTCTATATGGAGTATGTTGAGGAACCAACTGTTGGGTTTTATACTAAACTATTCATTAGTAGTATATAAACATTGTCCATTTTATTGAGAATCTTGATTGCATATTTTTACATTGTCTATTTATTATATATTGTGGATAATTTAGTATCAAATGGGATAACAGAAGATTAAATTATCAGTGTCTATATATAATATAAAGGGTTCACAGTTTAAGTGGAATTAGACAAACCACTGGAATAACTGAAGTATTATTTGGGAATAGTTTATCTTGACTATTAAATAATACTTGTATACTTTGTGTATATTGAACAGGATCAAATTTAGAATTGTTCCCTTAAACTGATTAAGAAGGTGAACTAAGATTCTATGTTATTATTAATGCTTAGGTTCTTAATCCGGATATAGTAATTGACACATGTATATTATTTACATGCTTTGATTTATATATGAAATAATTCTTTTGAATTATATCATTATATTTTGGGTGATGGAATAATATATATGGTGAATATTATTTATTGAAGGAATCCGTGTCCTGATAATATTCGGGTTAATGATGTCCCCTTGAAAGCTCAAAAGGATTTAATTATGTGAAACCCTGCAGGTGGATTTATTCCGGCATAATTAAATAAAGGTAGAGTGGATGATCAAGGATATAAGATGTTAATTAAATGAATTATCAGTAATTTATTTAATTAATGGGCATGCGCTATTTTAAACATGGGGAATTTAATAAGCAAATAATATTGGAACCGAATTAATTAATTAAGTTGCGGTATTAGGAAAGGTAGTGCAAATATTAATTCTTTAGTGGATTGAATTAATATTTAATTACATTGGGCTAGGCCCAGGATGTAATTAAAAGGCCCAACCTAATTATCCATGATCCCTATTGTAGCCCTATATATATTCTTATTCTCTTCTTGCTAGGGTTGGTTAAGAAAAATATTGTAGCCACCTAGGAGCAAGAAGAGAGGTTAACTTGAGAAGACGGAGGCCACACTTCGCTCAAGGGAATTTGGGAATACAATAGAAGAGCGTGGAATCAACCGTTAACAAGGTGATTTTCTTTTCGCACTCCTTAATTGTGTATCATAAAATGTAGTAGAACCCCAAGTCCGTGGTTCCCAACAATTGGTATCAGAGCCTGGTTATGGGTTCTATGTTTTATGATATGATGTCCATGTCGTAATTAAAATTGGTTATGTATGTATAGTGGTATGCTTGGATAATAATCTTTTGCAGGTTGTTTAGTATCCACTATTATGGCCTCGTTTTATTTTAATTATGTGTTTGGATCCCACGTGGTTTAATCGTGGTTATTTTTTGTTTTGGTTTTCACGTGGTTTATCGTGGTTGTAAATCACGAGGGTTGATCGTGCTAGTTTTGTTTTCTATTATGATTTTGTAATCTTGTAATCATGATTTGTATTCATGTTAGATTATGATCTGATGTAATAGAATAGGTATGTTATGTTGTATGTAACTATTTGATCGACGGAGTTGCAAGAAAACAAAGTTCTTCCGCTGATGCTACAAGATTTCGCCTATGCAACTTCGAACTGTTGTAACTTTTGCATACGGTGTCGGATTTCGATGAGTAATACCTTTTCGGAAAGGGATTTCGATGTTCTACACGATTGAAAAAAGACAACGTCAATGTTTCATGTGCGTCTGAGCTCGTTTAGACCCTCAAACAGCGAGTTGAAGTTTTCGCAGGATTTTCGGATGAATTTTTTTTTTTTTGGCCATAATAGTGGATTTATTTTTTATTTTAATTTTTCTGCTATTTAATTTTAATTATTGCATTAAATAATTATTATGTGTGTTGTTAATTATGTGTGTAATTTTAATTGCATGGTTAACATAAATAGGACGACATGAACATAAATTTTCATTTATTGCTTTAATTAAATGTTTTATGTTATTAAATTATGTGTGTATTTGGAATGCATGTTAGACATAATTATAATGACATAAGCCCCATTTAATTATGTAGAGATGCATGATATGCTATGTTATGTGTTCTTTGTATTGTTATTTTGATAACATGTGGACCTCGAAGAAATAACATAGGGCGATGCATCTAGATAAAATTACTCATGTTAAAATACTAAGTGGGAGAGGGAATTAATTTGATATTAGATCCCATGGTCATCCATTATTGGTTGTATGTAATTTAACACTAGGACGATTATGAATTGGATATATGTCACCCATCGTGGCGTATGATTTATGACGTCTGGGTAGTGTTAAGGATATTACTAGGACAATCTTCTTAAGTTAATCACGAATAATGAAAGGTAAGCTCACCCCATCGTGACATACCAAGTTTCATAGAATTCGAGAAAAAAGTTGGACATTCCTTGATTGATGTTGATAATGGATATTTCTGTCTTAGGGGTTGTGTTTTTAAGCGAGTCCGTCTGTGACTTCACCGAAAACACCTGGGATTTATCCATTGATACATCGAACGGATGGGTCTGACTAAAGGCAACGTAAGATCTAAATAATGGTATACACTTAGCTATGAAAGATAATATATAGTCCACCCTAACGTGGCGTATTATTTAGTAGTATGACCGAAGTAATATTTAAATTTAAATGGTATATATGTCACCCATCATGACGTACCAGATATTTATGGAATTTAAATATTAGTGCATTAATTTTAATTAATTGTTAGAGGAAACAAATAGGTTTTAAGATATATGCAATTTTCTGATTAAGTGTTATATGCATGATTCTCAGGATAGAATGGGCTTTAATCCAGTTTTCACCATACTTAAGGATAACAAACTTACCGGACCTAACTATATTGAATGGAAACGCAATTTGGACATAGTG
Source organism: Heracleum sosnowskyi (assembly GCA_030848705.1). Classification (NCBI taxonomy): domain Eukaryota; kingdom Viridiplantae; phylum Streptophyta; class Magnoliopsida; order Apiales; family Apiaceae; genus Heracleum; species Heracleum sosnowskyi. The sequence goes on from CM061243.1 coordinate 28,120,104, forward strand.
TTGACTGCTGAAGAGTTTAAATTTTGTACTGTTGAACCCAAACCGGACCAGCCTGCTGCCGATGCTCCGGATGAGGATAAAGAGTATTTTAAGAAGTGGACTAAGGCAGATGAGATGTCGCGATGTTACATTCTGGCAACAATGTCGGGTGTTTTGCAACATCAGCATCAGGCCATGACCACTGCTGCAGATATGCTCTATAATCTCAAGGAGCTTTTTGGAGATCAGAATAGGGCTGCTAGGCAAGTAGCAATGAAGTCTCTAATGAACACTCAGATGGCTGAAAAAACACCTGTAAGGGACCATGTTCTTCTGATGATGTCTCATATAAATGAACTAGAGGTCCTTGGTGCTGATATTGATGCGGAAACGCAGGTCGATATCATACTTATGAGTTTGCCAAAAAGCTTTTAGCCGTTTCGCTTGAATTACAACATGAACAAGAAGTTGTATAGTCTTGCAGAACTTCTGACAGAGCTTCAGGCAGCGGAATCATTATTTCAGCAGCATGTTCAGGTAAATGTGGCTGAGAAAGTTTCTTCTTCAAAGCCGAAAGGAAAGAAGAAGAAGAAGGTTCAGACACAGAAAGTTGTGAAACCATTGGGAGTTCAGAATTCAGTGAAGAAGCCTAAGGGCAAGTGCTTCAAGTGCAAGCAGTCGGGTCACTGGAAAAAGGATTGTCCTCTGTCTAAGAAGAACAATGATGGTATGTCTCTTTCTCTTGTTACGGAAACATATATAGCGGCTATGTCTACGAGCACTTGGTGTGTAGACATAGGAGCCACTGATCATGTTTGTAATTCCATGCAGGGGTTCCAGAAAACCAGGCTGCTTAGAGATGGCGAGATATATGTGTTCATGGGAGATGCTACGAAAGTAGCAGTGGTTGCAGTTGGAGTTATTTCTTTATCTTTTGGTTATGATAGGATTTTGGTTTTGAATAATTGTCTTTATGTACCTTCATTTAGAAGGAATTTAATTTCGGTTTCTAAACTTGCTATGGATGGTTATAATGTTTGTTTGGATCGTAATGTTTCCATTATGATGAGTAAATGAGTTATATGTTCTGGTACATTGCAAGACAATTTATATATTATTAATCCTATAGAACCAATGCTACAACCAAGTGAAATTAATAATACACTTTCTACCTCTAGTAAAAGAAAGGAACCTTCTGGATTGAACCAAACATATCTTTGGCACTTGAGATTAGGTCATATTAACTTAAGGAGGATTCAAAGATTGGTAGTAGATGGGCCTTTAGGCTCGTTGGCAGTGGAGCCATTTCCAGTCTGTGAATCTTGCTTGGAAGGAAAAATGACCAGTAGACCTTTTAAGGCAAAAGGAAATAGAGCCAAAGATGTGTTAGAATTGGTTCATACTGATTTATGTGGACCTATGAATATCCAAGCGAGAGGTGGGTATGAATATTTTGTCACTTTCATTGATGATTATTCGAGATATGGATACATTTATCTGTTGCACCGCAAGTCTGAGTGCTTTGAAAAATTCAAAGAGTACAAAGCAAGTGCGGAAAAGCGACATTCAGGAAAATGTATCAAGTCACTACGATCAGATCGTGGGGGCGAATACCTGCTTGGAGAATTTAGAGAATATTTATCAGAACATGGGATTTCATCCCAGTTGACTGCACCTGGCACACCTCAGCAGAATGGTGTAGCAGAAAGAAGGAACCGGACTCTTTTAGAGAGTGTTAGATCGATGATGAGTTATTCGAATTTACCCAAGTCGTTTTGGGGGCATGCTCTAGAAACAGCGGCTTATCTTCTAAACTTGGTACCTTCTAAGTCAGTTCCAAAAACTCCAAAAGAATTGTGGACTAGTACCAAACCTAGTTTGAAATACATTCGGATTTGGGGTTGTCCAGCACATGTGCTGAACAAGAACGTGACTAAGTTAGATTCTCGTACAGAAGTGAGGCTGTTTGTGGGTTATCCCAAGGGAACAAAAGGGTATTTGTTTTATAGTCCTAAGGATCGGGATATCATTGTAAGCACCAATGCTAGATTCTTAGAGGAAGACTATATAATGAATCACAAACCCATGAGTACTGTTGTTTTAGAGGAACTAGTGGGAGGACACGATAATTCTAATATGCCACCGGTACAAGTAGAACAACCACAAGTAAATGAACAACCTATCACTAATACCACTCCAATGCTTCGTCGTAGTAGGAGGGTTGTTAAACAACCTGAGAGGTTCATGTTTTTGGGAGAGTCTTCGGACTTAGTCTCTGGTGAACATGATGAGGATCCCAGGACATACGAAGAAGCAATGCAAGATAAGGATGCAGATCTTTGGCAAAAGGCTATGCAATCTGAGATGGAATCTATGTATTCCAATAAATTCTGGGATCTCGTGGAACCACCCAGTGGTGTAAAACCCATTGGATGCAAGTGGATCTACAAAAGAAAAAGAGGATCTGACAAAAAGGTGAAAGCCTGGAAAGCAAGACTTGTTGCGAAAGGGTATACTCAGAAACAAGGAATTGATTATGAGGAAACCTTTTCTCCGGTAGTCATGCTTAAGTCAATCCGGATTCTTTTATCTATAGCAGCTCATCTCGATTATGAGATTTGGCAAATGGATGTCAAGACAGCTTTCCTAAATGGAAGTCTTGATGAAAACATCCATATGCAGCAACCAGAGGGATTCATCAAAGAGGGCCAAGAGCATCTAGTGTGTAAGCTTAAGAAGTCCATTTATGGACTGAAACAAGCTTCCAGGGAGTGGAATATTCGTTTTGATCAGGCCGTCCAGACAAATGGTTATGATCAGAGTCCAAGCGAAGCATGTGTGTATAGGAAAAGTGAAGGAAATGCAGTGGTTTTTCTAGTACTATATGTAGATGACATTTTGCTCATTGGAAACAATGTAGAGATGTTGTCATCTACTAAGGCATGGTTGTTCAAACAATTTGAAATGAAAGACTTAGGTGAAGCCGTATACATTCTTGGGATCAAAGTTATAAGAGATCGCAAGAAAAGAACGTTGGCTTTATCTCAAGAACCGTACATTGATGAGGTATTGGCTCGTTTTAACATGCAGGACTCTAAGAAGGGTAATTTACCTTTTAGACATGGAGTCTCTCTATCAAAGGAGCAGTGTCCTAAGACACCTAAGGAGATAGAGAACATGAAAGCAGTTCCTTATGCTTCAGCATGTGGAAGCTTAATGTATGTCATGTTATGCATGAGACCTGATATTTGCTTTGCCGTAGGCATGGTCAGTAGATATCAGTCCAATCCAGGTCAGGAACATTGGAGTGCAGTAAAAACGATACTTAAGTACTTGCGAAGGACTAAGAAGTATATGTTAATTTACAAGGCTTCAGACTTGTTTCCTGTGGGTTATACCGATTCAGATTTCCAGACAGATAGGGATAAGAGGAAGTCAACCTCGGGGTGTGTTTTTACTTTAGGAGGTGGAGCTGTAATATGGAGGAGTGTGAAGCAGAAATGCATCGCAGACTCAACCATGGAAGCTGAATATGTGGCAGCCTCTGAGGCAGCCAAGGAGGCTATATGGTTCCGGAATTTCCTGCTGGATTTGAATGTAGTTCCTAATTTGCCACGGCAAATCACAATTTATTGTGATAATACTGGTGCTGTTGCAAATACAAAGGAACCACGAGAACATAAAGCAGCAAAACACATTGAGCGTAAGTATCACCTCATACGACAGTTCGTTAAGCGAGGAGATATTATTGTGACTGATATAGCATCAAAGGACAACCGGGCTGATCCTTTCACGAAGAGTTTACCAGCTAAGGTTTTTGAAGAACACGTGGAGGAGATAGGAGTCAGATGTCTGGTCACGGAATAGTTATTTAAACTGGTAGCGGATTATATTAATAAACACTGATATACTCAAAGAATAGCTTGAGTATAAGTGGGAGATTGTTGGGTTTTATACTAAACTATTCATTAGTAGTATATAAACATTGTCCATTTTATTGAGAATCTTGATTGCATATTTTTACATTGTCTATTTATGATATATTGTGGATAATTTAGTATCAAATGGGATAACAGAAGATTAAATTATCAGTGTCTATATATAATATAAAGGGTTCACAGTTTAAGTGGAATTAGACAAACCACTGGAATAACTGAAGTATTATTTGGGAATAGTTTATCTTGACTATTAAATAATACTTGTATACTTTGTGTATATTGAACAGGATCAAATTTAGAATTGTTCCCTTAAACTGATTAAGAAGGTGAACTAAGATTCTATGTTATTATTAATGCTTAGGTTCTTAATCCGGATATAGTAATTGACACGTGTATATTATTTACATGCTTTGATTTATATATGAAATAATTCTTTTGAATTATATCATTATATTTTGGGTGATGGAATAATATATATGGTGAATATTATTTATTGAAGGAATCCGTGTCCTGATAATATTCGGGTTAATGATGTCCCCTTGAAAGCTCAAAAGGATTTAATTATGTGAAACCCTGCAGGTGGATTTATTCCGGCATAATTAAATAAAGGTAGAGTGGATGATCAAGGATATAAGATGTTAATTAAATGAATTATCAGTAATTTATTTAATTAATGGGCATGCGCTATTTTAAACATGGGGAATTTAATAAGCAAATAATATTGGAACCGAATTAATTAATTAAGTTGCGGTATTAGGAAAGGTAGTGCAAATATTAATTCTTTAGTGGATTGAATTAATATTTAATTACATTGGGCTAGGCCCAGGATGTAATTAAAAGGCCCAACCTAATTATCCATGATCCCTATTGTAGCCCTATATATATTCTTATTCTCTTCTTGCTAGGGTTGGTTAAGAAAAATATTGTAGCCACCTAGGAGCAAGAAGAGAGGTTAACTTGAGAAGACGGAGGCCACACTTCGCTCAAGGGAATTTGGGAATACAATAGAAGAGCGTGGAATCAACCGTTAACAAGGTGATTTTCTTTTCGCACTCCTTAATTGTGTATCATAAGTAGAACCCCAAGTCCGTGGTTCCCAACACCAACAACCCGGACCTTCAAATCAACAACCTGGTCCTTATACAACCTTCTATGCTGAGGATGAATTCATCGAGGATTCCTCAACTATGGGGGAGAAAGTTGGAGCTTGGGAGCAAGATGGATGGGGAAGATGGGAAACCACTGAAACTATTCCAGTAAGACAATACTGGATTGAGAACATAGTGCAAGAAGAGGAGAGTGAAGAGGAATTTGAAATCATGCATGAGCATCAACAACAAGAAGAGCATGAGCCATATTATCCAGAGCATATAGAACATCCTATCTTTGATGATAATATGGAAGAAGAAGCAAATTCTTTATCACTGGAACAGGAAGCTGCCTTGGAGATATTGAAAGCTGAAAGAGATGAAAGAGATGTCAGGCAAGCTGAGAAGGAAAGACATCGGGCAGTTCTAAGAAGTGAGAAGCTCAAAAGATTCAAGATGTACAATGAAGTAAGGAAGAAGAAGATGATGGATTTGGCAAAGAAGCAAAGCATTGACTGGGAGATGGCTTATAAAACCATTTACGGAGTTGAAGACGGATTAAAAGTCAACGACAATGCTGAGGTGGAAGTTATCATTCAGAACATCAGAAGTGCCAATCTTGAAGATCAGTCTTACTTCACTGCATTGAGAAACTCTCTGATCTATCTGAAAGCTGGGGTTAAAGCAAACGGTGCCTGGAACATAGTGATCAATCTTCTTGAAAGAGGTACCTTTGTGATTTCCACTAAGTTTTTTTAACAGAGAACATACACAGAACTGCAGGTGTTACTCATCAAGATACAAAGGACTACAAGGCTAAATGAACTGCTCCGTGAGCATGTTAATGAAATCTTGATGAAAGTCAGTCCAGAGATTACTGAAGATCCTCCAATGGTTAGATTCATGACGAATGACTTGTTCAGAATCTGCTATTTGACTGAGGACAAGCTGAAAGATTATCCAAGTAACTATCTGATATCAGTGGAGAAGTATCATAGATCCACTGGATTCTCATCAACGGAGAAGGACAAAGCAGCAGACACTCTGAGAAGATTTCTAATAGAGAATGTTCCTTACTACAGAAAGAGAGTGGAGAAAGGATTGGAAGTGCGTCCCAGACTACGAAACATGCCAAAGCTAAACAAGAAAGATGTTAACATTGCATGGTTGTGGGTTGAAGTGGGACAAGAGGTTGAATACATTGGAAGACACATCAAAGGAGCAATCCTTAAACCTGGAGAACCGCTGCACTATCCATCCGTGATTGATTATCAAGCTGCTAACTCCAATCCGGTGATTGAAGAAGGTGAGATTGAAATGGACTGAAGAACAGAAGCAAAGAACAAAAGAACTATCAGCTCAGACTAGAGGAGCAACTTCAATGTATAAAGTTTTATTGTTTTCTTTGAAATTTGAAATCTGGAAATGTATATATATCTTATCCATAATGCATTTAATATTATTAAGTTGTCTTACTTTAATTAGTTTCATGTTTCCTTAGTTAGTTGAGTTATCCTCGAGGTATTTGCTTGTCGAACTCTGTACAATCAAATAAGGGGAGATTGTAAAGCATAATGTAACATTAGATGAAACAGAGATAACTACAACTCAACAAAGGACAAGACAGACAATAATATTAACAGAAGCACAGGAATCCAGAATCAAAGAAGAAAAGGTAAACTCAAAAATTCAAAATATGGTATGTATTCTTGAAGTCCGTAAACAGGTCACGGAAAGAAGTTCATGAAAATGTTCAAGCCTCAGTGACAATTAAAGAAACAAGATTTTCAAGACTACAGAAGTATGTGAATGATTTAGGGTTAGTACCACAGGATTCCAGTGATTTATTTGAAGCAACCAGAACGACAAAGGACTAATCAGCAACATTGAATTGAAGACATAGAAGAATTGATCAAGTGTTATTCATCTGTAAACCAGACCAGTTGCACCAGTTGACGGCACTTAAAAAGATCAAGTTGTTTTATCGTCTCAGAAGAAATTGATTCAGTCTAAAACTAAACACCCTGAAACTCAAAGGTCTTATAAAAGATCAAGTCAAAAGAAAATGGCTCGATGGTTTTTCAATTATAAAAACCATCGAATGGGATCAATAAAATCAATAAGAAAACCTTTATAAATTAATTTTCTATTCGATAGTTTTAATTAAAAAACTATCAAATGGAAAATTAATTTATAACATTCGATGGTTTTTCATTTTGAGGAGCAGGTGAAAAGTTATTTGTTTGACAGGTTGATGAAAATTGGACGACCAAGATTATTAGTTTAGTTTTGGTTCGATAGTTTTCAATTGAAGACTACAATTAATACAGAGAGAAGAAGTGTCTTCTTCAGTAATCAAGGTAGAACACAGAGACATTACGAGGAGAGAGTTTGAACTAGAGAGAATTATCAGAGAAATTAATATTGCTCAGAATTCTATTATTGTATTGAATTTGTGTAACCTTGAACTCGTTGAAGCTAATCTACGGATTAGAATTGTAGCACTCCTCGCGGTTTATATTTATAAAACGATATATTCCCCGACTCGTGTTTTGATTTTGTGCATTTGATTTCGTGTTAGAACTGAATGATTAATCCGCGAACGAAATTAAATAATTTGTGAGTGTCGTATTCAACCCCCCTTCTACGATACTTTGGACCTAATAAGGAGAAAATTTCGAATTTATAGCGAAGACATATAATTAAAAGTTCTATTTGAAATAGAATATGTGTTTGAATTTGTAGAGGGGAAGAGTTCAAATATAAAAAGAATTACTTGCAAAGTTCTATTTGAAGTAGAATAGGTGTTTCAATTCATAGAGGAGAAGAGTTCGGATATAAAAAAGTATTTGCAATTAAAAGTTCTATTGGAAATAGAATAAACGTTTGTAATACATAACTAAAAGTTCTATTTGAAGTAGAATATGTGAAGTTATATATGTGTTTTTTCAACGAAAGAGTGACTCATTAGAAAGGAGTACGGTAACATAAAAATTAATATATAAGATAAGTTTATATTCAATATATTAAATTTGATATTTTGATATTAAAAAGGAAAACGTATTTCACGAAAAGACGGCTTATTAGTGAGGACCGAGTAATTTTCGTAATTTAATTGATAGATTTTTTTAAAAAAAATTATTACGCCGCCGCGAAACGCGGCTTTTTCAACTAGTATATATATATAAAGGAGGATACGCAGAAGGTTAGGTGGCGCCCTAAGATCGTCTCAATCTATTTTTCTAATTTTTTTAGATTTTTAGAATTTAAATATTAATAAATTTAAAAAATATCTGTTAACATATTAAAAATAATATAGGTGTTTGAATTAATAAAGGAGAAGAATTCGAACTAGAAAAGATATATAAATAAAAGTTTTGTTTGAAATATAATATGTATTCAAATTTATAAATGAGAATATATATAATTAAAAATTCAATTACAAATAGAATAGGTGTTAGAATTTATATAGGAGAACGGAAACATTTCAAATTTATAAAAAAAAAACTTAAAACTTCATTTAACCTATTTCAAGAAGAAAAGGCATTCGAATATACATGGAAGCATAACTCTACTAAAACTGTATTAAAAATTGTATATATATCGATTACTTTTCTTTCTATTCAGCTAATGTACATGTATTTCCAAGGCCTGTAACCTGTTTTTTTTTCATATCTTTCTTACTAGCTTTAGTGTTGGCATGTTTTCTCATGTTAATTTTATTTGAATCAATCTTGATTGTCACGCGTGCTACTCCCTCCTTACATTTCATTTGCCTAACATATTTGTGTTGTATTTTGCAGGCTGGTGTAGCATGATCACTCGGTTCACTCCATTCAAAATAATTGATCAATAATTTTCGAAATCTATTGTGTCTACAAATATTTGGAATAATGAATATTTTTGTGAAATTTCTATACTTCTTATGGGTTGGATTTTCTTTACCTATTATATGAATCAGATCAAAAGCTTACTAATTCTATTATCACAGTAATTATTCCTTTAATCAATTTTCACTTCTTATCTTTCTCTTTCTGATGGACATGTTTGTAAATTTTAGTTTATGTTCCTAGTCTTTTTTGATAATCCATATTTTCAATCCATTCGAAATAGAGTACAAACAAAAATACCATAATACAGGCTAAAAGCATAGAAACTAACACTAAACATTAGAATCAATAAAGCTCTATCGCTATCATCACAGTACGTACGAAGATTGCAACATGCGGTGACGTCTCTAAGATCGTCTCGATCTACTTTTTTAATTTTTTAAAATTTTAAATATTACTAAATAAAAAATATCAATTAACATATTGGAAGTAGAATATGTGTTCGAATTTGTAGAGCAGATGAGTTAAAATTTATAGGGAAGACATATAAATAAAAGTTATATTTGTAATATATTATGTGGTCGAGTTTATAAAGGAGAATAATTCAAATTCATCTAAGATCGCCTCAATCTACTTTTCTAATTTTTTAGAATTTTTGAATTTTAAATATTATTAAATAAAAAATATCATTTAACATATTAGAAGTAGAATATGTGTTCGAATTTATAGAGGAGATGAATTAGAATTTATAGGGAAGACATATAAATATAAGTTATATTTGTAATATTATACGTGTTCGAGTTTAAAAAGGAGAATAGTTCAAATTTATAGGTTAGACATATAGTTAAAAATTCTATCGGAAGTAGAATATGTTTTGAAATTTATAGATTAAAATAGTTCGAATTTATAAGAAATACATACATAAAAAGTTCTATTGGAAGTAGAATATGTGTTTGTAAGACATAGTTAAAAATTCTATTGGAATTAAAATAAGAGTACGAAATTATATAAGTATTTTTTCAACGAGAGAGCGACTCATTAGAAATGAGTATGTTAACATTAAAATCAACATATAAGATAAAGTATTCAATATATAAAATTTGGAATTTCGATCATAATAAGGAAAACGTGTTTAACGGGAGGACGACTTATTAAAAAGGAATGCATAATTGATGTAATTTTATTAATAAAGGTTTTTAAAAAATATATATATATAACGTCGCCGCGAAGCGCGGATTTCTCAGGTAGTTATAACTATTTTCAAATAATTCTAGTTTTTACAATTAAAAGTAATGATTAAAGTTGTTTAAGGTGACTACAACAAGTTGTTGTTTAAGGATACAACAGTTAGGTTTACCCATCCGTGAAAAAGAAGCGTGAAGTTAGTAAACCCAAAACACCTCTCCGCAAAAAATTATAGCGAACAACTAGGGTTTCGCGAAAAATTATAGCGGATGCACCAAAATTTTTATTATGATCCTGATCATTGAAATCTCAATTTAATGATTAGGAAGCTGATTGTTAGATAAATAGTCTCTGATAATCCTGGACCCATATAATAAAAGCCAAAAATATTTTTTTTTTATTATATTCTAAATTCCTCCTTACTTAAAAACTCTTTGGAATCGAAAATCTTGGTGGTTAAATGTACTTGTTAGAGTACTTCCAAATTGACTCCAAGTCTTCTCAAAAGGTAGAGTCCTGTATCGATCTTCCAATTACGAATGGCCTCAATCTTCCAATTATGACTTCAACGAAATTGACCGTGTCAAAGTCTCAAAGATGGTGTAGTGTAAATTTCCGGTGCCCCTAGCATGAGGGATGCACTAAATCATAGATTGTATTTGATCCAACTTTAAAATTTTAAATTTTTTCAATTGGATTAAGTCGAATTTTTTAAAAATATTTAGGTTCTTTTATATTGACTAATTGGATCGAATGAGATCAGGTTGGGTCAGATTTTTTTAAGAATATAAAATAAATATAATATATTCGGATCGGATCCTTATCGGATCAGATTATACTAAATCCAGATTTTTAATCAAATTAGTACTTAAATTAAATCTACCAATTTATAACCATAAAGTAACCAAAACATTTCGTTTTGATCATTTGAAATGAATTTCATATCCAAAAACTACCTTCGAGGAAATGAATTGTTTTTTGCGCTTAAATTTTAGCTAGACAACAGAAGCGCCTTAATTGACTTTTAAATTGACTCCCAAGTCTTCGGAACGGTGCCAACAATCGTTCATCTATGAGTGGCTGAGAGTAAAGATAGAAACAGAGCTATATCTATACTCTTTATTAATAAGCAAAACAATGTTAAAATGGTGCGCGGTACTAAAGTACCAAAGTACCAAAGTACCAAATTTGGTTATCACTTAACTTAATCCGGCTTCGATTCCTCGCAACTACATAATTATACAAGATTTATTTATTTTAAATTCTTTAGCTTCATCCAGGGTTCGATTCCTTACAACTACATAATTATACAAGATTTACTTATACCAAATTTGGTTATCACTTAACCCGGGTTCGATTCCTCGCAACTACATAATTATACAAGATTTATTTACTTTAAATTCTTTAGCTTCATCCAGGGTTCGATTCCTTACAATTACGTAATTATACAAGATTTATTTATTTACTTTAAATTCAATAGTTTCATCGAGCGTTAGATTCTTTGCAACTACGTAATCATACAAGATTTATTTATTTATTTTAATTTCTTTAACTTTGTGCACAGCCGAACTACATAATTAAATAGTTATTTATTTATTATATATTTTTATCATTCAATTCTCGAAAAATACATTTTTAAATAATATTTATTAATAATTTATTAATACTAATATTTTAATGTCAACTCATACTCGGTCCGTGCTTGGCACGGGTTATAAGCTAGTAGACTTTAAATTTGATACTCCCCCGTCCCATTCATTTCTATACACTTTTTATTTTGGGATGTCCCTCTTATTTTTATACATTCCAAAAATAGTAATTTTTAATAATATAAAACACTATTACACCCACTAATTTCTACACTATCTCTATTCTATAATAATATAAAACACTATTACACCCACTACTTTCCTCCACTATCTTAAATATATTATTAAATATTGATAGGTCCCACCACTTTACTCACTTTTCATCTAATTTTTCTCATTTTTTATATTTTTTCTTGATCTCCGTGCCCAACCCCAATATATACTAATGACTGGGAGTCTGGGACAGAGGGAGTACATACTGTATTTATTTTTTATCAATTTATGAACCTGTTCAAGAAGCGCACCTGTAATTAGCTAAAATAAACGTAGATGTTCACTTATCATTTGTGGAGGGAGAAGAATGGAAGATTACGGTTCAGTTTGTTTTGCTGAAATTTTTTTTGGCCTTTGGAAAATTTTTCAATACTAAATTTTTTTGGATCAAATTAGAATTATAAATCTACCAATTTTTAATTATCAAATAACCAAAACATTTCGTTTTAATTAGCAACAACAAATATAATCAATACCAACAACAAATATTTAAATGAAACCATTCATTATCTATAATAAACATAACCAAATAACAAATATTTTAATTAAATAAATAAGAACTCAGAGGGCTCGAATCTGAAATCCCCTCTAATTCGAATTTTGATACTCCCCCTGTCCCTCTCATTTCTTTACACTTTTCTTTTTGGAATGTTCCTCTCAGTTTTTTACATTACAAAAGTTTCCTAAAATAGTAAAGTTTTATAATATATAAAAATTAACCACATCCACTACTTTCCTCTTCTATCTTCATTTTATACATTAAATATTGATTTGTCCCACCATTTTACTCACTTTTCTTACTTTTTTCTTCACTAAATTAAACTTTTTATTAACCTCCATGCCCAATCTTAATGTAAAGAATTGAGGGGACAGAGAAAGTATTATATTAAGTAAATAATCACACTAAAATTATAAGGCGGCCTGAAGTCAGTCCTAGTAGTTGGTGTAGTTGAGAATAAAATATATTACAGACTTGGCTGAATTTGGTTATGTCAGAGAAAATGTATTCCAAACTTCCTTGTCCATGTTCCGTCAAAATTCCAAATTCTTGTGTTCCCATTTACAAATTTTGGAATTTTCTCATTTAAAATCGTAAGGCGTCCTGAAATCAGTCCTAGTCTATATATCAGTGGCAAAGAAAGCAAACCGGATCGGAACCAAGAGAAAAACAAAAGAATAATAATAAATAAAAAATATATATATAAAGGCCACACTTTAACTACAATATAATTTCTGTTTTTCTTTTGTAACTGTTGGAACCAGTTTTCGTCACCTATGTCCGGTCGGACCTGCAAAGAAGAAGAATGCGAGGGTTGGGCCCCCGATTCACCTCCGGTGTGAGAATCAGTAACTGGTAGTCCGAGTAGGTAAATTGAACGTACAGAGAATATGTGTGTATTGTGAATTGTGTATGAATCAAGAATAAACCTGATCTCCTTCTTTTACCAGTCAGTTCCGATCCCCCACGTTCCGAACGTGGATCTCGTGGTCTTTCCCATGACCTGGTCTTTGTACCGTTGATCGTCCCAATCCACTCAAAAGATGGAAGGCGGGCTTCTTCGGTCTTTACAAAGATATTGGGCCTCTTCATACAGGCGATAGCGGATGGGCTGCCTCAATCGGCCCAATAACTATCAGTCTTAGGCCTCTAACATGTCCCTGGACTCCGTGCGAAGAATATTCGGTCGGAGGCCCAAATATCCGTTCCATTTTCGAATAATTTCTAGGACCGGTCTCTATCAGAACGACCAAGGTGCCAGCCGAATATGTCAAAGGTCAATTCCACGTCAGCGACAGACAGCTGTTGTAATAATTACATGAGGGACTTACACGTTTCTCCAGGTGGATCTCAGCCGTGAATTTCAACGGCTCTCATCCTGGCCATCCGTTTCAAAACGGCTCTAGATATACGTATACAACCGTCCTTTTCTTTTTCTTCTTACCATTTCTGACAGTGAATCAAGAAATTCTCTCCCAAAACACTCTCATTCTCCAAGCTTTCTGGCTAGTGAACCATAGGCGCGCGAATCTCCACAGCAACCCGTCATTCCCCGTTTTCAACACTCGACACCAGTAAGTTTTTCACTCTTTATAATTCCTCTTTTTCCCACTTTATGCAGTAATTTCACTTTTCACTCAAGCATGTATTTGATGTCAGTTATTATGATGCATGTATGTATATATAGACATATAATGAATAAACATGTATTGTAAAATCCCGTAATTTTATTTTTATTATTAGATATTAGATATTTAAGAAATTTTATTTAGATAAATATTTTAGTTAAAGATTTTTGAAATTCTTTTCGTATAAGTTATTTTATTTTAGATCATGTTAAGATTCGTTATTATGGAAAGAAGCGTGAATATAATTTATAGAATCGATATCTTTTTATTTAAGTAAATTGTGTGTGAATCAAATATTATATTTTAAAAATTACTTGGAGAGGTTAAAAATATATTTAAAAACAATTTTTAGAGTTACCTTAATTTAATTTAGGATTTTGTGTGTCTATATAATAAACCCTTTAGAACAAAAAAAGCCCGTACACATTTTTATCATCCGCCTCGGCAGGTACATATCAACGCAGTTTATTTAATTGTTTTATGTGTTTCTCTCTGTTTGTTTAACATAAACCGTGAATTATATTTGATTTATCGTTTCTATATCTGTCCGCGGGTGTGTAATTTGTATATTTGCTCATGCGATGCACTATTAGTTTCAGTAGTTCAGAATACATTTATGTAACTTAATCAGTTTCATGTGATCTCATGCTCTCCAAAGTTATGCGTAAATTTTTAAATTTTATATTATTAAAATATATTAGATTTCGAAAGCTTGTAATAATACTTTATTTTTATTTTTGTTAATACAATTATTTTTCCAAAAAGTGTAGGTTATTGCTTTAGTTTTATATAAATCAATATAATGTATTTGGACATTGAAATGCTACGAGATGTGGTTTGTAAAGTGATGATTGCATGTTTAGTCAATTTATTTATAATATAAATTATTATGTTGCATTCTGGCCGTGCGTACTAGTTGGGGTTTAAGGCCATTTGTTTATTAATTTGTGTAATATATGCATTTAATTTGATCGGCTCTTGCTTGTTCTTCAAATTGAATTGAATGTCTGGCTGTTAAACTGTTCATATTTCTTATGGATTCATAATTAATATTATTATGTTTTGTTAAATAATATTTAGGAGTGATCGTGCAGTATTTAATTTTCAAGTCGACTTTGAGATAAGTACATTTTGACTTACTTTTATTTTCAGAAAAGATATTGATACTCTGTTTTTCGAATTTCGTATAAGATATAAGAATATTGTTTCGAAATTTATAAGATATAAGAATTGAGAATCTTTTGAATCCCTCGGTCTCTACGTTTCGAACCCGTTCGTAATTTACGCTATAGTTCCGGAACTAGTCTGCCTTAGATGCCCTTAGTAGGCGCACAAGTGTGCAACTTTAGATACCTATTAAGGGGGCGTAATTATTGAACTTTAAATGTCGGTCACTGGCAAAGTGTGGCGAAAGAATAAGAATAAGAATAAGATACCGGCTAATGGGAAAGTGTGGCCGTAGAGCAAGACTGTGGTTATTTATAAGAATTTCGTTTCTGTTTATGATCAAGATTTTAAAATATAAACTTTGGGTTGGATCATTTTTCGCAAAGACTTTTAAATTATTATTGTTTTGAGAAAATCTGTTTTGCTAAAACACCCACTGATTTTCGAGAATATCGGTAAGTCAATCTGTTACTTGCTGAGCTTTGTAGCTCACCCCTTTCCTAACATTTCAGGTTCATTCATTGTGGAAGCTAAGTAAGAATAAGACTGTGGACGTTTGCAATTTCGTGCTGCTATGTGAATTTGTTTAAAGACTTATGGAAATAAATTGCTCATATGTTAGAATTTATTGTTGAATGGTGGAGCTGCGTCTCCGATTTTGTCTTTTGGAATTATTAAGTTTGACCGCTGCATTTGACTTTTGTGTAATTTTGTATTTATTGAATAAAGAAATGTATTTGATTTAGTTTTGTATTTAAATTTAATAGTCCGAAAAGTCGGGCTGTTACATGTAACACCCCAGTCCCACATCGAGGAGATTTGGGACTTGTGTTCAGTTTATAAGGCAAAGCACTACTACTAATTAGCACCAACAAAATCATGATATTTTGGGGGCCTGTGGTGGGCTAGTCGTTACCCAAGTTGGCTGCGTTTGGGACAGTAGGTTTCGGCTTATTCGGACTCGGAATTGGGACTTGACCCGATTTTCGAAAAAGGCTCGGGATTTGACCCAGGTTGTCACATATGGTATCAGAGCTGACTCTCGAAAGCTTGATGCGTCAAGTTGCCGGAGGTGGGGACACGAAGGCTGGTGGTATTATCCCACAATGGACAGAGGTCCGGAGGTGGGGACATGAAGCCAGCCGGTATTATCCCACAATGGCTAGGGAGGAACGATCTTGGAACCTATGGATATCCGTTCAGGCTTGACGAGGACGTCAAGAGTTTAAGTGGGGGAGTTTGTAACACCCCAGTCCCACATCGAGGAGATTTGGGACTTGTGTTCAGTTTATAAGGCAAAGCACTACTACTAATTAGCACCAACAAAATCATGATATTTTGGGGGCCTGTGGTGGGCTAGTCGTTACCCAAGTTGGCTGCGTTTGGGACAGTAGGTTTCGGCTTATTCGGACTCGGAATTGGGACTTGACCCGATTTTCGAAAAAGGCTCGGGATTTGACCCAGGTTGTCACATGTATCCGTAGCATGTTTTAGGAGACTTTAGCGTAATCACTGGTAGATTGTAATTCTCTTAGATTCTAGGGGTAGCATTTACGCTTTTTTAATGGCAAAGGGATTTCTGGGTATTTCACGGGGCATGAACATCCTTCGGTCGATCTTCATATGCCTAGAACACCCTTCAACCCATCCTAGCGTACCATGAACATCCTTCGGTCGGCTCTTATGCGCCATGAACACCCTTCTGACTTTCATCCTAACCCCAGAACTCTATTTTTTATCCCCCTAGGAGTTTCCTTCTTTCAAGCTTGGCCCTCTGTACTCGGTCTTAATCGTCCAACCACTCTTTTTGATCATTCGGCTTCTATGATTCATCCGAGTACATGGCTAATTTTGTCATTTTGCGTTCCCTGCAGGGGATGGATCAACCCATAGAGTATGGACCCGTATATTCAGCCATGGCGCATTTTGGCGCCTCTAGATTTGCTTCGGCGAATTTAAACTCCTTGATGACAGCGGCTGAGGTCCGCAATATGGCGCAAAAATATGACATCCCCAGCTCTATTTTCCGGACGTACGAAGCGGACGAGACAGACTTGATATATCACACTCCTAAGGTGGACGAAGAATTCGGGTCGGTCGCGCTTGGAGTGTCCGAGCGGGCTTTTTTCTGTGGACTTCACCTTCCACTTCTTCCTGTGCTAAAGAAATTATTAAGATACACTTCAGTCGCCTTGGGCCAACTTGACCCCAACACCTTCATTCACATCAACACCTTCCAGAATAGGTGTCTGAAGGCGGGTGTGAGACCCCGCTTGTCCCTTCTATTGCACCATTTCGATTTTAGGAAGAACGGTAAGGGTGTCGGGTTTTACCAGCTGTCCCGCAGAACAGGCCGACCGGAGTGGGGCGTCACCAATTCCAGCAACCGAGGAACGCATGACCACTGGCTTTATATAAGTGGTCATAAGCTGGTTAAGTATTCTGTGTGGCGGGAAGTCGACCCAGCCCTCGTTACTGCTCCCGAGTTGATCAATGAAGATCGGGCGGATTATGCCCTTCTACACCATCCTCAGGAACCGAACCGCATCCCTTTAGCAGTCAGTAGGGACAAAACCTGGCTTCGAGCTCTATGGGGTACCGGTAACACCAAATTCCATCTTTGTTTAACTTTCTTTATGTTTGTTAATTTCTTAACATTTCTTCCCCTGTGTACTGACTTGCAACTTCATTCTTTTGTTTTATTTTGCAGTGTCTACCCGTTCTGAAATGATCAAAAGGCTACAGGCCAAGAATGCCCAGAAACTTGCTGCGGCGGCTGCGAGGGAAAACGCCGAGGGTCCTCCTGAGACTTCCACTTCGGCGAATGCTCTGGGCGAGACTGAGCATCGGTCGTCTGTAGCTGAGGAAAACATCATTGATACTACTGTCAATGAGGTAGAGATTATCAACGTATCTGACGTCGGTCGGACTTCCGCTCAGAAGCGTCCTCGAGGGGCGGATGGGGAGGCTGTTTTGACCTACCGACCGGAGTGGTCCATAATGGCAACTGACAACTTCGGTGCCCCTGCCCCTGATGCGTCGAAGGAAATCAGTGTTGATCTATGTCGGGCCTTCGTCCTTCCCAAGGACCGCCCGGTATATGACAATACTGACGCGGGCAATCATGAATATGCCTTGGGGAAAGTAATGGCGCATGCTCGGAGTTGATTGGCCATGTTGCTTTGGTAGGTGTTCTCTATCTTGTGCTTAGTTCTTTTCTTCGATAAATTGGTTTCTCACCATTTTCTTCCCTTTGTTTTTTTTTTCTTTTTTCAGGTTGTTCCTTGGGTTGCTACTGTTGAGCAGAAAGTTAAGGACCTGGGGAGTCAGCTGCGCGGGCTCAAGCTGACTGAAGAAAGGGCCGAGGCTGCTGAGGGCCAACTTGATTCGTTGCACAAGGAGGTCGCCTCTTTACAGCAGAGGGTGGCTCAGGTGATGACCGACCGAGATAGTGTCAAGATCGATCTTGATGCTGCCTTCGTTCGTTTGAACCGGGCTAAGTCAAATTTAAGAGCCTCTAGGAAAGCTGAGAAGAAGGCCCAGAAGCTGGTGCTGATGTCAGAAGACATAGGTTTTACAGCCGGCTTCGAGGAGGTGATCCGCAAGGCTCACGCCGCTGGGATCGACCATAAGCTTCTCTTGGAGGAGGGTATGGAAGATCCCATCGGGCGTCCTGAGGAGCCTGATGTCCCTCCAGTCATTAGCTCGGACCCTGAGTCGGAGATGTCCGATTAGACTTAGCATCTTTATTATTACCTTTGTAATTTAACATTTGGCCTTCGGGTCTGTTTCAACTTTTGCCTTCGGGCTTACATTTATTTTAACTTTTGTGATCTACATTGCCTTTGCGTAAATTTTCATTCACGTGCTGTATTTGGCGTTCGATCATATTTGCTTTAGGTCTTATTTGATTGCCTTAGCTTTTTCTTTATAATACCTCTTCGGCTTAATGATTTTCCTTGGTATTTTTCTTTGTAACACGTCTTCGGCTTAATCATTTGCCTTGGTGTTTTTTATTTGTAACACCTCTTCGGCTTTGTGTTTTGCCTTAGTGTTTTTTGTTTAAGTTTGCCTTTGATATGAACGTTGATTCGTCATACCTCTTCGGCAGGTTTGTCCCTTTAATATTTTGAGGGAGTGAACATATATCTCTTAAAATATTAACGGTATAGGGGCGATCGAAGGGGCAAGAATTGCAAGCTCATAATTTCCTTTCGAATGCCCTGGAATTTTTATGCTGGCATGGTTCTTTCGTTTATTCTATTCCATTTTTGCATTTACTATTCATTATACTTAAAACAAATGAACAGAATCAAGTAGACATAAATGAATTCAAGTAAGCAATATTGGAAATAAACCTTCTGTATTAATTCATGCGGAAGTAAAATATGCTGAATCAAAGTTGTTTAAAGCAAAACAATAAAAGAACAAAGATTTTTGATTGGCTTACTGGTAGAACCTACGAAGGCGTGAAGCATGCCAAGTGTTTTTTTATCATAGAGCCGTCCGATCCAGACAGTTTATATGTTCCTGGTCGGACCACTTCAACCACCGTGTAAGGACCCTCCCAATTGGGCATTAGCTTCCCCTGTTTGGTTGGCATGGATGTGGCCAGCTCTCGGAGAACGAGGTCTCCAACTTGAAATGCTCTTTTCTTTATACCAGCATCGTAGTACTGAGCTGCCTGAAGCTGGTACCGGATATTTCGCTGATGAGATGCTTCCCTTTCTTCAACTACCATATCTACATTAGTCCGTAGACCGAACTCGTTGCTTTCCACGTTGAATACCTGCGTTCGGTACGACTCCATTCCAACCTCGGCCGGCATCAATGCATCTGTCCCAAATGCCAGTCTAAATGGGGTTTCCCCGGTCGAGGATCTGGGAGTTGTTCGATAAGCCCAGAGAACATAAGGTAACTCTTCTGCCCATATACCTTTTGCGTCTCCAAGCCGCTTCTTTATACCATCGAAGATAATCTTATTTGCTGCTTCAATGGCTCCATTTCCTTGTGGATGCCCGACTGAACTAAACTTCTGTTGTATTCCAAATTTAGCCAGAAACTTCCTGAACTTACTTCCGATGAATTGAGTTCCATTATCTGATACGTAGATCATCGGGATACCGAACCTTAGGATTACCTGCTCTAACATGAACTTTTTGGCTGCCTCTTTAGTTATGGCCGACAACGGTCGGGCTTCTACCCATTTGGTCATGTAGTCGATGGCCACAATGCAATACTTGGCCTGCTTGGTACTGGTGGGTAGAATTCCCACAATGTCTACGGCCCACATTGCAAAAGGAATGGGATTGAGGACCGATGACATCTCTTCCGGGGGTTGCTTCGGTACGGTGCTGAATAGCTGGCACTGCCTGCATTTCTTCGAGTAATTTTTGGCATCTTCCCTTACGGTCGGCCAAAAGAAACCTTGTCTGAGGATTTTGAAGGCTAGTGATCGTCCTGCCAGATGTTCCCCACAAATTCCTTCGTGCACTGTTTCCAATACTAACCTTTGATCTTCGGGGGCCAGACATTTAAGGAGGGGTTGTGTAGCCGATCGTCTGAACAATTGTCCCCCTACTAAGGTGTAGCTGGCTGAACGATATTTTACCTTTTGTGCTTCCTTTTTGTCTAATGGCAATACCCCTCTCTCCAGTAAGGCCCTGATGGGGGTCATCCAATTGATTCCTTGATGTATTTCCAGACATTGTTTTTTGTCGATCGAGGGGACTTTCACTTCGGTCAGGTATATCGACCCCATTAGGCTTTGGGTTTCCGATGAGGCAAGCCTAGACAACGCATCTGCCCTGCTGTTGTTTTCTCTGGCTACCTGGCTTAATTCAAACGACTCAAAATGAAGTGAAGTTTCACGTACCTTGGCAATGTATGCCTTCGTTCGGGGGTCTTTTTGGCCATACTCCCCAGAGAATTGCTTCACCACTAGCATGGAATCGCTAAATACCCTTACATGTTTTACCTCTAAGCTCCGTGCCAAGGAGAGCCCTGCTAGTAATGCTTCATATTCAGCCTCATTGTTAGTCAGGGGGAAGGTGAACCTGATAGCCTGACAAATCTCAAAACCATCGGGGCTGATGAGGATCATACCGGCCCCGTACTTCGTTTTTGTGACCGAACCATACACAAAAAGCTTCCATTTCCCGGGTGACTGAATGATCTGTTCCTCCGGCGTCAAGTCCTTCGGCCCTGAGAAAGAACATTCTACCAAGAAGTCGACCAGTGTTTGGGCTTTGATGGCGGTTCTGGGGACAAATTCCAAGTCATACTCTCCTAGCTCTACCGACCAAGCCACAACTCTGCCCGAAGCTTTCGGTCTTTGGAGGATCTTTTTCAGGGGTTGATCGGTAACCACTTGCACAGTTCTTCCTTGAAAATAATGGAGTAGTTTCCTTGATGCTACCACTAATCCAAAGGCGAACTTCTCGGCATTGGGGTATCTTGTTTCCGCGTCCTTAAGCATGTGTGAGACATAGAACACTGGGTGTTGGTTTTTTTCGTGTTCCTTGACTAGCACAGCCCCTAGTGTTCGGTCGCTCACTGCTAAGTAGAGTTGCAGTGTTTCTTTTGGGTCGGGCCTCATCAGGAGTGGTGCCTTGACAAGATATTCTTTAACTTCTTCAAATGCCTTCTGGCAGTCCGATCCCCATTCAAAGTTTTTTGACCCCCGGAGTACTTCGAAGAACGGTAGGGCTTTCTCGGACGATCGGGAAATGAACCTTCTCAGAGCAGCCAATCGCTCAGTTAATTTCTGAATGTCCCTGATTGTCTTCGGTGCTTCCATATCAATCACTGCCTTGATCTTCTCAGGGTTGGCTTCTATCCCTCTGGCATTTACCATGTACCCCAGAAACTTGCCACTGGCAACTCCGAACGTGCACTTGCTTGGATTAATTTTCATATTATTTTCCCCGAGTGTTTCAAAACATTCTTTCAGGTCCTCTGCATGGTCTTTAAACATGGATTTTACGATCATATCGTCCACATAGCATTCCATGTTCCGACCGATCTGGTTGTTTGAAAACTTTGTTGATCATTTTCTGGAAGGTTGCCTCTGCATTCTTCAGCCCGAAGGGCATCTTAATGTATGCATATGTACCTTTGGGGGTGATGAATGCTGTCTTTGGAATATCCTCGGCATTCATTGCAATTTGTTGATATCCAGAGAAAGCATCTAAAAAGCTAAGTACCTGGTGTCCTGAGGTTGCGTCTATTAACTGATCAATGTTGGGTAGGGGGTAATGATCCTTTGGACAGGCTTTGTTCAGGTCAGTGTAGTCGACGCACATTCTCCATTTGTTGTTCGACTTCTTGACTACCACCACATTTGCCAACTAGTCTGGATACTCAATCTCCTCAATGAACTTTGCCTCCAGCAATTTTTCTACTTCGGCCTGGATGACTTGTTGCCTTTCCATGGCGAAATTCCTCTTCTTCTGCTTAACCGGCTTTGCATCGGGGTTAACACTAAGACAATGTTTTGCAACCGAAGGGTCTAAGCCTGGCATGTCCTCCGGTCCCTACGCGAACACGTCGTGGTACTGTCTGATCACTTCAATAACTCTTTCTCTTAACTCAGGCTCCATGTTTTTGCCTATTTGGATCATTTTCCCCGACTGCCCGACATACAGTTCTATCTCCTCTGTTTCAGTTGCCGGTTCGGCTATAGGGTTTGACAAATCAGCTCCGAATTTTTCTAATTCGATGTTCATCATCTCTCGACTGCTTCCTTCGTCTTCATTTCTCTTTCTTTTCCCCCCTTCAGTCATCTCGACATCTCTGTCTTTCTCAATATCCTCTAACATGATGATTCGAGCAGCCTTCTGATCCCCTCTCATTTCCCCCACACCATTTTCTGTTGGAAATTTCAACTTCAGATGGGGGACAGAAGCTACTGCCTGGAAAGCACTAAGTATCGGCCTTCCTAGGATTCCATTGTACGGACTGTCCACTTTCACGACATAGAACTTGGCCTCTTTTTCCATGGTGTAAGGAGCTTTGCCCAGCACGATGGGGAGGGTAATCGTTCCTTCGATCGGTACGGGCTGATTCCCGAAGCCGTACAGGGGTGCCTCATGACATGGCTCCAACTGCTCGCCCCCTAAGTTCATCTTGCAGTATGTTCTGTGATACAGGATATTGACCGAACTACCACCATCAACTAGAACTCTCCAGATTTTGTTTTCCCCTATAATGGGGTTTATGATGAGTGGATCTTCGTGCGGCCATATCACGTCTTCAAAATCATCCTCTGTGAAGGTGATAGGCAGGGGCTGTCTGGCCGGATTGGTCTGATACAAGTTGTAGACCTGTCGGACATATTTCTTTCGGGCGGTCTTACTACACCGCTCTAACACCATGCCCCCTGAAATCGTTCGAACTTCACCTCTGTATTTTTCTTCCCTTTCAGGCCCCTTTTCTCTTCTGGGCTCTTTGGGTTCTAGCTTGTCCCTCAGGTCGCCTTTGTACTGTTCCAAATCTACCTTCTTCACCATTTTTTCAATTAGCTTCTTCAAATGGTAGCATTCATCTGTATTATGCCCCTTATCCTTATGTTACTCGCAATACTTATCCCCATTTTTCTTGTAATCTGGGGTTTTCATTCTGGCTGGCCGAACGAATCCCGGCTTCCCCTTTATTTCGTGGAGAATCTTTGAGATAGGTGCATTCAGCGGGGTGAACACCGTACTATCTCTATCTCTCCTCCTGTCCGTTCCTCGGTCGGGTCTGTTGTCTGTCAGTCTGCTCTTAATGTCTCCTCGACCTCTTCGGTCGTCTCTTCCTGAGCTTTCATTTCTGCGACTTTCCTTATGACCCCAATAGACTCAAGCTTCCTTCGGATGGCTTCCCCTCTCACATATATATCATTCAAAGACTTAGGAGGAATATCATAAAGAGAGGAGCGTAGCTTTTTACCTTTTACGGGGTCTAATCCAGCAGCGAGGAAGCCTGCAGCCTTTACCTTGTCCAAATTGGTGACCATCCCCGCCTCCTCCTTGAATTGGGCTAGGTAATCTCCCAACTCTTCGTTCGATCTTTGACGGCAGTGAATCAAGGCCCCAGTATCCTTCTCTCTCCGGCACAAGTGGGAATAGTGCCTCAGGAACCTCCTTTTTAATTGATCGTATGAATGTATCGATCGGGGTCTTTGCGAACGATACCACATCGTTGTTGGTCCCTTCAAGTACGTCTTGAACATTTTGCACAACATGACATCACAATGTCCCATACCCGTCATTAGAGACTCATACTTCTCGCAATGGTCTTCTGGGTCTCCTTTTCCATTAAACTCGTTCATTTTTGGGAACTGTCCCCCCGAAGGAGGTCGATACTGTTCAATCTCTTCGGAGATAATAGGTTCATGGCTCACTTTCCGTTCTCCGAACATGGCCTTTTCCATCCTCTTTATACGATCCCGAACGTGCGAGTCGTCCTCTTCATCAGAATCGGTCAGAGTGATTCTGGAACGTGTCTTTCTCGGATGCGATTCGGAGTCCGAAGACCCGTCTTCATCGTCAAACGGCCTTTTATCCCTTCGGTGTTCGGACGACACCCGTGTCATCTCGACCTCTTCGAGTGACTCTCTTAGTGCCTTCTCTTCCAATTCCAGCTCTTTCCTGCGGAGTTTGATGGCTTGGAGTTTGAGCTTAGCGGCTTCTTTTTTCTTAGCCCGTATCTGGGCCTCCTTGTCGGCCTGTTCGTTTATTTTCTGCTTTCCCTTCTTAGCAGCCTGCTCCTCTCTCCATTTGAGGAGCAATTCCCTCTGTTCTTCGGGGGTCGGCAAAGGACCTTCGTCCCCCTCAGAGTCAAAATTCAATTGCCGATTTATGAGCGGTGTGATGATCGGACCTCCAGGATGTGGAGTTCCATCGAATCCAGACGGTCGTTCAGAAGACATAATCCCAAAAAATCGTTACGCACAATTAATCTATACGTTCCCACAGACGGCGCCAAATGTTGGAACCAGTTTTCGTCACCTATGTCCGGTCGGACCTGCAAAGAAGAAGAATGCGAGGGTTGGGCCCCCGATTCACCTCCGGTGTGAGAATCAGTAACTGGTAGTCCGAGTAGATAAATTGAACGTACAGAGAATATGTGTGTATTGTGAATTGTGTATGAATCAAGAATAAACCTGATCTCCTTCTTTTACCAGTCAGTTCCGATCCCCCACGTTCCGAACGTGGATCTCGTGGTCTTTCCCATGACCTGATCTTTGTACCGTTGATCGGCCCAATCCACTCAAAAGATGGAAGGCGGGCTTCTTCGGTCTTTACAAAGATATTGGGCCTCTTCATACAGGCGATAGCGGATGGGCTGCCTCAATCAGCCCAATAACTATCAGTCTTAGGCCTCTAACAGTAACAGTAGCCTAATATATCGTAACTCTGTTTTGGACATCCATATGCAAGCTCACGAACATAGATATTGCTCATATTAAGGGGGAGACAAATGTTGAGTCAAAACCCACACGAAGGAGAAGATTAATTATGTAGATCGTAGTTAGACCCATAGGAGAAAGATCCGTTATGCCCATTTGTAATAGATTTGTAATAGAGTTTCTTATAGATTAAGAAATAGCAAAGTGGTCCCCATTCGAGAATCTGATCATGTGAAATGAATTTCGTATCCAAACGGTACCTTCGAGGAAATGAATTGTTTTTGCTCATTAAATGTTGGCTAAACAACAGAAGTGTCTAAAATCAAAGTCTTCTAATATTAATAATATTATGGGCACATTCAAACAACTACTTTCTTGTGAAAGTTGGCTAATTTTAATTAATTGAGATTTTTGTGCATGTAGGGGTCATTATTATTAATGAAAGTTAAATCAATAAAAAATTATCAATTAAGCTGTTATTCTGTACCCTTGGACACACATTAAATAAATCGAATATTCATTTACTTTTAAATTGACTAACTTCTGAACAGTGCAAATGTAGTAGGGCAACAATCTTTCATCTATGAATGGCTGAGAGTAAAGATATAAACAGATCTATAGACTTTAAAATTTGATTCATACATTTTTTATTTTATATCAATTTATGAATCTGTTCAAGATCAAGATGCTTACCTCTAATCTGCTATAATAAAAATGAATAGATGCTTACCTCTCACAAGTGAATAGTATATTAAAAATTACAACACAAAGCAGGCTAATGAAATGGCCTGGGATGGTGTGGTGTTCACTTATCAGTTGTGGAGGGAGTCACTGGTTCATAGATGACAAATTCTCGTGCTCATTCATCCGCATGGCTTACAAAACAGATGATTGAATATCCTGATCTTCGGAAATGGATTGTAGATGGCCTTCAATCGTATTGTTTTGTAACATAAGAACATTTATAAACAAATACAGTGCTATAAGTTTGCTCTGTTTGGTTGTGCAGATAAATGTTTACTTTCGAATATTGGCATGCAATTAGTGATCTCCTCAATTCACATTTATATTACAGTTTCTGTGAACTTCAGATCTGGAATTGGTAGCGCCCCTGCGGCTCATTTACGTAATAGAAAAAACATCTCCATACAGGACAGAATTGAGGCCCAACAATATCTTTAAAGCATGTCAACCATGATAAGCTGAAGTGTTTGAACTTACACAAATAATTGCACTGCCGGAAAGAAAGTGGAGCACAAGATGAAACAAATATTGTTCCTTACTAATGAATTAATAAATTTGTTAATAAATGGTCCAAAAGGATGATATATATTAATAAATTATTAATATACATTGTTAAAAAGAATATACTTGTAGAAAATTCAATAATAAAAATATATAATAAATGAATAATATTCAATTATGTAATTATAGACAATTGAACCTTGAGTGAAACTAATGAAATTAAAAGAAATAAGTTAATGAAATTAAAGTATATAAATAAATCTTGTATAATTGCGTAGTTGTAGGAGATCGAACCCTTGGTGAAGCTAAAGAATTTAAAACAAATAAAGCTTGTATAACTACGTAGTTGAGGAGAATCGAACTCCGAGTTAGTGATAACTAGACCTGGTAAAATGGGTCCAGATCCGAATAACCGAACCAAAATTCATAAAACTAAATCCAATTTTGTATCCGAATTAGTAAATCCGATAATGATCTGAAAACCGATTTGAACCGATCCGAAAATTATCTGAACCGAAAATTTAACCAAAAATGATCCGATCCGATTATGATCCAGAACCGATTATAATCGAATAATAAATTATCCGAACCGAATATGATTCGAAATACGTGATCCAATTTATATCCGTACTAAAAAAATGGTGAATTTAGTTTTAGTTGAGTTTATAAATTTTACATATCATACTATACATATATTAAACCACTTTTAATTCAATAAATTAATCTATTTATAAGCAAAATTCATATTTAGAACAATTTCATGTCAAAAATAACATAGATATTTAATCAATACTTTTGGAAAAGTACATTATTTTATATTAAAAATAATATATTTGATAATAAGATATTTTTAAAAGTCTTACAAATTAAAAAAAATGAATGAGTAATGATCCGAAAATATCTGAACCGAATTTGATCCGAATCAAATTCATCCGATTTTAATCCAAATTTTATTCGATTTTAATCCGAAATAGACCCGAACCGAATCAGATCCGATGCGAGCTACAGTCAAATATATCATAACCGAAAGTTGATCGGATCCGAGATTGATCCAATCCGAAACCGAACCGATTATCCGAATTGTGTGATAATCAAATTTGGTACTTTAATATCACGCGTTATTTATACATTATTTTGCTTATTAATAAAGAGTATATAGATATATAGATGTGAACCTCTTTAGCCTGCGAGCTCTCAGAATCAGACCATGCCAAATTTTGTCCTAGATCTAAATTTTTTTGGATCAAATTAGTATTTATAAATCTACCAATTTTTAATCATTAAGTAACCAAAACATTCCATTTTAATTAGCAACAACAAATATAACCAATACCAACTACGAATATTTAAACGAAGCCATTCATTAATACCTTATATATAATAAGCGTAAGGGAGATCTTATCCAAAAATTTGGTCGGTCACTGTACTACCAAAAGTATATGATCCGTTGGATTATAAAACTATAAATATTCAAATAGATGAGGACCGTTAGATATAATATTAAAAATTGTATTTGATTAATAATAGGATAGTATTTAAATACTAAAAGATGTATTTTGATAATTTAAACCAACTATAAATGGGTTTTCTATATTGAATAGAAATCTTTATGTAAAAATTCGTAATTATCTTTTGTCTTTAGTTTATGGATAGTTCCAGTTAGATAAAAATTAATAAACCATCATTAAATTAAAGATAATTTTGTTAGCTTCGCATGGGCTGTAAAATCGTTAAAATCTGTTGTCTAAAACTCAAGATAGAGCCCAAAGAGTAAAGTGATTATCTAAATTTTAATAAATATTTTTTTTATTGTAGATTTAATTTTTTTCCTAATTCTTTTAAATTTATAAATTCTATTTTTATTTCAATAAAATATTAAAATCAATTTAAGAAAAAATTAAAATCGAAATGGTCCGTGTACGATCACTATACGACCAAATTAATAATTACAATTAGATCTTAAATAGATCGATGAGAATTGTTAGATCTAATATTAAAAAGTGTATCTGATTAATAATATAATTATATTTAAATACTAAAAAGTGTATTTTGATCATTTAAAAGTTTTCTATGTAAAAATTCTTAAATATCTTTTCTATTGAATTTATGTATACTTCCAATTAGATAATAATTGTTAAACCAAATATCAACATAACAATTCATATTGATTATAATATTAAAAATTATCAATATAATGCTGATGTATATCATACTAACAATGATACACGTGAACCTACAGAGACTTACGAGAACTCATGTACATAAATAAATTTAAACACTTTTTTTTTCTGAAGGAACATAACAATTTGATTAATCCAAATTATAATTATATTATTTTACATATAACAAACATAAAAGGATAATATCAAAATATTATTAAAATATTGAGGGTTTCATATTCATAAACGATAATTTTGAATATAATACTTATATTAAAATGTGTATTTGATTAAAGGTAGGATTATATTTAAATACTAAGAAGTGTGTTTTGATAATTTAAACCAATTATAAATTGGTTTTCTATATTGAATTGAATTTTTTATGTAAAAATTCTTAACCATCTTTTGTTTTCGGTTTATGTGTAGGTCAACAGGTCAAGTTAGATAATAATTATTAAACCATCATTAAATTAAAGAAAATTTCGTTAGTTTCGCATGGGTTGTAAAATCGTCAAAATTCAATTTCTAAAACTCAGGATATAACCCAAATAGTAAAGTGAGTATCTAAATTTTAATAAATATTTTTTTTATTTTTGTAGCACCAGTTTATTTATTTTTTCACTAATTGTTTTAAATATAGAAATTTTATATTTCTTTCAATAAAGTATTAAAATTAATTAAGAACAAATTCAAATCGATAAAGAATATAATAATATGAGAATAAAATTTTATATAATCATAACATAATTTTTATTCTATTTAATAATTTTTAAGTAATAATGTATTTTAAAATTTTATATACACTGTAAATAAAACCGAAACATTAAAAGTAAAGGCAGTTAGTAAGATACTTATATCAGTATATACTTGATATCCTTATTATATTAAATCCTTATATATAATAAGTATAATATGGATCTTATCCAAAATTTTGATGGTACGGTCTTGGACAACCAAACTAATAAGGACCATTAGGTCTTAACTAGATAAATGAAAATCGTTAGATCAAATCTTAAAAAAGTGTATTTTATTGATAATAAGATTATATTTAAATTTTAAAAAATGTATTTTGATAATTTAAACCAAATATAAATAAGTTTTCTATATTGAATAGAATTCTCCATGTAAAAAATTCGTGACTTTCTTTTCTCTTTCATGGACAATTCCAGTTAGATAAAAATTGTTAAGCCATCTTTTAATTAAAGATAATTTAGTTATCTGGGTGTAAAATCGTCAAAATCTAATTTTTAAAACACAAGATAAAGCCCAAATTAGTAAAGTGGGTATTTAAATTCTAATAATAATTATTACGTCATCATTATTTTAATGTCAATTTAATTACTTTTTTCTAACTATTTTAAATTTAGAAATCTATGTTCAAAAATTAAAATCAATTTAAGAAAAATTCAAATCAACAAAGAATATAATAATACGAGGATAAAATTTTATAAAATGGTGCATATTTTTTATCTTATTTTATTAAATTTTTTATCATAACTAATTAAATATTATTTATTATTAAATAATAAATTATACGCAAATGGTGATTTTGTTTTATAAGAACTCATAGAGACCTAATTTCATTGTTAGCAGGACTATATTCATATTTAAAAAAACAGTATTTTGAAATTTTAGACTCAGCTACATAAGAGACCTAACATTTTTAACCTATATACATTGTAAATTATTAAATTCGAAACTTTAAAAGTTTGTTAATCAATTAGTATAGTACTTTTTAGAAAAATCGTACTTTATAAAAAATATTATCAAATAACCCATGTTTACAAGAAAAAAAAATGAAAAAATTCTTATTTTTCAAACAAATCCTGTAAATTTTAATATGTTGTTGGTAGATTCAAACCTTAGATCATTGCACGTGATAAATTTTACTCTTATATCTAACGTTTCTCAACAATTTAATTTGAAAGATCCAACGATTATGAATTGAGTGATCAAGCGACCATACTTATAAGAAAGCTTTCATTATTTAGTCTTTAATATAATAACATAGATTTTAACGGGATATACTATAAAAAAATGAATTTTTTACAGAATTTTGATCGTCACGGTGTACTACTTTAAAAGAAGAACTATTCTAAAAAAAAATTATATTTTAATTGATAATGTATTTTCTCAAAAGTTCAAAGTTCCCGCATCATTAACATATTACAAAAGAGAGTATATTATATTTTAGCAATAAATATTTTAAAAAAATATATTAAAAAAATATTTAAAAAATTAATGATGTTATCGTGGTAGTTTGGTCCTAAATACCGCCAAAACATTCTCAACCGTTAGATCCAATACTTTGAAAAATAGAAGATCAAGATTATATCATATAAAAAGAAGTTATTATCTAAAAATGATATAAGTTAAAAGATATTATATTAGGATTGGATTTTTCAAAAAGTTAAAACATAAAAAAAGTTGTAATTAAATAAGGAAACCCATTTAATATCAAAATAATAAAAATCGTTTAATCTTAAATAGATAGGTGAAAACCGTTATATTTAACATTAAAAACTTTATTTGGTTAATAAAGAGTATTCTAATAATCTAAACTACATATAAGTAGATTTCCTAAATCGAATATAATTCTCAATATTAAATTTCGTCACTTTATTCTCTTTTTAGTTTTAGAATAGAATTTCATGTGGACCGTAAAATTCGCCAAATCTAACTTTTATAACTCAATATAAACAAATATTAAATTGAGCGTGTAAAATATAATAAATATCAAAATTTTAACTATAATTCTTTTTGGCTAAATCTTTTTTAACAATAATTTAATCATGTAAACTAATAACTTTTAAATATTAAAATATTCATAAATAAATATAATTATAAATATTAAAAAAACAATCGTGTGTTCCATGGGTAATTAAAATATAATTATAAACAAAATAATTATAAATAAAATTTAAGTAACCGTGCGATGCTATAAGCTAGTTATATATAACAAACATAACCAAATAACAAATATTTTAATTAAATAAATAAGAACTCAGAGGGCTCGAATATGAAATCTCTCTAATTCGAATTTTGATATTATATTAAGTAAATAATCACACTAAAATTACAAGGCGGCCTGAAGTCAGTCCTAGTAGTTGGTGTACTTGAGAATAAAATATATTACAGACTTGGCTGAATTTAGTTGTGTCAGAGAAAATGTATTCCAAACTTCCTTGTCCATGTCCATGTTCTGTCAAAATTCGAAATTCTTGTGTTCCCATTTACAAATTTTGGAATTTAATTCACGATTCAAAGTATGAAATTGGAATTCGATCATTTGAAATGAATTTCATATCCAAATACTACCTTCGAGGAAATGAATTGTTTCTTGCGCTTAAAATTTCACATACTAAACTAGTATGCTCAGATTGTGAAGAAACATTTGCTGCTAAAATCATGACCAACAAATGTTTGCTCTGTTTGGTTGTGCAGATATAAATGTTTACTTTCGAATATTGTGTAGATTCAAAGAATAACAGTTTACACAAAAACAAAAGGCAGTAATTGCTATGAACGACAAAGAGAAATTTGTATCGATGCATTACCATGCGGCATTGATTTCTAGCTCTAAGCTTTAAGCCTTCCTCTGCAGCCTGGCAACATGCACTGCCATGACAACATGAACTCGTTCTTTAAAGCTGTCCAAAAGGAGGAAATATGCATGCCTCCAACGACGGTTTAAAATCAAAGTTCCAATGAAGCTCCAAAAGGATGTGCTGAATCCAAGTACCACACTTATATAAAGCCACCTCTCATATTCATTGTCATCTCCATCAACTTCATGCGGGCCGGATGAAGGCAGGACGTGATCAGCTGGATCATCTTCAGGGCATGTGTTTGTGACTGGTTCGCCACAGAGTCCAACGTTCCCTTCATATGTGAAATTATCAAAAGTACGAAGTTGAGCACCAGATGGGATTCTTCCAGAAAAGTTGTTGTCTGAGAGATCCAAAAATTCAAGAAAATGTAATCCATCCATGCTTGTAGGAATTTCACCTGAAAAGTTGTTCGTGGACAAGTCTAAGCTTTCTAACTCTTGAAGTTGGCCGATCTCTGGTGGAACTTCTCCATGAAACCTATTTCCTGACAGATTTAGTCCGTTCAGACCTAGAAGTCTGGTTATGCTTAAGGGAAATTCTCCATTCAATTCATTTATTGACAGATCGATCATCTTCAAATATGCAAAAGTTCTACCGTACTGAAACTCCTGTCCTTTCCATCTTGCCAGTGCATCATCAAAATAACTGTAGCTATTTGCTTCGGAAGAGTAAATATGCTCAGAAACTTCATATCCATTATTGATCATGGAAGTAAAGTTACCAAAGCATGGAGGAACTTTTCCAGAAATTTTGTTTATGGACAAATCGAGGAAATGAAGATTTGAAAGATGACATATTTCATTAGGTAGGCTTCCATAAAATCTATTAGAACTTAGGATGAGAGCATACAACCGCATTAGGTCTTCCCCGATCCATGACGGTACCTTTCCTGATAGCCTATTAAACCCAAAATCTACAAAACCAAGGCTCCTGCAGTTTCTTAGAGATACAGGCAGTTCACCGTAGAGCGCATTGTGTCGCAAAATCAGTGTCTGGAGAGAAACTAAATGCCCTATTGATGTTGGAATTCTACCAGAAAAATTGTTATAGCCCAAGTTAAGAAACCCTAGACCTTGAAAATGCATCCAATAATCAGGAAGTACACCAAACAATTGGTTATGTGAGATATCAAGATAGCTTAAAGGTAAGTTCTCAACCACACGTAAGGAAAGGAGTGTTCCTGAAAAATTATTTTTAGATAAATGTATTTCTACACAGTCTTCAGGAATTGGCGGTAGTGGTCCATCAAAATAATTTGAACTCAAATCTATCTCACGGATTCGAACATGTATATAGGAGAACTTGCCCCTAATTTCGTTGTAAGAGAGATTCAAAAGTGACAAGCTTCTCGAGATGTTCCAGAACCAGAAAGGGATGGTATCTGAAATTTGGCTGTTTGACATATCAAGATATTCGATATATCTTTGATTTCGAATCCAGTTTGGGAATTTGGGCCCCAACTTGCATGATGCCAAAGAAAGTCTCTGAACCTGAAATGGAGGAAGCCATTTGGAACTGAACTCAAATGCCAAAGAATTATATGATGTGTGCATATACTTTAAGCTTGAAAGATTCGACAAATGTGCTTCAGAAATTGTACTGTGAATGGAGTTCATTGAAAGGTCCAAATCTACAAGACTGGAGAGTAGTCCGGTTGACTGAGTTTCCCATTCTGTAAATTGATTTTTCCCAAGGTACAAAACTTGCAAAGATGAACATCCAGTAAAATCAGGAAGACTCCCAGAGAACTCATTATTATCAAGATATAATGATTCCAAAGATGAAGATCCTGTAAAATCTGGTAAAGAGCCTCTAAGATAATTATTGGACAAATCCAATACTTTTAGATTCGAATGGTGTTTAAAGACTGTTGGTAGAAATCCATCTAACTGGTTAAAGTTGACTAGTAATTCTTCAAGGGATGGAAGTAGTGTAAAATCAGGCAATGAACCCGTTAAATTGTTGAAACTGAAGTGAACCACTTTCAAACTGGATAAATTACAGATGGAATCTGGAATTTCACCATTAAGATGATTTGCAGAGAGATCTAAATAAGTTAAGGCTTTCATTAGTGCAAAAGTGTTTGGTATTGCACCATTAAGTTGATTTGCATTAAGATCTAGATAACTTAGAGCAGTCATAAGTCCAAAAGTGTTTGGTATTGGACCATTCAAGAGGTTGTGGCCAAGATTCAGATAAGTAAGAGATGTCATGTGACCAAAAGACTCTGGAATTCTACCTTTTAACACATTGTCATGAAGGTCAAGTACTTCCAAACTGCTACTCAATTGGGGAAGCCAATCAAAAATGGATGAATTGAGATGATTCTGTTGAAGATGAAGGGTAGAAATAGAAGAAGAAAAATTTCCTGAAGTAGAAGATGGAGCCAAGAGGTTACATTGAGATAACCGCATTACTGATATGGAAGGAATTCTCTGGATAAAGCTTACCCAAATACTGGAAGGAGCAACGTTGATAGTACTCAAGTCAAGGTATGTTAGAGAAGATAGATTGAATAACCACCCAAAGTTCCCACCATCTGTTTGACCATTATTAGCAAGATCAAGATACTGCAACTCGGAAAGGTTTCCAAGCTCATGCGGAATGACTCCGGTAAACCCACTATTGGAAAGGTCAAGGAACCTTAAGCTGTTGAGTGAGCCAATATGCTTTGGGATAGGACAATTAAAAATATTAAAGCTAATATTCAGATACTGCAACTTGGAGAGGTTTTCAAACTCATGTGGAATGACTCCTGTAAAGCAACTGCTAGAAAGATCAAGGTACCTTAAATTGTTAAGTGAGCCGATAAACTTTGGAATTGGGACAGAGCCATTAAAATCACTATCTCTGAGACTCAGATACTGCAAAGTGGAGGGGTACCCAATCTGGTCAGAAAATGATCCCTTTACATGAGAAACTGAAAGATCAAGGTGCACTAATTCTGTGAGAGAACCAATAAATTCAGCAATTGTCAGTCCTGAAAGTATACTCATACTAAGGTCCAAGTACTTAAGATATGCCAACTCAACTAATGAATGACCAATAGTAACGCCGGTCAAATTTATAGGGAATGGTGAATTACGAGAAGAAAGATAAAGGTGAGTTACATGACCAGTGTGATTATCGCAGCCAACACCTTTCCATTTGCAGCAATCTTGTTCTTCCTTCTTCCAAGTATGAAAAAGAACATGTTCATGTGCAACCCCTTGTTTAAACACCAGCAAAGCTTTTCTCTCCCTCTCAATGCACCTCATCGTGTTGCCATCTCTGGATAAGGATTCTGAATGAAGTGACAACGCTTTCATGCATAGCATAAAAATTACAAGTAATACATGCAGAGGATGATTCACGTATATCATCATACTTATTCTAGTCGAAACTATGTGGAAAATAAATCACAAGAACAGCACAAAAACTTTTGAATTGTGTTTGTAGAAATGAAGAGGCAGTGAAGGCAAACTTATCACAAGAGCAATTGAACTCAATTGTTCTATAATTGGACTGCAATTGGAGGACCTGTTTCAAAGTATATAATTGTTCTATTATTGCCTGTAAAAAATATAATTTCCCCTGTTCTATGTAGAAATTCAATCACAAACAATATTTTAAGTGGACAAGAACTTGCAGTACAATTTCTCTTATGCTCTACTTCTCCATTGTTCAGAAGACTTTGAAGTCAATGTGAAAGTAAACAAACAAAGTCTTCTGACAAGTACGTATGCCCTTATATGAATTTTAGTTGAATTTAAGAGGTGAAATGAAAGAAACTACTTAGAAAGATCGAAATCCTTCACTTGGTTTCCAGTGAGGGTCTATGTAGACAGCTGAGACGAAAGCACAAAGAATTGGTTAATCCTCTCAATCTATTAATGAATTTCATAATGTGAACTTCCAGTATCTTCAGAATTAATTTAAAAAATCTGTATTTCAATCGAGATTTATAAAGTCTATATTTTTACATGTCACAATGTTGCTTCATCTTATAACAAAATCCTGAAAGTGATATGTAGAGGTTTATAAAGTGATATGTTTATGGTTATGAATGTTAATTAAGTTTCCAATATTGGCATCAATAATATAGGATTTAAACAAGATGTAAAAACACAAAGTATAAAGCAACCTGAATATTATTGCAGAACTAAGATTACAATGATTAAAGAGGTTAGAAATACAAATCTACGTCTAGAGCATTTAAAGTACTAAGGTGACAAATATAAACTAGGAACTACTCCTAGTTTATCTCCACGACTCCACAACTGAATAAAACTCCTAAAGACCAGGTCTAGCTGACTTATTCAAAACAAAATAAAACAACTAAAATAATCATGTTTAGACTAAATAAATAATCCAACAAACACCCCCGTAGTCTAAACACGATTCAGGTCTTTAACTCCCAGGTCTTTAACTCCCAGAAGCTTACGCATTCGTTCAAACTTGACAACTGACAAAGCCTTGGTTAGCACATCTGCACGCTGTTGCTCCGTACTCACATGCTTAATGACAATGGAACCCTTCTCAACACATTCTTTAATAAAATGATAACGGACATCTATATGCTTACTTCGCCCATGAAAACAGGATTTCTAGCCAGGTCTATAGTACTTTTATTATCAATATAAATAACTACAGGCCCTTCTTTCACATCTGAAATTTGATTTAGCAACTTATTCAACCAGATTCCTTGACATGCTGCCGCAGTAGCCGCCATAAATTCAGCTTCGCATGATGATAAAGCTACACACCTTTGTTTTTGTGACACCCAAGTAATCAAACTTTCATCCAAATAAAATGCCATGCCACCTGTACTTCTTCTATCCACAATATCTCCCGCTAGATCACTGTCTGAGTACCCTGATAGTAAATAATTTCCACGCCCCTTAGAGTATATCAAGTCATAGTTAAGAGTACCTTTTACATACCTCAAGATTCGCTTTACAGCAGCCAAGTGAAGAGCAGTAGGTCGCTCCATGAACCTACTTACAACTCCGACATCATACGCAATATCTGGGCATGTATGCACCAGATACCGAAGCCCACCCACTATGCTTTTAAACTCTGTAGAATTCACTGCTTTGCCTTCTTCGTCCTTGTGCAACTGCAATTTAGGTTCCATAGGAAATTTCACCGAATTGCAGTCAGACATCCCGGCTTTCTCGAGCAGTTTTTTTGCATAGGCCGCTTGCTTGAGTTCAATAAACCCATTTCCCTGAACAACTTCGATCCCAAGGTAGTAAGACAGCATCCCCAAGTCCAACATATCGAATTCTCTGCTCATTTGAGCCTTGAACTGTGCAATGTTCTTCACACTCGTTCCGGTGACAATCAAATCGTCGACATAAACCCCTACGATCAAGCAATCTTCTCCCTCCTTCTTAGTATAAACAACATGTTCCATGGGACATTTAACAAACCCAAGCTTCATAAGACACTTATTGAGCTGCGTATACCAGGCCCGTGGCGCCTGTCGAAGACCGTACAAAGCTTTGAACAGTCTGTAAACCTTTGTCTCAGCTCCTTTATTCACATATCCTTCCGGCTGGTTAACATATACCTCTTCATATAACTGACCATTTAAGAAAGCTGACTTTACGTCTAAATGGTGAACATCCCATTCATTTTTGGCTGCAAGGGCCAGCAAGAGACGAACTGTCTCCATCCTTGTGACAGGAGCGAAAGCTTCTTCGAAATCTATCCCAAACTTTTGTACGTATCCCTTCGCGACTAATCGTGCTTTGTGTTTTAATATATCTCCATTTGTGTCACGTTTGATCTTGTACACCCACTTTAGATTAATAGCACGATGGCCTGCGGGAAGATCAGTCAGTTCCCAGGTTTTGTTCTTCTCAATAGCATCGATCTCAGAATTCATAGCAACCTTCCATGCCTTTTCTTTGACTGCCTGGCCATAGCTTACGGGCTCATCAACTCCAGCCAGTAGTAGTTCAGTATCTGCATCTTCTGCCTCATCCAAGATGTCGTTTATTGATCTAAACCTGCGTGGAGGTTCACTCCCATCATAGTTGTCATCATTCTCTATATATTCTGAGTTTTCGGTCTGTTGAGAGTGCCCCATACCTGATGAGCTTCTGGGAACAGATTGTGGCGTCGACTGTGGGGTTGACTGTGGTGTTGATTGATCTGATTGTGCCTCCTCATTTGTTTCATTCGTCCCGGATCTGGTATGGGAGTGCTCAGCTGTATCTCTGTCTTCCAACTCAAACTGATATCCCGTGACTATCAACGACGAAGTGGCTTGCATGTCGTCCTGGATTCTTTCCCACTCCCATGCGTTTTCTTCTTCAAACACAACGTCTCTACTTACGTGTACTGATTCTGTGTTGGGATCATACAATCGATAGGCCTTAGTTCCTGATTCTCGTCCAAGATGAACTACACGCCTACTCCTGTCGTCTAACTTCTTCATATGTACACTTGGCACCTTCATATAGGCGACACACCCAAAGACTTTCAGATATTCCAACTCTGGTTTTGAGTTCGACCACCCTTCATATGGTGTCTTGCCAAAAACTGCACGAGTAGGTAATCTGTTCAATAAGTAAACTGCATACCTGATGGCTTCTCCCCACATATAGGATGGTAGATTTCTTTCTTTCAACAGACTCCTTCCCATAGCTACGATTGTTCTGTTTTGACGCTCCACCACACCATTCTGCTGAGGAGAGTATGGTGTTGTGAAGTGTCTAACAATTCCCATTTCGGCACAATAATCAGTAAAAGACTTCGAACAAAACTCACCCCCTCTATCTGTCCGTAAAATCTTTATGGCTTGCTTTGATTCTTTCTCTACTTGAGCTTTAAACATTTTAAAATACGAAAAAGCTTCGTCCTTGGTTTTAAGCATATATACCCACATAGCACGGCTAAAATCATCAACAAATAGTAAGAAATACTTATTACCAGACTTAGTTGATGGAGATATCGGACCACATATATCTGCGTGCACTAGCTCAAGACGATCCTGTGCACGAAAATCAGTCTGACTTGGGAATGGTCGTCTCGCCTGTTTTGACATTAGGCACCCTTTGCACACAGCATTTGGAGTAATAAAATCAGGGATTCCACGTACCAGCTTATTTCGTGACATGAGTTGCATAGCCTGAAAGTTGACGTGTCCCAGTCTTGAATGCCACAGCCATGACTCCCTTTCTGCTTTCGTTAACATACACATACTTCCAGCTTCCCGAACGGCCAAATTATACAATCTGTTCCCAGACCTTTTTACCTTAATAGACAAATGGTTGTTTTTGTCATAAACCCACAAATGGTCGCCACGAATTATTACTTTGTTGCCCATCTCGGTTAGCTGTCCTAGAGAGATTATGTTGTTGCACAAACTAGGAATGAAATACACGTCCTTGAGTATGCAACTTTTTCCATCTGTGGTTGTAAAACTGACAGTACCTTGGCCTTGTATTTGAACCGTGGAACCATCCCCAAATCTGACATCTCCAGTTACACCAACATCTATCTCCGTGAACATCCATCGCTGACCTGACATATGGTTACTAGCACCATTGTCGAGGTACCAGATACTCGACCTTACGTCCCCATCGTTTTCAGCGTTGCACAACCTTGGAGTCACCCCTACTTCATTCAACAAAATCACTTCATTATTGTCCTCACATTTTGCAAGTAATAGTGTAGGTTCATCATCGGTAACCTGAGCCAAATTCACCTCGTTCCTTTGTTCCCGTTTTGATTTTCGACACTCCGCTGCGTAATGCCCATATGCACTACAATTGAAATAGCGTATCTTACTTCTGTCACGCCCACCTTGTACAAAGCCTCTGCCACCAGTGTCATTCTGGTTGCGAATTCCTCCTTTGCTTCGTTGTATCCACTCGTCCCGTGTAAGAAGCAGTTGTCCATCTTTATTCTCCCGCTTAATCCATTCGGCTTCTGTAAGCAGAAGTTGCTGCTCACCCCGATTCTCCGTTTGCCCTCTCAATCGTTCTTCATGGGCCTTAAGGGACCCAACTGTTTCCTCTATAGACATTGTCTCCACGTCACCAAATTGTTCTATAGTTGACGCTATCTGAAGGAACTTGGAAGGCACAGCTCGGAGAATTTTCTTAACAACATAAGCTTCTTCAATCTTTTCCCCCAATGCTCGGATTTTTGTTACCAAGCCATTCAATTTCATACAAAAATCATCTAGCTGCTCCGTCTCTTTCATGGTAAGAGACTCAAACTCTGCCTTAAGAGTTTGAACCTTTGCCTTTTTCACCTTGTCAGCTCCCAAATGCACTGTCTTAATCGCCTCCCATGCATTCTTTGAAGTGGTTTTATCTGCGATTGACAGCATCAAATCCTCCGGGATTCCCTGGTAAATGATCGCCATTGCCCTTTTGTCCACCTTATCTTCGATTGCCACCTTAGGATCTTTGGGCTCTACTGCTTCCCACACGCTGTGCGCCTGCATAAAGACTTTCATCTTCATAGCCCATGCCGTATAGTTAGTTTTTGACAATAATGGATAGCTCAGTCCAAATGAGCTTTCTTTGCTTTTCCCAGTCTCCATGGTTATTTAGTAGGCTAGAATTTTGAACGTGGAGCTCTGATACCAAATATAGGATTTAAACAAGATGTAAAAACACAAAGTATAAAGCAACCTGAATATTATTGCAGAACTAAGATTACAATGATTGAAGAGGTTAAAAATACAAATCTACATCTAGAGCATTTAAAGTACTAAGGCGACAACTATAAACTAGGAACTACTCCTAGTTTATCTCCACGACTCCACAACTGAATAAAACTCCTAAAGACCAGGTCTAGGTGTACACATAAACGTTGAAACACCTGACTTATTCAAAGCAAAATAAAACAACTAAAATAATCATGTTTAGACTAAATAAATAATCCAACATTAGCTAGTGATCTCAGTTATTCATACATATCTTACACTTTCAGCGACCTTAGGATTACATATCTTACACTTTCTGTGACCTTGAAGTTTGGAAACTGATAAAAGAAATATCATACAAGAGGGTTAGAATTTTAGTTTATGAATTAAGTTGTCCAAAAAGAGGAAATATGAATGCCTCCAACGACGATTTAGCACTAAAGTTCCGATAAAGCCCTAAAAGGTGGTGCCGAAACCAAGAACCGCACTTATATACAGCCACCGCTCATATACACTATCATCTTCATACATGCCGGATGAAGGCTGGTTGTGATGACCTGCTTCATCTCCAGGGCAATTATTTGAGAGTGGTTTACCACAGAGTCCCTTGTTCCCCTCATTTGTGGAGATATTGAATCCTTGGAGTTGAGTTCCAGATGGAATTTTTCCCGAAAAGTTGTTGTTTGAGAGATTTAAGAATGCGAGAAAATTTAATCTGGACATGCTTAGAGGAATTTCACCTGAAAAATTGTTTGTGGACAAGTCTAAGCATTCTAACCCTTTTAGTTGGCCAATCGCCGATGGAACGTTTCCATGAAGTCTATTTCCTGACAAATTCAGACCCTTGAGTTCTAGAAGTCTGATTATCGCAGTAGGAATTTCTCCTGTCAATTCATTGGATGACAGATCAATCATCTTCAGATATGCAAAATTTCTTCCATACTCAAACTCCTGCCTTTCCATCGTGCCAATACAGTATCGGTAAACATATAGCTTGTTGAATTTTCTGAAAACTAGGGATGCTCAGTCACTTCAGTTCCTTTATTGATCATAGAAGAAAGGTTGCCCAAGCATGGAGGAATAGTTCCAGAAATTCTGTTATGGACACATCTAGAAAATGAAGATTCGCAAGATGACATATTTCATTAGGCATGTTTCCTTGAAATCTGTTAGATTTAAGGATCAGAGCATACAATTGCGTTAGGCCTTCCCCAATCCATGATGGTACATTTCCTGATAGCTTATTTAGCCCAAAATCTACGAAACCGAGGCTGCTGCAGTTTCTTAAAGATGTAGGAAGTTCACCGTTGAGCTTATTGTTTCGCAAAATCAGTATCTGGAGAGAAATTAAATGTCCCATTGACATTGGAATTCTACCAGAGAAATTGTTATATCCCAAATTCCTATAGCTTGTTGAATTTTCTGAAAAGTAGGGATGCTCAGTCACTTCAGTTCCTTTATTGATCATAGACGAAAGATTGCCCAAGCATGGAGGAATAGTTCCAGAAATTCTGTTTCTTAAAGATGAAACCAAGGTTGCTGCAGTTTCTTAAAGATGTAGGCAAATCACCGTAGAGCTTATTGTTTCGCAAAATCAGTGTCTGGAGAGAAAGTAAATGTCCCATTGATGTTGGAATTCTACCAGAGAAATTGTTATATCCCAAATTAAGAAACACTAGAACTTGAAAATGCTTCCTGTTATCAGGAAGTGTGCCAAACAATTGATTATGTGAGAGATCAAGAAACCTTAAGGATAAATTTTGAACTACAGATAAGCGCAGGAGTGTTCCTAAAAATTTGTTTTGAGATAGATTTATGTTTGAACACTCTGTGGGAATTGGTGGTAGTGGTCCATGAAATAAATTTGAACAAATTTGAACTCAAATCTATCTCTTCAATTAAATCATATTTATCGGAAAACTTACCCCTAATTTTGTTGGAAGAGAGATTTAGACAATGGATTACGCTTGAAAGGTTCGAGAACCAGATAGGGATGGTGTCTGAAATCTGGCTGTTAGAGATATCAAGATGACCAATGTGTCTTTGATTTCGAATCCAATTAGGAAATTTTGGCCCCAACTTGCAGGATGCCAAAGAAGGTTCCACAAGTTGGAATGGAGGAAGCCATTCAGAACTGAACTCAAATGTAAAAGAGTTATGAGATGTGCTCATATACGTTAATCTGGAAAGATTGGAGAAATATGCCTCAGAGATTGTACCATGGATGGAATTTTTGAAAGGTCTAGTGTTTCAAGACTAGACAACAATCCAGTAGATTGATATTTCCATTCTGTGAGTTGATTCTAACCAACTCTCAAAACTTTTAAAGATGCACATCCAGTGAAATCAGGAAGACTCCCAGAAAACTCATTTTTATCAAGATGTAATTTTTTCTCTACTGCTCAGAAGACTTGGACTTTGAGTCAAGTTGAAAGAGACAATCTAAAGTCAACTTTCAGTGCATTTAGCAACCAAGGTAATCAAGAAACTCAACCAAAGTTGTCAAATTTTTTATCTAAAAGTCTATATTATCAAAAATCATTATGGAACATGGTAAACAATATATTTGGCATCGATTAATCCTTAAATTTAAAAATAATATAAAGTTTTCTTTGATCACTCGAACTTTATTGCATCACATATTCGGTTGATGAAATTTAAACTGAGTTGTATCTGCACGACAATCGACAGCACTCATGGAAGTGAAATCCTACAATGGAGGAGGAAGGTCGTAGGCATTGTTATTCTAACAAACCCGATATTCTAACTGTTTTCGGTACTGCTTTTATTGGGAACCGCTATCTGAGGCAGAAAACACCTATATATATAACAGTGGTGCCTCGTCAATCAGCAAATTCTTGCTATTTACCTACTCCCTCCGTCCCGGTGAATTCTATACACTGGGACGGGGCACGTAAACTAAGAAAAGATATAAAAAATGAGTAAAATTAGATGAAAAGTGAGTAAAGTGGTGGGACCTATCAATATTTAATAATAGCTTTGAGATAGTGGAGGAAGTAGTGAGTGTAATAGTGATTTATATTGTTATAGAATAGAGATAGTGGAGAAAGTAGTGGGTGTAATAGTGTTTTATATTATTAAAAGTTACTATTTTTGGAATGTATAGAAATGAATGGGACATCCCAAAATGGAAAGTGTATAGAAATGAATGGGACGGAGGGAGTAATATCTAAGCAGTTTTAGTGAGATTATGCATGACACATCCACAACCAAAAAGGCTCCACCACTGGGGGGCACAACTATTGAGGAAAGGAGCACAACAAGTTCTTTAAAATCTTTAATTGAAATCTCTAATCTTTATAGGTTTTGTTATAGCCAAAATTCGGTATCAGGTTTTTAGGGAAGATTCGGATCAAATAATAATCAATTGGGGATGTCCAAGGTGCAATTAGGGATTGAACTAGTACAACGGAGGCTCAGGGTTTGTCCTCAAAAGGGTGAGGGCGCGCCCTCCGGCCGTCCAACCCTTGAGGACGCGTCCTCTTGGTGTGGACTGACAACTTGACATGAATGGATGACTTGACAGAGAATAACAGCTAGATTGACATGGAATTAGCATATGGAAGACTTAGGGCTTGCCCTCATAGGGGTAAGGGCGCGCTCCTTTAGGCCGTCCACCTCTTGAGGGCGCACCCTCTTGGTTTGAAGTAGATACTT
Source organism: Heracleum sosnowskyi (assembly GCA_030848705.1). Lineage (NCBI taxonomy): Eukaryota > Viridiplantae > Streptophyta > Magnoliopsida > Apiales > Apiaceae > Heracleum > Heracleum sosnowskyi. The sequence goes on from CM061243.1 coordinate 28,165,016, forward strand.
GGTGGTGAAGAACGACTCCCTTGGCTTTATACTGGCAAGATATTGAAGACTTTTCCCTTAGGATGTGTCTTAAGGGAGGGATGTCCGTGGTTGAAGGCCTCCAGGGGTATGCCTGATGACTGAAGGCATCCTCCTGTATTCAATGGGCGCGTCCTCATTGGGGATGTGGGGTGAACCTTGGTGTGTGCTTTGGGAGCTCTGTTCCTGTACTCAATGGGCGCGTCCTCATTGGGGAACTTTGGAGTAATCCTGCACTTTGCACCCAAACGCTTGGGATCACTTGTCCTGCAATCTGATGGGTGCTTCTCATTCGGGGGACAAGGATGCGTCCGACATTTGGGGTAAGTCATGGCTATACATGCGTCTATGAAATAAGGAAATAGCTGGTAGTGGATAGGACTAGTCCTCGACGGGGGAAGTTTCCTTATCCATGAAGTCCTGAAGTCATAGACGAGCCTTGGGCCTTTGTGACTAGGCCTCATCGTTGGACATTCCTAAAGCGAGTCGAAGACCAATTCCAGAAGATGGATCAGGTATCCTAGTGGGCCTCGGAAATGAGAAACCAGCCCATATAGGTTACTTGCTCCCCAAGAACTACGTAGGGCTTGATCCCCTATAAATACGGGGTACGTAGGCACATTGTAAGGGGTTGAAAGCGAAGAGCTCAGCGAGCCACCACCAAGAAACCCTTACAATCTCAGCCCCCAATTCATCACAACCACCACACTCTGGCGACTTTCCGGCGAAAAACCACCGTCATAGATCTTGATTCCGACAATGAACCTCAAACTTTGTTAATACCAAATTCCTCCGTTAAAAAATTGGCGCTAGAAGGAGGGGTCTTCAAGATTTACATCTAGGAGGGAAGATGATTCACGATGACAAGGGTTCTAATTTAAAAGTCGATTACTGCTCGGAAGAATCAGAAGTTTACAAATTTTCCGATAGCCTGAATTAATATAATCGCGATGGACACACAAGAACGTGGGACTGACAACATCAAAATTGTGAATATAAAACTTGGTACAAGCACACGTTCCTGCACCAAAGAAATAACCTATAACCTATATCATGTCTTGGAGGTTGATTAAAATGGCTAGAGGATTAGAAAATAAAAAACTAAGAAAGCAAAAATACATGAATGTGTTGCTGGAACGGAGAAGGTGTTGCTGGGACCCTTGGCTATTACTTGCACAACATCATCAAGCAAAACAAACAACAGCCTTCAACTTCTGAATCATATGACAAAATCAAAGATAAGTTCTCTCATTTATTTTATTTTATTTATTTTAATTTTAGTAATTATCTAAATAATAATGCCATGCATTAAGATAATTATGACACAAAAAATTCATACTTTTTTCATTTTAAATATTATTATTTAGCTTAAATAATATTATATGTATTTTTAAATTGATAAATTACATATATTATTGTACTAGTATATTTCTTATTTGTAAACAATTTAAAATATTTTGTAGAGAGTGCATATTTATATATTTTGAAAAACATTTTTTTAAAGAAAATACATATTATAATATTTAAACATATTATTATTATTATTATTATTTATGTAAGAAAAATCATACAATAATTTCATCTCAATATTATTACTTACACTTTGTTAATGAATTGATATAGGAGTTCAGGACTTTAAAAAGAAAAATATGGTGCCCCAATACTTGACAATGACACAGTTGCATGTAATTGGAGGAAAGCTTCATGTGTGCATAACTACATGTTTTGACATAAAGACAAGGAGATAGCACGGAAGAAGAGGGGTACATCTCTAATACATCGGGATGTAAAGAAGCTGACGGTGGATTAATTCATGTGAAGAAAAGAAAAGGGAGAGTGATATGACAACTTATTGTTGGGACCCGCAACCAAAACAAGTATAGCATATGGCGCGCCTTTGAAGAAAAAATATGAAAAGTAGCAGCGGTTTAATAAGTTGTGGATCAACTGGAAGAGCAAATACACCACTATAACATCTATATGACGTTCCCTGCAAAGTTATAAAAACAAAGGAAAAAGCAAGTAGATGTTTACCGGCTTCATTGATCATAAGCGCGAAGTAGAGGCAACCTTTTCTATACAAAAATCGAAGAATGAAGGGCGCGCCTCGGTAACACATAAAAGAGTTTGTGGATTGCAAGAAAATTGGAAATGTGAATGCATGTTGCTCCAAACCAAATAAAAATAAAAGGACGCCCTATCAAAGTGTAGCTGCGGTAAGTAGGACCTTAAAGAGCACATGTAGAGAGAGCTGGTGTTCGGTTTAAAAAGTATCATTTATTATGGGTGATGATAGTCGAAGAGGACGCGCCCTGCCTGCCCAAACAACTGAATATTAAAAATGAAGCGCGGAAAGTGACAAGCAACACGAAAAAATAAGGGCGCACCTAATTAAAAATGAGAGGAATGTGCAAGAGGTTGATGATTTATACGGTGGAGCTTGTACCGTGATAAAAAAGAGGGTCTTTAATGGGCTCAAACAATATTAATGCTGAAGTGTTGAAGGTATTAAAAACGGTATTGGTGTGTATGGCTACAGTCAGGAGCTAAGGCAAAGAGTAACTTCACGAAAAAGGAGGATACTTTTATCTAAAGGAAAGTTGTCGCACAAAGACTACAGATTTGCGTGGAGTTCTCTAAAGACACAAAGAACAATTTATGGAGTGGACACATCAATCAGAAACTATGTCTACGTCTTTAGGGCATGTCCTCCAGGTGACACTAAATTCTAATTTTTTCCGTCATTGTTGCATGAAGTTTTGCAGGATGGATATTTTATGCGAAAGAGATCCTCAAGAACCCTCAAGAACGAGCCCAAAAGGAGGATACGGATGCTCAGACGACTTCCAACAACTTCTGAGAGGATTCGATGATGGAACACGTCCTCTTCTTCAGGGCGTGTCCTCCAGGTAATCTCTAAGATTTTCCAAATTATTGAGTTTTTTGACATGTGGGGAATTCTACTTGGCAAAATATCTCAAGAGTTATCGAGCTCTGCGTCCCAATCCGTAAGGACGCACCCTCTACGTCAAGGATGTACCCTTAGCATGTCTGAGGTCCCAAAGATCGTTTCTCCCTGAAGACGTGTCCTTTGGAAAATGTTTACAAACAGTTCTAATAAAAACAAAGGATGATCGCACAAGATCCAACTCTTCAGCCACTCTCTCGTCTTTCAAGCGCATCCTTCCTTTAGGGCGCGCCCTCTGAAGATACTTCGATGTTCAGACAAATTCCACCGCGTACATGAAGATTTGGTTGACTTAGGCTGCTTCCTGGTCTTTCTGGACACGTCCTTTCTCCAGGGCGCGCCCTCAGGAAGAAGAACTACTGCTCAACATAAACTCCAGTGATTTTCAGTTATTTATGAGGAAGTGATATGGAGGTGAGGCCCCGTGATCCAAAGAGAGTGCTCCTGATTACAGGTCGAGGCCCCATGGACATGAGCGAGCCCCCTCAAGTGACAATTCAATAAATAATATGGGAAAGTGGCCCCGTGACCATAGAGCGTGCCCCCTAATTCTCAAGAGAATTATAGGTCGAGGCCCCATGGACATGAGTGAGCCTTCCGTTTCACGATTTGATGAGCCGTTGAGATCAAGATTGGTGGTATATAAGTGACTACCAAAGAAGGCATGATAGGAAGCTTGTGCGGAATGATCAGCATCAGAACACACAAGACGCGCCCTCAAAGGAAAAGGACAGCACTATGCTCAGGTGGACTCTAATGTTTACAAGAAGAAGTTATTACTTGAATTTTAGAAGAAAGGAAGCCATTGGAGTTAAGGCCCCATGGTCCACAGTGAGTGCCCCCTGCTTATAGGTCGAGGCCCCATGGACATGAGTGTGCCCCTCCGAAAAGACAAGACTTATCTTCAGAGAACGCGTCGTCACATCATCAATAATAGAAGACATGCCCTTCAAGGCGCGCCATAATGGTATTGGTCTCATATGTTAAGGCTTCGAATTTAAACATGATTGTACAAGCCCTCAAGTTTTCAGCAAGAAGAATATTTGGAGAAGAGGCCCCATGGACCTTAGGATGCGCCCCCTGATCGGCAGGATGCGGCCCCAAGGTCATGAGTGAGCCCCTCCACGGGAGAATGATAATATTAAATGGACTAGAAGACTAGATGAGGCTTTATCATGCCCTCGACCACTTAGGCCGCCCTACGCAAGAGGGCACGCCCTCACGACGCTGGGGGGTAGTACTGATGCATCTCCCGGCTCTTCCTATGAACAACAGAGTATTCTTACGTGGATTCTTCTTCGTGAAAAGATGTTTGAAGATACAACTGATTAGACCACCGTACAAGCATATATATACAAGGGTGTATCTATGTCTACACAAGTTATATTTTTGAATCTTAAGACAACAGAAGGAGTTTGTACCCCTTAATGCCAGAAGACGGCACGCCCTCAGTAAATGCATATTTTACTTAAAGACGAGTCCTGGGAGAGGCTTACATCTGTGCACAATATCTATTGTTTCTTACACCGAGTTAGCTCATGTAAGCTTATAGGTGTCGTGTGTTGGTGTTAACCCTTTCTAAACACTAGAATTCTCGAAGATATGACTAAAGAATCGAAGAACGCGCCCTCTGAACGGACGCGCCCTTTTTACAGCATCAAAGAATGAAGAAGCTCGATGACACTTCTTGAAGAAGAAAAGGTTACAAAGAGATTTTGGCACTTTGGAGATTGAAAATTCCATGCTTCATCTCTGATTTCACATGGAATTAGGGGGTAGTTGTTATAGCAAAAATTCGGTATCGGGTTTTTAGGGAAGATTCAGATCAAGTAATAATCAATTGGGGATGTCCAAGGTGCAATTAGGGATTGAACTAGTACAATGGAGGCTCAGGGTTTGTCCTCAAAAGGGTGAGGGTGCGCCCTCCGGCCGTCCAACCCTTGAGGACGCGTCCTCTTGGTGTGGACTGACAACTTGACATGAATGGATGACTTGACAGAGAATAACAGCTAGATTGACATGGAATTAGCATATGGAAGACTTAGGGCTTGCCCTCATAGGGGTAAGGGCGCGCTCCTTTAGGCCGTCCACCCCTTGAGGGCGCGCCCTCTTGGTTTGAAGTAGCTACTTGGTGGTGAAGGACGACTCCCTTGGCTTTATACTGGCAAGATATTGAAGACTTTTCCCTTAGGATGTGCCTTAAGGGAGGGATGTCCGTGGTTGAAGGCCTCCAGGGGTATGCCTGATGACTGAAGGCCTCCTCCTGTATTCAATGGCGCGTCCTCATTGGGGAACTTTGGAGTAATCCTGCACTTTGCACCCAAACGCTTGGGATCACTTGTCCTGCAATCTGATGGGTGCTTCTCATTCGGAGGACAAGGATGCGTCCGACATTTGGGGTAAGTCATGGCTATACATGCGTCTATGAAATAAGGAAATAGCTGGTAGTGGATAGGACTAGTCCTCGACGGGGGAAGTTTCCTTATCCATGAAGTCCTGAAGTCATAGACGAGCCTTGGGTCTTTGTGACTAGGCCTCATCGTTGGACATTCCTAAAGCGAGTCGAAGACCAATTCCAGAAGATGGATCATGTATCCTAGTGGGCCTCGGAAATGAGAAACCAGCCCATATAGGTTACTTGCTCCCCAAGAACTACGTAGGGCTTGATCCCCTATAAATACGGGGTACGTAGGCACATTGTAAGGGGTTGAAAGCGAAGAGCTCAGCGAGCCACCACCAAGCATTAAAATAAAGTTGAAGCCAAGCATTTTCTTCGAAAGCATGTCAACCAAGTAGATGCCAACAGTTAAATTATGTTCTCCTGCATAAAAAAAAGAACAAAATTTCTGACAAAGTTACTCTGAACTTTTTGTTGGGGAGTACTTCGTGTTCCCCTACAATAATTGATCATCCGCTTAAAGTCCTAAAATTTTCTCTGCAATCTTGCAATGTGCACAGCCAAGGCAACATAACATTTTTCTTTCAAGTTGTACAGAAAACAGAAATATGCATGTCTCCAACGACGGTTTAGAACTAAGGTTCCAATGAAGCCCCAAAAGCTAGTGCTGAAACCAATTACTGCACTTACATACAGCCACCTCTCATACTCAGTGTCATCCCCATCATCTTCATATTCGCTAGATGAAGGCCAGATGTGCCTGGCTAGTTCATGTCCACGGCAAATATTTTTGAGTGGCTTACCACAGAGTCCAGGGTTCCCCTCGTATGTGGAAATAGCAAATCCTTGGAGTTGAGTACCAGACGGAATTCTTCCCCAGAAATTGTTGTTTGAGATATTTAAATATGCAACGAAATGTAATCCAGACATGCTTGAAGGGATTTTACCTGAAAATTTATTTGCTGACAAGTCTAAGCATTCCAACAGTTTCAGTCCCTTGAGTTCGAGAAGTCTGGTTATCCCTAATGAAAGTTTTCCAGTAAGTTCGTTGGTTGACAGACCGATCATCTTCAGATATGCAAAGTTTCTTCCATACTCAAACTCCTGCCCTTTCCATCTTGCCAATACATTATCAATATAACTATAGGTTGGTATTGGAACTGGTAATGGATCTGGATGTTGAGGCTGTCTTGGAATTTTATTACGAAGCAGAGTATCATACGATATATAGTTCTTATGTATCCAATTATATGATGTAGAGCAGTAATGCTGAGCGACTTCAGTTCCTCTTTCGATCATCACAGTAAAATTGCCAAAGCACGGAGGTATAGTTCCAGAAATCCTGTTCATGGACAGATCTAGGAAATGAAGATTCGATAGCTTACATAATTCATCAGGCATGCTTCCATAAAATCTATTAGATTTTAGTATGAGAGCATACAACGCCGGTAGGTCATCCCCAATCCATGATGGTATCTCTCCTAATAGCTTATTTAACCCAAAATCTGCAAAACCTAGGCTGTTGCAGTTTTTTAGAGATGCAGGCAGTTCACCATGAAGCTTATTGTTTCGCAAAATAATCACCTCAAGAGAAGTTAGATGCCCTATTGACGTTGGAATTCCACCAGAAAATTTGTTGTGTCCCAAGTTAAGAAAAACTAGACCTTGGAAATGCATCCAATTGTTAGGAAGTGCACCAATCAATTGGTTATGTGAGACATCAAGAAACCTTAAAGGTAAGTCTTTAACAAGAGATAAGGAATGGAGTGTTCCTGAAAACTTGTTTTGAGATAGATTTATTCTTGAACATTCTGGAGGAACTTGTGGTAGTGGTCCATCAAAACAATTTGAACTCAAATCCATCTGTTGCATATATGGAAATTCGAATAAAAATTTACCCCTGATTTTGTTGGAAGAGAGATTTAAATGTTGCAACACTGATGAGAGGTTTGCGAACCAGATAGGGATGGTATCCGAAATTTGGCAGTTAGAGATATCGAGATGATCAATGTATTCTTGATTTCGAATCCAATTCGGGAATTTGGGCCCCAAGTTGCATGATGTCGAAGAAAGTTCCTGAAGTTGGAATGGAGGAAGCCATTCAGAACTGATATCGAATGTCAGAGGATTATATGATGTACGCATATACTTCAAGCTGGAAAGATTGTACAAATTAGCTTCAGAGATTGTACTGCGAATGTAGTTCATTGAAAGGTCCAGCTCTCTGAGACTGGTGAGTAGTCCTATTGACTGGGTTTCCCATTTTGCAAGTTGATTCTTGTTAAGTCGCAGTACTTGCAAAGATGAACATCCAGTAAAATGAGGAACAATCCCAGAAAAATTATTATTGTCAAGATATAGTACTTTCAAAGATGAAAATCCTTCAAAATCTGGTAAAGAGCCTCTCAGATGGTTATTGGACAAACTTAAGAATTGTAGAGATGAATGGTGTTGAAAAGCTGTTGGTAGATAACCATTTAACTGATTGGAGTTGACTCGTATTTCTTTGAGGGATGGAAGTAGTGTAAAATCAGGCACTAAACCAGTAAGTCGGTTATTAGAAACCAACAATTTTTGCAAAAGAAGATAAGGCCTAGATAAAAGAATATCAAGGTTACCAACGAAATTGTTGAAACTGAAATCTGCAGCTTTCAAATGGGATAAATTACTGATGGATTGTGGAAGCACACCACTAAGTTGATTTACAGATAGGTTCAGATACTGCAACTTGGACAAGTTTCCAAGCTCATGGGGAATGACTCCTGTAAAACCATTGTAAGAAAGATCGAGGTATGTTAAACTGTTGAGTGAGCGAATAAACTTTGGGAGTGGGACAGGATCACCAAAATAACTATTACCAAGATTTAAATACTGCAAGTTAGAACCGTTCCCAGTATGGTTGGGAAATGGACTAAATATATGAGCATTCGAAAGATCAAGGTACTCTAACTTTGTGAGAGAACCAATGAATTTGGCAACCGTTGATCCTGAAAGTGTATTCCTGCTGAGGTCTAAGTAGGTAAGATAAGGCAAATGAAACAAGCAATCAACATTGGGTAATTCACTCTCAGTCCTAAAATAGAAATGAGAAGAAAGATAGAGGTGAGTTACATGACCGGTGTGATTATCGCAGCCAACACGACTCCATTCGCAACAATCTTCCTCTTCATTGTTCCATGATTCAAGATCATCCGGGAATCTAGATCCAGCACCTTGTTTAAACACCAGCAGAGCTTTTCTGTCCTCCTCAACGCATTGTGATCCAGAGGAGGATGTTGTAATACATAGCAAAAAGATTACAAGAATTAGAAAATGCAGAGAATGAGGTTGAAGCTGAACTGCATTCATTATCGTAATAAATTTGATCAAAATCAAGAAGGAAGAAAAGATAACAAATGATTGCACATAATCAAGAGGGTGAGTCTGTCAAGTTTTATATGCATGCATGAAGCAGAGAGGAACTTGCCAAGTATTTTAACTTTTATGACACTAGATATACAATATCATTTTTAGAAGACCTGGAGTCCATTCAAATTAAACGTTAGTCAAAGCCTGATTGTGAGACGCGGTTCTGGTTGTTTTTTTTTATATATAATTTTTACCCTGTTACAAATTTTAATCGTATGATCAAACTATTGCTTTGTTGATTATAAGAATAATCTTGAAATAGGATGAAATTTTCTTTGTTTTATGTTTACTTATTTTTCACTTTTCTCTTATTGTTTTTATTTTTGTTATATCTATTAGGTTGATGGGTTAATTAACAGGGGCTTGTCTAAATTTCCAGGGTAGTCATTTGCCATTAGGTTTACAAGAAGAAACTGATAAAATTACCAATTAGGGTTGTTCAAAGCCTTACTATGTACTTGAGTAATTAGATAGGTGATTAAGTGATGATATTGTAAATGTTCTATTAGTCTTTTGTTCAAGCTCGAGTCGAAAAGTCGAGTGCAATGATAATTTTATTAGCTATATTAAAATTAAAAAAAAATCGAAATTTGAAGTGCAGTAATAGTGTTAATACAATCGTTCTTCATAAACTTAGATATCTTCTTTTGCGATATAATTAAAGAGGCCGAGCAATTTCTTTTAAGCACATCAACCAAGATGTCAACATTTGAATTAGATTCTCCTTTGCGAGCGCAGAAGGTGTAATGGACTTACTTCAATAAGATTAGATTAAGCTCAAATCACAAAAGATCGGGACGATATTGTAGATAATAACGATAACACTAAATTTGATTGATTGTAAATAAATAAGGCCCGGCTTTCGAGAGGCCATCACTCTCCAGAACTAAAAGATAACGATTACAATGCAATTCGATAAAGAAACCCTAGCCACCAACTCCCCCCTTAATATCTTCTTTTCCCTTTTTTTAATACTCTGTATTTCCTTCTTTATCCCTGAGTTTCTCCTTTGACTTCTGTTCAATTGACTTCGTGTGTTATTACCTTTTTTTCCTTAGCTTTCTTTCTTGAGTACATTATTACCGACTCGTCATTCTCCTGGTGCATCACATTACTTCCCCCCCCCCCAGAAAGCCACCTTGTCCTCAAGGTGGAATGTTGGAAATTGCTCATTGACAATGATGGCATCTTCCCATGTAGCTTCAAATAGGGGCAGGTTCTTCTATTTGATTAATACTTCCAGCTTCGTAATCTGCCCCTCTTTAGCTTGCCGTACCTCCAACAGCTCCCCTGGTTCGACCTTTAACTCCAGTTCTGCAGTCAGTTGTGGAGGAAGTGATGCTGAGACATTTGCAGTACCTATTGCACGTTTAAGTTGTGAAATATGGAATACCGAATGAATCTTAGTGGTATCAGGCATCTCCAATTTGTATGCAACTTTTCCAATTCGTTGTAGGATACAGAATGGTCCATAGAAGCTGGGTGCGAGTTTCTCATAAGGTCTTCGTGCCAAGGATCTCTGTCGGTAGGGTTGCAATTTGAGGTAAACGAAATCATTAACCTCAATGGCAACGTCGCGTCGTTTGGAATCTGCAGCAGCTTTCATAATCTGTTGGGCTCTTACCAAGTTAAAGTGGAGTTCATCCAAAATAATATCTCGTTCTTGGAGCATTTCGTCGAGACTATTCACTGGAGTTTGGCCAGTTCCTATTCGCAGGAGGTGAGGAGGGTCTCTACCGTACACCACCTTGAAGGGGCTGAGCTTAGTGGAGCAATGATGTGCGGTGTTATAAGAGAACTCAGCCCAAGGTAGCCACTTTGCCCACATAGTTGGCCTACTCCCCACAAAACAACGGAGATAAGTCTCCAAACTTTTATTGACAATCTCCGTTTGCCCATCTGTTTGTGGGTGGTAGGATGTACTCTTCTTCAATGTTGTGCCATGGAGTTTAAATATTTCTTTCCAGAAGGTACTAAGGAATATACGGTCCCGATCTGAGACAATTGAGGTAGGAAACCCGTGCAACCGAATAATTTCTCGGATAAAAGCTTCAGCCACAATGAAGGCATCAAATGGATGTTTTAACCCAATGAAATGGGCATACTTTGAGAGTCTATCGACCACCACCAAGATAGTATTCACCCCTTTCGACATAGGTAGTCCTTCAACGAAATCCATGGACAAATCTTCCCAAATCAAGCTAGGGATGGGCAGTAGTTGTAGGAGACCCACTGGTGACTGTTGTGATACTTTCTGTTGTTGACACACTGCACCTCTGCACATACGCAACCACATCACGCCTTAGCCCTGCCCAAAACCAATTGGTAGCCAATCTGAGGTACGTCTTCAGTTCTCCTGCGTGTCCCCCTACTGCAGAGTCGTGGTATTTCCTCAGTAATATGGGTTTTAGTGTCGAATGACATGGAATCGCCGTACGCCCTTTGTACAACAGTCGCTGTCCAACCAAGCTATACCTCTCATGTGTCTGCTCTCTTCCTGGCAACAGGTCTGCTTTCTGTAATCCTGCATCAGTTTTCAACTCTTTGTCCAGTGTTTCCCATGACACTACAGGAGTGGAGATCATAGTATTGAGTACCACTTCCCCTGTTGATTTCCTGGACAGTGCGTCGGCTACCCGGTTGGCAGTACCTGGTTTAAATTGGATTTCAAAATCGAATCCCAAAAGCTTTGTAAGCCATTTTTGATAGTCTTAGTTAACCTCACGTTGCTGAGTTAAGAACCTCAAACTCTGCTGATCAGAGCGAACAATAAAGTGCCGTCCCGTCAAGTACGGTTTCCATTTTTAAATTGACAAACAGATGGCAATGAGTTCTTTCTCGTAGACTGATTTCTGTTGTGCACGGATGCCAAGTAATTTGCTAAAATACGCAATCGGTCGGTTGTGCTGCATAAAAAAAGCGCCAATACCGTATCCGGATGTGTTAGCCTCAATAGCAAAGGGCTCTTGAAAATTTGGCATGGCTAAGACGGGAGGTGCTGTCATGGCTCGTTTCAACTGCTCAAAGGCTTCACTGGCCAAGGTATTCCATCCAAAATTGTCCTTTTTTAAGAGGTCAGTCAGGGGTCGAGCTATGTGAGCATACCGGGCCACAAATTTTCGGTAGTAACCGGTGAGCCCGAGAAATCCCCGTAGTTCCATCAAGTTCTTGGGACGGGGCCACTCTAACATGGCCTTGACTTTGTCCTGATCCACCTCGACTCCTTTCGAAATGACATGACCCAAATAACCAATGACCGATTTTGCGAACTCACACTTCTTCATATTGGCGTACAGTGAGTGTTTTTTCAGAATGCCCAGTACTGTTTGCAGGTGTGACTGATGTTCCTCCACACTAGCACTATACACCAATATGTCGTCAAAAAAAACCAAAACAAATTTTCGTAGAAAGGGCCTGAAAATATCGTTCATCAACGACTGGAAAGTTGTTGGGGCATTCATCAATCCAAAAGGCATCACAATGAACTCGTAATGCCCGTCGTGGGTTCGAAAAGCGGTTTTGTGAGTATCTCCGGGTCGAACAAGTATTTGGTGATACCCCGCTCGTAAGTCTAACTTCGAGAAAATAGATGCCCCACGCAATTCATCAAGCAACTCATCAATCACCGGAATAGGATACTTATCCGGGACCGTTTCTTTGTTAAGTGCCCGGTAGTCCACGCAAAAGCGCCACGACCTATCCTTTTTTTTAACCAACAAAACCGGGCTGGAATACGGACTAGTGGACGGTTTAATCAGGACTGCTGCCAACATTTCTGCTATTAATCGCTCAATTTCGTCCTTCTGATTTTGTGGGTAGCGGTAGGGGCGCACACTGATTGGATTGCTACCTTCTTTCAATTGAATGGTATGTTCATGATCACGACTAGGGGGAAAACCAACTGGTTCCTTGAACACTGACACATACTGCCTTACAACCTCAGAGATGACGTCTGGGATCCCTTTTTCCACGGTTGTTGCCTGTCGTGGCCCAACTACCTCCTCCAACCTATTGCACTCTACCCAAAAGCCCATTATACCTTTTCGTAAGACTCTTCTCATGGCTTTCAATGAAACCTGGGCTCTCACTGGGGTGGGATCTCCTACTAACGTTATTGGTACCCCCCGTACTTCAAACTTCATCACTTGAGTCTTCCAATTTGTCAACACCATCCCTAGTTTCTCCAACCACTGCATGCCCAAAATAACATCCGAACTGCCCAATTGCAACGGCAAAAAATTCTCCTCTACCTCTAATCCACCCGTCAACTATAGCTTAATATTTTTACACATTCCCTCCCCCTTGATTTCTTCCCCGTTTCTAAGAGAAACTCCAAAACAACCCGACTCGGTCACTGGCAGCTTAACTTCAGCTACGGTGCTACTCGATATAAAGTTATGAGTAGCACCAGGATCAATCATAACAACTACTGTGCGTCCCCTTATCATCCCCTTTAGTTTCATTGTTTTGGGATTCGAGATGCCAATAACCGAGTTTAGAGATACCTGGGTAACGACCTCTTCCGTTGGTGATGGGGGTGTCTCATAATCTTCACAATATGTTTCTCCCTCGTCTTCGGCAATTAACATCACACTCATCTCCTTTTTCTTACACCTGTGACCCACAACCCATTTCGCATCACATCGGTAACAAAGGCCCTTGGCCCATTTTTCCTGCAACTCTCTTTCTGTTAGCCGTCTAATGTCACTCCCACTGTGAGCTGCGAAATTAGTAGACGATGGTGACTGCACCGAAGCCTGAGACTCAGGGGACTGAGCTCCCCAATTTCTGGACAAAGTTAGGCTTGTGGGAGGTCCCATATAATATGGATTCACTGTGGTTGCTCCCCTGTTGTACGTGGAGTAACTACAAGTTTTAATAGAGCTCAAACTCGACTTCTTGGCATTCGTCACTCTAAGTTTCTCTTCAACCCGAACAACCAATTCCATGGCATGTTCCAAGATTACGAGATTCATCAACCTGACTTCTGCCTTAATTTCTTCTTTCAGCCCATTGACAAACTGACCAAGCAATACATCTTCTGAAACACAATCTAATGGGGTTGCCGTCTCTATAAATTTACGACGGTAGTCGTGCACGGTGGTTGTTTGAGTCGTCGATAGCCACTGTTCGTACAAGGACTCCCCACTTAGTGAACGGAATTGGCGAAGTACATGTTAGATATAATTGCTGACGTTTGTTCATCAGTGTTTAAGCAACAGGTGATCATCAGAGTTTACATTGAAGCCAGTCAGAGTTTGTTAAAGTCTGACGTGGTGATAGTTGAACTAGCTGTCGGTGCTGAATTGAATATTCTAGAAGCAATATATTCTGAAGATGGAAAGAAGCAGAATATATTGATACAACTAAGGAAACGGAATAGAAGATAAGAAGCAATCCTTAATTGATGTGAATTGTATAGCTAACTTATAGGAATATCAATTAGAGATGGATTGTATGTAGCTGTGTACTATATAAACACAGATAGGTTATCCCTAGAAGGAATGCGATTATTGATATATTATTCTTGTAACCTAGTAGCTCTTTGTGATTCATTAACATCACTAAGAGAGAATTATTTAATATAATTCAGTTTGTTGATTTACAAACTTGTGTTCTTGATTATTGTTATTCTCATATATATTTGATTATACTGTATTCGGCCTAACAATTGGTATCAGAGCCTAGGCTGTTTAATATATACAGTTTTACGATTCAAACACAGTAATAATCATGTCTGAAGAAAATCAAGCTCCTCCCAAGGTTGAACAGGTTAAACCTAATTCTGTGAGTCGATATGAAACAATCAAGGTTCCAATTCTCAGGCCAGTGGAGTATCCAATTTGGAAGGTGAAGATGACCATGTTTCTGGAGGCTACAGATCCAGAATATCTTGACAGAATCAATGATGGTGCTCATATGCCGACTAAATTGTCTCCTGTTGTTGATGGTCAAGAACAAAAGACTGTTCCAAAGGAAAAGAAAGATATGACTCCTGAGGACATCTCATCAATTGCAAAGGATGCAAAAGTTAGACATCTACTCCACAGTGCTTTAGACAATGTTATGTCTAACAGAGTAATTGGCTGTAAAACTGCCAAGGAGATATGGGATGCTTTAGAAGTCAGGTGTCAAGGAACCAGTGCTATAAAGAAGAACAGGAGAACTATACTCACTCAGGAGTATGAGCACTTTGATTCAAGAACCAATGAAACCTTGACTGAGACATATGATAGATTCTGTAAACTGCTGAATGATTTATCTCTAGTTGATAAAGAATATGATCTTGAAGAATCAAATCTCAAATTTCTCTTATCTTTACCTGAAAGATGGGATTTGAAGACAACAACTATAAGAGATAATTACGAACTTGCTGAAACTGAACTTGATGAGATTTATGGGTTACTGAAAACTCATGAATTGGAAATAGAACAAAAAACAGAAGATCAAGTAAGAAGACAAAATCTGTTGCTCTCAAAGTTGAGGAGAAGCCTATCAAGAAGGAATCATCAAAGAAGAAAGCCAAGGGAAAGGCTTTAGTCATTAAATCTGAAAGTGAGTCATCAAACTCTGATGATGACTCAAACTCTGATGAAGCTTCTGACTCTGAGGATGATGAAGAACAGATGATGCAAATGGCTGCATTGATGGTGAAGACCTTCAAGAAGATGGGATTCAAGAACTTCAAGAAAGGAAAGAAATTCTCAAGGAAAGATTCAAACTCTGAAAGGAAAAGTTTTAGAAAGTCTGATGGAAGGGAGACCAAGTCTGGCAAGAAGGATAAATCTGAAATCCAGTGCTACAAGTGTAAGGAGATGGGTCACTATGCCCCAGAGTGCAAGAAAGGAAAATCTGAGAAAGCACTCATCTCTAAAGGCAAAGACTGGGCAGATACTTCAGACTCTGATGATGGAGTAAATTATGCTCTTATGGCAACTGTCAAAGATGAGACTGAATCATCTGAAAATAAGGTACCCCTAACTACTTATGCTTATGATACTGATAATATATCTGAGTTAAGAGTATATCTGAAAAGCGTTCATGTTAGTTATAGGGATCAGACTTTAGAGAATGAGAGAATTAAATCTGAGAATCTTATCCTTAAAGATAGAAACAAGTTTCTTGAAGGAGAACTTGAAAATATGAAGCAGATTCAAAAAGAAAGAGATGATGCTGTTTATATTGAACAGGAGTTGACTAAGAGATATAAGCAGCTAGAATCTGATCTAGAAAAAGAAAGAAAAATAATCAAGACTTGGACAGACTCTGGAAGAGACACTCATCAAGTGTTTCAGACAGATTCTGTAGGTTTAGGCTATTGTGAAAATGATGAACTTAGGTTTAAAGATAAGGTTAAGGTTAAACCACAACTTAAACCTGTGAAATTTGTTCCAGAGTCCACTAAGTTTAAATCTGTTGTAGTAAGAGAAGCTGATATGGAATCAGATGAAACCTGTGAAAGACAGGAAAATATTATAACAGAAAATCTTATGGAAATAGAAGCTGTTAAAAAGCCAGTAAAAACCTGTGAAAAACAGGTTAATGTTGGCTTGATGACAGGAAAACAGTTCAATTATAAGCTCAAAGAAGTAAAGTCTACCATGAAACCAAAAGGGTCCAAGAAGAATAGGAATGGAAAGATAGGCATAAATAAAAGAAATAATCATTTGTCTACTGCTGCTCCTCCAAGGAAAACATGTTATAATTGTGGTAGTACTAACCATCTTGCTAGATTTTGCAATAAGAACAAAGATATTAATTCTTTACCTTCTACATCAGGAGTAAAGAATGATTATGTAAGGGTTAAACCACAGACTTTATGCACACACTGTGGGAGCACTTGGCATTCTATTTATACTTGTAAGAGTTATCATGCTATTTATCACAACTACTATGAGCTAAAACCCAATCTGAAGTGGGTTAGAGCAAACTCTGCAAGTGTAAAGTCTGACAATGTTAGTTTAAACTCTGTTGATAGTGATTCCGCTGCAAAAGCTAACAATGTTAAGAAAGCCAAAGGATCCAAGCAAGTCTGGATCCTTAAAACTAACTCTTTGTAATTGGTTGTGATTGCAGGGCATAAAAGAGAGCACCCTTATCTTGGACAGTGGATGCTCAGGACACATGACTGGAAATAAAGTCCTGCTATCAGATTTTGAGGAGAAGGCTGGCCCAAAGGTTTCCTATGGAGATGGCAACATAGGATGTACTATGGGATATGGCAATATCAATCTTGGAAGTGTCATCATCACAAATGTAGCTCTAGTCTCAGGACTCAAGCATAATCTGCTATCTGTGAGTCAAATCTGTGACAGAGGAAACCATGTAGATTTTCATACTGAACACTGTGAAGTTAACAGTAAATCTACTGGAAAAGTTGTTCTAGTTGGACACAGGCGCAACAACATTTATGAAGCAAGTTTGGTAACAAACTCTGATGGAAAAACAGTGTGTCTGACTGCAAGAATGTCAAATGAAGAGAGTTGGAATTGGCATAAGAAGCTCTCTCATCTCAATTTGAACAACATCAATGAGCTAATAAGAAAGGATCTTGTAAGGGGACTTCCAAAATCAATACTCAGTCTAGATGGCCTATGTGATTCTTGTCAAAAGGCCAAGCAAAGGAAGTCATCTTTCAAGAGCAAATATGAATCTTCAGTAGTGGAACCTTATCATCTTCTACATGTTGATCTCTTTGGTCCAGTGAATGTGATGTCTATGGGCAGAAAGAAATATGCTCTAGTAATTGTTGATGAATATACTAGATATACATGGGTGTATTTTTTATCAAAGAAGGAAGGAACTGCTCAAACTCTGATGGATCATGTAAATCTACTGGACAAAGGATCACAGCACAAAGTCAAAATTATAAGGAGTGATAATGGAACTGAATTCAGAAACTCAATAGTGGAAGCTTTCTGCAAGGAAAGAGGAGTGAAACAAGAATTTTCTGCACCTGGAACTCCACAGCAAAATGGTGTAGTTGAAAGAAAGAACAGAACTCTAATTGAAGCTGCCAGAACAATGCTTGAGGAAGCAAAGTTACCAACCTATTTCTGGGCAGAAGCTGTTCAAACTGCTTGTTTTACTCAAAATGCTACACTGATCAACAAGCATGGGAAAACACCATATGAGATGGTGAAAAATAAGAAGCCAAATTTGAAATATTTTCATATATTTGGATGCAAATGCTTTGTGTTGAAAACTCATCCTGAACAGTTGACCAAGTTCGAGTTAAAAGCTGATGAAGGAATCTTTGTTGGCTATCCATTGTCAACAAAAGCATTCAGAGTCTACAATCTGAGAACTAAAGTGATCATGGAATCCATACATGTGTCATTTGATGACAAGAAAATAACTGGACTTGATGACTTAGATGAATATGATCAACTGCGCTTTGAAAATGAAGATTTATTCTCTGATGACGTAAACTCTGATGAAGCAGTACCGACAAACTCTGATGAAGCGGTTCTGACAAACTCTGACGAAGCATACTCTGAACCTCTACTGGTAAATACTGGAGAAACTAGAAATTATCAAATTGAACAAAATAGAGAACCAGTTGAGGGGGAGCGTGAAGAAGCTCAACAAGACACAGCAAGTGAGTCAGTTGAGGAAACTGATTCAAACTCTGACAGTTCAAACTCTGAGCCATCCAATTCAGGGGGAGCTTCAGATGCTGCAGAAAGTCAACATATGAATCAGGAGAGCATGGATCAAGGGGGAGGATTCAATAATGATGCAAGAAACCACTTACCAACAGCAAGAAAGTGGACACAGGCACACACACCTGATCTCATAATTGGAGATCCTGATGCTAGTGTGAGAACTAGAAGTGCAACAAATAATGAGTGTCTGTATCATGCTTTCTTGTCTCAAACAGAACCAAAGAAAGTGGAGGAAGCTCTTCAAGATGCTAATTGGATTACAGCAATGCAAGAAGAGTTAAATGAATTTGAAAGAAATGAAGTCTGGACACTTGTACCTAGACCAAAGAATAGATCAATTGTAGGTACAAAGTGGGTTTTCAGAAACAAGACTGACAGTGAAGGTGTGATTACAAGAAACAAGGCTAGACTTGTGGCTAAAGGTTATTCACAACAGGAAGGAATTGACTATGATGAAACCTTTGCTCCAGTTGCAAGATTGGAGGCCATAAGAATTTTTCTGGCCTATGCTGCACACAAGAAGTTTAAAGTCTTTCAGATGGATGTGAAAAGTGCTTTTCTCTTTCTGAAACTCTGACATTAGAACCTGTGGATTTTTCTCAAACCAGGACAGTACATGGAAAACAATCTTATGACAAGTCTGGTTTAGGTTCACACAGAGAGAAGAGGATAAATAACAGTCCAATGGATCAAACATCACTGGCAGAACCTGGTGTTGGGGTTACTCAAGAGAACCTTGACAAGCTAGAGTCTGTTCAGTTAATTCATCATAAGGGACTTAGGAAGGACTTTCTGTTATACTTCATGCCTGATGGCAGAGTATACAGAATAGGTGAAAATGATATACATTTGAAAATGGCTGAAGAGTTAGAATATGTCTTATATCTACTCAAAGTCAGAAATCAAAGGACTCAAAATGCTGCTGAAGTTTTTTTGAGAGCAAAGGTTCTTAGTGGTGCTAAAATTACAAGTGCTTACATCCCTAAGTACAAAGATGCTCATGGAAAGATTGTAGAAATGAAAAGAAACAGTGCAAGACTAAGGACTGATCTGGGAGTTAAAGTCTTATAATTCAATCTAGACTCTGATAAACCATATTTTATTAGGCTAGGGAATGAGATGAGGAAAAATTCCATCTATTCTTTGAGAGCTGTAATTTATCAGACTGGAGAATCTGATCCAGAGTTGAGAGAGTTGAAGAAAGTTATGGTTGAAGAGCTGGAAAGGGCTGAAAGAAGACTTCTCATGGATTATCTCAGAACTGTTCCTGATATTCAAGAAATCAAATAAAGTCTGACTGTAAGTTTTTAAAGTTTTCTATTCTAAGTTAAAGTTAAACTCTGATATATTAAACACTGCATTTGTTATATGTTTTGACATCATCAATTATCTGTTTAACTTGTACATTTTTATTATGCACAAGTTGGGGGAGATTGTTAGATATAATTGCTGACGTTTGTTCATCAGTGTTTAAGCAACAGGTGATCATCAGAGTTTACATTGAAGCCAGTCAGAGTTTGTTAAAGTCTGACGTGGTGATAGTTGAACTAGCTGTCGGTGCTGAATTGCATATTCTAGAAGCAATATATTCTGAAGATGGAAAGAAGCAGAATATATTGATACAGCTAAGGAAACGGAATAGAAGATAAGAAGCAATCCTTAATTGATGTGAATTGTATAGCTAACTTATAGGAATATCAATTAGAGATGGATTGTATGTAGCTGTGTACTATATAAACACAGATAGGTTATCCCTAGAAGGAATGCGATTATTGATATATTATTCTTGTAACCTAGTAGCTCTTTGTGATTCATTAACATCACTAAGAGAGAATTATTTAATATAATTCAGTTTGTTGATTTACAAACTTGTGTTCTTGATTATTGTTATTCTCATATATATTTGATTATACTGTATTCGGCCTAACAGTACAAATAACTTCAAATCTGACCAACGTCAAATTGGGTGTCGCTTATTTTCCCACTGGTACCATCTTAACGCATCTCCTTCCATCGCAACTGCAGCGGCATCCAACATCTCGTCTTCACTCATTCTATAGAATTGGAAATATCTTTCTACCCGCATCACCCATCCATCTGGGTCTGTTCCATCAAACAGGGGTATATCGAGTTTTCGATAACGCCAGTTCGAGCTTCCACCACTCAAACCGCCTCCCGATCCACCAACCATAAAACTTCCCCCACCAGGACCTCCACCCAATCCCTCGATAACGAAGCTTCCTCCTGCAACTTGCCGGCCACCAAACCTTTTTCTCAACTCGTCCCCTTGTGCCAGTGTTGAGTTTAGGCACCCTGACGTAGACCCAAAAAGAGGTGCACTCTCTTCAATGTTATCCTGAAACGTTACTGGATGCGTTTTCTTCTCATTTACCGTCGCTTTCATCTCTACCTGAAACTTTAACTGTTCGTTCCTAATAGTATTAATCATGGCCTCCTGATACTCGCAACTGCGGTTAATTCGAATCTCAAGCCTACCCGTCATCACCTCAAAATCCGCCCCAATTGTTTTGCTGCCATACCATGCCCCTCCATTAACACCTCTGTTAAAGAGTGACGCATCGATTCCATCGCTGTCTCCACCACCTTCGCTACCATCACCGTCACCCTCTCCTCGAGATTCGCCAATTTCTCCTCCACCAAATCAATTCGTTGTGCTGCAGTCAGAGGCCCCATTGGAATTAGGGCTCTGATACCACTTGTAGATAATAACGATAACACTGAATTCGATTGACTGTAAATAAATAAGGCCTGGATTTCGAGAGGCCAACACTCTCCAGAACTAAAAGATAACGATTACAATGCAATTCAATAAAGAAACCCTAGCCACCAACTCCCCCTTAATATCTTCTTTTCCCTTTTTTTAATACTCTGTATTTCCTTCTTTACCCTTGAGTTTCTCCTTTGACTTCTGTTCAATTGACTTCGTGTGTTATTACCTTTTTTCCTTAGCTTTCGTTCTTGAGTAAATTATTACCGGCTTGTGATTCTCCTGGTGCATCACAGAAGGCTTTCTTGTTGTGCTAATAAACATAAAATGATATTGCTAATAAACAATAATGGGATTTTCTTTGTATGTGATTTGCATTACCAATATACCTTGTAGTGGATCACCAGCTCAAAGCTTTAAACCTTCCTTCGCACTCTGGAAATGCACACAGTTATTGCAACATATAATCGTTCATTCAAGTTCTCCAGAAAGAGGAAATATGCGTGTCTCCAACCGCGGTTTAGCACTAAAGTTCCAATAAAGGCCCAAAAGGTAGTACCAAAACCAAGTGCTACATATATATAAAGTCGCCGCTCATATTCACTATCATCTTGATTAACTTCATATTCATCGGACGAAGGCGGATCGAGATCAGCTGGTTCATCTCCTGGACAAATATTTGCCAGTGGTTTACCACAGAGTTCAGTGTTGCCCTCATATGCGGAAATATTGAATCCTTGGAGTTGAGTACCTGATGGTATTCTTCCAGAAAAGTAGTTGTCTGAGAGATCTAAATATGCAAGAAAATTTAATCCAAACAAGCTATGAGGAATTTTGCCTGAAAATCTGTTTGTGGACAGGTCTAGACATTCTAACACTTTTAGTTGGCTAATTTCATGTGGAACATTTCCATAAAATGTATTACCTGATAGGTTCAAGCCCTTGAGTTCTAGAAGCCTGGTTATCCCTTTAGGAATTTCTCCAGTCAATTTATTGGTTGACAGATCAATCATCTTCAGATATGCAAAATTTCTTCCATACTCAAACTCCTGACCTTTCTACCTTGCCAAAAAATTATCAAAATAAATTTGGCTTGGTGCTTTTAGATTTCTGAATCTTGTTCTTTCTACCTCTTTAAATGGATTAAGTAAGGAGTAGATATGTTGAGATACTTCAGATCCTTTTTGCACCATCGAAGTAAGATTATCAAAGCATGAAGGAATTGTTCCAGAAATTTCGTTTATGAACATGTCCAGGAAATGAAGATTTGATAGATGACAAATTTCATAAGGCATGCTTCCATTAAATCTGTTATATTTTAGGATTAAAGCATACAATTGTCAAAGGTCTTCCCCAATCCAAGACGGTACCTGTCCTGATAGCTTATTCAACCCAAAATCTACGAAACCAAGGCTACTGCAATTTCTTAATGATGCAAGAAGTTCACCACAAAGCTTATTATTTCGCAAAATCATTGTCTGGAGAGAAACTAGATGTCCTAATGACGTTGGAATTCTACCAGAAAAAATGTTATAACCTAAATTAAGAAACACCAGGTCTTGAAAATGCATCCAATTATCAAGAAGTGCACCAAACAAATGGTTATGTGAAATATCAAGAAATCTCAAGGATAAGTCTTCAACAATTGATAAAGAAATAAGTGTTCCGGAAAATTTGTTTTGAGATAGATTTATTTTTAAACATCCTGCGGATAATTTTGGTAGTGGTCCATCAAAATTATTTGAATTTAAGTCTATCTCTTGAATATTAACAGATTTCCAGAATAACTTGCCTCTTATATCGTTGGAAAAGAGATTTAAAGCCTTATTCCGCTTGAGAGGTTCCAGAACAAGATTGGAAGGGTATCTGAAATTTGAGTATTAGAGATATCAAAATGATTAATATATATTTGATTTCTAATCCAGTTAGGGAATTTTGGCCCCAACTTGCATGATGCCAAAGATAGTAGCCGGAACTGGAATGGGGGAATCCAATTAGAACTGAAATCAAATGTCAGAGGATTAGATGATGTGCACATATACATTAAGCTGGAAAGATTAGAAAGATGTGCTTTAGAGATTGTACTGCATATGGAGTTCTTTGAAAGGTCCAGCTCTTTAAGTGCGAACATAGTAGAGCATAATATTACTACTAATTTGCCGCATCGACGACGGGCGTGGCCATCAATACCGTTCATTTATCAAATAAAGTTTCTCTTGTCAAAAAAATATATTATAAAGATTATGTAAAAAATTTAAAACTCCAATGATACAAACACCTTGGCAAAAAATTTAGCCATCCCCAATACATTGGCTATATTTGCTGGACATCTACAAACCTGTAGTGAAATTACACTTCATCTATTGCCATATTATAATAATTTATTTTATTTATAATAATTTGAAATAATAAAAACATACTATTTTTAAAATTTAGCCAACTATTAGCCAACTTCATTGAAGAATATCACCTTATAGGTTCAACAAATTTTACATAATCAGTATTATATCTTAGTTTAGCCAACTAATTTAGCCAACATCGTTGGAAATGCTCTAACTTTTCAAAATAAAAAATTTATACCACTCAATCTAAAAAGATGAGATATTTGACATCACTTTCGGATTGACTCGGGATCTTCTAGTGATAAAGCCCGAAAAATAAAGGTTGTTGGGCTTAAGTTAAGGTTTAAAATTATTAAGTTAATTGTTTAATCTCAAAATTAGTCTCTAAAAGGAAATTGTATCCCTTTTGAATCTTTATACATTAAAATTATTTTAAATTACATTACAATAATATACTTTAAAATATATTAGATCTTACGTCTCAGAGGATTCGTATAGTATCATAAAGTTTATTATTCTTGTAACACGGGGACTGGTTGTCCAAGAAAGAGAGGGAACAATCCGAGCATGCAACATCAGATAGGTAAATATAGGTAAGAACACTCATATTCATGAGGAAAAAGTGCTCACGTCTCTCATCGTACAACTGGTATATTTCATTTCTTAAAAGAGGCGGTTTCTCGACAACGGTGTGAAACCCTAATGGTTTTGATGATAACACATAGCAGCAAGCTGGGTTTATTGTGTGTACTAACATTGTTTTACAGGAGATAAAGACTTTGTATTTTGTAACAAAACAGGTTTTAGCAGCTAGCTGGCAAAGTAAATTTTCTACGCAGGCAGCAAGTTGGCAACACTCCCATCAGATAGAGTTTCAGTCCTAGTTTATAGAAAATATTCTAGGAACTGAATTGTAAGGACTCTATCACTTATATAAGTCGTATATATATATATATATATATATATATATATATATGAGCTCAAAATTTTCAAAACTCTTTTCATATATATATATATATATATATATATATATATATATATATATATATATTTCCTATTAAATAGGAGTTTGTTGTTTTAACGTTTTATTCTTTAAACAAACTCTATTTTCTAGGGTTTACATTAGTTGAATGTGTCTTCTTCTTCAACGTTATTATTCTTAAACGTTCACCTAATTTTCTAAACATTATTTTTATGAACGTTTGGCTTGAATTAATCAAGGAACAAAAACATATGAGACTTGGTAGTCAAGACCGTTAGTTGTTGTTAGATTAATTCAAAATCTTTGGTTCATTATAAAAAGACTTGTGTGGTTTTCATTCTTGGTGGTTGGACGACTTTCAAAAGAAAACACAAGTACTTTCGAACTGATTTGATATATTCTTTCATATACTTTTGAGCTCTAATATATTTTACATTTTATATCTTTGATTAGAGTTCATAGTTTCAATTGTAATTGATTATACCTGTATTGTTCAACTTGTAAGTTGGTAGTTGCTGGTTTTGTGAGCTTGGGAAACAAGGGTTTAAGGAACTTGATATCTAGAGGAGTTTATACTTGGTTTAGTATAGTACTTAAAGAGCTGCGTTCAAGGAACAAGGTGTTTCAACAAGCTGCAAATAGTAACTGGGAGATCAGGGAGATATATTATTGTATTATGTAGTTGTAATTCATTTTGATCAATAATATATTCCTTTGCCGTGTTGTTAGAGGACCAGGACGTAGACCTATAGGAGATAGGGGTCGAACCTGGATAAAATTGATGTGTGTTCTTTACTTTCTGCACATTTTCTATACTGCACTGCACAACGCAGCTAGCTTCCACTTTATATTATCTTTGAATCCAGTAAGCTGCCAGACAACAAAACAGACTGATTTTTGCTTTTTCAGTCACATAACTTGGTAATAATTAAAATCGGTCATTGTTAGTCATAACACCTATTCACCCCTCCCCTCTAGGTGTTGATTCTCATTTGGTATCAGAGCTTTGGTATACTAATCTTTCTGTAACAGGAAAAGTATCGATCAAATGGCTGACAATTATCCCGAAGGAAAGTCTGACTACCGAGCTCCTCTCGTCACTGGAACGGACAATTACAACTGGTGGAAAGGGCGTATGGAAAAATATTTATCCAGAGATCCACTTGTTCTAAGGGTTGTCCAAAAGGGTCTATATGTATTCCTTGACAAAGATGGCAAAGATAAGGATGTTGATGATCTTACTCCCGATGAATTGATCAAATTTGGCTATAATGGAAAGGCAAGGAATTCTCTCATGAATGGGCTCAATCAAGATGAGCATGACAAAGTATCATCTCTTAAATCCACAAAGGAGATGTGGGATGCATTGGAAACCTATCATGAAGGCTCAGAATCCTTGAAGAAAGTCAAACTCAGTAAGTTGATGAATGAGTTTGGGAACTTTAAACTCAAAGAAGGTGAATCTATCGAAGAAAGTCAAGCTAGATTTCAAGTGAACATCAATGCACTTAAGAGACTTGGAAAAAAGATCCCTCAAGATGAAATCAATATGAAAGTTCTAAGTGTGGTGCCATTTATTTTGAACCCAAAGTTACTTCCTTGGAGTCTTCATCAACTCTTGATACTATGGATCATCTAGTTGTCTTTGCTGAGCTAGAACAATTTGAAACCAAAATACTTGAAAGCAAGGTGGAATCTGTTAGAGCTCCAGTTGAAAAGATGAAGAATCTGGCCTTACACTCCAGTAGCAGCAAGCTGGTCTCAGATGCAGAATCAAAATCTGATGAAGAATTGGCTCTTATGTCCAGAAAAATCAAGAAGATGATTGAAAAGAGGAACAAGCTAAAGAAGGAAAAAGGAAAAGCTTTTGGAGCAAGAAGAGAGTCAAGAGATTCAAAGGATGATGCATGTTTTGAATGTGGCAAGAAGGGACACTTCAAAAGGGACTGCTACAAGCTGAAGAACAAGCCTAAGCAGCAAGCTGCCTCAAAGGACAGAAAGAAATCTAAAGCTCTTTTGACATGGAGATGATGAGGACTCAACTTCTGATGATGAATCAGGTGATGAGATGGTGAACCTAGCTCTTGTTGGTCTTGATGATGAAGACACAATGCGAGGAATCATGGAAGATGGCCTTGTAGAAAGTGATGCTTCAGATTTGGATGACAATAGTAGTGAGGTAAACTCTATAAATTCTGATTCTAGTAATCATTCATTAGAAGAACTAACCTTGCAGAGACATAGTACTATATCTATTGTGGAGTTCATGGAAGTAAAGAATGAGAACAACAAGCTTGAAAAGAAAATTGCATCTCTTCGAAAGATGATTTCTGAGCTAATGGTTGAAAAGACTCCATCAAACAATCATGAAGATCTTATTTCTGATATCAAGGGAAAGCTAACACAACTTGAGGGGTTCAACAAATTACTTATCAAAAGAAATGATACATTGATGAAGGAACTCAGCGAGCTGCGTGCAGAAATTGAAGCAAGAGATGTGTTAGATATAATTGCTGACGTTTGTTCATCAGTGTTTAAGCAACAGGTGATCATCAGAGTTTACATTGAAGCTAGTCAGAGTTTGTTAGAGTCTGACTTGGTGATAGTTGAATTAGCTGTTGGTGCTGAATTGAATATTCTAGAAGCAATATATTCTGAAGATGGAAAGAAGCATAATATATTGATACAGCTAAGGAAACTAAACAGAAGACTGAAGCAATCCTTAATTGATAATAATTGTATAGCTAATTTCTAGGAGTATCAATTAGATAAGGATTGTGTAACTGTGTACTATATAAACACAGATAGGTTATCCCTAGAAGGGATGCGATTATTGAAAACATTATTCCTGTAACCTAGTAGCTCTTTGTGATTCATTAACATCACTAAGACAGAATTATTTAATATAATTCAGTTTGTTGATTTATAAACTTGTGTTCTTGATTGTTATTCTAATACATACTTGATTATATATTGTGTATTCGGCCTAACAATTGGTATCAGAGCCAAGGCTGTTTAATATATACAGTTTTTCGATTCAAACACAGTAATAATCATGTCTGAAGAAAATCAAGCTCCTCCCAAGGTTGAATAGGTTAAACCTAATTCTGTGAGTCGGTATGAAATAATCAGGGTTCCAATTCTCAGGCCAGTGGAGTATCCAATTTGGAAGGTGAAGATGACAATGTTTCTGGAAGCTACAGATCCAGAATATCTTGACAGAATCAATGATGGTCCTCATATGCCGACTAAATTGTCTCCTGTTGTTGATGGTCAAGAACAAAAGACTGTTCCAAAGGAAAAGAAAGATATGACTCCTGAGGACATCTCATCAATTGCAAAAGATGCAAAGGTTAGACATCTTCTCTACAGTGCTTTAGATAATGTTATGTCTAACAGAGTAATTGGTTGCAAAACTGCAAAAGAAATCTGGGATGCTTTGGAAGTCAGGTGTCAAGGAACCACTGCTATAAAGAAAAACAGGAAAACAATACTCACACAGGAGTATGAGCACTTTGATTCAAGACCTAATGAAACCTTGACTGAGACTTATGACAGATTTTGCAAACTATTGAATGATCTGTCTCTGGTTGATAAAGAATATGAGCTTGAAGAGTCAAATCTCAAATTTCTCTTATCCCTACCTGAAAGATGGGATTTAAAGGCGACAACAATCAGAGATAATTATGATCTTGCAGATACAGATCTTGATGAGATCTATGGATTGTTAAAGACTCATGAACTTGAGATAGAACAAAGAAACAGGAGATCCAGCAAGAAGACAAAATATGTTGCTCTCAAAGTTGAGGAGAAGCCCATCAAGAAGGAATCATCAAGGAAGAAAGCCAAGGGAAAGGCTTTAGTCATTAAATCTGAAAGTGAGTCATCAAACTCTGATGATGACTCAAACTCTGATGAAGCTTCTGACTCTGAGGATGATGAAGAACAGATGATGCAAATGGCTGCATTGATGGTGAAGACCTTCAAGAAGATGGGATTCAAGAACTTCAAGAAAGCAAAGAGATTCTCAAGGAAAGATTCAAACTCTGAAAGGAAAAGTTTTAGAAAGTCTGATGGAAGGGAGACCAAGTCTGGCAAGAAGGATAAATCTGAAATCCAGTGCTACAAGTGTAAGGAGATGGGTCACTATGCCCCAGAGTGCAAGAAAGGAAAATCTGAGAAAGCACTCATCTCTAAAGGCAAAGACTGGGCAGATACTTCAGACTCTGATGATGGAGTAAACTATGCTCTTATGGCAACTGTCAAAGATGAGACTGAATCATCTGAAAATAAGGTACCCCTAACTACTTATGCTTATGATACTGATAATATATCTGAGTTAAGAGTATATCTGAAAAGCGTTCATGTTAGTTATAGGGATCAGACTTTAGAGAATGAGAGAATTAAATCTGAGAATCTTAGCCTTAAAGAAAGAAACAAGTTTCTTGAAGGAGAACTTGAAAATATGAAGCAGATTCAAAAAGAAAGAGATGATGCTGTTTATATTGAACAGGAGTTGACTAAGAGATATAAGCAGCTAGAATCTGATCTAGAAAAAGAAAGAAAAATAATCAAGACTTGGACAAACTCTGGAAGAGACACTCATCAAGTGTTTCAGACAGATTCTGTAGGTTTAGGCTATTGTGAAAATGATGAACTTAAGTTTAAAGACAAGGTTAAGGTTAAACCACAACTTAAACCTGTGAAATTTGTTCCAGAGTCCACTAAGTTAAAATCTGTTGTAGTAAGAGAAGCTGATATGGAATCAGATGAAACCTGTGAAAGACAGGAAAATATTATAACAGAAAATCTTATGGAAATAGAAGCCGTTAGAAAGCCAGTAAAAATTTGTGAAAAAACAGGTTAATGTTGGCTTGATGACAGGAAAAAAGTTCAATCATAAGCTCAAAGAAGTAAAGTCTGCCATGAAACCAAAAGAGTCCAAGAAGAATAGGAATGGAAAGATAGGCATAAATAAAAGAAATAATCATTTGCCTACTTCTGCTGCTCCAAGGAAAACATGTTATAATTGTGGTAGTACTAACCATCTTGCTAGATTTTGCAATAAGAACAAAGATATTAATTCTTTACCTTCTACATCAGGAGTAAAGAATGATTATGTAAGGGTTAAACCACAGACTTTATGCACACACTGTGGGAGCACTTGGCATTCTATTTATACTTGTAAGAGTTATCATGCTATTTATCACAACTACTATGAGCTAAAACCCAATCTGAAGTGGGTTAGAGCAAACTCTGCAAGTGTAAAGTCTGACAATGTTAGTTTAAACTCTGTTGATAGTGATTCCGCTGTAAAAGCTAACAATGTTAAGAAAGGCAAAGGATCCAAGCAAGTCTGGATCCTTAAAACTAACTCTTTGTAATTGGTTGTGATTGCAGGGCATAAAAGAGAGCACCCTTATCTTGGACAGTGGATGCTCAGGACACATGACTGGAAATAAAGCCCTGCTATCAGATTTTGAGGAGAAGGCTGGCCCAAAGGTTTCCTATGGAGATGGCAACATAGGACGTACTATGGGATATGGCAATATCAATCTTGGAAGTGTCATCATCACAAATGTAGCTCTAGTCTCAGGACTCAAGCATAATCTGCTATCTGTGAGTCAAATCTGTGACAGAGGAAACCATGTAGATTTTCATACTGAACACTGTGAAGTTATCAGTAAATCTACTGGAAAAGTTGTTCTAGTTGGACACAGGCGCAACAACATTTATGAAGCAAGTTTGGTAACAAACTCTGATGGAAAAACAGTGTGTCTGACTGCAAGAATGTCAAATGAAGAGAGTTGGAATTGGCATAAGAAGCTCTCTCATCTCAATTTGAACAACATCAATGAGCTAATGAGAAAGGATCTTGTAAGGGGACTTCCAAAATCAATACTCAGTCTAGATGGCCTATGTGATTCTTGTCAAAAGGCCAAACAAAGGAAGTCATCTTTCAAGAGCAAATCTGAATCTTCAGTAGTGGAACCTTATCATCTTCTACATGTTGATCTCTTTGGACCAGTGAATGTGATGTCTATGGGCAGAAAGAAATATGCTGTAGTAATTGTTGATGAATATACTAGATATACATGGGTGTATTTTTTATCAAAGAAGGAAGGAACTGCTCAAACTCTGATGGATCATGTAAATCTACTGGACAAAGGATCACAGCACAAAGTCAAAATTATAAGGAGTGATAATGGAACTGAATTCAGAAACTCAATCATGGAAGCTTTCTGCAAGGAAAGAGGAGTGAAACAAGAATTTTCTGCACCTGGAACTCCACAGCAAAATGGTGTAGTTGAAAGAAAGAACAGAACTCTAATTGAAGCTGCCAGAACAATGCTTGATGAAGCAAAGTTACCAACCTATTTCTGGGCAGAAGCTGTTCAAACTGCTTGTTTTACTCAAAATGCTACACTGATCAACAAGCATGGGAAAACACCATATGAGATGGTGAAAAATAAGAAGCCAAATTTGAAATATTTTCATATATTTGGATGCAAATGCTTTGTGTTGAAGACTCATCCTGAACAGTTGACCAAGTTCGAGTTAAAAGCTGATGAAGGAATCTTTGTTGGTTATCCATTGTCAACAAAAGCATTCAGAGTCTACAATCTGAGAACTAAAGTGATCATGGAATCCATACATGTGTCATTTGATGACAAGAAAATAACTGGACATGAAAATGAAAATGAATATGATCAACTACGTTTTGAAAATGAAGATTTATTCTCTGATGATGTAAACTCTGATGAAGCTGGTCTGACAAACTCTGACGAAGCATACTCTGAACCTCTACTGGTAAATACTGGAGAAACTGGAAATTCTCAAATTGAACAAAATAGAGAACCAGTTGAGGGGGAGCGTGAAGAAGCTCAACAAGACACAGCAAGTGAGTCAGTTGAGGAAACTGATTCAAACTCTGACAGTTCAAACTCTGAGCCATCCAATTCAGGGGGAGCTTCAGATGCTGCAGAAAGTCAACATATGAATCAGGAGAGCATGGATCAAGGGGGAGGATTCAATAATGATGCAAGAAACCACTTACCAACAGCAAGAAAGTGGACACAGGCACATACACCTGATCTTATAATTGGAGATCCTGATGCTAGTGTAAGAACTAGAAGTGCTACTACAAATGAATGCCTGTATCATGCTTTCTTGTCTCAAACAGAACCAAAGAAAGTGGAAGAAGCTCTTCAAGATGCTAACTGGATAACAGCAATGCAAGAAGAGTTAAATGAATTTGAAAGAAATGAAGTCTGGACACTTGTACCTAGACCAAAGAATAGATCAATTGTAGGTACAAAGTGGGTTTTCAGAAACAAGACTGACAGTGAAGGTGTGATTACAAGAAACAAGGCTAGACTTGTGGCTAAAGGTTATTCACAACAGGAAGGAATTGACTATGATGAAACCTTTGCTCCAGTTGCAATATTGGAGGCCATAAGAATGTTTCTGGCCTATGCTGCACACAAGAAGTTTAAAGTCTTTCAGATGGATGTGAAAAGTGCTTTTCTCAATGGGAAGCTTGAAGAAGAAGTGTTTGTTGAACAACCACCAGGATTTGTAGATTCCAAGCATCCAGATTATGTCTACAGGCTTGACAAGGCATTATATGGACTAAAGCAAGCACCAAGAGCATGGTATGAAACTCTTGCTCAATTTCTTTTAGAAAGTGGGTTCACAAGAGGTACAATTGATAAAACTTTGTTTTATTTTAATTCTGGTGATAATTTGCTTTTAGTTCAAATTTATGTAGATGATATTATTTTTGGATCTACTAATGACAAACTTTGTAAGAAGTTTGCAAAGCTTATGCAGTCCAGGTACCAAATGAGCATGATGGGAGAGCTTAGTTATTTTCTAGGCTTACAGGTCAAGCAAACAGATGATGGGATTTTTATCAATCAAGCAAAGTATACCAGAAATCTTCTAAAGAAATTTGGTATGCTTGATAGTTCATCTGCTCCAACTCCCATGGCTACTGCAACAAAGCTAGACAAAGACACAGGTGCTACAGTGGATATGACAACCTACATAGGCATGATTGGGTCTTTACTGTATCTCACTGCAAGTAGACCTGATATCATGTATGCAACATGTCTTTGTGCAAGATTTCAAGCAGATCCCAGAGAGCCTCATCTAACAGCTGTAAAAAGGATTTTCAAATATCTCAAAGGAACCATAACCTTGGGTTTGTGGTATCCTAGAGAATCAGAGTTTAAGCTAATTGGTTACTCTGATGCAGATTTTGCAGGCTGTAAGATAGACAGAAAAAGTACAAGTGGAAGCTGTCAATTCTTAGGTGACAGATTGGTTTCTTGGTATAGCAAGAAACAGAAGTCAATTTCCACATCCACTGCAGAAGCAGAGTATATAGCTGCTCGTAGCTGTTGTGCACAGATTCTGTGGATGAAGAATCAGTTGCTGGATTATGGTTTGAGGTACTCTAAAATACCTATTTTATGTGATAACCAAAGTGCTATTGCTATGACAGGTAATCCAGTACAGCACTCCATGACCAAGCACATCAGCAGAAGGTATCATTTTATCAGGGAACATGTGGAAGAAGGGAACATTGAGCTTCATTTTGTGTCTACAGAACAACAACTTGCAGATATCTTCACCAAACCTTTGATTGAAGCTACCTTTACAAGATTGGTAAATGAACTTGGAATAATCTCTGGTTTTGACTAGAGATACGAGTTAGACTCAAAAACTATACATGTTTGATTTTTATGCTCATGATTCCTTGCATGTATTAACTGTTATGAGTACCAGTGTCATAAACTCTGAAAGTAAACTCTGATGCTAAACTCTGTTAGTCATAAAGTGTTGGTCATACTCTGATAGTTACAGTCTAATGCTATACTCTGATTGTAATTTTGTCTGAAACATATGGACCAATGAAGAAATTTGTATGAAGCATAATTCTCAGTAAGTAATTATGAATCCTTAAGAGTTGTATATATTCTGATCTCAAATATGTGCAGTAAGTTAACACAACATGATACTGTCTCTGTATTTATAGCATCTCTTAGTTTATTAATCCTATACACTGAGTCTGTATTAGCTGTTTGCACTTTCTCTCATAAATTAATTGTATTAACTGATGAAAAGTCTAAACTCTGCTAATTAATAGCAAATATTTCACCCTCATATTAAAAGATGCCAAAAAGAGCACAAATTCCTTTGAGATCATGTTGAGCCTAGGAAGATCCAGGAACTTATTGTATGAAATAAGGGCTAAAATCTTTGATTTTTGGTGACTAGTGCCAACCACTGATTACTGGAAATATATATATATATATATATATATATATATATATATATATATATATATATATATATATATATAAAGGGGGTGAAAAATAAAAGATATATCCAAATGAAAGGATATCAGAATACAGAGTTTAGATATAAAAATCAGATTTTATGTTAGATGAGAGTTTGAGCAATCAGTTTTTACTGTTTTAGTTTGTGGATTTTATGCACTTTGAGATGATCTAACTATTGATTTCGGTAAACTCTGCTATTGCACACACAATTATTCACACCTGTACAGTTTGAGAAAAGAGTTTATTGACAAAGAAGGACAAATGGTAAACACTGATGTATTGTGTGAAATACGCCGAGGTAACTTTGTTTTAATCTCTGATGGTTAAAATGATTTCTTTGTTTCAGACATTTTATAATTTTGAGATTAGACATTTGTTTAGAAATTCGAAAGAGTATGATTACAAACGGTTCATATTTGTATTAAACAGAGGAGCGAGAGGTTGAGTGTTTTGAAAAATGTGAAAAGCGGTAATTTTGGCTATTTTTACTGCGCGTGTGTATTGGAAGTTGTTACATACAGCTGTTATCGTATGCATGTTTGACATCTGTCCCACTCACACACTTTTCAAAGACGCCTGCTGTGTGTAGTAATGATTAAAACGATTGGGTTTTAATTTTAACAGTTATTATTTAAACTTACTACACATAAACGGTTCATTCTTTTACACAATTCATCTTTTCATAAGTTTTTACTCACAAACACTGTCTCAAACACTTTCACTGCATACATTCTACACTTTTCTCTGTCTTATTCCTTGCTTACTTCTAAACTTTTCTAATGGCTACTACAATGTTTACTGCTTCTGGGTTAGAATTTGTCCCTAATAACTATTCAGCTCCATTGGCAAATGAGAACGCACCGGAGGCGTTTCATTTGATTCAGAATTTCTTGTCAAACTCTGATATTGGCACTGCTCTCATCGCACCATTGACGCTGTCTGCATCTCAAATCAGAAATTTTTGGCAGACAGGAACTTATGACGATGGAGGAGAGACTGGGTCTCCGTCCATAATCTTTGAATTTCAAGAAGAAGAATTTACAGTTACTCCAACAACTGTTCGTGATGCTTTGGGCCTTGAGGATTTCAATGCTTTCACAATCTCTGTTGGCGACTCTGAGTTGGTTAGAATGATGAGAGAAATTGGCTACTCTGGACCATTGACAAAGATTGGTCAACTGAAAAGGCCGTTTTTGCGCAAGGAATGGAGTTTCTTTTTCGATTGCATCACCAGAGCTTTTGGAAAGAAGTGCACAAACTGGGATGCGATTCCCACTGATAGTCTGCAAATCGGGTATTCTCTTCTTTATGGAAGTAATTTTGATGTTGCTAGGCTAGTTCTAAATAATATAGGTGAGAAAATGACTGAAAACAGAGGTGTAGTTTATTTTGCAAGATTTTGTCAATTGATATTCTCTGAATGTGTTTCTGAAGTAGAGATAGCTGAGAATGATGTGATTTCATGTTTTAAATTACATAAACGCATATTCTCTGATCTAACTAATAAGGATAACAAGAAAGGGGATGTTGGTGTCTTGTTGCTACCTGAGTTTGTGCGACAATTTCAAGTAAATTCACAACAACAACAACTTGCAAATGCTGAAGCTGGACCTTCTGTGTCTCAATCACAGAGGTCAAAGAAGTCTAAGTTGAGAGCTGTTAAGTCTGCAAGAGTAAAGCCATCAGCAAATGAAGCTGGGGTATCAATCACTGATGGTATGCCTCAGAAGACAAGGTTAAAGAAAAGAAGAGCCAACAGGGCAAAGTCTGATGATGCTGATGAGAAGAGTGAAACTGATGATGAAACTCTTCATCAAAGGAAAAGAAGACTGGTGGCTGCACATCTCTTTGGTGCATCCAATGTAAATGCTGAAGCAGCATCTATGCCTGAAATGGTAAGTGCTGATGTAGAAGCTCCTACATCAAAGGCTGATGATGTAGTTGAGGAAGCTGCTGATCATTCTGACAGCAGAGTTTTTGAGAAAATGGATTTCTTTGTTGATGAAGATATTCTAGATGCACATCCTACTATCAGTATTTGTGATACTGAGGATGTAGCAGCTGATCAAGCCACCTTGGTCATTGAAGACTCTGTTGCTTCTCACACAAAGAATCTTTCAGTTCACAATTTACATTCTGACAAAGGTGAGGAGGTTGATCAGAGGATAGCAGTTGCTACAGAGCCAATTCTTGATGAAGCTGTAGCAGAGAATGTACAAGAGGCTACTGATAAGCTAAACTCTGAGGATATTATTTTTCTTGAAGCTTTGCAACAGTCTGTTGTTGAGATTGTTCGAAAAGAAGCAGAGTTTGATGATCCAGAAAGAATGGCCGAGAATGTTCCTGCAGAGAATACAGCAGAGGATGACAATGTTGAAGATAGTTCTGCTCATTCACATCCTGATATACCAGAGTTATCTGATATTCGATTAAACTCTGATGAGGAAAGAGAGGTCAATCGAGCTACTGCTGAGCATTTTCAGGATATGTACTACAATAGATGGGCTGCTGCAGATTGTATCTTTTCTGCACAGAGGGCTGCGGATTTTCTTAATGATTCTGTGAAGCAAATTTCAAACTCTGATGTTCTTACAAGTCTAAAGGCCACTGTGGTTCAAGTCAAAGCCTTAAACAATAGGTTTGATGAAACACAAACAGTGGTTACAAATATTAGGAATGAAGTTGGTCTAAGGGATCTTACCTTAAAGACTGATAGGTCTTATTATTCTGCCATGTTCAAGCAGCAAGCCAAGGATTCTGATGAACTTAAGAAGAGGCTTGGGAAAGTTGAGGAGAATCAGATTGCAATGTCTACACAATTGAATTCTATTTCTACTGCTATAGAATTGCTGACATCAGTACTACTTTCTGATGATGTCAAAAAGGGGGAGAGTGTACCTAATGACAAATGCAAAGACACTCAAACTCTGAGACGGAGGGATGATTCTGCTGATGGTGGAAGCAAGGAAACTGAGAGGAAGCAAATTTCTGCTCAAGGGCAAAGAAGATCAAGATTAAATTCTGATAGGTTGACAAATTCTGGTAAAGGAATCTCAAACTCTGCCAGTGGTTCAAGACTTAAGAGTTTAATTATTTCAGCCAATCCCAATCCATCTACTGATGAAGAAATTGCTACAAAAATGTTTCTAGAAGAACATGGTAATGAAGCTACAGTTGAAGACATGGAAGCTGAAATGCTGAGTCTTGCTGAAGAGCATGAGAAGAAATTGAAGGATGGTACTTACAAAAAGAAAGCTGTCAAGGCTCCTAGAAAGAAAGAAACTGGAATTTCTATCAAGGAAAATACTCAACAGAGTATACAATACACCAGGAGGCCTGTAATAGCAAACGCTGATAAGGGCAAGGGTAAACTGATAGAAGAAGGACAGTTACCAAGGAAGAATTATTCAACCTCTGACATTGCTCAAGTTGAATCAAAATTTATTAAATCAACCTCTGACGCTGCTCAAGTTGATGTTTCTACTAAAGTTGTAACAACCTCTGACAATGCTCATGTTGTGCAAACTCAACTAGCACCTCAACTCCAAGATACTTTTAGAAGACCTATACTTCCTGAAACTCTGAAGCCAGAAACTGTTAACTTCTCAGAAACCAGAACTGTATTGGGTAAAGAATCTTATGATAAATCTGGATTAGGTTCACACAGAGAGAAGAGAATAAACAACAGGCCTGGAGATCAATCATCACTGGCAGTATCTGGTATTTTTACTCAATAGAGTCTTGATATGCTAGAATCTGTTCAGATGATATTTCATAAAGTGTTAAAGAAAGAGTTTTTGTTGTATTTTATGGCTGATGGAAGAGTTTACAAGGTTGCAGAGTCTGACATCAATCTCAAATCTTATGAAGAATTGGAGTATGTTCTGTATTTGTTAAAAGTCAAAAATAGAAGTACTCATGATGCTGCTTTAGTTATCAGAGAAAGGATGCTGAAATCAAAGACAATGCTTGGAGGAGGAGTCTCGAGTGCATATATTCCTAAGTACAGAGACGCTTATGGAAAGATTGTAGAAATGAAAAGAAACAGTGCAAGACTAAGGACTGATCTGGGAGTTAAAGTCTTAGAATTCAATCTAGAATCTGATAAATCATATTTTATTAGGCTAGGGAATGAGATGAGGAAAAATTCCATCTATTCTTTGAGAGCTGCAATTTATCAGACTGGAGAATCTGATCCAGAGTTAAGAGAGTTGAAGAAAGTTATGGTTGAAGAGCTGGAAAGGGCTGAAAGAAGAGATTATCTCAGAACTGTTCCTGATATTCAAGAAATCAAATAAAGTCTGACTGTAAGTTTTTTTTAAAAAAAGTTTTCTATTCTAAGTTAAAGTTAAACTCTGATATATTAAACACTGCATTTGTTATATGTTTTGACATCATCAATTATCTGTTTAACTTGTACATTTTTATTATGCACAAGTTGGGGGAGATTGTTAGATATAATTGCTGACGTTTGTTCATCAGTGTTTAAGCAACAGGTGATCATCAGAGTTTACATTGAAGCCAGTCAGAGTTTGTTAGAGTTTGACTTGGTGATAGTTGAATTAGCTGTCGGTGCTGAATTGAATATTCTAGAAGCAATATATTCTGAAGATGGAAAGAAGCAGAATATATTGATACAGCTAAGGAAACTAAACAGAAGACTGAAGCAATCCTTAATTGATAATAATTGTATAGCTAATTTATAGGAGTATCAATTAGATAAGGATTGTGTAACTGTGTACTATATAAACACAGATAGGTTATCCCTAGAAGGGATGCGATTATTGAAAACATTATTCTTGTAACCTAGTAGCTCTTTGTGATTCATTAACATCACTAAGAGAGAATTATTTAATATAATTCAGTTTGTTGATTTATAAACTTGTGTTCTTGATTGTTATTCTAATACATACTTGATTATATATTGTGTATTCGGCCTAACAAGATGTGTGTCTTGAAACATTTAAAATCAGAGAATCCATCTCAATTGAAGCTACTCAACAAGATGAGAAGATAAAGGAATTGGAAGCTGAAGTTGCAAAGCTTCACTACTAGAAAAACTGCAATACACATCCGTTTTTGGCCGATGTCTTTCACTTTTTCAACCGATGTCTTTGTCGGTGATGTTAAAAGTCCCCCTTTTAGACATCAGTTTTTAACCGATGTTGAAACATTCTTTTTACATCGGTTTCCTTATATAATTCTGTTGTCTGAACATATATTTGACATCGGTTCTCTTGTGAAATAAATTAAGTGTGTGAAAAGAATTGTATGATAAAATTAATGAGAACACATAAGTCATATTGATATCGGTAATTGTCCCCACTAGACATATAAATGATATGCTAATATAATTGATTTTTATTATATACTCACCTTCAACTACATGGATGTTTTCCCCATTTTTTGGGTTCCAGATCCTTGAACTTGTCCATTAGTACTGAGGCTAAACTTGAAACAGAATCCTTGTGACCTGCACACGATATCATATGAGCTGAAACATAATTTAATTAAAAAATAAAGAATCAACCTTAGCATGCGTTGAGATAGAAAAATTTAGTTCAAGGTGATACATCGGTGAGCAAAAAAAAATTACTATGTCTTAGGGGTTTCACTGCATACCTTATAACTCAACAACCCAAACTCCTTTGCCCAATCCTAGAAATAAATCCTTTATCATCTCCACCTCATGTTGCCACTAGTGTAGTATATGTTAGACTGCAAGCAACTATGTATAATTCACCTACCAGCAAGACAATCTTCTTTTAGTCACTTAGCAACTTTAGTAAATTACTGGGGATATCAACCTTTAAAATGTAAACTTAAATGAGGAACTGATAGTCGGAAAGCAGAATTCATACATGAACAAAACAAATAAACAATTTAACATCAAATAAACAAATATGCAGACATAATAATTTGCCAAAAAATAAACAAATATGTATAACTCTTTCCATCATATGCAGACTCTAAAAGAGCTTAAAGAACATATATAGACAAAGCACCAAAAAAACAAATAAACAATCAAAAACAAAATAAACAATTTAACATCAATTAACAACTACAAACATTCAAAAAAAATCACCAATTCCAACATTCACTAAAAACAAATAAATGTTCAATAAAATAAACACTTGCTAATTCGAGCTTTGGAGCACTACCCAAACAAAATTATTTTTCCTGCATAAAAAAACAAATTAAAAATTCTCTTTCCCCAAATTAAAAATAAGAAAAATAAAATAAAATTAGGGATTCGAGTTTAAAAACCCCCAATTCAAAACTAAATCGAACTAATTTCAGTTTACATACAAATGCAAGGTTACCCATTTACCAATTCGGCCTTTGTAGCTTCAAGCAAATCAAATTGAGATATGAACAAATGTTTACAACTTTGTAGTTTCGATTGATTTTGAATAAACCCAGTCGAAAGAGAGATAGAGATTAGAGGTTCGAGATTCATGTATCTTGGAGATTCTAGTCAATTGAGAGAGGGGGAGAGGGAGAGAGAGAGAGAGAGAGAGAGAGAGAGAGAGAGAGAGAGAGAGAGAGAGAGAGAGAGAGAGAGAGAGAGAGAGAGAGAGAGAGAAAAGAGAAGAGAGAGAGGGGTGGGATTTAGGGTTCTAGAGAAAGGGGGTGAGTGAGAGTCTAGAGAGTGAGAGATTTTGTTTCAGTTATTTTGATTTTAGATTGCTTTTTATGTTTTTAATTTTATCTGAAGGGAGTGTTTGTTAACTACGGGGGAACCAAAATTTGGCTGAGGGGGGGAATTTTGGTGTAAAGGGGGGAAAATAAATTAACAGGGGGAAAAATTGGGGGGAGTGGAGGTTAAAATTTTTTAAGGCTTATGTAAGACATCGATTGTCCTAGCATACGATGTCCTAGAAACACAAAGACATCATTTTAAAAAAGATTGATGTTTAAGTCATTTTACATCGGTGGCATTTATGACCGATGTTAAAGCGGTGATGTCTTTTACACTTTTTCTAGTAGTGCTTGAGAAAGGCATGGGAAAATTTGTTCAAGGAGAGGAAGTATTAAAAACAATCATGAAACAAACAAAGGTTCCTATGGATAAAGAAGGACTTGGAATGGCTTCTACATCAAAAAACAAGGCTTTTCAATATGAAGGAAAACAGGGTACTCCATATAATTATGCTATGCCTTGGAAAATTCCCTACAAATGTGGAAAGAAAGGTCATTTGTCACATCACTGCCCAAGTCAGAATGCTAAGCCAACAAGCTGGAACAGAAAGACAACTTATAGGCAGCAAGCTGACAGACCAAGGAGAACAGGAAATCGAGTATCCAAAGTGGTCCAAATATGGATCAAGAAATCTGAATTGAATGTTCTTTATGTTTTATCAACTAACCATGCTGGACCCAACCAAATTTGGGTACCAAAACGTTGAGTTGTTTGTTCTTTGTTTTTGTAGGTATGTCTTTTGGTCAAAGTCAATGCAAATCAATGGATATTAGATAGTGGATGTACAAAACATATGTGTGGTGACAAATCTCAGTTCCTTAGCCTCAAGATGAAAAAGGGTGGTAGTGTTACAATTGGTTATAGCAAAACACTCTGCATACTTGGCAAAGGAACAATTGGTAATAGTAACATTTCTATTGATAAAGTACAATATGTTCAAGGTCTTAAGTATATTTTGCTTAGTATAAGTCAGTTATATGATGATGGACATACTGTGTTTTTTGATAAAGAGAAATGTACTATTAACGTTGGCACTAACAAAGTCCCCCTAGTTGCTAGAAGGGAAGGAAATATATATATGTTGGACTTTGAGATGCAGGAAGTAGGCTGCTGTTTAGCTACTGTTGATACAAATCCAGATCTTTGGCATAGAAGGCTAGGACATGCTCATATGGACTTACTCAACAAGCTGTCTTCAAAGAAGCTAGTTCGAGGACTGCCCAAATTGAAGTATGTCAAGACGGAATCCTGTTCGGCTTGTCAATTAGGCAAACAAATCAGGACTCCACATAAGTCAAAGAAAATGGTATCAACTTCTAAGCCTTTATAGCTTCTCCATTTGGATTTATTTGGTCCGGAAGCATATAAAAGCATTGGATGTAAACAATATGCATTTGTTATCGTCGATGATTATTCTAGATTTACATGGGTATTGTTTCTTCGTACTAAAGATTGTGCTTTTAGTGAATTTGAGAAGCTAATCACTTTACTTGAGAACAAGTTGAATACAAGACTTGTAGGTATAAGAAGTGATAGAGGAGGTGAATTTATCTCAAAAGACTTCATTGATTATTGTGAAGAAAGAGGTATTTCACATGAATTCTCTGCTCCAAGGACACCAAAGCAAAACGGAGTTGTGGAGAGAAAGAACAGATCTTTTCAAGAAACTGCGAGGACTTTGCTACAAGAAAGCAAGCTGCCAAGGAGTTTCTGGGCAGAAGCAGTCAACACATCAAGCTACGTTCTGAACAGGGTGCTTACCAGGCCTATTCTCAACAAAACTCCATATGAATTGCTGAGGAATAAGAAGCCAAATATTTGATATTTCAAAGTCTTTGGCTCCAGGTGCTTTGTACTCAAAACTATTGATCGAGATGGTAAATTCGATGCTAAATCCTATGAAGCAATATTTTTGGGTTATTCTTTAACAAGTCGTGCTTATAGAGTGTATAATTTATCTAAACATATTGTTGAAGAGTCTATAGATGTTTCATTTCAAGAGTCTAATGTTGATCTATCAAGAGATGAGGAAGATATTGCAGGTGCAGGTGATGGCAGCCAGCTGTCAGTGACAAATACTGTGTCGCAGCAAGCTGCCAAAAAGCCTGAGTCAACTACAGAAGCTATAAAGCCAGCTGGAACCTCTTCTCCAGTAGATGAAACTATTGCTCAGTTGTCAAAGCTCACCTTGGAAGGTCCAAGAGGTCAGAGATCACAAGAAAAAATGCCTATCTATGAAGGTGGTGAAGCATCTTCTCCATCCAAGAGAATTCGAGTACATGAGGAAGTCATAGCTCAACATTCATTGCCAAAGTCAACAAGAACGGTAAAGAACCATCCTCCAGAGTTGATCATTGGTGATAAATCAGAAGGAATCAAGACAAGGAAAGGTCAAGCCAGCTTTTGTGCATTTGCAGCCTTTCTAGCTCAAGAGGAACCGAAGAATGTCAAAGAAGCACTTCAAGATGAGAATTGGATCATGGCAATGCAAGAAGAACTCAATCAATTTGAAAGATGTGATGTTTGGGAACTTGTGGAGCCACCTAAAGATGCTTCAATCATTGGTACTAAATGGGTCTTCAAGAACAAAGTTGATGAATTTGGTACGGTTACTCGAAATAAAGCAAGACTTGTTGCACAAGGATATAATCAACAAGAAGGAATAGATTTTGAAGAAACTTATGCCCCGGTTGCAAGGCTCGAATCAATAAGGATGCTACTTTCATTTGCATGCTTCAAGAAGACCAAGCTACACCAAATGGACGTGAAAAGCGCATTTCTTAATGGCTTCTTAAAGGAAGAAGTCTATGTCAAGCAACCCCCTGGTTTTGAGAATGAGCAATTTCCAAATCATGTTTTCAAGTTGAAGAAGGCATTATATGGATTGTGGCAAGCTTCTAGATCATGGTACGAAAGGTTAAGTAAGTTTTTGATCAAAAATGGATTCATTCGAGGTAAAATCGATCCCACATTATTTACTAAACATAATGGTACTGATATTTTAGTTGTACAAATATATGTGGATGATATTATTTTTGGATCTACCAATGATGATATGTGCAATTGGTTTTCTAAATGTATGCATAGTGAGTTTGACATGAGCATGATGGGAGAGCTTAATTAATTTTTGAGTCTTCAAATTAAGCAAACTCTAGAGGGTATTTATGTGCATCAATCCAAGTATATCAAGAATCTACTAAAAAGATTTGGATTTGAAAATATCAAGCCGAAATCAACACCAATGACTCCTGTCAGCAAGCTGACAACAGATGAACAATGTATAAATGTTGATGTTCGTAAGTATAGAGGTATGATTGGAAGTTTATTATATCTTACAACCTCTAGACCTGATATAATGTATAGTGTTTTGTGTGTGCGTGATTTCAATCTAAACCAAAAGAGTCTCACTTGAGTGCGGTTAAACGAATATTCAAATATTTGACTGGCACAATTACTCTTGGTTTATTTTATCAAATCACAAATGCTTTTGATCTTGTTGGGTTTAGTGATGCATATTATGCAGGTTGTCAAACTGATCACAAGAGTACAAGTGGTGTTTGTGCATTTTTAGGACAGAGTTTGGTGTCTTGGCAAAGCAAGAAGCAAGCTTATGTTGCATTATCCACTGCAGAAGGTGAGTATTTAGCTGCAGGAAGCTGCTGTGCTCAAATTCTTTGGATGATTCA
This sequence comes from Heracleum sosnowskyi, assembly GCA_030848705.1. Classification (NCBI taxonomy): domain Eukaryota; kingdom Viridiplantae; phylum Streptophyta; class Magnoliopsida; order Apiales; family Apiaceae; genus Heracleum; species Heracleum sosnowskyi. The sequence continues at coordinate 28,209,267 of CM061243.1, forward strand.
AACACTCAGGGACTATGGCATCAAATGCGACAAGATTCTGATTTATTGTGACAATACAAACACAATTAACATTTCAAAGAATCTAGTGAATCACTCAAGAACGAAGCATATTGATGTTCAACATCACTTCTTGAGAGATAATGTTGCAAATGGAAAAATTGAGTTACTATTTGTTTCTACAGAATACCAGCTAGCTGACATCTTCACTAAGCCATTGGCCGAAGAAAGATTTTCTGTTCTTCGTAGGGAAATTGGCATGTGCAATGTCTAGACAGCAAGCTGCCTACAGTTGTCTGGTAATATTAGCTCACTTAGCATGATAATCCATGCTTATTTGAATTTTCTATTATTGATAACATGTGAATAACCTTTTTGATGAATAAGGGGGAGAAAATTCAGGATCATAGCATGTGTGATTTAGGGGGAGTTTTTAGTTACCTCTTTGGGTCACATGATTTTAATGTGAATTTATGCTAATGCTAAATTTTAATATGATGCCATGAAAATATGCTTACCTGCTTGGATAGAATGCTAATCGTTTTGCAGGGGAAGCATAATTTTAGGGGGAGTATTTTGCTCCTGAATATTGGTGTGTAATCATCAAAAATGGGGAGATTGAAACCCTAATGGTTTTGATGATAACACATAGCAGCAAGCTGGGTTTATTGTGTGTACTAACATTGTTTTGCAGGAGATAAAGACTTTGTATTTTCTAACAAAACAGGTTTTAGCAGCTAGCTGGCAGAGTAAATTTTCTACGCAGGCAGCAAGCTGGCAACACTCCCAACAAATATTCTAGGAACTGAATTGTAAAGACTGTATCACTTATATAAGTCGTATATATATATATATATATATAGTTCCTATTAAATATGAGTTTGTTGTTTTAACGTTTTATTCTTTAAACAAACTCTATTTTCTAGGATTTACATTAGTTGAACGTGTCTTCTTCTTCAACGTTATTATTCTTAAACGTTCACCTGATTTTCTAAACGTTATTTTTATGAACGTTGGGCTTGAATTAATCAAGGAACAAAAACACGTGAGACTTGGTAGTCAAGACCGTTAGTTGTTGTTAGATTAATTCAAAATCTTTGGTTCATTATAAAAAGACTTGTGTGGTTTTCATTCTTGGTGGTTGGACGACTTTCAAAAGAAAACACAAGTACTTTCGAACTGATTTGATATATTCTTTCATATACTTTTGAGCTCTAATATATTTTACATCTTATATCTTTGATTAGAGTTCATAGTTTCAATTTTAATTGATTATACTTGTATTGTTCAACTTGTAATTTGGTAGTTGCTGATTTTGTGAGCTTGAGAAACAAGGATTCAAGGAACTTGATAGCTAGAGGAGTTTATACTTGGTTTAGTATAGTACTTAGAGAGCTGCGTTCAAGGAATAAGGTGTTTCAGCAAACTGCAAACAGTATCTGGGAGATCAGGGAGATATATTATTGTATTGTGTAGTTGTAATTCATTTTGATCAATAATATATTCGTTTGCCGTGTTGGTAGAGGACCAGGACGTAGACCTATAGGAGATAGAGTGTTAGGTCCAAAGTATCGTAGAAGGGGGGGGGGGGTTGAATACGATACTCACAAATAATTTAATTTCGTTCGCGGATTAATCTTTCAGTTCTATAACGAAATCAAACACACCAAACCAAATCAAGTTTCGGGGAATATATCTTTTTATAAATATAAACCTCGAGGGGTGCTACAATTTCTAATCCGTAGATTAGCGTCAATGAGTTTAAGGTTACACAAATACAAAACAATGATCAAGTTCTGAGCACTATTAATTTCTCTGATAATTTTCTCCGGCTCTTCTCTCTCTCAGTAATGTCTCTGTGTTGAAATCCTTAACTGAAGAAGACACATTCTTCACTCTGTATTAACTGCAGACTTTGGTTTGAAAACCATCGAACTTAGATTGTAGAAACAATCCTGGCCGTTGGATCTTCATCAACTGGAAAAACAAGTATTACTTTTCACCTGCTCCATATTAGAAAAACTATCGAATGTAAAAGTTAATATTCCATTCGATGGTTTTTAAATGAAAACTATCGAATGAAACATTAACTCTTAATAGTTTTCTAATGATTTCTTTTTATCTCATTCGATGGTTTTTCTTAATCAAAAACCATCGAACCCTTTCCTTTAGACTTTGATTTATTTAAGAAATCCTGAGCTCCTTGGTGTATAAGTAATTGACTGTATCAATTTCTTCTGAGACGATAAAACAATCTGATCTTTTTAGTGTCGTCACCTAGTGCAACTGGTCTGGTTCACAGATGAATAACACTTGATCAATTCTTCTTTTATGTCTTGAATTCAATGCTGCTGATAAGTCCTTTGTCGTTCTGGTTGCTTCATCACTGGAATCCTGTGGTACTTAACCCTAAATCATTCACATACTTCTGTCGTCTTGAAAGTCTTGTTTCTTTTGCTGTCACTGAGGCTTGAACATTTTCATGAACTTCTTTCCGTGACCTGTTTACGGACTTCAAGAATACATAACGTATTTTGATTTTTTGAGTTTACCTTTTCTTCTTTGATTCTGGATTCCTGTGCTTCTGTTAATATTATTGTCTGTCTTGTCCTTTGTTGAGTTGTAGTTATCTCTTTTAAATCTTATGTTACATTATGCTTTACAATCTCCCCCTATTTGATTGGATAGAGTTCGACAAGCAAATACTTCGAGGATAACTCAACTAACTAAGGAAACATTAAACTACTTAAAGTAAGACAGCGTAATAATATCAATGCATTCTAGATCAGATATATATACATTTCCAGATTTCATAGATCAAAGAACAATTAAACTTTATACAATGAAGTTGCTCCTCTAGTCTGAGCTGATAGTTCTTTTGTTCTTTGCTTCAATCTTCAGTCCATTCCAATCTCACCTTCTTCAATCATTGGATCGGAGTTAGCAGCTTGATAATCAATCACAGATAGATAGTGCAGTGGTTCTCCAGGTTTAAGGATTGCTCCTTGGATGTGTCTTCCAATATATTCAACCTCTTGACCCACTCCAGCCCATAACCATGCAATGTTAACATCTTTCTTGTTTAGCTTTGGCATGTTTGGCAATCTGGTATGCACTTCCAATCCTCTTTCCACTCTTTTCCTATAGTAAGGAACATTCTCCATTAGAAATCTTCTAAGAGTGTCTGCTGCTTTGTCCTTCTCCGTTGATGAGAATCCAGTGGATCTAAGATACTTCTCAACTGAGATTAGATAGTTGCTTGGGTAGTCTCTCAGTTTGTCCTCAGCCAAATAGCAGATTCTGAACAAGTCATTCGTCATGAATCTCACCATTGGAGGATCTTCAGTAATCTCTGGACTGACTTTCATCACGATCTCCTTAACGTGCTCACGGAGCAGTTCATTTAGCCTTGTAGTTCTTTGGATCTTGATGAGTATAGCCTGCAATTCTGTATATGTCCTCTGTTCTAAAAACTTAGTGGAAATCATAAATGTACCTTTCTCCAGAAAACTGATTAATAAGCTCCAGGCACCATTTGCTTTAACCCCAGCATTCAGACAGATTATAGAGCTTCTCAGTGCTTTAAAGTAAGTCTGATCTTCAAGATTATCACTTCTGATGTCCTGAATAATAACTTCCACCTCAGCATTGTCGTTGACTTCTAATCCGTCTTCAACTCCGCAAAAGGTTTTATAAGCCATTTCCCATTCAGTACCATCTTTCTTTGCCAGATCTATCATCTTCTTCTTCCTCACTTCATTCTCTTTAGCTTTTCACTTCTCCGAATTGCTTGCTGTTTCTCCTTCTCAGCTTGCCTGGCATCTATTGCAGCTCTCTGAGCTCTTATTGCTTCCAAGGCAGCTTCTTCTTCAGGTGATAGAGAATTTGCTTCTTCTTCCATAATATCCTCCCAAATTGGATGTTCAACGGGCTCTGGATAATATGGCTCATGCTCCTCTTGATTAGGTTGCTCATGCATGACCTCAAATTCCTCTTCACTTTCCTTGTCTTCCTCTACAAGCTCCTCAATCCAGTACTGTCTGATTGGAATAGCCTCAACAGTCTCCCAAACTCCCCATTTATCCTTAGGCTTCTCTTTCTCCCCTTCTCCAACTTTCTCCCCCTTAGTTGAGGAATCCTCGATAAAAGCATCCTCAGCATAAAAGGTAGTAGAAGGATCAGGTTGCTGATTGGAAGGACCAGGTTGTCTAGATTGTTGGTTCTTCAGCATACTCCAAATAGACTCTACTCCGTCACCTTGATTCTCCAAGAAATCCATAAGCTGCTTATTAAACTCATTTATAGAAGCTAGCGACAGGTCAATGTTCTCCAATCTTGAGTTGGTAGTCTTTTCCATGTGATCCAGCCTCTTGTTTAGCTTAGACTCCACTCGTGAAAGGGTATTCATTGCATCTTTTACCCGCGCTTGACCATCCCGGATAACCAGAACGTCTTCTTTCAAAGCTTCATGTCCCTGAGACAGTGCAGTTACTTCATTCATGAATCCATCTTTAAGTTCCCTGACGTCCATCCTCAACTCGACTAGTTCTTCCATAGCTTCCTTCTTTAAGGAGTCCACTGCCTTCTTAGTACCTGTTATAGTGCCAGATGCACTGCCAATGACCCTGAATGTTCTTCTGGAATCAGCTGCAGCCAAGTCAACTTTCTCTTGAATAGACTTTAAAGAAACATTGTCTTGACTGGAGGAGATCCCTTGGTCAAAGGAAGGTCGCAGTGGAACCTTGAAAAGTGGATTTCCTTCTTTGTCTCGAACTGTCATCTCCTTGAGGGAAGATTGAACTTGTAGCTCTCTTTCTGTTGGTAACAGCAGATCATCAATATTAGGTAGGTTTAGGGTGTCACTCCTCACATTTGGCTCTGGGTGTACACTCAACGTTTCTGTCGGTGTTTGAATCATTTTTCCTTTCCCACTCAGGCCAGGTGTAAGTGTTTTTGTTTCACTCAAATCCTTTGTGTTGATTGTACCTGCAGAAGAGATCACTGTAGCCGTCCTTAAGGAGGTCACCGGTGGTGCAATGGGGCTTCGCAAGTCCCCGTCCTTGGATAAACCAAGTTGCTGATCATCCTTAGATGATATATCCTTTAAAGGATCTAGAGTTTGAATCTCTAGGGGGTTAGAAACAGGCTCTTTTAATAGCAGAGATCTCGAATCTTCCCCGTGAGTCTGTAAAGACTCCACCTCAGTTGACTCCTCAATAGTAATTGATTCACTGTCAACGAGTTGCCGATCTGCACCTACGTCAGACCCTTTACCCGCAGGATCCAGATATGTTCCATCTGGGGAGGTAGACAATGACCCTTTAGATTGTGCATTTAGGTCAAAGCCTTCTCTCGACGTCTATGAAGACCCTTGGTTCTTAGAACCTTCAACCGGTGAACCTGACCGTAATATGGTCGGAACACCAGTTGCTTCCGTCAATTCTTCCTTACTTGATTGAGCTATTGGTTCAGATATTGCTTTCGTTAGCGTAGCCCAATCAGCATCAGAAAAATCAGTAAAGGGCGCTTTGGATGAAAGAAATGAAGTATCAGCAGTTGCCTCAGTTTCTGTTCTTCTCCTTTTAGAGGAAGGCAGAGCTGCTGTGGAAGGGTGTATCTCCTTATGTGGTGCTGCTTTGGCACTATCTCCCTCTACACTCATGGATGGATCTTTAATGGGTATAGTAGGGGAAGGAGGTTCGTTTATGTTTTCATTTGGCTCTTCCAAAGGCTCTTCGACCTTGGTTAGAGGTTGTGGGTTTGCAACCTCCTGGTCAGGAATGGCCACTGAGGGCTCTGGATCAACATCCATTGGTACAGGTGCCATTACAGGTTCAGGTTGTGGAATATTACCTTGATTTACCTGTTCCCCTGGGGGTAGAAGTGGTAGGGGCACCGTTCTTAGATATTCAGTGAGAACAGTGGGTACCCCTGGAAGATAGTTGTTCTTCCTAATGAGAGCGGTTATGGCATTGCTCTTCATTCTCAAGCACTCCTGGTTGGCTTCACCTTCAAAGATCTCCCGTTCATTATCTGTTAAGATATCATTGAGAATTAGCTGTAGGAACCTAGGATAGAAACAGAGCACATCTTCATTTATGCATGTTCTTTCATCCAGTGGTCCCATGCATATGATTACTTGATCAATCAGTAACCGTCCAATGTTAATATGCCTATTGTGGGCAATGGCAAACCCTATCTTTTGAAGGAATAAGGGAATACCATGCAGATTTGTAAGCTTGGCAGTAAAAACATGGATTAGGGTATGAAAGAAAAAGTTCCATGCTTTTGGCAAGTAATGCTTAAGGAACTCTCCCACAAAGAAGTTAGGTTGTTGACTTCTAATGAGAGTGAAGAAAGCATGTATCTCCTCAGTTGTAGGATCAGGAACAAGGTTTTCTGTAGGAAAATGAAGTACTCTGTTAAAGTCATGTTCCGTCACCCTTATTGTTCTGCCCCCTGGCACAACAAAACTGAAGGATCTTATATTATTCTCACTTGTATCCGTGGCGGATGTGTACAACGCAGTCAATTGATCAATACAAAGGACCACGGGAGTACTCACAGCGTATGCCACTAATGAACGTGTGTTCAAAAACTCTGCCCATGCACGAAACTGTAAGTTCGTTATGGATTGCAAGTTTTGGAACGAGACATGATTAGTCTTGGTAATAATAAATTCTCCAGCCATATTTTAAAATTTCCAGAAAATTTAAATAACCAAAACTATTTTTCCTTTTAAATTTAATTAATTATTTCTAATTAATCAAACTCCAACAAAATTACCCTAAAAACAAAATTACCCTAAAAACAAAATTACCCCTTTTTCTCAGAGATACACAAATTCGAACACTTTTATCAGAAACCCTAAGTTGTTAACTTTTAGAAACCAACCTTCTCTTTAAACACTAAAGAAATCAATTGACAACCAATTTCTTTATAGAGTAGAAGAGTGTTAACAGAACTTAGAATTTAGAAATCAAAACACTTTCGATGGTTTCTTCTTCACAGGAGAGAGAAAACACAAAACAATTCACACTTTCACGGTTAAAAACAAGTAACTGTGAAAGAACAGTAAAATTTTGAGTTTTAATCGGTTAAAAACCGAAGAAAGTATCGATGGTGATGTTCTTGGATTGTGTCTATATTTGTAAGTATTTTAAACGAGAGCTTGTATTTCTCAGATCTGTGAAAACTGATAATGAAAAAGACAAGGCAATGTTTTATACTTTTGAAACTGTCAGGGGCAAAAATGTCCTTTCAGGTTTCGATAGTATTTAAATGTACTTCCGATAGTTTTTCAGAGGGGCAAAAAGGTCAACTATCCTTCGATGGTTTTTGAAAAACTATCGAAGGGATTTGAAAATCAGAATTTAAAAAGCTTTTCTGAAAACTATCGAAGTCTGTTTTCTTAAAATACCAAAACTATCGAAGAACTTTTTGGAAAACTATCGAGAATTCAAATATTAAATCAAGTGAATTCCTTTCGATGGTTTTGCAATTTAATTTTTAAAATCTATCGAGAATTTAGATATAGAATTAATTAAATTCTTTCGATATATTTTAAAAAGATTCTCAAAAACTATCGAGAATTGTTTTCGATAGATTTTCTTTTTCCTTTTCAAAAACCATCGAAATTAACTTTCGATAGATTTATCAATGTACTTGAAAAACTATCGAATTTCCTAAATTCGATATTTTTTGCTTCTGTCTTCATTTTAAAACCTGTTCTTGTTTTAAAAATCAGAATTATTATTTCCTGCCTAGTTTTAATTCTAATAAATCTTTTCAAATTTACCAAAATCAATTCTCAACAGAAAATTCACAATTTTCTTAGAATAAAATCAATTAAATATCATTGAGTGATATTAACCAATTAAAATCTAATCAATTATGCTGCATTAATCTACAATGTTAAAAACAAAGCAAATTAATTCAAATTAAATAAATGCTTGAATATTTAGTACAAATATTAGCACTTAAATAATTTTTAGAATTAATAACTAATTAAATGCCAGAAGATATATCATCCATAATTATGACATAAAATTAGTATAATAATCCTAACTACGAGAATTGCTCTAGAAAATAAATTCACGAGTCCTAAGGATATAGCAATTCTTAAACTCATGTATTCACCAGGACTCTCTGCAGTTACTGACTTCTAATCAAAATCAATTAGAAAGATTTAACATCCCAAGTTCACCAACCAGCTTATTGAAAGTGGATTCATCAAGCGGTTTAGTAAAGATGTCTGCAATTTGATCCTCTGTGGATACAAAGTGTAACTCCACAGTTCCATTCATGACATGCTCTCGGATAAAATGATACCTGATGTCGATGTGCTTCGTCCTCGAGTGTTGCACTGGATTGTTAGAGATTGCTATGGCACTTGTGTTGTCACAAAAGATTGGAATCTTTGTCAACAAAAGTCCATAGTCACGGAGTTGGTTTCTCATCCACAAGATCTGAGCACAACAGCTACCAGCAGCAATGTATTCAGCCTCAGCTGTTGATGTGGACACTGAATGTTGCTTCTTGCTATGCCAGGAAACTAACCTTCTTCCAAGAAACTGACAGCTTCCTGAAGTACTCTTCCGATCAATCTTACAACCTGCAAAATCAGAGTCTGTGTATCCAACAAGATCAAATCCTGTATCTTTAGGGTACCAAATACCAAGATTTGGGGTCCCCTTAAGATATCTAAATATTCGCTTAACAGCTATTAGATGAGATTCTTTAGGATCAGACTGAAATCTAGCACACAAGCATGTTGCAAACATTATATCTGGTCTACTTGCAGTGAGATAAAGTAATGAGCCTATCATACCTCTGTAGCCTGTGATGTCAACCTTCTTACCAGTTTCATCCTTATCAAGCTTAGTGGCAGTTGGCATAGGAGTCTTTGCTGTAGATGAGTCTTCCATTTGATACTTCTTAAGAAGATCCTTGATGTACTTGGACTGACAAATGAATATACCATCTTGTTTTTGGTATACTTGCAGTCCAAGAAAGAATGACAATTCACCCATCATGCTCATTTCATAACGACTCTGCATTAACTTAGCAAATCTCTTGCATAGATCATCATTAGTAGAACCAAATATTATGTCATCAACATATACTTGCACCAATATCAAATCATTTTTATGCTTTTTGACAAAGAGAGTTTTGTCTACAACACCTCTTGTAAAATCATTTTCAAGTAAGAATTCAGAGAGAGTGTCATACCATGTCCTCGGAGCTTGTTTGAGTCCATAGAGAGCTTTGAATAAAAAGTACACAAAGTCTGCCAGTTTTGAATCCTCAAAACCTGGAGGTTGTTCCACATACACTTCTTCTTCTAACTCCCCGTTCAGAATAGCACTCTTCACATCCATTTGATATACCTTGTAATTGGAATGTGCAGCAAATGCCAGAAACATTCTGATGGCCTCAAGTCTTGCTACTGGTGCATAGGTTTCATCATAATCTATACCCTCTTCTTGAGAGTAACCTTTAGCAACCAGTCTGGCTTTGTTTCTCGTTACAATGCCATCTTCGTCCAACTTATTTCTGAATACCCATCGTGTTCCAATAACAGATTTTCCCTTAGGCCTGGGTACCAGCTTCCAAACTTTCTGCCTTTCAAACTGATTGAGTTCTTCTTGCATAGCAATCACCCAATCTGGATCATCTAGAGCATCTTCAACTTTCTTAGGTTCTGTTTCTGAAAGAAACCCAGAATAGTGACATTCATTTTGTGATGTTCTCCTAGTTCTCACTCCTGTGTCCGGATCACCAGTGATCAAGTGAAAGGGATGATCTCTATTCCATACCATTTGTCTTGGCAGATGCGATCTTGATGATTCTCCTTGTTCTAGATGTTGTGGAGTGTGACTAGTTGATCCTTCTCCTGCTCCCCCTGAGTTGTTGACGGTCTGATCTGTTGATTCTGAAGACTGACTAGTGGATCCTGTATGTTGAGGATCTCCACTTTGGTCACCACTTTGTCCAGAATCATTATCATTATGATTATTATTAATGACTGTAACAACTTCAGGTACTTCTTCATTGTCAGAGAGATCTCCTGATAGATTTTCAAATACCAAAGATTCAGAGTTCTCTCCAGTTTGCAGGCCTGGTCTTTTAGTGTCGTCAAATGTTACATTAAAGCTTTCCAACACCTTCTTATCTTCAATCACATATACCCTGAAAGCCTTAGATTCCAGAGAATAGCCCAGAAAAATGCCTTCATCTGCTTTGGCATCAAACTTGCCAAGATGTTCTCCATCTTTAAGTACAAAGCACTTTGCACCAAACACATGAAAGTACTTCAGTGTTGGCTTCTTGTTGGCCATTAACTCATACGGAGTCTTTTCATGATCTTTGTTGATCAGGGTTCGATTCTGAGTGTAGCAAGCTGTATTCACTGCTTCAGCCCAAAAGTAAGTGGGAAGTTTTGATTCACTCAACATGGTCCTTGCTGCTTCAACCAAGGTCCTGTTCTTCCTTTCCACTACTCCATTCTGTTGAGGAGTTCTTGGTGCTGAAAACTGTCTTGATATTCCTTTCTCTGAGCAGAAATCATTTAGAACTGCATTCTTGAATTCAGTTCCATTGTCTGATCTGATTGTCCGCACAGGTAGCTTAGCTTCCACTTCTATCTTCTTGATGTGATCAATGATTAGTTGTGTTGCTTCATCCTTTGTTTGTATGAACAACACCCACGTGTACTTGGAGTAGTCATCCACCATCACCAATGCATATCTGTTTCTTGAAAGTGACATAACATTAACTGGACCAAATAAATCCATATGAATCAGATGTAATGGTTCAGTAATGCTTGTCATTTCTTTGCTTCCATGTGATGCTTTCTTCGACTTCCCTTTTTCACATGCTTCACATAGTCCCTCCTGATTGAATTCCATCGGGGGCAACCCTCTCACTAACTCTCTCTTTACCAAAGAGTTCATAGTTTTGAAGTTCAGATGTGAGAGCTTCTTGTGCCATAGCCAACTTTGTTCTGAAGATGCCTTTGCATAGAAACATGTAACTTCTCCTTCACTGGTAGAACTTAAGTCAGCTATAAACAAATTCCCTTTTCTCACTCCCAGTAGAGTAAGCTTCTCATCCTTCCTGTTGGTGATCAAGCACTTGTCCTTTCTGAAATCTACATTGTAGCCTTTATCACAGAATTGACTGATACTTAGAAGATTGTGCTTTAATCCTTCAACAAGAGAGATGTTTTCAATGATGACATTTCCAGCTTTCAATTTACCATATCCCGTAGTGAATCCTTTGCTGTCATCTCCAAAGGTTACAATCGGGCCGGTCTTCTTAACAACCTCTGTAAGCAGGGACTCTTCACCTGTCATGTGTCTAGAACAGCCACTATCCAGAATCCACACAACCTTTGAGCTTTTAACCTTACCCTGCAATCACAGATTGATTAAGCGGACTTTGGTACCCAAAATTGTTTGGGTCCTGAAGGTTTAGATGATTTAACAGGAGTAACATTCAATTTAGTCTTACCCTGTTTGATATTCATAGTATCTGTGGATTTAACATTACTAGTGCTATTGCTACTATCAGACATCAACTTAAAATAAGCATGCATGATGTTGTACTTACATAGCAAACACTCTTTCTTTCCACAGGGTTCATGAGTATCAGGCATGTCAGACATGTTATGCATTTCAGAAGTATTAGCAGTTTCTACTTTAACCTTTTTACATGCATGTGTAAGGTGTCCAGCAGAATTACAAATAGAACACAACTTCCTAGATGCAATGGGAGAAGATGGAACCAATTCCTTATTAACAATCTTCTTCCTCCCATTCCTGTTCTTTTTAACATTACTAACTAAGGAACCTACTTCAGTTTTAGGTAAATCAGGTTTAGGTAATTCATTCTTTACTGATTTCCTAGGCAACTTAGTCTTTACCTCTTTTTCCTTCAATAAATCCTCCTCAAGCAATTCTTGTCTAATGAAAAGGTCATCCTCATGAAAGAGTGGTGGAAACGGCTTAACAAAAACTGGACAATCAACATTCTTAAGAACATGTGGAGTATTCCTTTTGACAACTGAAGATGTCACAGGGAATTCCACAATCTTCTTACCAGCTTTCTTGTTATAGTCAAATCCTATAGCAGTTTTATTCTCTATGGCCTGAGTATCAATGATTTCCCTAGCCACTAGAGCGGAATTCTTAAAAGCATTCAGCTTCAAATCTAGATCTGAAATCTGCTTCCTGAGGATAGTCTCTATCTCATTATTACACTTGACCTTGTTCTCTAAGTACGCATTCTTTTGCTTAAGATCTTCTAATGTTACAGCTACAAGCTCTAGTTCTTCATTTTTAGATTCTAGCTTTTTAATCTTAAGAACTAGTTTAGCATTTTCCATTTCTGATGCTAGCATGCTTGTGTGTACATTAAACAATTCTACACTAAGATCTTGCACAGTTTTCTTGTACTCAGAATTAGACATATCAATTGTAGTTAAGATAGGTACCTGAGATGATTGTGGTGATTCCTCTAAAGAGTCAGCCATTAGAGCAACATTTACATATTCCTCCTCTTCATCCGAATCAGTATCATCCCAGTGCTTTCCCTCTGCTATGTAAGCTTTCCCTTTCTGCTTTCCAGAGAATGCCTCCAATTGCTGTTTAAGCTTGGCATTCTCCTTCTTCAACTCATCATAAGAATCCTTCTTTCCATAGACATCTTTCATGTCTCTTGCTTGACGAGGCTTCCGGCATTCAGTGGCGAAATGCCCTAACTCATTGCAGTTGTAGCATCTTGATTTGCTTCTATCAATCATGCCAGTCTTGTAGCCTCCCTTAAAGCCTGTACTAGGTGTATAATTGCTCTTCTGGAATCTGTTGGTTGAGCCCTTGAACTTGTACTTAGGGTTTCTTTTGAAACGAATATGACTAAACTTTGCAACTAAGTACGCCATGGTTTTGTCTTCCATTTGCTCAAGCTCTTCTAGGGTGTAGTAATCACTTTCATCAACACCCAGATTCACAGAATCCCTTAGGGGAGCCAGAGATGTTCCCTCTGGGAGGGGAGAAAATGATTCTATTATTGGTGGCGAAGAATCAGATTTTCCCTCTGATGCCTGTGAAGGCACTTCTACCGTAACTATGGTAGGCACTGTTTCAAAGTCAAAAGTAAAGTGCTCTCCTGACATGGTGTCCTGAGTGTCATCTATATGGATATCTTCTCCCATTGTGAGTAATGGGAGTGTGCTTGACTCAGTACAAGATGCCATGGCCCGATGGCGAATTTCAATAGATCCACCCTGTTGAGAGGATGTCTCCAGAGACTGTTCAGTGGCCATATCTATGTCCATATCCTTTTGAGAGGATACAGATGGGCTTACAGTTGTCTCCCTATAGGTTCTTCTTTTCTTTAAGGGTGGAGACAGAGCTGTGGGAACACTCATTTCAGGTATATCACTAACTCTTCTTGAACTGGTTTGAATAGTAGGCTCAGGTTGTGTATCAGAAGTGTTTGACTCTCTGTATGGCTCTATGACCTGGGTCAGAGACTGTGGTTCTACAATCTCTGGGTCAGCCCTAACAACCACTTGGGTTTCACTTGAAGTACCAGAAGAAGAACCAAAGTTAGGAATAACTACCTGCAGTGGAACTGGATGTGGTTGAGGAACTTGTTCACCAAAGATAGGAAGATTAATGAATTGACTCATCAATGGTGAAACAAGAACAGGTATATTGAGGAATTTGGATGAGACATCAAGTCTGGTGTAGAATTTGGTGTATGTGGTTGGAGAGGTTTCAAATCTAGCTTCTCGAAACAGTTCTACCTGCTCAGCAGTGAGAAGATGATTAATGATAAGAGTTAGAAAGCGAGGGCACCAACACCTTACTTTCACACCATTATCAGAATCTCTCCTAGAGTGAGAAAGCCTGTTGAGCAATAGGTTCCACAGAATCTCAGCAAAGTTCAATCTACGACCAAATACTATAGCATAGGCAATGTATTGATTAAGACTGGTAATGCAATGAAAATTTGTTTTTGTGCAGTTACCAAATACCCTAGCTATAGTATCAAAGAACAGATCCCATTCCCTTACAACAAAACTTTTGGACAATTTAACCATTTGAAAGGGACCCTGATAATGAATATTCACAAAGAACTGTGATAACTCATCATCAGTGGGTAAGGGATCAAACCTGTCCTTTGGAAAATGCAACACATCACAAAATAAATCAAAAGTGACTGTGTATTGCTGGTTTAAAATAATGAAAGTAAAAGATTTTAAATCTTCAGCAATAACAGCACTTGAACACAACATCCTTAATGGATCAATTTTCAGAAGTGCATTGGCACAAATAGCATAACTAACACATGTATTGCTATTTAAAAATTGAATCCACGGTCTAAAACGTTCCACTTTGCATTTTAAAGGATCAAAATACCCAACATAATTATTTAAGACTAGTTCAAAATTAGGATCCATTTTTATAAAACAAGAAAATTTTAATCAATTTAAAATAAAATTAAAATTTAGGGATTTTTAGAATTAATTAAAATTACTAAAATCCACAAAATTACAATTTCACCCAAATTAATCAATTTTAAAGGTAATCCTAAAATTCCGAACTTAAAACCTTGAAAACTCGAAATGAAATGGGTAAGTGATTTCAAGAACACACACACAGAAACTTCTCCAAGATCAGTAAGATACCCGAAATACTTAGCAACAATCAAGAACACTTAAATCGAAAGGAAAAAAAACAAATTTTGACAGCACTTCGACTCAAAAGGTTTGATTTAAAAAGAACAGTAATTGATTTGCTAAGTAAATACTTGAGCAAGTTGATTAACGCAACGATCCTGCAGAAAGAATGTGAGAACTCGAGAGGGTTCAGTTCAAAAACTGAAAGAAAAATGAAAACTGTAAAGGCAGAAAATGAATATGTGCGTGTGTGTATCTATATATATATGAATAAAATAAATAAACTGTAAAAGAAAAGAATTGCAACGGTTTTATTTTAATTTGAATTGGGAAGACAATCGGGAAGACTTAGGATAGTCTTCCCGGTAGTCTTCCTAATTCAAATTAGAAAGTCTTCCGGAAAATACAATAAAATAAAGCTTAAAAAAACAGAAATTAAACTATTAATTCTAAGTCTTCCCGATAGTCTTCCTAGTTCAAAAAACTGGGAAGACTTAAAGATAAGACTTAAAATAAAAAAGGAAAAACAGAAAAACAGAAAAATAAAATAAAAAATTCCTTGTTTTCCCGGTAGTCTTCCTAATTCAAAACTGGGAAGACTTAAAGAAAACTCAGAATTAAATTCGAAATTTACAGAAAAATGCTGAAAAACTTATAAAAATGCATGAAAAATATATAAAAACCTAGAAAAATTCATAGAAAATTCCATAAATCCTAGAAAAATATGCAGAATATTATAGAAATGCATAAAATTAATATAAACTTGCAGAAAAATTCAAACAACAATATTTACAATTTGAAAAATACCTAAATAATTCTAAATAAATATATTTTCAATAAAGATACATTTCTCTACATAAAAAATATGAGAAAAATATTTTTAAAGAAAATAAAATATTTAGAGCTATTTAAATACACAAGCATGTACTACTAAATGAATTGATAGTGAATATCATTTAAATGACAAGAGAAAATGAATTTTTAAAGAACAAACATGACAGAGATATTGTTAATCACTAAGACTGTTTAACATACCCAATTTACCAACTAACTTGATAAATGTGGATTCGTCAACAGATTTAGTGAATATATCTGCAGTCCGTTCTTCTGTGGGTACAAAGTGTAACTCCACAGTTCCATTCATGACATGCTCTCTGATAAAATGATACCTGATATCAATGTGCTTCGTCCTCGAGTGCTGCACAGGGTTGTTGGAGATTGCTATGGCACTTGTATTATCACAAAATATGGGAATTTTGTCTAATGCAAAGCCATAGTCCTTTAATTGATTCCGTATCCATAAGATCTGAGCACAACAGCTTCCAGCAGCAATATATTCAGCTTCTGCTGTTGAATTAGAAACTGTTTGTTGTTTCTTGCTATACCAGGAAATCAACCTACCTCCTAGGAATTGACAACTCCCAGAGGTGCTCTTTCTATCCACAACACTACCTGCATAATCAGAATCTGTATATCCAACAAGATTAAAACCAGAATCTTTAGGGTACCAGATACCTAGATTAGGTACCCTTAAGATATCTCAAGATTCTTTTCACAGCAACGAGATGTACATCTCTAGGGTCCGCTTGGAACCTAGCACACAAGCATGTAGCATACATAATATCTGGTCTACTAGCAGTAAGATAGAGTAAGGAGCCAATCATACCTCTGTAGCTTGTAACATCTACCTTGATAGACTTGTCAGAAGCTCCAAGTTTGATTGCTGTTGAAGATGGAGTCCTTGCTGATGCTGAATCCTCCATGTGATACTTCTTGAGGAGTTCTTTGAGATACTTGGATTGACAAATAAATATACCATTTGACCTTTGACTTACTTGTAATCCAAGAAAGAACTTCAGCTCACCCATCATACTCATTTCAAACTTACTCTGCATAAGCTCAGCAAATCTCTTACAGAGATTATCATTAGTAGACCCAAATATGATGTCATCCACATAGACTTGGACTAATATCATATCACTTTTGTGTTTCTTTGAAAAAAGAGTTTTGTCTATGATACCTCTAACAAAACCATTTTCTAAAAGAAAACCAGAGAGAGTGTCATACCATTTTCTTGGGGCTTGTTTGAGACCATAGATAGCCTTGAAGAGAAAGTACACAAAGTCTAGCAGCTCCTGATTTTCAAAGCCAGGGGGCTGTTCCACATACACTTCTTCATCAAGTTCACCATTCAGGAATGCACTCTTAACATCCATTTGATAGACTTTAAAATTGGAGTAAGCAGCAAATGCTAAGAACATCCTGATGGCCTCAAGTCTAGCCACTGGTGCATAGGTTTCATCATAATCAATGCCTTCAGCTTGTGAATACCCTTGTGCAACCAGTCTTGCCTTGTTCCTTGTAACAATGCCATCCTCATCTAGCTTGTTTCTGTATACCCATCTTGTACCAACTACTTTCTTGTTCTTTGGCCTGGGTACCAGCTTCCAGACTTGCTGTTGTTCAAATTGATTGAGTTCATCTTGCATAGCAATCACCCAATCTGGATCAGTCAGTGCTTCCTCAGTTTTCTTTGGCTCCATTTTAGATAGAAATGCTGAGAAAAGACATTCATTCTGAGAAGCTCTTCTAGTTTTAACTCCAACATCTGGATCACCAATGATCAGCTCAAAGGGATGAGCTCTATTCCAAACAGTCTGTCTTGGAAGATTTGATCTTGATGATTCACCTTGAAATTCACTTTGATGTTGTGAGTGACTAGTTGATCCTTCATTTGCTCCCCCTGAGTTGTTGCTTGATTGCCTTGATGATTCTTCTCCAGTGTTGGTGGTATCTCCATTGTTACCAGTGTTTCCACCACCATCACCATGATCATTATCATCATTGTTATTATCATCACCAGCAATAACTTCAGGTGGGGCTTCATCATCTGATTCTGAGTCTGGCAAGTTATCAAACTTCAGCTTTTCAGATGAGTCTTCTTTTTGGATACTGGGGAACTTAGTGTCATCAAAAGTAACATTGACACTTTCCTTTACTGTGTGACTGCCAACCACGTAGACCCTGTAAGATCTTCTTGAATATCCAACAAAAATAGCTTCTTGTGCCTTTGCATCAAACTTGTCACGTTTAACATTGTCATCTATAAGCACAAAGCATTTTGCTCCAAATACATGAAAGTACTTGACAGTTGGTTTCTTGTTGTTCATGATCTCATACGGAGTCTTCACTAAGTCCTTGTTGATTAAAGTTCGATTCTGAGTATAACAAGCTGTATTCGCTGCTTCAGCCCAAAAGTACGTTGGAAGTTTGGACTCACTTAGCATAGTCCTAGCTGCTTCAATCAATGTACGATTCTTTCTTTCCACTACTCCATTTTGTTGAGGAGTTCTAGGGGCAGAATAATGTCTTGTTATTCCTTTATCAGCACAAAAGTCATTTAGAATGACATTATTGAATTCAGTACCATTATCTGACCTTATGGCTCTAACAGGGAATCTAGAATCCAGCTCAATCAACTTTATGTGGCCAATCACCAGGAATGGGGTCTCATCCTTGGAATGTAGGAATAAAACCCATGTATATTTTAAATAGTCATCAACAATCACAAGTGCATATTGTTTCTTTGACATGGACATCACATTAACTGGACCAAACAAATCCATGTGCAGTAGCTGAAGAGGTTCAGTTATTGATGATGTATCAGTGCCCTTGTGAGAAGCTTTCTTTGACTTTCCTTTCTGGCATGCCTCACACAGTCCTTCCTGTGTAAATTCCATCTGAGGCAAACCTCTAACTAATTCCCTCTTGACTAAAGAGTTCATAGTTTTGAAGTTAAGGTGAGACATCTTCTTGTGCCATAGCCAACTATCATCTGATGAAGCTTTAGCATAAAAACAATTAACTTCATCTTTGAATCCCGAGTTCAGATCAGCTATGAACAAGTCACCTTTCCTTACTCCTTGAAGAGCAGGCTTTCCATTCTTCTTGTGAAGGATCTGACACTTCTCTCTTTCAAAGGAAACAGCATATCCTCTGTCACAGAACTGACTGATGCTGAGAAGATTGAACGTCAGACCTTCCACAAATGAAACATCTTCAATGATAACATTTCCGTACTTCAAACAGCCATATCCTTTCGTAATACCCTTGCTGTTATCTCCAAAGGTTACTACTGGGCCAGCTTTCTCAACCAAATCTGATAGCAGGGCTCTATCTCCGGTCATATGCCTTGAACAGCCACTGTCAAGAACCCATATAACACGGCTTACCTGTTTAACTCCCTGCAATACCAGATTGATTAGTCCTTCCTCGGAACCCACACTTGATTGGGTCCGGCATACTTAAATAATTGGCCTTTGTCAGGCAAAACAACATTTTTAACTAAAACTACTTCAACCTCTTTCACATAAGAGCGTTTCCATTTATAGCCAGCCTTAACACATTTCTGAGTAGGCTTAGGGATAAATGAATCCACTCTAGTCTGAGGAGGACTAGTAGTCTTTGCTTTAACATGCTTCTTATTATTAACATGTTGACGTGGAGCAGTCTTATCACTAGATACATGCTTTTTATTAAAGAAAGCATACATAACATTAAAAGAACAAGACATGCAATTACTCACACCACATGCTTTATGAGAAGAATTAACAGCAGGCATGTTAGTTCTACAGTTGTTTTGATCCAACTTATGGATATCTGATTTAGTCTTTTTAGTTGTAGCAACTTTGACTGGAATATCAGATATACACTTTTTGGATTGTTCAACTTCCAAAGCAATATCTTCTTCACGAATCTCCTCTGCAATGATGATAGAGTATTCATTCAGAGGTTCTGCTTCGTACTCCTTACAGAAGGGTGTTTCAATACCCTTAAGCACATATGGAACACCCCTTCCTTCAGATCTTACTCTACAAGGGGAATTTATTCCAAGCAATCCAATGGCCTCATTATAACCATAACCTATACTGACATGATTACCAATAGCTTTTTTATTGAGAATTTCTTTAGCCGTCTTACAAGAGCTAAAATAGGCATTAGCTTTAGTCTTCAGCTCACTAATCTCTTTCTTAAGAATGGTTTCCAGTTGAATATAACATTTAACCCTATTCTCAAGAAAAGCTATTTTCTCAACAAGTTGATCCTGATTAACATGCACTAGTTTTAATTCTTTTATCTCATTTTCAAGATTTGTGTTTAAAAGAATTATTCTATCATTTTCAGTGCGAGCACATTCTAAGGTGCCACCAAGATGACGAATCATTTCAGTATCAGTAAACATTACCTCTAACATGTGTGCAGATGAAGTGCTTGCCTCTTTAGCCACTAAAGCAAGGTTCCCAATCTCACCTGCTTCTTCATCACTGTCAGTGTCATCCCAACTCTTTCCTTCAGCAACATAAGCTTTCCCAATCTTGTTCTTCTTGCTAGAATCAAATGTGTTTCTAGTCACTTGATTTGGCTTTCTGCATTCAGTAGCAAAGTGACCCAACTCATTGCAATTGTAGCATCTGATTGTGCTCCTTTCCACAGTTCCAGTTTTGTAGCCACCCCTTGAGCCACTTGAAGAGGAAGATCCACCTCTCTGAAATCTGGGCCTGAACTTAAGATTGGGATTCCTCTTGAATCTGAACTTCCCAAACTTCCTGACTATCAAAGCCAAATCACCATCCTCCAGCTGATCAAGTTCTTCTAAAGAATAGAAGTCACCACCAGATTGATCAATGGATGTTAATCCATATTCAGCATCAATAACATTCATGTTAGAACTGGAAGGTTGAACAGTCTTCACTTCCAGTTTCTGTGGGACTTCAGCAGCCAGTGCAGTAGAAGTACTAACAATCTTCCCAGTTCCATACAGCTCCCTTTGTTGAATCTGCTCCAGCTCATAGGTCTTCAGAACACCATACAATCTCTCCAAAGCAATCTCATTCATATCTCTTGCTTCTCTAATGTCAGAAATTTTGTGCTCCAAATGAGGTGGAAGTGTAAGAAGGAACTTCTTGTTAATCTCCTTGTTGGTGTAGTGCTTCCCATTGAGATTCAGATCATTGATTAATTTGTTATATCTCTCAAAAACCTGAGAGATACCTTCACTAGGGTTTGATCTGAAATGCTCATATTGTGAGGTGAGAATTTCCAGCATATTCTCCCTAACTTCCTCTGTCCCCTCATTGATTATCTCTATAGTTGCCCAAATGTGTTTAGCAGTATCACAGTTGAGAACATGATTATGCATGATTGGATCAAGACAATCAATAAGGATCAACTGAAGACAGGAATCCAAGGTAACATCCTCTTTCTCATCAGGAGTGTAATCCTTGGCATCTTTAGGGTACATTCTAGCAGCCCTAGTCACAACATTATTCTCAATGAGTTATCCCTCAATAATCATAGGGACTTTGGGACCGTTCTTCAGCACATCAATGTATTTAGGATTTGCAACCTTAAGAAATAGAAGCATTTTCTTCTTCCACATTGGATAATGCTCCTTGCTGAACATTGGGATTTTGACAGTACCAACTTTCTGTGTAGTAGACATCTTTTGAGATTTTTAGGAATAAGATAAAAAATCAGAGTTTAAAAGAAAAATCTCAAAACAATTGGATCTTTGATTTGTATATCAATCAAAAGGCTCTGATGCCAATTGTTAGGTCCTGATAAGTTTGTAGAAGGGGGGTTGAATACAAACTATACCGTTTTATCGAAATTTGTTCGTTTAAGATTAAACAATTTAGAACAAATTAATGCGGAATAAAAACTGAAACAATATTCAAGTTAAATAGAAACTCTATTAAACTTGAGGGGTGTTACAATTTTGATCACTGATTACAAAGAACTTAATAAAACAAATCTAGAATAAATTCGACATGAATTTATCTATTTTTGTAATAAAAAGGATCGAATACTAAAAAGTAGTTCGATATAAAATCTAGGGATTATGATCCGCTAGAAAGCTAAAGCAGTACAAGTGAAATGATCCTTATGAATTTAATGTAAAGATCAAGTCAAGAATTAAAACACTTGAGGAATTTAATGCCTTTGCAGTTTAGAAGTTAAGAAGACAGAGAGAAAATGAAATGTTCTTGTTGCTGTATCTTTTCTTCTGTTGTTGTAATTGTCTATTTAATTCCAACTGACCACTTTTTGCTTTAATACAAATTCCTTGTCATGAATTCCACGCGCCAATGCATTTCCTTTGTTTTGTATATGGAAAACTCTCGGGAAGACTGAGATAAGGCTTGGGAAGACTTGAGGGAAGACTCTCTTTGTGAAGGGAAGACAACCGGGAAGATTCTGATTTGCCTAGGAAGACAATCGGGAAGACTTTCTTGTGAGTCTTCCTAGTTCATTAAACTAAGTCTTCCTAGTACAAAATCTAAGTCTTCCTAGTTCAAATATATTCTAATTTAAATAATTAACTAAATAAATTATGTATTAAATTAATTCTTTACAGAATTAATTTAATAAATAATATACTTGGTAGTATTAATTATTTATAAGAGAATAAATAGAATTAGTTGACTTCTCAATTAATTTCTTTTTATTCTGATTTAAATAATTAACTAAATAAATTATGTATTAAATTAATTCTTTACAGAATTAATTTAATAAATAATTTACTCAATAGTATTAATTATTTATAAGAGAATAAATAGAATTAATTGACTCCTCAATAAATTCCAAAATCACTTAAAACTTAGATAAAGAACAAACATAATAGTACGTTGACACTCGATGCATTGTCTGGTTCATGAGTGACTAACGACAATGTCTGTTCTTTATCTGTTTGACTTTAAGCAGTGATTCACTTCCTTCTCATTCAAGAACTCTGTAACCAGTATATTTTTCGGTCACCACTTGAAATCTCTGTCACTTTAATAAATCCACTGAGCTTGAATACTTCATTGAGGCTTGATCAATAAATTGAGCTTCTTTCAATGTAGAATCACTTCAAGTCTGTAGATGACTTTAATCTTCATTCTTTGACAGATATAATCTTCTGAGATTCCTGTGACAATTGATTTTTATTATTTACTTATTACATCTTAATTAAAGTTGAGTAGAATCCTCGGTGTTTACAAATAGGCCTAGACATATGCCTTTCAAATGTACTATCTGTTTTTAAATTAATAAGAATGTTAAATGTCCTAACCCATTTTAGAATTATACTTATTTTTAACTCCATCATCATTGACGTGGATATGTGTTTATTTGTTCCAGATTTTGACTCTAGGTTATCACGATAAAATTATCATTATTAGCCGAATCATGCACCTGCTTCGAAAGAAACAAAATAGTTGAGTTATTAAAAATGAGAAAGACAAATTTGATGTTGGACAAATATCACAATTAATTATTTGAATTAAAAATTTTATGTTCACCACGTCAAAATTAACATCGTATGAGGTGATTTTAAATTCTCGTGAGGGCGTTGAAACTCTAGAATTTAAACTAATTTTACCACATTCGAGGCGAATTATATTGTATTAATATGTACTAACTTTCAATCATTTAAAGATATAGTGATTGTCTGAATTTTTCCTGTAATGATTTTCAATTTTTTAGGATACGGTTTTCATTTTCTTCTTATGATGAAGGTTTTAAATTCATTAGAATAAATTTTAAACTTACTTTTAATATGCTATACTTTTAGGATTTTGTATTTAGTACGTCATTACCTTTAACCACAAAGGTTCTCGTCAACATTTGATGATATTGACCGCACCACTTCACAATCTTTGAACTACTTCACTTTAATTAATAATATAGATGCCCCTATACCGAATATAATTATTGTAAAGAGGATAATTTTCTAAGAATTTGATTTATTAAACATGATGCATCCTCAGGTTTGAGATGATTTTACCACATTCGCATTTATATATATGGTTAATGATATAAAGTTTCTGGATTACATTTTCAACACTGCAAACTCATAAATGATATATCGCCTTCATTTGCATTAAGATTTAAAAAAATTAATAATGAAAAATTGATGAGTCTACTACACCTAATTGATAACGAAATAAAGAATAAGTAACGTACCGGTTTACTATCTGAACTTCAGAGATCCATAATATGCTTATATAGAATATATTATCAAGCTAATGTGAAGATATGTCTTATTAAAAAATTAAAAATACTTAAAAAGATGATGTATTCGTTCACATACAATGTTAAAAGTTACTTATGAATTAAAATAATTCAAAATTTTAAAATTTAATTAAATCTACATAGTCTATTGTTTTAAATCGGCGTAAAAGATGGCTTAACTACCAATCAAATGAGACAGATTTAAAATAGTTATATATTGATAAATTGAGGCATAGATTGTATTAAAATGGGTTTTCCACTTATAAAATTTTAACATTTATTTCAAACATACTATAATGTAGCTATTAATCTATATAATTAATGCAATATGCATGAAAATGATCTATAAACATCTAATTTTTTTAATTACAATAAATAATATATTGGATAATTAGTCTCACATCACATCTATGTAAAAATCTGAAATTACGACATTTAACAAATAAATAAATAAAACTTAAATTATATATTAAAGTTGTAAAAGTTATACATATACTAAAAAAATTTCCTCATTAAGTATGTTAAATTATAGAGTGATTTTAGGAATTTATCTATAAAATAAATGATTATTTATTTAACGCATAGTACAACAAATGATCGTAATCTCGAAGTATATAAATATAATAAGAGATTATATTATAATTAAAAATAAAATAATTTTAATTGATAACCAAATTCTCGAAATAGAAAAATATAATAGTGAATGGATTTAAATATTTTAATATAATTAATTCACATCGGATTTTTTTGACTTTAAAGTAAATAATAGATAAATACCCTCATATATCTGTGTAAAAACCTTAAATTACGGCATTTAACAATTAAACAATCAAAAATATAAATTATTGATTAAAATTGTAGAAACTATACATATACTCGTACTGCTACCTCACTTAGTGTGTTGGGTTATAGGTTGGTATTAGAAGTTTATATATAAAATAGACGATTTTATATTAAATAGATAATACAATTGATGATCAAAATCTCGAAGTATATAATTATCATGAAGGATATAAACTATAATCAAAAATTAAATAATTTTAATTGAGAATCAAATTCTTGAAATATATAATATAATAGTCAATGGATTTAACTTTTAATTAAAAACAAAATAATTTTTTAACTTTGATTGGTTATCGCGTCATATGGATATTCTAACCACCTATAGTTAATAAAATTATATGAGTAAAATTTTAATAGATTTAAATTCTAATTAAAACCAAAATAATTATTGAATGTTGATTGATTAATCAAGTTGTATGGATAGTTTAATCCCCATTGGTTAATTAAATTCTAATTAAAAATAAATTAAATTTTGAATTTTGATCGGTTAATTGCGTTATATGGATAGTCTAACTATGATTGGTAGATAAAATTATATGAGGAGAGTTTTTTTGCTCTTGTGATTGGTCTAAAATTTATTATTTATTGAGCGCACTATACAACAAATGATCGTAATATCGAAGTACATAAATATAATAAAAGATTAGCTTATAATTAAAAATAAAATAATTTTAATTGATAACCAAATTCTCCAAATAGAAAAATATAATAGTGAATGGAATTAAAAATTTTAACATAATCAATTAACATCGGATTTTTTTTGACTTTGCAGTAAATAGTAGATAACTACCCTCACGTCTCTGTTTAAAAACCTTAAATTACGACATTTAACAATTAAACAATCAAAAATACATATTATTGATTAAAGTCGTAAAAACTATACATATACTCATAGTGCTTTCTTCCTCGGTGTGTTGGGTCACAGGGTGCTATTAAAAGTTTATCTGTAAAATAGACGATTTTATATTAAATAGATAATACAATTGATGATCAAAATCTCAAAGTATATAATTATCATAAAGGATTTGAATTATAATCAAAAATTAAATAATTTTAATTGATAATGAAAATTTTGAAATATATTAATATAATAGTCAATAGATTTAAATTCTAATTAAAAACAAAATAATTTTTGAATTTTGATTGGTTATCGCGTTATATGGATAGTCTAACCACCTTTAGTTAATAAAATTATTTGAGTAAAGTTAATGGATTTAAATTCTAATTAAAAGCAAACTAATTATTTAATGTTGATTGATTAATCAAGTTGTATTGATAGTCTAATCTCTAACCACCCATTGTTAATAAAATTCTATGAGAAAAATTTTAATAAATTTAAATTTTAATTAAAAATAGATTAAAATTTGAATTTTGATTGGTTGATTGCGTTATATGGATAGTTTAACTACGATTGGTTGAAAAAATTTATATGAGAAAAGTTTTCTAGATCTTGTGATTGGTCTAAAATTTAGTATTGACATATGATTGATTAACCGGTTAATAATATTGTATGAGGAAAGTTGCAATGAATTTAAATTTTAGTTTAAAATTATATAAGGAAAGTTTTTAGACTTTTGTGATTGGTCTAAAATTTAGGATTGACCAACCATTGGTTAATAAAATTAAATGAGGAAAGTTTTAATGTATTTAAATTCAAATTTTAAAAAATAATTTTTGAATTTTGATTGGTTAATCGCGTTGTATGGATAACTTAACCACCATTGGTTAATAATTATATGAAATTC
The DNA here is from genome assembly GCA_030848705.1 of Heracleum sosnowskyi. Classification (NCBI taxonomy): domain Eukaryota; kingdom Viridiplantae; phylum Streptophyta; class Magnoliopsida; order Apiales; family Apiaceae; genus Heracleum; species Heracleum sosnowskyi. The sequence continues at coordinate 28,235,598 of CM061243.1, forward strand.
AAATTTTAAAAAATATTTTTTGAATTTTGATTGGTTAATCGCGTTGTATGGATAACTTAACCACCATTGGTTAATAATTATATGAGGAAAGTTTTTAGACTCTTGTGATTGGTCTAAAATTTAGGATTGACATCTAATTGGTCCTAAAATAATTCAAAATTTTATGATTGGTTAACTGATATGTGATAGACTCAGGTATTATAATAAAGGATATCAAGATAACAATTCATATTGATTACAATATTAAAAATTGTCAATATAATGCTTATGTATATCATACTAACAATGATACACGTGAACCTACATAGACTTACGAGAACTCTGTACATAAATAAATTTAAACATTTTTTTTCTGAAGGAACATAACAATTTGATTAATCCAAATTATAATTATATTATTTTACATATAACAAACAAAAAAAGGATAATATCACAATATTATTAAAATATTGAGGGTTTCATATTCATAAACGATAATTTTGAATATAATACTTATATTAAAATGTGTATTTGATTAAAGGTAGGATTATATTTAATTACTAAGAAGTGTGTTTTGATAATTTAAACCAATTATAAATTGGTTTTCTATATTGAATTGAATTCTTTATGTAAAAATTCTTAACCATCTTTTCTTTTCGGTTTATGGGTAGGTCAACTGGTCAAGTTAGATAATAATTATTAAACTATCATTAAATTAAAGATAACTTCGTTAGTTTCACATGGGTTGTAAAATCGTCAAAATTCAATTTATAAAACTGAGGATAGAACCTAAATAGTAAAGTGAGTATCTAAATTTTAATAAATATTTTTATTTATTATTATAGCACCAGTTTATTTATTTTTCCACTAATTGTTTTAAATATAGAAATTTTATGTTTTTTTCAATAAAGTATTAAAATTAATTAAGAACAAATTCAAATCGATAAAGAATATAATAATATGAGAATAAAATTTTATATAATCAGAACATAATTTTTATTCTGTTTAATAATTTTTAAGTAATAATGTATTTTAAAATTTTATATACACTGTAAATAAAACCGAAACATTAAAAGTAAAAGCAGTTAGTAAGATACTTATATCAGTATATACTTGATATCCTTATTATATTAAATCCTTAGAGAAAAGTTCTATGGAGAACTAAACTTAACTGGAGACCCTGGAGACCACATCTTACACCATTCATTTCTATCTAATCCAAAGTTACATATTATTTTGTTTTACACACTTATAAATTGGTTGTATGTAGGCATATACAGCTTATACGTTACCAACAACGTTAACTACAATATGCATTACATTCATTCTCACGTCTTCCATTTTTTTTATTCAAAAAATTTGCACAATTTTAATATTCTATGTTATCTTGTTTGCAAAACTTTTTACTTTCAATTATTGTATTCATAATTTTTTAGTGCAATATATTATTATTTTAATTTAGTGCATTACTTTAGTTGCAAAACATTATTATTTTACTATTTTATTCTTTATTTTTGCATAATTTAATTTTTTACACATTTTTTCATTGTTATGTAGTAAGCATTGGTTTTTTTTATTTGTAAAACATATTTTTTATATGTAGAATTTTTTGTTTATAATATTTGCAGTACGATGTTTAGTGACCTCCCAAATCCTCCCAACTTGCTAAATAAAATGTCGGATGTTGTAGGTTTTAAGAACGTGGATGGTTAAAAAGAACAACCTGTGTAATTGTGTATAATAATATAATTTTGTTATGTTTAATTTTATGAAGTATAATAAAAAATGATGACCATTGAATTCAAGTTAATCTAAGGGTGTAGAATTGGTCTCCACGTCTCCACCTTTTTGTTAGTCTCCGCTGAACCCATATATTAAACATAATAGGGATCTTATCCAAAATTTTGATTGTACGGTCTTAGACAACCAAATTAATAAGGACCATTAGATCTTAACTAGATAAATGAAAATCGTTAGATCAAATATTAAAAAAGTGTATTTTATTAATAATAGGATTATATTTAAATTCTAAAAAGTGTATTTTGATAATTTAAACCAAATATACCAAATATAAATAAGTTTTCTATACCGAATAGAATTCTCCATGTAAAAAATTCGCGACTTTCTTTTCTCTTTCATGGACAATTCCGGTTAGATAAAAATTGTTAAACCATCTTTTAATTAAAGATAATTTAGTTATCTTCATGTGGGGTGTAAAATCGTTAAAATCTAATTTTTAAAACACAAGACAAAACCCAAATTAGTAAAGTAGGTATTTAAATTCTAATAATAATTATTACGTCATCATTATTTTAATGCCAATTTAATTACTTTTTTCTAACTATTTTAAATTTAGAAATCTATGTTCAAAATTTCAAATCAATCTAAGAAAAATTCAAATCAACAAAGAATATAATAATACGAGGATAAAAATTTATAAATTTGTGCATATTTTTTATCCTATTTTATTAAATTTTATATCATAAATAATTAAATATTATTTATTATTAAATAATAAATTATACACAAATGGTGATTTTGTTTTATAAGAACTCATAGAGACCTAATTTCATTGTTAGCAGGACTATATTCATATTTAAAAAAACCGTTAACTTTTTTAACCTATATACATTGTAAATTATTAAATTCGAAACTTTAAAAGTTTGTTAATCAATTAGTATAGTACTTTTTTGAAAAATCGTACTTTATAAAAAGTATTATCAAATAACCCATGTCTGCAAGAAAAAAAATGAAAAAATTCTTATTTTTCAAAAAAATCTGTAAATTTTAATATGTTGTTGGTAGATTCAAACCTTAGATCATTCTACGTGATAATTTTACGGTTATATCTAACGTTTCTCAACAATTTAATTTGAAAGATCCAACGATTATGGATTGAGTGATCAAGCGACCAGACTTAAAAGAAATCTTTCATTATTTAGTCTTTAATATAATAGCATAGATATTTACGGGATATACTATAAAAAAATGAATTTTATACAGAATTTTGATCATCACGGTGTACTACTTTAAAAGAAGAACTATTACAAAAAAAATTATATATTAATTGATAATTTATTTTCTCAAAAGTTCAAAGTTCCCGCATCATTAACATATTACAAAAAAGAGTATATTATATTTTAGAAATAAATATTTAAAAAATATAAATATTAAAAAAATATAAATATTAAAAAAACTAATGATGTTATCCTGGTAGTTTGGTCCTAAATACCGCCAAAACATTCTCAACCGTTAGATCCAATACTCTTAAAAATAGACGATCAAGATTATATCATATAAAAAGAAGTTATTATCTAAAAATGATATAAGTTAAAAGATATTATATTAGGATTGGATTTTCCAAAAAGTTAAAACATAAAAATAGTTGTAATTAAATAAGGAAGCCCATTTAATATCAAAATAATAAAAATCGTTTAATCTTAAATAGATAGGTGAAAACCGTTAAATTTAACATTAAAAACTGTATTTGGTTAATAAATGGTATTCTAATAATCTAAACTACATATAAGTAGATTTCCTAAATCGAATAGAATTCTCAATATTAAATGTCGTCACTTTATTTTCTTTTTAGTTTTAGAATAATTTTTAATTGAAAAAGAACTATTAAACCACAACTAAATTAAAGATTATTTTGTGAATTTCATGTGGACCGTAAAATTGGCCAAATCTAACTTTTATAACTCAATATAAACAAATATTAAATTGAGCGTGTAAAATATAATAGATATCAAATTTTTAAATATAATATTTTTTGGCTAAATCTTTTTAACAATAATTTAATCATGTAAACTAATAACTTTTAAATATTAAAATATTCATAAATAAATATAATTATAAATATTAAAAAAACAATCGTGTGTTCCATGGGTAATTAAAATATAATTATAAACAAAATAATTATAAATAAAATTTAAGTAACCGTGCATCACACGGGCTATAAGCTAGTATATATATAAAGGAGGATACGCGGGAGGTTAGGTGGCGCCCCTAAGATCGTCTTAATCTATTTTTCTAATTTTCTAGATTTTTTGAATTTTAAATACTAATAAATGAAAATATCCTTCAACCTATTAGAAGTAGAATATGTGTTCGAATTTATTGAGGAGAAGAGTTCGAATTAATAGCGAAGACATATAAATAAAAGTTCTATTTGAAGTAGAATAAGTGTTTGAATTTGTAGAGGGGAAGAGTTTAAATATAAAAAAAATACTTGCAAAGTTTTATTTGAAGTAGAATAGGTGTTTCAATTTATAGAGGAGAAAAGTTAAGATATAAAAGAAGTACTTGCAATTAAAAGTTCTATTGGAAGCAGAATAATCGTTTGTAATACATAACTAAAAGTTCTATTTGAAGTATAATATGTGAAGTTATATATGTGTTTTTTAAACGAAAGAGTGACTCATTAGAAAGAAGTATGGTAACATAAAAATTAATATATATTTGAAGTAGATTTTGATATTAAAAAGGAAAGCGTGTTTCACGGGAGGACGGCTTATTAGCGAGAACCGAGTAATTTTCGTAATTTAATTGATAGAATTTATTAAAAAAATTATTACGCCGCCGTGAAGCGCGGCTTTTTCAACTAGTTAATGAATAAGAAAGAAAAATTCAAGTGAACTATAATCGTTGAAAATAATATCAACAATGGTTATAAAAAAGAAAATAATACCAATAAAGAAACTAAAATTGTATCCAAATATAGAACGAAATTCAAATAATATCTTAATCTAACTACCAATTCAAATTCAAATTGTATTCGAATCTAATAGGATATCAAAATCTATCCAATTAATTGATAATTTTAAACCGAACAAATTGAAAAAAAAGTAAAAAAAAAAAGGAATGTTGATATATTCTCGCATGGCATAAAAGTTACAAAGAACTGGAACATTTAGAGGATGAATTACAGTCATCATCCTTGTACTCCCTCCGTCCCAAAAAAAATGAGCCACTTCTTTTTACACGTATTTTAATGCGCTCGATTGAAGTACTTGTAAATAATATTTTTTCAATTTTTTTGATTTGTATAAAAGTATAAATCCTATATTTTTACACAAATAAAAAAATTGAAAAAATATTATTTATAATTATCTCAACCAAATGCATTGAAATGCGTGAAAAAGTTAAAGATTCAATCTTTTTGGGACGGAGGGAGTAATTTAATGTAAGCATGTATATCTCTTTGACACAGTCAACATTAATCTTAAAGTTTATCAAAATGTTGACCTCTGCACTAATATTTCTTAAAATTTTGAGATATTAACGAAAAATATCTATATTTTTATAAGATGGCGTGAAGGACTTGGTTTACACGACCCGACTGTTAATTTTTTAATACAAATGACCAGACTCTTGCATTTTAATAGAAGGAATGAAAATGAGGTTACAACCAAGTAGTGGTCGAACTTTATTGTTTTTTGTATTTTAATGGTCATAATTTCTAATTTATAATATTGTTGTCGGACATTACTTTTATTTTTTAAAAAGGGGCTACAGATCACTTTTTTAAGTATTTTTTTTCTAAAAAAATGGTAATTTGTAATAGGTAGCCGAACATTACTTTTATTTTTCAAAAAGGTGGTTACATACCATTTTTCTAAGTATTTTTTTCTCAAAAAGCCATCTTTTTTAAAACTGAAATTAATGTCCGGCCACCGTTTGCAAATTAGAAATTATAACCATCAAACTGCAAAATTGAGTAAAGTTCGGCCACCACTTCAAATTATACGTATCAGTTATACTCCCTCAATCTGTATCATGTGTTTGATTTTCTTAGTAATCAAATTGTTCAAATTTTAATTTATATAGAAATCTTATCGCATAATAATTTAAAGTGGACATGAACTTGCGGTACAATTTCTTTGATCATTTGATACTCTACTTCTCCTTTGTTTGGAAGACTTTGAAGTCATCGTGAAAGTAAGCAAACAAAGTAAAAGAAATAAAAGAAAAAATAATTACTCTCTCTGTCCCATTCAAACTGGCTTGTTTGACTTTTTTTGGTCAAATTGACCAATTTTGTAAATTAAATTACTTATATCATATATTAAATATAACAAGTGAAAATTATATCATTAGAAAATATAGATAATCTGTTATAACATACAAATTTTAGATTTATAAAAATGTATGCCAATTTCTTTTAAAAACTAGTCAAAGTTTAGTCAATTTGACCAAAAAAAATCAAACAAATCAATTTAAGTGGAACGGACGGAGTATAAGATTTAGAGAGAAGTTGGCAGGAATATTATTAACCAATGTCCAAACCCATCAAAGTAATTATGAGACTTTGGGGAAGAGGATCAATACAAACCAGTTTCGACATTTCCCATCGTGCCACAAGACGGGGTACTACATTTCCTGATCTTCTAACGTGCTTACATGTAGAAGATCGAAAACAAAAAAAATTATCAATACCACTTCATTTATCAATTTTGTGATCTTCTTTTGGCTTCATTTACACAATACCACTTCATAAACCAAACATTTATCAATTTTTATAAAATTATGAAATTTTCTATTTGATATCACTCTGAAATTTTTGACTTTCAAGTGACAACATTTGACTTATACTTCAACTCCAAAATACAATTTTTTTTAATGAATATGATGAATTTGTTCAAACTTCTTGATTTTATGTCCCTCAAAATATTGTTAAACATCTCTTTGCCCACCAAAAGTAAGAATTTTGATCATAATGAGATTTTGATCATAATGATCAGATTCATCAAATTTATATTCCTTAATATAGTGGTATTTTTTAGTTGAAACCCAACTAAAGTTGAATGGTTCCACGTATTTGAAAGTAAAAAATTTCAGATGGTACCAAATGAAAATTTTCATAATTTTATAACAGTTGACTGATGTTTAGTTAACGGTGTGGTATTATGTGAATGAATTCAAAAGTATAATGATGCTACTTGGTTGTCAAAAACTTCGAGCGGTGCCGGTACCAAATAGAAAAACCAATTATACAATGATATCACATTAAATATCTCATACATAATTACTGAAATTATATATTTATTTAAAATCCAATTATTTGATTTCACTTATGATTCAATTCTCTATAATTATATAATTAAAACTATTAGTTATTTATTATAGATTTTCATCTTAATTTCATATTTTAATTTTCTACAACTACATAATTAAATAATACTTATTAGTTATTTTTGTTTTTAATATTTTAAATTTTGTTTTAAGTAATTTAAGGTTATCTGCAAGTAATAAAAATAATGACATTTCCCCCATCGTGCCACAAGAGTCTTAGATTTATGAGACAAAAGATGGAGAGTGGAGAAGTAGAATCCAAGTGTGAATTGGATATCTATCTTAGAGAGAGTGTGTATGTTACAAAAAATGATGAGTTTGATATTTTGAAATGGTGGAAAGTTAATTCAAGTAGGTTTCCCATCCTCTCACAACTTGCTCGTGATGTAATTGCAATCCCTATTTCCACCGTAGCATCGGAGTCCGCTTTTAGTACGGGTGGAAGAGTCCTTGATCCATATAGGAGTTCTTTGACACCTAAAGTTGTTGAGGGTTTGATTTGTGCTCAAGATTGGTTGCGATCGGCCAAACGTCCAAAGACAATTGAACAAGATGTAGATGATATCGAGAAATTTGAAGAAGGTATAATATTTCTTTAATTTACTGTCCTCACTCCTCACAATTAATATGTTCATTTGATCGAGTTAAATGCTAACACGTTTTGCGGTTTTTGTATTCTACAGCTTTTTCTGCTCTTTCTCTTGATGAGAAAAAAAATGGCAAAGACGCAGCGATAGACTTGGACTTGGACTTGGACATTGACAGCTAGGTACTGCTCTCATCTCATGTCTTAATATTACTGCTGTCTGTAGAGTGTATTAATATTACTGATGTCTGGAGTCTGGACTGTTTTATAATATTACTGTCTCACTTTCTTTTTCTATTGTAGTATTGTTGTTTCCAGCTCCGGTCCTGTTTTATTAATATTACTGTTGTCTGGACTGTCTGTTTTATAATTTCTGATTTTATAGCTGCTGAGTGCTGACTGCTATACTTTGCTGTTGGAGTGTTGGACTGGTGGCTGTTGGCTGTTGGAGTGTTGGCTGTTGCTGTGTTGGACTGGTGACTGCTGAATGTTTGATTTTTTTCTGTTGAATGTTGATGGCTCGATGCTGTAGATTAAGTACTCAGATTATTTTCTGTTGATGGCTTGATTGTTTTAGTGCAGTTATGGTATGAAATTATGAATGTAGATTTGTGGACTTCAGGAATCAGGACTTGTGTATCAGTGTATGTGTAGTAGTAACTAGTAATCAGTATTCTAATTTCTCAATTCTGTAATCAGTTGTGGACTTTTGACTTTAGCAGTTGAATTCTGTAATTCTGTAATGTTTAGACTTTAGCAGTTGTGCAGTTGTGGATTGTTTAGCAGGTTATTTATAGAATCATGATGAATCATGATTCATTTCATGCAAATTGCAATGGAAAGAATCTTGTAAATACTGTCTAAAATACAGGATTTTATTAATTTCGGTTTTACAGTAAACCGAACCGAAGAAACCGATCCATACTATTTCGGTTCGGTTCGGTTTTGTACAATAATTCGGTTCGGTTCGGTTTGATCAAAACAGAAGTTCGGTTTTTCGGTTTTTCTTATTCGGTTCGGTTTTTAACCGAACCGACCGAATGATCAGCCCTACACAAGACGAGGTACTCCATTTCCTGCTCTTCTAATGTGCTTACGTGGATCGAAAACAAAAACTTTTTTTTTTGGGAAATTATCCAAAATGTCCTTGTTTACAATCTCTATTTCAAAAATACGCTTAAAGTTGCCTATGAGTATGACATTGCAACGCAGGTCGAAAACAATTGCTTTTGAAGTTGTAATAGATGCAATCGAGGTTACATATGTAATTTGCTTTTTTTGCTAAATAGGTTGCATATGTAATTGCACTGTATTTTATAAAAATGCCCTTTTCCATGAATTAATCAACTTTCCTGTTCAATAAACTCATGTCAAAATTTTGCCATCATAATTTGACAGATTTCTGAAACAGAAGAAACCCCAACAACAAAGTGGTAATCCTGAAGAATTGTTTACAACTTTAATTCATCAACTTCTGCGTTCCTGTTTTAATCAAGTCTTGAAATGGCCAAAGAACCTACACCTGTAATTTTCCCGTATACACGATAGCCAAGAAAGATCGTAATCCTTCACTTGGTTCCCAGTGAGGGTCTATGTAGACAACTGAGACGAGAACACTAAGAATTGGTTAATCCTCAAAATCAATTTATGAATTTCATAATGTAAATTTTCAGTATTTTAAGAATCAATTTGAAAGATCTAACGACTTTAAAATTCGGAAACTAATAAAAGAAATATCATACAAGAGGATTAGAGTTTTCCTTTATGAATAAAGTTGTCCAGAAAGAAGAAATATGCATGTCTCCAACGACGATTTAGCACTAAAGTCCCAATGGAGCCCCAAAAGGTTGTGTCGAAACCAAGTGCTGCACTTATAGACGAGTTTTAATGACTGCATCCACTTCTTCTTGGTCCGAAGAAGCAGAAGTAGATGATGTAGTTGCAAAGTTGCCTTGGCAACCCCGAGTTTCTGCATCAACTTCTTGGTTCGAAGGTGCGAAAGTGGTATTGTTAATACGTATATGATATATTAATTGTATTATGGAAAACTGAGAAACAAGAATGTTTGCTTGCGAAAAGCATTACTGGTTTATTCAATAAAAGAAAGAGATATAGCTGAATAATACAACTGAAATGCTAAAAATCAGGACATGTACATGAACACACGTCCTACACGAACTCAACTAACATGACTTATTCTACTCCCTACAAACACGCTAACTCTACTACTGCTTCAACAAAAAACAAATGAAACAACGAGTACTTTATTTAAAACAAAACACAGACTAACTTAAGATTAAACCAACATATCCCCCTTAATCTTAAAGTTGCCCAGACAAGTTTTCAATTCCAAACAACCTCCTCATTTTTTCAAACTTAAGTGTAGTCATTGCTTTAGTTAGAATATCCGCCTTTTGACATTCACTGCTTACATGCTTCAGAATAATTTCCCCCCGTTCTACGCATTCCCTAATGAAGTGATAACGAACATGAATATGCTTGCTCCTCCCGTGAAAGACTGGGTTTTTAGCCAAATCTATCGCCGATTTGTTATCAACAAACAGAACTACTGGGCCAACCTGTTCATCTGTTATCTGGTTTAGAACATTCCGAATCCATATAGCTTGGCAGGCTGCTGCAGTTGCAGCCATGAATTCTGCCTCGCAAGATGAAAGAGCCACACAGCGTTGTTTTTGCGACACCCACGTAATGAGGCTGTCATTCAAGTAAAAACACATGCCTCCAGTACTCCTTCTGTCGTCCAAGCTACCTGCTAAATCACTATCTGCAAATCCAGTTAACACATTGTTTCCACTATCTTTAGTGTACACCAATCCAAACTGTAACGTGCCTTGAACATATCGAATGATCCTTTTAACAGCATTTCGATGCAAAACAGTCGGATGCTCCATGAACCTACTTACTATACCAACTGAATAGGCTATATCTGGCCTAGTGTGTACCAGATATCTCAGCCCCCCAATCACGCTTTTATATTCCGTAGCATTCACTGTTTTACCACCCTCGTCCTTAACAAGTTGTTCCTTTGGATCCATGGGATATTTCGTTGGATTACAGCCCTTCATACCAGCTTTCTCAATGATTTTCTTGGCATAACCTGTTTGCTTTAACTGTATGCAGCCCTTCTCTTGTTGAACCTCGATTCCCAGATAGTAACTCAGCTTGCCCATGTCTGTCATGTCAAATTTTGGGTTCATCTCACTTTTGAATTTTTCAATCAAACGCACACTGCTTCCAATTACTAACAGGTCATCTACGTAAACAACAACAATCAATCTTTCTTCTCATTCCTTCCTGGTATAAACCGCATGCTCTGATGGACATTTCTTAAAACCTAGACTCTCAAGATAAGAGTTTAATTTCGCGTACCAAGCTCGTGGAGCTTGGCGAAGGCCATACAGTGCTTTTATTAACTTATACACCAGATTTTCCTTGCCCTTTTTCACAAAACCCTCAGGTTGCACCACATAGACATCTTCACTAATTTCACCATTTAAGAAGGCAGTCTTCACATCAAGGTGATGAACTTCCCACTCGCATTTTGCTGCCAAAACCAACAATAAACGCACAGTTTCCAACCTCGTTATCGGAGCAAAAATCTCATCAAAATCGACTCCATGTTCTTGAACATATCCTTTAGCAACTAACCTCACCTTGTATTTAACAATATTTCCTTCTGCATCCCTTTTCAACTTAAAAATCCACTTCAATCCTATCGTTTTCTTCCCAGAAGGCAACTCAGTCAACTTCCAAGTGTTGTTTTCTTCGATTGAGTGCATTTCCTTCTCCATAGCAATCTTCCAGTTTCGATCATTTACAGCTTATGAATAATTCATTGGCTCTTCAATGCCCATAAGATACAACTCCTCATCCAAGAATACTTCTTCAGTCTCATTATATATTTCATCCAATCTCCCGACTCTCCTCGGTTCAGTACTGTCATCATAGTCATCTGGATTCAAACTTTGAACCGGCGACTGTAAACTTCGAGCTGGTGTCTGCAATGTTGATGAGCCACCGGTTACTGTTCTTGCAGTTGAGGAATAAACACTTCTTTGTGAACTATCATTACTTTGAGCAGAACTGGTGTTGGTGCTTTGAGGAGTAATATTACTCATGTCACTTAAGTCATCTTCATCGTCACCCGTTCGATACTCACCTTCACCATCTGCATTCATGCCCTCCACTGTAAATACACCATTATGTTCTTCTTTGTCACTGTGATCCCAGTTCCCAGGGCCATGATTTGTTCTCTTCGAAAGTGACGTCCCTACTCACATGCACTCTTTTAGTGAGAGGATCATACAACCTATATGCTTTAGTTCTCGGTTCTTTACCCAAGTTAACCACCTGCTTGCTATGATCATCCAATTTTTGTGTATGCTGGCTGGGAATTTTCATGTGCCCGACACAACCAAAGACTTTGATGTGCCCTATGTGTGGTTTTTTCCCGTTCCAAGCTTCATAAGGAGTCACCCCTGTAAGTGCTCGCGTTGGCAGACGATTGAGTAAATAAATTGAGTGTCTCACAGCTTCTCCCCACATGATTGATGGCAACTTCATTTCTTTTAAACAACTTCTGGCCATTTACACCACCGTACGATTCTGACGCTCCACAACCCCGTTTTGCTGCGGAGTGTAAGGCGTTGTATAGTGCCTTTCTATCCCATTCTCTTTACAGTACCTCTCAAATTCATTAGAAACAAATTCCCCTCCTCTTTTTCCAGAGGCTGTTTCTGGTTGTATTGGACCACAAAGATCACCGTGTATTAACTCTAAAGCTCTTGTTGCACTGTAGTTCGATTTGGCTGGAAACTGCTTCCTCGTTTATTTAGACATAAGGCAACCCTTACACACCTCATTTGACACCACAATTCTAGACATTCCATTCACCATCTTATCTTTATACATAAGTGACAAAAAATGATAATTTACATGTCCCATAGGCTTGTGCCACAGCTTTGACATCTCATCTTGTTTAGACAGCATACATATTTGTCTTGCAGAGTTAATAACAATCTTGTAAAGTCTGTTTGGAGAACGTTTTACCTTCATAAGAAGTTTGTCTCCATCATCATATACCCACAGTAGCTCTCCCTTTATCTTAATTTTGTTCCCTTGCTCTGTCATTTGCCCCAAGCTGATGATATTATTCCTGAGTGTCGGAATATAATACACATCCTCTAGGGTGCGAGTTTCTCCATTTTTACATTCAAAAGCCACAGTTCCCTTGCCTTCAGTTCGAACAGTAGACCCATCTCCAAAACTTACCAAGCCACGTATCTGTTCATCTAGTTCCATAAATTTCGACTTGAAACCAGTCATGTGACTACTCGCTCCATTGTCCAAGTACCACACATTGGACTCATTTTGCACCTTCGATAATTTTGATGGAATGACCTGTTTTTCATTCAGATATGTACCTTCTGGATCTTCACTTTCACATTTCACAAGCAACAAGGCGGGCTCATCATCTTCGAGTTTTGCCATGTTCATTTCTTCCTTTGGTTCTCTGTTACGTCTTGGTTTTCTACAATCTGCAGCAAAATGACCATAAGATGAACAGTTATAACATCTCAGATTGCTCTTGTCACGCCCTCCTCGAGGTTTAGAGTTTGAATATGATCCATCGGAGTTTCTCTTGCTCGATCGTTTTTGCCATTCTTCACGAGTGAGCAGCAGCTTGCTGTCACTAGCTTCACGTTTCTGCCACTCCTCTTCAGTTAGCATCAGATGTCCCTCATTTGATCCGCTCTTACCACTTCCATTTAGTCTTTCTTCATGAGCTTTCAACGAGCCCACTACTTCCTCTACTTTTAACTTTTACAAATCACCAAATTGTTCCAAAGTCGAGACAATTTGTAAGAACTTGGTTGGTGGCGCTGCACGAAGTAACTTCTTAACCACATAGGATTCTGTCATAGTTTCACCTAAATCTCGAATGTTTGTCACAAGTCCATTCAACTTTAGGTAGAAATCATCTAATTGCTCGTTGTCTTTCATCACCAGAGATTCAAACTCAGTTCTTAGTGTTTGAACTTTGGCTTTTTTTCACACGATCTGCCCCTTGGCACATCGTCTTCAGGGCTGTCCACGCCTCCTTGGCGGTTCCTTTCTCTACAATCGAAAGAACCATATCCTCAGGCAGTCCTTGGTACAATATAGCCAAAGCCACCTTATCTATCTTTTCTTCAACAGTCACCTTCGGATCCGCCTGCTCTATTGCTGTCCAAACCCCTTGTGCCTGCATGTATACCTTCATCTTTAGAGCCCAAGTGGTGTAATTATTCTTGGTTAACATAGGATAACTCAAGCCTATCGATCCGCCTCCTTTGACCTTGTTGATGTCCATCGCAATGCTCTTCGCCTGTCACTGAGAATTTCCTTGCTCTGATACCAAATATTGTTAATACGTATATGATATATTAACTGTATTATGGAAAACTGAGAAACAAGAATGTTTGCTTGCCAAAAGCATTACTGGTTTATTCAATAAAAGAAAGAGATATAGCTGAACAATACAACTGAAATGCTAAAAATCAGGACATGTACATGAACACACGTCCTACACAAACTCAACTAACCTGACTTATTCTACTCCCTACAAACACGCTAACTCGACTACTGTTTCAACAAAAACAAATGAAACAACGAGTACTTTATTTAAAACAAAACACAAACTAACTTAAGATTAAACCAACAAGTGGATGATGATAAGATAATAGGGAGGGTGAGGATTGTAAGTGCAACCAAGAAGAGAAGTTTCGAAGAACAAATTTTGGCCATGCTGAAGAGATGAAGGTGCGCAATGAAAGATATGAAACTAAACTACTGAGCGTGAGGATAGTCGAATACTCCTACTGAAACATGTAATAAGTTAAAAGAATACCCCGCTGATACATGTAATAAGGCGACATAAATATGATGTATTTGTATCTTTGTTTTTCCATAAACATTTACAATAATTTTCTTAATCAATTAAAAAGTTTTGAAAGTTATTTCACTTTTTTATTTACTGAAAATGATTTTGATCTATATATTTTCGACAACAATTCCCTTTTTTATTGCAAAATTTTCATCACATGGATATTTTTTGTTTTAAAATAACTAAGGGGTCATTTGTTAAATCTGAACAAAATTTTCTGAATCATTAGAATTCCTGAATGATTAATAATCTGGATGATCTGTACGATTAATAAATCTGGATGATTTGGACGATTAATAAATCTGGATGATCTGAATAGTTAATTTTTTCTTAGTTTTCTAAATGAAATAAATGAATAATTGATAATAACATTTATTAAGCTTAAAATAATTTATCATGTCCAATTTTCAAATATACCATAAAATACAATTTATAAAAGAAAAAACGCTTTAGTCCCTGAATTTGTTCTCAAAACTGTCCTCAATGATGAGGTGTTGTGTCATCGTATTATTAGATATTCTCTCGTAAATGTGATATATCTCTTGATAAGTGGATTTCATATCCACTTGGATCGTTCTACATCGGCTTAAATTGGCTGTTTGTACTCAAGTACTTGTCGTTTTTAATGTGTTTTTGAGTTAGTAAGTGCAGAGTCGTATTGTTGGTGGAGTATTTGAGTTATCTTGACTTGGTGTTGGTGAATGAACTTTATTATGGAAGTCGTGGAGTTGTGGGACTTGAGAACGCGAAGAAAATTCAAGAAAATGCGTTTTTGTGAAATTTGGCAGAAAGTCAGGGGTCCCCTCCCTCATTCAGGCGCGCCCGCGCCCACTTGAATTCAAATCAAGCGCGCCCTCCCCCATTTAGGCGCGCCCGCGCCCTAAAGATGCTCAAGAAGGAAAATTCAATTCTGGAAAGGAAAGTTTCCGAAAGACCAGCCAGCTCTATGACCTATATAAATCATTGGTGGACGAATTTTGAGATACACAATCATATACCTACCTACATATTCATCCACCGGTGAGGAGAACAAGAAGACGGCTGATTACGAAGATCTACTTTTCATCTTTTCTTTGTATTCTTCTAATTAGGCGATACTTTGGATTCTCGTTGGTTTCGTTTGTTCTTTCTTAAACCCTAGCACTTTTATTCAGTATTCTAGACTTATTATTATCATGTTTTCATCAGAACCCACGATGATGAACGGTTCGATTATGAACTAATCGTTGTCGTGGGATTCTAACGGATTTATTTATGGATTTTAGTAGTTAATTGTTTTAAAGATGTGTGTGTGATGGCTAATTGATATCCTAGTTTGGTTGTGCTTATTCTTCTTGGATGCGTAGCTAACATCTAAGATTGTTTGTTAATCTCTATTGAATGCGAAAGTGGATATAGAGATTTAGAACTTGCCATGCTAGCATAGGTTTATGTATGTTTGGCATGCATGATTCGTAGGTGATTTTAACCATCTTACCTGCCCTATGTAATCTGAATGGATAACTTGCTCGTTAAACCGTTATGTTTTCAAATCTTATAGACATATAGGGTCTAAGCATAATTGGTGTCTACCCAACTTCTATCTCTTTTGTGGATGTTTGAGTAGTTTGGTATACGTATACTGAAAGGTAGCGTGTACTGATTTCGTGTTATCCGATTAGTTATCACAACTGTCACATGCATTGATTAAAGACAAAAGACTCTAGATGAAGTATTTAATGAAGTTAGGAACCCATGTTTATTCTCATAAGTAATTAATCAGCAATCTCTTTGTTAATTATAATCTTGTTAAGTCAAGTAGTTAATTTAGTTAATCAAAACACAAACTTGTTAATTGTCTTAGCATTGAATAATAACCATACATTGTTGCATAAGTGCTAAACTATTATAACCAAAGCAGTCTCTGTGGGAACGAACTCTACTTAATCCTGTATTACTTGTGACCGCGTAAGCTTGCGTGATTTTGTGCGAACAAGTTTTTGGCGCCGCTGCCGGGGACTCGGTGTTATTTTTATAGTTTATGTGCTTGTCATCAGTGGTCGCTAAAGTTCACTGACTCGGATTATACTCATCAATTTTACTTTGTTTGGTGTGTTTCAGATACTTTAGTGAGCGTGTATGCGAACACGTTCTCAATCTCGGAAAGAAGAACTTGAATCAAATCTAGTTATGGGTGATCAATTAGTAGCAGAAACGAAGGCTTTGAAGGACTATTCTCAGCCGAAGATCAATGACATTCAATCCAGCATTGTCAGGCCGGCTATTGCAGCTAATACTTTTGAAATCAAGCCTGGCACGATTCAGATGGTGCAGAATTCTGTTCAGTTTGGGGGTGCTCCGACGGAAGATCCTAATATGCATATTAGGGATTTTATCGAGATATGCGACACCTTCAAGTTCAACGGAGTGTCGGAAGATGCTGTGAAGCTGAGACTTTTCCCATTTTCTCTGAGGGATAAGGCTAAGGGCTGGTTGCATTCTCTACCAGCAGGTTCTATTACTACATGGGAGGATCTTGCTCAGAAGTTTCTCACTAAATTCTTCCCCATGGCCAAAACAGCTGCAATCAGGAATGCTCTTACTCAGTTTGCACAACATTCTGGAGAAACTTTATGTGAAGCTTGGGAGCGTTACAAGGAGATGCTTAGGAAGTGTCCTCATCATGGAATGCCTGATTGGATGGTGATCAATTGTTTCTATAATGGACTGGGAGGTCAATCTCGACCAATGCTTGATGCGGCATCAGATGGAGCACTTTGGGCCAAAAGCTACAATGAAGCTTATGAGCTGATTGAGATGATGGCTGCTAATGAATACCAGAATCCAACTGGAAGGCTATCGCAAGGCAAGGTAGCAGGGGTTTTGGAAGTGGATGCAGCTACGGCAATAGCAGCTCAGTTGAAGGCTTTGTCAATGAAGGTGGATTCCTTGTCGAACTTTGGAGTTCAGCAGGTGGCTAGCGTGTGTGAGCTATGTGCAGGTGCACATGACACGACCCAGTGTGCCATATCGAGTGAATCGGCACAGTTTGTGAGCAACTTTCAAAGATCACAGCAGCCAGTGCCCAATGTCTATCATCCCAACAACAGGAACCACCCTAATTTCAGCTGGAGCAACAATCAGGGAGGTCAACAACAACAACCGTATCAGCAGTTTCAAGGTCAACACTATGGAGCTAAGCCATTCAATCCTTCTGGTTTTCAGCAACAGTATGCTCCAAGGCAACCATATCAACCACCAGGTTTTCAACAACCATCTCATGGCAATGTTGGTCAATCGTCCAATGAAAAGTTTGAACTGGAGGAATTGAGGCTAATGTGCAAGAGCCAAGCTGTTTCCATCAAGACTCTGGAGAATCAAATCGGTCAGATTGCCAATGCATTGTTGAATAGACCACAGGGAACTCTCCCTAGTGATACGGAAGCTAATCCAGGCAAACGGGAGGTCAAGGAACATGTCAAAGCAGTTACCTTGCGATCTGGAAAGGTTACGAATGATCAGAATGCAGAAACAGAGCAAAACGATGAAAATTTGAAAAGTGAACAGTACCTAGGGCGCGCCCTCCCCCTCTCAAGCGCGCCCTCCCCTGCCCTTCTGCTAGAAAATGAAGAAAAAGTTGAAAAAGCAAGTTTGGGGGTGAACGAAGCGGAAATTGTTGACCATTCTTCTGAGAAACCTCTTCCAAAGCAAGTTACAGAGAGCAAGGAGGTCTATCCTCCTCCGCCATTCCCCAAACGTCTTCAGAAGCAGAAGTTGGATAAGCAGTTTGCTAAGTTTCTGGAAGTTTTCAAGAAGTTGCAGATCAATATACCTTTTGCGGAAGCTCTAGAACAAATGCCGAGCTACGCAAAGTTCATGAAGGGTATTATATCTCGGAAGTTGAAACTCGAGGAGTTGGAGACCGTCGCTCTAACTGAAGAGTGCAGTGCTATTCTACAACAGAAGTTACCTCCTAAACTGAAGGATCCAGGGAGTTTCACCATACCATGCAGCATCGGCAATCTATCTTTCAACAAGTGCTTGTGTGACTTGGGAGCTGGCATAAATTTGATGCCGTTGTCTGTCTTCATGCAACTTGGGCTACCGGAGCCTAAACCTACTACTATGTCCTTACAGTTGGCAGACAGGTCAATCACATATCCTAGAGGTATAGTAGAGGATGTCGTGGTTAAGGTGGATAAGTTTATCTTCCCTGTGGATTTCGTAATTCTGGATTTCGAGGAGGACAAGAGGATTCCTATTATCTTGGGAAGACCATTCTTGGCGACAGGCCGTACTTTGATAGATGTGCAGAAAGGAGAGCTCACAATGAGGGTGCATGACCAGAATGTCACCTTTAATGTCTTCAATGCAATGAAATTTCCTACAGAGGAGGAAGAATGTTTTCAGGTGGACTTGGTTGAGTCTGCAGTTTACAAGGAAGTTGAGCACTTGCTAAAATCAGATACTTTGGAAAAGGTACTGTCAGGGGATTCTGATTCTGAAGATGAAGAAAGAGAAGAGCAACTGCAGTACTTGAATGCTTCTCCGTGGAAAAGAAAGATTGATATGCCATTTGATTCTCTTGGCATAGCTGAGCTAAAAAATTCTCAGGAGCGTCTCAAGCCATCTATTGAAGAAGCTCCTACTCTTGAACTTAAACCACTACCGGAGCACTTGAGGTATGCTTTTTTAGGTGATGCATCTACTTTACCTGTGATTATTGCATCTAACTTGTCAGGTAGTGATGAAGAGAAACTCTTGCGAATTCTGAGAGAGTTCAAGTCAGCCATTGGTTGGACCATAGCGGATATTAAGGGAATCAGCCCTTCATATTGCATGCATAAGATTCCGCTTGAACCAGGAAGTAAGCCAACAGTGGATCCTCAAAGAAGGCTCAATCCTATCATGAAAGAGGTGGTAAAGAAAGAAATTCTCAAGTGGCTGGATGCTGGCATTATCTATCCTATTTCAGACAGTTCTTGGGTGAGTCCAGTGCAATGTGTGCCTAAGAAAGGAGGCATGACAGTAGTTGCGAATGAGAAGAATGAGCTCATCCCTACTCGTACAGTTATAGGGTGGAGAATTTGCATGTACTACCGAAAGCTGAATAAAGCTACCAGAAAAGATCACTTCCCTCTTCCATTCATTGATCAGATGCTAGACAGGTTGGCTGGTCATGAGTTCTATTGCCTTCTGGATGGTTACTCGGGCTATAATCAGATTTGTATCGCTCCAGAGGATCAGGAGAAGACCACATTCACATGTCCTTTTGGCACTTTTGCGTTCCGTCGTGTTTCTTTCGGACTCTGTGGTGCACCTGCAACTTTTCAGAGGTGTATGATGGCCATATTCTCAGATATGATTGGCATTAATGTGAAGGTGTTCATGGATGACTTTTCAGTTTTTGGAACTTCTTATGATGAGTGCTTACAAAATCTTGGCATGGTGTTGAAAAGGTGCGTTGAGACCAATCTGGTGCTCAACTGGGAAAAATGTCACTTCATGGTGCAAGAAGGAATCATTCTTGGGCATAAGGTATCTAGCAAGGGACTTGAAGTGGATAAGGCCAAAGTGGAGACGATTTAAAATCTTCCTCCACCAATTTCAGTTAAAGGAATTCGCAGTTTTCTTGGTCATGCGGGTTTCTATCGGCGATTCATTCAAGACTTCTCCAAAATCTCTAAACCCTTATGTAGTTTGTTGGAAAAGGATGTTCCTTTCAAGTTTGATGAAGATTGCTTAGCTGCTTTCGAGCTCTTGAAGAAGAAGTTGACTACTACACCTATTATCACTGCACCTGACTGGGATGAGCCTTTTGAGTTGATGTGTGATGCTAGTGACTATGCTGTGGGAGCTGTTCTTGGGCAAAGGAAAAACAAGGTGTTTCATGTGATTTACTATGCTAGCAAAACTCTCAACGATGCTCAGCTGAACTACACTACTACAGAAAAGGAACTTTTGGCAATTGTGTACAGTTTCGAGAAATTCAGGTCTTATTTGCTTGGAACTAAGGTAGTAGTCTATACTGATCATGCTGCCATTCGTTATCTGATTTCTAAGAAAGATTCAAAGCCTCGGTTGATTCGGTGGGTTCTTTTGCTCCAGGAGTTTGATTTGGAGATTAAAGACAGAAAGGGTACAAAAAACCAGGCGGCGGATCATTTGTCACGTTTGGAAGACCACGGTACAGATTCAAGGAATAAAACTCTAATCAATGAATCTTTTCCTGATGAGCAACTTTTTGGGGTGCAAGATGAAGAACCATGGTTTGCAGATATTGTGAACTATCTTGTGAGTAATGTTATCCCTGCTGAATTCTCTTATGCTCAAAGGGAGAAGTTTCTACATGATGTGAAGTGGTACCGTTGGGACGAGCCATTCTTATTCAGGCAGGGAGCTGATCAGTTGTTAAGAAGATGTATTCCCTATAGTGAAACTGAGAGTGTTTTGCGAGATTACCATTCCACTACTTATGGAGGCCATTATGGTGGAGAGAAGACAGCTACTCGTGTTCTTCAGGCAGGTTTCTACTGGCCAACTCTGTTTAAAGATGCTCACCAGTTTGTGATGAGGTGTGATCGATGCCAAAGGGTTGGTAATATTTCTAGGAGGAATGAGATGCCTCTTAATATGCTGCTTGAAGTGGAGATTTTCGACGTGTGGGGAATAGATTTTATGGGACCATTTGTTTCATCTTGCAACAATCAGTACATACTGTTAGCTGAGGATTACGTGTCTAAATGGGTCGAGGTAAAGGCTTTACCGACCAATGATGCTAAAGTGGTGCTGAATTTTCTGCATAAGCAAATTTTCACGCGTTTTGGAACTCCAAGGGTAATCATCAGTGATGAGGGAACGCATTTTTGCAACCGTAAGTTCACAGCCTTGATGGCCAGGTATAATATCAATCATCGTGTTGCCACTGCCTATCACCCTCAGACAAATGGCCAAGCTGAAGTTTCTAATAGGGAGATCAAGAGGATTCTTGAGAAAGTGGTAAATCCTTCAAGGAAGGATTGGTCGTTGAAGCTTGATGAAGCTGTTTGGGCTTACAGGACAGCTTACAAGACTCCGTTGGGTACATCTCCGTTTCAGTTGGTGTATGGTAAGGCTTGTCATTTGCCTGCTGAGCTAGAGCACAGGCATATTGGGCATTGAAGAAGTTGAATTTCGATTTGAAAGCTGCTGGTGAGAAAAGAATGCTTCAAATTAATGAGTTGGATGAGTTCCGTCTACAGGTCTATGAAAATCACAAGTTATACAAGGAGAAGGTTAAGAGATGGCATGATAAGAAGTTGGTGCACAAGTCCTTTGTTCCTGGCCAACTTGTTTTGCTTTTCAACTCTCGTCTCAAACTTTTTCCTGGTAAACTCAAGTCAAGGTGGTCGGGACCATTTACGGTCAAAACTGTGTTTCTACATGGTGCAGTGGAAGTCTATGATAAGTCACCGGATGAAGCATTTAAGGTCAATGGTCAGAGGTTAAAACCGTATTTTGGTGAACGGGTGAATCGCGAGGCGGAAATCGCGGTTCTTGTTTCAGCTGATTAAGGAGTCAGGAATCACGTCAAGCTATTGACGTAAAACGAGCGCTTCATGGGAGGCAACCCATGTTATTGTTGTACATATTCTATCCTTGTTTTGTTTTAAAAAAAAAAAAATCAAAAAAGAAAAACGAGAAAAATTGCAATAAAAACCCCCAAATCAGATTTTTCTTGGATTCTTCCCTATTTTAACATAAAACTCATCCTTCCCAACCTATATTCTTAAAACCCTAGCCCCCTAAACACATCTCTCATCCTCTTATTCCATTCTATACATACACTTCCTTACATATCTCCATCTATTCATCCTAATTCCATGGCACCACCAAAGAGAGGTCGATTTGCGGGTAGTAGCAGCACTCGTCGTTCTTCTTCTGAGGAGGAGTCGAGTATTGGTGTTGGGGGTGAGAAGTTTACATCTCCGGAGGCTCAATTGGAGTTTACACGGTTGCTTTCCAAAGCTGTGGCTAAGGAGAGGGGGTTTTTGCCTCAACCTACTGATGGGTACTTGTTCAAGATGATTACAGATAGGGGTTGGGAAAGTTTCTGTGAAGCACCGGTTCCGGTTCCGTTGTCTATTGTGCGGGAGTTCTATGCTAATGCTAAAGCTGACAAGAATGGCTATAGTGTGGTTCGGGGCATGACGGTCGATTATACGGTTAAGGCAATTCATCGGGTTTTGAATTTGCCTCAGAAGAAGAGGGGTGAAGAGGATTGGTCTTCGAAGACTCGGGAGGATGTTGATCTCGAGTACATTCTTGGGGAGATTTCTGTTCCGGGCACTACTTGGAAGTACAGGGCTGGTACCACTGAGCCGATTACTTTTCCATCTTCTGCGATGAACAGGTATGCGAGGGCTTGGAATATGTTTTTATGTGCTAATATTTTGCCTTCTTCGCATTCGCATGAGGTCACGGTGGATAGGGCTATAGTTCTGTGGGGCATTCTGAATGGGGAGTACATTGATCTGGGTGAACTCCTTCATAGGAACATTGTGAAGTTTTTGAAGGGTGGTACTACAGGGGCAATTCCTCACGCCTATATTGTTATCAAGTTATGTTTAGCTGTTGGTGTTCGTTGGTCTGAGGAGGAGCAGGTTCAGTTACCTAGTGCTCCTATTGATCATGCTACGATTGCTAGGATGGAGGATTCTGATTGGGCTGGTGGTGCTGCGGATTATTCTGGTTTGGGCTATGTTGTTTATGATGATGAGGGTGGTGAGGCTCCGCCTCGTGAGCCTGTACGTGCATCTCAGATTCAGCAGCAGGTGGATAGGTCTGGTTTTGGAGATACTCAGTATAGGCGGCTGACACGGCGCATAGACGCCATTCATGACATTCAGAGTCGCTTTGCTCAGGACTTGACTCAGGCGTTGGGTACTGCTTTCCGCGCCAGTGGAGTTGATATTGTTTGGCCCACCTTTGGAGCTGATTCTGTTTATCCGCCACCGGATACACCACCCGAGGAGGGTGGTCCTGCTGATGTTTAGGTATTCTCTGCACTTTCCTTGTTATTACCTTCAATGAGGACATTGAATATTGTAAGTTTGGGGGTGATAATTGAGGATTGTTAATGTTAGTGTGTGTTCATATAGATTCATATTGCATATTTAGTTAATTCATTCATATCTTTACATGTTTTGTCATTTAGGTTATTCTGTTTGCATATCTGTTTATCTATCATGTGAGTCCATTTAGTTGCATTTGTATAGCATGCATATTTCATGATCCCTTAGAACTTGGCTATTTCTTGGTTAGTGAGTCGATGTTGATGGGAGTGTGATAGTGATGATAGAGGGTTGATTAGGTTCCTAGAAATTGACTTGCATGCCAAAAACAAAATAATTTCACAAGTCTCATTGGTTGTTTTTAGATTTGATCAGACCATGTTTGTTTGGATGTTAGAATTTAACCACTTGCTTATATTTAGAATGTTTTCTATTCTCTTGAAATTCAAAGAAGCACTTAAGTCTAAGTTTGTGGGAAACCAGGGATTTCATGTTAGTTGTTAATAAAGGCTAGGCGTCAAATGGCTAGTAGCCGGCTCATTGAAAAGATGAGTAGTCTAGGGTGGGATGAGAAAAAGGCAAAGCGCACTCATTCCGAAATTAAAAAAAAAAGAAAAAAAAAAGAAGAAAAAAAAAAGTTGTATTTATGCAGAATTGATCAGGTTGAGCTCTTTAATACTCGAGAAATTAAGTTCTAGGGGACTTTGTGCCTAGTGACCTAAGACTTTTCCGGTCTGGGATCCACTAACCTAACGCTCGCTACATGGGTATTATTGTATAAGCCTTTTGGGGTCTCAGCCATTGCATGGTCAAATAAGCATGTGTGTCGTAATAAAAGCATGATTTCCTCTTCTAACTCAAGTGGGTATTGAGGTGTCTTTAAGTGGTTTCTTGTGTCTAGAGTTCATTCTGTTTATAAGCTTGTGGTTGTTTTGGTGAAGAATAGGATATGGTCTTGATTTAGTTTGAGAGTATATTGATGAGCATTGCACACACGCACGTTTCTGTGTTTATTTGTTAGTATAAAGGGATTTGTTCGATCTCTGTTTGAAAGATTGCATTCCTTGAGAGGTTGGCTTGTTGATTGGTAATGGTTAGTTTGAGGGGATCGTTTGCATTAGCATACTAGTTGCATTCATGCATTGCATTGTATTTAGAGTCTGTTTATGCTTGAGGACAAGCATCAGTTTAAGTTTGGGGGTGTGATAAGTGGATTTCATATCCACTTGGATCGTTCTAAATCGGCTTAAATTGGTTGTTTGTACTCAAGTACTTGTCGTTTTTAATGTGTTTTTGAGTTAGTAAGTGCAGAGTCGTATTATTGGTGGAGTATTTGAGTTATCTTGACTTGGTGTTGGTGAATGAGCTTTATTATGGAAGTCGTGGAGTTGTGGGACTTGAGAACGCGAAGAAAATTCAAGAAAATGCGTTTTTGTGAAATTTGGCAGAAAGTCAGGGGTCCCCTCCCCCATTCAGGCGCGCCCGCGCCCACTTGAATTCAAATCAAGCGCGCCCTCCCCCATTTAGGCGCGCCCGCGCCCTAAAGATGCTGAAGAAGGAAAATTCAATTCTGAAAAGGAAAGTTTCCGAAAGACCAGCCAGCTCTATGACCTATATAAATCATTGGTGGACGAATTTTGAGATACACAATCATATACCTACCTACATATTCATCCACCGGTGAGGAGAACAAGAAGACGGCTGATTACGAAGATCTACTTTTCATCTTTTCTTTGTATTCTTCTAATTAGGCGATACTTTGGATTCTCGTTGGTTTCGTTTGTTCTTTCTTAAACCCTAGCACTTTTATTCAGTATTCTAGACTTATTATTATCATGTTTTCATCAGAACCCACGATGATGAACGGTTCGATTATGAACTAATCGTTGTCGTGGGATTCTAACGGATTTATTTATGGATTTTAGTAGTTAATTGTTTTAAAGATGTGTGTGATGGCTAATTGATATCCTAGTTTGGTTGTGCTTATTCTTCTTGGATGCGTAGCTAACATCTAAGATTGTTTGTTAATCTTTATTGAATGCGAAAGTGGATATAGAGATTTAGAACTTGCCATGCTAGCATAGGTTTATGTATGTTTGTCATGCATGATTCGTAGGTGATTTTAACCATCTTACCTGCCCTATGTAATCTGAATGGATAACTTGCTCGTTAAACCGTTATGTTTTCAAATCTTATAGACATATAGGGTCTAAGCATAATTGGTGTCTACCCAACTTCTATCTCTTTTGTGGATGTTTGAGTAGTTTGGTATACGTATACTGAAAGGTAGCGTGTACTGATTTCGTGTTATCCGATTAGTTATCACAACTGTCACATGCATTGATTAAAGACAAAAGACTCTAGATGAAGTATTTAATGAAGTTAGGAACCCATTTTTATTCTCATAAGTAATTAATCAGCAATCTCTTAGTTAATTATAATCTTGTTAAGTCAAGTAGTTAATTTAGTTAATCAAAACACAAACTTGTTAATTGTCTTAGCATTGAATAATAACCATACATTGTTGCATAAGTGCTAAAATATTATAACCAAAGCAGTCTCTGTGGGAACGAACTCTACTTAATCCTGTATTACTTGTGACCGCGTACGCTTGCGTGATTTTGTGCGAACATCTCTTATGCATAAATATGAATCGTACGAATAAAAAGATGGCACGTCTCATTCATGAACATATTTAGGATTCAATTTGGAATATGTAACTCTATCTTAAAAATATCAAGCTTCTATTGTGAGAGGTTTACATAACATTTATATAATTTTTATTATTTCCCCTTTATTTTAATTTGAGTTTAAAATTAATAAAAATAATTTGCAATATGGAAATACTAAGACAAGTAGACAACGCTTAAGTTGTCAAATACTATTACATATATAATTTAGTTTTTAACTGTAATAATAATAATAATAATAATAATAATAATAATAATAATAATAATAATAATAATAATAATAATAAACAAAGTGCAAACAATTAAGTAGTCAAATATTTGATAAAGAATTAAGTAGGCAAATATGAATTTTTAGCACAACAGTTACGTTAGCTAATGTATAGTAACTAATATGCAATTTAGCAAAAAAAAAAACTAATATGCAAGAACCATCCAGCCGGAATTTTGTGAGGATACCATCAAGAAGAATAGCCCTGTCGTCCAGTAGAATATGTAATCTAACAAATACACCAGTGAACACCAATCGTCCAGTTGGTAGAATTTTTTAACAAACAATCTGAATTGCTGAATCGTTCATATCTAGAGATTTGTGTATGGTTCAGTTGTTAACAAATGGGGCCTAACATTCTAATGGAGGCATTAGCCATGTAAGTCAGGGATAAAATTAAATAATTTAAAGTATATAAATAAATTTTGTATAAATTTTATACAAAAACACACAAGAACTTTACAAATAGTATTCGACTATGTTATAGAATTGACTATTGAGGCCCAGCAATTTCTTCAAAGTTTTCCCACCAAGTAGATGTCACCGGTAGAATTAAAATCTCCTTCGCAACAGTAGACAAGACTGTAATGTTGATCCAAAGAGTGACTGAAAGATAGAAAATATGTACAATTACAATGTCAATACAACAATAATGAGAATTGATAATAGAATTATTTTCATTACCATGCTATAGATCCTGAACTCAAAGATTCAAACCGTCCTCTGGAATCTGGTAATGCACACAGCCATAGCAACATAGAATCGTTCTTACATACAACCATGTCTCCAGCGACGGTCTAGCACTAAACTTCCAATGATGCCCCAAAAAGTAGTGCTAAAACCAAGTCCTGCACTTACTGTTAGATATAATTGCTGACGTTTGTTCATCAGTGTTTAAAGTACCAGGTACATATCAGAGTTTATATAGAAGCCGGTCAGAGTTTGTCAAAGTCTGACAGGGTGATAGTTGACTTAGCTGTCGGTGCAAAGATAAAGATTCTAGAAGCAATATATTCTGAAGATGGAAAGAAGCAGAATATATTGATACAGCTAAGGAGACTGGACAGAAGACTGAAGCAATCCTTAATTGATAATAATTGTATAGCTAATTTATAGGAGTATCAATTAGATAAGGATTGTATGTAGCTGTGTACTATATAAACACAGATAGGTTATCCCTAGAAGGGACGCGAACATAGAATTATTATTCTTGTAACCTAGTAGCTCTTTGTGATTCATTAACATCACTAAGAGAGAATTATTTAATATAATTCAGTTTGTTGATTTACAAACCTGTGTTCTTGATTGTTATTCTCATACATACTTGATTATATATTGTGTATTCGGCCTAACAATTGGTATCAGAGCCAAGGCTGTTTAATATATACAGTTTTACGATTCAAACACAGTAATAATCATGTATGAAGAAAATCAAACTGCTCCCAAGGCTGAACAGGTGAAGCCTAATTCTGTGAGTCGATATGAAACAATCAGGGTTCCAATACTCAGGCCAGTAGAGTATCCAATTTGGAAGGTGAAGATGACCATGTTTCTGGAGGCTACAGATCCAGAATACCTTGACAGAATCTATGATGGTCCTCATATGCCGACTAAATTGTCCCCTGTTGTTGATGGTCAAGAACAAAAGACTGTTCCAAAAGAAAAGAAAGATATGACTCCTGAGGACATCTCATCAATTGCAAAAGATGCAAAGGTTAGACATCTTCTCCACAGTGCTTTAGATAATGTTATGTCTAACAGAGTAATTGGCTGCAAAACTGCCAAAGAGATATGGGATGCTTTAGAAGTCAGATGCCAGGGAACAGGTGCTATCAAGAAGAACAGAAAGACAATACTCACACAGGAGTATGAGCACTTTGATTCAAGACCTAATGAAACCTTGACTGAGACTTATGACAGATTTTGCAAACTATTGAATGATCTGTCTCTGGTTGATAAAGAATATGAGCTTGAAGAGTCTAATCTCAAGTTTCTGTTATCTCTACCTGAAAAGTGGGATTTAAAGACAACCACAATAAGAGATAATTATGAGCTTGCTGATACAGATCTTGATGAAATCTATGGGTTGTTAAAAACTCATGAACTGGAGATAGAACAAAGGAATAGAAGATTAAGCAAAAAGACAAAATCTGTTGCTCTCAAAGTTGAGGAGAAGCCCATCAAGAAGGAATCATCAAGGAAGAAAGCCAAGGGAAAGGCTTTAGTCATTAAATCTGAAAGTGAGTCATCAAACTCTGATGATGACTCAAACTCTGATGAAGCTTCTGACTCTGATAATGATGAAGAACAGATGATGCAAATGGCTGCATTGATGGTGAATACCTTCAAGAAGATGGGATTCAAGAACTTTAAGAAAGGAAAAAGATTCTCAAGGAAAGATTCAAACTCTGAAAGGAAAAGTTTTAGAAAGTCTGATGGAAGGGAGACCAAGTCTGGCAAGAAGGATAAATCTGAAATCCAGTGCTACAGGTGTAAGGAGATGGGTCACTATGCCCCAGAGTGCAAGAAAGGCAAATCTGAGAAAGCACTCATCTCTAAAGGCAAAGACTGGGCAGATACTTCAGACTCTGATGATGGAGAAAATTATGCTCTTATGGCAACTGTCAGAGATGAGACTGAATCATCTGAAAATAAGGTACCCCTAACTACTTATGCTTATGATACTGATAATATATCTGAATTAAGAGTATATCTGAAAAGCGTACATGTTAGTTATAGGGATCAGACTTTAGAGAATGAGAGAATTAAATCTGAGAATCTTAGCCTTAAAGATAAAAACAAGTTTCTTGAAGGAGAACTTGAAAATATGAAGCAGATTCAAAAAGAAAGAGATGATGCTGTTTATGTTGAACAGGAGTTGCTCAAAAGATATAAGCAATTAGAATCTGATCTAGAAAAAGAAAGAAAAATAATCAAGACTTGGACAGATTCTGGAAGAGACACTCATCAAGTGTTTCAGACAGATTCTGTAGGTTTAGGCTATTGTGAAAATGATGAACTTAGGTTTAAAGACAAGGTTAAAGTAAAACCACAACTTAAACCTGTGAAATTTGTTCCAGAAGCCAATAAGTTAAAATCTGTTGTAATAAGAGAAGCTGATATGGAATCAGATGAAGCCTGTGAAAAACGGGAAAATATTATAACAGAAAAACTTATGGAAATAGAAGCTGTTAGAAAGCCAGTAAAAACTTGTGAAAAACAGGTTAATGTTGGCTTGATGACAGGAAAACAGTTCAATCATAAGCTGAAAGAGGTAAAGTCTGCCATGAAACCAAAAGGGTCCAAGAAGAATAGGAATGGAAAGATAGGCATAAATAAAAGAAATAATCATTTGCCTACTGCTGCTGCTCCAAGGAAAACATGTTATAATTGTGGTAGTACTAACCATCTTGCTAGATTTTGCAATAAGAACAAAGATATTAATTCTTTATCTTCTACATCAGGAGTAAAGAATGATTATGTAAGGGTTAAACCACAGACTTTATGCACACACTGTGGGAGCACTTGACATTCTATTTATACTTGTAAGAGTTATCATGCTATTTATCACAATTATTATGAGCTAAAACCCAATCTGAAGTGGGTTAGAGCAAACTCTGCAAGTGTAAAGTCTGACAATGTTAGTTTAAACTCTGTTGATAGTCATTCCGCTGCAAAAGCTAACACTGTTAAGAAAGCCAAAGGATCCAAGCAAGTCTGGGTCCTTAAAACTAACACTTAGTGTTTGTTTGTGATTGCAGGGTATAAAAGAGAGCACACTTATCTTGGACAGTGGATGCTCAGGACATATGACTGGAAATAAAGCCCTGCTATCAGATTTTGAGGAGAAGGCTGGCCCAAAGGTTTCCTATGGAGATGGCAACATAGGACGTACTATGGGATATGGCAATATCAATCTTGGAAGTGTCATCATCACAAATGTAGCTCTAGTCTCAGGACTCAAGCATAATCTGCTATCTGTGAGTCAAATCTGTGACAGAGGAAACCATGTAGATT
Organism: Heracleum sosnowskyi; assembly: GCA_030848705.1. NCBI lineage: Eukaryota > Viridiplantae > Streptophyta > Magnoliopsida > Apiales > Apiaceae > Heracleum > Heracleum sosnowskyi. The sequence goes on from CM061243.1 coordinate 28,266,190, forward strand.
TTCATACTGAACACTGTGAAGTTATCAGTAAATCTACTGGAAAAGTTGTTCTAGTTGGACACAGGCGCAACAACATTTATGAAGCAAGTTTGGTAACAAACTCTGATGGAAAAACAGTGTGTCTGACTGCAAGAATGTCAAATGAAGAGAGTTGGAATTGGCATAAGAAGCTCTCTCATCTCAATTTGAACAACATCAATGAGCTAATAAGAAAGGATCTTGTAAGGGGACTCCCAAAATCAATACTCAGTCTAGATGGTCTATGTGATTCTTGTCAAAAGGCCAAGCAAAGGAAGTCATCTTTCAAGAGCAAATCTGAATCTTCAGTAGTGGAACCTTATCATCTTCTACATGTTGATCTCTTTGGACCAGTGAATGTGATGTCTATGGGCAGAAAGAAATATGCTCTAGTAATTGTTGATGAATATACTAGATATACATGGGTGTATTTCTTATCAAAGAAGGATGAAACTGCTCAAACTCTGATGGATCATGTAAATCTACTGGACAAAGGATCACAGCACAAAGTGAAAATTATAAGAAGTGATAATGGAACTGAATTCAGAAACTCAATAATGGAAGCTTTCTGCAAGGAAAGAGGAGTGAAACAAGAATTTTCTGCACCTGGAACTCCACAGCAAAATGGTGTAGTTGAAAGAAAGAACAGAACTTTAATTGAAGCAGCCAGAACTATGCTTGAAGAAGCAAAATTACCAACTTATTTCTGGGCAGAAGCTGTTCAAACTGCTTGTTTTACTCAAAATGCTACACTGATCAACAAGCATGGGAAAACACCATATGAGATGGTGAAAAATAAGAAGCCAAATTTGAAATATTTTCATATATTTGGATGCAAATGCTTTGTGTTGAAGACTCATCCTGAACAATTGACCAAGTTCGAGTTAAAAGCTGATGAAGGAATCTTTGTTGGCTATCCATTGTCAACAAAAGCATTCAGAGTATACAATCTGAGAACAAAGGTGATCATGGAATCCATACATGTGTCATTTGATGACCAGAAAATAACTGGACTTGATGACTTAGATGAATATGATCAACTGCGCTTTGAAAATGAAGGTTTATTCTCTGATGATGTAAACTCTGATGAAGCAGTACCGACAAACTCTGATGAAGCGGTTCTGACAAACTCTGACGAAGCATACTCTGAACCTCTACTGGTAAATACTGGAGAAACTGAAAATTCTCAAATTGAACAAAATAGAGAACCAGTTGAGGGGGAGCGTGAAGAAGCTCAACAAGACACAGCAAGTGAGTCAGTTGAGGAAACTGATTCAAACTCTGACAGTTCAAACTCTGAGCCATCCAATTCAGGGGGAGCCTCAGATACTGCAGAAAGTCAACTTATGAATCAGGAGAGCATGGATCAAGGGGGAGGATCCAATAATGATGCAAGAAACCACTTACCAACAGCAAGAAAGTGGACACAGGCACACACACCTGATCTCATAATTAGAGATCCTGATGCTAGTGTGAGAACTAGAAGTGCAACAAATAATGAGTGTCTGTATCATGCTTTCTTGTCTCAAACAGAACCAAAGAAGGTGGAGGAAGCTCTTCAAGATGCTAATTGGATTACAGCAATGCAAGATGAGTTAAATGAATTTGAAAGAAATGAAGTCTGGACACTTGTACCTAGACCAAAGAATAGATCAATTGTAGGTACAAAGTGGGTTTTCAGAAACAAGACTGACAGTGAAGGTGTGATTACAAGAAACAAGGCTAGACTTGTGGCTAAAGGTTATTCACAACAGGAAGGAATTGACTATGATGAAACCTTTGCTCCAGTTGCAAGATTGGAGGCCATAAGAATTTTTCTGGCCTATGCTGCACACAAGAAGTTTAAAGTCTTTCAGATGGATGTAAAAAGTGCTTTTCTCAATGGGAAGCTTGAAGAAGAAGTGTTTGTTGAACAACCACCAGGATTTGTAGATCCCAAGCATCCAGATTATGTCTACAGGCTTGACAAGGCATTATATGGACTAAAGCAAGCACCAAGAGCATGGTATGAAACTCTTGCTCAATTTCTTTTAGAAAGTGGGTTCACAAGAGGTACAATTGATAAAACCTTGTTTTATTTCAATTCTGGTGATGATTTGCTTTTAGTTCAAATTTATGTAGATGATATTATTTTTGGATCTACTAATGACAAACTTTGTAAGAAGTTTGCAAAGCTTATGCAATCCAGGTATCAAATGAGCATGATGGGAGAGCTTAGTTATTTTCTAGGCTTACAGGTCAAGCAAACAGATGATGGTATTTTTATCAATCAAGGAAAATATACCAGAAATCTTCTCAAGAAATTTGGTATGCTTAATAGTTCATCTGCTACAACTCCCATGGCTACAGCAACAAAGCTAGACAAAGACACAGGAGCCTCAGTAGATATGACAAACTACAGAGGAATGATAGGGTCTTTACTGTATCTTACTGCAAGTAGACCTGATATCATGTATGCAACATGTCTTTGTGCAAGATTTCAAGCAGATCCCAGAGAGCCTCATCTAACAGCTGTAAAAAGGATTTTCAAATATCTCAAAGGAACCATAACCTTGGGTTTGTGGTATCCTAGAGAATCAGAGTTTAAGCTATTTGGTTACTCTGATGCAGATTTTGCAGGCTGTAAGATAGACAGAAAAAGTACAAGTGGAAGCTGTCAATTTTTAGGTGACAGATTGGTTTCTTGGTATAGCAAGAAACAAAAATCTATTTCCACATCCACTGCAGAAGCAGAGTATATAGCTGCTGGTAGCTGTTGTGCACAGATTCTGTGGATGAAGAATCAGTTGCTGGATTATGGTCTAAGGTACTCTAAAATACCTATTTACTGTGATAATCAAAGTGCTATTGCTATGACAGGTAATCCAGTACAGCACTCCATGACCAAGCACATCAGCATAAGGTATCATTTTATCAGGGAACATGTGGAAGAAGGAGATATTGAACTCCATTTTGTGTCTACAGACCAACAGCTTGCAGATATCTTCACCAAACCTTTGAGTGAAGCTACCTTTACAAGACTGGTAAATGAACTTGGAATGATCTCTGGTTTTGACTAGAGATACTGGTTAGACTCAAACTTTATACATGACTTTTCTTTGCATGTGTTAACTGTTATTTGCACCAGCATGATAAACTCTGATAAGTAAACTCTGTCAGTCATACTCTGTCAGTTAAAGTCTGATGTTATACTCTGATTATAATTTTGTCTGGAACATAAGGACCAATGAAGAAATTTGTATGGAACATAATTCTCAGTAAGTAATTGTGAATCCTTAAGAGTTGTATAGATTCTGATCTCAAATATGTGCAGTAAGTTAACACAGCATGATACTGTCTCTATATTTATAGCATCTCTTAGTTTATTAATCATATACACTGAGTCTGTATTAGCTGTTTGCATTTTCTCTCATAAATTAATTGTATTAACTGATGACAAGTCTAAACTCTGATTCGTAATTGCAAATAATTCACCCTCAAATTCAAAAGATGCCAAAAAGAGCACAAATTCCTTTGAGATCATGTTGAGCCTAGGAAGAACCAGGAACTTATTGTATGAAATAAGGGCTAAAATCTTTGATTTTTGGTGACTAGTGCCAACCACTGATTACTGGAAAAATAAAAATAGTAAAAAAAAAAAAAAATATCTATAAAGGGGGTGAAAAATAAAAGATATATCCAAATGAAAGGATATCAGTATTACAGAGTTTAGACATAAAAATCAGATTTTATGTTTTACATGAGAGTTTAGGCAACCAGTTTTTACTGCTTAAGTTTGTGGATTTTATGCACTTTGAGATGATCTAAATATTGATTTCAGTAAACTCTGCTATAGCACACACCATTATTCACACGTGTACATTTTGAGAAAAGAGTTTATTGACAAAGAAGGACAAATGGTAAACACTGATGTATTGTGTGAAATATGCCGAGGTAACTTTGTTTTAATATCTGATGGTTAAAATAAATTATTTGTTTCAGACATTTTATAATTTTGAGGGAAAACATTTGTTTTGGTATTTCAAAAGAGTATGTTTAGGGATTGGTTTAGAAAAGTGTTAAAGAGAGGAGAGAGATTGCATACATAGGAAAGTGTAATCGGCTGTAATTATTGATGTTTTTACTGCGCATGCGCATTGGAAACTGCCAATTACTGCTGTCAGTCATTGCCTGAGTGACACGTGTCTCATTTACACAGTATACGGGGTAAGACAGTTGTGTTTTAATGATTAAAAACTGTTCAGTTTTTAATTTTAAATTTTATATTTATACATTATACGCACAACGGTTACAGTTTTTCACGACTTACTCCAATTGTATTCTAGTTTCACTCATACATATTCACAAACACTTTCTTTTCTTAACCTCTCTTGTGTTTTTGAAGCTATTTTCTGTTAATTTCTTGATATTACTAATGGCTTCAACTGCTTTCACTTCTTCTGGGTTAGAGTTCGTCCCTAATAATTATGCAGCCCCGTTAAACACTGTCAATGCACCAGCGGCGTTTCATATCATACAAAACTTTCTTGCTCAGTAAGAAATTGGGCGTGCTTTGGTGGAGCCTGTAAAGCTTTATGGATCTCAGATCAAAGCTTTCTGGGAGACTGGTGTCTATGATGATGGTGGTGATTCTGGTACCCCATCCATAGTTTTTGAGTTCCAGGAGACAGAGTTTGTCATAACTCCAGGAACTGTTCGTGAAGCAATGGGCTTTGCAGAGTCTGACGCGTACACCATTAGTGTTGGTGATACTGATCTTCAGAGAATGATGCAAGCTATTGGGTATACTGGATCTTTGGCGAAGATAGGCCAATTGAAGCGACCGCTCTTACGAAAAGAATGGAGTTTCTTTTTCGATTGCATAACTAGAGCGTTCGGGAAGAAATGTACAAATTGGGATGCTATTCCAATAGACAGTCTGCAAATCGGGTATTCACTTCTATTTAACAGTAATTATGATTTTGCTAGACTTGTCTTAATGAACATAGGAGAGAAATTAACAGAGAATAGGCATGTAGTCTATTTTTCTAGGTTTTGTCAAATTTTATTCTCTACATGTGTTAATAATGTTGAGATTAATGAGGAGGACGTAATTCCCTCATTCAAATTGCACAAAAGGGTATTTTCTGATCTTACGAATAAGGATTTAAAGAAGGTAAATGTTGGTGAGTTGTTGTTACCTGAGAGAGTTCTTCAGTTTTTAAATCCTGAACCTCGACAACAACAAGAACCAGTAAATCCTGAGGTTTCTCCATCTCCAACTCAACTTCAATTTGTAAACTCTGAATCTGTTCAATCCGCATCTCAACAACCAAGGACTGGTGGTAGGATCAAACACAGGGCTTTCAAATCTTCAAAGTCTGTGATTCCAGCTACTGAAGTTGGTGTGTCAAAAACCTCTATGCCACAGTCTGATGGTCCATCAAAGAAGCAGAGGGCAAAAAGGCCAAAATCTAATAATGCTGATGAGGACAGTGAAACTGATGAAGAAACTCTTCATCAGAGAAAAAGAAGATTGGTGGCTGCACATCTTTTTGGTGCATCAAATGTAACTGCTGAAGCTGTCAATATGGACAGAGTCTCTGAGGAAGATGTAGCTCCTGAAGATATTTTTCAAGAGGAGATTTTTGATACTCATGTGCCTAATGAGGACAGAGTAAATGCTGAACCTGGCATGATACATTCTGAGAAGGAAGCTCCTACATCAAAGTCTGATGATGTAGTTGAGAATGCTGCAAATGAAGCTCCTATGCCCACAGAGGATAGAGCACATGTTGAGATTGCAGATGAAGAGGCTACAGAGCCACAAGGATTTTATATGGAAATTGAAGCAAATCTCTCTATAAACTCTGAACATTTCACTGAGGGTTTGGAAGCTGATCAAGATACTGTTGAACTTGCAGAATCTATGGCTTCTCACACTGAAATAATTTCTTTTGATCTTGAGAAAGGTGAGGAAGTTGATCAGACTTTGGATGCTAATGCTACAGAAACTGTTGCTACAAATCCTGATGTTGCTGATAAGGATGCAACAGAGAATGTTCCTGTTGAAGCAGAGTTTGTTGTAAACTCTGAGGATGTTATTGTTCTTGAAGCTCTACAACAATCTGTTGTTGAGATTGTAACAAAAGAAGCAGAGTTCCTGCATACTGCAAACTCTGAGATTCCAGAACCTGATGCTGAGAATATTCCTGCAGAAAATACAGCAGAGAATGATAATATTAATGATAGTTCTGATCATTCTCAAGAGGAGTTATTTGAGAGTCATGCAAACTCTGATGAGCTAAGAGAGGTCAATCGCGCTACAGCTGAGCATTTTCAAGATATGTACTACAATAGATGGGCTGCTGCGGATTGTATCTTTTCAGCACAGAGGGCTGCTGATTTTCTTGGAGATTCTGTGAAGACAATTTCAAGTCCTGATATTCTTACAAGTCTGAAGGCTACTGTGATTCAAATTAAATCTCTCCACAACAGATTTGATGAGTCTCATAAGGAAGTCACTGCTTTGAGGAATGAAGTTGGTCTGCGAGATCTCACTCTGAAGAATGATAGAACTTATTACAATTCCATGTTCAAGAAGCAAGCTAAGGACTCTGATGACATTCAGAAGAGGCTTGGGAAAGTTGAGGACAATCAGACTGCTATGTCTGCCCAACTAACATCAATTTCTAATGCTATTGAGTTGTTGACATCAGTACTACTTTCCGATGATGTCAAAAAGGGGGAGAGTGTACCAAGTGACAAATGCAAAGACACTCTAACTCTGAGACGGAGGGATGATGGTAATGATGGTGGAAACAAGGGAGAAGGAAAGAGCTTAAGGTCAAATGCTGATAGCAGACTACTTTCAAGAAGATCAAACACTGATAGAAGATCAAACTCTGGAAAGGGAAATGCAAACTCTGCCAGTGGTTCAAAATTCAAAGGTTTGATAATCTCTGATAAGCCATCTACTGATGAAGAAATTGCTGCCAAGGTGTTTATGGCAGAACATGGAAAAGATGTTACAATTGAAGATATCCAAGCTGAAGAGCAAATGCTTGCTGAGGAACACAGGAAGAATGTTGAAGCTGGAATCTACAAGAAGAAGGAAATCAAGGCTCCTAGAAAGAAAGAAAAAGGAATTGTTATTAAAGAGAATGTAAACTCTGATCAGAGTTTACAGTACTCAAGGAGACCTGTGATTAAAAATGCTGACAAGGGAAAAGGTAAACTGGTAGAAGAAGAACAGTTACCTAAGAAGATTTATTCAACCTCTGACATTGCTCAAGTTGAAACAAGATTAGCTAAATCAACCTCTGACAAGGCTCAAGTTGATGTTGTTGTTAAAGATGTGCCAACCTCTGACAATGCTCAAGTTGTGCAAACTCAGCTATCTCCACCACTCCAAGGTTTCAAAAGATCCTCATTATCTGAAACTCTGAAGCCTAGCCAGGTGAACTTTCTACAAACCAGAACAGTACTTGGAAAACAATCTTATGATAAAACTGGTTTCGGTTCCCACAATGAGAAAAGAGTTAATAATAGTCCTTTAGATCATACATCACTGGCAGAACCTGGTGTTGGGGTTACTCAAGAAAACCTTGATAAACTAGAATCTGTTCAGATGATTTACCACAGAGGCTTGAAGAAGGAGTTTTTATTATACTTTATGGCTGATGGCAGAGTTTATAGAATTGGAGAAGATGATATTCGTCTGAAATTCTGGGAAGAGCTAGAGTATGTTCTATATCTCCTGAAGATCAAAAATAGAAATACTCATAATGCTGCTCTGGTTTTAAAAGACAGAATGATGAAATCAAAAGTTCTTTTTGGAGGAAGTGTTTCCAGTGCTTATATTCCTAAGTACAGAGATGCACATGGAAAGTTGGTGGAAATGAAGAAAAATAGTGCTAGATTCAGGACTGCACTAGATAAGAAAGTTTTAGAGTTCAATCTAGAGTCTGATTAGGCTTTTTATATCAGCCTTGGCAATGAAATGAACAAGAACAACATATATTCTTTAAGGGCTGCCATTTATCAAATTGGTGAAGATAAACCAGAATTGAAGGAGCTGAAGAAGGATATGATTGCTGAACTAGATCGAGCTGAGAGAAAGTTACTGTCAGATTATATCAGGACTGTACCTGATATCCAAGAAATTCAGTAAAGTCTGACTGTAAGTTTTTATGTTTTCTGTTCTAAGTTAAATTTAAACTCTGTTTTAAAATTAAACTCTGACATATTTTAAACACTGCATTTGTTACATGTTTTGACATCATCAATTATCTGTTTAACTTGTACATTTTATTATGCACAAGTTGGGGGAGATTGTTAGATATAATTGTTGACGTTTGTTCATCAGTGTTTAAAGTACCAGGTACATATCAGAGTTTATATAGAAGCCGGTCAGAGTTTGTCAAAGTCTGACAGGGTGATAGTTGACTTAGCTGTCGGTGCAAAGATAAAGATTCTAGAAGCAATATATTCTGAAGATGGAAAGAAGCAGAATATATTGATACAGCTAAGGAAACTGGATAGAAGACTGAAGCAATCCTTAATTGATAATAATTGTATAGCTAATTTATAGGAGTATCAATTAGATAAGGATTGTATGTAGCTGTGTAATATATAAACACAGATAGGTTATCCCTAGAAGGGACGCGAACATAGAATTATTATTCTTGTAACCTAGTAGCTCTTTGTGATTCATTAACATCACTAAGAGAGAATTATTTAATATAATTCAGTTTGTTGATTTACAAACCTGTGTTCTTGATTGTTATTCTCATACATACTTGATTATATATTGTGTATTCGGCCTAACACTTACATACAGCCACCTCTCATATTCATTGTTGTCTCCTTCAGCTTCATACTCGCCGGTTGAAGGATGCATGTGATCAACTGGTACATTTTCAGGACAAATATATGTGAGTGGTTTACCACAGAGTCCAGTGTTTCCCTCGTATGTGGAAATATTAAATGTTTGAAGTTGAGGACCCAACGGTATTCTTCCTGAAAAGTTGTTATTTGAGAGATCTATATATGCAAGGAGATTTAATCCAGACATGCTTACGGGTATTTCCCTGTAACTTGTGGTGGATTGTAGATATGCTCCGCGACTTCATTTCCTTTTTGGATCATGGCAGTAAGATTACCAAAGCATGCAGGATAGGCCTTCCCCGATCCATGACAGTATCTTTCCTGATAGCTTATTTAACCCAAAAGCTAAGAAACCAAGATTGCTGCAGTTTCTAAGAGATGCAGGAGGTTCGTCGTAGCTTATTTAAGAGATTGCTGCGGAAAATCAGTGTCTGGAGAGAAGCTAGGTGCCCAATTGACATTGGGATTCTACCAGAAAAATTGTTATATGCAAAGTTAAGATACACAAGTGCATCGAAATGTGCCCAATTATCCAGAAGTGAACCAACCAATTGGTTGTGTGAAATATCAAGAAAGCTTAAAGGTAACTCTTCAACTACACCTAAGGAAATGAGTGTTCCTGAAAACTTGTTTTGAGATAGATTTATTTTTAAACATTTTGAAGGAATTGATGGTAGTGGTCCATGAAAGTAATTTGAACTCAAATCTATCTCTTGAATGTTAACAAGTTTGGAAGAGAAGACGCTGAAAGGCATATGCAATAGCCTATTTGTAATTCGAGGATTCTATTCAACTTAAACAAGTATGTAATAAGTAAATATTAGATTAGATGTCACAGGAATCTCAGAAGATTATATCTGTCAAAAGAATGAAGATTAAAGTCATCTACAGACTTGAAGTTATTCTACACTGGAAGAAGTTCATTTATTTGATCAAGCCTCAGTGAAGTATTCAAGAAAGTGGATCTATTTAAAGTGACAGAGATTTCAGAAGTGTGACGGAGAAAAGTACAGGTTACAGTCCTTTGTTTAATTAGAAGGAGAAAAGAATCACAACTTAAAGTCAAGTATGAAGAACAACCATTAAAGTTTGTCGCTCATGAACCAGACAGTACATGGAGTGTCAACGTCAGCCAGTGGAAGTTCTTCATCAATTTTAGTGGTTCTAAGAATTAGTTTAATTCTCTTTTAATATTATTCTATAAGATAATTAATTTAATCTATGAATTAATTCTTTCAGAATTAATTCATATATTAAATTAATCAATCTAGATCTTAAGTAATTTAATGTATAAATTAATTCTCAAGAATTAATTTATTTATGAAATTATTTGAGTCATATATTTAATTTATTTAATCAGTGAATTAATTCTAAATGAATTAATTCATTTGTTAAATCAATTAAAAGTAGAATTTATTAAAACAGATTTATCCTAATTCTAATTAGTACTAGTAGTACTATCTGATTTGTACTAGTAGTACTATCGCTGTTAGTACTACCGATAGTACTACCAATACAAGTTGATAGTACTACCGAAAGTACTACCAGCTATGTTGAATAGTACTGCCAGTATTAATATCTAGAGAATGGTTCTGGCGCGTGAGGAATGATTCCCTTGACTTGTATTAATACAAGTCATTTGTAATCAAAACAAAGTACATCACAATTCAAGACAGAAGCAAATTAAAAGCATCATATCCTTTCTTCTGCCATTTTCAAGCGAACCAACCAGAAGCATTCAATTTAAATCCTTGTAATAAATTCTAGACATAAATGTTATATCCAATCCACTAGAATTCAATTACTTGTATTGCTTTGACAATCTAGCGGATCATAATCCCTAGAATTACTATCGAACTACTTTTTAGTATTCGATCCTTTTATTACAAATATAGATAAATTCATGTCGAATTTATTCTAGATTTGTTTTAACAAGAACTCTGTAATCTGTACACAGAATTGTAACACCCTTCAAGTTCAATAGAGTTTTATTTAACTTGAATCTTGTTTCATTTTATTCCGTAGATAATTTGTTATTGAAATTGTTAAATCTACTATCAATACAAATTCGATTAAACGGTACTGTTTGTATTCAACCCCCCTTCTACAAACATATCAGGACCTAACAATTGGCATCAGAGCCTTTTGATTGATATACAAATCAAAGATCCAATTGTTTTGAGATTTTTTCTTAAACTCTGAAATTTTTATTATTCCTAAAAATCTCAAAAGATGTCTACTACGCAGAAAGTGGCTAAAGAGGCAAGCACTTCATCTTCATACATGTCAGAGGTAAAGTTCACTGATGCTGAAATGATTCGTCATCTTAGTGGTACTATTTCTTGTGCACGCACTGAAAATGATAGAATAATTCTTTTGAACACAGCTCTTGAAAAGGAGATAAAAGAATTGAAACTTGTGCATGTTAATCAGAATGAACTTACTGAGAAAATTGCATTTCTTGAGAATAGGGTTAAATGTTATATTCAACTGGAAACCATTCTTAAAGAAAAGAATAGTGAGCTTAATACTAAAGCCAATGCTTACTATAATTCCTGCAAGACTGCTAAAGAGATTTTCAACCAACAAGCTATTGGTAATCATGTTAGTATAGGTTATGGTTATAATGAGGCTGTTGGATTGCTAGGCAGTACTGAAAGGGGTATTCCATATGTTCTTAAGGGTATTGAAACACCCTTCTTTAGGGAGTCCCAGGCAGATCCTCTGAATGAATACTATATCATCATTGCTGAGGAGATACGTGAAGAAGATCTTGCTTTGGAAGTTGAACAGTCCAACAAGTGTATATCTGATATTCCAGTCAAAGTTGCTTCAACTAAAAAGACTAAATCAGATATCCATAGGTTGGATCAAAACAACTGTAGAACTAACATGCCTGTTGTTAATTCTTCTCATAAAGCATGTGGTGTGATTAATTGCATGTCTTGTGCTTTCAATGTTATGTATGCTTATTTTAATAGTAAGCATGTATCTAATGATAAGACTGCTCCATGTCAACATGTTAATAATAAGAAGCATGTTAGAGCTAAGACTACTAGTCCTCCTAAGACTAGAGTGGATTCATTTATCCCTAAGCCTACTCAGAAATGTGTTAAGGCTGGCTATAAATCGAAACGCTCTTTTGTGAAAGAGGTTGAAGTAGTTTTAGTTAAAAAGGTTGTTTTGCCTGACAAAGGCTAGTTCTTTAAGTATGCCGGACCCAATCAAGTTTGGGTTCCGAGGAAGGACTAATCAATTTGGTATTGCAGGGAGTTAAACAGGTAAACCGTGTTATGTGGATTCTTGACAGTGGTTGTTCAAGGCATATGACCGGAGATAGAGCCCTGCCATCAGATTTGGCTGAGAAAGCTGGCCCAGTAGTTACCTTTGGAGATAACAGCAAGGGTATTACGAAAGGATATGGCTGTTTGAAGTACGGAAATGTTATCATTGAAGATGTTTCATTTATGGAGGGTCTGAAGTTCAATCTTCTCAGTATCAGTCATTTATGTGACAGAGGATATGCTGTTTCCTTTGAAAGAGAGAAGTGTCAGATCCTTCACAAGAAGAATGGAAAGCCTGCTCTTCAAGGAGTAAGGAAAGGTGACTTGTTCATAGCTGATCTGAACTCGGGATCCAAAGATGAAGTTAATTGTTTTTATGCTAAAGCTTCATCAGATGAAAGTTGGCTATGGCACAAGAAGATGTCTCACCTTAACTTCAAAACAATTAACTCTTTAGTCAAGAGGGAATTGGTTAGAGGTTTGCCTCAGATGGAATTTACACAGGAAGGACTGTGTGAGGCATGTCAGAAAGGAAAGTCAAAGAAAGCTTCTCACAAGGGCACTGACACATCATCAATAACTGAACCACTTCAGCTACTGCACATAGATTTGTTTGGTCCAGTTAATGTGATGTCCATGTCAAAGAAACAATATGCACTTGTGATTGTTGATGACTTTTCAAAATATACATGGGTTTTATTCCTACATTCCAAGGATGAGACCCCACACCTGGTGATTGACCATATAAAGTTGATTGAGCTGGATTCTAGATTCCCTGTTAGAGCCATAAGGTCAGATAATGGTACTGAATTTAAGAATGCCATTCTAAATGACTTTTGTGCTGATAAAGGAATAACAAGACAATATTCTGCCCCTAGAACTCCTCAACAAAATGGAGTAGTGGAAAGAAAGAATCGTACATTGATTGAAGCTGCTAGGACTATGTTAAGTGAGTCCAAACTTCCAACGTACTTTTGGGCTGAAGCAGCGAATACAGCTTGTTATACTCAGAATCGAACTTTAATCAACAAGGACTTAATGAAGACTCCTTATGAGATCATGAACAACAAGAAACCAACTGTCAAGCACTTTCATGTATTTGGAGCAAAATGCTTTGTGCTTATAGATGACAATGTGAAACGTGGCCAGTTTGATGCAAAGGCACAAGAAGCTATTTTTGTTGGTTATTCCAGAAGATCTTACAGAGTCTACTTGGTTGGCAGTCACACAGTAAAGGAAAGTGTCAATGTTACTTTTGATGACACTAAGTTCCCTAATATCCAAAAAGAAGACTCATCTGAAAAGCTGAAGTTTGATAACTTGCCAGACTCAGAATCAGATGATGCAGCCCCACCTGAAGTTATTGCTGGTAATGATAATAACAATGATGATAATGATCATGGTGGTGGTGGTGGAAACACTGGTAACAATGGAGATACCACCAACACGGGAGAAGAATCATCAAGGCAATCAAGCAACAACTCAGGGGGAGCAAATGAAGGATCATCTAGTCACTCACAACATCAAAGTGAATTTCAAGGCGAATCATCAAGATCAAATCTTCCAAGACAGACTGTATGGAATAGAGCTCATCCTTTTGAGCTGATCATTGGTGATCCAGATGTTGGAGTTAAAACTAGAAGTGCAACTCAGAATGAATGTCATTATTCAGCATTTCTATCTGAAATGGAGCCAAAGAAAACTGAGGAAGCACTGATTGATCCAGATTGGGTGATTTCTATGCAAGATGAACTCAATCAGTTTGAACAACAGCAAGTCTGGAAGCTGGTACCCATGCCAAAGAACAAGAAAGTAGTTGGTACAAGATGGGTATACAGGAACAAGCTAGATGAGGATGGCATTGTTACAAGGAACAAGGCAAGACTGGTTGCACAAGGGTATTCTCAAGCTGAAGGCATTGATTATGATGAAACCTATGCACCAGTGGCTAGACTTGAGGCCATCAGGATGTTCTTAGCATTTGCTGCTTACTCCAATTTTAAAGTCTATCAAATGGATGTTAAGAGTGCATTCCTGAATGGTGAGCTGGATGAGGAAGTGTATGTGGAACAGCCCCCTGGCTTTGAAAATCAGGAGCTGCTGGACTTTGTGTACTTTCTCTTCAAGGCTATCTATGGTCTCAAACAAGCCCCAAGAAAATGGTATGACACTCTCTCTGGTTTTCTTTTAGAAAATGGTTTTGTTAGAGGTATCATAGACAAAACTCTTTTTTCAAAGAAACACAAAAGTGATATGATATTAGTCCAAGTCTATGTGGATGACATCATATTTGGGTCTACTAATGATAATCTCTGTAAGAGATTTGCTGAGCTAATGCAGAGTAAGTTTGAAATGAGTATGATGGGTGAGCTGAAGTTCTTTCTTGGATTGCAAGTAAGTCAAAGGTCAAATGGTATATTTATTTGTCAATCCAAGTATCTCAAAGAACTCCTCAAGAAGTATCATATGGAGGATTCAGCATCAGCAAGGACTCCATCTTCAACAGCCATCAAACTTGGAGCTTCTGACAATTCTATCAAGGTAGATGTTACAAGCTACAGAGGTATGATTGGCTCCTTACTCTATCTTACTACTAGTAGACCAGATATTATGTATGCTACATGCTTGTGTGCAAGGTTCCAAGCGGACCCTAGAGATGTACATCTCGTCGCTGTGAAAAGAATCTTGAGATATTTTAAGGGTACACCTAATCTAGGTATCTGGTACCCTAAAGATTCTGGTTTTAACCTTGTTGGATATACAGATTCTGATTATGCAGGTAGTGTTGTGGATAGAAAGAGTACCTCTGGGAGTTGTCAATTCCTAGGAGGTATGTTGATTTCCTGGTATAGCAAGAAACAGCAAACAGTTTCCAATTCAACAGCAGAAGCTGAATATATTGCTGCTGGAAGCTATTGTGCTCAGATTTTATGGATTAGGAATCAATTAAAGGACTATGGCTTTGCACTAGACAAAATTCCCATTTTGTGTGATAATACAAGTGCCATAGCAATCTCCAACAACCCTGTGCAGCACTCGAGAACGAAGCACATTGATATCAGGTATCATTTTATCAGAGAGCATGTCATGAATGGAACTGTGGAGTTACACTTTGTACCCACAGAAGAACAGACTGCAGATATATTCACTAAATCTGTTGACGAATCCACATTTATCAAGTTAGTTGGTAAATTGGGTATGTTAAACAGTCTTAGTGATTAACAATATCTCTGTCATGTTTGTTCTTTCAAAAATTCATTTTCCATTGTCATTTAACTGATATTTACTGCCAATTCTCATTTAATATTACATGCTTGTAAATTTAGATAGCTCTGAATATTTTATTTTATTTAAAAATATTTTTCTCATATTTTTTTAAGTGGAGAAATGTATTTTTATTGAAAATATATTTATTTAGAATTATTTAGGTGTTTTTCAGATTTTAAATATTGTTGTTTAAATATTTCTGCAAGTTTATAGTAATTTACTCTACTTCTATTATTTTCTGCATTTTTTTCTAGGATTTATGGAATTTTCTGTGAATTTTTCTAGATTTGTACATATTTTTTCTGCATTTTAATTCATTTTCTGTACAGTTTATTAATTCTCAGCATTTTCTTTTTATTTATTTGTGATTTTCGTTAGTATTACTAGTTTTGAACTAGTAGTACTATCGGTAGTACTATCCCTTGATAGTACTACCAGTTCTTTTTAATAAGTACTACCAGCATTTTATTTTTGTTTTTCCGTTTTAAGTCATATTACTACTAGCCTTTTTCTGTTTTTTACTGTTCATAGTACTACCGCGTTTTTCATTTCTTTTTGTCATTTTTTTTATTCCTGTTAGTACTACCGTGTTCTTTATTTTACCTTAGTACTACTAGGCATTTTATGTATATATTATTTTAATTTGTATATATTATATTATATTATATTTTATTATTATTATTTATTATCTTTTATTTTCTATTTGTCTTAGTTGTTTTTGTAAATATATTGTATATATTATTTCTGCTTTAGCTCTTGCTTAGCTGGAACTTCAGTGCCAAATCCAATTCAGGTATTACTTTCAATCTCTCAATCCACTTCTTTTACTGTTGCTGAACCCAAGTGGTTGTTAGGGCTGACCAAGGGATTGCAGATCCACAATCTCTATCCTAGGTCTTAGAGCCAAACAATGAGTCTACAACTTAATTACTTGACCTATCAGCCTGAACATAAATCAATTGTTAAATAAAGAAGTATTTTGATTGAAACAGCGAGTGATCCCACAGCTCTGCCTCCTCTAAAGAAATTCAACATATACTGAGGCATCTGTCAGCCCATCTGTATCCTCTCAATAGGATATGGACTTTGGAATGGCCAATGAACTGTTTCTAGAGACATTCTCTCAACAGGATGAATCTATTGAAATTCGCCATAGGGCCATGGCACTTTGTACTGAGTCAAGCACACTCTCATTACTCACAATGGGAGAAGACAATTTCATTAGATAAAACTCAGGACACAGTGAAAGCAGAGCACCTGCAACTGGTTACAGTGCCAACCATTGTCACGGTAGAAGTGCCTTCATAGGCATCTGAGGGAAAATTTGATTCTTTGCCAAATCAAATAGAATCATTTTCTCCCCTCCCAGAGGGAACATCTCTGGCTCCCTAAGGGATTTTCCACTCGCAGATTTATCTGGAGAAAGTGGAAGGCAACTTGGTCAGTCTATCACTGAAGCAATTCAGATTTCAAATCCAAGTGATTTGATAGACATGATTGAGGATCAGGATTTGTGAACTCCCATTGCACCACCACTGACCTCTCTTGAAGAGGCTAGGGTGAGTTTCAATGCAGGTACTGATCAAAAATGAGCAAACAGACAGCTAATGTTGAGTGATAAGAGTCAAACACTGAGTGAAACACATGCACGTGAGATGAGTGATACACTTACAAGAGAAATTCAAGTGAGTGCACACACAGACACATACACTGCAATGTAGTTAGCTCACATAGCTGATCTACAAGAACATCTATTCAAAACCCAAGCTGATAAAGAATTTTTGTAAGCACAAGTGGTTGAACGGTCTTCTTCTTCCACCTCTGTCAATAATCAGCTGGGACTGCTCAAGGAAATTTTGAAGACAAATTTACTTCCCAAGATCAACTCAATCAACTATCTCAACTCCTACTGGCTTCAGAAACTCAAAATGTTATATCTGTAGAGAATTCCTCAACTAAGGGGGAGAAGTTTATAGAGAAGTTTGGAGAAGCTAGGAAGAGGGAGCTGAAAAAGATATAAAAGGTAAATGAGGAGTTTCAGGGGATTAAAGGAAAGTTAGCTCTGTTTTGTAAATGTTATATGTATAGAGCTTAGGTAAATCAAGACAGGTTCAATGTTATCATATGTTCAGTCTAGAGGAACATCTGTCTTGCATTTATCTTTACTGGTGAAATCTGGAAATGTCATATTTGATCCAGAACTTTCTAGTATTTACTTAGGCTTAAGAGTCCTATCTTTTTCTTGGTTTTAGTTGAGTGATCCTCTAGGTATTTGGTTGTTATTCTCTAACAAACAAATAGGGGGAGATTGAAAGGCATATGCAATAGCCTATTTGTAATTCGAGGATTCTACTCAACTTAAACAAGTATGTAATAAGTAAATATTAGATTATATGTCACAGGAATCTCAGAAGATTATATCTGTCAAAAGAATGAAGATTAAAGTCATCTACAGACTTGAAGTTATTCTACACTGGAAGAAGTTCATTTATTTGATCAAGCCTCAGTGAAGTATTCAAGAAAGTGGATCTATTTAAAGTGACAGAGATTTCAGAAGTGTGACGGAGAAAAGTACAGGTTACAGTCCTTTGTTTAATTAGAAGGAGAAAAGAATCACAGCTTAAAGTCAAGTATGAAGAACAACCATTAAAGTTTGTCGCTCATGAACCAGACAGTACATGGAGTGTCAACGTCAGCCAGTGGAAGTTTTTCATCAATTTTAGTGGTTCTAAGAATTAGTTTAATTCTCTTTTAATATTATTCTATAAGATAATTAATTTAATCTATGAATTAATTCTAAATGAATTAATTCATTTGTTAAATCAATTAAAAGTAGAATTTATTAAAACAGATTTATCCTAATTCTAATTAGTACTAGTAGTACTATCTGATTTGTACTAGTAGTACTATCGCTGTTAGTACTACCGATAGTACTACCAATACAAGTTGATAGTACTACCGAAAGTACTACCAGCTATGTTGAATAGTACTGCCAGTATTAATATCTAGAGAATGGTTCTGGCGCGTGAGGAATGATTCCCTTGACTTGTATTAATACAAGTCATTTGTAATCAAAACAAAGTACATCACAATTCAAGACAGAAGCAAATTAAAAGCATCATATCCTTTCTTCTGCCATTTTCAAGCGAACCAACCAGAAGCATTCAATTTAAATCCTTGTAATAAATTCTAGACATAAATGTTATATCCAATCCACTAGAATTCAATTACTTGTATTGCTTTGACAATCTAGCGGATCATAATCCCTAGAATTACTATCGAACTACTTTTTAGTATTCGATCCTTTTATTACAAATATAGATAAATTCATGTCGAATTTATTCTAGATTTGTTTTAACAAGAACTCTGTAATCTGTACACAGAATTGTAACACCCTTCAAGTTCAATAGAGTTTTATTTAACTTGAATCTTGTTTCATTTTATTCCGTAGATAATTTGTTATTGAAATTGTTAAATCTACTATCAATACAAATTCGATTAAACGGTACTGTTTGTATTCAACCCCCCTTCTACAAACATATCAGGACCTAACAATTGGCATCAGAGCCTTTTGATTGATATACAAATCAAAGATCCAATTGTTTTGAGATTTTTTCTTAAACTCTGAAATTTTTATTATTCCTAAAAATCTCAAAAGATGTCTACTACGCAGAAAGTGGCTAAAGAGGCAAGCACTTCATCTTCATACATGTCAGAGGATCCAGTTGGGGAATTTTGGCCCCAACTTGCATGATGACATAGAAAGTACCAAAAGTTGGAAAGGAGCAAGCCATTGGGAATTGAATTCAAATGTCAGAGGATTAAATGAAGCACGCATAAATATTGTATTAATGATTGCATAAGAGTTTCAAAGTTTTTATCTTAAACCTGTTTAATATGTGTTGGTCTTTTGTCTAATCATCTCAGGAGTGTCTTTGTAGTTTGTAATTATACATTTCACACTCTATAGAGCTCTGGTGTGATAAGAATACTAATGTAGATGATACTGAGGTGCACAGTAACAACAATAACAACACACAAAGGAACACAACTCCACAGTTACGTTACAAATAACTAACTTGTAAAGCTCATCATGAGAGCTAAGAAGTGGTATAAAACCAGCACTGCAGTACACATAGCAAGTCAATTAGAGATGATATCTATTTATCTCTCTCTCATTGAATCTCTCTAGAATTCTCTTTCTCTCTGTCATTCTTCTCCATGTCTTCTCTCTAGTAAACAAGTAGTATAGTTGATACAGTAGATAGAAGTAATCAGTAAATCATTGTGTATAATGAAGCTGTGTGGTTCAGTACTGTAAGTACTATTGTAAAGATTAGTGATGATGAACCAGTAATTGTTTGTATACAACCTTGCTTTGTAATGATGTTCTATACAGTTTGGTGATATTTTGATTTCTAAGATGGTATCAAAGCACCGAGTTACGATTCTGCGATGTTAGTATACCGTGTAAGCTTTCTTGATTCTTGCTTCTGCTGAAATTGACCGATTTGATCTTGTATTCTTGTTTTTGTTCATAATCATCTTGATTTCTTGATCATTTCTTGTGATTCTTCTATTGAAATTGATTGATTTGATCTCGTATTCTCGTTTTGTTCATAATCATTTTGATTTCTTGATCATTTCTTATTTCTTGTGAATTCTTGATTTCTAATCGAAACTTTACAACAAATATCTCAATTCTCAAATATTTCTTGTATCTTGTCAAAATCTCAATTGATTAAGTCATCATGTCTACTACACAAAACTTGGATCCTTCTCAAGATTCTAGTTCTCCATATTATTTGAATCCCTCTGATAACCCTGGGATGAAACTTGTTTCTTTGAAGTTTGATGAAAATGGATACTCTGACTGGAAACAGTCAATGTTGATTAGTCTGTCTGCAAAGAACAAAACAGGTTTTGTTGATGGTTCAATAACAAAACCACTTGATACTGATGGTAACGTTTTAAGAGCTTGGGAAAGATGTAATTCTATGATGATTTCATGGTTGTTAGGAGTTTTAGATCAAGATATTGCTAGAAGTGTTCTATACTTCAAAACTGTAAGAGAAATATGGGTGAACTTAGAGGAAATATATGGTCAAGCTTCTGGCACAATGCTATTTGCTTTGCAGCAATCATTGTTTAAAATCAGGAAAAATACTGATAACATATCAGGATATTACACTAAGATGAAAATGCTTTGGGATCAATTGGATTCTATAGATCCAATACCATCATGTGCTTGTACAAATTGTACATGTGATATTACTAGGAAATTGGTAAAATCTCAGGAAGACAGGAGATTGGTTGAATTCTTAATGAAGTTGAATGAAGGTTTTGAAATGATCAGAGGGAACATACTGGTGATGAGTCCACTCCCATCAATTTCTCAAGCTTATAGGCTATTGTTGCAAGAAGAAAGTCATAAGAAATTGTATCAATCTGTAGGAAGTTCTCAGGTCAATACTGATGACACAATGGCATTTGCAGCTAGGAGGAATTTTCCTGATAGGTTTAGGTCATAGAACACCCAAAATAAGTACAATGATACAAGGAGACCAAATACATTTTTCTGTGATCACTGCAAAATGAAAGGACATACAATTCAAAGGTGTTACAAAATTGCATGGCTATCCTGCTACTGGAAGGAATGATGATACTGGAAGGAATGATAAAAGACAAATAGCAGCAGTTGCTCAGTTTGGTGAAGAAGAATCTACAAAGCTAAGTACTGATAATATTTCTTTTACAGCTGCACAATATCAGCAGATTCTCAAGCTCATTGGAAAAGAGAAGAATCTGGAAGACAACACTGTCATTGATAATTCTAAGTCAGCCAATATGGCAGGTAAATTCTGTTTTGTGTCCTCATCTGGCACTAATTGGATAGTTGATAGTGGAGCTACAGATCACATGTGTTGTGATCTGTCACTGTTTCAATCCTATAAAGATTTTACAGGTTCCAGTAATTACATTACTATCCCAAATGGTAAACAAGTCAGGATTGATAAGAGTGGCATAGTGCATTTTAATCATGATGTTATACTTAAGGATGTACTTTATGTACCTGACTTCAAGTTCAATTTAGTGTCCATACCTAAAATCTGCAGAGATATGAATTGTACTGTCACTTTCACTAATAATGATTGCTTCTTACAGGGCCCTTCAATGAGGCCACAACATCTTGGTAGTTTCAAGAATGGTCTGTATTATCTTGAAGATACTACAGAACATACAATTCCTATCCCAAGTATACCAGATTCAAGTTCAACTCCAGACATGGTTTGCAACATCTCTTCTAATGACATCAATAATTTCTATACTGTCAACACTACTGCTTCTAGTGCCAAGTGTGAAGGCTGTAATGTTATTGGATGCACTTGAGACATATAAAATTGAATTGGACGAAGCAAAGGTTATGCATCCAAATGAATGTTCTGATATCGAGTGGAAAGTGACTGCAGGGATTCAAAAAATGATGCAAAGCTCGACAAAAGAGAAAGTTGACTGTATCTCTGATTCAGAAAGTGAAAGTATTAACAACTCTGAAGATGGAATGGAATATCAATATAATGGAGCAAATGTTGAGATAGAAACAGAGAATGAGATAGAAACAAATGTTGAGATGTAGCCAGATGTTGAGAAGGAAGTTGGTGAAATTGATCCTTATGTACTTGATCACGTGGAGTTGATTGAGTATTTATACTCTTTGTAAAGCATGATGTAATATAAGATGTAAAAGAGATAACTACAACTCAACAAAGGACAAGACATACAATAGTATTAATAGAAGCACAGGAATCCAGAATCAAAGAAGAAAAGGTAAACTCAAAAAATCAAAATACGTTATGTATTCTTGAAGTCCGTAAACAGGTCACGGAAAGAAGTTCATGAAAATGTTCAAGCCTCAGTGACAGCAATAGAAACAAGACTTTGAAGACGACAGAAGTATGTGAATGATTTAGGGTTCAGTACCACGGGATTCCAGTGATGAAGCAACCAGAACGACAAGGGACGTATCAGCAGCATTGTATTGAAGACATAAAATAAGAATTGATTAAGTGTTATTCATCTGTGAACCAGACCAGTTGCACTAGGTGACGGCACTGAAAAGATCAAGTTGTTTTATCATCTCGGAAGAAATTGATACAGTCTATTACTTAAACACCCCGGAGCTCAGTGGAATCATTAATTGATAAAAGACAAGAAATAAGTATTCGATAGTTTTTCAATTAAGAAAACTATCGAATGGTGTAATGATGATTCACTGAAAACCATGATTACTTTAATTTAGTATTCGATAGTTTTAATTAAAAAACTATCGAATGGTAAATTAAAGAATTCCATTCGATGGTTTTTATTTAAGGAGCAGGTGAAAAGTATTCTTGTTTACAGGTTGAAGTTGAAGATGGACGGCCAGGATTGATTCTTCAATTCTAGTTCGATGGTTTTCAATTCAAGTCTACAATTAATACTGAGAGAAGAGTGTGTCTTCTTCAGTTAAGGATTTCAACACAGAGACATTACTGAGAGAGAGAAGAGCCGGAGAAAATTATCAGAGAAATTAATAGTGCTCAGAACTTGATCATTGTTTTGTATTTGTGTAACCTTAAACTCATTGACGCTAATCTACGGATTAGAAATTGTAGCACCCCTCGAGGTTTATATTTATAAAAAGATATATTCCCCGAAACTTGATTTGGTTTGGTGTGTTTGATTTCGTTATAGAACTGAAAGATTAATCCGCGAACGAAATTAAATTATTTGTGAGTATCGTATTCAACCCCCCCCCCCCCCTTCTACGATACTTTGGACCTAACAATTGGTATCAGAGCTTCTTGATTGATATACAAATCAGATCCGGTGAATGAGACCAAAATCAAACGTAGCGTGAAAATTCGAAGCAAATTTTTTAACTTTCAAAATTTTTCATTTAATTGGAATTTCTTGAATTTTAAACAATTTGAAATTTTCAGAAACCATGAGTGCTCCAAAGACAACCGCTGGTATTAAAGTTCCCCCGTTTACTAGAGATGATTTCGGTTTGTGGAAGATGAAGATGCTGTTATTTATCAAGGCATCTAACCCGTTGTATATTGGCATATTAGAGAACGGACCGTTTGTACCAATGAAACCAGTTAGTGAATCTACAGCTCCTGATGGTAGCAGGATTCCTCAAGGCACCCAACCTAAGGATATTACTGAATATACAGATTCTGACAAAGAACTGATTCGATTGGATACCGGTTTAATGTTGATATTGGCGGACTCCGCAGACAAGGAAATGAGCTATCAGTTGATGAACTGTACAAGCGGGAAACATATGTGGGATACCATTAACTTGATAATGGAAGGAACTGAAGACGTTCAGGAAAACAGATTGGACATCCTGACTTCTCAATATGAAGCGTTTAGGTCTCTGCCAGGAGAAAGTATAACTCAGGTCTTTGAGAAATATACTAAGCTTCTCAATGAATTGGCAATGAAAGGAAAGACCTATCCACTGAGAGAATCAAACAGGAAGTTCATGATGACGCTGCCCCATCATGTAGAACACAAGTCATCATCCATTAGGGAAAGAATTGACTTCACAAAGATGTCATTAGAGATGATCTATGGCAAGTTGAAGACCTATGAGATGGAACAGGAACAAAGGGTGATAATCTACGGATCAGGGACAGTGGAGAACAAGCACAATGCACTTGTGAGATCAGCAGCACTTGTAGTGGATGAACCAATAACTTCTGAGATTCAGGTTCAAACCCCTAGAGCTGGAAAGGAGGTGATAATAGAAGCAGAAATGGATTCTGTGAATCTGGGTGTTGATGAAAGTGATTACTACACCCTAGAAGAGCTTGAGCAAATGGAAGACAAAACCATGGCGTACTTAGCTGCAAAGTTTAGTCATATTCGTTTCAAAAGAAACCCTAAGTACAAGTTCAAGGGCTCAACAAACAGATTCCAGAAGAGCAATTATACACCTAGTACAGGCTTTAAGGGAGGCTACAAGACTGGCATGATTGATAGAAGCAAATCAAGATGCTACAACTGCAATGAGTTAGGGCATTTCGCCACTGAATACCGGAAGCCTCGTCAAGCAAGAGACATGAAAGATGTCTATGGAAAGAAGGATTCTTATGATGAGTTGAAGAAGGAGAATGCCAAGCTTAAACAGCAACTGGAGGCATTCTCTGGAAAGCAGAAAGGGAAAGCTTATATAGCAGAGGGAAAGCACTGGGATGATACTGATTCGGATGAAGATGAGGAATATGTAAATGTTGCTCTAATGGCTGACTCTTCAGAGGAATCACCACAATCATCTCAGGTACCTATCTTAACTACAATTGATATGTCTAATTCTGAGTACAAGAAAACTGTGCAAGATCTTAGTGTAGAATTGTTTAATGTACACACAAGCATGCTAGCATCAGAAATGGAAAATGCTAAACTAGTTCTTAAGATTAAAAAGCTAGAATCTAAAAATGAAGAACTAGAGCTTGTAGCTGTAACATTAGAAGATCTTAAGCAAAAGAATGCGTACTTAGAGAACAAGGTCAAGTGTAATGATGAGATAGAGACTATCCTCAGGAAGCAGATTTCAGATCTAGATTTGAAGCTGAATGCTTTTAAGAATTCCGCTCTAGTGGCTAAGAAAATCATTGATACTCAGGCCATAGAGAATAAAACTGCTATAGGATTTGACTATAACAAGAAAGCTGGTAAGAAGATTGTGGAATTCCCTATGACATCTTCAGTTGTCAAAAGGAATACTCCACATGTTCTTAAGAATGTTGATTGTCCAGTTTTTGTTAAGCCGTTTCCACCACTCTTTCATGAGGATGACCTTTTCATTAGACAAGAATTGCTTGAGGAGGATTTATTGAAGGAAAAAGAGGTAAAAACTAAGTTGCCTAGGAAATCAGTAAAAAATGAATTACCTAAACCTGATTTACCTAAAACTGAAGTAGGTTCCTTAGTTAGTAATGTTAAAAAGAACAGGAATGGGAGAAAGAAGATTGTTAATCAGGAATGGGTTCCATCTTCTCCCATTACATCTAGGAAGTTGTGCTCCATTTGTAATTCTGTTGGACACCTTACATATGCATGTAAAAAGGTTAAAGTAGAAACTGCTAATGCTTCTGAAATGCATAACATGTCTGACATGCCTGATAATCATGAGCCTTGTGGGAAGAAAGAGTGTTTGCTATGTAAGTACAACATCATGCATGCTTATTTTAAGTTGATGAATGATAGTAGCAATAGCACTAGTAATGTTAAATCCACAGATACTATGAATATCAAACAAGGTAAGACTAAATTGAATGTTACTCCTGTTAAATCATCTAAACCTTCAGGACCCAAACAATTTTGGGTACCAAAGTCCGCTTAATCAATCTGTGATTGCAGGGTAAGGTTAAAAGCTCAAAGGTTGTGTGGATTCTGGATAGTGGCTATTCTAGACACATGACAGGTGAAGAGTCCCTGCTTACAGAGGTGGTTAAGAAGACCGGCCCGATTGTAACCTTTGGAGATGACAGCAAAGGATTCACTACGGGATATGGTAAATTGAAAGCTGGAAATGTCATCATTGAAAACATCTCTCTTGTTGAAGGATTAAAGCACAATCTTCTAAGTATCAGTCAGTTCTGTGATAAAGGCTACAATGTAGATTTCAGAAAGGACAAGTGCTTGATCACCAACAGGAAGGATGAGAAGCTTACTCTACTGGGAGTGAGAAAAGGAAATTTGTTTATAGCTGACTTAAGTTCTACCAGTGAAGGAGAAGTTACATGTTTCTATGCAAAGGCATCTTCAGAACAAATTTGGCTATGGCACAAGAAGCTCTCACACTTGAACTTCAAAACTATGAACTCTTTGGTAAAGAGAGAGTTAGTGAGAGGGTTGCCCCTGATGGAATTCAATCAGGAGGGACTATGTGAAGCATGTGAAAAAGGGAAGTCGAAGAAAGCATCACATGGAAGCAAAGGAATGACAAGCATTACTGAACCATTACAGCTGATTCATATGGATTTATTTGGTCCAGTTAATGTTATGTCACTTTCAAGGAATAGATATGCATTGGTGATGGTGGACGACTACTCCAAGTACACGTGGGTGTTGTTCATACAAACAAAGGATGAAGCAACACAACTAATCATTGATCACATCAAGAAGATAGAAGTGGAAGCTAAGCTACTTGTGCGGACAATCAGATCAGACAATGGAACTGAATTCAAGAATGCAGTTCTTAATGATTTCTGCTCAGAGAAAGGAATATCAAGACAGTTTTCAGCACCAAGAACTCCTCAACAGAATGGAGTAGTGGAAAGGAAGAACAAGACCTTGGTTGAAGCAGCAAGGACCATGTTGAGTGAATCAAAACTTCCCACTTACTTTTGGGCTGAAGTAGTGAATACAGCTTGCTACACTCAGAATCGAACCCTGATCAACAAAGATCATGAAAAGACTCCGTATGAGTTAATGGCCAACAAGAAGCCAACACTGAAGTACTTTCATGTGTTTGGTGCAAAGTGCTTTGTACTTAAAGATGGAGAACATCTTGGCAAGTTTGATGCCAAAGCAGATGAAGGCATTTTTCTGGGCTATTCTCTGGAATCTAAGGCTTTCAGGGTATATGTGATTGAAGATAAGAAGGTGTTGGAAAGCTTTAATGTAACATTTGACGACACTAAAAGACCAGGCCTGCAAACTGGAGAGAACTCTGAATCTTTGGTATTTGAAAATCTATCAGGAGATCTCTCTGACAATGAAGAAGTACCTGAAGTTGTTACAGTCATTGATAATAATCATAATGATAATGATTCTGGACAAAGTGGTGACCAAAGTGGAGATCCTCAACATACAGGATCCACTAGTCAGTCTTCAGAATCAACAGATCAAACCGTCAACAACTCAGGGGGAGCAGGAGAAGGATCAACTAGTCACACTCCACAACATCTAGAACAAGGAGAATCATCAAGATCGCATCTGCCAAGACAAAGGGTATGGAATAGAGATCATCCCTTTCACTTGATCATTGGTGATCCGGACACAGGAGTAAGAACTAGGAGAACATCACAAAATGAATGTCACTATTCTGGGTTTCTTTCAGAAACAGAACCTAAGAAAGTTGAAGATGCTCTAGATGATCCAGATTGGGTGATTGCTATGCAAGAAGAACTCAATCAGTTTGAAAGGCAGAAAGTTTGGAAGCTGGTACCCAGGCCTAAGGGAAAATCTGTTATTGGAACACGATGGGTATTCAGAAATAAGTTGGACGAAGATGGCATTGTAACGAGAAACAAAGCCAGACTGGTTGCTAAAGGTTACTCTCAAGAAGAGGGTATAGATTATGAAGAAACCTATGCACCAGTAGCAAGACTTGAGGCCATCAGAATGTTTCTGGCATTTGCTGCACATTCCAATTAAAAGGTATATCAAATGGATGTGAAGAGTGCTTTTCTGAACGGGGAGTTAGAAGAAGAAGTGTATGTGGAACAACCTCCAGGTTTTGAGGATTCAAAACTGGCAGACTTTGTGTACTTTCTATTCAACGCTCTCTATGGACTCAAACAAGCTCTGAGGACATGGTATGACACTCTCTCTGAATTCTTACTTGAAAATGATTTTACAAGAGGTGTTGTAGACAAAACTCTCTTTGTCAAAAAGCATAAAAATGATTTGATATTGGTGCAAGTATATGTGGATGACATAATATTTGGTTCTACTAATGATGATCTATGCAAGAGATTTGCTAAGTTAATGCAGAGTCGTTATGAAATGAGCATGATGGGTGAATTGTCATTCTTTCTTGGACTGCAAGTATACCAAAAACAAGATGGTATATTCATTTGTCAGTCCAAGTACATCAAGGATCTTCTTAAGAAGTATCAAATGGAAGACTCATCTACAGCAAAGACTCCTATGCCAACTGCCACTAAGCTTGATAAGGATGAAACTGGTAAGAAGGTTGACATCACAGGCTACAGAGGTATGATAGGCTCATTACTTTATCTCACTGCAAGTAGACCAGATATAATGTTTGCAACATGCTTGTGTGCTAGATTTCAGTCTGATCCTAAAGAATCTCATCTAATAGCTGTTAAGCGAATATTTAGATATCTTAAGGGGACCCCAAATCTTGGAATTTGGTACCCTAAAGATACAGGATTTGATCTTATTGGATACACAGACTCTGATTTTGCAGGTTGTAAGATTGATCGGAAGAGTACTTCAGGAAGCTGTCAGTTTCTTGGAAGAAGGTTAGTTTCCTGGCATAGCAAGAAGCAGCATTCAGTGTCCACATCAACAGCTGAGGCTGAATACATTGCTGCTGGTAGCTGCTGTGCTCAGATCTTGTGGATGAGAAACCAACTCCGTGACTATGGACTTTTGTTGACAAAGATTCCAATATTTTGCGACAACACAAGTGCCATAGCAATCTCAAACAACCCAGTGCAACACTCGAGGACGAAGCACATCGACATCAGGTATCATTTTATCCGAGAGCATGTCATGAATGGAACTGTGGAGTTACATTTTGTACCCACAGAGGATCAAATTGCAGACATCTTTACTAAACCGCTTGATGAATCCACTTTCAATAAGCTGGTTAGTGAACTTGGGATGTTAAATCTTTCTAATTGATTTTGATTAGAAGTTAGTAACTGCAGATATTCCTGGTGAATACATGAGTTTAAGAATTGCTATATCCTTAGGACTCGTGAGTTTATTTTCTGGAGCAATTATCGTAGTTAGGATTATTGTACTAATTTTATGTCATAATTATGGATGATATATCTTCTGGCATTTAATTGGTTATTAATTCTAAAAATTATTTAAGTGCTAATATTTGTTCTAAATATTCAAGCATTTATTTAATTTGAATTAATTTACTTTGTTTTTAACATTGTAGATTAATGCAGCATAATTGATTAGATTTTAATTGGTTAATATCACTCAATGATATTTAATTGATTTTATTCTATGAAAATTGTGAATTTTCTGTTAAGAATTGATTTTGGTGAATTTGAAAAGATTTATTAGAATTAAAACTTGACAGGAGATAAATATTTTGAAGTTTAGAACATGAACAGGTTCTGAAATTTGAAAAGAAGCAAAAAATATCGAATTTAGGAAATTCGATAGTTTTTCAAGTACATAGATAAATCTATCGAAATTAATTTTCGATAGTTTTTGAAAAGGAAAAGAAAAACTATCGAAAACAATTCTCGATAGTTTTTGAGTTTAATTTAAAATGTATCGAAGTGGATTTACTTTATTCAATATTTAAATCCTCGATAGATTTTGAAAAATTAAGAAAAATATCGAAGTGAACTTAATTACTTAATATTAAAGTTCTCGATAGTTTTTCCAAAAGCATTTGTTCGATAGTTTTTCAGATTTTCAAAGAAAAACACTTCGATAGTTTTCTGATAAACCTTTTAAAATTCTGAGTTTCAAAAAATTCGATAGTTTTTCAAAAACTATCGAATTCCAGTTGACAGGTTTACGCCTTGCAGAAAAATATCGATAGTATATTAAAATCTATCGAAACCTGAAAGGACGATTTTACCCCTGTCAGTTTCAAACGTATATATCACTGCCTTAGTTCTTTTTCAGTTTCACTTTTACAGATCTGAGAAAAACTTACGCTTTTATATACTTACAGAGAGATAGATACACAAACAAGAACACTATTCGATAGTTTCTTCATTTTATAACCGAGAAAACCTTGAAAACTTACTGTTTCTCACTGTTGAATTTATTTTAACCGTGAAACACTTGTTTTGTGTTGGTTTTAGAACATACTGTTGAAGAATACATCGAAATAAAGTTGTGAACCTCACATAAATTGTTAACAAGTACAATTCTTAGAATTTGATTATTTTTAAACAGTCTAGTTTTCTGATCTAATTGACTGGTTGGTGTTAACAATTAGGGTTCTAGATTTTTGCTTGGTTCGAGTTGTGTTTTCAGAAAAGGGGTAATTTTGTTTTAAGGGTAATTTTTTTTAAGTTTGATTAATTAGTGATAATTAATTAAATTCAAGTGGAAATTTAGTTTTGGTTTAAAAATTAATTTTCTGGAAATTTGAAACATAATGGCTGGAGAATTTATCGTAACCAAAACTAATCATGTCTCGTTTCAAAACTTGCAATCCATAACGAACTTACAGTTTCGTGCATGGGCAGAGTTTTTGAACACACGTTCATTAGTGGCATACGCTGTGAGTACTCCCGTGGTCCTTTGCATCGATCAATTGACTGCGTTGTACACATCCGCCACGGATACAAGTGAGAATAATGTGAGATCCTTCAGTTTTGTTGTGCCCGAGGGCAGAACAATAAGGGTGACGGAACATGACTTTAACATAATACTTCATTTTCCTACAGAAAACCTTGTTCCGGATCCCATAACTGAGGAAATACATGCTTTCTTCACTCTCATTAGAAGTCAACAACCTAACTTCTTTGTGGGAGAGTTCCTTAAGCATTACTTGCCAAAAGCATGGAACTTTTTCTTTCATACCCTAATCCATGTTTTTACTTCCAAGCTTACAAATCTGCATGGTATTCCCTTATTCCTTCAAAAGATAGGGTTTGCCATTGCCCACAATAGGCATATTAACATTGGACGGTTACTGATTGATCAAGTAATCATATGCATGGGACCACTGGATGAAAGAACGGGCATTGATGAAGATGTGCTTTGTTTCTATCCTAGGTTCCTACAGCTAATTCTCAATGATATCTTAACAGATGATGAGCGTGAGACATTCGCTGAAGAGGAGACCATGGAGTGTATGAAGATGAAGAGCAATGCCATAACCGCTCTGATAAGGAAGAACAACTATCTTCCAGGGGTACCCACTGTTCTCACTGAATATCTAAGAACGGTGCCCCTACCACTTCTACCCCCAGGGGAACAGGTAATTCAAGGTAACATTCCTGAACCTGAACTGGCTCCTGAACCACAACCTATGGATGTTGATCCAGAGCCCTCAGTGGCCATTCCAGACCAGGAGGTTGCAAACCCACAATCTCTAACCACGGTCGAAGAGCCTTTGGAAGAGCCAAATGAAAACATAAACGAACCTCCTTCCCCTACTATACCCATTAAAGAACCATCCATGAGTGTAGAGGGAGATAGTGCCAAAGCAGCACCACATAAGGAGATACACCCTTCAACAGCAGCTCTGCCTTCCTCTAAAAGGAGACGAACAGAAACCGAGGCAACTGTTGATACTTTATTTCAAACTTCCAAAGCGCCCTTTATTGATTTTTCTGATGCTGATTGGGCTACGCTAACGAAAGCTATATCTGAACCATTAGCTCAATCAAGTAAGGAAGAATTGACGGAAGCAACTGGGGTTCCGACCATATTACGGTCAGGTTCACTGGTTGAAGGTTCTAAGAACCAAGGGTCTTCACAGACGTCGAGAGAAGGCTTTGACCTAAATGCACAATCTAAAAGGTCATTGTCTACCTCCCCAGATGGAACATATCTGGATCCTGCGGGTAAAGGGTCTGACGTAGGTGCAGATCGACAACTCGGTGACGATGAATCAATTACTATTGACAAGTCAACTGAGGTAAAGTCTTCACAGACTATTGGGGAAGATTCAGGATCTCTGCTGTTAAAAGAGCCTGTTTCTAACCCCCTAGAGATTCAAACTCTAGATCCTACAAAGGATATATCATCTAAGGATGATCAGCAACTTGGTTTATCCAAGGACGGGGACTTGCGAAGCCTCATTGCACCACCGGTGACCTCCTTAAGGACGGCTACAGTGATTTCTTCTGCAGGTACAATCAGCATAAAGGATTTGAGTGAAACAAAAACACTTACACCTGGCCTGAGTGGGAAAGGAAAAATGATTCAAACACCGACAGAAACGTTGAGTGTACACCCAGAGCCAAATGTGAGGAGTGACACCCTAACCCTACCTAATATTCATGATTTGCTGTTACCAACAGAAAGAGAGCTACAAGTTCAATCTTCCCTCAAGGAGATGACAGTTCATGACAAAGAAGGAACTCCATTATTCAAGGTTCCACTGCGACCTTCCTTTGACCAGGGGATCTCCTCTAGTCAGGCCAATGCTTCTTTAAAGACTATTCAAGAGAAGGTTGACTTGGCTGCAGCTGATTCCAGAAGAACATTCAGGGTCATTGGCAGTGCATCTGGCACTATAACAGGTACGAAGCAGGCAGTGGACTCCTTAAAGAAGGAAGCTATGGAAGAACTAGTCGAATTGAGAATGGACGTCAGGGAACTTAAAGATGGATTCATGAATGAAGTAACTGCACTGTCACAGGGACATGAAGCTTTGAGAGAAGACGTTCTGGTTATCCGGGATGGTCAAGCGCGAGTGAAAGATGCAATGAATTCCCTTTCGAGAGTGGAGTCTAAGCTCAACAAGAGGCTGGATCATATGGAAAAGACTACCAACTCAAGATTGGAGAACATTGACCGGTCGCTAGCTTCTATAAATGAGTTTAATAAGCAGCTTATGGATTTCTTGGAGAATCAAGGTGACGGAGTAGAGTCTATTTGGAGTATGCTGAAGAACAAACAATCTAGACAACCTGGTCCTTCAAATCAGCAACCTGATCCTTCTACTACCTTTTATGCTGAGGATGCTTTTATCGAGGATTCCTCAACTAAGGGGGAGAAAGAGAAGCCTAAGGATGGATGGGGAGTTTGGGAGACAGTTGAAGCTATTCCTATCAGACAATACTGGATAGAGGAACTTGTAGAAGAAGAGAAGGAGAGTGAAGAGGAATTTGAGGTCATGCATGAGCAACCTAATCAAGAGGAGCATGAGCCATATTATCCAGAGCCCGTTGAACATCCAATTTGGGAGAATATTATGGAAGAAGAAGCAAATTCTCTATCACCTGAAGAAGAAGCTGCCTTGGGAGCAATAAGAGCTCAGAGAGCTGCAATAGATGCCAGGCAAGCTGAGAAAGAGAAACAGCAAGCAATTCTGAGGAGTGAAAAACTGAAGAGATTCAAAGTGTATAATGAAGTGAGGAAGAAGAAGATGATAGATCTGGCAAAGAAAGATGGTACTGAATGGGAAATGGCTTATAAAACCTTTTGCGGAGTTGAAGACGGATTAGAAGTCAACGACAATGCTGAGGTGGAAGTTATTATTCAGGACATCAGAAGTGCTAATCTTGAAGATCAGACTTACTTTAAAGCACTGAGAAGCTCTATAATCTGTCTGAATGCTGGGGTTAAAGCAAATGGTGCCTGGAGCTTATTAATTAGTTTTCTGGAGAAAGGTACATTTGTGATTTCCACTAAGTTTTTAGAACAGAGGACATATACAGAATTGCAGGCTATACTCATCAAGATCCAAAGAACTACAAGGCTAAATGAACTGCTCCGTGAGCATGTTAAGGAGATCGTGATGAAAGTCAGTCCAGAGATTACTGAAGATCCTCCAATGGTTAGATTCATGACGAATGACTTGTTCAGAATCTGCTATTTGGCTGAGGACAAACTGAGGGACTACCCAAGCAACTATCTAATCTCAGTTGAGAAGTATCTTAGATCCACTGGATTCTCATCAACGGAGAAGGACAAAGCAGCACACACTCTTAGAAGATTTCTAATGGAGAATGTTCCTTACTATAGGAAAAGAGTGGAAAGAGGATTGGAAGTGCATACCAGACTGCCAAACATGCCAAAGCTAAACAAGAAAGATGTTAACATTGCATGGTTATGGGCTGGAGTGGGTCAAGAGGTTGAATATATTGGAAGACACATCCAAGGAGCAATCCTTAAACCTGGAGAACCACTGCACTATCTATCTGTGATTGATTATCAAGCTGCTAACTCCGATCCAATGATTGAAGAAGGTGAGATTGGAATGGACTGAATGTTGAAGCAAAGAATAAGAGAACTATCAGCTCAGACTAGAGGAGCAACTTCATTGTAAAAAGTTTAATTGTTTTTTGATTTATGAAATCTGGAAATGTATATATATCTGATCCAGAATGCATTAATATTATTACGCTGTCTTACTTTAAGTAGTTTAATGTTTCCTTAGTTAGTTGAGTTATCCTCGAAGTATTTGCTTGTCGAACTCTATCCAATCAAATAGGGGGAGATCGTAAAGCATAATGTAACATAAGATGTAAAAGAGATAACTACAACTCAACAAAGGACAAGACAGACAATAGTATTAATAGAAGCACAGGAATCCAGAATCAAAGAAGAAAAGGTAAACTCAAAAAATCAAAATACGTTATGTATTCTTGAAGTCCGTAAACAGGTCACGGAAAGAAGTTCATGAAAATGTTCAAGCCTCAGTGACAGCAATAGAAACAAGACTTTGAAGACGACAGAAGTATGTGAATGATTTAGGGTTCAGTACCACGGGATTCCAGTGATGAAGCAACCAGAACAACAAGGGACGTATCAGCAGCATTGTATTGAAGACATAAAATAAGAATTGATTAAGTGTTATTCATCTGTGAACCAGACCAGTTGCACTAGGTGACGGCACTGAAAAGATCAAGTTGTTTTATCGTCTCGGAAGAAATTGATACAGTCTATTACTTAAACACCCCGGAGCTCAGTGGAATCATTAATTGATAAAAGACAAGAAATAAGTATTCGATAGTTTTTCAATTAAGAAAACTATCGAATGGTGTAATGATGATTCACTGAAAACCATGATTACTTTAATTTAGTATTCGATAGTTTTAATTAAAAAACTATCGAATGGTAAATTAAAGAATTCCATTCGATGGTTTTTATTTAAGGAGCAGGTGAAAAGTATTCTTGTTTACAGGTTGAAGTTGAAGATGGACGGCCAGGATTGATTCTTCAATTCTAGTTCGATGGTTTTCAATTCAAGTCTACAATTAATACTGAGAGAAGAGTGTGTCTTCTTTAGTTAAGGATTTCAACACAGAGACATTACTGAGAGAGAGAAGAGCCGGAGAAAATTATCAGAGAAATT
This sequence comes from Heracleum sosnowskyi, assembly GCA_030848705.1. Classification (NCBI taxonomy): domain Eukaryota; kingdom Viridiplantae; phylum Streptophyta; class Magnoliopsida; order Apiales; family Apiaceae; genus Heracleum; species Heracleum sosnowskyi. The sequence continues at coordinate 28,301,614 of CM061243.1, forward strand.
AATAGTGCTCAGAACTTGATCATTGTTTTGTATTTGTGTAACCTTAAACTCATTGACGCTAATCTACGGATTAGAAATTGTAGCACCCCTCGAGGTTTATATTTATAAAAAGATATATTCCCCGAAACTTGATTTGGTTTGGTGTGTTTGATTTCGTTATAGAACTGAAAGATTAATCCGCGAACGAAATTAAATTATTTGTGAGTATCGTATTCAACCCCCCCCCCCCCCTTCTACGATACTTTGGACCTAACACTCTTCACATGGGATAAGATATATAAATGACTACATGGACAACTTGTGGATACCTACATTTTCCTTAAGTATAAATGATCCAGTAATGGATATATGCAAGGACATCAACAAGGAACATGGAGAATCACAACCTAAGGCACAGGCTGATGATGATAAAATGGGCACACCAGCACCCGCTCATGATGATAAAATGGGCACACCAGCACCTCTTGAACAAGAAATAAGAGGTAAGAGGAAATTGAGACCTGCTGCTGCTTATAGATCACCTTATGTTCGCATGGTAATAGATTTGAATGAAAAATACAAAACACAAGAATATGTTGTATGTAGATGGATAATACAAGAGGGACAAGATAAACTGTAAGTATTCTGCACTAGTTATAATTTGTAAAAATTGCCACACTACAAATCACCACAAAAGCAACATTTTGTATATTTTTTTTGTGTTTTACTAATTTTTTTCCTTAAAACACTGACATAGAACATGTATTTGAGGCTGGAGATTTATTCTGCATACGAAAGCACATGGCAACCCTGAGACCAAGAACCCGGTTATATTACTCTGTGATAGATATATGGGCTGCTCTAATGAATGAGAAATAGACATATAAAACAGCAGAATAACCAATGCATTTGTTCTTGAACATTGGCTTATCGGTAAGGCAATATAAAACTATGTTATAGCTCAAGACAGTTTAGATAGTATACAAACTTTATTATCCTAAAAATGTACACAGATTGTACCTTTGGACGAGACAAGATCAGAAGATGAACAATACAAGATATATGTCACAGAGATGAATCACTTCCTTCAGAAACACCCAAATACAAAATTCAAGGATTATGACCTGGTATATAATTAACAGCCTGTCTTATTCTGGAATAACTATAATCACCTAGTACTAACAATTAATGTTTGCAGATATTCTTTCCCATATTAGCATATGAGCATTTCTACCTCATTTCCTTGAACATAAAGGCAAGAACATGGGAGGTGATTGATAACATTAGACATGTCAAGGCTGCTAATAATGTATATACTGCAAAACTTCATCGACTGGTAAGCTTGCACAAATTACCAACTCAATGATATTTACTATATTGTATGCCTTTGATTTTTTTTTAAGGAATGTGACATTTTGAAAATGATAAATTTAGAAAAAGCACTTTGCAAAGTACCTAAAGGAGAAAGAGCAGTCATGGTTCGCGAGCTCTATCATTCGAATGAAGACTATTTACTTGACAATGCCTTGTCAAACATTACAAAACAACACAGATTGTGGTGTGTTTCTCATGAGGCACATGGAGACCTACAAAGGGGATAAAAAGAAGTGGGATACTCAATTCAAAGAAGAAGGACAACTTGGGCAAAGAGAACAGCTGGTTAGGTTGAGAATAAAGTATACAGATGCCATGTTGACCTCACATATAAATGAGAAAAGGAACTTTGTCATTAGAGAGTCGAATTTCTTATACAAAAAACTAGCAGGAAAAGGACTGCTAAAAGCAATCGTAGAATCAAGTAAAAAGAAGACGAAATGAAAAAATGTTAAGAAAGGAACAATGTTGTTTCCAGAGGACGATGCAGATGATGTTGTTGTAGATGATGCTGATGTTGCTGTAGATGATACTAATGTTGCTTTAGATGATGCTAATGTTGCTGAAACAAAGAAAGGAACTGAATGATTGAACTGTCTTCGATTGGAAAAGATACCATTTGTTGCATCTCTTATTGTTAAAATTTGGTTACATTTTATATTGTTGAAATTATGTTCAGACATTACCATTGGCAGTGGTAATTACCTTAATTTCAAACAAGTTTATTCTATATTTTGGATTAATGTTCAAGCTAAACTTTATTGTGCACTTCTATATTTATTCTGGACTTTTTTAAAAAGATTAATTACAAATTTCTAAAACACAAATCACCTAAAAAATCACTTTTTTCTTATATAGGCAAGTCACTGAAAAATTGAATTCAAAAAATACATAAGAGTAACATTTAAAAAAATTGCAATGAAAATTTCAACAACTTCTTGTTTTTGGGCTAACCAAAGGTTGATCAAAAAATACACTTCTTATAGTAAAAGCAAAAAATATACAAATCACCATTTCTGATCAACAAATCACCTTTTCTAATAAACAAATCACCTTTCCAAAAACACAAATCACCTAAAACTTACATTTTTCTTATATAGGCAAGTAACTGAAAAATTGAATTTAAAAAATACATAACAGTAAAATTTAAAAAAAATGCAATGAAAAATTGAATTTCAACAACTTTTTGTTTTTGGGCTAACCAAAGGTTTCACTGATCAAAGATACACTTCTTACACAAGGTTCTATATACAAAAATACAAAAAAAATCATTTGTTTTTATTACTCAATCTTCATGTCCTGAATCAACCTCAGCTTCCCCAGTAACATCCACTGTACTCGACTTGTTTTTCTCAGTACTAGACTTATTTTTCTCAGCATCCACTGCACTAGAGTTATTTTTTTGTGGACAAGTTCTGGCATTATGAACACTTGACTGACAAAACTTGCACTTCCTAGCTCTTTTGTTTCCTTCTTTTATTGCCTTATCTCTTTGCCTGACAAACCTCTTAAAACCAGAACCCTTGTTTTTACATTGATTTGGTGCATGGATAGTAATGTCTTCCGTTGGGGCCCCATCATTACTTCCATATGAGCTTTCTTTGTCAAGCCACTTCCATCACCAAGATCATAATTCAATTGTTTCACTACTTTATCCACATAAGAAAGCTTTTCAACATCCACACCTGCCTTGTTCATAGATTTTTGAAAACTAAACCATATGTTACTCACCATAAGAGATACGGTTTCCATCTTCCTAAAATCATCGGAAACCCCAACAAACTTTGAAGAAGAGGGTCTATTTTCAGCAGTCCTGCTCCATCTATTTAGCACAAGAAGTCTTGGTATTTTAACCACTTCAAAATGGTTAAGGGCACAAAAAGCATGTCGGCAAAGAATGCCACACATCACAAACTTTTTACAAGAGCAGTCAGCATGGTTTTGACTAACTTTAACCTGAAAATGGTAGGCAATGGGACAACAAGTCACTCGAAAATAACTTAGAAATACTAACACTTACTAGTAATAATATCAAGGATACATTCAGTATACTATAAGATTTAAAATAAATGAAGTTATTACCTCAAACAATTTGTCTTTCTTTAGCACATCTTTCATTATATAACATTTCACTCCATCTACCAACGGACCAATATCCTGGATTCTCATGTCATAACAGGATGCCAAAATATCTTGTTGGATTTTGTAAAAAATTGGACGGGTGTATAACTGGGCAGCATCAGCCTCAATAAACAACTTCGAAACTGTCGAAGGTATTGCAGACAAGTCCTCCTGATTTAAACGATCATACTCGTATCTTTGTCTATCCATTGCACTTCCAAAACGAAGATAAAACTCGCATAACGAATCACTTTGCCTATGAAACTGACTAAAGAAATTGTTTTTACTTTCAGACCTCGATGTTGTCCTCATTAGTCCAAACATAGGTTTATCTCTAAAAAAAGCCGGGATCCATGAGGTTCTAATAGCAAACATCTCCTAAAGCCATCTATTACCTTCAAATTTGAACTCTTTCAATACTGAAGTCCAACCTTTTTCAAACTCAGCAGGCTCTAAAGTGGAAGACCAGATATACTTTTTCATTTTTTCCATGAAATCAGTTTCCTTACACAAATAATTCCCAAGCTGTAAAAAAGGACAAAATTTAAATACACATGAAATATGATACAAACTGAATTTCAAGGGCAATTAAATATACACACCTTCATTGGAAACTTTTCCATTATGTGCCACATACATAGACGATGTCTCGTAGTTGGAAACTCATCAGTTGCAGCAAAAGAAATAGGGATAGCTTGCTTCATAGCTGGACACTGGTCAGTTACAATAACCACTTGATTACGACCCATTGCCTTTCTAAAATTATCAAAAGTCCATTGAAAATGTGGAATATCTTCCTTAGAGAGAATGACAAATCCAAAAGTAACACATTTATCATGTTTATCAACCCCGATAAATGGACAAAACACCATGTTATACCTGTTATTGGAGCCAACATACAAAAATCACCAAAATTAATTACTATAAATTAATCACCAAAAATTAGAACATGTTAGCATGACAAAAGTATTGAATATCACATACATATTGGTATTGAATATGGCATCAAAAGAAACGGCATCATCATACAGTTCATAATTCCTCCTAGCAACTGCGTCCGCCCAAAATAATTTGGTCAAATGGTCTTCAGAATCAACATCATACGCATAATAAAAGGACTCACAACTCGCATGTTTTGCTTTAAAATTTGTTAATTATCATTTGTGCACCACGCCCCCCCACATACGCCTTTAAATCTCGACTGAAATTTCTAAAGTCTCTTACTGTAGCACCCACATTAGCTTAGCCACCAACCTGCTCCTTCATAAAACTATGAGACTTGCTTACTCCTATGTTCACATTGGCAGCATCAAAGACAAATTTTCGTGAAATAATAGACATTTGACGATTGACTCTCATAAACTGTCTACCACTTTTCGGAACAAGATCATGATTGTGTTCCTCAACAAACGTAGATATTCTGTAGGTCTTACCAGATACGGCTCTCAAAATTATCTTTGCACCACAGCCACACCTATTAGAAACAGTTCTGCGCCGTTTTACTTGACTACTCTTCTTATTAGACACAATCAATTTCTTCTCATTAAATCCAGCCCTACTACAAACCACATATTTTCTAACAATATTATCATCATCGTCTGTCTTCTCCGTACTGTGACGGGTGTTAAAACCAGATAACCTACCATAAGCTTGATAAAATTCCATACCTTCTTCCATGCAGTCAAACAACTTATTAACAACGGGTATGCAAGCCTCATCAATAGATATATGAACATAATATCTCCTACCACCTGGTGTGAAGGTACACTTTGAAATTGCATCATCACTTACAGTCGAATTAGAATGATCAGTGGAACCATTAGCACAATCTGAAACACTATCATTAATGAGTCGGCTAAGATGTGAAGAATCACCGCTGCTAACACCTATTCACCAATCAACATTACAACAACAAAAAAAACTGACTGAAGACATGCAAATCACTTAAAAAATTGACAAATCACAACAAAAGTATAATGTATTCGTATAATTTAGAATTTGTAAAATTGCAGAAAACATATGCAATTCACTTGAATACTGACAAAATCACCAAAAATAGCAACAACTTGATATTTTTTACAAAAACAAATTAACATATTGATTCAGCTTACATATCAGTTTTAATTACAAAATTTTTAAAAACAAATACCTTGATTGCACTTAATACACACATAAACATCAAAAATCACTTTTAAAAATCAAAGTAATACAACTAAAACATCAAAATCACTTAAAACGTAAGTATTCTTTGTTTCAACAGTAAAAGCTGAACAAATATAACTTGATTAGAGCCAATTCGCTACAAATCCTCTATAAACATGTTACATATCAATTTTAATTATAAAAATTTTAAAAATAAATACCTAGATTGCACCTAATACACACATAAACGTCAAAAATCACTTTTAAAAATCAAAGTAACACACCTAAAATATCAAAAATCACTTAAAACGTAAGTGTTCTTTGTTTAACAGGTAAAAGCTGAACAAATATATCTTGATTAGAGCTAATTCGCAACAAATCCTCTGTAATCATGTTGAATATAGTTGTAAAACAAGTTTTGACCAACAATTTCGTTTCAATTGACAATCACAGTTCCAAAAGTGCACAAACTGAGATGAAGATATGCGACTGAGATGTGATGAAGAACGAAATAAGAGTACCAAGTTTATCTTGATTATATAACATGTTAAAATTAAATTTTAGAATAAGATATGAGGGTATTAGTTTATGGTTTAAGTGATCACTAAGATAAAAGATGGATAACACATTTGCCCAAGCCTGACAACAACTTCTGCCAATGAAATATAACTATTCTTTTGGGAAAGAATCAATTTGCAAGGCTACAATTTCTTTACAGCACCAAATAGAAGTCACCAGTAGAATTAAATTCTCCTTTACAGCAATAAACAAGACTTAAATGTTGATCCAAAGACCGACCAGAAAACAGTATCGTAAAATTATAATGCTGATTTACAATAGTGAGAAATTTTCATAGCCCTGACAAAAGAAAAAGAAGAAGAAATTTTCATAGCAATTTTGCATGCTCTGAAGCTTTAAATCTTCCTCTGCAGTTTGCCGTAGTGCACAATTATCACAACATAAAATCGTTCTTTCAAGTTTTCGAGAAAGAGGAAATATGAATGTCTCCAACGACGGTTTAGCACTAAAGTTCCAATGATACCCCAAAAGGTAGTGCTGAAGCCAAGAACTACACTTATATACAGCCATCTCTTATATTCACTGTCATCTCCGTTAATTTCAAAATTGCTAGAAGAAAGGCCAGCTTGATCAGCTGGTTCATCTCCGGGGCATATATTTATTAGTGGTTTACCACAGAGTCCAGGGTTCCCCTCATACGTGGAAGTATTGAATCCTTGGAGTTGAGTACCTGATGGAATTTTTCCCAAAAAGTTGTTGTTGGAGAGATTTAAATATGCAAGAAAATTTAATCCGGACATGCTTTGAGGAATTTCACCTGAAAATTTGTTTGTGGATAAGTCTAAGCATTCTAATCCCTTCAATTGGCCAATCTCCAGAGGAACTTTCCCATTTAACCTATTTCCTGACAAGTTCAATCCGTTTAGTTCTAGAAGTTTTGTTACCCCTATGGGAATTTCTCCTGTCAAATTATTGGTTGACAAATCGATCATTTTCAGATAAGCAAAATTGCTTCCATACTGAAACTCCTGCCCTTTCCATCTTGCCAATGCATTATCAAAATAACTAAAGTTCGTTATCGGAGCTCCTGCTGGAGCAACTACAATAATATTTGAAAATGCATCCACTGAAGAGTAGATATGCTCTGCAACTTCAGTTCCTTTTTTAATCATGGCAGTACGATTATGAACGCATGGAGGAATAGTTCCCGAAATCATGTTTATGGACATGTCTAGGAAATGAAGATTCGATAGATAACATAATTCATGAGGCATGCTCCCATAAAATCGATTAGATTTTAGGATTAGAGCATACAACTGAAGTAGGTCTTCCCCAATCCATGATGGTACCTTTCCTGATAGCTTATTTAACCCAAAATCTGCAAAACCAAGACCGCTGCAGTTTCTTAGAGATGCAGGAAGTTCACCGTATAGGTTATTGTTTCGTAAAATCAGTGTCTGGAGAGAAACTAGGTGCCCTATGGACGTTGGAATTCTACCAGAAAAATTGTTAAATCCCAGGTTAAGAAACACCAGACCTTGAAAATGCATCCAATTATCAGGAAGCGCACCAGACAACTCGTTATGTGAGATATCAAGAAACCGTAAGAATAATTCTTCAACAACAGATAAGGAAAGGAGTGTTCCTGAGAACTTGTTTTGGGACAGATTTATTTTTAAGCATTCTGCAGAAATTGGTGGTAGTGGTCCATCAAAATAATTTGAACTCAAATCTATCTCTTGAACATAAACAAGTTCAGAAGAGAACTTGCCCCTAATTTCGTTGGAAGAGAGATTTAAGTGATTCCTTATGCTTGAGAAGCTCCAGAACCACATAGGGATAGTATCTGAAATTTGGCTGTTCGACAAATCAAGATGATCTATGTATCCTTGATTTCGGATCCAATTGGGAAATTTAGGTCCCAACTTGCATGATGCCAAAGATAATTCCCGAAGTTGGAAAGGAGGTAGCCATTTGGAACTAAAATCAAATGTCAGAGCGTTGAATGATGTTCGCATAAACTTTAAGCTGGAAAGATTGGACAAATGAGCTTCAGACACTGTACTGCAGATGGAGTTCATTGAAAGATCCAGCTCTATAAGAGTAGAGAGAAGTCCGGTTGATTGAGTTTCCCATTCTGTAAGTTGATTCTCACTAAGTCGCAATACTTGCAAAGAAGAACACCCAGTAAAATCCGGAATACTTCCTGAAAACTTATTATTATTTAAATATAAAAATTCTAAAGATGAAAATCCTGTAAAATCTGGTAAAAAGCCTCTAAGTTGGTTATTGGACAAATCCAAGCATCGCAGAGCTGAATGGTGTCCAAAAGCTTTTGGTAGATATCCATTCAACTGATTGGAGCCAACTTGCAAATTTCTGAGGAATGGAAGTAGTGTAATATCAGGCAGTGAACCAGTAAATTGGTTTTCAGATATCAACATTTCTTGCAAATGAGGAAAAGCTCCAGACAAAAGATCTTCTAGGTTCCCAGTGAAATTGTTGGAACTAAAATCTGCAACTTGCAAGCTGGATAAATTATAGATGGATTTTGGAAGCACAAGTTGATTTGCAGAGAGATTCAGGTATGTTAATGCAGTCATAAGAGCAAAAGAGTATGGAATTGGACCATACAAGAGGTTGTGGTCAAGACTTAGATGAGTAAGAGCAGTCATATTGCCAAAAGATTGTGGGATTGGACCAGTCAAGAGGTTGTTGCCAAGATTTAGAAGAGTAAGAGAAGTCATGTGACCAAAAGACTGCGGAATTCTACCTTCTAACATGTTATAACCCAGGTCTAGTTCTACAAGACTGCCACGTAAGTGGGGAAGCCACTTAAAAATTGATGAATTGATGCAATTTCCATAAAGATGAAGGGTGGATATAGAGGAAGAAAAATTGCTTGAAGTAAAAGATGGAGCCGAGAGATTACAGTGATTTAGACGCATAACTGATATGGAAGGGATACTCTGAATAAGGCTTGCCCAAATACTGGAAGTAGCCATGTTGATATTACTCAAGTCAAGGTGTGTCAAAGAAGATAGATTAAACAACCACTCAAAGTTACCAGTACTGCCTGTTAGATAATGATTATTAGCAAGATCAAGATGCTGCAACTTGGAGAGGCTTCCAAGTTCATGTGGAATAAATCCTGTAAAGTAAGTGTTGGAAAGATCAAGGTATCTTAAGCTACTGAGGGAGCCAATAAACTTTGGGATTGGACCATCAAAATAACTAAAGCTGAGATTAAGATACTGCAAGTTGGAGTGGTTCCCAATATGGTCAGGAAATGATCCCTCGATATGAGTCTCTGAAAGATCAAGGTGAACTAACTTTGTGAGAGAACCAATAAATTCTGGAATACCTGCAAGGAGATTGCTACTGAGGTCCAAGTAGTTAAGATCTGGTAAATCAAGAAGCGAGTGACCGATACTTGCACTGGTTGAATTTAAGGAAAATGGTGAAATTTGAGATGAAAGATAAAGGTGAGTTACATGACCCGTGCGATTATCACAGCCAACACCATTCCATTTGCAGCAATCTTCTGTTTCGTTCCTCCATGAATGAAGAAGATCATGTCCGCGTGCACCACTAACCACACCCTGTTTAAACACAAGCAGAGCTTTTCTCTCCCTCTCAATGCACCTCGTAATATTGCTAACTTTGGAAAAGGATTCTAATCCAAGCAACGGTGTTTGCTTGCACAGCAGAAAAGTTACGAAAACTAAAACATTCAGAGGATGAATTACAGTCATCCTTGTGATATTGATAGGTATCAAGAGGAAAAATCAATCACAAGAATTGCACATACACCCTTTGGTTATTCAAGTTCTAATATGCTTGAATTGCATATTTCCATGTACCTATAAATATCAAGAAGAGCAGTGAGGCTGGCCGATTAGGAACCTGACTACCACTTCTTTGACATGGTCAATTTTTTCAAAGTCTTCAGTTTTGTCTTTACCCTTCACAGCAAGCCATTGATGATTAAATGAATTTTTTCTCTACTGCTCAGAAGACTTGGACTTTGGAGTCAAGTTGAAGAGACAATCTAAAGTCAACTTTTAGTGCATTTAGCAACCAAGGTAATCAAGAAACTCAACCAAAGTTGTCAAATTTTTTGTCTAAAAGTCTATATTATCAAAATTCATTATGGAACATGGTAAACAAAATATTTGGCATCGATTAATCCTTAAATTTAAAAATAATATAAAGTTTTCTTTGATCAGTCGAACTTTATTGCATCACATATTCGGTTGATGAAATTTAAACTGAGTTGTATCTGCACGACAGTCGACAGCACTCATGGAAGTGAAATCCTACAATGGAGGTGGAAGGTCGTAGGCATTGTTATTCTAACAAACCCGATATTCTAACTGTTTTCGGTACTGCTTTGGTCGTAGGCATTGTTATTCTAACAAACCCGATATTCTAACTGTTTTCGGTACTGCTTTTATTGAGAACCGCTATCTGAGGCAGAAAACACCTATATATAACAGTGGTGCCTCGTCAACCAGCAAATTCTTGCTATTTACCGAATATCTAAACGGTTTTAGTGAGCTTATGCATGACACATCTACAACCAAAAAGGCTCCACCACTGGGCGGGCACAACTATTGAGGAAAGGAGCACAACAGGTTCTTGAAAATCTTTAATTTTGATAGTAATTAATTTTTATTGAAAGCTTTAATCTTTATAGGTTTCATTAAGATCCGTTAACAGGTTAAACCTTCAACTCCAGATACAGACATAAGTAAATGTGATTCAGCTTTTCACAGTAGAATACAATCTGAACTCTCTAAAAATATAGATTAAGTTTGAATAAACCTCAGATGAATTTCGATATTTTAAGAGTCCGGTAAAAAACTTAATTTTGTTTTATAAAATCCAGAAAAAGCACTATTATTATTAAGAGTAAATTTCAGGGTGGTGGCTAAATTTAACGCCAATTTTCAACATATTGGCCCATCTTTGAGATTTTCAGGATGTTGGCCGGTATTTTCCTCCGCCTTCCAAAAAAGTGGCGCCCGTTAAATACACCATAACGGCTCTAATGAGGCAAGGGGTAAAGTTGGAATTTATGTATTAACATTTCAAAACCAATGATATAAATGAAACAAATATATCATAACTTTGAATTTCGGTATCATACACTCGGAATGTTATATTCATACATTCATACCAACAGTTTTCAGCCAAGTGAAAGATTTGAAAAGAGGAATTCAAGGATTGATGATCAAACCAAATTGAATAGATGATGAACATCTGTTGCAGGTAGGTAGTCCATCATACTTCTTCCTCTCCATCTGAGAGTGATTTTGCTCCACGAAATTGACAAAACGGATCTTGCTGCTGTTGAACTTGAGTGGTTCTGAGATTGATTCCATAATGTTGTTTTTTTTTTCAAAAACCCAACTTTACCCCTTGCTTTGTTAGAGCCGTTAGGGGGTATTTAACAGGCGCCATCTTTTTGGAAGGCGGAGGAAAACACGAGCCAACGTTCTGAAAATCTGAAAATTTGGCCAACATTTTGAAAATTGGTGTAAAGTTTAGCCACCGTCCTGAAATTTACTCTATTATTAATTAATCTATCTTCTACAGAGTATTAAAATAGAGTTGAAGCCAAGCATTTTCTTCGAAAGTATTGAGGTATCTCCAAGTTATCAAGATCAGGCAACAACTCAAGCATTACTAGCACTAGCAACAAGTAGTGCAGCAACAAGTAGTGGTGTTCTAGTTGACTTAAGTTTATTTTGTAAACACATAAGTAAATCAGTTACATGATCAGTTACATGATGAGCTGGAATGAGCTGGAAATAGGTAGTTAGAAATGTAGATATAGATAAGTGTAAGTATAGAAGTTAGTTAGAAAATGTTAGTATATATAGATGATCAAACTATACAGATTGTACTTCTTCTTCTTTACTTGAATACAAAAGTTGTTCATCTCCGTTCTGTTACATTCATACAATCATGAAAATTAATATGGTATCAGAGCTTGCTGAATCTTCTGTTAAGCGTATCAATGGCGGATGAAAAGATTTGTGTATACTTGCTCGTTCGTTCTATTCCTAGCGATCAAACTAGGTTTCTTTGAAAATCTCAAATTGTTCTTGTTTCATCCTTCGTTTTCTTTGTATCGTCTTTTGATCTTGTTCTGATTGTAATTGTTCCTAAAGATTAGAGATCACACCTTGTTCTTGTTTAGTTTCTTTAATAATCCTCTGAACTCGAGTTTTTTTCTGGTAATCTTCTTTGTTACATTTTCTGGAAACCTGCAAACCTTCATTTTCTGCAAAATTGCTTTCATTCTCCTGAAAAATTCCTGAAAAATGTCCACTTCAAACCCAAACCGAACCACTACACTAAACACAAATCAAGATCCATCAAGTGTGTATTACATACATCCATCTGATGCAACGACAAATCAGTTAGTTTCAGTGAAGTTTAATGGAACTAACTATGCTAACTGGAAGCGTTCGATGACTCTTACTCTTTCTGCTAAGAACAAATTGATTTTTGTGAATGGAACAATTGTTATCCCTGAACCTGATTCTGATGAATTTTTTGCTTGGGAAAGATGTAATTCTCTGGTTACATCTTGGCTTTTATTCAATTTGGATGAGAACATTGCTCGAAGTGTGTTGTTTCTCAAAACTGCAAGAGCTATATGGACAGATCTTGAAGATCGTTTTGGATATGTGTCAATGACACAGGCTTATTCTTTAGAACAGAAATTGGCTGATATTTCTCAAGGTAAACAAAGTGTTTCTGAATTTTATACTACTATCAAGGGATTATGGGATAATCTTGATGATGCAGTCCATTGCCTCAGTGTACATGTAATAACTGTACCTGTAATTTGAGTCTGAAAGTGCAGCAGAAGCATCATGAGAACAGATTGTTACAGTTCTTGATGAAATTGAATGAACAATACTCTACTGTGAGAGGTCATTTACTGCTTATGAATCCCTCTCCTACAGTTGCTCAAGCCTACAGGATGATTGCTCAAGAAGAGAATCATAAGGAAATGTCAAATACTCAACTGGATAGCATGGCTTTCTTTGCTGATAAGAGGTTCTTAAACCATGGAAATAATACTGGAACAGGTTTTACTGGAAATTATACTGGAAATCGAAATGGTGGTAACATTGCTATTCACAATGGTAATTCTGGCAATTCTGGACAGATTGGTAACAGGAAACAAAAACCAGGATCCAATTACTATTGCAGTCATTGTAAGGTACCTGGACATAGTATTGACAGATGTTTCAAGTTACATGGCTATCCTGCAGGTTTTAAACCAAAAGAAAGAAAATTTGCTGTTGCAGTTACTACTAATGCTGAAGAAAATTCTAATGTTGACAATGAAGGGCCAAACATGCTTTCAGCTGAGCAATACAATCGTCTTATTGATCTGTTGTCCTCTCATAAAATGGATGAATCAAATGCTGGATCCAAACTCCATTTAGACAGCAATTCAGATATCAATCAAGCTAATTTGGCAGGTAAACTCTGCATGGTATCTTGTCTTGATTACAACTGGCTCATAGATAGTGGAGCCACGGATCATATTTCTCCTCATTTAACTGATTTTATCGAATATAGACCTGTCAAAAGTGCAGCAGACCATTGTATAACTATTCCAAATGGTAAGAAAATACAGGCATTATATATTGGGAAAGTTGACTTGGGAAACAATATCATTCTAGAGGATGTTTTGCATGTGCCAGAATTTCAATTTCGACTTATATCAGTATATAAGTTGTGCAGAGATTTAAAATGTCAATTGACATTTAGTACTGATCAGTGCATATTACAGGACCATTCTCAGAAAAGACAGCAAATTCATCTTGGTAAAATACAGAATGGACGCTATACAGTGGATTCCAGTTCAGTCTCTTCCAAATATTGTTTTACTGCAGCAAATGAAGCACAGTTATGGCATATCAGACTTGGCCATTTGCCCTATTCTCAATTGAAGATTTTGCAGCCTTCTTGTGATTTTGCCTCTCTTCGAAATTCAATATGTCAAGTTTGTCCACTAGCAAGACAAACTAGAACTTCTTTTCCTCATAGTACTATTAAAAGTACTTCTGTATTACAATTGATACATGTGGATTTATGGGGGCCATACAAAGTAAAGACTCATCTTGGTTGCTCAATGTTTGTTACCATTATAGATGACTTTAGTCGATATACATGGATACAACTTATTAAGTTCAAATCTGAAGCTGCTGTTGTTTTAGAAAATTTTATCCAATATGCAGAAAAACAGTTTGGTACTCCAGTCTTGTGTTTGAGATTAGATAATGCAGCAGAATTGTATGAAGGCAGATTATAGAATTTTCTTATTGGCAAAGGAATAACTCATCAGACTAGTTGTGCTTACACACCCCAACAAAATGGGGTGGTAGAAAGGAAGCATCGTCATTTACTAGAAACAGATCGGGCTTTACTATTTCAGTCTAGAATACCAGACAAGTACTGGGGTGAATGCATTCTTTGTGCTTCTTATTTGATTAATCGAATGCCCTTGTTCAGTATTAATAATCAAGTTCCTTACAAAATATTGTATGCTGAAGATCCTGTTTATGGACTTTTGAAACCATTCGGATGTTTGTGCTATGTTTCCACCTGCAAGGTTGACAGATCAAAGTTAGATCCCAGGGCTTCTCCTTGTGTGTTTCTCGGGTATCCACCAAATCAAAAAGGGTATAAGGTACTTGATTTACACACACACAAACTATTTGTTTCCAGGGATATCATTTTCCATGAATTGAACTTTCCATACCATACTATTGTTCATAACAGTTTAATACCCCTGTCTAAAAACATACATGTTCCACATGTTACTACTCCTCAATTTGATTTCTATTCGGACATTTTGTCATCATCAATAAATTCCACTCCTGATCTAAGTGATAATCATTCTGATTCTTCTTCACCATCTATTACGGATACTACTTCTAGTATGTCATCTATTTCAAATGTTCAAACCAGGCATTCTACTCGTGTTCGAACACAACCTGAGTATCTTAAGGACTTTTATTGTCACACTGCTTTTCAACATCACACAACTTTATCATCTCATTTGACTCACATTTTCGAACCTAAAACTTTTAAAGAAGCTTCTTCGCATCCACTTTGGAGAGAAGCAATGGCAAAGGAGATTGCAGCTCTAAACAAGAATAAGACATGGGATTTGGTACCTCTACCTAAATGTAAGAAGGCTATTGGGCATAAGTGGGTATATAAAGTCAAATTAAAAGCAGATGGTTCACTTGAACATTGCAAGGCACGTTTAGTTGCTAAAGGATATAATCAGCAATATGACATTGATTATGAAGAAACGTTTTCTCCTGTGGTTAAAATGAATACCATACGCTGTTTGATTGCTCTTGCTGGTCATAGAAACTGGCCATTGTATAAATTTTATGTTAAAAACGCGTTTCTTCATGGAGATTTAACTGAGGAAGTGTATATGACTGTTCCAGAAGGGATTGATAATCCACACAATTTGGTTTGCAAATTACGGAAATCATTATATGGTCTTAAGCAAGCATCGCGAGAATGGTTTGACAAACTTTTACATGAACTTACAGCTCAAGGATTTCTGCAGTCTAAAAACGATTATAGTCTTTTTATCAAAAAGTCTGAGGATCATGTCACAATAATGGCAGTTTACGTGGATGATATCATCATTATAGGTACTAATTCTGATAGTATTACTGCTATCAAGTCTCATCTTCACAATACGTTTAGCATCAAAGATTTAGGCAAATTGCACTATTTTCTGGGCATTGAAGTGGACTATCTTGATTCTGGTATTGCTCTTACACAATCTAAGTTTACTAGAGACTTGTTACAAGATTTGCCTTTTGACCTTTCTAAGAAAGCTACTACGCCTTTACCACAATCACTTACGCTTGATTCTACTTCTGGACCTTTGTTTTCAACTCCTGAACTATATCGTTCTTTAGTAGGCAAACTTAACTATTTAACTAACACTCGACCAGATCTCAACTACTCTGTTCAAGTGCTTAGTCAGTTTATCCATACTCCACGGTTACCTCATTGGGATGCTTTACAACACACTATTCGTTATGTGGCACAATCTAAACATCAAGGTATTTTACTACGAGCCACTGATCAGTTAACGTTACAAGCTTATTCTGATAGTGACTGAGCTTCTTGCCCTGACACTAGACGTTCAATTACTGGCTACGTTTTACTCTTGGGATCTGCTCCTATTGCATGGAAATCCAAGAAACAAGGTATTGTTTCTCGTTCTTCATCTGAGAGTGAATATAGAGCAATGGCTTCTGTTGTTTCTGATGTTACATGGACTGTTCGTTTACTTGAGGAACTTGGTATCACACAGCTTAAACCTGTTGTTCTTCATTGTGATAATCAGTCTGCGATTGCTATAGCTAAAAATCCAGTGTTTCATGAAAGAACAAAGCACATCGAGATAGATTGTCATTTTACTCGTGACAAAGTAATGGCAGGGTTCCTACATCTTACGTATCTCCCTACCACTCATCAGCTTGCGGATGTTTTCACCAAAATTTTGCCTACACATCAGTTCAATACTCTTCTATCCAAGCTGGGAGTGTGTTCTTCTTCCCCTCCCACCTTGATGGGGGATATTGAGGTATCTCCAAGTTATCAAGATCAGGCAATAGCTCAAGCATTACTAGCACTAGCAACAAGTAGTGCAGCAACAAGTAGTGGTGTTCTAGTTGACTTAAGTTTATTTTGTAAACACATAAGTAAATCAGTTACATGATCAGTTACATGATGAGCTGGAATGAGCTGGAATGAGCTGGAAATAGTTAGTTAGAAATGTAGATATAGATAAGTGTAAGTATAGAAGTTAGTTAGAAAATGTTAGTATATATAGATGATCAAACTATACAGATTGTACTTCTTCTTCTTTACTTGAATACAAAAGTTGTTCATCTCCGTTCTGTTACATTCATACAATCATGAAAATTAATAGAAAGCATGTCAACCAAGTAGATGCCAACAGTTAAATTATGTTCTCCTGCATAAAAAGAACAAAATTTCTGACAAAGTTACTCTGAACTTTTTGTTGGGGAGTACTTCGTGTTCCCCTGCAATAATTGATCATCAGCTTAAAGTCCTAAAAATTTCTCTGCAATCTTGCAATGTGCACAGCCAAGGTAACATAACATTTTTCTTTCAAGTTGTACAGAAAACAGAAATATGCAAGTCTCCAACGACGGTTTAGAACTAAGGTTCCAATGAAGCTCCAAAAGCTAGTGCTGAAACCAATTACTGCACTTACATACAGCCACCTCTCATACTCAGTGTCGTCCCCATCATCTCCATTTTCGCTAGATGAAGGCCAGATGTGCCTGGCTAGTTCATCTCCACAACAAATATTTTTGAGTGGCCTACCACAGAGTCCAGTGTTCCCCTCGTATGTGGAAATAGCAAATCCTTGGAGTTGAGTACCAGACGGAATTCTTCCCGAGAAATTGTTGTTTGAGATATTTAAATATGCAAGGAAATGTAATCCAGACATGTTTGAAGGGATTTTACCTGAAAATTTATTTGCTGACAAGTCTAAGCATTCCAACAGTTTCAGTTGTCCAATCTCCGTTGGAACATTTCCATAAAAGCTATTTCCTGACAAGTTCAATCCCTTGAGTTCGAGAAGTCTGGTTATCCCTAATGGAAGTTTTCCAGTAAGTTCGTTGGTTGACAGATCGATCATCTTCAGATATGCAAAGTTTCTTCCATACTCAAACTCCTGCCCTTTCCATCTTGCCAATACATTATCAATATAACTATAGGCTGGTATTGGAACTGGTAATGGATCTGGATGATGAGTCTTTTTTGGAACTTGATTACGAGACAGGGGACCATACGATATAGAGTTATCATATGATGACGAGTAGTTATGTTGAGCGACTTCAGTTCCTCTTTCGATCATCGCAGTAAAATTGCCAAAGCACGGAGGTATAGTTCCAAAAATCCTGTTCATGGACAAATCTAGGAAATGAAGATTCGATAGCTTACATAATTCATAAGGCATGCTTCCATAAAATCTATTAGATTTTAGTATGAGAGCATACAACGCCGTTAGGTCATCCCCGATCCATGATGGTATCTCTCCTAATAGCTTATTTAACCCAAAATCTGCAAAACCTAGGCTGCTGCAGTTTCTTAGAGATGCAGGCAGTTCACCATGAAGCTTATTGTTTCGCAAAATAATCGTCTCAAGAGAAGTTAGATGCCCTATTGACGTTGGAATTCCACCAGAAAATTTGTTGTGTCCCAAGTTAAGAAAAACTAGACCTTGGAAATGCATCCAATTGTTAGGAAGTGCACCAATCAATTGGTTATGTGAGGCATCAAGAAACCTTAAAGGTAAGTCTTTAACAAGAGATAAGGAATGGTGTAACAGCCCGATTTTTCGGACTATTATTTCTAAATCAAAAATTAAATAAAACATAATACTTTATTTGATAAACCAAAATTTACGAAAGTCAAACGCAGCGGTCAAACTTAATGATAATCCAAAATCACAAAAACGGAGACGCAGCTCCATAACCAATATCCAATGTATATCAAATAATCAAATTTATTTCTTAATGAATTAATAAGTTTTTAAGCAAAATCTAAAAGCAAGAAATCCACAAGTCCACATCCTTATTCTTACTTAGCTTCCACAATGAACCTGAAATATAGGGAAAGGGATGAGCTACACAGCTCAGCAAGTACAATTGACAAACAGATATTCTTAAAATTCAATGGGCGGTTTTAATAAAACAGATTTGGTCAAAATATAATAAATTGCAAAACCTTTGCAAAATTGACCCGGCCCAAAGTTTACATTTTAAAATTTCAGAATTTAAAACAGATACAAAATTTAAAGCAGATACAGAAGCAGAAACAGAAATAGAACGAAAATCGAAATACCACAGTCTTGTTCTACGACCACACTTTCCCAGTAGCCGAGATCTTATTCTTATTCTTATACGCCACACTTTGCCAGTGACCGGCATCTAAAGTTCAATAATTACGCCCCTTAATAGGTATCTAAAGTTGCACACTTGTGCGCCTACTAAGGGTATCTAAAGCTAGTTCCGGAACTATAGCGTAAATTACAAACGAGTTCGAAACGTAGAGACTGTTTATATCTTATAAAATTCGAAACACAATTCTTATATCTTATACAAAAATCTGAAGATCACAATATAAATATATTTTTCAAAAACGAAAAGTAAGTCAAAAGTACTTACCTCAAAAGTCAACACTAAATATTGAAAATATTTGCACGAACAGTTCCTATCAATTAAAGTAATATAACAAAACATAATTAATTACTTTGCATTAGACACATAAACACCCACTTAGAATAATGTAACAAGTAACAGAGACAAGTGTCAGCCAATTGGACCTTAATGCCCAGTAAATGCAAAACTTTAGAAAGCTACTCTAATCTGACATGCTTGTACTTAAGGTAACTCTTTCCTATTTTAATCAAAAGAACTAGTACAGGTTGGCCACATTTTCACAATACAAATCATGTTGACATAGTAGCATACTTTCATGGGTTTAACTACCTTATTCACATAACATGCATATATAATTAAATTAATAAATTCACTTAACATCCAGTGAACACTCCCTGGTACATGTTATAGCTAACAAGTGCATGCAGAAGGTTATAAAATAATTAGCACATTAACTGACTAACGTTCTTAAAAAAAAATTGTTGCGATATTTATTTAATAAAATACTATACAACAAAGTTCTCATGTTTTGTTGGTAATCTCTAAACCATACTGTATAATTGTATATTTCAATTTAAATCTATAATTGTACTTAACCCACATAACAATAATTTAAATAAATTCAAATAATATTTGTAAAATGAGAGAGATGAAAAGAATATTATATATAATTTGAAAGTTAAGAAAGTTTATGCGAATGATTAAAGGTACAAAAATTTATGTCTCATTCCTAATATCTTATAAATTTTGAAACATGCATAATGATCAATTAATTAATTATAATGATACTACTAAACAATTATTCTTTACAAGACAAGCACATGCAAATGGAAAATTATAATAATAGTTTAATAAATTAATCATCAATATAAGCAGAATACATCAAAACTAGTAGCCACACTGAAATTACATCATCCATGCTTTCGACCTTAATTCAATAATCAATTATGGTTAAATCAAACAAGAGTTTAATTGTTTTAAAACAAAACATGCATCACATATCTAAAGGTGTGCTAATAGAGACTATATTTACGGTACATCTCACATAGAAATCAAAGTACATGTTGAACCTTTATCATTCTTTTAACAAATTAAAAGCAAGATGTACATGTAAATCAAATTATAAGGTCACTTAGTTGGGCCCTCTACACCTAATTCTTATACAAAGTAAGGCCGGTGAAATCAGTGAACCAATTACATGCCATGTAAAGCGGATAACAGAAAACGATATTTTAATTAACACATAAAACCATGTAAGGCTTCGAGAAAGAGGACGTACCCCTTCGGTGAATATTTCAGAGCTGTACGAGTCTTTTCTTTTTGTCCTAAGGGTTAATTATATAGCCACACTAAAAACCCTAAAGTAATTTAGGCAAGCCTAGAATCTTCTCCTAAAATTGTTCAATCACTCTAAATTAAAAATATTCTAATTAATACAAATATTCTAAATTAAATGATAACAATTTTTTAAATCTTTTCACACTTCTTTCCATCAAATCAAATCTTATCCTCATCCAAATTAGAACAAAATAAATTCTAGCATTTTCTAAATAAAATAAATAAAACTAATATAATATCTAACATAAAATAACGGGATTTTTACATTCTTCCCTCCTTAGAAGAATTTGGTCCCCAAATTCAAAAAAAATTTAAAAGAAAATAAGTCACACGTGAAAAGAAATGGTACCTTAGTTTCGATTATTGGTGCGACTTCCCGTGAGCATAAATACACGTTGAGTACTAGTGTTTTTATCTACTCCATTCCTTGGTGGTGGATTGTGTGGGCACTCGGAAATCTTGTGTCCACTTCTCCGCAGTGAAAACAGGCACCTGTGTTCCATCGGCAGTCCTTGTCTGGATGGTTCTTACCGCACCTCGAACATTTCTCCCGATCAGCCTGGCCTCCAATCCGATCGTACTCATGTTGCTTCTTGAAGGGTCCATTTTGAGACGAAAATCCACTATTTGGAGCGAACCTCTTCTTGTTCCAGTTGTCCGTTGTTTTCTCAGATTCTGCCAAGCCCCTCTCGATCACTAGAGCCTTGTTGAGGACAGCCTCGTACGTCTGGAGTTCAAACGACGCTACAGCATTTCTGATGTCGCTTCGAAGTCCCTCTTCCAATCTCCTTGCTTTGCTGGTTTCATCCAAGATCAATGTAGGTGCATACTTTGAAAGTTTCGCGAACTCTGCTTCATATTCGATGATAATCTTCCTACCTTGCTCGAGCCGAATGAAGTCCCTCTCTTTCTGCAGACGAATGGTTCTAGTAAAGTACTTGTCTTCTAGCGCCTTCTTGAACTTTGCCCATGTATACGGTTCAGGTTCTTCTTCAGTGGTTGCATTCTCATTCTTTCTCTTCTCCATGAGCCACTGTTGTATTTTGACTTAATTTGTCAAAAGGGAAATAAATTAAAGATGATATATTTTTATTGTGTATTAATTATGTAAGTTACATTTCATGATATTGATGAATATTAATGTGTAATTAATGAGCAGTTACATTTTGGAGTGGAGGTGGTGAAAGAAATGGCCTATATATAGTGAATTATATTCAAGGAAAGAGGTACTCAAAAAGAGAAGAAGTAGCCTGTTCAATTCACACCCGGAACTCCTAAATTATATTATTTAATTATTTATTCTAATACTAATTTTAATATATATTTTTCAGGTTGAATGCTACATTGGTATCAGAGCGGTATCCTAATTTTCTGGGTTCGTGGTCATATTGATTCATCATCTTTGTTGAATGGGATTCAGTGTGTTTAATCTTCGGTCCGAAATTGGTAGCGGTTTTTCTGGGCGTGTTGTGTCACTCGCGACTTCTTTGTTTTGGTTTCTGTATCCTTTGATAGTAGTTTTGTTATTTTATATTATTTTTCATTGTAATAGTTTAGATCATGGGCTCACGTGGTCTTGTTTTTTTTTGATTCCCGTGCCGTTATTATTTTGTCTTGCCTGCCTGAGTTGCATCAATTACTTTTTTGTTTGTCAATTGTTATAATATGATGATTTAGCTTAGTGATTGGCATATGATTAGATAGAATTTTGTTTTCTTTGTTTATATTTTTCTGCGGCTATATTATGAAAATAAGTATTGTGATTTTGTTTTGCTTCAATTTTTTGTTTCTCCTGTATTGTCCCATTTTTATTTGCCTAGTGTTGTTTGTATTTTGTCGGGGGCCTACTACTTTACAAGTTTACATGTTTTGGTTATTGAATTGTTTTTCCTTTTCGTCATTTCGTAGCCTTTATTTATTCCTACGGATTATTAATTAGCTCTTGTACATTGGCATATTGGTACCTTTGTGGTTAGCTGTTAGATTTTTTTCCTTCTTCTGGGCAGTGTAGGCATAACCTATTTTCTGTGATTGACCACTGTTTCTGCTTCTGTTTTTTAAATGCTAGTATTGTTTATCTAGTTGGCTTTCATAAGTTTTATTCGGGTTTTTAGATTGTTTTCTTTTGCCGGAATTAGCTTTGACAATTTTTTGTATTGCTAATATTAGTTATATTATTGTTTATAATTTTGTTGATAGTTTTGAATGACAAATAATTCTAAATGTGAATTGAAAATTATAGTTGAAAAAGACGATGTTATACTAGAGAAAATTTCTAGTAGTGCTCAGAATAGAGAGCAAGTGAAACATCGTTTTATTGGTGTTGGAATATTGGTAATATGATCAAGGAAATAAATGGTTGGTGGATTGACTCGGGTGCGTCCCGTCATATTGCAAAACCAAAAAAAAATGATTTAGTTGAGTTTGTAGAACTTCAAAAAAAAAGGGAACACATAATTTTTATGCGAAATGGTACCGACCTAGTTTTGATAGGACTCGGTACATATAGATTGGATCTTGGGAACATTATATTGGTTATCAAAAATGTGTTATTTGTTCCCGGAATAAGGTGTAATATTATTTCAGTCCTTACCTTCTAAAAATGGTCTAGAAGTGCGGTTTTGTGATAATAAATTTTTAATCGAAAAAGGATAATGAAATGGTTTTCGTGGGCATGTATGAGCCTGAAATGTTTTTCGATTGTAACCAAGATCGAAAATGATGAAGTGAATTTGAATATTGATTACGAGCCATTGGATGTGGTTGAATAGAAGAGGTCGAGAAATTCACCAAAGTGGAAGAATGACTATTATGTTATAATAGTGAAATAATCATAGTTATTTGTAGACATGGGTGTAGAAATGAAATTGGATCCATAATTTATCTAAGTGATGAAATTGTAAGAAAATGGCTCACGGTTAGAAGTCATAAAAAAACGCAATTGAGTTTGTAGTACAAAAACAAGTGTGGGAGTTTTGTGTTCTTCCTGAATATAGAAAATTCACAGAGTGTAAGTGAATTTTGGAAAGAAGATATAAGACTAATAGGTCTGTTTTTTTTTAGATTTTCCTAGTTGAAAAAGTTCAAGCCAAGGAATACAAAAATATTTTGTCGAGAGTGAATTAGACAATTGTGTCTGCACTTTGAAAAGTGGGAGTTAGTTTAAGAAAATATTGTATGTTTTAATGGTATGTCGTAAATCTATAACTAAGTTGAAACTTAGTAGTAAACTTGAGATTGAATACATGGGTGAATTAACGTTTATTAAGGAAATCCGAATTAAGGGATAAGAATAATAGTATGTTGAGTTTGAATTCTGAGAGGTATTCTGTTTTTTTTATGTAAAATTGCTTAATCGTTTTAGGATGCAAAATTGTAGTCCGGCGCCAACCCTATTGGTAATGGGAAACGATCAACGCAGAAAAGGAACCACTGAATGTATTATGTGCAAGTAGTCAGAAGTTCGATGTATTTTATGTTGTGTGATCGATTGACTTGACTTGACATTTTTAGTTACTATTTGTAAGTGAATTTTGAAGCAACCTTGATCGAGCCCAGTGAGAGGCTGTAAAGAAGATTATGATCATGTACTTGTAAAGTACGTTGTGTAATAAATTGGTATATCAGGCAGACGTGCCTAGAGTTATTGTTTATTATAATGTGAATATCGAAAGTGATGTTAAAAATCAGAATTCAATTTCGGAACACTTATTTATTTTTGGTAAAGTTAAATTTCGAAAAGTGAGAAATATGAATGTGTTGCAAGAACTGAAAGTGTCAATGTGACATATATATTTTTTTAATAGTGATGACATCGGTTTGATTTATATTGATATGATTGCAAGTTTTTTAAAAAAGGTATTTGTGTAAAATTGTTTGTCAAAAAAAATGTTGACTTGATGGGACTAAGGATGTTAAGATTATACTCTGACGAATAGTGATAATGTGCACTCATATGAATTTTATAAATATAGACTCTTAAGAAGGTGGGAGCTATAAAAGGTATTTTACAAATACGTCAAGTGGGAGATGTTGTATTTTGACTTAATTTGTCAAAAGGGAAATAAATTAAAGATGATATATTTTTATTGTTTATTAATTATGTAAGTTATATTTCATGATATTGATGAATATTAATGTGTAATTAATGGGCAGTTACGTTTTGGAGTGGAGGTGGTGAAAGAAATGGCCTATATATAGTGAATTATATTCAAGGAAAGAGGTACTCAAAAAGAGAAGAAGTAGCCTGTTCAATTCACACCCGGAACTCCTAAATTATATTATTTAATTATTTATTCTAATACTAATTTTAATATATATTATTCAGGTTGAATGCTATAGCCACCAGTCGTAAGCGCTTCCTTGTAGTTGATACACCGCTAAGGTAACCTTTTGCTCCTCATTGCTACCGAGAAGTCCGAAGGTTTTTCCATCTCCTGTATCCATATCTCGACTATGGCCGGATCACTTGCTCCATCGAAAGTTGGTGGGTTCAAACGCTTGAATTGAGAGACGATACTTTGCTTCCTTGGCTGCTGATTTACGAGCACAGCGAGAGTTTCAGCTAGTTGATCAAAGATGTTTCCATCTTCATTGTTGCCACCTCCATTGTTATTGCCACCATGATCGCCCGGGTTTCCATTGTTGTTCTGATTGCTGTTCTCTCCGTCCATATTTTCTAAAACAATAAAATAACACTCAAATACTAAACTTAAAACGATATCTAAAGAGGTAAAACACAATCTTAAATCAAATACTTAATTTATTCCAACAAAATTCAAATATCAAATAAAACCAAATCACATGGTTTCTCATAACTAAGCATTCATAGTAGCTAAGGTCTTATTCCTAACTATCTCTCACGCTCTCGTAACTAACGACATTGCAATAAGATCAAGCATAGAAGCGTTCTAGCTTCTTCTCCACGTCCTTCTACGTCTTCTTGACCCATCTTCGAGTCTCCATAAAAATACTCTTCATTGCCTTTTCTTGTCCTGGGCGACACCAAATCCTTAATGACATTCCGCAGACCTTGTTGACGACCCTTTCCACCGTTGCTGTTCGGGCTTGCAACGTATCTAATGCGTCATTTATATTTTTATCATCGAGCGCCATCCTTTCCTCGTAGAGCTCGATCAGCTTCCTCAGATATTGAATTTCGGCGTCTCTTGGATCTTCCTCTAAGGACTCATCAACGGCTTCATCGGGGTGTGGTCGGTTCACTGAATCGTCACTCTCGTAGCCATGCTCGCTAGGGTCCTCCTCGGTACTATAAGATACCTTTCTGCTAAACGAATCATTTCCTGACATCTACAAAATTTCGAGATAACAAAATAATAATATACCATTAAACATAAGGTCAAGCTCACAGGTCAAAATTAATTCACTAATCCAAAGGTCAAATCCTATATGACAGTCTAAAGGATCGCGCCCTAGGGAATACACTAGTCCCATACCTAGTACATTCCGAATGAAAGCCTGCTCTTGATACTAACTGTAACAGCCCAATTTTTCGGACTATTATTTCTAAATCAAAACTTAAATAAAACATAATACTTTATTTGATAAACCAAAATTTACGAAAGTCAAACGCAGCGGTCAAACTTAATGATAATCCAAAATCACAAAAACGGAGACGCAGCTCCATAACTAATATCCAATGTATATCAAATAATCAAATTTATTTCTTAACGAAATAATAAGTTTTTAAGCAAAATCTAAAAGCAGGAAATCCACAAGTCCACATCCTTATTCTTACTTAGCTTCCACAATGAACCTGAAATATAGGGAAAAGTATGAGCTACACAGCTCAGCAAGTACAATTGACAAACAGATATTCTTAAAATTCAATGGGCGGTTTTAATAAAACAGATTTGGTCAAAATATAATAAGTTGCAAAACCTTTGCAAAATTGACCCGACCCAAAGTTTACATTTTAAAATTTCAGAATTTAAAACAGATACAGAATTTAAAGCAGATACAGAAGCAGAAACAGAAATAGAACGAAAATCGAAATACCGCAGTCTTGTTCTACGGCCACACTTTCCCAGTAGCCGGGATCTTATTCTTATTCTTATACACCACACTTTGCAGTGACCGGCATCTAAAGTTCAATAATTATGCCCCCTTAATAGGTATCTAAAGTTGCACACTTGTGCGCCTACTAAGGGTATCTAAAGCTAGTTCTAGAACTATAGCGTAAATTACGAACGGGTTCGAAACGTAGAGACTGTGTTCTAAAATTCAAATACTTATATCTTATAAAATTCGAAACACAATTCTTATATCTTATACGAAAATCTGAAGATCACAATATAAATATATTTTTCAAAAACGAAAAGTAAGTCAAAAGTACTTACCTCAAAGTCGACACTAAATATTGAAAATATTTGCACGAACAGTTCCTATCAATTAAAGTAATATAACAAAACATAATTAATTACTTTGCATTAGACACATAAACACCCACTTAGAATAATGTAACAAGTAACAGAGACAGGTGTCAGCCAATTGGATCTTAATGCCCAGTAAATGCAAAACTTTAGAAAGTTACTCTAATCTGACATGCTTGTACTTAAGGTAACTCTTTCCTATTTTAATCAAATATAATTAAATTAATAAATTCACTTAACATCCAGTGAACACTCCCTGGTACATGTTATAGCTAACAAGTGCATGCAGAAGGTTATAAAATAATTAGCACATTAATTGACTAACGTACTTAAAAAAAATTGTTGCGATATTTATTTAATAAAATACTATACATCAAAGTTCTCATTTTTTGTTGGTAATCTCTAAACCATACTGTAAAACTGTATATTTCAATTTAAATCTATAATTGTACTTAACCCACATAACAATAATTTAAATAAATTCAAATAATATTTGTAAAATGAGAGAGATGAAAAGAATATTATATATAATTTGAAAGTTAAGAAAGTTTATGCGAATGATTAAAGGTACAAAAATTTATGTCTCATTCCTAATATCTTATAAATTTTGAAACATGCATAATGATCAATTAATTAATTATAATGATACTACTAAACATTTATGCTTTACAAGACAAGCACATGCAAATGGAAAATTATAATAATAGTTTAATAAATTAATCATCAATATAAGCAGAATACATCAAAACTAGTAGCCACACTGAAATTACATCATCCATGCTTTCGACCTTAATTCAATAATCAATTATGGTTAAATCAAACAAGAGTTTAATTGTTTTAAAACAAAACATGCATCACATATCTAAAGGTGTGCTGACTATATTTACGGTACATCTCACATAGAAATCAAAGTACATGTTGAACCTTTATCATTCTTTTAACAAATTAAAAGCAAGATGTACATGTAAATCAAATTATAAGGTCACTTAGTTGGGCCCTCTACACCTAATTCTTATACAAAGTAAGGCCGGTGAAATCAGTGAACCAATTACATGCCATGTAAAGCGGATAACAGAAAACGATATTTTAATTAACACATAAAACCATGTAAGGCTTCGAGAAAGAGGACGTACCCCTTCGGTGAATATTGCAGAGCTGTACGAGTCTTTTCTTTTTGTCCTAAGGGTTAATTATATAGCCACACTAAAAACCCTAAAGTAATTTAGGCAAGCCTAGAATCTTCTCCTAAAATTGTTCAATCACTCTAAATTAAAAATATTCTAATTAATACAAATATTCTAAATTAAATGATAACAATTTTCTAAATCTTTTCACACTTCTTTCCATAAAATCAAATCTTATCCTCATCCAAATTAGAACAAAATAAATTCTAGCATTTTATAAATAAAACTAATATAATATCTAAAATAAAATAACGGGATTTTTACAAATGGAGTGTTCCTGAAAACTTGTTTTGAGATAGATTTATTCTTGAACATTTTGGAGGAACTCGTGGTAGTGGTCCATCAAAATAATTTGAACTCAAATCCATCTGTTGCATATATGGAAAATCGAATAAAAATTTACCCCTGATTTTGTTGGAAGAGAGATTTAAATGTTGCAACACTGATGAGAGGTTTGCGAATCAGATAGGGATGGTATCCGAAATTTGGCAGTTAGAGATATCGAGATGATCAATGTTTTCTTGATTTCGAATCCAATTCGGGAATTTGGGCCCCAAGTTGCATGATGCCGAAGAAAGTTCCTGAAATTGGAATGGAGGAAGCCATTCAGAACTGATATCGAATGTCAGAGGATTATATGATGTACGCATATACTTCAAGCTGGAAAGATTGTACAAATTAGCTTCAGAGATTGTACTGCGAATGGAGTTCATTGAAAGGTCCAGCTCTCTGTAATGCCAATAACAGAATTAGCATAAAAGCAAATGAGGATCTGAAATGTTTAGATAATCATTGAGTTCTCAAGGTTTCATACTACCCTACATCAGTTCTAAACACCACACATATATTGTGGATTACAAATCACACCAGACAAATAGACATTAAAGACAAAGTTCAATAACAGAATACATAAATAGAAATTGTCTTATGTAGACAGTAGGGACCATCTCATCAAAAAGTGATGCTCTGAGTATATTCCCTTTATCACTCCCCCTCAAGCTGGTGAGTGTAACTTGTGTTGTGAAACTCCCAGATTGCGGCAATGTTCAGAGTGAAGCTTCACTGAGAGAGGCTTGGTCATGATGTCTGCTACTTGGGCTTGTGAGGAGACTTTCTCAGTGATGATCTGTCATGCTTTCAACTGGTCCCGTACATAATGGCAATCGATCTCAACATGTTTTGTCCTCTCATGTAAGACCGGATTAGCAGCGATAGCCAATGCTGCTTGATTGTCGCATTTTAGGATAGCAGGTGGGAGGTTCTTGACACCCAAATCTTTGAGTAATGCTGTTAACCAAGTCACTTCACAGGTGGTAAGTGCCATGGCTCTATACTCAGCCTCAGCCGAGGATCTGGCCACAACATGCTGTTTTTTAGTTTTCCAAGACACAGGTGATTGGCCAAGGAATATGCAGTACCCAATTGTAGATCTCCTTGTGATTGGGCAGCTGGCCCAATCACTATCACAGAATGCAGTCAGTTGTGCTGCTGATTTGGAAGCCAAGAGTAGACCTTGTGATGGTGTGCCAACCAAGTACCTCAAGATCCTTCTTGCTGTCTGCATATGGACTGTTGTAGGTGCCTGCATGAATTGAGTTAAGAGCTGAACTGAGAATAGTATGTCAGGCCTGGTTATAGTGAGATAGATGAGTTTTCCCAATAATCTCTGATACACACTGGGGTCAGGTAAGAGGTCACCCTTATCTGGTGTAAGTTTCAGATGTGTGTCTAGAGGCACTTGTAGAGGCTTGGAGTTGGTCATTCCAAATTCTTGGAGGATATCAGTGGTGTATTTCTGTTGTGACAGGAAGAAGTCATCACTGGACCTAGTCACTTCAATTCCAAGGAAGTAATGAATGGGTCCAAGATCTTTCATGTGGAAGGCTTGAGACAGCATTTGTTTGAGGTACTTGATTTGTGAGTTGCTATTCCCACAAATCAACAAATCATCGACATACACAAGGACAAGAGTGATTTGAGTCTCAGTATGATAGATGAATAAACTGTAATCTGATTTGGACTGAACATAATCCAAGTTGAGCAAGGTTTGGGAGAGCTTATAGAACCAAAGACGAGGTGACTATTTGAGTCCATAGAGGGACTTCTTGAGTTTACACACCAGTTTAACACTTTGGGAACTTTGAGATGTAAGGGTGGACATGGATTCAGGGTTAATTCTAGAGCCTTTATGAGTGTACCCCTGTGGCAGGTGCATATAGATAGTTTCATGTAACTCCCCATGCAAAAATGCATTCGTTACATCCATTTGAATTGTTTCCCAGTCCTCCATGGCAGCAACAGCCAACAAAGCTCTAACAGTGGTCATTTTGGCCACTGGAGCATATGTTTCGAAGTAGTCTTCCCCAAATTTCTGTTTGTACCCCTATGCCACTAGTCTTGATTTATATCTTTCTACAGAACCATCTGATAAGTATTTGGTTTTGAACAACCACTTACATCCTATTGCTATTTTTTCAGGTGGCAGTGGTACTACATCCCAAGTGTCATTCAACTCTAGGGCTTCAAGTTCATTATTCATAGCCATGATCCAGTGAGGGTGTTTTATAGCTTCTTTGAAATGTATGGGATCTCTGGTTTTACTGAGACTGGCCAGCATACATTTAAATTCTGGCTCAATGGTGGTGTAGGCAAGGTTAGATATGTGAGGGACGTATGCGGAATTGGTGACATAATCTTGATGCCACACAGGTGTTTTGTGTGTTCTGCTGGATTTTCTTACAGTAAGTTCAGTTGGAGCAGGTGTATGGGTTTCAGTGCTGGTATGAGGTTCTTGAATGGTTGGGATTTCAGTGTGTGTGTCTTCTGGCTCAGGGAATTCAGGTAACAGATCTTCTGCAGGTATGTTTGCTGTTTGAGTGATGCCAATTTGGGGAATGGGTTGCATATAGTTCTCAGCGGAATTGGTATTAAAAGGAAATACATCCTATTTGAATGTGACATCTCTAGATATAAAGGTCTGTTTGGACAACAAATTCAGCAATCGATAACCTTTTTTACCAACTGGATAGCCTAGGTGTACACATGGTACTCCCCTTGGGGCAAATTTATCTGATGGAAAAGTAGGATTGTAAGCAAAGGCCAGGCATCCAAGGACTCTCAAGTGATCATATTCTGGGGGTTTGTCGTGAAGGATCTCATATGGTGTTTTATTGTTTAACACAGGTGTAGGTAATCTGTTTATCAAGTGCACAGCTGTGAGGACACAATCTCCCCAAAAGGACAAAGGTAGACCAGCTTGGAACCGCAATGCTCTAGCAATCTCTAGTATATGTCTATGTTTCCTCTCTACTCTTGCATTTTGTTGAGGTCTTTGAACGCAAGAAGTTTGGTGTATGATTCCATGTTTAGAGAAGAAAGCTCTACATAGATCACTATCAAATTCTAGGGAGTTATCTGACCTAATGGTTTTAATTCTTGTGTGAAAGTGGGTGTCAACATAGTACAAGAATTCTTCTAAGGTAGCCAGAGAATTGGATTTGTATTCTAAAAGATACACTCAAGTATTTCTGCTGTGGTCATCAACTATAGTCAGAAAATACCTAAATTTATCTTTAGTGCACACTTTATATGGGCCCCAAATGTCCATGTGTAATAAGATCAAACTTAGCAGCGGCACATGAATCACTTAAAGTAAATGGCAATTTAGTAAACTTAGATAATCATTATGGTATCAAAGTAAACTTAGTAAACTTAAAGTAAATGGCAATTTAGTAAACTTAAAGTAAATGGCAATTTAGTAAACTTAAAGTAAATGTCATTATGGTATCAAAGCCACACATCTGCAAACGAGGATCTGAAATGTTTAGATAATCATTGAGTTCTCAAGGTTTCATACTACCCTACATCAGTTCTAAACACCACACATATATTGTGGATTACAAATCACACCAGACAAATAGACATTAAAGACAAAGTTCAATAACAGAATACATAAATAGAAATTGTCTTATGTAGACAGTAGGGACCATCTCATCAAAAAGTGATGCTCTGAGTATATTCCCTTTATCACTCTGAGACTGGTGAGTAGTCCGATTGACTGGGTTTCCCATTTTGCAAGTTGATTCTTATTAAGTCGCAGTACTTGCAAAGATGAACATCCAGTAAAATCAGGAACCCTCCCAGAAAAATTATTATTGTCAAGATATAATAATTTCAAAGATGAAAATCCTTTAAAATCTGGTAAAGAGCCTCTAAGATGGTTATTGGACAAATCCAAGAATTGTAGAGATGAATGGTGTTGAAAAGCTGTTGGTAGATAACCATTTAACTGATTGGAGTTGACTCGTATTTCTATGAGGGATGGAAGTTGTGTAAAATCAGGCACTGAACCAGTAAGTCGGTTATTAGAAACCCACAATCTTTGCAAAAGAAGATAAGGCCTAGATAAAAGAATTTCAAGGTTACCAGTGAAATTGTTGAAACTGAAATCTACAGCCTTCAAATTGGATAAATTACTGATGGATTGTGGAAGCACATCACTAAGTTGATTAGCAGACAGGTTCAGATACTGCAACTTGGAGAAGTTTCCAAGCTCATGGGGAATGACTCCTGTAAAACCATGGTGTAGCTATTGAGATCAATGCAGTCAATTATGTCTCTCCTAGAAGTTGGTTAGCTACTTCTCATTTTGTAAAATGAGATACTATATCATTTTTAGAAGACCTGGAGTCAATTCAAAGTCTGATTGTGAGACGCGGTTCTGTTTATGATGGATTGGCGGCTGGACTCGGTCTTCTTTCTTTTTTCTTTTTTTTGATATAATTTTGACATTGTTACGAATTTTAATCGTATGATCAAACTATTGCTTTGTTGATTATAAGAATAATCTTGAAATAGGATGAAATTTTCTTTGTTTTATGTTTACTTATTTTTCACTTTTCTCTTATTGTTTTTGTTTTTGTAATATCTATCAGGTTGATGGGTTAATTAATAGGGGCTTGTGTAAGGCTTCGTTGGCATTGCTGTTGCAGATAGCAATAGTAGTTTTTTTCTTCTGAAAAGCAGCTAAAAAAGTGTTTGGTAAAATTTAAAAGATGTTTTTTTGAAAAGCGCTTTTGGCTGAAAAGCTGCTTTTAGAGAAAGCAGTCCCCATGCTTTTGAAAAAAACTGTTTTTCAGCTTTTGCGGGAAGCAGCTACTGGTTTCAACATCAAAACTCACCAAAAATATTAATTTTTTATATTATACACCAAAAACATGCACATATCAAAAATATTACCAAACAGTTATCTGATTTTCACTACAGCACTTATTTTAACAGCACTTTTTTCAACAGCACAGCAATTTTTAACAGCAATCTCAAACAGAGCCTAAATTTCCAGGGTAGTCATTGCCATTAGGTTTACAAGAAACTGATAAAATTACCAATTAGGGTTGTTCAAAGCCTTACTATGTACTTGAGTAATTAGATAGGTGATTAAGTGATGATATTGTAAATGTTCTATTAGTCTTTTGTTCAAGCTCGAGTCGAAAAGTCGAGTGCAATGATAATTTTAGTAGCTATATTAAAATAAAAAAAAGTCGAAATTTGAAGTGCAGTAATAGTGTTAATACAATCGTTCTTCATAAACTTAGATATCTTCTTTTGCGATATAATTAAGAGGCCGAGCAATTTCTTTGAAGCACATCAACCAAGATGTCAACATTTGAATTAGATTCTCCTTTGCGAGCGCAGAAGGCTTTCTTGTTGTGCTAATAAACATAAAATGATATTGCTAATAAACAGTAATGGGATTTTCTTTTTATGTGATTTGCATTACCAATATACCTTGTAGTAGATCACCAGCTCGAAGCTTTAAACCTTCCTTCGCACTCTGGCAATGCACACAGTTATTGCAACATATAATCGTTCTTTCAAGTTCTCCAGAAAGAGGAAATATGCGTGTCTCCAACCGCGGTTTAGCACTAAAGTTCCAATAAAGGCCCAAAAGGTAGTACCAAAACCGAGTGCTACATATATATAAAGCCACCGCTCATATTCACTGTCATCTTGATCAACTTCATACTCATCGGACGAAGGCGGATCGAGATCAGCTGGTTCATCTCCTGGACAAATATTTGCCAGTGGTTTACCACAGAGTTCAGTGTTGCCCTCATATGCGGAAATATTGAATCCTTGGAGTTGAGTACCTGATGGTATTCTTCCAGAAAAGTAGTTGTCTGAGAGATCTAAATATGCAAGAAAATTTAATCCAGACAAGCTACGAGGAATTTCTCCTGAAAATTTATTTGTGGACAGGTCTAGACATTCTAACACTTTTAGTTGGCCAATTTCCTGTGGAACATTTCCATAAAATGTATTACCTGATAGGTTCAAGCCCTTGAGTTCTAGAAGCCTGGTTATCCCTTTAGGAATTTCTCCAGTCAATTTATTGGTTGACAGATCAATCATCTTCAGATATGCAAAATTTCTTCCATACTCAAACTCCTGACCTTTCCACCTTGCCAAAACATTATCAAAATAACTCTGGCTTGGTGCTTTTAGATTTCTGAATCTTGTTCTTTCTACCTCTTTAAATGGATTAAGTAAGGAGTAGATATGTTGAGATACTTCAGATCCTTTTTGCACCATCGAAGTAAGATTATCAAAGCATGAAGGAATTGTTCCAGAAATTTCGTTTATGGACAGGTCCAGGAAATGAAGATTTGATAGATGACAAATTTCACAAGGCATGCTTCCATTAAATCTGTTATATTTTAGGATTAAAGCATACAATTGTCGAAGGTCTTCCTGATAATGCTCCTTGCTCCACTCTACCGCACTTGTCCCTCTTCCGGCTATGCTTGGTCGGGGATGTGGTGTAGCTGTCGGAAGGGAGTCTGCAAAACAATGCCTGACCGGGGGTGGTGGCCGTCAAGCACCTCCGGCGTGAGAGTAAGTAACTTGGTGGTGGAGAATAACAAGAAACAATATCAGAAAATATATTTCCGGTGACTGAGTTTTAGAGAGCGTTTTGTGAAATGTGAGAGTGAATGTGTGTGAATGTAGAAAAATTAGAACCTGTGCATATGTGAGGCTGCTTGAGTATTTATAAGGTTTAGTGTTACCTTCCTTTGTCCCCTGGTCCGGAAGAGTGTTCCCTTCCTTGTGACAGGTGTGAGTTGGTGTAAGAGTATTGGAGAAGGGAACGGCCTTTGCCCAAGAGGTGGAAGGTTCTGGAGGAAGGAGTTGTCTTTGACCCGGCAGAGAAAGTATTGCCTTCAATTATTTTCCTTAGTCCTACTTTGGGTGTGACAAGTTGTCCATTGAATTCTTCCGGGACATGGTCATATCTGGAAGGTAAATAGACTTCTTCCGGGCAAAGAGACTTCTTCCGGGAGGGTATTAACATTGCCCCCCACTCCTTCGACTTACTTTAGTGGGTTGGAGGAGTAAATGCATATCATTGGTAGGATTCTTGAGATTAGTGACTTCAACGGCTCTTTTACAACGGCTAGCTGGTGAGGCCCTATAAATACATGTGTTGTATCCCAGTGTTTAATTGTCTTGCTTTCTTGAAATCTTTTATCTCTTATCTCCTTTGTGTAGGTCTTTAAAAACTCCCTCATGGAAGGTAGGAGAATTACTTGTTACTGTGACATGTCAGTGGTCCTGAAGACCGTATGGGCTGGGAACAATGTTGGTCGGAGATTTGAGCGTTGTGCAACTAGGGAATGTCACTATGACATTTGGATTGATGAGCCTCTTGGTGTTCGGGCTTGTGATGCTATTGAAGAGCTAGTCCGTGAGAAAAACCAGCTGCACCGCTTCTACATGAACAAGATTGATCGCTTGAGGGATTGGGAAATGGCCAAACGTGAAGTTGTGTTGATGAAGTTGCAGGAGTTGAAGGTTGAGGTAGACCGCGAGGAGACCGATGATGGAGATGTCTCTGCTTAGTTTAGTATTCTCCTTTTAATTGATGTTGTACTGAAATCTTGAGGGCCTGTCCTTCATTGATCCTTTTTATCTTATATTCCTTTTTAATGAATGAAATGTGTTTGTTTCTGTGTTCGTGAAATATCTGTTGTTTTGACTTGTATTGCCCCTCGGGACATTGCTGGTGGGTAGTGCCCGCTAGCAATGACCTCAAAATGAAAATTTTCTATGTGCTTGGAGGAGGGAAAAGAAATTTTTCTGGGAAAGAAGGAATTTTTGGTGCCTCCCTGAATTTTTACCAAGGAATTTTTGGTGGAAATTTGTATAAGTAGGTGAAGGAAGGAATTTTGTGGTGCCTCCTTGAATTTTACCAAGGAATTTTTGTTGGAAATTTGTATAAGTAGGTGAAAGAAGGAATTTTTGATGCAGAGGGTATTATGTGATGAAGAAGGAATTTTTGAGGTAGAGGGTATTATGTGAGGAAGAAGGAATTTTTTTTTTTTTTTTTTTTTGTTTTGTTTTTTTTTTTTTTTTGAGGTAGAGGGTATTATGTGAGGAAGAAGGAAATTTTGAGGTAGAGGGTATTATGTGAGGAAGAAAGAATTTTTTGAGGTAGAGGGTATTATGTGAGGAAGAAGGAAATTTTGAGGTAGAGGGTATTATGTGAGGAAGAAGGAATTTTTTGAGGTAGAGGGTATTATGTGAGGAAGAAGGAAATTTTGAGGTAGAGGGTATTATGTGAGGAAGAAGGAATTTTTGAGGTAGAGGGTATTATGTGAGGAAGAAGGAATTTTTTTTTGAGGTAGAGGGTATTATGTGAGGAAGAAGGAATTTTTTTTTTTTTTTTTTTTTTTTTTTTTGAGGTAGAGGGTATTATGTGAGGAAGAAGGAAATTTTGAGGTAGAGGGTATTATGTGAGGAAGAAGGAATTTTTTGAGGTAGAGGGTATTATGTGAGGAAGAAGGAATTTTTTGAGGTAGAGGGTATTATGTGAGGAAGAAGGAATTTTTTGTGCCCCCTGAAATTTTTATCAAGGAATTTTTAGTGGAAATTTGTATAAGTAGTTGGAGGAGGGCAAAATACTGTCTGGGGAGGAAGGAATTTTTTGTGCCCCCTGAAATTTTTACCAAGAAATTTTTGGTGGAAATTTGTATAAGTAGTTGGAGGAGGGCAAAATACTGTCTGGGGAGGAAGGAATTTTTTGTGCCCCCTGAAATTTTTACCAAAGAATTTTTTTGTGTGTTGTTAGATGGTGGGAGCTAGTACTTCTCACGAGCAAAGCAATACGAGGATTGTAACGAGTTTGTTACACAAAAATGAGACTTGGCCAAATGTTACTTCTCTCTTTCCCCACGCCCCTGTGAGAATTGATAAAGAGGCCTTGTTATAAATATAGTACGCTCAATTTTTGTTGAGATGTTACTTGTGTCTGAGGTGACGCCCCTTATGTCCGAATCGGTTTTACCCGCCTTGTGTCTGTATAAAACTCATGAGATAGTACCATATATACAATTGTGCCTGAGATAATGTTACTTGTGTCTAATATAATGTAACTTGTGTCCGAGATGGTGTTACTTGCCTTGTGTCTGTATGAAACTCATAAGATAATATAGTTCACTTAATTTTGTCTGATATAGTTGTGTCTGAGGTGTTGCAATTGTGACTGAAGTACTTTCCCCGCTTTGTGTCTGTTTTGTGTCTGTATGAGCCTCATGAGATAATATAATCACTTAATTTTTTCTGAGATGGTGTTACTTGCCTTGTGTCTGTATGAAACTCATAAGATAATATAATTCACTTAATTTTGTCTGATATAGTTGTGTCTGAGGTGTTGCAATTGTGTCTGAAGTACTTTCCCCGCTTTGTGTCTGTATGAGTCTCGTGAGATAATATAATCACTTAATTTTTTCTGAGAAAATGTTTTCCTCCTCACCTTCCAAGGAGGCAACAAAGGTGAGAAAATGAGTTCAAATTTTTTGAGATAGTAATTTATTATTATTATTATTGTTATTATTATTTTTTGGAGGTTCCTCCCCGCCAAGGAGGAGACAAGGGTGAGAAAATGAGTTAGCAAATTTTAGAGCTAGTTATTTTTTTTTCTCTGAGATGACCCTTCCTCACCCGCCAAGGAGACGATAGGGGTAGAAATGAGTTAGAAATTTTTTGAGATACTAAATATTTTGCTTTGAGATGTCCCTTCCCACCGACCAAGGAAGCGACAAGGGTGAGAGAAGGAGTTAGAAAATTTTCGAGATGGTAAATATTTGGCTTTGAGAGGACCCTCCTCACTCGCCAAAGAGGATACAAGGGTGAGAAAATGAGTTATAAATTTTTTTGAGATAATAAATATTTTGCTTTGAGATGTCCCTTCTCACCCACCAAGGAAGCGACAAGGGTGAGAGAAGGAGTTAGAAAAATTTTAAGATAATAATTTTTTTCTGTTTTGAGATGTCCCTCCTCACCCACCAAGGAAGCGACATGGGTGAGAGAAGGAGTTAGAAAATTTTTTGAGAATAAATTTTTTTGTTTGGAGGTGACTCTTCCTCCCCGCTTTTTTTTTGAGATGACCCTTCCTCACCCGCCAAGGAGACGACAAGGGTAGAAAGGAGTTAGAAATTTTTTGAGATAGTAAATATTTTGCTTTGAGATGTCCCTTCCCACCCACCAAGGAAGCGACAAGGGTGAGAGAAGGAGTTATAAAATTTTAAGATAGTAAATGTTTTCTTTCAGATGCTCCTTCCTTACCCGCTAATGAGTCGATAAGGTGAGAAAATGAGTTAGAATATTTCGGAGATAATAAAATTTTGTTTTAAGATGATTCTTCATCACTCGCCAAGGAGACGAAGAAGGTGAGAAAATGAGTTAGAAAAATTTTGAGATGGTAAATTGTTTTTTGTCAGATGCTCCTTCCTCACCTGCTAATGAGACGAGAAGGTGAGAAAATGAGTTAGAAAAATTTTGAGATGGTAATTTTTTTTTTGTCAGATGCTCCTTCCTCACCTGCTAATGAAACGAGAAGGTGAGAAAATGAGTTAGAATATTTCGGAGATAATAAATTTTTGTTTTAAGATGATCGTTCATCACATGCCAAGGAGACGAAGAAGGTGAGAAAATGAGTTAGAAAAATTTTGAGATAGTAATTTTTTTTGTCAGATGCTCCTTCCTCACCTGCTAACGAGACGAGAAGGTGAGAAAATGAGTTGAAATATTTTTGAGATGGTAATTCTTTTTTGACATGCTCCTTCCCCACCTTCTAATGAGACGAGAAGGTGAGAAAATGAGTTAGAAAAATTTTGAGATGGTAATTTTTTTTTTGACATGCTCCTTCCCCACCCTCAATTTTGCTGAAATGTGACGTTGAACTGGTGGAGGCTTTTCTTAAGGAAGAAACCCCCTCCTTCTAGCGCCAAATGATAATGCTCCTTGCTCCACTCTACCGCACTTGTCCCTCTTCCGGCTATGCTTGGTCGGGGATGTGGTGTAGCTGTCGAAAGGGAGTCTGCAAAACAATGCCTGACCGGGGGTGGTGGCCGTCAAGCACCTCCGGCGTGAGAGTAAGTAACTTGGTGGTGGAGAATAACAAGAAACAATATCAGAAAATATATTTCCGGTGACTGAGTTTTAGAGAGCGTTTTGTGAAATGTGAGAGTGAATGTGTGTGAATGTAGAAAAATTAGAACCTGTGCATATGTGAGGCTGCTTGAGTATTTATAAGGTTTAGTGTTACCTTCCTTTGTCCCCTGGTCCGGAAGAGTGTTCCCTTCCTTGTGACAGGTGTGAGTTGGTGTAAGAGTATTGGAGAAGGGAACGGCCTTTGCCCAAGAGGTGGAAGGTGCTGGAGGAAGGAGTTGTCTTTGACCCGGCAGAGAAAGTATTGCCTTCAATTATTTTCCTTAGTCCTACTTTGGGTGTGACAAGTTGTCCATTGAATTCTTCCGGGACATGGTCATATCTGGAAGGTAAATAGACTTCTTCCGGGCAAAGAGACTTCTTCCGGGAGGGTATTAACATTGCCCCCCACTCCTTCGACTTACTTTAGTGGGTTGGAGGAGTAAATGCATATCATTGGTAGGATTCTTGAGATTAGTGACTTCAACGGCTCTTTTACAACGGCTAGCTGGTGAGGCCCTATAAATACATGTGTTGTATCCCAGTGTTTAATTGTCTTGCTTTCTTGAAATCTTTTATCTCTTATCTCCTTTGTGTAGGTCTTTAAAAACTCCCTCATGGAAGGTAGGAGAATTACTTGTTACTGTGACATGTCAGTGGTCCTGAAGACCGTATGGGCTGGGAACAATGTTGGTCGGAGATTTGAGCGTTGTGCAACTAGGGAATGTCACTATGACATTTGGATTGATGAGCCTCTTGGTGTTCGGGCTTGTGATGCTATTGAAGAGCTAGTCCGTGAGAAAAACCAGCTGCACCGCTTCTACATGAACAAGATTGATCGCTTGAGGGATTGGGAAATGGCCAAACGTGAAGTTGTGTTGATGAAGTTGCAGGAGTTGAAGGTTGAGGTAGACCGCGAGGAGACCGATGATGGAGATGTCTCTGCTTAGTTTAGTATTCTCCTTTTAATTGATGTTGTACTGAAATCTTGAGGGCCTGTCCTTCATTGATCCTTTTTATCTTATATTCCTTTTTAATGAATGAAATGTGTTTGTTTCTGTGTTCGTGAAATATCTGTTGTTTTGACTTGTATTGCCCCTCGGGACATTGCTGGTGGGTAGTGCCCGCTAGCAATGACCTCAAAATGAAAATTTTCTATGTGCTTGGAGGAGGGAAAAGAAATTTTTCTGGGAAAGAAGGAATTTTTGGTGCCTCCCTGAATTTTTACCAAGGAATTTTTGGTGGAAATTTGTATAAGTAGGTGAAGGAAGGAATTTTGTGGTGCCTCCTTGAATTTTACCAAGGAATTTTTGTTGGAAATTTGTATAAGTAGGTGAAAGAAGGAATTTTTGATGCAGAGGGTATTATGTGATGAAGAAGGAATTTTTGAGGTAGAGGGTATTATGTGAGGAAGAAGGAATTTTTTTTTTTTTTTTTGTTTTGTTTTGTTTTTTTTTTTTTTTTTTGAGGTAGAGGGTATTATGTGAGGAAGAAGGAAATTTTGAGGTAGAGGGTATTATGTGAGGAAGAAAGAATTTTTTGAGGTAGAGGGTATTATGTGAGGAAGAAGGAAATTTTGAGGTAGAGGGTATTATGTGAGGAAGAAGGAATTTTTTGAGGTAGAGGGTATTATGTGAGGAAGAAGGAAATTTTGAGGTAGAGGGTATTATGTGAGGAAGAAGGAATTTTTGAGGTAGAGGGTATTATGTGAGGAAGAAGGAATTTTTTTTTGAGGTAGAGGGTATTATGTGAGGAAGAAGGAATTTTTTTTTTTTTTTTTTTTTTTTTTTTTTTTTTGAGGTAGAGGGTATTATGTGAGGAAGAAGGAAATTTTGAGGTAAAGGGTATTATGTGAGGAAGAAGGAATTTTTTGAGGTAGAGGGTATTATGTGAGGAAGAAGGAAATTTTGAGGTAGAGGGTATTATGTGAGGAAGAAGGAATTTTTTGAGGTAGAGGGTATTATGTGAGGAAGAAGGAATTTTTTGAGGTAGAGGGTATTATGTGAGGAAGAAGGAATTTTTTGTGCCCCCTGAAATTTTTATCAAGGAATTTTTAGTGGAATCTCAAACAGAGCCTAAATTTCCAGGGTAGTCATTGCCATTAGGTTTACAAGAAACTGATAAAATTACCAATTAGGGTTGTTCAAAGCCTTACTATGTACTTGAGTAATTAGATAGGTGATTAAGTGATGATATTGTAAATGTTCTATTAGTCTTTTGTTCAAGCTCGAGTCGAAAAGTCGAGTGCAATGATAATTTTAGTAGCTATATTAAAATAAAAAAAAGTCGAAATTTGAAGTGCAGTAATAGTGTTAATACAATCGTTCTTCATAAACTTAGATATCTTCTTTTGCGATATAATTAAGAGGCCGAGCAATTTCTTTGAAGCACATCAACCAAGATGTCAACATTTGAATTAGATTCTCCTTTGCGAGCGCAGAAGGCTTTCTTGTTGTGCTAATAAACATAAAATGATATTGCTAATAAACAGTAATGGGATTTTCTTTTTATGTGATTTGCATTACCAATATACCTTGCAGTAGATCACCAGCTCGAAGCTTTAAACCTTCCTTCGCACTCTGGCAATGCACACAGTTATTGCAACATATAATCGTTCTTTCAAGTTCTCCAGAAAGAGGAAATATGCGTGTCTCCAACCGCGGTTTAGCACTAAAGTTCCAATAAAGGCCCAAAAGGTAGTACCAAAACCGAGTGCTACATATATATAAAGCCACCGCTCATATTCACTGTCATCTTGATCAACTTCATACTCATCGGACGAAGGCGGATCGAGATCAGCTGGTTCATCTCCTGGACAAATATTTGCCAGTGGTTTACCACAGAGTTCAGTGTTGCCCTCATATGCGGAAATATTGAATCCTTGGAGTTGAGTACCTGATGGTATTCTTCCAGAAAAGTAGTTGTCTGAGAGATCTAAATATGCAAGAAAATTTAATCCAGACAAGCTACGAGGAATTTCTCCTGAAAATTTATTTGTGGACAGGTCTAGACATTCTAACACTTTTAGTTGGCCAATTTCCTGTGGAACATTTCCATAAAATGTATTACCTGATAGGTTCAAGCCCTTGAGTTCTAGAAGCCTGGTTATCCCTTTAGGAATTTCTCCAGTCAATTTATTGGTTGACAGATCAATCATCTTCAGATATGCAAAATTTCTTCCATACTCAAACTCCTGACCTTTCCACCTTGCCAAAACATTATCAAAATAACTCTGGCTTGGTGCTTTTAGATTTCTGAATCTTGTTCTTTCTACCTCTTTAAATGGATTAAGTAAGGAGTAGATATGTTGAGATACTTCAGATCCTTTTTGCACCATCGAAGTAAGA
The DNA here is from genome assembly GCA_030848705.1 of Heracleum sosnowskyi. Taxonomy (NCBI): domain Eukaryota; kingdom Viridiplantae; phylum Streptophyta; class Magnoliopsida; order Apiales; family Apiaceae; genus Heracleum; species Heracleum sosnowskyi. Next base: position 28,344,768 of record CM061243.1, read on the forward strand.
TTATCAAAGCATGAAGGAATTGTTCCAGAAATTTCGTTTATGGACAGGTCCAGGAAATGAAGATTTGATAGATGACAAATTTCACAAGGCATGCTTCCATTAAATCTGTTATATTTTAGGATTAAAGCATACAATTGTCGAAGGTCTTCCCCAATCCAAGACGGTACCTGTCCTGATAGCTTATTCAACCCAAAATCTACGAAACCAAGGCTACTGCAGTTTCTTAATGATGCAGGAAGTTCACCACAAAGCCTGTTATTTCGCAAAATCAGTGTCTGGAGAGAAACTAGATGTCCTAATGACGTTGGAATTCTACCAGAAAAATTGTTATAACCTAAATTAAGAAACACCAGGTCTTGAAAATGCATCCAATTATCAGGAAGTGCACCAAACAAATGGTTATGTGAAATATCAAGAAATCTCAAGGATAAGTCTTCAACAATTGATAAAGAAATAAGTGTTCCGGAAAATTTGTTTTGAGATAGATTTATTTTTAAACATCCTGCGGATAATTTTGGTAGTGGTCCATCAAAATTATTTGAATTTAAGTCTATCTCTTGAATATTAACAGATTTCCAGAATAACTTGCCTCTTATATCGTTGGAAGAGAGATTTAACAGCCTTATTCCGCTTGAAAGGTTCCAGAACCAGATTGGAAGGGTATCTGAAATTTGAGTGTTAGAGATATCAAGATGATTAATATATTCTTGATTTCTAATCCAGTTAGGGAATTTTGGCCCCAACTTGCATGATGCCAAAGATAGTAGCCGGAGCTGGAATGGGGGAATCCAATTAGAACTGAAATCAAATGTCAGAGGATTGGATGATGTGCACATATACATTAAGCTGGAAAGATTAGAAAGATGTGCTTCAGAGATTGTACTGCCGATAGAGTTCTTTGAAAGGTCCAGCTCTTCAAGACTGGAGAGTAGTCCGGTTGACTGACTTTCCCATTTTGCAAGTTGATTCTCACCAAGGTACAATACTTGCAACGATGAACATCCAGTAAAATCAGGAAGGCTCCCAGAAAACCCATTGTTACAAAGATTCAAATATATCAAGGATGAAAATCCTGTAAAATCTGGTAAAAACCCTCTAAGATGGTTATTGGACAAATCCAAGATTTCTAGAGCTGAATGGTGTTTAAACACTGTTGGTAGACATCCATTTAACTGATTGGAGCTGACTCGCAATTTTTTGAGGGATGAAAGTAGTGTAATGTCAGGCAGTGAACCACTAAGTTGGTTTTCAGATATCAGCAATTCATGCAAAAGAGAAAATGGTCCTAATAAAAGATCTTCAAGGTTCCCAGTGAAATTGTTCGCACTGATATCTAAGACTTTTAAATTGGATAAATTACGAAAGGATATTGGAGGGATACCATTAAGTTGATTTGAAGAGAGATCCAGATAAGTTAGAGCAGTCATATGACCAAAAGACTGTGGAATTTTACCTTCTAACATGTTATTACCCAGGTCAAGTTCTACCAGACTTTCACTGAATTGGGAAAGCCAATTAAAAATGGATGAATTGATGTGATTTCCTGGAAGATGAAGGGCATATAGAGAGGATGAAAAATTGCTGAAAGTTAAAGATGGATATGAGAGATTACAACTTCCCAGTCGCAAATATAATATGGAAGGGATCCTCTTGATGAAGCTTGTCCAGATACTGGGAGGAGTAATGCTGATATCGCTTAAGTCAAGATGTGTCAAAGAAGATAGATTAAACAGCCACTCAAAGTTCCCACCACTTGTAAGACCAAGATTATTAGAAAGATCAAGATGCTGTAACTTGGACAGAGTTTGAAGCTCATGTGGAATAACTCCTGAAAAGTTATTGTTGGAAAGATCAAGGTATCTTAAGCTTTTGAATGAGCCAACAAACAGAGGGATAGGACCTTCAAAGTAATTAAAGCTGAGATTTAGATACTGCAAGTTAGAAAGGTTCCCCATAAGGCCGGGAATCGACCCCTCTGCATAAGTCAATGAAAAATCAGGGTGGAATAACTTTGTGAGAGAACCAATGAATTCAGGAATTCCTACTAGGAAGTTGCAACTGAGGTCCAAGTATTTGAGATATGGTAAATCAAGCATTGAATAACCGATACTAACACTTGTTTTATTCATGTAAGATGGTGAAATTAGAGAAGAAAGGTGAAGGTGAGTTACATGACCGGTGTGATTATCGCAGCCAACACCTTCCCATGTGCAGCAATCTTCTCCATTGTTCAGCCATGAATTAAGAAGATCATGTCTGTGTGAACCGCCAGCCACGCTTTGTTTAAACATCAGCAGAGTGTTTCTCTCCCTCTCAATGCACGTCATCAAGTTTCCATATTTGGATAAGGGTTCTGATCCGTATGACGATGTTTTTATGCATAGCAGAAAAATTACAGCAACTGATACATGCAGAGAACAAATTATATTCATGATCATAGTAATTTTGATCAAGAGGAGATATGAAAGCAAATTAATCACAAGAATTTGCAAATAAACCAAGTTTCTACATGCTTGCATTGCATAATTTCATGCATTTATATTTTTTAAGCAGAGCTGTGAAACTCAAGTGGACTGGGAGGAGCTTGACTACTTCTTATTTGACATGGTCAACTCTCTTAGTGTGTTCTCCACTGCTCAGAAAATTTTAGGACAACTTGAAAGTAACGAAACAAAGTTCCTATTTTCTCCGCACTATATTTGCCCCGCACTGAACGAATTTACACCATATTGTCAAAACTCTGCATAAATGATAATGGTTATTATTATCATTATTATCAAGACGTAGAATTTGCAAGGATGACAATCCTATAAAATCAGGAATTCTTCCAAAAAATTCATTATTATTAAGATTTAAGCTTGTCAAAGATGAAAATCCTGTAAAATCTGGTAAAGAGCCTCTAAGATGGTTATTGGACAAATCCAGCGTCCTTAGAGCTGAATGGTGTTCGAATACAGTGGGAAGATATCCATTTAACTGATTAGAGTTGACTTCCAACTCGAGGAGGTTTGAATGTAGTGTGATATCGGGCATAGAACCAGTAAGTTGGTTTTCCGATATATGCAATCCTTCCAAAAGAGGGAAAGTTCCAGATAAAAAATCTTCAAGGTTCCCAGTGAAGTTGTTGGAACTGAAATCTGCAACTTGCAAGCTAGATGAATTGCCAAAGGATTTTGGAATCACACCATTAAGTTGATTTGCAGAGAGATCTAAATGACTTAGTGCAGTCATAAGAGCAAAAGAGTCTGGAATTGGACCAGTCAAGAGGTTACGACCAAGATCAAGATAAGCAAGAGCAGTCATATGACCAAATGACGGTGGAATTGGGCCATTCAAGAGGTTATTTTCAAGACTCAGAAAAGTAAGAGCAGTCATATGACCAAAAGACTTTGGAATTCTACCTTCTAACCCAGTGAAATTGTTATAACTCAGGTCTAGTTCTACCAGACTGCTACTCAAGTGGGATAGAAGATCATCAAGGTTCCCAGTGAAATTGTTGTGACTGAAGTGTGCAACTTGCAAGCTGGATAAATTACATATCATGCCAGTAAGATGATTTCCATAGAGATACAGATGAGTAAGAGCAGTCATATAACCGAAAGACTCTGGAATTCTACCTTCTAACCCGTTCATAGACAGGTCCAGATCAACTAGACTGCCACTCAAAAATGGATGAATTGATGTGATTATATCCAAGATGAAGGGTAGCAATAGAGGAAGAAAAACTGCTTAAAGTAGAAGATGGAGCCGAGAGATTGCAGTCTGATAGATGCAAAACTGATAGAGAAGGGATCCTCTGGATAAAGCTTGCCCAAAAAGTGGGAGGATCAATTTCTATAAAACTCAAGTCAAGGTATGTCAAAGAAGATAGATTAAACAACAAGTTAAAGTTCTCCCCACCTTTTAGATTATTATTTTACAAGGAACAAGTACTTTTATTTTTAATTTAAAAACTTGTATGCAGCTTATCAGTTGAAGTTTAAATAAATGAACAGATAAGCTAACTTGGTCTATGATAAAATATTGTGTTTTACTTTCTTCTTTGTACTACCTTATAACCCGTGCCAAGCACGGGCCGAATATGAGTTGACATTAAAATATTAGTATTAATAAATTATTAATAAATATTATTTAAAAATATATTTCTCGAGAATTGAATGATAAAAATATATAATAAATAAATAACTATTTAATATGTAGTTATAGACAATCGAACTGTGCATAAAACTAAAGAAATTAAAGATAAATAAATCTTGTATGATTACGTAGCTGCAAAAAATCGAACCCTGGATGAAGCTAAAGAATTTAAAGTAAATAAATCTTGTATAATTATGTAGTTGCGAGGAATCGAACCCGGGTAAAGTGATAACCAAATTTGGTACTTTAGTACTTTGGTACTTTAGTACCGCGCGCCATTTTCACATTGTTTTGCTTATTAATATAGAGTATAGATTAGGAGAAATTAACTCCCTTGCACAATCTTGGGGCAACAATTGAAAATGTAGACTGTAAATTGCAGGATGTGTTTTTTGTTTGTAAATTGCATTCGCCATTACGGTAATTTTGATCGAAATCTAGAGGCCAAAATGAAAGCATACATGAAGCAGAGAGGAAGTTGTTTGGGAAGTCTATAGACGTGTATGTAGTAGCCTATACCCTCAGCCATTGGTAATTGGATGGTTTACAAGACTTCACTTTGAAACAACTCATTTATGTTTGTCAAATTTCATACAAATAAAAAAGAAACCCGCATAATCTTTTTCATCTGTTTAAATCAGTAAGAAAAGCAGATAAGTACTGACAAGCAAGCCCAGATAACAACTTGTACCAATAAAATTTGACTATGCCCTTTTAGGACAGAATTGAAGCCCAGCAAAATATCCAAAGCATGTCAACAAAGTGATTCCTCAGCTCAGAGGTTCAAACCGTCCTCTGCAATCTGGCAATACGCACAGCCATCGTGACATAAATACTTTCTTTCAAATTGTACAGAAACAGGAAATATGCGTGTCTCCAGCGACGGTTTAGCACTAGAGAACCAATGAATCCCCAAAAGGTAGTGCTGAAACCAAGTACTGCACTTATGTAAAGCCATTTCTTATACTCAATGTCTTCTCCATCAACTTCAACCTCGACATATGAACGATGGATGTCATCGGATGGTTCATCTCCAGGACAACTATTCGTGAGTGGTTTACCACAGAGTCCCGTGTTCCCCTCATATGCGGAGATACTGAATCCTTGGAGTTGAGTACCAGATGGGATTCTTCCCGAAAAGTTGTTGTCGGAGACATCTAAATATGCAAGGAAATTTAATCCCGACATGCTTGGAGGAATTTCACCTGAAAATCTGTTTTTGGACAAGTCTAGGCATTCTAACCCTTTTAATTGCCCAATTTCCAGCGGAACTCTTCCAATAAACTTATTTCCTGAGAAGTTTAATCCTTTGAGTTCCAGAAGTCTGGTTATCCCCGTAGGAATTTCTCCAGTCAATTCATTGGTTGACAGATCGATCATCTTCAAATATGCAAAATTTCTTCCATACTCAAATTCCTGTCCTTTCCATCTTGCCACTACAATATCAAAATAACTGTAGCTTCTTGTTGGACCATCTACGGGAGATGGAATTGGACCTGATGCAGGGCTTTCAGAATCGAATAATGCAATTGTACTTTCAGAAGAGTAGGTATGTTCAGAGACTTCAGTTCCTATTTGGGTCATAGCTGTAAGATTACCAAAGCATGGAGGAATATTTCCAGAAATTCTGTTCTGAGACAGGTCTAGGAAATGAAGATTCGACAGATAACATATTTCATAAGGTAAGCTTCCGTTAAATCTATTAAATTTTAGGATTAGAGCATACAACTCAGATAAGTCTTCACCAATCCATGATGGCACCTTTCCTGATAGCTCATTTAGCCCAAAATCTACAAAACCTAGACTTCTGCAATTTCTTAGAGATGCAGGAAGTTCACCAGAGAGTTTATTGTTTCGCAAAATTAGTGTTTGGAGAGAAACTAGATGACCTATAGACATTGGAATTCTACCAGAAAAATTGTTATATCCTAAGTTAAGAAACACTAGACTTTGAAAGAGCAACCAATTATCTGGAAGTGCACCAAATAAATGGTTGTGTGAAACATCGAGAAATCTTAAATAGATGTCTTGAACAACAGACAAGGATAAGAATGTTCCTGAAAATTTGTTTTTAGATAGATTTATTTTTAAGCAATTTTCAGGAATTGGCGGAAGTGATCCCACAAGATAATTTGAACTCAGATCTATCTCTCTAATGTGATCATATTTCCATGAAAGCTTACCCCTAATTTTGTTAGAAGATAGATTTAAAACCAACATGCTACTTGTAAGGTTCCACAACCAGATAGGGATGGTATCTGATATTTGGGTGTTGGAGAAATCAAGATGATGAATGTTTCTTTGATTTCGAATCCAATTAGGGAATTTTGGCCCCAACTTGCATGATGCCAAAGAAATTTCCTGAAGTTGGAAAGGGGGTAGCCATGCGGAGCTGAATTTAAATGTCAGAGAATTAAATGATGTTCTTAAATTCTTTAAGCTGGAAAGATTGAACAAATGTAGTTCAGAAATTGTACTGTGGATGGAGTTTCTTGACAGGTCCAGGTCTTCAAGACTGGCGAGTAGTCCGGTTGACTGAGTTTCCCATTCTGTAAGCCGATTCTCACTAAGTTGCAATTCTCGCAATGATGAACATCCAGTAAAATTAGGAAGACTCCCAGAGAACTCATTATTATCAAGATATAACCAAGTCAAGGATGAAAATCTTGTAAAATCTGGTAAAACCCCTCTGAGATGGTTACTAGACAAATTCAAGAATTGTAGAGCTGAATGGTGTTCAAAAACTGTTGGTAGATATCCATTTAACTGATTGGAGTTGAGGGCCAATTCTCTGAGGAATGAGAGCTGTGTAATATCAGGCAATGAACCAGTAAGCTTGTTTCCAGATATCCGCAATCTTTGCAGAAGACGAAAAGGTCCTGATAAAAGATCATCAAGGTTCCCAGTGAAATTGTTGGAACTGAAATCTGCAACTTGCAAGCTGGATAATTTATAGATAGATTTCAAAAGCACGCCAGTAAGTTGATTTTCACGGAGATCCAGATAAGTAAGAGCAGTCATATGACTGAAAGACTCTGGAATTCTACCTTCTAACAAGTTAGAACTCAGATCAAGTTCTACAAGACTGCCACTCAAGTAAGAAAGCCAATTGAAAATGGATGAGGTGATGTTATTTCCATCAAGATGAAGGATAGAAATAGAGGAGGAAAAATTGTTTATTGCAGAAGATGGAGACAAGAGATTGCAGTATGATAGATGCAAAACTGATAGAGAAGGGATCCTCTGGATAAAGCTTGCCCAAATAGTGGGAGGATCAATTGGGACACCACTCAAGTCGAGGTGTGTGAGAGAAGATAGATTAAACAACCAGTTAATGTTCTCCCCACCTTTTAGAATAAAATTATGACCCAGGGCAAGATGCTGCAACTTGGAGAGGTTTCCAAGCTCATGTGGAATAACTCCTGTAAGCCAACTGTAGGAAAGATCAAGGTATCTTAAGCTGTTGAGGGATCCAATAGACTTTGGGATAGGACCATCAAAATAATTAAAGCTGAGATTAAGATACTGCAAGTTGGAGATGTTATCTATTTGGTAGGGAATTGACCCCCCTGTCCAAGTATCAGAAAAATCAAGGTAAACTAACTCTTTGAGAGAACCAATGAAATCGGGAATTTGATAAAGCTGATTGCTGCTGAGGTCAAGGTATTTAAGATGCGGTAAATCAAGCAACGAACTACTGATGCTCACCCTGGTTCCTTCCGAATATACATGACTACGGCCAGAATATATGAGGTCTGAAGGAAATGGTGATATAAGAGAAGAAAGAAGGAGGTGAGTTACATGGCCGGTGTGATTATCGCAGCCAACGCCTTTCCATTTGCAGCAATCTTGTTGTTGTTCCTCGTTCCACGAGTCAAGATCATCATTTGCATTTGCAACGCTTTGTCTGAACAGCAACAGAGCTTCTCGCTCCCTCTCAATGCACCTCATCGTCATTTGCTTGCCATCTTTTGATCCAAACGACGATGTTTTCATGCACAGCAGAACAAGTAGAACAAGTAATACATTCAGAGGATGAATAGTATTCATCGTCATCAAACCAAAATATTCGCAAGTAGGCTTAAACTTCTTGCATTGGTGTAACCTTTATATACGGACTACTGACTAGGGAGGGGAGTGCAATTTTTTAAACTTTTTCCCAAGTAAATTTAAATATTTTAAAAAAGAACAAAAACCACTCCATAAAAAAGCAGAACATACTGGATAAAAAACACATATTGGATTATTGAAAATTAGATAAATTTTATCTGTTTTTTCAATCAATTACATTCTTTTTAAGGAGCCAGTCCAAAAATGTTATTTTTGTATTATATTCTAAATTTCTCCCTACTTAAAAATTATAATGTTGTCACGAAACGCATCTTTATCAACTAGTTCTTTTTAAGAAGCCAATATAATAGAAGCCAAATTTTTTTTTATTATTATTATATTCTAAATTCATCCTTACTTAAAAACTCGTTGGAATCGAAAATCTTGGTGGTTAAATGTACTTGTTAGAGTACTTCCAAATTGACTCCAAGTCTTCTCAAAAGGTATCGATCTTCCAATTACGAATGACCTCAATCTTCCAATTATGACTTCAACGAAATTGAGCGTGTCAAAGACGGTGTAGTGTAAATTTCCGGTGCCCCTAGCATGAGGGATGCACTAAATCATAGATCGTATTTGATCCAACTTTAAATTTTTAAATTTTTTCAATTGGATTCAGTCGAATTTTTTAAAAATATTTAGGTTCTTTTAGATTGACTAATGGATCGAATGAGATCAGGTTGGGTCAGATTTTTTTAATAATATTAAAATTTTTATTTTTATTTTTTAGTAAGATTTTTGAATTTTCTTTTAAATTTATTAAAATATTTAAATTTATATCAAGATTATATCTAGAAGTTTATAATTTTATCTAAAATTTAATTTAATTTTATAAAAAACATGGATAGAAAATAATTTTATCAGGAGATTTACACGAATATCTCAAAAATATTCATGAAATTTGATTTTTTAATTAATCGGGCTGGATCTGGTCGGCTAGATTTTTATCCGAACCAAGCCAGATTTTTAATCGAATTAGCACTTAAATCTACCAATTTATAACCATAAAGTAACCAAAACATTTCGTTTTGATCATTTGAAATGAATTTCATATCCAAACACTACCTTGGAGGAAATGAATTGTTTCTTGCGCTTAAATTTTAGCTAGACAACAGAAGCGCCTTAATTGACTTTTAAATTGACTCCCAAGTCTTCGGAACGGTGCCAACAATCGTTCATCTATGAGTGGCTGAGAGTAAAGATAGAAACAGGGCTACATAGACTAGACCTGATAATTCGTTCGTGTCGTGTACGTTCGTGTTTCGTGTATCTAAATGTTAAATCCAAAATATAATTTCGTGTTCTTGTACTTTCATTTCGTGTAATTTTCGTGTAATTTCCTGTAATTTCGTGTTCGTGTACTTTCATTTCGTGTAATTTTCGTGTCGTGTTTTCGTGTAATTCTAATTAATAATAAAAATAAAAATAAATAAGTAAATGTATTAAAATATTAAAATTTTCGGTAATATTTTTACAAATATATATTTACATCATATTTACAAATAATATTATAAATTTATGTATAATCACATAAATAAATGTTAAGTATATAATAAAAATATAAAATATCTAATATAAATATTAATTTATAAGTATATAATTTTTGAATTTTAAATACTATTAAATAAAAAATATCATTTAACATATTAGAAGTAGAATATGTGTTCAAATTTATAGAGGAGATGAGTTAGAATTTATAGGGAAGACATATAAATATAAGTTATATTTGTAATATAATACGTGTTCGAGTTTAAAAAGGAGAATAGTTCAAATTTATAGATTAGACATATAGTTAAAAGTTCTATCGGAAGTAGAATATGTTTTGAAATTTATAGAGTAAAAGAGTTTGAATTTATAAGAAATACATACATAAAAAGTTCTATTGGAATTAGAATATGTGTTTGTAAGACATAGTTAAAAATTCTATTGGAATTAAAATAAGAGTGCGAAAGTATATAAGTATTTTTTCAACGAGAGAGCGGTTCATTAGAAAAGAGTATGTTAACATTAAAATCAATATATAAGACAAAGTATTCAATATATAAAATTTGAAATTTCGATCATAATAAGGAAAACGTGTTTAACGGGAGTATGACTTATTAAAAAAGAATGAATAATTGATGTAATGATTACAGTTGTTTAAGGTGACTACAACAAGTTGTTGTTTAAGGCTACAGCAGTTAGGTTTACCCATCCGTGAAAAAGAAGCGCGAAGTTAATAAACCCAAAACACCTCTCTGCGAAAAATTATAGCGAACAACTAGGGTTCCGCAAAATATTATAGCGGATGCACCAAAAAATTTATTATAATCCTGATCATTGAAATTTCAATCCAACGGTTAGGAAGCTGATTGTTAGATGACCCATATAATAGAAGTCAAAAATGTTATTTTTTTTTATTATTTTCTAAAATCCTCCTTACTTAAAAACTCGTTGGAATCGAAAATCTTGGTGGTTAAATGTACTTGTTAGAATACTTCCAGATTAACTCCAAGTCTTCAGAAAAGGTAGAGTCCTGTATCGATCTTCCAATTACGAAAGGCCTCAATATTCCAATTATGACTTCAACGAAATCGAGCGTGTCAAAGACGGTGTAGTGCAAATTTTCGGTGCGCCTAGCATGAGATGCACTAAATCATAGATCGTATTTGATCTAACTTTAAAATTTTAAATTTTTTCAATTGGATTCAGTCGAATTTTTTAAAAATATTTAGGCTCTTTTAGATTGACTAATCGGATCGAATGAGATCAGGTTGGGTCAGATTTTTTTAATAATTTTAATTTTTTTTTTATTTTTTTAGTAAGATTTTTGAATTTTCTTTTAAATTTATTAAAATATTTAGATTTCTAGCAAGAGTATATCCAGAAGTTTATAATTTTATCTAAAATCATCATCAATCAATATATATATATATAAAGGAGTATACGCGGGAGCTAGGTGGCGCCTCTAAGATTGTCCCAATTTAGTTTTCTAATTTTTTAGATTTTTTGAATTTTAGATATTAATAAATCAAAAAATATCCTTTAACATATTAGAAGTAGAATATGTGTTCGAATTTATTAAGGAGAAAAATTTGAATTTATACCGAAGACATATAACTAAAAGTTTTATTTGAAGCATAATAGGTGTTTGAATTTGTAGAGGGGAAGAGTTCAAATATAAAAGAAGTACTTGCACAGTTCTATTTGAAATAAAATATGTGTTTCAATTTATAAAAAAGAAGAGTTCGGATATATAAAAGTAGAATATGTGTTCAAACCTATATAAAATAGAATTTGCAAGTAACTATAAATAACTGAATAGATGTATATCTTTTAACTTTTACAAATCTTTGCTACTGAGAATGACTATAAATAACCCATGACCGTAAATAACCCAACATATTTTGTTTTGAATTATCCATATTTCGAATTAAAATTAATATTTGTGTTTCTTTTAGGCATGCCGAAATCAACGAGTACCGGTAAAAGTATATTGTACAAACTAATGCATGTAGACTGGGGAAAACCAAACTTTTTTTTCCAGGAGTTAAGCTTTTGGGCTGAACATGCATGTATGTCTCTCACTCTCTCCATGCATATAATAGTTTTTGTTAACGGAGAAATTTGGTATTAACAAAGTTTGGGATTCGTCGCCGGAATTAAGATCTACAACGGTGGTCCTTAGGTGGTAAATTCACCGGAGTTTGGTGGTTGTGTTTAATTGGTGGCTGAGATTGCTTAGGGTTTATGTTGGCTGCCTCAGAGCTCTCAACATTCGACCCCTTACAATGTGCCTACGTATCCCTTATATAGGGAATCAAGCCAACGTAGTTCTTGGGGAGGAAGTTTCCTCCATGGGCTTGGTCTCTGATCTTCAAGGTACAGTCAAAATCTTCCACCGCCTTCCTTACTTAGACGTAGGACTTCCATATCTTTCCTTACTTGAACGTAGAACTTCCATATCTTTCCTTACTTGGACGTAGGACTTCCATATCTTTCATTACTTAGAATTTTTAGCTCACTTTAGGAATGTCTAACGATAAGGCCTAGTCACAAAGGCCCAAGGCTCGTCTATGACGTCAGGACTTCATGGATAAGGAAACTTCCCCCGTCGAGGACTAGTCATATCCATTACCAGCTATTTCCTTAATTCATAGACGCAGGTATAGCCATGACTTACCTTAAATGCTAGACGCATCCTTGTCCCCCGAATGAGAAGCACCCACCAGATAGCAGGACAAGTGATCCCAAGTGTTTGGGTGCAAAGTGCAGGATTACTCCAAAGTTCCCCAATGAGGACGCGCCCATTGAGTACAGGAACAGAACTCCCAAAGCACACACCAAGATTAACCCCACATCCCCAATGAGGGCGCGCCCATTGAATACAGGTGGAGGCCTTCAGCCACGGACATCCCCCTCCTAGGGCACATCCTAGGAGGGAAATCTTCAATATTTTGCCAATACCAAGCCAAGGGAACCATCCTTCATTATCAAGTTTACAAATTCAAACCAAGAGGACGCGCCCTCAAGGGGTGGACGGCCTAAAGGGCGCACCCTCATCCCCATGAGGACAAGCCCTAAGTCTTCCTTGTGTCAAATGAAGTTATTATTCTCCGTCAAGTCTTCCATTCATGTAGAGTTGTCAGTCCACACGAGAGGACGCGTCCTTAGGGGTTAGATGGTCAAAGGGGCACACCCTCTCCCCTAAGAAGACAAGTCCTGAATCTTCCTCATGTCATGCTATGTTAATATAGTTGTTATCCTTTGCTAAATCATCCATCAAGCTGTCATTACCATGAGGGCGCGCCCTCAAGGGGTGGACGGCCTAAAAGGGCACGCCCTTACCCTTATGAGGGCAAGTCCTAACTATCTCTTACATTAGACCTAACCTTAATTACAATTTAAATATCCTAATTGAATCCATACTCGACCCGATCCTAACCTAAAAACCCGTTATCGAATTTTGGCTATAACAACTACCCCCCAATTCAATGTGAAGTTAAAAACAATACACTGAATTGCTTACAGCTTTTTCCAAAATTTCCCAGTTCCTTAACAAATAGGACTCGTCCTGCATGAGCATGCGTCCTTCCTTTATCATAATATCGCACGTGTTTGACAGCTGTCTTCCATTAGGTGTGGCTGTGTCTATAAATACCTAAAATCGTTTTCTTTTCCCTTTTCACTTTACTCTTTTTCCAGAAAAAACCCTAGTCGCCGCACTTCGTCTTTTTGAGCAAAAATCCGGCCAAATTGTTGCTTTTTAACGTTTCTCTTCTCAGATCTTTACTCAGCAACTTACAAGGTACGATTTTAGACCTTCATTTCTTGTTTTTACCATGTATTTTGCTCAGAACTGGTATGTGACCGTTGAACTTTTTTTGTGTGTTCTTGAATTTCAAGATGTGTATATATATGTGTATCTATCTGTATTTGATTCATATTTCGTCATTGTTGAAATTTGAATTATGTTTGTCATTTCAATTATTGAATGCAATCTTAGGGCGTGCCTTTAAGTTACATATATACGACTTGCGGCTTTAATTCTGTTTGTAGATATCCTTAGGGCGCGTCCTCTCCATCTCATTCACCAATACCATATTATTTTCTTATTTATTCTTTTCAGGACGCGTTGTTAATCCCAAATGACCTAACAGAATTGTAGAGGGGGGGGGGGTTGAATACAATTCTTGATATTTCTTAAACTTAAAAACAACTTACAAATAAAACTGAACTTAAAGTAAAAATCACAAGCACATAAATAATTTCAGTTGGATTGTTTGATGATCCAACTGAAGTGATTTTTATTGCGGAAATAATCTGTGATACAAAATGTACACAGCTGCTCAGTTACAAGAATGTAGAGAAGTATGCTCTCAAAGATAGCTAATTCAATCTATTTGTTTTTCTTCTCTTACTCTTATTTTAACTGCTACACTTGGTTATATATTCCCAAGTTTACAAAGCTATTTTTGGCTACACTAAAGTACACTAAAGGTAACCGCCAATAGTTTGCTTTTCATCCCTTTGTCCAGTGGTCCTTGGCGATCCTTGCTTTTGTCTTCATGCTTATTATGATCACTCCCAAAAGCCCAATTGGAAACTGGGATGTTTCCTTATTCCCCATGTCCATTTTAATGGTTTCCAATGCAAAGTACACTTCCACATCACCTTTAGATCTGTTCAGTAAACTGTCACTATCACTTTGTCAACTATTCAGAAAAGCAATAATGATTCGTTGATAGCAGGGAGATGTGTTTCGTTGATAGCTTTATTCTCCATTTCGTTGATGAGTAAACTTCATTTCGTTGATGAGTAAACTTCATTCCGTTGACAGAGTAATCTTCATTCCGTTGACATGTCTTCACTTAGGCAAAATTACAAGGCACAAGATATTTACAATTAACCAACCTATTTTGCCTATCTATCATTTAGTCAACATGACTTAGAAAACCTATCTAATACATACAACAAAATGCATATCAAACTGTGAAGTATTGTACAGTGCACTTGCTACATTACTCATTTCGTTGATGAGCTTCCTGTCAACGGAATGCTGCAAAGCATGTCATTTCGTTGACAGCTACAAAATGACTTTACACAAATTCTACTAAGTGTTTTATGTTTATCATCAAGAACAACATATTCCTAAAAATCTCCCCCAATTTATGACTGATAGAATAACAGCCATAAATCAAGAGACTTGATGATAACAAAAACACTCAGATACATTATAAATTACAAAAGTAGAAAATGCATTAAGCTTCATAATATTTTGAACAAAATACAAGACTTACAAGACTAATGCCCAGAAGTGCTCCTCTAGACTGAGCAAATGATTCATCTTGGTCTTCTTTGTGGCATAGTCTTCTTCCCTCTCTTAGAGTTGTTTTCCTCAATTTGGACCTGTAGCCTTCTGTAAAAGATCTTCTCTTCCTCATCTTGATCACCAAGCATGGATTGCATAAACTTTAGAGTTTGATTAGATGCCTTATCCAGCTGGTCTTCCATCCTGAAGAATCTTCTGCAGTTGTCCTTGTCCTTAAATTCCATCATCCAGTAAGGTTGAAGATGGATCTTCTTTCCTGTTGAGGGCACTCTAAGCATCCTGGGAAGAGCCTCAGGCTTGTTCCAGCTAGCCTTTATCTGACATATTTTGGAGACCACCTCAGACTTGGCTGTTTTGGTGAAGCCAAAGTCCTTCTTCAAGCATCTAAATACTGTGAGTAGTGTTTGGTAGTCTTCTCCTAAAATTCTGTAGAGAGGCCACACTTGTTCTCTACCACCCTTGAATGTGAAAACTAATCTTTCAGGCAACTTTTGAGAAGCTGCAATGCCCCTTACTTCCACCAGGTTGTCTAAATCAAGATGTAAGCTAGATTCTTCCCTGATGTCAGCAATGTACATGCAGTCCTCTGGATTTGCAGGGGGTTTCTGAGGTTGTGGCTTTCTCACAAATACTGGCTTTGCCTTGACATCCCTTTTCTTTGACTTTATTGGCTGATCCTTTTCAAATAGGAACCTTGGAAAATAGGCTTCATCAAATTCAATAGGCTCCTCTTTTGGCATGATTGGTTGATCATGAAAGTTGACAGGATGTGCAGGATCACATGCCAATTTTCCTTCATGAGGTAGATCAACAGGAATTTGATGTACACTTGTTGTGGAAGAGGCTTGAGCAGTGTCCTGAGAATCCTCTTTATCAAAGTCCAGATTCCTTTTAGCTCTAGCCTTTGGTTGCCTTACACTTTTCCTTGGTTTTTCAGCTTCCTTAGCTCCATCCTTGGCTTTTTCTTCCTGAAAGGTTTCTTCATCTTCAAGTGCTTGAGCAACTGCCAGTGCTTGCATTGCTGCCCTTTCAGATTCTTCAGCTTTGGCCTTAGCAAAATTTGGGTGACCAACCCAAATGCAGATTTCCTTGCTGTCCCTGTAGATGATGGCCCTTTGATTCCTTATGCTTGGATGATTGCTTTCCTTGCTCTCAATGATCAGCTTCCCTAAGACTTTGAACTCATCTGGCTTTGGTGGAGGATAAAATATCCTTTCAATGTTCTTGCCTTTGGGTTTGACAGGTGATATTGGAGATATCCCTCTTGCATCCACATTCCTAAAGCATGAAGATTGGCATTTCTCATTTCTTGAATCTTGAAGGATTCCATGCTGAAGGGGCTCTATAGCATAAGAACTCTTGAACTGTGGCTCCATTTGTACTATCACCATTGCATTTGTTGATGGTGGTATTGAAGTAGCTTGAACCGTTGATGCCTCTGCAGTGTCAGCTAACTTCTTGACTCTTGCTTCTATATTTGACCAGTGATCCTTAATCTGTTCTGCAAGTTTCATCCTCATAGAGGCTTCCTGGATCAGGTCAATACCATCCTTTTTCTTCTTTCCAAACTCCCCCATTGCTAATGGCTCTTCTGGTAAGGAGATGGCTGGGACCAAAACCTTTGTGATTTGTATATCAAGCTTTCTAGATTTCTCTAGCTCCTTAGTTTTCTCCCCCTTTTTGTTATCATCAAGTGAGATGATAGGGATTCCTTGAGCTGCCAGAAGCTGGGTGAGTAGCTGAGTTTGCTTCTTCTGTTCCTTCTGCATGTGAGAAAGTGTAGCCTCAACTTTGTCCACTCTAGAGGAGAGAGTTTTCAAAGATGAGGACACTTCAGGTTCCTTGGTGAAAAACCTTGACATCTTGGAGACAGTGTGAAGAGGAAGCTTTTCATCTAGCCTCCTGTCAGTAGCATCCCTAAGGTTGCTAATTGAATCCTTGATTTTTGTAGCCTCAATCCTTGTCTGCAACATTTGTAGCCTTTGAATTTCCAGAGAATCCATTATGACCTTGTAGAATTTCTTGTCCCTTGCCTCTGCAGACTCATGAGCTAGATATGTCTCATTGTAGTGCCTTGTGATAGCAGCATCCAAGTTGCATCTACCATGCATATCCTGAGAAAGCCAGTTTGGTGTAGGAGGCACCACAGAAGTCCCAGTCTGTGTAGTGGTGGCCACCTGTAGATTGTCACCAAAGCTGTCCTCATCATCAGAAAAATTAAAGTCTCCACTTGCTGCAGCTGTTGGAGATAGATTGGTCAGAGCATCCTTTGCTCTTTGCATTGATGCAGTAGTATGAATTAAGTTGAGTGACCTTTCTGCCTCCACATTGCCCTGTTGAGCCATAACTTGATAGGCTGGCACAGGATGAGTAAAGGTCTCAGGATCGAGGGAAATACTATCCAGAGTTTGTTGATAATGCTCTTGGAAGGTAAGTTTCCTTTCTCCCTCACTGACCCTCATTAACTCACTAGCAATGGCTGCCTCCTCCCTTGTCACTCCTGTAGTCCCTTCTCTCTCTCCACTCTTTTCTTGCATCATGGGCTCCCCATGGCTCACACCTCTCACACCCTCACCTTCACCTACTAAGGTGGTACTCTCAATCTCTCCTTTTGCCTGGCTGGAAGAAATAGCCAGCCTCTCACTCTCAGTCTCTCCTTTTGCCTGGCTGCAAGCCAGCCTCTCAATTTCACTCCCTCTCAAACCTAAAAGTGTCTCAACTACCACCAGGTCATCTACACTAGTTGTGGAAACAACTTGATTTTCAATAAGGGGTGTAGAATGACCTATCAACGGAATGGTAGTTTGAACTGTCAACGGTATGGATACCGTTGATTGAGAAACACTTGTCAACGAAAGAGGCTGTTTCGTTGATGAAGTCAACAAAGCACTTTGAGAAAGTGAAATTATAGTAGAATCTGTGGTGATTGATTTTAGAGATTGGTCCACAGATCTTCTTGCAACTTCAGAAAAAGTTGGTTGATGGCCCAACAAATCACTTAATAAGTGATGACCACCAGCTTCAGAGTGAGGCTTCTCCAAGATTAGAGTTGGAGAATCAGGAATAGATGAATGGATCATGTCCACATCTAAAGATTGAGTTGGTGAATTTGATGGAGATAGTTCAAGGTTGATGTTTAGAGAATGGGACTGTAACCCCGGAGTAATGATAGGGGTTACATCAAACTGAATTTGTGAAACTGGAAGTGTTGCTTCCAGAGTGTGTGCACCCTGTGTACCCTTGGATTCTTGTTTCACTCTCCTTTGGTATTGGGAAAATGTAGACTGTGGGCTTGAAGTGTCCCTTACCCTTTTGGAGTGTGCTCTTGGAGGAGAGCTTGTTTCAATAATCACATCCTTTTGGGAGGATGCAACTAGACTTGTGTTTAAATCCATTTTACTCATTGTGCCTTGTTGGGAAGACACAATGGGGCTTGGCTGGATTTCACTCTGCTTTCCTTCCTTATTCTTAGGGTTTCCTTGATTTTCACCCCTTCCCTCACCTCTCACAACTCCTGAATCACTCCCCTTTGGTTGTGAAGTAGTTTTTGCAACAGGTGCCTTTTGAGAAGCACCTGATGTTGGCTTTGAGGATTTCTTTGATTTAGGTTTTGCTGCTTGGGCAGGAGCCTGTTGGGACACAGCTACAGACTCCATAGCAACATTGGTGGGTGAAATAATAGAAGTAGCAACTATACTAACAGGGTTAGAAGAAGTTACCTCAATGATGGGAAAATACACCATTGGGACATCACCATTGTGGTTAAGTCTCAGTATATCTGTCAGAACCCTTTTCTCTTGCACAAAACACTCAAACTTGGAAACAGGGTTAGAGATAACTAATGGTGTTGGACTAACGTGATTAGCCAACATCATCAGAAACCTAGCATAATAGATATTCTTTTTCCTATTAGCCTTATCACCCAACTTAGCACCAATTTCATACATAAGTTGGGTGCTAAAGTTGTAATATCTATCAGTTAGGAGCATGGTAAATAGAATTAACATAGAATTGGTCAATGCATCAAAATTGCTAATCTTACCAGAAAATACCTTGATAAATGCATCAGCTAAATAACTATATTCTCTAACCAATCCTCTCCTAATTATTCTACCCAGATTATCAGTAGGCAAAGAGTAGTTTATGGAGTTTAGCAAGTTAACCATTTCAGTATTTGTAGGCAAAACATTACAGTTATTTTCAGGAATATGTAGACATGCTTGCAATACATCAGAATTAACTATGTACTCTTTACCTTGGATGGTGAATTGTAGTGTGCAGTTTGTTCCACTATACTCACATGAGTTCCAAATCTCCTCGATTATCTCATTATAGAGAGGAGTTGAGTGAAACATTGCATAGCTCAACTTGCCGTTCTTCATGAAGTCCATCATCTTGAAAAAGATACTGTTTGGACTCTCCTTGACAACAAATGGAATTTAGTTGTTCTTTTCATAAATGAACCCTCATGCTGACATAAGCTTGACGATGGGTGCCATTGTTGTGTGAAGAAAAGCTTCGAACTAAATTGCTTGTTAGAGAGAAGAAGAGAGAAAAGCCTTTGGAATTTTTGAGAACAGGTAAAAAGAAATTAAAGAAATTAGAATTTCTTAAATACTCCCCCAAAAATTCTCAGAAAAAGAGTCCAATAATAAATGTAAATTACTGGATTGGCTTAAAAAATATAACCGTTACTTTTAAAGAATTACCATGATTTATACTTACAGGGGTGTATGCATAGATCGTGATAAAAGACGTGTCAAATCTCAACGGTTCAGATTAAAAGCGCTATATCAATGAATCAGATTTGGGCGTTTAAGGTCCCGTCTATTTCGTTGATAAAGCTGCGTTTCGTTGATATAAAAGAGCTATCAACGAAACACCCAGAAAAATGCTAAGACTATCAACGAAATGGTGCGTTTCGTTGACATAGTAATTTTGACTTAGACAAAATTTCACTTTTTCCTGAGAAAATTAATTCACAGAAAAACATAGCAAATTTCTGGCTACATTGTAACTTGCAAATATCTCAAAAATAATTAAGAGAAATTTAGCATACCTAGCTCACTTACTAATCTTGAGAATGTTGATTCATCAAGTGGCTTGGTAAAGATGTCTGCAAGTTGTTGTTCACTTGGAACAAAATGTAACTCCACAGTACCATTCATAACATGTTCTCTAATGAAATGGTACTTGATGTCAATGTGCTTGGTCCTTGAGTGCTGCACTGGATTTTCAGTAATGGCAATGGCACTAGTGTTGTCACAGAAAATAGGAATTTTCTCAACTCTTATTCCATAATCAAGTAGTTGATTTTTCATCCATAAAATCTGTGCACAACAACTTCCAGCTGCAATATACTCAGCCTCAGCTGTGGAGGTAGAAACTGAGTTTTGTTTCTTGCTGAACCATGAGACAAGCTTGTTTCCTAAGAATTGACAGGTGCATGTTGTGCTTTTCCTGTCAATTTTACATCCTGCAAAATCTGCATCTGAATAACCAATTAGTTCAAAGCCAGATTCTCTAGGATACCAAATGCCAAGGTTTGGTGTTCCTTTGAGATATCTGAAAATTCTTTTAATAGCAACTAAATGGGATTCCCTAGGATCAGCTTGAAATCTAGCACATAGACATGTAGCAAACATAATATCAGGTCTACTAGCTGTTAAATATAAAAGTGAGCCTACCATGCCTCTGTAACCTGAAATGTCTACAGATTTTTCCTTAGTATTCAATTCAAGTTTGGTGGCAGTAGGCATGGGAGTTTTGGCAGGAGAGCATTCCATTAAGTTAAACTTCTTTAATAAATCATGAATGTATTTTGTTTGACTAATGAAAATGCCTTCATTAACTTGCTTCACTTGAAGACCAAGAAAGTAAGTTAATTCTCCCATCATGCTCATTTCATATTTACTTTGCATAAGCTTGGCAAACTTTTGACAAAGTTTCACATCTGTAGACCCAAAGATTATGTCATCTACATAAATTTGAACAAGTATAGTAGAGCCATTCACAACCCTGTGAAAAAGAGTTTTATCTACAGTACCTCTAGTGAAGTGATTCTCAAGGAGGAACTGTGATAGTGTGTCATACCAGGCTCTAGGTGCTTGTTTCAAACCATAGAGTGCTTTGAGGAGGAAGTATACATATTCTGGAAAATCATCATCTTCAGAACCAGGAGGTTGACTTACATACACCTCCTCTTCCAATTCCCCATTCAGAAAAGCACTCTTCACATCCATTTGATAGACTTTGAAATTGGCATGGGCTGCATAGGCTAGGAAAATCCTTATTGCTTCTAGTCTAGCAACAGGAGCAAAGGTTTCATCAAAATCAATTCCTTCTTCCTGTGAATAGCCTTTTGTAACCAATCTAGCTTTGTTCCTTGTGACTATGCCATTTTCATCCATCTTGTTTCTGAACACCCATTTTGTGCCTATGACACTCTTGTCCTTAGGCTTGGGCACCAGCTTCCAAACATTGTTCCTCTCAAATTGGTTTAGCTCCTCTTGCATAGCCAAAACCCAATCTGGATCTAGAAGTGCATCCTCAACTTTCTTTGGCTCATCTTGAGACAGAAAGCTGCTATATAAACATTCTTCTTGAGTTGCTCTTCTAGTTTGGACTTTTGAAGTAACATCACCTATAATAAGTTCAAAGGGATGATCTTTAGTCCATTTCCTTGAGGGAGGTAGATTTGCTCTTGAAGAGGTAGCTTCATGATCATGATTGCCTTGATTGGACATTTGTCCTTGAGAAACTCCCCCTGAGTTTGTTGTCCCCAATTGATCACTTCTAGAAGCATTTCTATGACTGTCAACGGTATGACCATTTTGGCTGTCAACGAAACGCTCATTTTGACTGTCAACGAATCCACCAACATGACTGTCAACGAAATGACCGTTTGGTCTGCTAGCAGCTATTCTTTTCAATCTTAATGCAGCAATTTCATCTTCACTGCTGCTTTCATCTGTGCTAGATACAACAACTTTAGGCTGTTTCTCAGTAGCCTTAACATGATTCACTTGATCTCCTTCCTCATTCTCAAAAGAAAGACTTTCATGGAAACCTTCATCACAGAGACCTTGAATTTTGAGATCATCAAAAACAACATGTACAGATTTCATAACAATGTTGGTTCTGAGATTATAGACTCTGTAAGCTTTCCCTGCTGCATATCCCACAAATATTGCTTCATCTTCCTTTGCTTCAAATTTCCCCAAATGCTCAGCTTGATTTCTCAGAACAAAGCACTTGCATCCAAAGACATGAAGAAAATCCAATAGTGGCTTCTTTCTTTTGAGTAGTTGATAAGGGGTCATACCTTTGGCCTGATTAATCAAAGAAATATTTTGAGTGAAGCAAGCTATATTAACTGCCTCAGCCCAAAAATAAATTGGTAACTTTGATTCATCTAGCATTTTCCTTGCAGCTTCAATAAGTGTTCTGTTTTTCCTTTCAACTACACCATTTTGCTGTGGTGTCCTTGCTGCTGAAAACTCATGCAAAATACCATTTTCTTCACAGAACACCTTCATGCTTGAATTCTTGAATTCTGTCCCATTGTCACTCCTAATCCTTCTTACTTTCAAGTCAGGATGATTGTTTACCATCTTGTTGTGATTGATAATGATTTCACTTGCCTCATCTTTGGAGTGCAAAAAGAAAGTCCATGTAAATCTAGAAAAATCATCAACAATCACAAGACAATATTTCTTCTTTGAAATAGACATGACATTTACAGGGCCAAACAAATCCATATGAAGCAACTCAAGCTGATGGACACTTGATGACTCTGTCTTGCTTTTGAATGATGCCTTCTTTTGTTTCCCTTTTTGACAGGCATCACACAAACCATCCTTTGAAAACTCCACCTGTGGAATTCCTCTAGCAAGATCCTTCCTCACCAAATCATTCATAACTTTAAAATTCAGATGAGATAATTTCTTGTGCCATAGCCAACTTTCATCCTTGCTTGCCTTGCTGAAAAGACAAGTGATGGTGTCTGGACTTGTGCTACTGAAGTCAGCAATGTACACATTCCCTCTTCTGAATCCAGTCATTACCACATTGTTGTT
The DNA here is from genome assembly GCA_030848705.1 of Heracleum sosnowskyi. Taxonomy (NCBI): domain Eukaryota; kingdom Viridiplantae; phylum Streptophyta; class Magnoliopsida; order Apiales; family Apiaceae; genus Heracleum; species Heracleum sosnowskyi. The sequence continues at coordinate 28,367,904 of CM061243.1, forward strand.
TCCTCCTTTAGAAACAACATAGGCTTCTTTAGAAAAAGTAACTAAAAATCCTTTGTCACAAAGTTGGCTGATACTAAGCAAATTGTGCTTAAGACCATCCACCAATGCAACCTCATCTATGATGACATTCTCTTTTGAAATCAAGCCATATCCCTTAGTGTAGCCTTTGCTGTCATCTCCAAAAGCAATACAAGGGCCAGCTCTTTCCTGAAACTCTGTGAGCAGGGTAGAATCACCAGTCATGTGTCTTGAACAACCACTATCCAAGTACCAAAGATTCCTTTTGTCTCCCTGCACACAATAAAACCAAATCAAGTTGATTTTGGTACCCAAGTTTCCTTGGGTCCTGTTTTGTTAGCCTTTGCTTTTCCTTTAATATCATTTTTCACCTTGGGCTCAGATTGATTTAAATCAATCTTTACCCTTGGTGTTGATTTTGAGAGTTGCTCACATTTTCATTCATAGCATGCATAGTTGGTGGAACAAACATGTTATTCACATTCCATGGCATTTGTGGCACATTAAACATATTCATGTATGGATTAGGCACAAACGACATGCTAGCATATGGATTCTGAAATTGTGCATATGGAGCAAACATGTTAGGCATAACAGGCATTGTGGGCATAGAACTGTTCATTGCAGGTTTGGGAATTTTCACATTAGTAGACTTCTTAACAGATTTGCAGTTAGTAGATAAATGACTAACACTTCCACAATTAACACATGTCTTTCTAGGAGCATATTTATCAGGTGTGTAATTGTTGTGTTTGTTAATCCCTACTTTGCCATTCCTGTTATTCTTTTTATTTCCCTTAGCCTCAACTTGAACATTCTCTAACTTATCTTTCAATTGCTTGTTGGACAAGTGACCTACATTAGCTCTCTCAACAGGCTTCTCAACTTTCTTTGATTTACTAGACTCACCTTGAACAAAGTTCTTGGTGACAGGACCATACTTATTATTAAGTCTAGTGAGTTCATCTTTTCTTTTCTCTGTCAACGAAACATCCTGATCGGTTGATGGTTCATCTGTCAACGAAACATTGCATTCCGTTGACATATCAACCTTCAACAAATGATCATTGTTGTTTGTTGACTCTGTTTCTGATTCTAAGGTTTCACCAACATACCCTAGCTTCTCTTTGTTCTTTTTCCATGATTGCTCACAGAAAGATTCCATACCTTGAACATTAATAATGTTGGTAGCAACATTCCTGGCATCTTTCCATTTCGCAATCACACTTTGTTCTATCTCAAGTTGTGTTTTAAGAATTTCTTCCCTTTGTAACACGTTCTCAAGTTCCTTCTTAGCATCCCTACTAACACATCTCATTTTCTCAAATTCAATGAGCTGTGCTTCTAACATTGCATTCCTATCACTTAAGAGCAAATTAGTCTCTTTTATTCTTGAATTCTCTTTGGTAAGTGATTTAAGAGTAACACGCAAATTATATAGTACAGTAGACATTTCATTTACTGCACTATCGCATTCCTCTTTAGAAAGCTCAGAAAGATTAGTAATTGTTACCTGGTTGCTTGAGGAGCTTGCTTCCTGCTCATGATTGTTAGCCATAAGAGCCAAGTTGACATACTCAACATCATCATCAGAATCTTCACCATTACCAGCCCAATCGTACTCCTGAGACATGAAAGCCTTTTCTTTTTGCTTGAGAAGTTCAAAGTATTTCTTTTTATAATCAACAGGCTCAAATTTCCTGTTGCCCTTCTCAATCTTGGGCTTTCTGCAGTCTCCAGCAAAGTGACCAAGCATTCCACAATTGAAACATTTAGATTTAGACTTTTCAATCCAGTTACTTTTGTTAGGTTGAAAGTCTCTCCTTGGTGGCCTTGCTTCTGAGTTTCTCTTGAATTTGAACTTAGAGAATTTTCTTGACAGAAAAGCAATGTGTTCATCAATCTCATCTAAGTCATCCAAGTTGGCTGGTTCTGATTCTTCTTCTTCTGTCATCTTGCCTTTACCCTTGCTAACATCACTCCTACAACTAGCTCGACTAGTTGTGGCCTTTGCAGCTTCTTCATTGTCATCTTCCAGTTGGTTCACAGATGCAATCAATGCAATAGATCCACCCTTCTTTTGTACCTTTTCAATTTCTTCATCTTGCTCCATTTCCAACTCATATGTCTTCAAGGTTCCATAAAGCCTTTCAAGAGTGTAGTCTTTGTACTCTTGAGTGTTTCTGAGAGAAACAGTCATAGGCTTCCATTCTTTTGGAAGAGCTCTAAGAAATTTAAGGTTTGAATCCTTGGTTTGATAGATCCTCTCATACAACTTTAATCCATTCAAAAGCTTTTGAAACCTACTAAACATGTCATTTAGGGTTTCACCAGCTTTAAAATGAAAATGCTCATATTGTTGTATAAGGAGCTGCATTTTGTTTTCCCTAACTTGCTCGGTACCTTCATAAAGAGTTCTAACAGTGTCCCATACTTCTTTGGAGGTTGTACAGTTTATGACATTGTCAAACATCTCTTGCTCCAAACCATTAAACAGAATGTTCATGGTTCTTTTATCTTTATGGACTTCTGCAACATCTTCAATAGTCCATTCTGAGACAAGTTTTGGAATTTCCACATCAGGAGCATCATCTGGCAGTCCAACTCTAGATGCAAACTTCATGGGAACGTGTGGACTTTTCTCAATGCAGTCTACATACCTTTCATCCATAGACATGAGATGTAAGTGCATCTTTACTTTCCAGTGAAAGTAATTGTCCTTATCAAGAACTGGTATCTTTACTCCTGCATCCTTCTTCACCATGGTTACTGTTTTGGTCTTGATCTTTAAACTTCTTGTATGTTAGAAGCTCGCTCTGATACCAATTGTTAATCCCAAATGACCTAACAGAATTGTAGAGGGGGGGGGGGGGTTGAATACAATTCTTGATATTTCTTAAACTTAAAAACAACTTACAAATAAAACTGAACTTAAAGTAAAAATCACAAGCACATAAATAATTTCAGTTGGATTGTTTGATGATCCAACTGAAGTGATTTTTATTGCGGAAATAATCTGTGATACAAAATGTACACAGCTGCTCAGTTACAAGAATGTAGAGAAGTATGCTCTCAAAGATAGCTAATTCAATCTATTTGTTTTTCTTCTCTTACTCTTATTTTAACTGCTACACTTGGTTATATATTCCCAAGTTTACAAAGCTATTTTTGGCTACACTAAAGTACACTAAAGGTAACCGCCAATAGTTTGCTTTTCATCCCTTTGTCCAGTGGTCCTTGGAGATCCTTGCTTTTGTCTTCATGCTTATTATGATCACTCCCAAAAGCCCAATTGGAAACTGGGATGTTTCCTTATTCCCCATGTCCATTTTAATGGTTTCCAATGCAAAGTACACTTCCACATCACCTTTAGATCTGTTCAGTAAACTGTCACTATCACTTTGTCAACTATTCAGAAAAGCAATAATGATTCGTTGATAGCAGGGAGATGTGTTTCGTTGATATCTTTATTCTCCATTTCATTGATGAGTAAACTTCATTTCGTTGATGAGTAAACTTCATTCCGTTGACAGAGTAATCTTCATTCCGTTGACATGTCTTCACTTAGGCAAAATTACAAGGCACAAGATATTTACAATTAACCAACCTATTTTGCCTATCTATCATTTAGTCAACATGACTTAGAAAACCTATCTAATACATACAACAAAATGCATATCAAACTGTGAAGTATTGTACAGTGCACTTGCTACATTACTCATTTCGTTGATGAGCTTCCTGTCAACGGAATGCTGCAAAGCATGCCATTTCGTTGACATCTACAAAATGACTTTACACAAATTCTACTAAGTGTTTTATGTTTATCATCAAGGACAACATATTCCTAACACGCGTCCTTACCTTTTTTCCTTTCTCTTTTCAGCTGGAGGGTAAGGGCGCGTCCTCCCCGTTTCACCCTTTTAAGGACTTCAACAAACGCTTAGGAATCTATTCCCCACCTTCACTTTCTTTTTCGGCACAAAGCTCATCTTCCATAAAATCTTTTCATACCCAAGCAATAGAGCAGCTACGCGAAGCGACTCCGTTTAGAGGTGAAACCGAAATTATGTCTTCCGCCACAGTATCCAATTCGTCTCTTCCCAATGTTAATGACATCAATCCTGAAGTGACCAGCCAGCATAGCAGGGCGCGTCCTCATGAATTTAGGCCAGTTATAGATATAGAAGAAGGTGTTTCAGAGGATGAAAAAGCCAAGATTTCTCGAAAAAGAAAAGAAAAGCAATTAGAGTCTTCAGAATCTGAAGGCGCGTCCAATTCTGGCGATGAAGATTCTTATTCAGAGGACGCGTCCTCAGATAGTCCATACCCATTTATAGATGAAGACGATCGTATGTCACCCCCTGAAAGCTCTCCAATTCCATTTGTTCATCCCGAGGTTACTGAAGAGGAAAAAGATTTTGATTGGGGCCAATATGAAGATACACTCACAGAAGCTGACAAGAGAAGGATGAGGAAACAAAATAACAAATTATTTTGTGTTGCAATGTCATCTACTGTTTTTGTAGAAGAAATAACCTGGTGCATGACATACTACGGAATGGAAGGGAGGTGGGCGCGTTCTCCTTCCCTAATGAGGCCACACATTTTCAAATGGCCAGAACCTTTTAGAGTACCTAGAATGGTTACTTCCCCAAAATTGATGGCATTAGGAGTGGGCGCGCCTCTTCATCCTTACCTTAGAAATATAATAGAATGTTATAACATTGCTCCTATTCAATTATCTCCAAACTCATACAAGCTAGCCCTTGCTCTATTTATTCTATATTTGGACGAAGGAATATCCACCCCGCCAACCATGGAAGAATTCAGCTACTTTTTTAGCATTAGAAAGAGTTCAAAAGGTTATTTTTTCTTGACAGCCCAACACAAGCATAATAAAATGGGTTTTTCAAATGGAAAGGTAAGCCATGAGAAGAATTGGAATGAGCCATTCTTTTACCTCTGGAACGTGGAAAGAACTAGAGTTATTTTCAACTGCAACCACAGTAAGAATCCCTCTAGTTCCTAATTATATATTTAGTGAGGACGCGTCCTTTTATGTATCGCCATAATTTTATCCCTTGTATTCATTTTCTTTAGATAACAGAAGTACCAAAGAACTTTTTGGCGAGGCCAAAAAACGAGCTAGTAAAATTACTTCCCTTCCTCCTTCTCGCTTTCATTTGAAGACTCTAGTTACAGAAGAAAATCTTAAGAGAGCCGGAATTCTCAGGAAGGAAGTAGGATCCATAATCCCTTTTCAACGTTTTCGAAAAGGAATTCCCATCATGGGGTCTAAATTTGATGATTCTGAAGATGAAAACATTGAGGTTGAGGAGGGTGCCCATAAGGGCGCGCCCTCACAGCCTGGTATTCTTATCTGAATTTACTATATTCATCGTATACGTTTCCATGTTAATAATTAATATCTGAAGGCGCGTCCTAACAAATTTCTTTATTAAATTTCAGGCATGGACAGTCTTCCAGGCGGCTGGGGTCTAGAAATGGGAAATGCCCCCACTGTAAAGATTGCAAGAAGGGTTAAGACGCGTGCTCATAGGAAGGATGTCAAAAAACCTGTGACTGAAACTAAAAATCCTCAGTCAGCACTTGATCAGGAAAAGGACAAAACTAGAAAAAGGAAGGAGGACGCTGAGGTGGTTGTTATCACAGAGGGCGCGTCCTCTAAAAAGTTGAAGTCTTCATCGTTCTCCTTGGTCTCAGCTGCTTTAAGTCCTCTAGTAATTCCTTTCGTCTCTGATGATGACATTCTCAAATGGAGACAAAGGGATTCTTTAGAAGAAAATGAAGCAATCATTAAGGCTTCTTCTGAGATGCTTGTCGCTGCTCTGAATCGCCAAAGCTCTCTCCAAAAAGATAAGGCGCGCCTTGAGTCTCTTGAGAAAGAAAAAAGCAAACTTTCAAAACAAGTTGAAGATCGTAACAAGGTCTTGGATAAACTAAAGAATGAACTTTTGCAGAAACAGAATTACTATGATAGTGAACTCAAAACGCAAGAAGAGGTTATAAATGATCTAGGCATTACTGTCAATGGTCTCAAGGAAGAAAACATCAAGCTGAAAAATCAAGTGACTGAGCTTGTGGAGGACCAGCAGAATGGTTGGGCTAAGGAGAAGAAAAAAGTTGAAGGCGCGTCCTTCATGAAAGGTTTTAGAAACTATGCTTCAGGATTCCTTGCCCAAGATCCTGACTATGATTTTTCAAAGTTTGGTGAAGAAACCATGCTGTGGATTTCAAAATTCAAAGTCGAAGAAGCTGCTGAAATCAAAGCCAAACGAGTTTTCCTTGGACTAGAAGAGGCTTCGCCTATGCTTGATGACGATCAGGACGCGCCTTTTGAGGACGCGTCTCCAGGAAAAGGAGAGGCTATTTCAACCGAACAAGAGGACAATCCTTCTAGAGCTGATACTGCCAAGGACGCTCCTCCTACTGACCAAGCATAAGGACGCGTCCTAATTCTCTTTTTGCTTTTAACATTATGAGGTGCAGGCCCTCCTTTGATGCCTTGCAAATTGTAAACTTTTAACTTAACCTTTTTCTTATTGATGTCTCCTATCTTTTGGTTAAATATGTGTCGTCTACCATCTTTTTCGAACTTAACTTGGGGCACACCTCGCGTCGCAATCCTTAAGAGGGCGCGTCCTCTTTATGCAAAAATTGATAAAACTTGTAATAAGTAACAATATACTCCTTAAGCAATTAATTTTTCCATGTCTTATTTAATTGCCTTAAATGTTTGCCTGGTAAAGATAGATGTTTTATCATGATAAAGGCGTGTCCTCGTTTGATAAACTATTTAGAGCGCATTCATTAAGTATATTTTTACTCAAACTCCTTTATCCATTGGTATAGGGTGCGTCGTTTAATAACTTTCCTAAAGGCGCGTCCTTATCAAGCAAAATTAAGAACTTAATAATATACAAGGAATCAAGACAACCTCTTCAAAATTCTTGATAAATAATATGCTCCGGTGTGAAACCCACACTGGTCCCAAGAGCTAATGCTTTATGGGGAAAATAAAAACCACACATCTCTACTATTCCAGGAAGGATGTATATGCACTACCCCCCTAGACTAGGAGGAAAATTATTTCTTCTAGTTTATTTAAATAGATGACATAGGGGGTACACAACCACTCCCTACTGATAATATTTCTTCAAATGTTCCACATTCCAGGCTCTTGGTATAGGATTACCACCCAAGTCTTCCAGGTGAAAAGTTCCTTCCCAAAGCACAGACTTGATTCTGTAAGGTCCTTCCCAGTTGGCTCCAAAGACCCCATGACTGGCAATTCTGGTGTGAGGCATCACCCTTCATAAGACAAGATCACCAACTTTGAGACGACGTACCCTTACTCTTCGATCATAAAACCTTGCCACCCTTTTCTGATATGCAGCTAATCTTAGTGACGATATTGCACGCGTCTCTTCCAAAAAATCAAGATGAAGTCGTTGGTTGATCTCATTAGATTCCTTGTCATAATGATCCCTCCTGAATGACCCAGATCCAACCTCCACATGAACCATTGCTTCAAAGCCATAAGATAAGGCAAATGGAGACTCCCCAGTAGTAGATCTTGGCGTGGTGTCATAGGACCATAACACCATAGGAAGCTCCTCAGGCCAGTTACCTTTACTTTCTTCTAGTTTGGTCTTCAGGGTGTGTTTGATTATCTTGTTGATAGCTTCAGTCTGCCCCTTACTCTGAGGATGATAGACTGCTGCAAAGTCTTTTTTAATCTTCAAGTCTTCACACAACTTTTTTAGCTCCTTGCTATCAAACTGCTTCCCATTGTCTGATATGAGCTTGTAAGGAATTCCAAACCTACACACAATGGAGTTAAAAACAAAATCCCTGACTTTCTTTGCTGTTATCTTTGCCAAGGGCATAGCTTCAGCCCACTTGGTAAAATAATCCACAGCCACAACAGCATACTTGACACCCCCTTCGCCGTAGGGAGTTCTCCAATAAGATCAATCCCTCAGATAGCAAAAGGCCAAGGACTTATCATTGGAGTCAATGTCGTAGCAGGAATGGATGAGTAGTTTGCAAAGCGTTGACACTGATCACATGCTCTTGTAAACTTCATAGCATCATCCTTCAAGGTTGGCCAGTAATATCCTTGTCGTAACACCTTCATAGCAAGGGAACTACCCCCCGAGTGATTGCCACATATTCCTTCATGAACCTCTCTCAAGACATAGTTGCACTCATCTCCATCAACACACCTTAGTAAGGGTTGATTAAAACCTCTTCGGTATAGCACCGCATCATATTCCACATACCTTGCTGCTTGGTATTTTAAACGTCTGGCCTCCCCCTTATCATTGGGTAGAATTCCTTTTTGTATATACTCTTGGATAGGAGTCATCCAAGTCTTCATTGGTAGTTCATCTACAACCATTAGCTCCATTTCGGGGATACTGGGAATTTCTTGAATTTCCAATGGAATGTCTCCCAACAACACCGTGTCTCTTTGAGAACCCAATCTGGCCAAAGTGTCTACCTTGGAATTTTCTTCACGAGGAATTCCTTCAAGTCTGACTATATTGAAATGTTGAATCAAGCGACGTACACTCAACATGTATGCCTCTGTCTTTGGTCCTCTAGTCTGGAACCCTCCTTCAACCTGCTGAACAACCAATTTCGAATCACTGAACACCACCAAATTTTTCACATTCATTTCCAAAGCCAACTTCAAGCCATTAATCAATGCCTCGTACTCAGCTTCATTATTAGTTACCACAAATTTGAAATTGATAGCACTCATAAGAAGGTGACCTTCAGGAGAAGTCAAGACAACTCCAGCACCTGCCCCATCATTGTTAACTGCTCCATCCACATACATGGTCCACCAAGGAAAAGGATACTTTTCTCTCAAAGGGCTTGCCTCCTGAGCAAGAGGGCTAGGGTTCACCAGAATGATTTCTCGTCCCATACTCTCATCTTCAAATTCCAGGATAAAGTTAGCTAAGGCTTGCCCCTTAATTGTCGTCCGAGAAACATATTCCAAATCATACTGTCCCAACTCAATTGCCCACTTCAACATCCTTCCTGAAGCTTCAGGTTTGTGTAGAATGTGTCTCATGGGATAAGAAGTTCGCACTTCGATTTTATGAGCTTGAAAGTAGGGACGTAGCTTTCGTGCAGCCAGCACCAAGGCATATACCAACTTCTCCATGCTAGAATACCGGGTTTCTGCATCCAACAACCTCTTACTTACATAGTAAACTGGTGACTGCAAACTATCCTCTTCTCGTACTAACACAGCACTAATGGAGTAAATAGAGATGGCCAAGTAAAGAATCAATACTTCACCATCCACAGGCTTAGCCAAGAGTGGGGGCTTACCTAACTGCTCCTTGATTTTCTGAAAAGCATCTTCACAAGCAGAAGTCCACACAAAATCCTTATCAACCCCCCTAATGGCTTTGAAAAATTCTTTGCAACGGTCAGAAGACTTTGAGACAAAACGATTTAAAGCCGCAATCCGTCCACAAAGGCTTTGAACCTGCTTCACACTAGTAGGGGACTTCATTTCAAGGAGTGCTTTAATCTTTTCCGGGTTAGCCTCAATCCCTCTATGATTCACAATAAAGCCTAAAAACTTTCCCGACTCAACCCCAAAGACACATTTTTGAGGATTTAACTTCATCCTGTACTTGCGTAGAATTCCAAACATTTCTTCCAAATGCCTCACGTGGTCTACTGCTTCCTTGGACTTGACAAGCATATCGTCTACATATACCTCCATGGTTTTGCCAATCTGCTCTTTGAACATCATATTCACCAATCTTTGATATGTTGCCCCTGCATTGATAAGACCAAAGGGCATTCCAATATAGCAATACAAACCTCTGTCAGTGATAAAGGATGTATGTTCTTGATCGGGTCCATACATGGGAATTTGATTATACCCTGAGTAAGCGTCCATGAAACTCAAGAGAGCATGTCCGGCCGTAGCATCCACCAACTGATCAATCCGGGGGAGTGGGAAACTATCCTTTGGGAAAGCTTTGTTCAAATCTGTGAAGTCCACACAAGTTCTCCATTTCCCATTAGGCTTTTTCACCAACACCGGGTTTGCCAACCACTCGGGATAGAAAGATTCTTTGATCAAACCCACATCCAAGAGTCTGTCGACCTCTTCCTTTAAAGCTACTTCCCTTTCTCCACTGATTGCACGCCGCTTCTGACGCATTCCCTTCTTATTAGGATATATGTTTAGGTGATGGCACATGATATTAGGATCAATCCCTATCATATCGGCATGACTCCAAGCGAACACATCCAGGTTGGTCATAAGAAAATTAGTCAAGCCTGTTCTCAACTCATTGCTGTTAGCTCGCAAACACGCAAGTATACGTGGTCACAAAATAGCAAGTGGTAAATAAAAGTTCGTTCCTCAGGGACAAGGTGTACTGTGAATTTAGTGCCTATGCAACAGAGTATGATTACTTCTTACTGCCTGACAATTTATCAATCTCAAGTTTTTATTATTCTAAAATTATCAACTAAGCACGAAATATCGGAGAATGAATTAACAAGAAATTATCTATAGCAAGAGAGACATGGGATTCCAATTTCATCTACAATTTCACTCATAGCTGGCTCAATATAACGACTCGGGTGATAAATTCAATAATTAATCAGATAACACAATGATAATACGAGCTACCTTTCAGTAAACTCGCATCAAACCTCTAAATTCCCACAAAAGATGGAGTTTAAGAAGACACCAAATTATATTCAGATTATATATGTCTATACAATCTGAAAATATAACTGATTTAAGCTTAGGTTATCAAAACGATTACATGGGGCAACGTGAAATGGTTTAAATCACACTACAAATCAAGAATACTTAATTACTCAAGAACCCATGCTAATTTGGCGACATCTACACCCTAGAATCCACTTTCGCAATCATCTAGGATTGAATAAATAAGATGGTAGCTAATCATCTTTAAATTAATTCAACCAAATTAGAGTACCAAAATTAAATCACCCGGAATCAATCACGACTCAAGCACAAAAGTTACGTTATAGAATCCATTGGAACCCCATGAAAAAGAATTAGTTCATGTCTGAATTAATAATTAACATGGAAATTATGTAGAACATAGATCTGAAATTGCACATAATATTAAACAATATGGAAATAATTAAAGATATAAGAACAAGAGATAGAAAATAAAACCCAATTGAGAAGTGAAATTCTGAAGGTTGAAAGTAAATTGAAAATTGAGCTCTTGTCACCTCAAGAACCCTAGAATTCTGATGTACGTTCTAAGATAAAAAAACTCCCCCGATAATAATCTCCTCCTCTAATATTAATAAGTTTGAAAACTTAACTATTACACAAGCCCAAAAGAATTAGGCCCAAAAGGTTTGTAGTCGACCCGGAAGAATTAAAGAACCAGGTAACACACACCACTGCGCTCGACCTTGCGCAGCTGCTCGGCAGAAACGCGCACCTGCGCTAACACACAGAAGACCGGGAGCGCTCCTGCGCCTATGACTTGCGCTGCTGCGCGCTTGGACAGAGGGAGGCTTGCGCACCTGCGCGAATTCATGCGCACCTGCGCCTGTGGACAGAAGGACGGCCGCGCACCTGCGCGCCTGTGTTGCGCTCTTGCTCGCCTGTGTTGCGCTCTTGCGCGCCTTGAAGTGCTCCTGCGCGCTAGAGCCTCTGGAGAATGCCTTGGCTTCACACTAGGATGTCTTAGCTCCTAATCCAACATTCTTCCACCTTTTAATGTCTTAGCTTTATTAAACAACTATCACCATAACACCACATATAGCACTAGAACGCCGTCAACCAAACACCTACATGAATTACACAAAAACACGTAAAAATAACCACGAAACTCAAGGTCATGCATCCGTTTTAGATCCGAACGGAAGATAATTAGTGGATATAAAATCCACTATCAAACCCCCAAACTTAAACCGTTGCTAGTCCTCAAGCAATGCAAAATAACCCGAAATTATGCATGAATGCAACTAATTACCAAATGACATGATAATGCAAAATGACCTAATGCAATGACTCCAAACTCAAGTTACCGTAACCAACTCTCAAGCCAACACCTCAAATTACGCAACAACGGCGAACAGAGCTCGACTAAGTCCCCGTATACCAACAATACATGCACGGAAACGTGGTGTGTGCAATTCTCACTAAAAATACTCTCGACACTAGATCAAAGGCATAACCAATTCTTCGCCAAGACAATCACATGTTTATAACCAGAATGAACTCTAGCCACAAGAAACCACTTAAAAACACCGCCATCATCATTCAAGGTAGACAAGGACTCATGCTTAACTACACAACACAAACACACATGCTTATCGACCGTGCAATGGGTGAGACCCCTAAAGGCTTATACAATAGCACCCTTGTAGCGAGCGTTAGGTTAGTGGATCCCAGACCGGAAAAGTCTTAGGTCACTAGGCATAAAATCCCCTAGAACTTACTTGCTCGAGTACTACAGAGCTCACCCTAGTCAATTAGCATACACACACTCTCACAATCACTCATTTTCATCATTTTTTTTTTTAATTCTTACCACTCTTTTGTTTTCTTTTTCTCTTTTTTTTTTTTTCTTCTATTTTTTTTTTTTTTTTTTTTTTTTTTTTTTTTTTTTACACATGGGTGCACTATCTCACCCTCCTAGACTACTCATATTAAATATGAGCGGCTACTAGCCATTTGACGCCTAGCCATTATTACACTACAACACAACACGACACGACACCTAGCATGAAATCCATGTTTTCCCCCAAACTTATACTTAAGTGCTCCTACGGCATCAAGGGAATAACGAACATTCTAGATATAAATAAGTGATTAAATCCTAACCATCAAACTAGGTATGACTCGATCTAGCCCAAGAGCAAACAGTGAGACCGTGAAAAGATTGTGCTCCCGACACACGCAAGTCAATTTCATAGAAACTTAAACCAACCCTCTATTCATTGTCATCACATTCAAATTAGCATCAACCCAATGAGCCAGAAACAAACACTCGAGTGGAATCATATGATATGCATGAACAAAATGATATTACAATCCTAAATAATTCTATATGGCATGGCATCCTAAATGTAAACTAAATGACATGGCACAACTAATTGGCACAACTAATTGCAACTACTATGAACTAACATGAATATAAACTAAATGCAATGCATGACTCTAGCACCCTAAAATCACCCCCAAACTTATTAAGTTCAATGTCCTCATTGAAGGTAAATAAAAGGGTACAAGAGATACTCCCCTACTCATCGGCATCGTCACCCTCCTCAGGTGGTGTGTCAGGTGGTGGATAGACGTGGTGTGCGCCAAAGGTGGGCCATGTGACCTGGATTCCCTGCTGGTGATACACTCCATCCAACGACTGCGTCAAATCCGAGGCGAATCTACTCAGCATATCATGTGTAGTGTCATAGCGCCGCAGCATGCGCCTATACTGAGCATCACTAAAGACCACAGTGCCCTGACTCGGCTGGCTCGTCTGAGCGTGGGAAGGACCCGCTCTATTAGTTGGACGAGTAACCCTCTGCACTAATGGTGGGGCCTCCTCGCCCTCGTCAACAACATATCCCAGTCCCCTAGGATGCGGAGTGCCGACCTGCCACTCTGCCATCCTCCTAATCACATGGTGATTAATCGAACCCATCGGCCGAAACAAGGTCTCATCAACAACCCAAGTTACACCAACATGAACACATAAGTTAGCAATGACAACCGCATGAGGAATTCCTCCTGTAGTGCTACCACCCAAGAACTTCATGATATTTTGGTAGATGAGATACCCGAGATCAATATACTTTCCGTTCAAGATGCCCCACAAAATGATCGCCCTCTCAATAGTGACATCAGTAACATGCGAAGATGGCATGATGCGAGCACACAAAAATAGGAACCAAGCTCTCGCATACCGTGTCAAAGCAGCTGCAGGAAAGGTACGCTTCTCATTTGTACCAGGCTTGCACTTCCACACCGTGCCCGGTATACACATCCCCTCTATAATGGCATCCAAATCAACATTATCGCGGGTAGTCCGTGCCCAATCCTCAGCACCACTAGGCTTAGTCGGTTGGTGTATAACACGACGAATGTGGGACGGCTTGTATGCCACGGCCTTCCCCCTCACCATGGTAATGCCGTTTTTCTGATCTTTTGCGTTAGCATAGAACTCTCGTACTATGCTCAACGGAACCTCCTCGGGTTTAGAACAAAATACATCCCATCCCATCTCAGTAATCATCTCTTCTAACTCTCCATCCTCACCCGAAGGCTCAAAACCCCTTTCTTTGATAACCCCCTTCTCCAACAATTTATCAAATTCATCTTGTGCCATCTTAGACACAAATTTCTCCCCATCAAAGTCGGGTTCCACCTCCTCCTCCGAACTACTACTAGCCACAACACGGGTTCTTTTCGGGGCCATTCAACAAGAACAATGTAACACTTCCACAAATTCAACAATTAACCAACAACACCCCAAAAAAATTTTCACACAATATCCCAATTCCAATAATCAATCTCAATTCAATAAAAAGAGTAGTAAAGAATTTTACCCATGGATTGAAGATGAGAACCTTAAAAGCACTCCCCCAAACTTGGATTAGAGATTCCTTGAAGCTTTAATGGAGGTTGGATAATTTGGAACAAAGAGGGGATTTGTGTGTATAGGTGTATGTATATATATGGGTGTGTAGATGTTGGAGATTAAGTGGGTTTGAATGATTTAAGATTTGGGTGGGTATTTGAATTTGTGGAAGAAATTGATGTAGGTGTAGATGAAGAAATGAAAATGGGGTTTTAGGGATTTGTTTTGGTCGACCAAAACTCGTGCAGTAGGAATATGGAGGCTGGTGGGTTCATCGGCCTTTATTATTTTTTTGTATTTTTTTTTTTTTTTTTTTTTTTTTTTTTTTTTTTTTTTTTTTTTTTTTTTTTTTTAAGAATAACAATTACACTAGAAACACAGCTTAACTTCATACCAATTACGTGGGTTGCCTCCCACGAAGCGCTTCTTTAACGTCACTAGCTTGACTTGAAGCTTGAGTTTACATCGAACCAAGAACCACCGTTCTTTTCTCGCGATCCACCATTCCACCAAAATAATGTTTCAATCGCTGGCCATTGACCTTAAAAGCTTGATCAGGTGATGTTTCGAAAATTTCCACAGCACCATGCGGATACACCGTTTTAATGGTGAAAGGCCCTGACCATCGTGATTTGAGCTTTCCCGGAAAAAGCTTGAGTCGAGAATTAAAAAGAAGCACCAATTGGCCTGGTTCAAAGGTTTTGGGCACCAATTTCCTGTCGTGCCACCTCTTTACTTTCTCCTTGTATAACTTTGAGTTCTCATAAGCTTGCAGACGGAACTCATCAAGTTCATTCAGTTGTAACCTCCTCTTTTCACCAGCAGCTGTCATATCAAGATTCAACTTTTTCAATGCCCAATACGCCTTGTGCTCAAGTTCTGCGGGCAGGTGACAAGCTTTTCCATAAACCAGCTGAAACGGAGACATCCCTAAAGGAGTTTTATAGGCAGTCCTGTAAGCCCACACAGCTTCATCCAATTTCGTGGACCAATCCTTCCTCGAAGGATTCACTACCTTCTCTAAGATTCGCTTAATTTCCCGATTCGAGACTTCGGCTTGACCATTAGTCTGCGGATGATAAGCTGTTGCAACGCGGTGAGATACTCGGTATTTGGCTAGTAAAGCCGTGAACTGGCGGTTGCAAAAGTGAGTGCCTTCATCACTGATAATAGCTCGAGGGGTCCCAAAACGAGTGAAGATCTGCTTATGAAGAAAGTTAAGCACGACCTTAGCATCGTTCGTTGGCAAGGCCTTCACCTCTACCCATTTGGATACATAATCCACTGCCAACAGAATGTACTGATTGTTGAACGACGACACAAAAGGTCCCATGAAGTCGATACCCCACACATCAAAGATCTCCACTTCAAGCATATTATTCAATGGCATCTCGTTCCTCCTAGAAATATTGCCAACTCTTTGGCATCGATCACATCGCAGCACGAACTGATGTGCATCTTTGAATAGGGATGGCCAGAAAAACCCCGCCTGAAGCACACGAGCAGCAGTTTTATCTCCACCATAATGACCACCATAGATGGTGTCATGGCAATCTCGTAGAATACCCTCTGTCTCACTGTAAGGAATACACCTTCTGAGAAGCTGATCCGGCCCTTGCTTGAATAGATAGGGCTCATCCCAACGATACCACTTGACATCATGAAGAAATTTCTTTTTCTGAGCGTACGAAAATTCAGCTGGGATGATGTTGCTCACCAGATAGTTCACGAAATCAGCAAACCATGGTACTTCCCCTTGTACCTGAAACAACTGCTCGTCTGGAAAGTGCTCATTGATTAAGGTCTCATCCTTTCTGCCTCCTTCACCTTGCTCCAATCTTGAGAGATGATCAGCTACTTGATTTTCCGTTCCTTTTCTGTCCTTGATTTCAAGCTCAAACTCCTGAAGTAAGAGTACCCAACGAATCAGTCGGGGTTTAGCATCCTTTTTAGCCAGAAGAAATCTGATAGCTGCATGGTCTGTGTAGACTGTGACCTTCGCACCAAGCAAGTAAGACCTGAACTTCTCGAATCCATACACCACTGCAAGAAGCTCTTTTTCAGTGGTGGTGTAATTCAGTTGGGCATCATTGAGGGTTTTACTAGCATAATAAACCACATGAAACACGTTTATCTTCCTTTGCCCCAACACCACGCCCACGGCGAAATCACTTGCATCACACATCATCTCAAACGGTTCATTCCAGTTCGGAGCTGTGATAACTGGAGTAGTTGTAAGCTTCTTCTTCAAGTGCTCGAATGCCTGCAAACACTCATCAGTGAATTTGAAAGGAGTGTCCTTCTCTAATAGACTGCAGAGTGGCTTTGTGATTTTAGAGAAGTCCTTTATAAAACGCCTATAGAACCCGGCGTGTCCCAGAAAACTGCGGACTCCTTTGACAGAAATAGGAGGAGGAAGTTTTTCTATTGTCTCCAGCTTGGCTTTGTCCACTTCTAAACCCTTTCTAGACACCTTGTGACCAAGAATGATGCCTTCCTGTACCATGAAGTGGCACTTCTCCCAGTTGAGCACTAAATTCGTTTCAACACATCGCTTCAACACCATGCTCAAGTTGTGCAAGCACTCGTCATAAGATGACCCAAAGACCGAGAAGTCATCCATGAACACTTCGACATTAATACCAATCATATCAGAAAAAATGGCCATCATGCATCTTTGAAAAGTAGCTGGAGCACCACATAGTCCGAATGACACACGTCGGAACGCAAAAGTTCCAAATGGACATGTAAAGGTAGTCTTCTCCTGATCTTCAGGAGCTATAGCAATCTGATTGTAGCCCGAATACCCATCCAGTAAACAATAGTACTCATGACCGGCTAGCCTGTCTAGCATCTGATCAATGAATGGCAGAGGGAAATGATCCTTCCTAGTAGCTTTGTTCAATTTTCTATAGTCCATGCAGACTCTCCAACCTGTGACTGTCCGAGTTGGAATGAGCTCATTCTTCTCATTAGCTACCACTGTCATGCCCCCCTTCTTTGGTACACACTGCACCGGGCTCACCCAAGAGCTATCCGAGATTGGATAAATGATGCCTGCATCCAGCCACTTCAGAATCTCCTTCTTGACAACCTCTTTCATGATAGGGTTTAGCCTCCTCTGATGTTCCACCGAAGGTTTGCACCCTTCTTCCATTGGAATTTTGTGCATACAGTAAGAGGGGCTGATGCCCTTGATATCTGCAATTGTCCACCCTATCGCTGACTTGAATTCCCTCAGAATTCGCAAGAGTTTTTCTTCCTCACTACCTGACAGGTTAGACGCAATAATAACAGGTAAAGTAGAAGCTTCACCCAGAAATGCATACCTGAGATGATCCGGCAGTGTCTTGAGTTCAAGTTCAGGAGCTTCCTCAATAGATGGCTTTAGACGAATCTGTGATTTTTGAAGCTCTGCTAAGCCAAGTGATGTTAGTGGAGCAATCACTTTCCTCTGGTAGGGGTTAGCATTCAACATCTGCATACATTCTGCAATTTCTTCATCCTCAGAATCAGATTCACCTTGTAAAGTGCTTACCAAGGCATCTGCTCTCAACAGCTGATTCACTTCCTCATGTTGCAGTGATTTAACCATATCCAGTCTGAAACATTCTTCCTCTTCAGTTGGCAGTTGCATAGCTTTAAATACATTGAACGTGATGTTTTGATCATGCACCCTCATCGTCAATTCCCCTTTTTGAACATCAATCAACGTTTTGCCCGTAGCCAAGAATGGCCTTCCCAAGATAATGGGGATGTTCTTGTCTTCCTCGAAATCCAAGATGACAAAGTCAGCGGGGAAGATGAGTTTATCCACCTTGACTAGAACGTCTTCAACTATCCCACGAGGATATGTGACCGACCTGTCAGCAAGCTGCAATGAAATGTTTGTTGGCTTAGGGTCTGGAAGTCCAAGTGTCAAGAAAACTGAGAGAGGCATCAGATTGATGCTTGCACCAAGATCACACAAGCATCTGTTGAAAGATACGTTCCCAATAGTGCAGGGAATGGTGAAACTCCCTGGATCTTTAAGCTTTGGAGGAAGTTTCTGCTGCAGAATCGCGCTACATTCCTCCGTCAATGCAACTGTCTCAAAATCAGCAAGCTTTAACTTCTTTGAGAGGATCCCCTTCATAAACTTGGCGTAGCTAGGCATTTGTTCCAAAGCTTCGGCAAATGGAATGTTGATCTGTAATTTTTTAAACACCTCCAGAAATTTGCCAAATTGCTGATCCCTCTTCTCCTTCTGAATTCGCTGAGGGAAAGGTGGAGGCGGGTAGACTGGAGGCTTGACCTCTGAAGGAACCGACTCCTTAGTTGGTTGCTTTTCCTTGTCCTCAACATCCTCTAGCTCTGCCTGTTTTGAAGTCTGCTCAAGATCTGAACCCCCTGTAACTTTTCCTGATCGCAGAGTGATAGCCTGTACCTGCTCCTTACCCTCTCTCTTTCCTGGATTCGGTTCTGTGTTGCTAGGCAGAGTTCCCGGCTGCCTATTTAGTAGGGCATTAGCAAGCTGGCCAATCTGATTTTCCAAAGTCTTCAGAGAAGAAGCTTGACTCTGGAGTGAAACTGCTTGGCTTTTGACCATGGCTCTCAACTCTTCAAGTTCTGATTTTTCATTACTCTGCTGAAATCCTGGAGGCTGATACTGCTGCCTCGGTGCATATTGCTGCTGGCTCCCTGAGGAGTTGAACTGCCTACCTCCAAACTGCTGGTTAGGAGGTGGAAACGATTGTTGCTGCGCATTGTTCTGATTATTACCCCAGCTGAAATTGGGGTGATTCCTGTTGTTCGGATGATAGGTGTTAGGAACTGGGACTTGTGGCCTTTGAAAGTTGCTCACAAATTGTGCCGACTCAGTGGATATGGCACATTGACGAGTATCATGGCTACCAGCACATAGCTCGCAGACGCTAGCGACCTGTTGCATCCCAAGATTAGCCAATGAATCAACCTTCAAATTAAGGGCCTCTAACTGGGCTGAAAGTGCAGTAGCTGTGTCAACTTGAAGAACTCCTGCCACTTTGTTCTGCTGCAATCTCTGAGAAGGATTCTGGTACTCATTTGCAGCCATCATCTCAATCAGATCATAGGCCTCCTCATAGCTTTTAGCCCACAATGCTCCACCAGAAGCAGCATCTACCATAGGCCTAGATTGGTTTCCAAGTCCATTGTAGAAGCAGTTGATAATCATCCAGTCTGGCATCCCGTGATGGGGACATTTCCTGAGCATCTCCTTGTAACGCTCCCAAGCTTCACATAGAGATTCCCCCTGTGTCTGAGTAAACTGAGTAATAGCATTCCTAATGGCAGCTGTTTTTGCCATAGGAAAGAATTTGGAGAGAAATTTTTGAGCAAGCTCTTCCCAAGTAGTGATTGATCCGGCTGGTAGAGAATGTAGCCAGCCTTTAGCTTTATCCCTCAAAGAAAAGGGGAAGAGTCTCAGTTTCACAGCATCATCTGAAACACCATTGAATTTGAAGGTGTCACAGATTTCAATAAAATTCCGGATGTGCATATTAGGGTCCTCAGTTGCACCACCCCCAAACTGCACTGTGTTCTGCACCATCTGGATAGTTCCCGGCTTGATCTCGAATGTATTCGCAGCAATTGCAGGCCTGATGATACTTGACTGAATGTCATTTATCCTTGGCTGCGAATAATCCATGAGTGCTTTTGGAAGTACCTCTGGATTTAGATTAGCATCTCCCATTGTAACAACCGGTCCAACTTCTCCTTCTTGTTTTCTTTCTTGTTCCGCCTTGGTTTGAGATCGTGTTCGCATGCACGGTTAGTACCTGAAACACAATAAGGCAAGGCGACACAAGATGGATAAGTAATCACAAATCAAGTCAGTAATATATAACGACCACTGATGACAAGCATATAAACTACAAATAACACCGTAGTCCCCGGCAGCGGCGCCAAAAACTTGTTAGCTCGCAAACACGCAAGTATACGTGGTCACAAAATAGCAAGTGGTAAATAAAAGTTCGTTCCTCAGGGACAAGGTGTACTGTGAATTTAGTGCCTATGCAACAGAGTATGATTACTTCTTACTGCCTGACAATTTATCAATCTCAAGTTTTTATTATTCTAAAATTATCAACTAAGCACGAAATATCGGAGAATGAATTAACAAGAAATTATCTATAGCAAGAGAGACATGGGATTCCAATTTCATCTACAATTTCACTCATAGCTGGCTCAATATAACGACTCGGGTGATAAATTCAATAATTAATCAGATAACACAATGATAATACGAGCTACCTTTCAGTAAACTCGCATCAAACCTCTAAATTCCCACAAAAGATGGAGTTTAAGAAGACACCAAATTATATTCAGATTATATATGTCTATACAATCTGAAAATATAACTGATTTAAGCTTAGGTTATCAAAACGATTACATGGGGCAACGTGAAATGGTTTAAATCACACTACAAATCAAGAATACTTAATTACTCAAGAACCCATGCTAATTTGGCGACATCTACACCCTAGAATCCACTTTCGCAATCATCTAGGATTGAATAAATAAGATGGTAGCTAATCATCTTTAAATTAATTCAACCAAATTAGAGTACCAAAATTAAATCACCCGGAATCAATCACGACTCAAGCACAAAAGTTACGTTATAGAATCCATTGGAACCCCATGAAAAAGAATTAGTTCATGTCTGAATTAATAATTAACATGGAAATTATGTAGAACATAGATCTGAAATTGCACATAATATTAAACAATATGGAAATAATTAAAGATATAAGAACAAGAGATAGAAAATAAAACCCAATTGAGAAGTGAAATTCTGAAGGTTGAAAGTAAATTGAAAATTGAGCTCTTGTCACCTCAAGAACCCTAGAATTCTGATGTACGTTCTAAGATAAAAAAACTCCCCCGATAATAATCTCCTCCTCTAATATTAATAAGTTTGAAAACTTAACTATTACACAAGCCCAAAAGAATTAGGCCCAAAAGGTTTGTAGTCGACCCGGAAGAATTAAAGAACCAGGTAACACACACCACTGCGCTCGACCTTGCGCAGCTGCTCGGCAGAAACGCGCACCTGCGCTAACACACAGAAGACCGGGAGCGCTCCTGCGCCTATGACTTGCGCTGCTGCGCGCTTGGACAGAGGGAGGCTTGCGCACCTGCGCGAATTCATGCGCACCTGCGCCTGTGGACAGAAGGACGGCCGCGCACCTGCGCGCCTGTGTTGCGCTCTTGCTCGCCTGTGTTGCGCTCTTGCGCGCCTTGAAGTGCTCCTGCGCGCTAGAGCCTCTGGAGAATGCCTTGGCTTCACACTAGGATGTCTTAGCTCCTAATCCAACATTCTTCCACCTTTTAATGTCTTAGCTTTATTAAACAACTATCACCATAACACCACATATAGCACTAGAACGCCGTCAACCAAACACCTACATGAATTACACAAAAACACGTAAAAATAACCACGAAACTCAAGGTCATGCATCCGTTTTAGATCCGAACGGAAGATAATTAGTGGATATAAAATCCACTATCAATTGCTCAGCTGTGATCCAATTTTGAGAACCTTACTGAGATCTGCTACGTCTACCGGGATCGAGATCGTGTCTTCCGTCGGACCTGTCTTCTCATGTGGGATGGGGATTCTCGGATCAAGATCAAGGTCAAAAAGGCGAGGATCTTCAACAGGCATCTCATTCCTTGAGGGCGCGTCCTCCACAAATTCTTCCTCTCTTGAGGGCGCGTCCTCCACATACCTTTCTTCCCTTGGGAAGATGTCAGCAAATTCCTCCCTCCTCGAGGGTGCATCTTCAACAAGCTCTTCCTTCTTTGAGGGCGCGCCCTGTAGGATATAGGTGTTCTCAAAAAGCTGTTGCCGCTTTCCTTGTATAGAAATTGACTCTTCTCCATCCTCTGTGGACATCTCCTCAACAATTCCTTCTTGATGTTCATCAATTAGAGGGGGCGCCTCCAATAGTAACATCTTAGGGCGCGCCCTCGGCTGAGGGACATCATCTTCTGGCTCTTGAACTGTGTAATGAACATGAATCTCTCCCTTAGAATTTTTGAGCAATCCCTAAGCATCTTCTTGGGGAAGGGCGCGTCCTCCTAGTCCATTTCGACGAAAACCCTTGACAGTTCTATGGTAGCATTCCCTCGAATCATATTGTGACCCTCGAACTGAACCAACCCCATTCAGAGTAGGGAATTTCATTGTCAAATGATAAATGGAAGTAACTACCTTCATCTCTTTCAGAAAAGGTCTTCCTACCAAGGCATTGTGGGCAGATTCTTGATCCAATACCATAAATTCTATCATTTGAGTCACAGATAAAGGACCTTCACCAAGTGTAACCGGAAGCTTAATTGCACCCATAACTCTGACAGCTTCTCCCGTGAAACCATAAATCCAAGCATCCTCTCTGACAATGTCTTTATCAGGCAAACCCGACTTCTTATAAGTGCTGTAGTAGAGTGTAATATCCCGTAATTTTAAGAATAATAATAAAAAAAAAGAATAATAGAAAAAAGGATTAAAATTTGATAAAGAATAGGATTTAATGATTTAATTAGATTGATGGGCCTAAAATATGGATCAGATTTGGATACAGTTAACTTTTAGGTCTGGAGTTAGGGTTTTGTATCGTTATATAAACATCTTCTTCTTTTTCTCCAATCAAAATTCGTAGGTCTCTTCCATACAGAAATCAGTTGTCTTGTAAAATTCTTAGTTAATTCATCGTAAGTCAGAATTTGATGATTCTGGACTTTTCGGAAATCGCTTTCAATTTTCTACAACTTTTGTTTCACAGTGTTTTTCCAGATTATGCTCTGAACTATTCTTAAAATCATAAAACACAAACAGAACTCGTTTTTCAGTTTCTGTTCAAATTCAGCGGACGTTTTATTTAATTCCTGATTCGTTATAAGTCCGATTTTGATGAGTCATATATTTTCATAAAGGTCTTTAAATTCTCTACAACTTTCGTCCTTTAAGTTTTACAAAAAAACGTCGTTTAGAGAGTCAAAAAGAGTAAACACTGTTCTGGCCAGAGGTGGAACATGGAGTCGTTCAAGATTTTAGATGTCGAGGTAAGTTTCCGATTGATTTTCCTAGTGTTTTCGAAATTATGTGTTATATGTATATATTTGCTTATACAACTTGGGCTAAGTGAGATTATATTTTGAATTAATGATGTGTTTATTTGATATGTGTTATGTGTAAGCAATAATAGTCTTGGGATTCTGATTTGTGCCATGGTTTGTGAAAATATCGAATAAGAATAATGACCGTTGTCACCGGGTTGTGGTGACGGTTTTCTGAAAATTTAGGACCGTTATCACCGGGTTGTAGTGGTCGTGGCATGAATTGTGGGTTTCGAGTTATTGTTGTTATGCGGTGTCGTATCGTATCTATCGAATAAGAATAAGAATATGTGAATCGAAATTATGTATTGTGTATCGTTATTGTATCGTATTGAATATCGTATTATCTTGTAAGTATACATGTTATTTGCCCGACTAGTTGGATCGATTGGTTTCTTGCTGGGCTGTATGGCTCATTCCTTACAATTTTCAGGTTCGAGTTAAGATCGAGTGGATGTGCTTTCGAGTTCGAGGATCTTAGGTTTGGACTAGATTGGTTTGGATTGTCATCGTTAGCTGCGCTTTTGTAATAGTTATCTTTGTAATTGACTTTTAGATTAATAAATTAAATTGTGTTTTAGTTTTATATTTAGATTTAATAGTCCGAAAAGTCGGGCTGTTACATAGAGAATATTCACCGAAAAAAATAGTATTTTTGGTAATTTCCCTATAATATTTTAATCTAATAATCCTGTTTAATTTTTCGATCAATCAATAATTATGTCACATTATTATTTAGATTATAATTTTACCTCAATCTGTTATATATTTACGTGCTACAGGTACCTAGCTAATAACAAAGCTCAAATTGTTTCTCGGTGTATATAAAAGAGAGAACGAAGTCGTTAATATGTCTAATTTACAACCGCTCGAATTTACTTTTCTAAACATTTTAGAGTTTTGTGAATTTATATATTGATTATTAATTTATAACAGATTCGAAGTAGGAAAAATATACAATTCATACGAATGAAAAATTCGAATCTATAAGAAAGACATATAATTTACTATCCGTTTAACATATTTAAAAGTAAAAAAGGAATGCGAAATTATTGAAAAATAAAATTTATAAAAAGACATGTAATTCAAACTTATTTTACATATTTCAAGTAGAATAGACACTTAAATTTATAAAGAAAAATAATTTAAATTTATATAAAAGATATATAGTTAAAGTTTTTTTTAACAAATTTCACATAAAAAACATCAATATATAT
Organism: Heracleum sosnowskyi; assembly: GCA_030848705.1. Lineage (NCBI taxonomy): Eukaryota > Viridiplantae > Streptophyta > Magnoliopsida > Apiales > Apiaceae > Heracleum > Heracleum sosnowskyi. The sequence continues at coordinate 28,392,925 of CM061243.1, forward strand.
ATATATAAAGGAGGATACGCGGGAGGTGAGGTGGCTTCTCTAAGATCGTCTCAATCTATTTTTCTAATTTTTCTAGAGGTTTACAATTTTAAATACTAATAAAACAAAAAAATATTCTTTAGCATATTAGAAGTAGAATAGGTATTCGAAGTTACAGAGGAGAAGAGTTCGAATTTATAGAGAAAACATATAAATAAAGTTTTATTTGAAGTAGAGTAGGTGTTCGAATTTATAAAGGAGAATAGTTCGAATTTATAGGTAAGCCATAAAATTAGAAGTTCTATTAAAAGTAGAATAGATGTTCGAATTTATAGAGGAGAAGAGTCAATATATATATATATATACATAAAGGAGGATACGCGGGAGGTGAGGTGGCGTCTCTAAGATCGTCTCAATCTATTTTTCTAATTTTTCTAGAGGTTTACAATTTTAAATACTAATAAATCAAAAAAAATATTATTTAGCATATTAGAAGTAGAATAGGTATTCGAAGTTATAGAGGAGAAGAGTTCGAATTTATAGAGAAAACATATAAATAAAGTTTTATTTGAAGTAGAGTAGGTGTTCGAATTTATAAAGGAGAATAGTTCGAATTTATAGGTAAGCCATAAAATTAGAAGTTCTATTAAAAGTAGAATAGATGTTCGAATTTATAGAGTAGAAGAGTTCGAATTTATATAAAATACATACAATTAAAAGTTTTATTAGAAGTAAAATAGGTGTTTGTAGATATAATTAATATATAATACAAGTATATATTCAATATATTAAATTTGAAATTTTGATCTTAAAAAATAAAGCGTATTTCACGGAAGAACGACTATTAGGGAGTATCGAGTAATTTTTGTAATTTAGTTGATAGATGTATTTTTTCTAACGAGAGAGCGACTCATTAGAAAAAGGAGTATGTTAACATGATAATTAATATATAACACAAGTATTCAATATATATTAAATTTGAGATATTGATATTAAAAAGGAAAGACGTTTTACGGGAGGACGGCTTATTAAAGAGGACTGAGTAATTTTTGTAATTTAATTGATGAAGTTTTAAAAAAAATTATGACGCTGCCGCGAAGCGCGGCTTTTTCAACTAATTTTATTTTATACGGGAGGACTTGAAGCCATTTGAATTATAGGGAAGGAGATTACAAATTCACACCGATTAAAACTTAATTTACATTCCTGACAAAAAAAAAACTTAATTTGTATTTTATCAATCATCAATCAATATATATATATATATATATATGAGGATTGCAGGAGGCGAGTTGGCGTCTCTACAATCGTCTCAATTTATTTTTCTAATTTTTTAGAGGTTTATAATTTTAAATACTAATAAATTAAAAAAAAAATATTCTTAGCACATTAGAAATAGAATAGATATTCGAATTTATTGAGGAGAAAAGTTCGAATTTATAGAGAAGACATATAAATAAAGTTTTATTTGAAGTCGAGTAGGTGTTCGAATTTATAAAGGAGAATAGTTCGAATTTATAGATAAGCCATAGAATTAAAAGTTCCATTGAAAGTAGAATAGATGTTCGAATTTATATAGAAGAAGAGTTCAAATTTATAAAAAATTCATATAATTAAAAGTTTTATTAAAAGTAAAATAGGCGTTTGTAGACATAATTAAAAAAAATTTCCGAAGTAGAATATGTGTCCGAATTTATAGATGAGAAGAGTTCGAATTACAGGAAAAACATATAGTTAAAAGTTATATTAGAAGTAAAATAGGATTGTGAATTTATATAGATATTTTTTCAAAGAAAGAGGGACTCATTAGAAAAGAATATGTTAACATAAAAATTAATATATAAGACAATTATATATTCAATATATTAAATTTGGGACTTTGATCTTATAAAGGAAAGCGTGTTTCACGGGAGGAACGAGTAATTTTTGTAAGTTAATTGATAGAGGTATTTTTTCCAACGTGAGAGCGGCTAATTAGAAAAAGAAGTATGTTAATATGAAAATTAATATATAACACAAGTATTCAATATATTAAATTTGAGATTTTGATATTAAAAAGGAAAACGTGCTTCACGGGAGGACGGCTTATTAGAGAGGACATAGTAATTTTCGTAATTTAATTGATAAATTTTTTTAAAAAATTATGATCTCGCCGCAAATTGCGGCTTTTTCAACTAGTTTAATTTAATTTTATAAAAAACATGGATAGAAAATAATTTTGTCAGGAGATTTACACGAATATCTCAAAAATATTCATGAAATTTGATTTTTTAATTAATCGGGCTGGATCTGGTCGGCTAGATTTTTATCCGAACCAAGCCAGATTTTTAATCGAATTAGCACTTAAATCTACCAATTTATAACCATAAAGTAACCAAAACATTTCGTTTTGATCATTTGAAATGAATTTCATATCCAAACACTACCTTGGAGGAAATGAATTGTTTCTTGCGCTTAAATTTTAGCTAGACAACAGAAGCGCCTTAATTGACTTTTAAATTGACTCCCAAGTCTTCGGAACGGTGCCAACAATCGTTCATCTATGAGTGGCTGAGAGTAAAGATAGAAACAGGGCTACACAGACTAGACCTCACAATTCGTTCGTGTCGTGTACTTTCGTGTTTCGTGTATCTAAATGTTAAATTCAAAATATAATTTCGTGTTCGTGTACTTTCATTTCGTGTAATTTCCTGTAATTTCGTGTTCGTGTACTTTCATTTCGTGTAGTTTTCGTGTCGTGTTTTCGTGTAATTCTAATTAATAATAAAAATAAAAATAAATAAGTAAATGTATTAAAATTTTAAAATTATTATTTTTATTTTTTTAGTAAGATTTTTGAATTTTCTTTTAAATTTATTAAAATATTTAGATTTCTAGCAAGAGTATATCCAGAAGTTTATAATTTTATCTAAAATTTAATTTAATTTTATAAAAAACATGGATAGAAAATAATTTTATCAGGAGATTTACACGAATATCTCAAAAATATTCATGAAATTTGATTTTTTAATTAATCGGGCTGGATCTGTTCGGCTAGATTTTTATCCGAACCAAGCCAGATTTTTAATCGAATTAGCACTTAAATCTACCAATTTATAACCATAAAGTAACCAAAACATTTCGTTTTGATCATTTGAAATGAATTTCATATCCAAACACTACCTTGGAGGAAATGAATTGTTTCTTGCGCTTAAATTTTAGCTAGACAACAGAAGCGCCTTAATTGACTTTTAAATTGACTCCCAAGTCTTCGGAACGGTGCCAACAATCGTTCATCTATGAGTGGCTGAGAGTAAAGATACCCGACAATTCGTTTGTGTCGTGTACTTTTGTGTCGTGTATTTTTGTATTTCGTGTATTTAAATGCCAAATCCAAAACCACTCATTTAGGGTTTCTGTAATTTCGTGTTCGTGTATTTTCGTTTCGTTTCGTTTCGTGTACTTTTCGTGTCGTGTTTTCATGTAATTCTAATTAATAACAAAAATTTATTATAATCCTGATCATTGAAATCTCAATCCAACGGTTAGGAAACTGATTGTTAGATGACCCATATAATAGAAGCCAAAAATGTTATTTTTTTTATTATTTTCTAAAATCCTCCTTACTTAAAAATTCGTTGGAATCGAAAATCTTGGTGGTTAAATGTACTTGTTAGAGTACTTCCAAATTGACTCCAAGTCTTCTCAAAAGGTAGAGTCCTGTATCGATCTTCCAATTACGAAAGGCCTCAATTTTCCAATTATGACTTCAACGAAATTGAGCGTGTCAAAGACGATGTAGTGCAAATTTCCGGTGCCCCTAGCATGAGGGATGCACTAAATCATAGATCCAACTTTAAAATTTTAAATTTTTTCAATTGGATTCAGTCGAATTTTTAAAAAATATTTAGGCTCTTTTATATTGACTAATCGGATCGAATGAGATCAGATTGGGTCAGATTTTTTTAATAATTTATTTTTTTAGTAAGATTTTTGAAGTTTCTTTTAAATTTATTAAAATATTTAGATTTCTAGCAAGAGTATATCCAGAAGTTTATAATTTTATCTAAATGGTTTATTTTATTTTTTTATGTATATTTTTTTGAAAAATATTGTGTACACTAACTTATACGATATATTACATTTTGTTTGTTAATTTGTTTCTTAAATATTTAATATTTGGAATTTTAAAAAGAATTATTATAAAACCGTCGCGAAACACGACTTATTCGACTGGCCTTTGTGATTTATGAAGAAACTTTTCTAGGCAGTTTCTTAAATTTATGGTAGAAACATTATTTTTTATTTTATTTAAGAAATTTATTGTAAAATAGTTTTTAAAAATATATTTAAAAATATTATTATAAGCCCGCTGCGAAACGCGGATTAGTAAACTATAATAATTGAAATTACTATTTATCTATTTTTTAGAGCTCCTCTATTTTAAATAATTAAAATCAAAACTTCCTTATTTATGTCCTATTTTTTAGAGAGAAAAAATCAAAATCTTTTAATATTTTCTTTTATGACTCCTATTATAAAAGATAAGTCCTTTAAAAATTATAAATAAATTATATTACTAGAGCTCCTCAATTTTAATTAATAAAATTGAATTTCCTTATTTACATTTGAATTTATAATAAAAAAATATATATAAAAATCAATCCTGTTTAGAATTTAATTAAAAAATATTTACTTTGAAATTTAAATAATTTTTTAAGTTTTAATTTATTAGAAGAATTCTATTGAATCATGTAGTAATTGTTTTCTGAAATACATTTTATTGAAGGAAAGAATTCTATTTAAAATAAGTCTCTTCTATGTAATTACAATACAATTTTACTACCTAATTTATTGCCAAGACACAAGATACTAATTATATTTAAAGAAAGTTTGACATCATACTGAAATCTAAATCTACACATTTTGTAGTTTAAAAAATAAGTTCAAATTTAAATTTAAATTCGAAATTTCAAATATTATAAAATTCAATCAAATCGGAATGAGTCAGGTACCCATTAAATCTGATTATTTTTAACGTGTCGAATACCTATTGAATTGCATTATTTCGACATTTTTAAAATATCTTCGTATAAATAACAAGAGAAGTGGATTTTTTACAATGGATGTCGACTAAAAGAAATGTGACACAAATCATTACGAAGAAAAATGATATAAAGAGTTTATTTTGTTGTCTACATATATTTAAATTAGAAATTCGAAATCGAATGATTAAAATTAATAGAGAATGAAAATGAAAATTCGAATTTATGATAAAGACATATAATTAAATATTTCTTTTAACATATTCAAAATAGGAATAGTAATGATCAAATAGAAAAAACATTCAAATGATATTTCGAATTTATAAGAAAAAGAAATATAGTTAAACATTCTTTCAAAATTAAAAAATGTTTCTCACAAAATTATAATTAGCACTTCACAAAATTCTCAAGATAAACCTCTTATGTTATCAATGATGTATACGTATGAATTTAAATTTTTTTATCATGAAGTGTGAGAAAATTCAATAAATTAGTAATTTAATGATAATTAAAATAATTGAAGTTTGCAATAGTGAGTTGTTCTTAGATTTTATTAGTATATATTTCTTATAACGGATGTCATACTAAAAAAGAGTAACACTAAATTGGTATTAAAAAGTATATAAATAGTAGTCTATGAATATTTAATTTGTGCAAAATTGTTTTCACTAATTTATTTGATATGATAGATATTTTTTGTCGTATATCTTTGTCTAAAACAATTTTTATTTAAAATATTGAAAAGAATGTTAGAAGGCCGCTGCGAAACGCGGCTTAGTCGACTAGTTATATATATAAAGGAAAACCCCCAGGAGCTCTAGAATCGCTCGATTTATATTTATCTAATTTTCTAGAGCTCCTCAATTTTAATTCAATAAAATTAAATTTCCTTATTTACATTCGAATTTTTAGTAAAAACATTCCTTATTTACACTCGAATTTTCAGGAAAGTCAAAAAATATATAAAAGTCAATCCTATTTAAAATTTAATTAAACAAATATTACTTTTTTTCTCAACTAACTTAAATCATATTTAAGTTTTAATCTATTTTTCTTGAGTTTCACTATTTTAATTCAATTCGAATTTTCAGGGAAGAAAATAAATATATAAAAAGTCAATCCTATTTAAAATTTAATTAAACAAAATCAACTTCTTTCCCCAACTAAATTAAATCTTATTTAAGTTTAATATATTTTTCTAGAGTTTCTTTATTTATATTCAATAAAATTAAATTATCTAACTTAGATTCGAATTTCTAGAAAAGACAATAAATATATAAAAATCAATATTTTTTAGAATTAAATCTTCATTCAAATTTTTAGGTAAAACATTCCTTATTTACACTCGAATTTTCAAGAAAGACAATAAATATATAAAAGTCAATTATATTTAAAATTTAATTAAACAAATACTACCTCTTTTTTTTCTCAACTAACTTAAATTTTATTTAAGTTTTAATCTATTTTTCTTAAGTTTCAGTATTTTAATTCAATTCGAATTTTCAGGGAAGAAAATAAATATATAAAAGTCAATCATATTTAAAATTCAATTAAACAAAATTAACTTCTTTTCCGAACTAAATTAAATCATATTTAAGTTTAATATATTTTTCTGGAGTTTCTATATTTTTATTCAATAAAATTAAATTATCTTAATTAGATTCGAATTTATAGGGAAGACAATAAATATATAAAAATCAATAGTTTTTCGAATTAAATCTTTATTTTAACGTTATATTAGAATCATATTTATGATTTAATCTTTATTAAATCTTTATACTATAATCTTAATTATAATTTAATCTTTATCTAATCTTAATATTATATCTTAAATTGACTATAAAAGTATGACATACTAATTAGTTCTCCTCACGTCAAAAATTTGCTATTTAAAATCAATATACTTATATAAAGGAGAAGACGAGGGCGGTGATGTGGTGCCTCTCAAACGCTTCGATCTATTTTTTCAATTTTCTCAAATTTTTGAATAATTACTGTTAAAGATTTGAAAATATCTCAATTGACTTTAAAATCTTTACTAACGAAGGAAACTAAATATAAAATAATGATATTCTTGCCTTCAGGATCTTTATTAACGGAGGAAACTAAATATACAATTCTAATATTTTTGTTTTTAAAATCTTTACTAATGGATGAAACTAAATTTACAATTTTAATAGTCTCGTAAATTATTTTATTAGAAAATATCTTAATTATCTTTTAAATTTTTACTAATGGAGGAAAATAAATATACAATTTTAATATTTTTGCTTTTATAATATTAGATTAATTTTCAATTTCCTTTTTACTATTTTCTAACGGAGGAAACTAAATATAGTATGCTAATATTCTCATAAACGCTCTATATTGATCCAATCAATATACTTATATAAAGGAGATGATGAGGATGGTGATGTGGCGCCTCTCAAATCGCTTCGATCTATACTTCTAGAGTTTTTAATTAAACAAATACTACCTTTTTTTTCTCAACTAACTTAAATCTTATTTAAGTTTTAATCTATTTTTTCTTGAGTTTTGCTATTTTAATTCAATTCGAATTTTCAGGGAAGAAAATAAATATATAAAAAGTCAATCATATTTAAAATTTAATTAAATAAAATTAACTTATTTTTCCAACTAAATTAAATCATATTTAAGTTTAATATATTTTTCTGGAGTTTCTCTTTTTTTATTCAATAAAATTAAATTATCTTACTTAGATTCGAATTTATAGGGAAGACAATAAATATATTAAAATCAATATTTTTTCAAATTAAATCTTTATTTTAACGTTATATTACAATCCTATTTAGGATTTAATATTTATATTTTAATCTTAATTATAATTTAATCTTTATTTAATCTTAATATTATATCTTAAATTGACTATAAAAGTATGACATACTAATTAGTTCTCCTCACGTCAAAAATTTGAGGATTTTATGATAATTTGTGTGCATTAATAACATTGCATATTGATGATAATTATTTGTATATTTTAATTTATTTTATTCTTTCTAACATGTGTAACTTCAGGTTTTGCAGGCTATATATGTGCATACTTAAAAAATATTGTTAATCAGTTTTTTGATTTGTGTTAAGAGAATCTACCTGTCACGCTAGACAAATTCTCTACCTAAGCGGCTTAAAATCATGTTTTTATCATTTTTTTCGTAAATCTAACCATACCGATGAAAAATGTATGAAAAAATAAGTAGGTGTGCAAAATTTTATAAATTTTACCCTTTAAAAATACATTTAATTTAACATGTTATTTTATATATTGTTTACAATATGAATGTAATGACTCAAATTTTGTATCATTTTTTGATTTAAAATTGCATCATATACAAAATCAATTTCTATGTAATTTTGTATAACCACTAATTTTTGCGTAATATTTTAATCGGTACGATTGGATTTTCGAAAAAAACTATTGAAAATATGAATTTGAAAACGCTTAGGTGGAGAATTTTTGTACCGTTATGTTAGGTATATATGCCTTGATAGGGTTTAGCACAAGTTGAAACACAAATAGAGACCTATTGTATATTGTAAAAGGTTGCACAAGAACAGTGGGTGGATACAATATTTTCTAATTTGTTTTAGTTGATTTCTATATTTAATTATAATTATATTGAATGTTATCTTTTTATATAGTTTTTGATATATTCTTTTTGTGATTTTGGGAATTAATTAGAGTTATTCAATACCATTATCTCATAATTTTTTTAATTAATCATATTTAGATAATTGAATTTCTTTATTTACATTCAAATTCTTAGTAAAAACAATAAATATATAAAAATCAATCATGTTCAAAATTCAATTAAACAAATGTTAAGTTTTTTTCTTGACTAAACTAACATTGAAATCCCTTACTTACATTCAAATTACATTGATTATGATGCACATATATGTATTTTACATACATTCAAATTACATTGATTACATTGGTTATATTAAAATTGATTATGTTTCCATGATTAACATATTACATTGTAAAGATGCACATATACGCACTAAAAAAGTTTTATTATAACGTCTAAGAATATTTAAGAAATTTGTAAATTTTGTGATAATGCAAATAGTTGAAATTTGAAGAGGTGGTTAATAACTAAATTTTTATTATTCTTAATTTTATTATTTTTAATTTATATGTATTTAGTGCAATGGACATCGACCGAAGAAAGTATGACACAAAATCGGCATATAAAGTCTAGGGATATTTAAGAAATTTGTAATTTTTGTTATGATACTAATAGTTTAAGTTTGAAGCGGTGGTTAGTACTTAAATTTTATTATTGCACATTTTTAGTATTTCTAATTTGTATGTACTTATGCAACGGGCGTCGGCTCAAAAAATATGACACAAAATCGGCATATAAAGTCCAAAGACATTTAAAAAATTTATAATTTTTGTGATAATACGAATAGTTGGAGTTTGAAGTGGTGGTTAATACTTAAATTTTATTAATTGTATTTGATAAAAAATAATTTGACATGTTAAAATACGTAAACTTTTTTAAATAATTAAAAGCATTAAAATTAGTTTTAAAATAAATAGGCCCTAAACGGGTCCTGGTAAATAGGTCTTGGAAATGCCTTTTAATTAGAATAGTTAAATTTATTTTAATTATTATAACTTTTTTAAATAATTAGGTCAATAAAATATTTTTAAAAATAAATAGGGTTGTTACTCGAACCAAGTATAGAGTTTTAACTGAATTTTGTTAAGAAAAAATTATTTCATTTAGAAATTTTATTTATATGTCATTGTGTGTATAAATATAGATGTGTATAATAAATAAGTCTAAATATTATGAGTAACGAAGTAAAATAACATCGTATCAAAAAATAAAAATGAAAGTGTTTGTTAATAATTTAGTAGAGTAATTAAGTAAAAATTATTAAGTACATAGAGTTAAATAAGCCAAGTACCATACCGTACCACAAAACAATTATCAACTCTTTAATGTTTCGTCTTTAATAATACTAGCTTAAAACTCGTGCGATGCACAGATTGTTTTTAATAGTTCTTATTTTATTATTTATATTTTAATCTTTTTTATTAATTGCATTTGTTAAAAAAAAATAAGTAGGCATGTTAAAATAGATAAGCTTTTTTAAATAATTAAAAATTTAAAAATAGAATTTTGGAAATTGAGGGGTTTTAGTAAGGAAAAATAGAAAAGTTAACATGTTTTAGTTGGAAAAAGCTAATTGTCCGTGATTTTTTTTGGAAAAATAGAGGATTTTATTAAAAAAATAGAAAAAATAATGTATTTTAGGTGAAAAAGGTAATAGGTTATGAATAGGTAATGTTATTATTAAATAATATTTTTTTTATAAATAACCAGATGTAATTAAGTAAAAATACTAAGTACAAGTAATGGTGATTAAATATAAACATAAAGTACTAAACAATTGGTTATAAATTGGTAATATTATTTTTTAAACAATTTTTTATATATAAATAAGTATTGGTAATTAAGTAAAAACACGAACTACAGTTAAGTAAGGACAATTAAGTAAAAACACAACGTACTAAAAAACTGTACCGACCAACCAAACTTTTAATATTTCGTCTTTAATAATATAGTATAGGTAGTATAGATAGATAGTATATCTATAATATAATATATGTGAGATACACAGATTGTTTTTAATAATTGTTGTTTTTATTATTTTTATTTTAATATTTTATTAATTACATTTGTTAAAAACAAATAAGAAGGTGCATTAAACTTTTTTAAATAATTAAAATTATTCAAATAGATTTTAAATCAAATAAGTAACGCTTTGTTTGAATTTCTTTTGGAAGAGAGGGGTTTTGTAAAGAAAAATAAAAAATGTAACATGTTTTAGTTTAAAAAGATAATTGTTGGTGATTAAAACAAATAAGTAAGGATTTGCCCATGATAATTTTGGAAAAGGAGAGATTTTAGTAAGAAAAAATAGAAAAAGTAACATGTTTTGGTTTAAAAAGGTAATTGCCCACGATTGTTTAGAAAAGGAGGGATTTTGTTAAAAAAAATAGAAAAAGTAATGTATTTTAGCTGAAAAGGTAATTATTGGTTATAAATTATGTTATTATTTATTAATAAGTAAGGGTAATTAAGTAAAATCATTTAGTATCGACCAAACTTTTAATGTTTCGTCGATTATATAATAGTATAGATAGTATAGATACATAGTATAGATTGATTGATTTTATAAAAAAAATTCGTAAATAGTTAATATTTAAAATTTTACTAAAATATTATAGGGCCGCTACAGAGCGCGACTTAGTTGACTAGTACTATTATATAAAGAAGAAGACGGGGGAGGTGAGGTGGTACTCTCAGATCGCTTTGTTCTATTTTTCTAATTTTCTCAATTTTTTGAATTAATAATATTAAAAATTCGAAAAAATCTCAATTACCTTTTAAATACTTACTAATAGAGGAAATATATAATATTTTTGCATTTAAAATCCTTACTAATGGATAAAGTAAATATACAATAGATCTTTATTAATTGAGGAAACTAAATATCACTAATGGAAGAAACTAAATATTCAATTATAATATTCTTGCCTTCAAAATATATAAATTAGAAAAAAAATGTATCACTTTACATTTTTTTGAACTTTTCTCTATTATTATCTAAATATTCTCATAATATTTTTTTAATGAAATTACTATCTTAACATACTGCTCTCCTAAACTTTCTTTTTTATGTAATATAATAGAATATACAGGAACGTTTTGGTAAATAAGAAGTTAATAAATTAGATCGGTCTTGCATAAGAAATTAAGTAATTAATACCAAAAACTAGAAAAAATCTCAATTGTTTTTTTAAATATTTACCAAAGGAGAAAACTAAATATACAATTTCAAAATTTTTGCATTTAAAATCTCTACTAATAGAGGAGAGTAAATATAATATTTTTGTTGCCCAGTAATAAACTATTGTAGAAGGGGGGTTGAATACAATAGTATAAGATAATCGACTTTATCAACATAAATATGAATAATAACAGTTTTATTGAATCTGTTATAAAACTGTTACAAAACACTCTCAAGAAATTCTATGTTCTTAAGAGCTTCAAGGTTACAAATCTCTCTTAAGATATTCTATGTTCTTAAGAGCTTCAAGGTTAGTTTGACACACATTACATTGTAACCTAAACTGTGTTTATATACTACACAGCTTCTCTATCAAATTACAAGATAAGTCCTAATCAATTACAAAGATTGAAACCTATCCTAACTTGACAGCTTCGCTTCTACAAACCAGGAACCGACAAAATAAACTTCCTTCTTTAACTAGACTCCAAATATAACTCGAAGTAGGAATCCTGATCAGCTTCCAGTCCTGATGATCAATCCTGATCACAGTCCTGATATAATCCTGATCCTGACGATCATGTAATCCTGATGACGTCAGCAATCCTGATCAGTCAAGTCTAGCTCCTGACACTCATTGAATCCTTATCTAACAATCTCCCCCAATCTCATTCTTTGTAAAATAAAGTATAGATTTCCTAGATTCAATGATGTCAAAAACATTAACAAAATGTACAAGTATTTACAGCAGCAACTTATCTGTTTAGATCCTTTGAAAGAACAGACTTGACTTCAAGAAACTGGATAACATATTTTCTTCTTTTTCTTCCAGAATTTGAATCAATCTTTCCTTAAGATTTCTGAGTTCTTCATCTTCCTCATCAATCTGGTAGATAGCTGCTCTGAGGTTTTGAATAGAGTTTCTTGGTAGACTGTGCTCTTCAAGCATTAGATAAGCAATTTCCCTCCCATCAGGATTAAGATTAAGTTGTGTCATGCCAAAAATTTCTTCTTTAACAACAGTACCTCTTTGCATTTCCACATCTTGACCTCTTAGATTTATGTACATGGGAGTATAATTACCATTGAAATTTCTTCCTTCATCCAGTCTTTTTCTAATTGTTGACAGAATAGCATCACTCCATTCTTTGCACACATTGTTTTTCCATTTCAGCAAATAATGAACATATTTCAGTTCCTTTGTAGATTTCATCAAAAGCTCTTGAATGAATAGAATTTTCACACTACCATCCTTCATGAAGTATAGAAGCTTCTCTTTCTTTTCAAAACCATCATGACAATCTATAACTATATCAACAGCTAATAAATTGTTTAGGTTTTCAGAAGTTAAAATACCTCCAATTTCAGTCAATGCATGAGGATCAACATGAGGTATGTTTAGATATTCAGCATCCCTGTGTCCAATACCTCCTCTTGTATCACTCAACATTTGCCTTAGTGTAGAAAACATCTGTAACCAAAGTGTTTGAGATTTAAATGAATCAGCAATATTAGCAATCCCGGAAACATCTGTTGAAATTCCACCAGACTGAAAATTGATTGGCTTATTACACCTCACAGTGTCTATATGCTTAGTTATATTTTTGCATTTTTCCACAACCTTCTATTGGAGATTAAAATCTCTAGAAGTTGTTCTTGTAATTTCCCTTCTTCTCACTTCTTCTTCTTCATCCACTTCTCTGTTATGAGAATCAACCACTGTAGAAAGAATTATCAAATCAACCTCCAGTAGAATTTCAGAATCATCAGGACCTTGAGCAATGTCAGGATTTGAATCTGAAATTTGATTTGTATTACTGATGAGAATTGATTTTCTTGGTTTTCTTCTCAGAGAAATGTCAGATTCCTCTTCAACTTTATCTTCCTTCTGAATGATAGTCCTGACAGCCAGAGTATCAGGATCTATTGCAGTTTGGACTTCTGAAGGAATTTCTTCAATCCTTAGACTTCTTGACCTTGTCTGTCTAGGCATAATAAAAGTTGTTGAGCTTCTTCTACCTCTTCTACCACCTTTTCTACCTCTGCCTCCTCTTCCTCTAGCAGGAGCAGGATTTTGATAGCTTTCCATCATTTCTCTTTGAGCATTTAAAAATTCTTCTTGAGAGAGATCATGATATTCTTCAGTAGCAGTAGAGAGTGCCTTCCTAGCAAATAACTGTTGAACTCTTTTATCAGTGTGATAAAGAGTAACAACCTTTCCTTGATTTATCTTGAACTTCTGAAATAAATTTGTTGCATCTTCAGGATTTTCAATGAATACATCTTCATCACCTTCAGGAATTGTAGAAAGAATTTGTCCTTGACCAGGTGTCAGTATTTGATCATCCATCAGGATTTGATCACCTGTCAGAGTTTGCTCTTCCGTCAGGATCTGAGATTGCACCAATGTTCTTACTGTTTTTATTCCAGAATCAGAAACATGAGTTGACTGAGTTGTTTGACTTTGAGAAGTTTGAATTGTAGACTTCACAACACCAACATCAGAGGTTTCTCCTTGTAGAACTTTGTCAGCACCATCATCTCCAGTATCATCATCATTATTCCTTAATACTAGATCAGGTGTACATTTTGTCTGATTTACCTTCTCCCCCTTTTTGACATCAGCATTTGATAATAAATTCAAAATTAAGGCAAGAGAGGTTTGTATATCAGTTACATTAGTATCAAGAGAATCAATTCTTCTGTTGATGGAGATTTGTTCAGAAACAACAGATTTTACATCAGATTCCACTATTCTTAGTTGAAGAGCAGTAGGCACCTTTGTAAGTTTATTTTCAATGTCTCCTCTCACCAAATCAGAAGCAGCCTTGACAGAATCAATCTCATTTTTAAGACTTTTAGATAACAGAGTAGTAGCCTTCAAATGATTCTTCAAGTCTTCATTCTCTATCTGTTTCACTGCATCATGAGCATGTTCCAAGGCATATGGATAGCTGACAGATTCATCAGATCTATGCCATCCATGTTCCCATTGTTGCCTTTTCAAATACTCAACAGGATTAATAGTAGGAACAGAAAAATCTTGTCTTTGATCTTTTCCAGAAGTAGCCTTGTCAGCCATGAATGTGCTTGATGAACCATAGTTAGTTCCAAGACTAGATTTAAGGGCTGTAACAAGCTGTTCCTTTTCATCTTTATGCTCATCATCAGAATCATCATCACTATCATCAGCATCAGAAGCATTAGAAATTTCAGGATCAGGAATAACTATACCTTTGAGTTTATCCTGAGATGCTGTGATAGGAGCTATCATTGGTCTCGAACTAAGTGCCTGTACCAAAATTGGTTGATCATCAGAAACACCACTAGCATCAGGAGCAACACTGTCAGGATTTGCATGGCTTGCATCAGGATTTGATACTGATGGTTCTTGTGTAGCCTGAGGTTCAGAAGTTGCTTTAACACTTTGAGTCAAAGGTTCTTGTGTACTTCCCTCATGAACAGTGTTCTCGACCAATCTTTCATCTTCATTTGCACCAGAAATCCCTTGAGCATTGTCAGGAAATTTCTCAGAAACTGTAGCTGATTTGCCTGCATCTTCACATTGAGAAGATGGTTCTTGTGTGGCAGGAATCTCCATGTCTTCATTCTCTCTTTGAGAAAATGGTTCTTGTGTGACCATTCCTTCAGCTATGCCTTCACTCAAACTTTGATTGAGTGGTTATTGTGTGGCTGGATCATCAAAAATGGTTGCTGAACCACTTTGAGGTTCAGGTTCTTATGGGCTTGATCCTTTCAGTTTCTTCTGTCTTGTGAACACCAACTCTTCTACCTTTCTTTTGTTATCCAAAGGATGTGTGAATCCAAGTTTGGAGGCAGCAGCACCCAGCTTCTCCCATGGAATATCAATATGTCTTGTTGTAGGAGAGCTTTTGGCTGGAGAGTCAGAAATAAGTAACACTTGACTTGATGCAGCATCAGGAATACCAATGTCAGGATTTGCTAGAGCATCAGGATTTGAATGCTCATCAGGAATTGAAGTGTCCTGTCCATCAGTATCCTGCTTCTTATCCAAAGGAATATGATACCTGCTCTTTGTTAACTACCTTTTCTTCTGTGACTTTGCAGATGGTGCCACAACTTCAATAGCAGTTTCATCAACTTCCTTGTTAATCTTCAACATTGAGGAAATTGGCAAGTTATCTTTAGAATCAGATTCATCTCTCAATACCAATTTTCTCTTCACAGAAACAGTCTCAGTCACCTTCTCAGCCTTCTTCTGAACCAGGACCCCTTGTACACCCCCTTGTTTCTTCTTTTTAGTGAGAGGTGTAGAGGAAAAATCCTTTGATCCTGATTGTCTTCCAGACACATCAGATCTAGCTGATTTCTTTGGTTTTACAACTAAAGTCTTTTGAGAGACAGTAGAGGTGGCTGTTAACTGTTTAGACTGTTTGGGTTGGATGCTTGGGTTAGGAACAAGGTGTGATTGGCCTTGCCCCATAGCATCTGAAAATAATCCATAACAAGTAGGCATTTTCTGATGTAAGAAAAACCTGACCTCATCAGGAATAAAATCATTTCCAATAAAACCATTTGCCTTATCACAATTGACTAAGGACTTCACATTGTTTTCTGTAATTCTACAAATAGGTAGAATCACATCATCCTCAAAAGTAACATCAGGACATAAGTGATTGAATATTATTTGGAAAAATCTAATAAAACAGACATAGCCTAATTTATCAGTTTTTCTATCACTTAAAGCTTTCAACACAAAACTACCATAATAAAAAACTTTAGAGTAGATAAGAGAGTACCCAATCTTGAGTGATCCTGAGGGCAGAGCATCAAAATTCGATGTCTTATTCAGGAAACATTTGCTGATAGTATCGAAGAAATAATTCCACTCCCTTTTTAGCTTTGTCCTGAAGAGGCTTCCATACCTATTAACCTCACCATTGTATCCCAACTTTGTGACAAACTCAAAAATGGTAGAGTCTGAAACATTATCAGGAACCTGGTCACCCAAAATCGGAAAATGCAGTGCCTCTTCAATAACAGCAGGCGTGCCATGGTGAGTTACTCTATTGCATTCAAACTGCATCAAAACAGTTCCTGTAGAGCTTTTACCAAACACAACTATGTTCCAGACCTGCATTACAGACTTAAAAGAAACACTCGCAGGCTCTGTTAAGGCATACTTCAATGGGCTTGAAGTAAGAAAATCTTGAATTATATGGAACTCAGTAGGCAGTTCCTGATGATCTAAAATAGCTACAAAATTATTAGTAGCAAAAGAAGCACCACTAATCACAATCTGTTTGTTCATGAAAGCCATTTTTATTGTTTGAAAACCTGAGAATTGAGATTTGAAAAAAAAAGGGTTCGTAAGCACAGAGAGAAAGAAGAAGATGAAAAACTGATGATTAGAGAGTAATTTAGAATTTAGAAAATCAAATGTATTTTGTTAAAACAAAATAGTACTCTCAATTACAGGTGTTAGGATATGATTTGTGCAGAAATAATTAGTGGACCAGATTACGTGGGACATTAAGTATAACTGCACCGCTTTTTATGTGTCTCTATATGTATATATATATTAGTACAAC
Source organism: Heracleum sosnowskyi (assembly GCA_030848705.1). Classification (NCBI taxonomy): domain Eukaryota; kingdom Viridiplantae; phylum Streptophyta; class Magnoliopsida; order Apiales; family Apiaceae; genus Heracleum; species Heracleum sosnowskyi. The sequence goes on from CM061243.1 coordinate 28,410,332, forward strand.
ACACGCGCGCATACAGTTGTCCAACTAAAACAAAACTCAACCGTTTCAGGCACAAATTAAGCAATTAAATACCGACCTGTACATCAGGATTGACCAGTTGACTTCCTGTCAGGATGTTGTCCTATCAGGATTTGATCAGAATTACATACCTTTCTAAATGACCATCAGGATTCGACAGTCATCAGGATTTCTTCTCTGTAGCTTTTCTCAAAAATTCTCAAAGTTCATCATTCCAAGTTCATTCACCAACTTATTGAAAATAGCTTCAGGTAGTGGCTTGGTGAATATATCAGCTAGTTGTTGATCAGTAGGAACAAAATGAAGTTCAATTTTTCCTTCCAGAACCTGTTCTCTTATAAAATGATACCTGATACTGATGTGCTTAGTAAGAGAATGCTGAACTGGATTTCCTGTCATTGCAATAGCACTTTGGTTATCACAAAAAATAGGTATCTTGGAGTATGACATGCCATAATCTAACAACTGATTTCTCATCCACATTATCTGAGCACAGCAACTTCCAGCAGCAATGTACTCAGCTTCTGTTGTTGAAGTAGAGATTGACTTTTGCTTTTTACTGAACCAAGAGACTAATCTTCCACCCAAAAACTGACAGCTTCCTGAAGTACTTTTTCTGTCTATTTTGCATCCTGCAAAATCAGCATCTGAATAACCACACAAACCAAAATCTGATTCCCTTGCATACGAAAGGCCAAGAGAAGGAGTGCCTTTGAGATATCTGAAAATTCTTTTGATTGCAATCAGATGAGGTTCCCTAGGTTTTGCTTGAAATATTGCACACAGGCAGGTTGCAAACATGATATCTGGTCTACTTGCAGTGAGATACAATAAAGAGCCTATCATTCCTCTGTAGTGAGTTACATCTACCTCAGCACCTTGATCAGGATCAAGTTTGGTAGCTGTAGCTATGGGAGTACTTGCAGTAGCACAATCTTCCCTGTTAAACCTTTTCAACAAATTATTTGTGTATTTCGACTGATTGATAAAGATGCCATCATCAGTCTGTTTAACTTGAAGACCAAGAAAATAACTCATTTCTCCCATCATGCTCATTTGATATTGATAAGTGGATTTTATATCCACTTGGAATGCTTCATATCGGCTTAAATTGATGACTTGAACTCAAGTATGTGGTGTGTTTAATGTGTTTTCATTAAGTTTTGCAGAACCAAGAGTTGGAGGTTAATTTGATTAAAATTCGGATTTTCCGGGTAGGTTGCGCAGTCTTCACTGTTTTGGCCATATCTGGAGTTCTACAAGTCCGATTCTAACGATCTTACAGCTCACGCGAAGAGGACAACATTTTCTATAATTCTGGACAGAAGGTACGGCGCGGCAGCGCCGTGTTTGTGCTTGTTTATGGCGCGGCAGCGCCGTGGAAAAAGGAGCAGAATTTGTCTGGCGCGGCAGCGCCGCTTTCCTGTGTATTTGTGGCGCGGCAGCGCCGGGATGTCTGGCGAAAATTCCTGTTTTAAACCCGATTTGCTGATTTTTCGAGTTGGAGTTAAATTACAATTCAGTACGACTTGTGGATACCCGGAGGCATATATAAAGAGAAAAAAAACCCTAGAGAAGAGGGGAGACACATATCACATATCATATACGGAGTTGTAAAGCACGAAGAAGCAAGGAAGAAGATAGTTTTCAATTTATTCTTGTATTCTTCTAACTTGTGGATGCTTGGTTTGGGTGTAGTCTTTAGAACCTTGATATTTATAACAGTTATAATTCGTTTTCTTTCATCATGTTTACATTAGAACCCATGGTGACGATTAGTTTGATTATGAACTAACTCGTTGTCATGGGGTTTTAGCGGAGTTATTCATGAAGTCTATTAGTTGAATTTTCTCGATGCCTATAGTGTGATTGATGTGATATCCTATTATGGTTGTTTTAATTCGTTATAGGAGAGTAGCTAACTCCTGTAATTATGTGTTAATTCTTATTGAAGCGAAAGTGGATCTAAGAGTTTAGAACTTGCCATGCTAGCATAGGTTTATGCGTGAGAATATCATTCGTAATTAGTGTCGTAACTCTAACCGTTTTATGACGACTATGTGATCAATTGAATGCTTGTACTTAAACCATTATGTTTTCAATCTTTATAGACATATAAGGACTAAGCATAATTGGGAGACTAAGTGATTTCTATCTTAATTGTGGATATTATTTAGGATGGTATTGGTACAACGAAAGTTGGCTTATATCAGTTTTGTGTGTTCGATCAGGTATTAATAAATCACATGAAAAGGCTAGAGAATTGGAAACTATAGATGGATTGTTTAATGAAGTTAGGATCCCATGTTTTCTCTGCATAAGTAATTCGATTCCAAATCTTGTTAGTTAATTAATTCTTAGTTTATTAAATTGCTTCATAGTTAATCTTAGTTATTCAAAACCCTATTTTATTAATTGTCTTAGCAGTGAATAAAAACCATACATTGTTGCATAGGTACAAAACTATAATAACCAAGCAGTCTCTGTGGGAACGAACTCTACTTATCTCTATATTACTTGTGACCACGTGCACTTGCGTGTTGAGTTTGGTCGTAACAAGTTTTTGGCGCCGCTGCCGGGGACTCGGTGTTATTTATATAGTTTATGTGCTTGTCATCAGTGGTCGTTAGAGTTCACTGACTCGGATTGTAGTTGTTTGTTCTGTGTGTTTCAGGTACTTGAACGTGTATGCGAACACGTTCTCAGACTCGTAAATTGGAAGAAGAAAGATTAAAGTTAGTAAAGATGGGAGACGTACCAGAAGGAGTAGCACCTGCAGCTAAGGCTTTGAAAGACTATTCTCAGCCAAAGATCAATGATATCCAGTCGAGCATTGTCAGACCTGCCATTGCAGCCAATACCTTTGAAATCAAGCCTAGCACGATTCAGATGGTACAAAACTCAGTTCAGTTTGGGGGTGCTACTACAGAAGATCCTAACATGCACATTCGGAGCTTCATGGAGATTTGCGATACTTTCAAGTTCAACGGTGTGTCGGATGATGCTATCAAGTTGAGGCTATTTCCATTCTCTTTGAGGGACAAGGCTAAAGGCTGGTTACATTCTTTACCGGCTGGGTCTATCACTACTTGGGAAGAGCTTGCACAAAAATTTCTCTCCAAATTCTTTCCTATGGCGAAAACAGCTGCCATAAGGAATGCTATTGCTCAGTTTGCCCAGGCACAGGGAGAGTCATTGTGTGAAGCTTGGGAGCGTTATAAAGAGATGCTCAGAAAATGCCCCCATCATGGAATGCCGGACTGGATGATCATTAACTATTTTTATAATGGATTGGGGTGGCAGTCGAGACCGATGGTGGATGCAGCATCAGGTGGAGCTCTATGGGCTAAAAGCTACGAGGAAGCATATGATCTGATTGAGATGATGTCAGAAAATGAATATCAGAGTCCAACGCAGAGAATGCCACAGCAAAAGGTGGCGGGAATTCTTGATGTTAGTGCAGCTACAGCTTTAGCGGCTCAGCTAGAGGCATTGAATATGAAGATTGATTCTTTGGCAAATCATGGGATTCGTCAGGTAGCTAGTGTTTGTGAGCTATGTGCAGGTGCACATGAGACGAAGCAGTGTGCCATTTCTAATGAATCAGTGCAATTTGTGAGCAACTTTCCGAATCAGCAACAGCCAGCCCCGAATACTTATCATCCGAGCAACAGGAATCATCCTAATTTCAGTTGGAGCAATAATCAGGGTGGCATGCAGCAATCACAACAACCGCATCAACAATTTCAAGCTAGGCCATACAACTCTGCAGGTTTTCAGCAGCAAGGGCAGAATTTTCAGCAGCAGTTTCAGCCACCAGGATTTCAACAAGCTCATGGAAATTCTGGTCAAACTTTTAAAGAACAATCTGAATTAGAAGAGTTGAGGTTGATGGTTAAAAGTCAGGCGGTCTCACTCAAGACCGTGGAGAATCAGATGGGACAACTTACCAGTGCGATGCTGAAAATATCTCAGGGAATTCTTTCTAATGAACCAGAAGTTAATCCAGGCAAGAGGGAAGTTAAAGAGCAGGTAAATGCCATAACACTCAGGTCTGGTAGAGTCACAAGCAATCCAACATTAGCAGCCAAGGAAGACGAAGATTTCCAGGAACAACTACTTGTGCCCTCCCCAGAAAAAGAAGAGGTAATTCCTAAGCTGGTAGCTGAGCAGTTGGTTGAAGAAGGGGACAATAACAAGAGGTCTGTTGAGAAATCTTCTCAGGAGCAGACTAGAGAGAGCGAACAGATTTTTCCACCTCCCCCATATCCAAGAAAAGCCTACAGGCAAGCGATCAACAAGAAATTGGACAGGTTTCTGGAGGTGTTCAGGAAGTTACAAATTAATATACCTTTTGCAGAAGCTCTAGAACAGATGCCGAGCTATGCCAAGTTCATGAAAGGTATTTTATCCAGGAAATTGAAGCTTGAGGATTTGGAAACTGTGGCGTTGACTGAGGAATGCAGTGCTGTGCTGCAACAGAAATTGCCTCCGAAACTCAAGGATCCTGGGAGCTTTACAATACCTTGCACTATCGGGAAATTGTCTTTTGACAAATGCTTATGTGACTTGGGAGCTAGTATTAACTTGATGCCATTGTCTGTTTTTGAGCAGCTTGGTCTGCCTGATCCGAAACCAACGAACATGACATTGCAGCTGGCTGATCGTTCAATTACATATCCAAGAGGTGTGGTGGAAGATGTCCTAGTAAAAGTGGGTAAGCTCATCTTTCCTGCTGATTTTGTTATTCTCGACTTTGAGGAAGACAAGAGGATTCCCATCATCTTGGGAAGACCATTTTTAGCCACGGGCAAAACGATGATCGATGTCCAAAAAGGAGAGCTCACAATGAGAGTGCAAGATCAGACTGTCTCCTTTAATGTGTTTAAGGCCATCAATGTTCCGGAGGATAATGAAAAGTGTTTTAGAGTGGAAGGGGTTGATACTGGTCAGAATAAACCGTTTGATCAGTTGTTGAAGTCGGATACATTCGATGTTTGTGTATTAAGCAAGCCTCGTAGTGAGGAGGTAAAAGCAGAGCATGTTCAGATGTTAAATTCAGTTCCTTGGAAGAGGAAATTTGATACGCCAAACGAGTCGCTTGGTTTGACAGAGCTCTTGAACTCTCAGGTGCGACTTAAGCCGTCATTTAAAAAAACTACTAATCTCGTTCTTAAATCTTCATCAAATCATCTGAGGTATGCATATTTTGGACAGTCATCTATTTTTCCTGTTATTGTTGCTAACAATTTGTCAGGAAGTGAATTTGGAGAGCACCATCAGGATCCTCCGTTTGGGCCACCAACCACTCAGGGTGGTAGTATAATGTGATTCTGGTTAGTCGAGTCCGGCTAAATGACGTTAACGACAGCGCTTCGTGGGAGGCAACCCATGTGTTAGGTATGTTTCTACTATCTTTCTTATTACCTTCAATGAGGGCATTGAATATTCTAAGTTTGGGGGTGATTTGGGGATAAGTAGTGTTGTGGTGTTATGTGTTCATGTAGGAAATCATATTTTGCATATTGTGGTAATTCATTCATGTTTTGTTTGTATTTTGCATGTTTGTTTCATGTAGGACATTTTGTTTATGTTTTTATTATATGTGTCATTTTAGTTGCATGGCATGCATATTTTATGATCCCTTAGGACTTGACTATTTCCGTTGGTGAGTCGATGTTGATTGGAGTGTGGTTGTGATGAATAGAGGGTTGATTAAGTTTTTAAGTATTGACTTGCATGCCAGAAACAATTGTAAATTCACAAGTCACATTGGTTGCTTTTTGAATTTGATCAGATCATATTTGTTTGGAAGTTAGAATTTAATCACTTGCTTATATTTAGAATGTTTTCTATTCTCTTGAAATTGAAAGAAGCACTTAAGTCTAAGTTTGGGGGAAAACAGGGATTTCATGCTAGTTATAAAGGCTAGGTGTCAAATGGCTAGTAGCCGGCTCATTGAAAAGATGAGTAGTCTAGGGTGGGATGAGAAAAAGGCAAAGCGCACTCATTCCGAAATTGAAATAAAAAAAAAAAAGAAAAAAAAAGAAAGAAAAAAAAAAGAGTTGTATTAGTTGTGTTTATGCAGAATTGATCAGGTTGAGCTCTTTAATACTCGAGCAATTAAGTTCTAGGGGACTTTGTGCCTAGTGACCTAAGACTTTGCCGGTCTGGGATCCGCTAACCTAACGCTCGCTACATGGGTATTATTGTATAAGCCTTTAGGGGTCTCAGCCATTGCACGGTCAATTAAGCATGCGTATTGTGTTTAGTATGTTGTTTTGTTATAAAAGTATGAATTCCTGTCTAACTCAAGTGGATATTTGAGGTGTCTTTAAGTGGTTTCTTGTGGCTAGAGTACATTTTGTTTATAAGCTTGTGGTTGTTTTGGCTAAGAGTAGGTATGGTCTTGATTTAGTTTGGGAGTATATTGGTGAGCATCGCACACACGCACGTTTCTGTGTTTGTCTCGTTGGTCGATGGGAATTTGGTCGAACTCTGTTTGGAAGACTGTGTTCTTTGAGATGTTGGCTTGTTGATTGGTTTTGGTTGGTTTGAAGGGATCGTTGCATTTTCATATTAGTTGCATACATGCATTGCATTGTTAGTTGCATGAGTAGATGGATTTTGTGGGTACATTCGCTATAGGCCCTCACGAGACCTTACTCGTCCACTAGGGCTGCCTAGGGGTTTAAAGGGCTTGTTGCATATGCCAAATGCAACCGTGATCACCTACGGAAGTGGTACTAGTTAGTTGTATATAGTTATGTTTGTTTATGCTTGAGGACAAGCATCGGTTTAAGTTTGGGGGTGTGATAAGTGGATTTTATATCCACTTGGAATGCTTCATATCGGCTTAAATTGATGACTTGAACTCAAGTATGTGGTGTGTTTAATGTGTTTTCATTAAGTTTTGCAGAACCAAGAGTTGGAGGTTAATTTGATTAAAATTCGGATTTTCCGGGTAGGTTGCGCAGTCTTCACTGTTTTGGCCATATCTGGAGTTCTACAAGTCCGATTCTAACGATCTTACAGCTCACGCGAAGAGGACAACATTTTCTATAATTCTGGACAGAAGGTACGGCGCGGCAGCGCCGTGTTTGTGCTTGTTTATGGCGCGGCAGCGCCGTGGAAAAAGGAGCAGAATTTGTCTGGCGCGGCAGCGCCGCTTTCCTGTGTATTTGTGGCGCGGCAGCGCCGGGATGTCTGGCGAAAATTCCTGTTTTAAACCCGATTTGCTGATTTTTCGAGTTGGAGTTAAATTACAATTCAGTACGACTTGTGGATACCTGGAGGCATATATAAAGAGAAAAAAAACCCTAGAGAAGAGGGGAGACACATATCACATATCATATACGGAGTTGTAAAGCACGAAGAAGCAAGGAAGAAGATAGTTTTCAATTTATTCTTGTATTCTTCTAACTTGTGGATGCTTGGTTTGGGTGTAGTCTTTAGAACCTTGATATTTATAACAGTTATAATTCGTTTTCTTTCATCATGTTTACATTAGAACCCATGGTGACGATTAGTTTGATTATGAACTAACTCGTTGTCATGGGGTTTTAGCGGAGTTATTCATGAAGTCTATTAGTTGAATTTTCTCGATGCCTATAGTGTGATTGATGTGATATCCTATTATGGTTGTTTTAATTCGTTATAGGAGAGTAGCTAACTCCTGTAATTGTGTGTTAATTCTTATTGAAGCGAAAGTGGATCTAAGAGTTTAGAACTTTCCATGCTAGCATAGGTTTATGCGTGAGAATATCATTCGTAATTAGTGTCGTAACTCTAACCGTTTTATGACGACTATGTGATCAATTGAATGCTTGTACTTAAACCATTATGTTTTCAATCTTTATAGACATATAAGGACTAAGCATAATTGGGAGACTAAGTGATTTCTATCTTAATTGTGGATATTATTTAGGATGGTATTGGTACAACGAAAGTTGGCTTATATCAGTTTTGTGTGTTCGATCAGGTATTAATAAATCACATGAAAAGGCTAGAGAATTGGAAACTATAGATGGATTGTTTAATGAAGTTAGGATCCCATGTTTTCTCTGCATAAGTAATTCGATTCCAAATCTTGTTAGTTAATTAATTCTTAGTTTATTAAATTGCTTCATAGTTAATCTTAGTTATTCAAAACCCTATTTTATTAATTGTCTTAGCAGTGAATAAAAACCATACATTGTTGCATAGGTACAAAACTATAATAACCAAGCAGTCTCTGTGGGAACGAACTCTACTTATCTCTATATTACTTGTGACCACGTGCACTTGCGTGTTGAGTTTGGTCGTAACAGATATCTTGACTGCATAAGCTTAGAAAACCTTTCACACAGCTTATTGTTTGTTGACCCAAAAATGATATCATCAACATAAATCTGAACTAACAGCAAATCCTTACCATGATTCAAATAGAAAAGAGTTGTATCAATTGCACCTCTTTTGAATCCACTTTCCAGTAAAAATTGAGCTAGGGTTTCACACCAGGCTCTTGGAGCTTGCTTTAGTCCATACAATGCTTTATCCAATCTATACACATGATTTGGATATTTAGGATCAATGAAACCAAGAGGTTGTTCAACATATACTTCTTCCTCCAGTTCACCATTTAATAAAACACTTTTTACATCCATCTGGAAAACCTTGAATTTCTTGTGAGCTACATATGCTAGAAAGATCCTGATGGCTTCAAGTCTTGCAACAGGAGCAAAAGTTTCATCATAGTCAATTCCTTCTTGTTGAGAATACCCCTTTGAAACTAACCTTGCTTTATTTATAACAATTACACCATCTGAATCCGTCTTATTTTTGAAAATCCATTTTGTACCAACAACAGACCTATTCTTTGGTCTTGGTACTAGTTTCCAGACTTCATTCCTTTCAAATTCATTCATTTCTTCTTGCATTGCAGTAACCCAATCAGCATCTTTGAGTGCATCCTCAACTTTCTTTGGTTCCTCCTTGGACAGAAAGTTATTGTATAGACATTCATTCTGAGTAGCACTTATTGTCTGAACACCTGCATCAGGATTCCCAATTATCAAATCAGGAGTATGACTTGCAGTCCATTTCCTTGCTTGTGGTAAGTCATTCCTTGATGTAGATGCTCCCTCTGGAATGGTGTTATTTTGATTTGAAGAATTTACTTCAGATGAAGCTCCCCCTGAATTGTTGCTATTTCTTCCTGATATGTTATCAAGATCATCACTTGAATCAGTATCTGAAGAATTCTGTCCTGATGATTGAGTTGACTCAGAATTAGTAGTAGATTGTTGTTGCTCCCCCTCAACATTAGCACTACTAGTTGTGTTTCTATTGTTTTCATCATCAGAATTAGTATTTGAAGTGTCATCGGGATTTGATGTGTCATCAGGATTTGGTGACCCATCAGGATATGATGAACTGTCAGGATCTGATTCATGTTCTTCAGGTTCCTTGGTAGCTTCATTTTCAAAAACCAATCTATCATGTGAGTCTTCATTAAGTCCAATTATCTTCTTATCATCAAAAGATACATGTATTGACTCCATGACAGTCCTTGTTCTCAAATTAAAAACTCTGAAAGCTCTTGAGGCTGGATATCCAATGAAAATTCCTTCACCAGCCTTAGTTTCAAACTTTCCTAGTTGTTCAGGATGAGTTCTGAGAACAAAACATTTACAGCCAAACACATGCAGATGCTTCAAACTTGGTTTCTTCTCCTTGAGTGATTGATGTAAAGCATAATGTAACATAAGATGTAAAAGAGATAACTACAACTCAACAAAGGACAAGACAGACAATAGTATTAACAGAAGCACAGGAATCCAGAATCAAAGAAGAAAAGGTAAACTCAAAAAATCAAAATACGTTATGTATTCTTGAAGTCCGTAAATAGGTCACGGAAAGAAGTTCATGAAAATGTTCAAGCCTCAGTGACAGCAAAAGAAACAAGACTTTCAAGACGACAGAAGTATGTGAATGATTTAGGGTTAAGTACCACGGGATTCCAGTGATTTAATTGAAGCAACCAGGACGACAAAGGACTTATCAGCAGCATTGAATTGAAGACATAAAAGAAGAATTGATCAAGTGTTATTCATCTGTGAACCAGACCAGTTGCACTAGGTGACGGCACTAAAAAGATCAAGTTGTTTTATCATCTCAGAAGAAATTGATACAGTCTAAAACTTAAACACCCTGAAACTTTTCTAAAAGGCTATTAATAGAAAAGGATTCGATAGTTTTCTATATTAGAAAACCATCGAATGAAAAGCTTAAAGTGAATGAAAACTTTAATAAAGTAAAAGTTCCATTCGATAGTTTTTAATTTAAAAACCATCGAATGTAATTATTACTTTATTATTCGATAGTTTTCAATTCATAAAGTGGGTGAAAAGTTTTATTTGTTGTCAGGTTGATGAAGATCCAACGGCCAAGATTAATTCAATTAATTTGGTTCAATGGTTTTTCTAAAACCAAGTCTACAATTACTAAGAGAGAGGCAGTGTCTTCCTCAGTCAGGTTATTTCATAGTAGAAATTACTGAGAGAGAAGTTTGAGCCGGAGAAGATCAGAAAAATTTATAGTGCTCAGAATTCTATCAATGTATTGATTGTGAATAACCTAGAACTCATTGAAGCTAATCTACGGATTAGAAATTGTAGCACCCCTCGAGGTTTATATTTATAAAAAGATATATTCCCCGAAACTTGATTTGGTTTGGTGTGTTTGATTTCGTTATAGAACTGAAAGATTAATCCGCGAACGAAATTGAATTATTTGTGAGTATCGTATTCAACCCCCCCTTCTACGATACTTTGGACCTAACAATTGGTATCAAAGCTACTTGATTGATATACAAATCAGATCCGGTGAATGAGACCAAAATCAAACGTAGCGTGAAAATTCGAAGCAAATTTTTTAACTTTCAAAATTTTTCATTTAATTGGAATTTCTTGAATTTTAAACAATTTGAAATTTTTAGAAACCATGAGTTCTCCAAAGACAACCGCTGGTATTAAAGTTCCCCCGTTTACTAGAGATGATTTCGGTTTGGGGAAGATGAAGATGCTGTTATTTATCAAGGCATCTAATCCGTTGTATATTGGCATATTAGAGAACGGACCGTTTGTACCAATGAAACCAGTTAGTGAATCTACAGCTCCTGATGGTAGCAAGATTCCTCAAGGCACCCAACCTAAGGATATTACTGAATATACAGATTCTGACAAAGAACTGATTCGATTGGACACCGGTTTAATGTTGATATTGGCGGACTCCGCAGACAAGGAAATGAGCTATCAGTTGATGAACTGTACAAGCGGGAAACATATGTGGGATACCATTAACTTGATAATGGAAGGAACTGAAGACGTGCAGGAAAACAGATTGGACATCCTGACTTCTCAATACGAAGCGTTTAGGTCACTGCCAGGAGAAAGTATAACTCAGGTCTTTGAGAAATATACTAAGCTTCTCAATGAATTGGCAATGAAAGGAAAGACCTATCCACTGAGAGAATCAAACAGGAAGTTCATGATGACGCGGCCCCATCATGTAGAACACAAGTCATCATCCATTAGGGAAAGAATTGACTTCACAAAGATGTCATTAGAGATGATCTATGGCAAGTTGAAGACCTATGAGATGGAACAGGAACAAAGGGTGATAATCTACGGATCAGGGACAGTGGAGAACAAGCACAATGCACTTGTGAGATCAGCAGCACTTGTAGTGGATGAACCAATAACTTCTGAGATTCAGGTTCAAACCCCTAGAGCTGGAAAGGAGGTGATAATAGAAGCAGAAATGGATTCTGTGAATCTGGGTGTTGATGAAAGTGATTACTACACCCTAGAAGAGCTTGAGCAAATGGAAGACAAAACCATGGCGTACTTAGCTGCAAAGTTTAGTCACATTCGTTTCAAGAGAAACCCTAAGTACAAGTTCAAGGGTTCAACCAACAGATTCCAGAAGAACAATTATACACCTAGTACAGGCTTTAAGGGAGGCTACAAGACTGGCATGATTGATAGAAGCAAATCAAGATGCTATAACTGCAATGAGTTAGGGCATTTTGCCACTGAATGCCGGAAGCCTCGTCAAGCGAGAGACATGAAAGATGTCTATGGAAAGAAGGATTCTTATGATGAGTTGAAGAAGGAGAATGCCAAGCTTAAACAGCAACTGGAGGCATTTTCTGGAAAGCAGAAAGGGAAAGCTTATATAGCAGAGGGAAAACACTGGGATGATACTGATTCGGATGAAGAGGAGGAATATGTAAATGTTGCTCTAATGGCTGACTCTTTAGAGGAATCACCACAATCATCTCAGGTACCTATCTTAACTACAATTGATATGTCTAACTCTAAGTACAAGAAAACTGTGCAAGATCTTAGTGTAGAATTGTTTAATGTACACACAAGCATGCTGGCATCAGAAATGGAAAATGCTAAACTAGTTCTTAAGATTAAAAAGCTAGAATCTAAAAATGAAGAACTAGAGCTTGTAGCTGTAACATTAGAAGATCTTAAGCAAAAGAATGTGTACTTAGAGAACAAGGTCAAGTGTAATGATGAGATAGAGACTATCCTCAGGAAGCAGATTTCAGATCTAGATTTGAAGCTGAATGCTTTTAAGAATTCCGCTCTAGTGGCTAAGGAAATCATTGATACTCAGGCCATAGAGAATAAAACTGCTATAGGATTTGACTATAACAAGATAGCTGGTAAGAAGATTGTGGAATTCCCTGTGACATCTTCAGTTGTCAAAAGGAATACTCCACATGTTCTTAAGAATGTTGATTGTCCAGTTTTTGTTAAGCCGTTTCCACCACTCTTTCATGAGGATGACCTTTTCATAAGACAAGAATTGCTTGAGGAGGATTTGTTGAAGGAAAAAGAGGTAAAGACTAAGTTGCCTAGGAAATCAGTAAAAAATGAATTACCTAAACCTGATTTACCTAAAACTGAAGTAGGTGACGTAGTTAGTAATGTTAAAAAGAACAGGAATGGGAAGAAGAAGATTGTTAATCAGGAAATAGTTCCATTTTCTCCCATTGCATCTAGGAAGTTGTGCACTATTTGTAATTCTGCTGGACACCTTACACATGCATGTAAAAAGGTTAAAGTAGAAACTGCTAATACTTCTGAAATGCATAACATGTCTGACATGCCTGATCTTCATGAACCCTGTGGAAAAAAAGATTGTTTGCTATGTAAGTACAACATCATGCATGCTTATTTTAAGTTGATGTCTGATAGTAGCAATAGCACTGTTAATGTCAAATCCACAGATACTATGAATATCAAACAGGGTAAGACTAAATTGAATGTTACTCCTGTTAAATCATCTAAACCTTCAGGACCCAAACAATTTTGGGTACCAAAGTCCGCTTAATCAATCTGTGATTGCAGGGTAAGGTTAAAAGCTCAAAGGTTGTGTGGATTCTGGATAGTGGCTGTTCTAGACACATGACAGGTGAAGAGTCCCTGCTTACAGAGGTGGTTAAGAAGACCTGCCCGATTGTAACCTTTGGAGATGACAGCAAAGGATACACTACGGGATATGGTAAATTGAAAGCTGAAAATGTCATCATTGAAAATATCTCTCTTGTTGAAGGATTAAAGCACAATCTTCTAAGTATCAGTCAATTCTGTGATAAAGGCTACAATGTAGATTTCAGAAAGGACAAGTGCTTGATCACCAACAGGAAGGATGAGAAGCTTACTCTACTGGGAGTGAGAAAAGGAAATTTGTTTATAGCTGACTTAAGTTCTACCAGTGAAGGAGAAGTTACATGTTTTTATGCAAAGGCATCTTCAGAACAAAGTTGGCTATGGCACAAGAAGCTCTCATATCTGAACTTCAAAACTATGAACTCTTTGGTAAAGAGAGAGTTAGTGAGAGGGTTGCCCCTGATGGAATTCAATCAGGAGGGACTATGTGAAGCATGTGAAAAAGGGAAGTCGAAGAAAACATCACATGGAAGCAAAGGAATGACAAGCATTACTGAACCATTACAGCTGATTCATATGGATTTATTTGGTCCAGTTAATGTTATGTCACTTTCAAGAAATAGATATGCATTGGTGATGGTGGATGACTACTCTAAGTACACGTGGGTGTTGTTCATACAAACAAAGGATGAAGCAACACAACTAATCATTGATCACATCAAGAAGATAAAAGTGGAAGCTAAGCTACCTGTGCGGACAATCAGATCAGACAATGGAACTGAATTCAAGAATGCGGTTCTTAATGATTTCTGCTCAGAGAAAGGAATATCAAGACAGTTTTCAGCACCAAGAACTCCTCAACAGAATGGAGTAGTGGAAAGGAAGAACAGGACCTTGGTTGAAGCAGCAAGGACCATGTTGAGTGAATCAAAACTTCCCACTTACTTTTGGGCTGAAGCAGTGAATACAGCTTGCTACACTCAGAATCGAACCCTGATCAACAAAGATCATGAAAAGACTCCGTATGAGTTAATGGCCAACAAGAAACCAACACTGAAGTACTTTCATGTGTTTGGTGCAAAGTGCTTTGTACTTAAAGATGGAGAACATCTTGGCAAGTTTGATGCCAAAGCAGATGAAGGCATTTTTCTGGGCTATTCTCTGGAATCTAAGGCTTTCAGGGTATATGTGATTGAAGATAAGAAGGTGTTGGAAAGCTTTAATGTAACATTTGACGACACCAAAAGACCAGGTCTGCAAACTGGAGAGAACTCTGAATCCTTGGTATTTGAAAAATTATCAGGAGATCTCTCTGACAATGAAGAAGCACCTGAAGTTGTTACAGTCATTAATAATAATAATAATGATATTGATTCTGGACAAAGTGGTGACCAAAGTGGAGATCCTCAACATACAGGATCCACTAGTCAGTCTTCAGAATCAACAGATCAAACCGTCAACAACTCAGGGGGAGCAGGAGAAGGATCAACTAGTCACACTCCACAACATCTAGAACAAGGAGAATCATCAAGATCGCATCTGCCAAGACAAAGGGTATGGAATAGAGATCATCCCTTTCACTTGATCATTGGTGATCCGGACACAGGAGTGAGAACTAGGAGAACATCACAAAATGAATGTCACTATTCTGGGTTTCTTTCAGAAACAGAACCTAAGAAAGTTGAAGATGCTCTAGATGATCCAGATTGGGTGATTGCTATGCAAGAGGAACTCAATCAGTTTGAAAGGCAGAAAGTTTGGAAGCTGGTACCCAGGCCTAAGGGAAAATCTGTTATTGGAACACGATGGGTATTCAGAAATAAGTTAGACGAAGATGGCATTGTAACGAGAAACAAAGCCAGACTGGTTGCTAAAGGTTACTCTCAAGAAGAGGGTATAGATTATGATGAAACCTATGCACCAGTAGCAAGACTTGAGGCCATCAGAATGTTTCTGGCATTTGCTGCACATTCCAATTACAAGGTATATCAAATGGATGTGAAGAGTGCTTTTCTGAACGGGGAGTTAGAAGAAGAAGTGTATGTGGAACAACCTCCAGGTTTTGAGGATTCAAAACTGGCAGACTTTGTGTACTTTCTATTCAAAGATCTCTACGGACTCAAACAAGCTCCAAGGACATGGTATGACACTCTCTCTGAATTCTTACTTGAAAATGATTTTACAAGAGGTGTTGTAGACAAAACTCTCTTTGTCAAAAAGCATAAAAATGATTTGATATTGGTGCAAGTATATGTTGATGACATAATATTTGGTTCTACTAATGATGATCTATGCAAGAGATTTGCTAAGTTAATGCAGAGTCGTTATGAAATGAGCATGATGGGTGAATTGTCATTCTTTCTTGGACTGTAAGTATACCAAAAACAAGATGGTATATTCATTTGTCAGTCCAAGTACATCAAAGATCTTCTGAAGAAGTATCAAATGGAAGACTCATCTACAGCAAAGACTCCTATGCCAACTGCCACTAAGCTTGATAAGGATGAAACTGGTAAGAAGGTTGACATCACAGGCTACAGAGGTATGATAGGCTCATTACTTTATCTCACTGCAAGTAGACCAGATATAATGTTTGCAACATGCTTGTGTGCTAGATTTCAGTCTGATCCTAAAGAATCTCATATAATAGCTGTTAAGCGAATATTTAGATATCTTAAGGGGACCCCAAATCTTGGAATTTGGTACCCTAAAGATACAGGATTTGATCTTATTGGATACACAGACTCTGATTTTGCAGGTTGTAAGATTGATCGGAAGAGTACTTCAGGAAGCTGTCAGTTTCTTGGAAGAAGGTTAGTTTCCTGGTATAGCAAGAAGCAGCATTCAGTTTCCACATCAACAGCTGAGGCTGAATACATTGCTGCTGGAAGCTGTTGTGCTCAGATATTGTGGATGAGAAACCAACTCCGTGACTATGGACTTTTGTTAACAAAGATTCCAATATTTTGCGACAACACAAGTGCCATAGCAATCTCAAACAACCCAGTGCAACACTCGAGGACGAAGCACATCGACATCAGGTATCATTTTATCCGAGAGCATGTCATGAATGGAACTGTGGAGTTACATTTTGTACCCACAGAGGATCAAATTGCAGACATCTTTACTAAACCGCTTGATGAATCCACTTTCAATAAGCTGGTTGGTGAACTTGGGATGTTAAATCTTTCTAATTGATTTTGATTAGAAGTCAGTAACTGCAGATAGTCCTAGTAAATACATGAGTTTAAGAATTTCTATATCCTTAGGACTCGTGAATTTATTTTCTGGAGCAATTCTCGTAGTTAGGATTATTGTACTAATTTTATGTCATAATTATGGATGATATATCTTCTGGCATTTAATTGGTTATTAATTCTAAAAATTATTTAGGTGCTAATATTTGTTCTAAATATTTTAGCATCTATTTAATTTGAATTAATTTGCTTTGTTTTTAACATTGTAGATTAATGCAGCATAATTGATTAGATTTTAATTGGTTAATATCACTCAATGATATTTAACTGATTTTATTCTAAGAAAATTGTGAATTTTCTGTTAAGAATTGATTTTGGTAAATTTGAAAAGATTTATTAGAATTAAAACTAGGCATGAAATAAAAATTCTGATTTTTAAAACATGAACAGGTTTTAAAATGAAGACAGAAGCAAAAATATCGAATTTAGGAAATTCGATAGTTTTTCAAGTACATAGATAAATCTATCGAAATTAATTTTCGATAGTTTTTGAAAAGGAAAAGAAAAACTATCGAAAACAATTCTCGATAGTTTTTGAGATTTACTTTAAAATATATCGAAGGAATTTACCTTAATTCAATATTTAAATTCTCGATAGATTTTGTAATTCAGGTGGAAAAGCATCGAAGTGAATTTGAATTAATTTAATGATAAAATTCTCGATAGTTTTTCCAATATAGTTCGATAGTTTTTGTATTAAACAGCAAAGACATTCGAAGGCGAGGAGACCAGGAGTGTATGAAGATGAATAGCAATGCCATAACCGCTCTGATAAGGAAGAACAACTATCTTCCAGGGGTACCCACTGTTCTCACTGAATATCTAAGAACGGTGCCCCTACCACTTCTACCCCCAAGGGAACAGGTAAATCAAGGTAACATTCCTGAACCTGAACTGGCTCCTGAACCACAACCTATGGATGTTGATCCAGAGCCCTTAGTGGCCATTCCTGACCAGGAGGTTGCGAACCCACAACCTCTAACCACGGTCGAAGAGCCTTTGGAAGAGCCAAATGAAACAATAAACGAACCTCCTTCACCTCCTATACCCAATATTCAGACATCCATGAGTGTAGAGGGAGATAGTGCCTTAGCAGCACGACATAAGGAGATACACCCTTCAACAACAGCTCTGCCTTCCTCTAAAAGGAGACGAACAGAAACCGAGGCAACTGTTGATACTTTATTTCAAACTTCCAAAGCGCCCTTTATTGATTT
The DNA here is from genome assembly GCA_030848705.1 of Heracleum sosnowskyi. Classification (NCBI taxonomy): domain Eukaryota; kingdom Viridiplantae; phylum Streptophyta; class Magnoliopsida; order Apiales; family Apiaceae; genus Heracleum; species Heracleum sosnowskyi. Next base: position 28,428,275 of record CM061243.1, read on the forward strand.
TTCTGATGCTGATTGGGCTACGCTAACGAAAGCTATATCTGAACCAATAGCTCAATCAAGTAAGGAAGAATTGACGGAAGCAACTGGTGTTCCGACCATATTACGGTCAGGTTCACTGGTTGAAGGTTCTAAGAACCAAGGGTCTTCACAGACGTCGAGAGAAGGCTTTGACCTAAATGCACAATCTAAAGGGTCATTGTCTACCTCCCCAGATGGAACATATCTGGATCCTGCGGGTAAAGGGTCTGACGTAGGTGCAGATCGGCAACTCGTTGACAATGAATCAATTACTATTGAGAAGTCAACTGAGGTAAAGTCTTCACAGACTATCGGGGAAGATTTGGGATCTCTGCTGTTAAAAGAGCCTGTTTCTAACCCCCTAGAGATTCAAACTCTAGATCCTACAAAGGATATATCATCTAAGGATGATCAACAACTTGGTTTAACCAAGGACGGGGACTTGCGAAGCCCCATTGCACCACCGGTGACCTCCTTAAGGACGGCTACGGTGTTTTCTTCTGCAGGTACAATCAGCACAAAGGATTTGAGTGAAACAAAAACACTTACACCTGGCCTGAGTGGGAAAGGAAAAATGATTCAAACACCGACAGAAACGTTGAGTGTACACCCAGAGCCAAATGTGAGGAGTGACACCCTAACCCTACCTAATATTGATGATTTGCTGTTACCGACAGAAAGAGAGCTACAAGTTCAATCTACCCTCAAGGAGATGACAGTTCATGACAAAGAAGGAAATCCATTATTCAAGGTTCCACTGCGACCTTCCTTTGACCAAGAGATCTCCTCTAGTCAAGCCAATGCTTCTTTAAAGACTATTCAAGAGAAGGTTGACTTGGCTGCAGCTGATTCCAGAAGAACATTCAGGGTCATTGGCAGTGCATCTGGCACTATAACAGGTACGAAGCAGGCAGTGGACTCCTTAAAGAAGGAAGCTATGGACGAACTGATCGAGTTGAGGACGGACATAAAGGAACTTAAAGATGGTTTCATGAATGAAGTGGATGCTTTGCAACAAGGACAAGAAACTTTGAAAGAAGACGTTCTGGTTATCCGGGATGGTCAAGCTAGGGTAAAAGATGCAATGAACACCCTTTCTAGAGTGGAGTCTAAGCTGAACCAGAGATTGGACAAGATTGAGAAGACTACCAACTCCAGATTGGATGACATTGACCTGAAGCTGGCTTCTATGCAAGAGATGAATAAGGATCTGCTAGATTTCATGGAAAATCAAAGTGATGGAGTACAGTCGATATGGACTATGCTGAAGAACCAACAAACTGGCCAACCTGGTCCTTCAAATCAGCAACCTGATCCTTCTACTACCTTTTATGCTGAGGATGCTTTCATCGAGGATTCCTCAACTAAGGGGGAGAAAGTTGGAGAAGGGGAGAAAGAGAAGCCTAAGGATGGATGGGGAGTTTGGGAGATAGTTGAAGCTATTCCTATCAGACAGTACTGGATAGAGGAACTTGTAGAAGAAGAGAAGGAGATTAGGAGAGTGAAGAGGAATTTGAGGTCATGCATGAGCAACCCAATCAAGAGGAGCATGAGCCATATTATCCAGAGCCCGTTGAACATCCAATCTGGGAGGATATTATGGAAGAAGAAGCAAATTATCTATCACCTGAAGAAGAAGCAAATTATCTATCACCTGAAGAAGAAGCTGCCTTGGAAGCAATAAGAGCTCAGAGAGCTGCAATAGATGCCAGGCAAGCTGAGAAAGAGAAACAGCAAGCAATTCTGAGGAGTGAAAAACTGAAGAGATTCAAAGTGTATAATGAAGTGAGGAAGAAGAAGATGATAGATCTGGCAAAGAAAGATGGTACTGAATGGGAAATGGCTTATAAAACCTTTTGCGGAGTTGAAGACGGATTAGAAGTCAACGACAATGCTGAGGTGGAAGTTATTATTCGGACATCAGAAGTGCTAATCTTGAAGATCAGACTTACTTTAAAGCACTGAGAAGCTCTATAATCTGTCTGAATGCTGGGGTTAAAGCAAATGGTGCCTAGAGCTTATTAATCAGTTTTCTGGAGAAAGGTACATTTGTGATTTCCACTAAGTTTTTAGAACAGAGGACATATACAGAATTGCAGGCTATACTCATCAAGATCCAAAGAACTACAAGGCTAAATGAACTGCTCCGTGAGCATGTTAAGGAGATCGTGATGAAAGTCGGTCCAGAGATTACTGAAGATCCCCCAATGGTTAGATTCATGACGAATGACTTGTTCAGAATCTGCTATTTGGCTGAGGACAAACTGAGGGACTACCCAAGCAACTATCTAATCTCAGTTGAGAAGTATCTTAGATCCACTGGATTCTCATCAACGGAGAAGGAAAAAGCAGCAGACACTCTTAGAAGATTTCTAATGGAGAATGTTCCTTACTATAGGAAAAGAGTGGAAAGAGGATTGGAAGTGCATACCAGACTGCCAAACATGCCAAAGCTAAACAAGAAAGATGTTAACATTGCATGGTTATGGGCTGGAGTGGGTCAAGAGGTTGAATATATTGGAAGACACATCCAAGGAGCAATCCTTAAACCTGGAGAACCACTGCACTATCTATCAGTGATTGATTATCAAGCTGCTAACTCCGATCCAATGATTGAAGAAGGTGAGATTGGAATGGACTGAAGATTGAAGCAAATAACAAAAGAACTATCAGCTCAGACTAGAGGAGCAACTTCATTGTACAAGTTTAATTGTTTTTTGATTTATGAAATCTGGAAATGTATATATATCTGATCCAGAATGTATTTAATATTATTACGCTGTCTTACTTTAATTAGTTTCATGTTTCCTTAGTTAGTTGAGTTATCCTCGAAGTATTTGCTTGTCGAACTCTATCCAATCAAATAGGGGGAGATTGTAAAGCATAATGTAACATAAGATGTAAAAGAGATAACTACAACTCAACAAAGGACAAGACAGACAATAGTATTAACAGAAGCACAGGAATCCAGAATCAAAGAAGAAAAGGTAAACTCAAAAAATCAAAATACGTTATGTATTCTTGAAGTCGGTAAACAGGTCACGGAAAGAAGTTCATGAAAATGTTCAAGCCTCAGTGACAGCAAAAGAAACAAGACTTTCAAGACGACAGAAGTATGTGAATGATTTAGGGTTAAGTACCACGGGATTCCAGTGATTTAATTGAAGCAACCAGGACGACAAAGGACTTATCAGCAGCATTGAATTGAAGACATAAAAGAAGAATTGATCAAGTGTTATTCATCTGTGAACCAGACCAGTTGCACTAGGTGACGGCACTAAAAAGATCAAGTTGTTTTATCGTCTCAGAAGAAATTGATACAGTCTAAAACTTAAACACCCTGAAACTTTTCTAAAAGGCTATTAATAGAAAAGGATTCGATAGTTTTCTATATTAGAAAACCATCGAATGAAAAGCTTAAAGTGAATGAAAACTTTAATAAAGTAAAAGTTCCATTCGATAGTTTTTAATTTAAAAACCATCGAATGTAATTATTACTTTATTATTCGATAGTTTTCAATTCATAAAGTGGGTGAAAAGTTTTATTTGTTGTCAGGTTGATGAAGATCCAACAGCCAAGATTAATTCAATTAATTTGGTTCGATGGTTTTTCTAAAACCAAGTCTACAATTACTAAGAGAGAGGCAGTGTCTTCCTCAGTCATGTTATTTCATAGTAGCAATTACTGAGAGAGAAGTTTGAGCCGGAGAAGATCAGAAAAATTTATAGTGCTCAGAATTCTATCAATGTATTGATTGTGAATAACCTAGAACTCATTGAAGCTAATCTACGGATTAGAAATTGTAGCACCCCTCGAGGTTTATATTTATAAAAAGATATATTCCCCGAAACTTGATTTGGTTTGGTGTGTTTGATTTCGTTATAGAACTGAAAGATTAATCCGCGAACGAAATTGAATTATTTGTGAGTATCGTATTCAACCCCCCCTTCTACGATACTTTGGACCTAACAATTGATAAGGAGTAACACCATGTCTATTTATCAATGTAAGATTTTGAGTATAGCATGCTGTATTGACTGCTTCTGCCCAGAAATATGTAGGTAGTTTAGCTTCTTCCAACATAGTTCTGCCAGCTTCAATAAGAGTTCTATTTTTCCTTTCAACTACTCCATTTTGCCGGGGAGTGCCAGGAGCAGAGAATTGTTGAATAATTCCTTTATATTTGCAGAACTCTTCCATCTTTGAATTCTTGAATTCAGTGCCATTATCACTTCTTAGAATCTTGACTTTGTGCTTTGTGGTTGTCTCAATCATTCTCACATGATCCAACAGTATTTCAGCAGTTTCATCTTTTCTGTGTAGAAAATACACCCAGGTGAATCTAGAATATTCATCAACAATTACAAGAGTGTACCTTTTCTTACTGATGGTCATTATGTTGACTGGACCAAATAGATCAAGATGCAGCATGTGATATGGTTCTTCAATAGAGGATTCTGATTTACTCTTGAATGATGTTCTTCTTTGCTTAGCTTTCTGACAAGCATCACAGAGTCCATCAGGAGTATATAACATTTTAGGTAATCCTCTCACTAGATCTTTCTTAACCAACTCATTGATATTGCTGAAGTTGAGATGAGAAAGCTTCTTGTGCCAATTCCAACTTTCATCTACTGATGCTTTACTGATGAGACATGTAGGAGAGTCATCAGTATTTGAATGAATGTTGGCTTCATAAATGTTACCATGCCTGTAGCCAGTAAGAACTGTCTTTCCTGATGCTTTGATGACTACCTCACAATGAGTAGAGAAGAAGTGGACATGATAACCTCTGTCAGTGATTTGACTAATACTCAACAAGTTGTGTTTTAGTCCCTTCACTGGAGCTACTTTTTCAATGATGACATTTCCAATGATTATATTGCCATATCCCAATGTTTGTCCAATGTTGCCATCTCCATAAGACACAGTTGGGCCAGCTCTTTCCTCATATTCTGATAACAGGGCTTTGTTTCCAGTCATGTGCACAGAACATCCACTATCCATGACTAACACATTTTTCCTTTTTCCCTGCAATCAGAATATCAAACAAACTAGTTAGAACATTTAGGAACCCAAACTTGTTGGGTTCTTTTTCTATGCAATTTATCAGATTTAGCAGCAGAAGACTTATTGACTTTAGCAATTCTGTTAGGATTGTGTCCATCAGGATTTGCTTTGTCAATATCAGTACTAATAAATGCATTTTTCACATTGACATTCATAGAGTTATCAGATTTTGTACTTTTATTAAACTTAGGCAAAAGATCATAAAAGTTATAGTACAAATCATGATATTCTGCACATGTGTAAATAGAATGCCATATACTACCACAATGAAAACAGGACTTTTGTGGTTTATAAAATACTGATCTACTCCTAACATCAGACCTAGGAATTTCAGTAATCTTCTTTTTACTCTTCTTGCAATCAATGGCAAGATGATTAGAGTTACCACGGGTAAAACAACATTTTCTAGGTGCATTTGGGACATACTTATAACCATTTTCCTTATTTATCCCAACTTTACCATTCTTGTTTCTTCTGACAGTAGCTTCTTTTTCTTATCTGTAACCTCACAGATTTTGTCCTTGAGTTGTTTCTGAGACAGTAAACCTACATTCTTAGTAGCTTTACTCAAGACAGATTTAGACTTAATAATTTTAACACTTTGATCTGAAGTAGATCCCTTTTCAAAAGTTGAATTGGAATCCTTACCAAAAACAAAATTAACAGGAGTAATCTTAGATTTGGTCTTGTCTATAACATGTCTATAGGTCATTGGTTTGACTGTCTCATCAATAACAATTTTTTCTTTCAATTTCTTATCATCATCTGACTTATACCCTAGACATTCTTTCCAATTCTTAGAGGTATTTATTTCCTGAAATTTCCTACCAGAATCTGTCCAGGTTCTGATTTTCTCATTAGCATATTCAAGTTCTTTTTCAAGAGAAGTACATTTAAATTTCATCTCTAAATACATGTGTTTAGCATTATCACATTCTTTCTGTACTTCTTGCATATGAGAAAATTCAGCTTCTACATGCTCTTTCCTTTTCCTAAGTTCAGACATCTCAGATATAATTCTAGCATTTTCAGCAGATTGACTTCTAAAGCTAATATGCAATGACTTTAGAAAACGTCTTAACTCAGAAGCATTATCAGAATCAAAATCAAAGACAGTATTTAATACCTTTTCATCAGGAGCAGCAGATTCATCAGTATTGGTTATTAGGGCATAGTTGACCACCTCAGTGTCAGATTCTGAAGATGAGTCCATCCAATCCTTGTTTGATGTGATGAGTGCTTTAGTCTTCTTGCACTCAGTAGCAAAGTGCCCCTTTCCATTACACTTGTAGCATCTAACCTTTGACTTGTCAAATTTGCCACTTTTGCTGTCCTTTTTGTTGTACTTGTCTTTATCAGCATTGAAGATCTTCTTCTGGAAATTGCCTTGCCTTCAAGTCTTTCTGAACTTCATCTTCTTGAAGCCCCTGACTATCATGGCAACCATCTCTTCCATGTCTGAGTCAGTAGACTCACCATCAGTATGAGCATCAGGATTGTCATCAATATCTGATGATGAGTCATCGGGATCTGACTCAATTACTCTTGATTTTCTTCTAGAGACCTCCACGGCTTTTCCTTTTGATTTGGCCTCTACATTCAAGGCTATAGACTTTGCCTTGCTGCTTTTCTTATTCTTCCTTTGTTGAACCTCAAGATCATGGGTTCTTAGCATCCCATAGACTTCATCAAAAGACACAACATTAAGATCATACTGGTGTCTAATGATCGAAGTTTGAGTATCCCATTCTTCTGGTAAAGCTCTCAGAAATTTGGTATTTGAATCTTCAGGTTCATATTCCTTGCCAACTAAAGATAGATTATTCAGCAGAGTCAGGAATCTGTCATACAGATCAGTTAGGCTCTCATCTGGTCTTGCATCTAATTGTTCATATCCTTGAATTAAAAGAGTCCTTCTGTTTCTCTTGACAGATTCAGATCCTTGGCATTGAACTTCCAAGGTGTCCCAAATTTCTTTTGCAGACTTGCATGCAATCATCCTGTTAGACATGACAGCATCAAGACTGTTATGTAGGATATTCTTTATCTTTGGTTCCCTGAGTACATGAGCCTTCTCTTATGGAGTCCATTCACTTTTGGCCTTTACCACATAATGTTCAGGTGTAGTGTCTGTTTGTCCTACTAACCTAGTAGGGATATATGGTCCATCACGAATCCTGTCCAGATAGTCAGGATCCATAGCCTCCAGGTACATCAGCATCTTTACTCTCCATGTTGGATATTCAGATTTCTTCAAGATGGGAATCTTCATGCTCTCATACTTTGTTATTGAATCATTCTTGTTTGTCGACATCTTTAGATCATTCCTGATATCAAATTATATCAGTTTGCTCTGATACCAATTGTTGCCCAGTAATAAACTATTGTAGAAGGGGGGTTGAATATAATAGTATAAGATAATCGACTTTATCAACACAAATATGAATAATAACAGTTTTATTGAATCTGTTATAAAACTGTTACAAAACTCTCTCAAGAAATTCTATGTTCTTAAGAGCTTCAAGGTTACAAATCTCTCTTAAGATATTCTATGTTCTTAAGAGCTTCAAGGTTAGTTCGACACACATTACATTGTAACCTAAACTGTGTTTATATACTACACAGCTTCTCTATCAAATTACAAGATAAGTCCTAATCAATTACAAAGATTGAAACCTATCCTAACTTGACAGCTTCGCTTCTACAAACCAGGAACCGACAAAATAAACTTCCTTCTTTAACTAGACTCCAAATATAACTCGAAGTAGGAATCCTGATCAGCTTCCAGTCCTGATGATCAATCCTGATCACAGTCCTGATATAATCCTGATCCTGACGATCATGTAATCCTGATGACGTCAGCAATCCTGATCAGTCAAGTCTAGCTCCTGACACTCATTGAATCCTTATCTAACAATTTTTGCATTTAAAATCTCTACTAATAGAGAAAGTAAATATACAATAGATCTTTACTGATGGAGGAAACTAAATATCTCTAATGGAAGAAACTAAATATTCGATTATAATATTCGTGCCTTCAAAATATCTAAATTATAAAAAAAAGTGTATTACCTTACATTATTTTAAACTTTCCTCTATTATTATCTAAATATTCTCATAATATTTCTTTTCAAATGAAATTAACATCTTAACATTCTCTTCTCCTAAACTTTCTTCTTTTTTTATGTGATATAATAGAAAATACAGGAACGTTTTGGTAAATAAGAAGTTAAGAAATTAGATCGGTCTTGCATAAGAAATTAGGTAATTAATATCAAAGATTAGAAAAAATCTCAATTGCCTTTTAAATATTTACTAATGGAGGAAACTAAATATACAATTTCAATATTCTTGCATTTAAAATTTCTACTAATGGAGGAAAGTAAATATAATATTCTTGCATTTAAAATCTCTACTAATGGAGAAAGTAAATATACAATAGATCTTTACTAATGGAGGAAACTAAATATTACAAATGGAGGAAACTAAATATTCAAATATAATATTTCTGCTAAAAGAATATATTGGTAAATAAGAAGCCTCTATTATTATCTAAATATTCTCATAATATTTTTTTAATGAAATTACTATCTTAACATACTGTTCTCCTAAACTTTTTTTTATGTAATATAATAGAATATACAGGAACGTTTTGGTAAATAAGATGTTAATATATTAAATCGGTCTTGCATAAGAAATTAAGTAATTAATACCAAAAACTAGAAAAAAATCTCAATTGGCTTTTAAATATTTACTAAAGGAGAAAACTGTTGTGGAATAAAAAACGTGCTTGTGAATTAATTGCTAGGGTTTGTGAGCTTCGAGCTTTAATGGTTGCACTTGTGTTTCGAGACTAAATCGGTCCTCATAAGATGCATACGTATCTCAATTCGTTATTGAGAATCAAGCCAAGACGTAGTTCTGATTGTAGGATCAGGGACCTTATATAGGCGTCTGGAGCCTAGTATTCATGGTATGTTTATGAGTCTTAGCGAATAAGTCTCCTTATTGATATTGGATAAACATTGTATTTCTTGCTGAATAAGTCTTTTCCTTGTTGATAAAGGCTATGACTCATTAATTGGGATTCTGGATCCTTCTTTGACGAATTTACCATATTTTGGACTCTTTTCATGAGATGTATATTTTCCCTATTCATTAATTACGAAATTAATGAATAATTAGGGTGTCGGGCCTTAAATAACGGCCTTTCCATTGAATAGTCAACTATATTTCTATAATTACTTTTCTGTCCATATAATTTGCCCCCCAACTTCTGGGAAAATCTCCTTGGGGTTTTCGTAGAAGTTATAGCGTGTTTTTCCCCAAAATTTTCTATTTTTAAGGGCATTTTCGACCTCAAATTAGGTCATTTTCGACCAGGAATTCGACCAGGAATCAAGTCATTTTCGACCAGGAATTCGACCAGGAATCAAGTCATTTTCGACCTGGAATCAAGTAATTTTCGACCTGGATTTCGACCTCAAACAGCTGTGAGGTCGAAGCTATCGACCAGGAATTCCAAGTCTTTTTCGACCTCGTTTCCAATATATCTTCGACCTCGAGTTTTCGACCTCGAGTATTTGACCTCAAAATCGTGCCTTTTCGACCTCAATTGGTTGTGAGGTCGAAGCTTTTGACCTCGATTTACAGGCTATTTTCGACCTCGATGTATCGACCTTGATTCCATGCGTTTTCGACCAGGATTTCCTAGGTCAATATAGACTTTAATCTCTAGGTCATCTTCGACCTCATTCTGTCGTGAGGTCGATTGTTTAGACCTCATTTTGTAGGTTATTTTCGACCTCATTCATTCGACCTCGTCCTGGCCTTTTTCGACCAGGAATTTCTACCTTGGTCGTTCGACTTTAATCTCTAGGTCATCTTCGACCTCATTCTGTCGTGAGGTCGATTGTTTAGACCTCATTTTCTAGGTCATTTTCGACCTCAGTCATTCGACCTCGTTTTATGCGTTTTTTGAACTCATTTAGGTGCGAGATCGAATGCTACGAGCTCATTCTCTGGGCCATTTTCGACCTCGTCCCTTCGAGCTCGATCCAGTGTCTTTTCGACTAGAATTTTTTATTTTTTGTGCCTTATTTTGGTACGAGATCGAGAGATACGACCTCGATTTCTCGTGTATTTTTGACTTCGTTCGTACGACCTCAATTAAGGTTTTTTCGACCTCAAATCTTCAATTTTCCGTTTTTATTTGGCAGCGAGGTCGACTAATACGACCTCGATTTCTCATGTATTTTCGACCTGGGTCGTACGACTTCGTTTTAGGGTCTTTTCGACCTCAAATCTTTTATCCTTATTTTTGCCTTGGTTTTATTCCAAAGTTTATTCTGTTAGGCTCAAGACATGTCTGAATACCACTATTATAAGCCTACACTTTGTGACTATGTCACATTACATGACCTAGTGAGTTCTATCACTGGGATGTAGTATAGGTCTCTAAATGTACTTGTCTTGTTCTCATGAACATTAGCTTGACCATGTATGCTCAAAGTTATAATGAGCTTAGTAAAGTTTCTTGCATCTAGATTGTATATAGGCCATTGAATAATTATCCTGGTAGAAGTTCAGAAGTGTTCATGCAGCAGGATAGAGATAAATAAGGCTATGAAGAAATAAGTTGCAGAAATTTGTCTAAGGCATTATATAGCAAAGTCAGAAGAAAGCTATGTCGTGAAGTCACCAATATCCATGTCGTGAAGTACTATATCGCATAGTCCATTTTGTACTATGTCGAGAAGTCCTCAAGACACATGTCGTGAAGTGTTGAAGTCAGAAAAGTCAAAGAAGCCTAGATCGTGAAGTCCTCAGAATCCCTATGTCGCATAGTCGTCAAATGACCTATGTCGCATAGTCATCAAATGACCTATATCGCATAGTCTTCAAATGACCTATGTCGTAAAGTCTTCAAAGGCTATATCGCGTAGTCCTCACAAGGGAGATCGCGAAGTCAGGAATAAAGTGGAGTTCACGATATCAACACTTAGTCGTTTACAACAAGACAAATCAAGGTACAGAATCAAGAATCAAAAGAGACAAATACTGAAGCATTTGTTCTGGCAAGGTGGTCCAAAGAACAGATGGCAAATCTACAGCTAAACTTGGAGAGAAAGATAAGAGACAAGCAGCTACAGAAACGGGAAAGACTCCGAAAAGCAGGTGGTCCTTCCTGACACAGTTAACGTCTTATGGCAGGACAAGTTGGACTTTCAGCAAGGGGTAACTGTGTAAAAATAGGTGTGTGCACTAGGTTGTATAGGGCTTATATATATCATGCACATCCTATTGTTAGCTGTAAGAGAGATACACATAGTTATTTGCTAAGCACTTTTCTCTGTAAGCAAGCAAGTTCAAACTGTTCTTGTTTAGAAGCCAGAAATTCTATTGTGAATTTCTTGGAAAGCTGTAGTATTTAATTTGCTTATACAAAGTAGATTAAAGTGATTGTGTGTGTTATTTACTTTCTACATATTACATATCATAATCATATACAGTCTGGTACTTAGTTTTCAAGAATCGAAAAATATATCAAACTATCCATTCACCCCCCCTCTGTCTAGTTTCTAGTAGTATTCATTTCTAACATATTCTTTCTTGGGCCTTAACTAGCCCAACTTTTAATTGGACTTAAATTATTCCAACATTGGGCCTTGTTTGGGCCTTATTTTTTGGGCTTCGAATTCGCCTGAGACCCAAATTATTTGGGCTTTAATTTCTATAATCCATAAATGGATTTGTGGGCCTTAACTGGCTATTGACGGTTGCCCTTCCTTAACCGGTTGGGTTCCCGGTCACTTTGATTATAAAAGAGTGATTTTTCACTCTATTCTTCACTTCATACTTCTTTCTTTCCGAAAATTTCTCTCTAGCCTTCATAGTTTTTCTCTCTTCTTACTCCGTAGTAAGGCGATTTCCAGCGAGGTTTTTTGCGGCGGTGTCATTGATTTTCTGGGTTCAACCTTCATCCGTTGAAGATTTTATGGGTCCAATCTTCATCTGTTGAAGATTTTCTGGATTTTTAGCTTAAAGATTTGAAGATTCTGGGATTTCCTTTGAAGATTTGAAGTTTTTCGGAGAATTTCTTTGAAGATTTGAAGATGTCTGATCGTACTGTTCAACGTCTCCAGAAAATGAATCAAGCGTCTACGAGAGGTATCACCATTCGTTCTTCTCATATGTCTCTTCAAGATATGATTTTAGAACGTAGTGATGAATACCCTGCTGTTTCACACTTAGATTCATTTGATTGTAGCAATAAATTTCATGAAATCGACTTGATTAGGGACTACAATAAAATGTATAGGATTAAGTCCCCCTATAGGTTAGTCCCAGCCGGCCCAGAGGACCGTTCCTGCCATTGGCGTCCTGATGCTCTATGCATTTATAAGGATGCCATTGTTGCGGGACTCAGGTTTCCCTTTCATGAGTTCATTCCCAGGCTTTTGGCTGATGTTGGGATTAACCCTTGCCAAATTCCTCCAAATGCCTGGAGAATCATTATTTGTTTCATTGTTCTTTGCTTGAAGAACAATTTTCCTCTTTCTGTTGCCTTATTTAGGAAAATATTCCAGTTTAAAAATAGTTCTGCCGTTACTTTGGGTTGGATTTATATCAACCATCGACCTTCCACTCCACCCATTTTTCATCCGAAATCCATCCCCGACAATAACCCAAGATGGAAAAACGAATTTATGTATTTAGTTTGGGAAGGAGGGGATTGGGGTACCCTTTTCCGTAGATCTTTCAGTAGGGTCTCGGATGGTAGTCCCAGTAATATAATTCTGAATGATGAGGAGGCCCATGCCTATGCCGAGCTCACAAAAGATGATTATGCTACAACGGCTAGGGTGCTCCTGGACGAGTTCCAGCTTAAGTCCTTGGGACTTTCAAACGTTTCTGATAAGGGTAATTCTCACCTCATATTCTCATTTATTTATTTAAGATTATCTTATACCAACTGTTTCTTTCCTTGTGTTTTTTGCAGCTGCGGTCTTTATCAATAAGACCAACGAGCCCCAAGATAGAGAAACAGCAAGGATGAAAAGGGCTCACTTGGGAGGGAAAGATCCCCGTGCTACAAGTGTCCCAGCCTTTATAAGGCCTCATGTGGACCTTACTGATGAGGTTGAGGGCCCTTCCTTGGCCAAAAGTTCAGTTTGGCGCCCCAATTGGGGTCTTAGGAAGAAAGACACTGTAGTGGGGGTGTCTAAACATGCTGTGGAATGGTCTTATCATTCCTTGACTCCTTGTGACTACAAGGATTTCGTTTCCAACTCCACTTTGGAGGGTGTGGAGCATGCAGGCTCTCAGGCGATTGCTGTTGTAAGTTGTTTTCTTTTTTCTTTGTAGTTTTAATATGTTTCAAGTTTTATATCTTGTATTGATTTGTAACTTGTTTGTAGGCTAATGCCAACTTTCAAGGGGCTATCTTTCAAGCCAAGGCTTGGCGCTCATCTTCAGAGGCCAACCAAGGCAAGTTTGAGAAGTCCCAAGAGGAGGTGGGCTCGCTGAAGGCCACACTGGCTAGGAAGGAGAAGGAGTTAGCCGACTCCCAAGCTGAGCTGGTTCCTTTGAGGAAGGGCAAGGATGAATTTATCGACGAGTACCTTGACTCCCAGGAGTACAAGGACTTGATTGATAAGCATGACGAGCTCATCTTCCCAGTTCAGTATACTAAGGGATGGGATGGCACTCTTGCTGCTGTTTTGGAGAGGATGCCTGGATCTGTCACCATTTCTGATTTTCAAAGCCCTTACACTCCTACTCCTTTGGAGTTGTCTTTGGCTGGAGAGGACGACATGGAGGAAGATGACAGGATCTTTGACCTAGATCATACTTCTCCACCTGGTCAGACTGCCAGGGATGATTATGCTGCCACTCACTCTGGTTCTGCTTTAGAGGGAGAGGAAAATGAGGAGGGGGAGGATGCCGTAGACAAGGCAGCTTAGATGATGTAGTTTTTCTTTTGTAATTTTATTTATGGCCATTCATGGCTTTGTACTTGTACTTTCAGCCTACGGGCTTTTATTTAAGCTTTTATTCAGCCTTATTTATATCTTGTGGCCATTCATGGCTTGTGTTGTTTTCTTGCTTCTTGAATGTTTGTCAACACTCATAGCATATAAGCTTAAAACATGAAAATGCTGAATTTATTCATAACTTGAAAATGGGATCAACCCTTACATAGTACCCAAGTTTAAAACTTGGGTTGGTTTTATCAAACCTTATTTCTAGTAGTGAGTCCATTTGGGAAACACTTTAAACATAATAAACTTTCAAATTGGAGGCATGCCAAGTCCTTGGCACCTCTTGCCCTTCAAGGGTTTCTAGTTTGTACGAGCCTCAACCAAATACGTTCTTGACGCGATATGGTCCTTCCCAATTTGGGGCCAACTTGCCTTTTTGCCCAACTCCGGATGCCTCAATCTTTCTGAGGACCAAATCTCCTTGTCGAAAGAACCTTTCTTTAACCCTTAGGTTGTAGTAGAAAGATGCCTTCTTTTGATGTTCAACTATCTTGGCGTTTGCCTCATCTCTAACTTCGTCAATTAGATCTAAGGCCAGCCTCAAGCCTTCTTCATTTGTTTCCGGCTCATAAGCCTCAATTCTTGGAGACATGTGAGTAATCTCCACCGGAACCACTGCCTCTGCCCCATATGCCAACAGAAAGGGGGTAGCTCCAGTGGTGACTTTGCAGGTAGTACGATATGCCCAAAGTATGGGGAGCAATTCGTCTACCCAAGTGTTTCTGGAGCGTTCAACTCTTTTCTTCAGTCCATCTAGGATAATTCGATTCGCAACTTCAGCTTGCCCATTTGCTTGAGGGTGGGCAACAGAAGTGAAGCGTAACTTGATATCGTTCTCATCACAATACTTCTTGAACTCATCGTTGTTAAACTGAGTTCCATTGTCCGTGACCAGGATTCGTGGAATTCCATATCTGCATATCACATGTTCCCAGAAGAAATGCATCACTTGCTTGGTGGTTATCTTGGCTAATGGCTTAGCCTCAATCCACTTGGTGAAGTAGTCGATTGCTACTATCAAGAATTTTCGTTGAGCACTTGCCATTGGAAATGGCCCGAGTATATCCATTCCCCACATGGCAAAGGGGATTGGTGAGTTTATGGATGTCAACATCTCTGGTGGTTGCCTAACCACTGGGGCATGCTTCTGGCACCTTTCACATTTCTTTACGTAGCTTTTAGCATCTACTAGTATGCTTGGCCAGTAGAAACCTAGATGAGTGATTTTATGGGCAAGGGCTCTACCCCCCAAGTGCTGCCCACAAATTCCTTCATGTACTTCCTTCAGGGCCAATTCTGCCTCTTCAGGGCCAATTCTGCCTCTTGAGGTCTCAAACATTTCAGATATGGAATGATGAAAGACTTCTTGTATAGAATTCCCTCAATTAGGACATACCTTAGTGCTCTCACATATAGATTTCTTGCTTCTGAAGTGTCATTGGGTAGCCACCCAGTTTCCAGATGAGCTTTGATGGGATCCATCCAAAAACTAGCAACATCAATGGGTGCTACCAACTTTCCGTTGATGCTTGGAGTCTTCAAGACTTAGAAGTATACACTCCCTGCATAGTTTTCAATTTCTGAAGAAGCAAACTTAGACAAGGCATCAGCTTTCATGTTTTCTTCCCTTGGAATGTGCTCTACATAGCATTCGTCAAATTGAGTCATGATTGCTTTGACGAGCTTTAAGTACTTGGCCATGGGTTCGTCTCTGGCTTCAAACTCCCCATTTACTTGGGAAACCACTAGCCTCGAGTCTCCACATACTTTCAGAGTTTTGACTCTCAAGGCTCCATCCAGCCCTAAGCCAGCTATCAGAGCTTCATATTCAGCTTCGTTGTTTGTCATTGGGAAGTCCAGTTTTAGTGCGTACTCTATGAGGAATCCATCAGGACTTTGTAGCACTAAACCGGCTCCACTTGATTTTGTTTTTGATGCTCCATCAAAATAGAGCACCCAACATTCTTTGGAGATTATTTCTTCAACTTCCTTGTCTTCCACTGTCACTTCCTGCCCCCCGACTTCTTGGTTGTCAATGGTGCATTCAACCATGAAGTCAGCAAGTGCTTGTGCTTTTATGGAAGTTCGAGGCTTGTATTTGATGTCAAATTCCCCTAGTTCAATGGCCCATTTGATCAATCTTCCACTTACTTGAGGGCTGTGCAAGATGTTTCTTAGGGGCTGATTAGTCAAGACTTCTATCTTGTGTGCCTGGAAGTATGGACGTAGTTTTCTTGAGGCCATAATCAAGGCTAAGGCAAACTTCTCTATGGTAGAGTAGTTTATTTGTGCCCCATGTAGAATCTTGCTTTTATGGGTTTCTGAACCTTCAATTCTTCTTTTACCAAAACGGCTCCAAGGGCTGTGCTAGAGACCGCCAAGTACAAATAGAGAATTTCCCCTGGCCTGGGCTTTGCCAACAGTGGTGCCTCAGCCATGTATTTCTTCAGGGCCTCAAAGGCCTCTTGGCTCTCCGTTGTCCATTCAAAATTTTTCACGTTCTTGACTGCTTTGAATAAAGGTAAGCATTTTTCTCCTGACTTGGAGATGAATCTTCCCAATGCTGCCACTCTTCCAGTTAGCTTCTGGACTTCCTTAATAGTCCGTGGTGGTTCCATGTCTAGGATTGCTTTGATTTTGTCGGGATTGGCCTCGATTCCTCTCTTGGAAACCATCAGGCCTAAAAACTTTCCCGAGCCTACACCAAAGGCACATTTAGTTGGATTCAACATCATCTTGTGGTGCCTTAG
This sequence comes from Heracleum sosnowskyi, assembly GCA_030848705.1. Lineage (NCBI taxonomy): Eukaryota > Viridiplantae > Streptophyta > Magnoliopsida > Apiales > Apiaceae > Heracleum > Heracleum sosnowskyi. The sequence continues at coordinate 28,445,158 of CM061243.1, forward strand.
CACTTCAAATGCCTCTCGGAGGTGCTCAATGTGATCGGCCTTATTGAGGCTCTTGACTAGCATGTCATCTACGTAGACCTCCATGGTTTTTCCAATTAGGTGTTCAAAAATTTTGTTCACCAACCTTTGGTAAGTTGCCCCTGCAATCTTAAGTCCAAATGCCATGACTAGATAACAGAAAATATCAAAGTCAGTGATAAATGATACCTTGGAGATGTCATCTTTGTGCATCTTGATTTGGTTGTATCTGCTAAAGCCATCCATGAAACTTAGCATCTCGTGCCCAGCTGTTGCATCTATTAGAGCATCAATCCTTGGTAAGGGAAAACAATCCTTAGGACATGCATCATTCAAGTCGGTGAAGTCGACGCACATCCTCCATTTTCCATTGGCCTTCTTGACCATCACTGGGTTAGCCAACCACTCCGGGAATTGGATTTCCTCAATGAACCCGGCTTCCAAAAGCTTTTGTACTTATTGTTTAATGGCTTCAAGCCTTTCTAGAGCAAAGTTTCTCTTCTTCTGTTTCACCGTCTTCCTTTCAGGATCCAAATTCAATTTGTGAGTTATCAATTGGGGATCAATCCCTGGCATGTTAGCCGCTGTCCAAGCAAAAACGTCATTGTTCTCTTGAAGAAAAGATGTGAGTTTGCTTTTCAACGGCTCGGGCAGTAGTGCCCCAATATAAGTCACCTTCTCCGGTTCACCTGGGACTAAGGGAATTGGGACCAAGTCCTCGGCCGGTTTCCCTCTTCTGTCCTCATTGTCACTTGTATTCATGTCTTCAATGGGGAGAACCTGCCCCCCCGATTCCATCAGGCCTTAACGCGGCTACATAACAGCTTCTAGCCATCTTTTGGTCTCCCCGTTCTTCTCCTATCCCATTCCTCGTTGGGAACTTGATTTTCAGATGATAAGATGAGGCAACGGCCTTAAACGCATGAAGACCAATCCTTCCAAGGATCGCGTTGTAGGTTGAATTTGCCTTTATGACTACAAAGTTCAGCATCTGAGTAGATGTATTCATCCCTTGCCCCATGGTCATTGGGAGTTGGATATTGCCTTCCACCTTTGATTCCACTCCATTGAACCCATATATAGGCATATTCGAGGGTGTCAACTGAGAATCAGTGTAACCCATCTTGATAAAGACATCGTGGAATAAGATGTCCACTGAAGCCCCATTGTCAACTAAGACTCTCTTTGTTTCGGAATTGCCTATCACAGGTATGATGACTAAAGGATTATCGTGGGGGAACTTCACCCCTTCTAAGTCAGAATCATCAAAACTTATCGAGACTTCTGTTCTGGCATGCTTCGGTGCTTCTCCAACCACAATCATTACTTCTCGGGCATAAGCTTTCCTTCAGTTTCGGGAGGACCCAGCAGCAGTTGGTCCTCCAAATATCATGTTAATGACTGGCCCTCGGGGCTTAAGGTTACGATCTTGGTCGTTGTCCCTTCTGTCATAATCCTTCCTTTCATAGTTTCCTCTTTGACTCCCTTGGTTCCCATCCTTAGTGAATTTACCAAGCTTTCCTCTTCGTATTAGGAACTCAATCTCATCTTTCAGTTGCCTGCAGTCGTCGGTGTCATGACCAACTTCTTTGTGGAACCGACAGAATTGGTTTTGGTTCCGTTTAGACAAGTCGACCCTCATTGGCTTCGGCCATTTGAGATCCTCTTCCTTTGCAATCTCCATCAGAATTTGACTCCTGGGAGTATTCAACCTTGCATATTCTGTAAATTTTGGGCCAAAATTGCTCTTTTTTGGTGAAGAATCAGACCTCTTTGACGTTCTAGGGAACTTTTCCCTAACATCATACTCTTGGGTTTCCTTCCTTTTCTTTGGGTTTCCACTATCACCAGTAGTGGGTTCATATTTTCTCATGCTTTCTTCTGCTTTGATGTATTTGCCAGCTCTATCTTGGAGCTTCAACATGCTCTCGGGTGGATGCTTTGCCAACGATCTCCTGAAGTGATCATCGGTAGTTCCTTGTTGCAGGGCTATCATAGCTACTTTGTCCTCCAAGTCTGGGACTTTCAGAGCCTCACGAGTGAATCGATTAATGTAGTCTCATGTACTCTTCCACTTACGAATTGGTTGATGAATGCATTGCTTAATTCCTTGAAGGATCCAATAGAATTGGGAGGCAAACGACTGTACCAACGTTGTGCCATGCCCGCTAGGGTTTGTGGAAAAGCTTGGCACTTAACCGCATCATTGGTTGGCTGCAACAACAGTGCGTTGGAGAAGGTTCTCACATGATTTGCGGGATCTCCCGTTCCATCATAAGCCTTAATCGTTGGCATCTTAAATTTCCTGGAGATGTTGGCTTTCATGATGTCTTGAGTGAAGGGCAGAGTTGGATCATCAGGATCTCCCAGGGGTAATAAATCAGTGGGATCACCCCTTGGGGGTTCAGCCCTCTTGCTTCTTCTAGGTGCTGGATCCAAGTTGATTATCGGGACTCCTCCCGTTCCTTGGTTTTGTGTCCTTGCGGCTTCTTCTTCGGCTATTAGCTTTTTGAGCCTCGCAGTCTCTGCTTCATGGGCCACTATTTTTTTTCTTGGTGGTTTGGGGTTGTTCCCGATTAGTTTGGGAAGAACGCCTCCTTCTTAGGGCAACGTCCCTCTCATCTCCAGTTGAGTAATTCTCATCCTCGGTGTAAGGACCCGAGTAGTCTTGGATAAGAGGGGTCTGTCGAGTTTGCTGATTTTGGGGTCCCAGACCTTGAATATATGGGGGCACATAGGCTTCATGATAGATGGGGTTGGCACCTCTACTGCCCATCGGGGGTCGAGGAGGCATACCATAGGTTGGCATACCGAGAGTTTGAGTCGTGTATTGGGGGAGATCCGTGGTGTGAAGTTGAAGGCCACGTGGGGCATTTGCGAGCAGTGAAGAGGTTGTGATTGGTTGCTGGAGAGTGGTTTCAGGTGGATCTCGTCCATGAACAACCATTTGTAGGGGATTCGTCCCTTCCGCAGTAATCGGGACTTCCGGTCCTTGAGTGGTGGTGATGGGGGCGTCTGCCCCTTCAGTGCTAGTGATTGGTGGGGGTTGGCTCCCCTGAGTTTCTGTTATAGAAGTAAGAGGAAGTCCATCAGAAGTTTGAGGACCTCGAGTTGTTATTCGTGTGTTTGCCATGGTTGATGTTGTTTTCCCACCGACGGCGCCAAATGTTGTGGAATAAAAAATGTGCTTGTGAATTAATGCTAGGGTTTGTGAGCTTCGAGCTTTAATGGCTGCACTTGTGTTTCGAGACTAAATCGGTCCTCACAAGATGCCTACGTATCTCAATTCGTTATTGAGAATCAAGCCAAGACGTAGTTCTGATTGTAGGATCAGGGACCTTATATAGGCGTCTGGAGCCTAGTATTTATGGTGTGTTTATGAGTCTTAGCGAATAAGTCTCCTTATCGATATTGGATAAACATCGTATTTCTTGCTGAATAAGTCTTTTCCTTGTTGATAAAGGCTATGACTCATTAATTGGGATTCTGGATCCTTCTTTGACGAATTTACCATATTTTGGACTCTTTTCATGAGCTGTATATTTTCCCTATTCATTAATTACGAAATTAATGAATAATTAGGGTGTCGGGCCTTAAATAACGGCGTTTCCATTTAATAGTCAACTATATTTCTATAATTACTTTTCTGTCCATATCAAAAACTAAATATACAATTTCAATATTTTTGCATTTAAAATCTCTACTAATGGAGGAAAGTAAATATAATATTTTTGCATTTAAAATCTCTACTAATAGAGAAAGTAAATATATAATAAATCTTTACTGATGGAGGGAACTAAATATCTCTAAGAGCAAGTCCAATAGTATCCCTAAATGATATCCTAACTTCAAATATAGGGAATATGACACAAAATGGAACTCCAACAATATCTTAGTGATCCCCTAAACCACTAGCACAACCTCAAATTCACTAGCCATTCCCTATTTATAGGTATCCTCTAGTCATCCCCTATTTCATTTTTATAAATAAAATATTCATTTCCCCCCATTTTTCCCTCTTTTTTTTCTCCCTTCCCTCCTTTCAGTTTTACCGCTGAATTTTTTTCTTTTTTTCTCCCTTACCTCTTGTTTTTACCACTAAAATACTAGAAGTCCCCTAGACTTTCTTGTCAAAATCACTATTCAAAATATAGTAAATAATATACCATAAGAAAGATCTTGGAGTCTACTTTTTAAAGCAAAAAATGGTTCGTAAAAAGGAATTTTCTACAAAGAGTTATAACAATTTTAGTGAAGGAGTGTATACCTGTCCAGATTTATAACAATTTTGGTGACAATTTAGTAATAATGAGGAAGGTAAATAGAGATTATTGTTGGAGTAAATATTAAAAATGATATCCCTAAACTACTAGGATTCCTTATTTTATAGAAATTATAGGGAATGGACTAACATACTGTTGGACTTGCTCTAATGGAAGAAACTAAATATTCGATTATAATATTCTTGTTTTCAAAATATCTAAATTATAAAAAAAAGTGTATTATCTTACATTATTCTAAACTTTCCTCTATTATTATCTAAATATTCTCATAATATTTCTTTTCAAAAGCAGAACATATTGGATAAAAAACACACATTGGATTATTGAAAATTAGATAAAATTTTATATTTTTTTTTTCAATCAATTACTACGTTCTTTTTAAGGAGCCTATATAATAGAAGCCAAAAATGTTATTTTTTTTATTATTTTCTAAAATCCTCCTTACTTAAAAATTCGTTGGAATCGAAAATCTTGGTGGTTAAATGTACTTGTTAGAGTACTTCCAAATTGACTCCAAGTCTTCTCAAAAGGTAGAGTCCTGTATCGATCTTCCAATTACGAAAGGCCTCAATTTTCCAATTATGACTTCAACGAAATTGAGCGTGTCAAAGACGATGTAGTACAAATTTCCGGTGCCCCTAGCATGAGGGATGCACTAAATCATAGATCGTATTTGATCCAACTTTAAAATTTTAAATTTTTTCAATTGGATTCAGTCGATTTTTTAAAAAATATTTAGGCTCTTTTAGATTGACTAATCGGATCGAATGATATCAGGTTGGGTCAGATTTTTTTAATAATTTTAAAATTATTATTTTTAATTTTTTAGTAAGATTTTTGAATTTTCTTTTAAATTTATTAAAATATTTAGATTTCTAGCAAGAGTATATCCAGAAGTTTATAATTTTATCTAAAATTTAATTTAATTTTATAAAAAACATGGATAGAAAATAATTTTATCAGGAGATTTACACGAATATCTCAAAAATATTCATGAAATTTGATTTTTTAATTAATCGGGCTGGATCTGTTCGGCTAGATTTTTATCCGAACCAAGCCAGATTTTTAATCGAATTAGCACTTAAATCTACCAATTTATAACCATAAAGTAACCAAAACATTTCGTTTTGATCATTTGAAATGAATTTCATATCCAAACACTACCTTGGAGGAAATGAATTGTTTCTTGCGCTTAAATTTTAGCTAGACAACAGAAGCGCCTTAATTGACTTTTAAATTGACTCCCAAGTCTTCGGAACGGTGCCAACAATCGTTCATCTATGAGTGGCTGAGAGTAAAGATAGAAACAGGGCTACACAGACTAGACCTCACAATTCGTTCGTGTCGTGTACTTTCGTGTTTCGTGTATCTAAATGTTAAATTCAAAATATAATTTCGTGTTCGTGTACTTTCATTTCGTGTAATTTCCTGTAATTTCGTGTTCGTTTACTTTCATTTCGTGTAATTTTCGTGTCGTGTTTTCGTGTAATTCTAATTAATAATAAAAATAAAAATAAATAAGTAAATGTATTAAAATTTTAAAATTTTCGGTAATATTTTTACAAATATATATTTACATAATATTTACAAATAATATTATAAATTTATGTATAATCACATAAATAAATGTTAAGTATATAATAAAAATATAAAATATCTAATATAAATATTAATTTATAAATATTTATTTATTTATTTCGTGTACTTCGTGTCGTGTCGTGTACTTGAAGGGTAAACACAACCAACACTAAATCTCGATCGTGTACTTTCGTGTTCGTGTACTTTCGTTTCGTGTACTAAAAATGCAAACCCAAACACTAAATTTTCGTGTCGTTTCGTGTCGTGTATTCGTGTCGTGTCAAAATTTGTCGGGTCTAATATAGACTTTAAATTTGATACATATTTATTTTATATCAAATAAACGTAGATGTTCACTTATCATTTGGGGAGGGAGAAGAATGGAAGATTACGGTTCAGTTTGTTTTGCTGAAAATTTTTTTGGCCTTTGGAAAAATTTTCAATACTAAATTTTTTTGGATCAAATTAGTATTATAAATCTACCAAATTTTTTTTTTTTTGAGAAAAATAAATCTACCAATTTTTAATCATCAAGTAACCAAAACATTCCGTTTTAATTAGCAACAACCAATATAATCAATACCAACAACGAATATTTAAATGAAACCATTCATTATCTATAATAAACATAACCAAATAACAAATATTTTAATTAAATAATACTCTATTTTAATGAAACCATTCATTATCTATAATAAACATAACCAAATAATACTCTATTCCAAAAATATGAGGTGCAATCCTTACTTAATTATTTTAAAACCTATTTTAATACTCTATTTAATAAATAATAAAATAATATCAAAATAGTAACTATCTAATTGCCTTTTATAATTAAAAAAAATTGTAACAAAATCTACTACTTTTCCAAAAATATCACGACAATTACCTTTAAATTAAAATATATTATATTTTATATTTTTTATCACTAAAATCTGTATTCTCCAAAAATATGAGGTGCAATCCTTACTTATTTATTTTAAAACCTATTTTAATACTTGATATGGACAAAAAAATAATTATAGAAATATAATTGACTATTCAATGGAAAGACCGATATTTAAGGCCCGACACCCTAATTATTCATTAATTTCGTAATTAATGAATAGGGAAAATATACAGTTCATGAAAAGAGTCCAAATTATGGTAAATTCATCAATGAAGGATCCAGAACCCCAATTAAAGACAATTAATGAGTCATGGCCTTTATCAACAAGAAATACAATCCTTATCAGTTATCAAAAATGACACTTATTCACTAAGACTCCTAAACATACCATAAATACAAGGCTCCAGACGCCTATATAAGGTCACTGATCCTACAATCAGAACTACGTCTTTGGCTTGATTCTCAATAACGAATTGAGATACGTAGGCATCTTGTGAGGACCGACTTAGTCCCGAACGCAAGTACAACCATTAAAGCTCGAACCTCACAAACTGTAGCAATTAATATACAAACACGTTTTTTATTCCACAACATTAGGCGCCGTCTGTGGGAAAACAACATCAACCATGGCAAGCACACGAAGAACAACTCGAGGTCCTCAAACTTCTGATGGACTTCCTCTTACCTCTGCAACAGAGAATCAGGGGAGCCAACCCCCACCAATCACTGGCGCTGAAGGGGCAGACGCCCCCATCACCACCACTCAAGGACCGGAAGTCCCAATTACTGCTGAAGGGACGAATCCCCTACAAATGGTCGTTCATGGACCAAATCCACAAGAGACCGTTCACCAGCAACCAATCATAACCTCTTCACTGCTCGCAAACGCCCCACGTGGCATTCAACTTCACACCACGGATCTCCCCCAATACACGACTCAAACTCTCGGTATGCCAACCTATGGTATGCCTCCTCGACCCCCGATGGGCAGTAGCGGTGCCAACCCCATCTATCATGAAGCCTATGTGCCCTCATATATTCAAGGTCTGGGACCCCAAAATCAGCAAACTCGACAGACCCCTCTTATACAAGACTACTCGGGTCCTTACACCGATGATGAGAATTACTCAACTGGAGATGAGAGGGACGTTACCCCAAGAAGGAGGCGTTCTTCCCAAACTAATCGGGAACAGCCTCAAACCACCAAGGAAAAAATAGTGGCCCATGAAGCCGAGACTGCAAGGCTCAAGAAGCTACTGGCCGAAGAAGAAGCTGCAAGGACATAAAACCAAGGAACGAGAGGAGTCCCGATAATCAACTTGGATCCAGCACCTAGAAGAAGCAAGAGGGCTGAGCCCCCAAAGGGTGATCCTACTGATTTATTACCTCTAGGAGATCCCGATGATCCAACACCCCCCTTCACTCAAGACATCATGAAAGCCAACATCTCCAGGAAATTTAAGATGCCAACGATTAAGGCTTATGATGGAATGGGAGATCCCGCAAATCATGTGAGAACCTTCTCCAACGCACTGCTGTTGCAGCCAACCAATGATGTGGTTAAGTGCCGAGCATTTTCACAAACCTTGGCAGGCATGGCCCAACGTTGGTACAGCCGTTTGCCTCCCAATTCCATTAGATCCTTCAAGGAATTAAGCAAGGCATTCATCAACCAATTCTTAAGTGGAAGAGTACATGAGAAAAGCTCTGCATCGCTCATGGGAATTAAACAAGTAAAGAATGAAGCCTTGAGGGATTACATTAACCGATTCACTCGTGAGGCTCTGAAAGTCCCAGACTTGGAGGACAAAGTGGCTATGATAACCCTACAACAAGGAACTACCGATGATCACTTCAGGAGATCGTTGGCAAAACATCCACCCGAGAGCATGTTAAAGCTCCAAGATAGAGCCGGCAAGTACATCAAGGCAGAAGAAATCATGAGAAAATATGAACCCACCACTAAAGGCAGTGGAAATTCAAAGAAAAGGAAGGAAACCCAAGAGTATGATGTTAGGGAAAAGTTCCCTAGAACGTCAAAGAGATCTGATTCACCACCAAAAAAGAGCAATTTTGGCCCTAAATTTACAGAATATGCAAGGTTGTATACTCCCAGGAGTCAAATTCTGATGGAGATTGCAAAGGATGAGGATATCAAATGGCCGAAGCCAATGAGGGCCGACTTGTCAAAACGGAACCAAAACCAATTCTGTCGTTTCCACAAAGAAGTTGGTCATGACACCGACGATTGCATGCAACTGAAAGATGAGATTGAGTTCCTAATACGAAGAGGAAAGCTTGGTAAATTCACTAAGGATGGGAACCAAGGGAGTCAAAGAGGAAACTATGAAAGGAAGTGTTAGGCCGAATACACAATATATAATCAATATATGTATGAGAGTAACAATCAAGAACACTGTTTATGAATAATAAACTGAATGGAATTAAAAACTTCTCTCTCAGTGATGTAAAATATCACAGAGAGCTGCTACGTTACAAGAATAATGTATTCAGTATTCGCATCCCTTTTAGGGTTAACCTATCTGTGTTTATATAGTACACAGCTACATAGATTCAATCTCTAATTGATATTCCTACAAATTAGCTATACAATTTATATCAAATTAAGATTGCTACTGTCTTCTGTCCCGTTTCCTTAGCTATCTCAATATATCTTGCTTCTTTCCATCTTCAAGATATATTGCTTCTAGAATCTTCATATTAGCACCGACAGCTTCAGCAAACTTTCACCCCGTCAGACTTTAACAAACTCTGACTGGATTCTAGTAAACTCTGATGAGTACCTGTTGCTTAAACACTGATAAACAATCATCAGCAATTATATCTAACAATCTCCCCCAACTTGTGCATAATAAAAATGTACAAGTTAAAAGATAATTGATGATGTCAAAACATATAACAAATGCAGTGTTTATAACATATCAGAGTTTAACTTTTACTTGGAACATAAAACTTTAAAAACTTACAGTCAGACTTTACTTAATTTCTTCAATATCAGGCACTGTCCTGAGATAATCAATGAGTAGCCTCCTTTCAGCTTTTTCTAGTTCATCAACCATGATTTCTTTCAACTCTTTAAGCTCTGGATCACTTTCTCCAGTCTGGTAGATAGCAGCTCTTAGAGAATAAATGTTGTTCTTTCTCATTTCATTCCCTAGCCGGATAAAGTAAGATTTGTCTGACTCTAGGTTGAATTCCAAAACCTTTATTCCCAGTGCAGTCTTGAATCTGGCACTGTTTCTCTTCATTTCAACTATCTTTCCATAAGCATCTCTGTACTTAGGAATGTAAGCACTTGAAACACCTCCTCCAAGAAGAACTTTTGATTTCATCATTCTGTCTCTTAAAACTAGAGCAGCATCATGAGTACTTCTATTTTTTATCTTAAGAAGATATAAAACATACTCTAGCTCTTCCCATAGCTTCAAATGAATATCAGCTTCTCCAATTCTGTAAACTCTTCCATCATTCATGAAGTATAACAAAAACTCCTTCTTTAATCCTCTGTGGTAAATCATCTGAACAGACTCTAGTTTGTCAAGGTTTTCTTGAGTAACCCCAACACCAGGTTCTGCCAGTGATGTAAAATCTGCAGGACTGTTATTAATTCTTTTCTCCCTGTGTGAACCCAAACCAGACTTATCATAAGATTCTTTTCCAAGTACTGTTCTGGTTTGAAGAAAGTTCACAGGTTCTGGCTTCAGAGTTTCAGGAAGTACATGTCTTTTGAAACCTTGGAGTTGTGAAGATAACTGAGTTTGGACAACTTGAGCATTGTCAGAGGTTGTCACAACTTTAACAGAACTATCAACTTGAGCAACGTCAGAGGTTGATTGATTTAGTCTTGATTCAACTTGAGCAACGTCAGAGGTTGAATAATTTTTCTTTGAAAACTGTCCTTCTTCTACCAGTTTTCCCTTTCCCTTACCAGAAACATTATCTGTTGGCCTTCTTGAATATTGCATAATCTGTTGAGAGTTTTCCTTGATAGAGATACCCAATTCTTTCTTTCTTGGAACTTTCATAGCATTCTTCTTGTAATTTCCAGAAGCAATCTTCTTTTTGTGCTCTTCAGACAACATCTTCATCTCAGCTTCCAAATCTTCAACTGTAACTTCACCATCATGCTCTTCTAGAAACAGCTTGGCTGCAATCTCTTCATCAGTTATTGGATTAGCTGAAATCACTAGACTCTTAAGTCTTGAAGAAGATTGAGCACCAGAGCCACCAACACCAGAGTTTGTTTGATTTCTATCAGAGTTTGACTTGAATCTCCCTTGCACTTGAATAATCATTGACTTTTTCTCAGTGTCCTTGCTTCCACCATCAGTTCCATCATCCCTCTGTCTCAGAGTTTGAGTTCTTTTGCATTTGTCCTTAGAAACCCTCTCCCCCTTTTTGACATCATCAGGAATTAGAAATGATGTCAGCAATTCCAAAGAAGTAGCAATTGTATCAATCTTTGCAGACATGACAGTCTGATTCTCTTCTACTTTGCTTAGCCTTTGCTTAAATTCTACCTGATTTGCAAACAGAGTAGAATAGAGAGCTTTATCATTTTTCAACACCAACTCTCTAGCAGCTATATCATTTCTCAAACCAGTCACTAACTGGTGAGTTTCATCAAATCGATTATTAAGAGTCTTGACTTGCACTACTGTAGCCTTCAAATGACTTAGAAGTTCAGGATTTGTAATTGGGCAGCAGACTTTGCAACAAAATCAGCAGCCCTGTTGGCCGGAAAAATACAGTCTGCTCCTGACCAATTTTTAAAATACATTTCCCTGAAATGATCTTCAGTAGCATGTTGATTTGCTTTGATAGACTCTGCAGTAGGATCCCTTAGAAAAGGTGTAGATTCATGAGTATCAGAGTCTGACGGAGAGACATTTAAACCAGAGTTTGCATGTTCAGAATGAACAGCAGTTTGATCAGCATCAACATTCATTGGAATTTGCTCTGCAGCTTCATCAACAATATTCTCTGCAGAAGCTTCAGTGTTTATCTGTGCAGCTTCTTCAAGAACTTGCTCTGCAACAGCTTCAACATTCTCAGAGTTTACATTTGCAAGAACCTCTGCTTCTTCAGGAACAGTCTCAACAACAGTCTCAACCATATCCTCTGTTGTAGCTTCATTTATCAGCTCTACAACAGCTTCAACAACCTGATCAACCTCTTCACCCATTTCAGGAACTTGATTAGTGACAGAGAGAATCTCTGTATGAGTTCCCACAGACTCATCAACTACAAGAGTAGCTTGATCAGCTGCCACATCCTCAGTATCACAAACACTGACACTAGGATGTGCTTCAACTTCTCTTTCAATTTCAACAAAGAAAGTTTCTTCCAAAGGCACCTCAGCCATATCATCAGTGTTTGCATGAGCATCATCAAAGAATTCTTCATCAACAGCCTCAGGAGCTTCAACATTTGCAGCATTTTCAGCATCTTCAGCTTCAACACTTGTAGTACCAACATTCTCAACATTTTCAGGTTCAGAAACATCTAACTCTTCGAAAAGATAATCAGCTACCAACTTTCTTCTTTTCTGATGAGAAGTTTCATTTTCAGCAGCAGCAAAAGATGGCCTTTTTGCCCTTCTCTTAATTCTTGAAGTTCCAGCAAATGTTGACACCCCAACATCAGCAGATGGCTTGGTAATCCTAGCTGGCTTTGAACCCACATGTTTAGTCTTACCACTAGATTTTGGTTTAGGAAGAACAATGTTTAAGGGTTCAGGCTGTGGTTCAGATTGTGGTTGTGGTTGAGGTTCAGATTGTGTTTGGGTAGAATTGGTTAAAAATTGTTGAACAAACTCAGGTAATAATAAATCACCTACATTACCCTTCTTGACATCCTTATTAACAAGATCAGAGAATACTCTTTTGTGCAATTTAAAACAAGGAATAATATCATTATCAATAATATCTACCCCAGTAACACAAACAGAGAACAAAATCTGACAAAAACGAGCAAAGTAAACTACCCTTCTGTTTTCAGTCATTTTCTCACCCAAATTAGTTAAAACTAATCTTGCAAAGTCAAAGTGAGTACCATAAAGTAAAGAATACCCGATTTGCAGACTATCAGTGGGTATTGCATCCCAGTTGGTGCACTTCTTGCCGAACGTTCTTGTAATACAATCAAAGAAAAAACTCCACTCCTTCCTCAAGAACGGTCGCTTCAATTGACCAATCTTAGCCAAAGATCCACTGTATCCTATCTCCCTCATCATTCTGACCAAATCAGCATCACCAACAGCAATTGTGTAAGCAGTATGCTCACCAAAGCCCATCGCAGCACGAACTGTACCAGGAGTAATAACATACTCTGTTTCCTGAAACTCAAACAGAATGGATGGTGTTCCAGATTCACCACCATCATCATAAATGCCAGTTTCCCAGAAGCTTTTAATTTGAACTCCAGAAAGCTTCTCTGGTTCGACAAGAGCACGCCCGATTGGAGATTGGGCAAGAAAATTCTGCATCAAATGAAACGTCTCCGGTGCGTTCTCATTACTCAAAGGAGCAGAATAATTGTTAGGAACAAACTCAAGATCAGAAGAGACAAAAGCAGTTGAAGCCATTAAAAAGATTTAGAAATAATCAGAGAATGACTTAGAGAAATTTTGAGAGTGTTTGCAGGAAAAGTGTTTGTGAATATGTGTGTGTGACAGTAAAGTTTGAATCTGAGTAAGATGTGAAAAGTTCAAACGGTTTTGTGTATTGTATATTAATACAAAATTAAAAATTAAAAACTGAACAGTTTCTAATCAATACACACAACTATCTTACTCCGTAATTCGTGTGAGTGGGACACGTGGCACACATGTAATGATTGACAGCAGTAAATAGCAGTTTTCAATGCGCATGCGCAGTAAAAATAGCAATAATTACCGCCTTTTACACTTTCCTAGACACTCAACCTCTCTCCTCTGTTTAATACACTTTTAACTGTTGTCCAATCATACTCTTTTTGAATTTTCAAAACAAATGTATATCCTCAAAATCATAATATGTCTGAAACAAACAAAATTTATTTTAATCATCAGAGATTAAAATTAAATTACCTCGGCGTAGAGTACACAATTCATCAGTGTTTACCAATCCTCCTCCTTTATTCATAAACTCTTTTCACAAAATGTACAGGTGTGAGTATTTGTGTGTGACTTAGCAGAGTTTACTGAATATAAATATTTAGATCATCTCAAAGTGCATAAAATCCACAAAATAAATCAGTAAAAACTGGTTGTCCAAACTCTCATGTATAATATAAAATCTGATCTCATCTAAACTCTGTACTTCTAAATTTATTATTTTCACCCCCTTCGATTTTTTTTTTTTATATTTATTTTTCCAGTAATAAGTGGTTGGCACTAGTCACCAAAAATCAAAGATTTTAGCCCTTATTTCATACAATAAGTTCCTTGGTCTTCCTAGGCACAACATGATCTCAAAGGAATTTGTGCACTTTTTGGCATCTTTTGATTTGAGGGTGAGATATTAGCAACTAATTATCAGAGTTTAGACTTTTATCAGTTAATACAATTAATTTATGAGAGAAAGTGCAAACAGCTAATACAGACTCAGTGTATAGGATCAATAAACTAAGAGATGCTATAAATATAGAGACAGTATCATGCTGTGTAAAATTTCTGCACATTTTGAAATCAGAATTCATATCACTCAGAATGATTCATGATTACTTACTGAAAATCATGCTTCATACAATTTTCTTCATCGGTCCATATGTTTCAGACAAAATCACAATCAGAGTTTAACATCAGAGTTTAGCATCAGAGTATAACTGACAGAGTTTAACATTATGACAGAGTATGACTTCAGAATTTTGACAAGTTGGTATGAATAACAGTTAACATATGCAAAGAATCATGAGCAACAAATCACAGAATGAGAAATTTTGAGTCTCACCAATATCTCTAGTCAAAACCAGAGATCATTCCAAGTTCATTTACCAGTCTTGTAAAAGTAGCTTCACTCAAAGGCTTGGTGAAGATATGTTAGATATAATTGCTGACGTTTGTTCATCAGTGTTTAAGTACCAGGTACTCATCAGAGTTTACTGGAAGCCAGTCAGAGTTTATTAAAGTCTGACGGGGTGAGAGTTTGCCTTAGCTGTCGGTGCTAATATAAAGATTCTAGAAGCAATATATCTTGAAGATGGAAAGAAGCAAGATATATTGAGACAGACAAGGAAACGGAACAGAAGATAGAAGAAATCCTAATTTGATATGATTTGTATAGCTAATTTATAGGAATATCAATTAGAGATTGATTATGTAACTGTGTATTATATAAACACAGATAGGTTAACCCTAAAAGGGATGCGATTACTGAATACATTATTCTTGTAACCTAGCAGCTCTCTGTGATTCTTTAACATCACTGAGAGAAGAGTTATTTATATAATTCAGTTGTTGATTCATAAACAGTGTTCTCAATTGTTATTATCATATATTGATTATATATTGTGTAATTCGGCCTAACAATTGGTATCAGAGACAAGGCTGTTTAATATATACAGTTTATCGATCTAAACACAAGTATAATCATGGCTGACAACTCTCAGGAAGGTTCTAATGCAGGTTCGAATGCTCAGAAGGTTCAACCAACTTCTGTTAGTCGATATGAGACTATAAGGGTTCCAATTCTAAGATCAGTTGAATATCTAATATGGAAGGTGAAGATGACCATGTTTCTGGAAGCCACAGATCCAGAATACCTTGATAGAATCAATGATGGTCCTCATATGCCAACAAAACTGTCTCCTATTGTTGCTGGTCAAGAACAAAAGACTGTTCCAAAAGAGAAGAAAGATTTGACTCCTGAAGACATCTCATCAATTGCAAAGGATGCAAAAGTTAGACACCTTCTCCATAGTGCTTTAGATAATGTCATGTCTAACAGAGTTATTGGCTGCAAAACTGCCAAAGAAATTTGGGATGCTTTGGAAGTCAGATGTCAAGGAACAAGTGCTATAAAGAAGAATAGGAAGACTATTCTAACACAGGAGTATGAACACTTTGACTCTAGATCTGATGAAACTTTGACAGATACTTATGACAGATTTTGTAAATTGTTGAATGATTTGTCCCTGGTTGATAAAGAATATGAACTTGAAGAGCCAAATCTCAAGTTTCTGTTATCCCTACCTGAAAGATGGGATTTGAAGGTGACAACAATCAGAGACAATTATGATCTTGCAGAAACAGATCTTGATGAAATCTATGGGTTGCTCAAAACTCATGAACTGGAGATAGAACAAAGAAACAAAAGATCTGGAAAGAAGACAAAATTTGTTGCTCTTAAAGTTGAAGAAAAGCCTGTCAAGAAGGAATCATCAAGAAAGAAAGCCAAAGGAAAGGCTTTAGTCATTAAATCTGATAGTGAGTCATCAAACTCTGATGATGGCTCAAACACTGATGATGAAGCTTCTGATTCTGAGGATGATGAAGAAGAGATGATGAAAATGGCTGCTTTAATGGTGAAGACCTTCAAGAAGATGGGATTCAAGAACTTCAAGAAAGGAAAGAGATTCTCAAGGGAAGATTCAAATTCTTATAAAAGAAAATTCAGAAAGTCTGATAAAAGAGATACCAAGTCTGAAAAGAAAGACAAGTCTAAGATCCAGTGCTACAAGTGTAAAGAGATGGGTCATTATGCTCCAGAGTGCAAGAAAGGAAAATCTGAGAAAGCACTCATCACTAAAGGCAAGGACTGGGTAGACACTTCAGACTCAGATGAGGGAATCAATTATGCTCTCATGGCAACTGTTAAAGATGAAGCTGAGTCATCTGAAAACAAGGTACCCCTAACAACTTATGCTTATGATACTGATAACATATCTGAATTAAGAATTTATCTTAAAAGCATACATGTTAGTTATAGGGATCAGACTTTAGAGAATGAAATAATCAAATCTGAGAATCTAGGTCTTAAAGAAAGGAATAAATTTCTTGAAGAGAAACTTGTTAACATGCAACAAGTTCAAAAGGAGAGAGATGATGCTGTTTATGTTGAACAGGAATTGCTTAAAAGATATAGGCAAATAGAATCTGAGTTGGAAAAAGAGAGAAAAGTGATTAAAACCTGGACCAATTCTGGAAAAGACACACATCAGGTTTTTCAGACAAATACTGTAGCCTGTAGGCTTAGGTTATTGTGAGGGAGATGAACTTAGGTTTAAAGATAAAGTTAAAGTGAAACCACAACTTAAACCTGTGCAATTTGTTCCTGAATACAGTAAGCTAAAGTCTGTTGTTGAAAAAGAAGCTGTTATGGAGCCAATTGAAACTTGTGAAAAACAGGTTAATATTGGTTCAATAACAGAGAATAAGATTGAGATAGAAGCTGTTAAAGAACCAGTAAAAATCTGTGATAAGCAGGTTAATGTTGGTTCAATGACAGAAAAACAATTCAAACATAAGCTCAAAGAGGTAAAGTCTGTCAACAAACAGAAAGTGTCCAAGAAAAATAGGAATGGAAAAGTAGGCATTAATAAAAGAAATGATTATCTGCCTAATTCTGCTGCTCCTAGAAAAACATGTCATAGTTGTGGTAGTACTAACCATCTTGCCAGGTTTTGCAAGAAGAACAAAGATATTAACTCTTTACCCTCCACATCTGGAGTAAAGAATGATTATGTTAGGGTTAGACCACAGACTTTATGCACACACTGTGGGAGCACTTGGCATTCCATTTATACTTGAAAGAGTTATCATGCTATTTATCACAACTATTATGAGCTGAAACCCAACTTGAAATGGGTTAGAGCAAACTCTGCAAGTGTAAAGTCTGGCAATGTTAGTTTAAACTCTGTTGATAGTGATTCCGCTGCAAAAGCTAACAATGTTAAGAAATCCAAAGGATCCAAGAATGTCTGGATCCTTAAACCTAACACTTAGTGATTGTTTGTGATTGCAGGGCATAAAAGAGAGCACTCTTATCTTGGACAGTGGATGCTCAGGACATATGACTGGAAATAAAGCCCTCCTATCAGACTATAAGGAGAAGGCAGACCCAAAAGTTTCCTATGGAGATGGCAACATAGGATGTACTCTGGGATATGGTAATATCAATCTTGGAAGTGTCATCATCAAAAATGTAGCTCTTGTCTCAAGACTCAAGCATGATCTGCTTTCTGTGAGTCAAATCTGTGACAGAGGATACCATGTAGATTTTCATACTGAACATTGTGAAGTTATCAGCAAATCTACAGGGAAAGTTGTTCTAGTTGGACACAGGCACAATAACATCTATGAAGCAAGTTTGGTAACAAACTCTGAAGGTAAAGCTGTGTGTCTAACTGCAAAAATGTCAAATGAAGAGAGTTGGAAATGGCATAAGAAGCTCTCCCATCTAAACTTGAACAACATCAATGAGCTAATACAAAAAGATCTTGTAAGGGGACTTCCAAAGTCAATACTCAGCTTAGATGGTCTGTGTGATTCTTGTCAAAAGGCCAAGCAATGGAAGTCATCTTTCAAGAGTAAATCTGAATCTTCAGTTGTGGAACCTTATCATCTTCTACATGTTGATCTTTTTGGTCCAGTAAATATAATGTCATTGGGCAGAAAGAAATATGCTCTAGTCATTGTTGATGAGTACACTAGGTACACATGGGTGTACTTCTTAGCAAAGAAGGATGAAACTGCCTCAATTCTAATGGATCATGTAAAACTACTGGACAAAGGATCACAGTACAAAGTGAAAATTCTAAGGAGTGATAATGGTACTGAATTCAGAAATTCTGAAGTGGGAGCTTTCTGCAAGGAAAGAGGAGTGAAGCAAGAATTTTCTGCACCTGGAACTCCACAAAAAAATGGTGTAGTTGAAAGAAAGAACAGAACCCTAATCGAAGCTGCCAGAACGATGCTTGATGAAGCAAAATTGCCAACTTATTTCTGGGCAGAAGCTGTTCAAACTGCTTGTTTTACTCAAAATGCTACACTGATCAACAAGTATGGGAAAACACCATATGAGATGGTGAAGAATAAGAAGCCAAATTTGAAGTATTTTCATATTTTTGGATGTAAGTGCTTTGTGTTGAAAACTCATCCTGAACAGTTGACCAAGTTTGACTTAAAAGCTGATGAAGGAATTTTTGTTGGATACCCACTATCAACTAAAGAATTCAGAGTCTACAATCTAAGAACTAAAGTGATCATGGAATCTATACATGTGTCATTTGATGACAAGAAAATAATTGGAATAGAAGATGAAGAATATCATGATCAACTTCGCTTTGAAAATGAAGATTTAAATTCTGATGATGTAAACTCTGATGAAGCAAATCCAACAAACTCTAACGAATCATACTCTGATCCTCTACTGGTAAACAATGAAGAATTTTCTCTGACAGAATAAAATAGAGAACCAGTTGAGGGGGAGCGTGAAGAAACTTTAGAAACTTCTCAAAGTGATGACTCAAATTCTGAAAGAGGGTCAAATGAAGAATCAAACAGAAACTCTGAGTCAAACTCTGAAAGTTCAAATTCTGAACAGTCCAATTCAGGGGGAGCCTCAGAGAATGCAAATGGTCAAGGAGAAAATCAGGAGAGCATGGATCAAGGGAGAGGATCTAATAATGATAATAGAAGCCAATTACCAACAGCAAGAAGGTGGACACAAGCCCATACACCTGACTTGATAATTGGAGATCCAGAAGCTAGTGTGAGAACTAGAAGTGCTACAAATAATGAATGTTTGTTTCATGCATTCTTATCTCAAACAGAGCCCAAGAAAGTGGAAGAAGCTCTTCAAGATGCTAACTGGATAACAGCAATGCAAGAGGAGTTAAATGAATTAGAGAGGAATGAAGTCTGGACACTTGTACCAAGACCAAATAAGAGATCTATTGTTGGTACAAAGTGGGTTTTCAGAAACAAAACAGACAGTGATGGAGTGATAACAAGGAAGAAGGCTAGACTTGTGGCAAAAGGCTATTCACAACAGGAAGGAATTGACTATGATGAAACCTTTGCTCCAGTTGCAAGATTGGAGGCAATAAGGATTTTTCTGGCCTATGCTGCTCACAAAAAGTTTAAAGTCTTTCAGATGGATGTGAAAAGTGCTTTTCTCAATGGGAAACTTGAAGAAGAAGTGTTTGTTGAACAACCACCAGGGTTTGTAGATTCCAAACATCCAGATTATGTCTACAGGCTTGACAAGGCATTATATGGACTAAAGCAGGCACCTAGAGCATGGTATGAAACTCTGGCTCAATTTCTTTTAGAAAGTGGGTTCACTAGAGGTACAATTGACAAAACCTTGTTCTATTTTAATTCTGGTGATGATTTGCTGTTAGGTCAAATCTATGTGGATGACATAATATTTGGGTCTACTAATGACAAACTCTGTAAGAAATTTGCCAAGCTTATGCAGTCAAGATATCAAATGAGTATGATGGGAGAGCTTAGTTATTTTCTAGGCTTACAGGTCAAGCAAACAGATGATGGGATTTTTATCAATCAAGCAAAATATACCAGAAATCTTCTCAAGAAATTTGGTATGTTTGATAGTTCATCTGCTACAACTCCCATGGCTACTGCAACAAAGCTAGACAAAGACACAGGAGCCTCAGTAGATATGACAAACTATAGAGGGATGATAGGGTCTCTTCTTTATCTGACAGCAAGTAGACCTGATATCATGTATGCAACATGTCTTTGTGCAAGATTTCAAGCAGACCCCAGAGAGCCACATCTAACAGCTGTGAAAAGAATTTTCAAATATCTCAAAGGAACCATAACCCTTGGTCTGTGGTACCCTAGAGAATCAGAGTTTAAATTAATTGGTTACTCTGATGCAGATTTTGCAGGCTGTAAGATAGACAGAAAAAGCACAAGTGGAAGCTGTCAATTTCTTGGTGACAGATTAGTTTCTTGGTACAGCAAGAAACAGAAATCAATTTCTACATCCACAGCAGAAGCAGAGTATATAGCTGCTGGTAGTTGTTGTGCACAGATTTTATGGATGAAGAATCAATTGCTGGACTATGGATTAAGGTACTCTAAAATACCTATTTACTGTGATAATCAAAGTGCTATTGCTATGACAGGTAATCCAGTACAGCACTCCATGACCAAGCACATCAGCATAAGGTATCATTTTATCAGGGAACATGTAGAAGAAGGAGATATTGAGCTTCATTTTGTGTCTACAGACCAACAGCTTGCAGATATCTTCACCAAACCTTTGAGTGAAGCTACCTTTACAAGGCTGGTAAACGAACTTGGAATGGTCACTGGTTTTGACTAGAGATACTGGTTAGATTCAAAATCTATACTGATTGATTTTATGCTCATGGTTCTTTGCATATGTTAACTGTTATGTGTACCAGTATGTTAAACTCTGATAGTAAACTCTGTTAGTCATACTCTGTCAGTCATACTCTGTCGGTTAAACTCTTATGTCAAACTCTGATTGTGATTTTTTTCTGAAACACATGGACCGATGCAGAAAATTGTATGAAGCATGATTTTCAGTAAGTAATCATGAATCCTTCTAAGTAATATAAATTCTGATTTCAAAATGTGCAGAAATTTTACACAGCATGATACTGTCTCTATATTTAAAGCATCTCTTAGTTTATTGATTCTATACACTGAGTCTGTATTAGCTGTTTGCACTTTCTCTCATAAATTAATTGTATTCACTGATGAAAAGTCTAAACTCTGATAATTAGTTGCAAATATTTCACCCTCAAATCAAAAGATGCCAAAAAGAGCACAAATTCCTTTGAGATCATGTTGTGCCTAGGACGATCCAGGAACTTATTGTATGAAATAAGGGCTAAAATATTTGATTTTTGGTGACTAGTGCCAACCACTGATTACTGGAAAAATTATAATATATATATATATATATATATATATAAAGGGGGTGAAAATAATAGAAATATCCAAATGAAAGGATATAAGAAGACAGAGTTTGGATAAATATCAGATTTTACTTTATACATGAGAGTTTGAGCAACCAGTTTTTACTGATTTATTTTGTGGATTTTATGCACTTTGAGATGATCTAAATATTTATATTCAGTAAACTCTGCTACTCACACACAAAAAATACTCACACCTGTACAGTTTGTGAAAAGAGTTTATTTATAAAGAAGGAGGATTGGTAAACACTGATGAACTGTGTACTCTACGCCGAGGTAATTTAATTTTAATCTCTGATGATTAAAATAAATTTTGTTTGTTTCAGACATATTATGATTTTGAGAAAAGACATTTGTTTTGAAAATTCAAAAAGAGTATGATTGGACAGTTGTTCAAGAATGTATTAAACAGAGGAGAGAGGTTGAGTGTCTAGAAAAGTGTAAAAGGCGGTAATTATTGCTGTTTTTACTGCGCATGCGCATTGGAAACTGCCAATTACTGCTGTCAGTCATTGCATGTGTGCCACGTGTCCCACTCACACAATTAACGGAGTAAGACAGTTGTGTATTAATGATTAAAAATTGTTCAGTTTTTAATTTTGAATTTCATATTTAAATAATACACACACATACGTCTAAACCTTTCACATCTTACTCCAATTCACATCTATTGTCACACACACACATATTCACAAACACTTTTCTACTTTCAAACTCTTTCGAGCTTTTGCACCTGATTCTCTGTTATTCTTTCAAATCTTACTAATGGCGACTACAGCTTTTGTTTCTTCTGGGTTAGAGTTTGTTCCAAACAATTATGCAGCACCACTAAACACTGCCAACGCACCAGAGGCGTTTCATATGATACAAGAATTTCTTGCTCAGTCAGCGATTGGGCGTGCTTTAGTAGAACCAACAGTACTTTCTGGTTCACAAATCAAGGCCTTCTGGGAGACAGGTATGTATGATGATGGTGGTGAATCAGGTAACCCATCAATAATCTTTGAATTTGAAGAAGCCGAGTATGTAATTACTTCTGGTACCATTCGGGCTGCAATGGGGTTTCCTGAGTTCTCTTCCTATACCATTGGAATGGGTGACAATGATTTGCTGTGGATGATGAGAGAGATTGGGTATTCTGGACCCTTGACTAAGATTGGACAGTTGAAGCGACCGTTCTTGCGGAAGGAGTGGAGCTTCTTCTTTGATTGCATCACAAGAACGTTCGGAAAGAAATGCACCAACTGGGATGCTATTCCCACGGACAGTCTGCAAATCGGGTATTCTCTTTTATATGATAATCATTTTGATTTTGCACGACTTGTCTTGAATAATTTAGGGGAGAAAATGACAGAGAATAGAGGGGTAGTATACTTTTCTAGATTTTGTCAGATTTTATTCTCTTACTGTGTTCAAGGGGTAGAAATAGTTGGTGAAGATGTTATCTCTTGTTTTAAATTACACAAGAGGATATTCTCTGATCTTATTAACAAAGATGTTAAGAAAGGGGTTGTTGGAGATTTGCTACTGCCTGCATCTGTGCAACAGTTTGTAAATGATCAAGTTAATCCACCAACACAAGATCCCTCTCAACCAGAACCTCTACAAACAGAGCTTCCTCCATCCACATCTGTCAAACCTAAATCCAGTGGTAGGACTAAGCATGTTGGTACTAAACCTGCAAGGTCTGTTAGACCAGCTACTGCAGTGGTGGTGTCCAAGTCTACTGATGAGCCCAAGGGTCATTATAAGAAGAGGAGAGCCAATAGATCAAAAGCTAATGATGAGGATGATGTTGACAATGAAACTCTTCATAAGAGAAAAAGAAGATTAGTAGCCAATTATCTTTTTGATAATGTGGATGAATCTACACCAGTATCTGAAGATGTCCAGCATGAAGCTCCAGAAGATTTTGTTGAGGAGCCTGTTGTAAATAATGCTAATGAGGACAGGGCTTTTGTAAACACTGAAGCTCCTGAAGTTATTGTTCAGGAGGCTACTAAATATGTTGAAGCAGCCACTGTGCCTGACATGGCAAATGCTGATATAGAGGCTGAAATTTTTGAGCAAGATACTTTATTTGCTGATCTTAATATGGATAATATTCTGGAAGCATATCCTAGTATCAGTGTTTGTGATACTGAGGATGTGGCAGCTGATCAACCCACCCAAATTTTAGATGAGTCAATTGCAACTCACACAGAGATTCTCTCTGTAAATAATCAAATTCCTGAATTGGGTGAGGAGGTTGATCAGGTAGTTGAAGCTGCTGTCGAGAAATTGGTTGAAGCTACAGCAGAAGAAGTTCAAACAGAAGAAGTTGTTGCAGAATCAGTTCCTGTAGAAACAGAGGTTTTTGTAAATACAAACTCTGAGATAAATGCTGAGGCTACTGCAGACAATGTTCATGAAGAAATTGCAGAGCAGATAGAAGAAAATGCTAATGAAGCTAGAGTTGATTTTGATAATGCTGATCACACGTCTGTAAACTCTGATCATGCAAACTCTGAGGTTAATCCTGCACTTTCAAACTCTGATAGTCATGAGTCACTACCTTTTCTAAGGGATCCTACTACAGAGTCTATCAAGGAAAACCAAAATGCAACTGAAGCTCATTTCAGAGAAATGCATTATGCTAATTGGTCAGGAGCAGACTGCATTTTCTCTACTTAAAGGGCTGCTGATTTTGTACAAAAGTCTGCTGAAGAGATTTCTAATCCTGAGCTGTTAGCTCATTTTAAGGCGACCATTGTTCAAGTCAAGTCATTGCACAATCGCTTTGATGAGACAAACAATGTTGTTCTTGGGTTGAGTAATGATATTGCTCTTAAGGATTTAGCAATGAAGCAAGATAGAGCTAGATTTTCATCTTTGATCAAGGATCAAGAAGAAATCAAGAAGAGGCTATCCAATGTTGAAAGCAATCAAGCTGCCATATCTACTAAAATTGATTCGATTGCTACTTCACTAGAGTTGCTGACATCAGTTTTTATTCCTGATGATGTCAAAAAGGGGGAGAAGATACCTAAAGACAAATGCAAAAGGACTCCAACCTTTAGACTAAGGGATGATTCTAATGATGGTGGAAGCAAGGAAGAAGAGAAGAGGTCAAAATTTATTCAAAAGCAAGGGAGATTTCGGTCAAACTCTGCTAGACAGACAAACTCTGAGAGGTTAAACTCTGGTAGTCAATCTTCTTCAAGATTTAAGAGTCTAGTGATCTCATCAAATCCAACTACTGATGAAGAGATTGCTACTAAGCTTTTCATGGAAGTGTTACAGACAGATTTCGACCTGCAGCCTCTTACTTCGGACCTGCAGAAGAAGAATGCGAGGGTGTTGGCCCCCGATTCCCCTCCGGTGTAAGAAACAGTCAATATGATCTTGAATAGGGTTAAGAGAACGTAAAAGCTCTGTGTTTTTGGAATTACCTGCCTTTTGTAAGATAGCTCCCACCTGTTTTTATATCATTTCCTGTTTGTAACCGAAGAAGGCAAGAGCGGGGGCGGGACGGACGGGAGCGTGTCCCCCGCTGAATAAATGAGCCAGCCGTTTTGAATAGAGACATTGGGCCTTCGAATGGACTGGCGGGCTGACCAAGAGATAGGCTTCTAATATGGGCTCAGTCCGGTCTAACGAAGTAATGGGCCTCTAACATGTCCCTGGGCTTTGTTCAGAGTATTTCCTCTGGGCGAAGACCAAAATCCGGCCCTTTTTCGGAACAACGTTCTAGATCTCTCTTCGGGTAAGGATATTGGCAGTTGGGGGGTGTGACGTCACTTGGGAAGCCGTGCCTCTTTAAATTCGACGGCTGTCAGGTCTTGGGATCTGAGCTCGCATCCTGGCCGTTGAATCTGAAAAGACTCGGGGTTGTCCAAACGTCTTTTCTTTCCCTTTAAAACTTCAAATACCACTTCACTTCTATTTTTTACGCAAACAAACATTGCATTCTCTCAAAACTTCAAGCAGGCACTTCATTTCTATTTTTTACGCAAACAAACATTGCATTCTCTCAAAACTTCAATCAGGCACTTCATTTCAACATTGGGGCCGTTATTTCAACTTCAGAATTTCCCAGCCCTCCTATTCCACTTTCGCTTTATCTTCAAAACAGTAAGTAATCCTTTTATCATTGTATCAGTTTTTGTGTTTTGTTTGTATCGTTTTTTGCCACCATGACTGTAGTAGGATAGCAGATATGCATGTGTCCCTATGTGTGTAGTTTAGGAATACATCTTTTTGACTTTCTGGGCTTTTAGGTTTTGCACTTTTAGGGAAGTTATTTTTGGGCCTCCTGATTGTTCTGGGTTTATAATCCTCTGGGGTCTTTAAATCCATCAGAACACTTCGGTCGCCCTGAAGCTTTAGATTTTAGAATATCTTCGACCGATCCTGGCCCTCTGTACTCGGCTATTATCTTCCATATTTTAGTTTATTTATGTTGATTCCGAGTACATGGCTAATTGTCTCTTCATTACCGGATGCAGGGACATGGATCGGTCGACTCCATCCCCGTTTAGTGACGCCGTACTGTATCCAGCGGCGAACCATAGATCCACATTGGCCGAAGAGACGGTCGTTAGATTTTATGATGACTACCAAATTCCCAGGACCCTCTGGTTCATTCACTTGGCCACTCGGAAGGACCGAATATGGCACAATCCTAAGGTCTTAGAGATGCACGGAAAAACAGCTACAGGTCTCTCCGAAGCAGCACTTAAATGTGGTTTTCGGGTGCCGACGCTACAGCTCCTGAAACACTTATTCAAAGATATGGGAATAGCCTTGGGACAATTGGATCCGAACAGCTTTATACACATCAATGTGTTCCAAGCACGGTGTATGGCGGCGAACGTGGATCCCCGAACTTCACTCTTCTGGCATCATTACGATTTCCGACGCAACGGGAAGAGCAAGGGTTTTTATACCATTGCCCGAAAGACAAATAGGGTCGCCTGGGCGTCCACCAACTCTAATAATAAGGAGAGCCACACCAAGTGGTTCTTCTTCTCCGGCCCTAAAATCGCTCAATTTGCGGTATGGAAGGATGTAGA
Source organism: Heracleum sosnowskyi (assembly GCA_030848705.1). Lineage (NCBI taxonomy): Eukaryota > Viridiplantae > Streptophyta > Magnoliopsida > Apiales > Apiaceae > Heracleum > Heracleum sosnowskyi. The sequence goes on from CM061243.1 coordinate 28,471,902, forward strand.
GCCAAAGGACCTTGTGATGCCTTCCATTTTGGGGGCGGATGCAGAGGATTATAGGAAATTGTGCGATCTGGACATGGGAAGGGTTCCCCTGTCTCTTAGTCGCGACAAAGATTGGTTGTTCGCCCTCTGGGGTAATGGGGGTAACTGTTTATTTACTGCCTTGTTTTCCAGCTTATAATTCTTTTGCCTGGTTTTTCTTCGGTATTCTGACTGATATTTGTCTTTTATTGACTTGCCTTTTTCTTTGTGCAGTGTCTTCGCGCCAGGCTGTGATTGATCGCCGTTTGAGAAAAATCCAAGAGGCGAAGGATGCCCGGGAGAGGGGCGAAGCTTCTACCCAGACGGCTTCTGTAAGTGAGCGGCCGGTTGCCCCATCTCCCAAACAGACGACTCCCGCTACTTCTCCTCGCAGAGAGCGGGAAAAGGATTCTGAGCCAGAGGGGGAGCTGTTCAAGGAGCCCCGTAAGAGGAATCGGTCGAACGAAGAGGTGGTCAAGACTTATATTCCCCAGTGGGGTGTCTTGGCTACCGATTCGGTCGCCCTGGCTGCTCCTCAGTCGGCCCTTGAGGTGGGACCAGACCTTTGCCGAGGGATGATTCTCCCGGCTGACCGGGCAATATATGGAAAGCTCTCGGCGGCGAAGGCCCTCACTGAGGCGATGGGCCTCCTCTCTATGGTGAAGTCCTTTTCTTCTCTTCCACTTTTAATACTTTTGTCGTTTCCACTTGACTAATAATCTCCATTTTGTTTTCAGGCTGTCCCTCTTATCGCCTCTGCTGCTGACAAGACTGAGGACGATCGTGTCAGGGCCGTAAAAGCTGAGGGAAAACTCAAAGTGGCGGAGCTGGAGCTGGAGAGGGTCACCGGCCAGGCCAAAGCCTTGGTGGAGGAGAGGAATCTGCTTCGGGAGCAACTAACATCCCAGGAGGAGCAGATAGCCGAAGTCAGTCTCCTGAGGGAACAGTTGGAGTCTAAGACAGCTCGGGTCGCCCGCCGTAATTAACAGCTGAAAGGGCTTCGCCGTGAGGCTTGTAAGGCCAAAAAGCTTTTGGAGGTGACCGAAGATAGGTGCTTCCAAATGGGCTACGACGAAGCCGTTTCGAAGGCTAACTCGGTCGGGCTTGACTATAAGCTTTTGCTGGAGGCTGGGATGTCGGATCCTGTGACTCGAGGAGCGATAGTCGACGAGCCACCCACTGTTTCTTCGGGAGCCGATGAGGATTTGTCTGATTAATCTAATCCTTGTATTTTATTTGAACTTGCCTTCGGGCTTTATTCAAACATGCCTTCGGGCTGTTGTAATATTTCGCCTTTGTTTAATTTTCGATATTATGCTTCTTCGACAAATTTTAAATAGCCTCGGCATAATTATGATCTTCAATTTTATGCATCTTTGGCATTTCGTTAGCCTTAGCATAATTCACTTTGTTTTTTAATTTTATGCATCTTCGGCGTTTCATTTGCCTTAGCATAATTTTTGTATTTGATAAATTTTTCTCAGCGTCTTCGGTCGTAACCTAGCTTCGCCTTTATTTTTAGCGTCTTCGGTCGTAACCTAGCTGCCCCTTAGTATTTTGAGGGGTTTTATAAATGAGTAAGGTCTTCACTGGTCGGTGAGATTTTGTGCTCCCGGCCTTGGTCATGTTAAAGCAAGTAAAATGCTAAAACCTAGTAGAAAAACTCAGTTCCCAAAATGGGTCCTGATAGTTTAATTTAACGTGCTACATCGACTGATGAAAAGTGTACTTAGCTATAAAAACAAATTATGTAGGCGAACAAGTTGTCGATTTCATAATTTTAATCATATGTTCGTACATCGGACAGACATATACGGTCGCCCGCTTTTAGGTAAATATCTTCAAATTTGCGTGAACCAATACTTTGAAAAGAACAAACATAATAAGGCTGAGGGGCTTACTGATAAAAACGGCGAAGATGTGAAGCGTGCCAGGTGTTTTTGATTGGGCTGCCGTCCGAACGGTGGAGTTTATATGTCCCAGGTCGGACGACTTCCACGACTGTATAAGGACCTTCCCAGTTCGGCATGAGTTTGCCTTGTTTGGCTGGCATGGAAGTGGCTAGCTCTCTTAGTACTAGGTCGCCCACCTGGAAGGATCTCTTTTTTATTCCCGAGTCGTAATATTGGGCTGCCTGAAGTTGGTATCTTACGTTCCTCTGGTGTGCTACCTCACGTTCTTCTTCTAAGAAATCCACATTAGCCTTCAGACCAAATTCATTTGTCTCAACATTAAACACTTGGGTTCGGTATGACTCTAGTCCGACTTCTACTGGTAGAAGGGCATCTGTCCCGAATGCCAGTCTAAAAGGAGTTTCTCCGGTCGAAGACCTGGTTGTAGTTCGGTATGCCCACAAAACCCAAGGTAATTCCTCGGCCCACAAACCTTTGGCTTCGCCCAACCTCTTCTTAATCCCGTCAAAAATTATTTTATTAGCTGCTTCTATCGCCCCGTTGCCTTGGGGATGACCGACTGAGCTGAACTTCTGTTGGACCCCAAATTGGCTCAGAAATTTCTTGAACTTGCTCCCAACGAACTGTGCTCCATTATCTGATATACACACCATGGGAATCCCAAACCTTAATATCACCTGTTCCAACATAAATTTCATTGCCGCCGCTTCGGTGATGGCGGAGAGTGGCCTTGCCTCTATCCATTTGGTCATGTAGTCAATTGCCACTATACAATACTTTGCTTGCTTGGTGCTGGTGGGTAAAATTCCTACAATATCCACGGCCCACATGGCAAAAGGGATGGGACTAAGGACTGAAGACATCATCTTGGGTGGTTGCTTCGGAATTGTGCTAAATAGCTGGCACTGTTTGCATTTTTTGGCGTATTCCGTTGCATCTTCTTTCATCTTCGGCCAAAAGAATCCCTGCCTGAGAATTTTGAAGGCTAAGGACCTCCCGGCCAAATGCTCTCCGCAGATCCCTTCGTGAACCGTTTCTAGTGCCAACTTTTGTTCGTCAGGGTCCAGGCAGCGAAGGAGTGGCTGAGTTGCTGATCTTCGAAATAATCGGCCCCCTACCAAAGTGTAGTTGGCCGACCGATGGCGAATCTTTTGTGCTTCTCTTCGATCTAATGGCAGAGTACCCTTTTCGAGGAATGCCCTGACCGGCGTCATCCAATTAACTCCTTGGTGTATCTCCAGGCATTGTTTTCTGTCGATCGAAGGTGTCTTTGCTTCGGTCAGATAGATGGACCCTGTTAAATTGTGAGTATCTGCCGAAGCTAACCTTGAGAGTGCATCCGCCCGACTGTTGTTTTCCCTGGCCACTTGGCTTAACTCAAAAGAAAGGAAAAACTGAGTGTTCTCGCGTACTTTTTGGGCGTAAGCCTTCGTACGAGGATCTTTCTGCCCATACTCCCCGCTGTACTGTTTTACCACCAACATTGAATCACTGAAGGCCTTTAGGTGTTTAACTTCTAAACGTCGGGCCAAATCCAAACCAGCCAGCAAAGCTTCATATTCGGCCTCATTGTTCGTTACCGGGAAATTGAAGCGGATTGCCTGGCATATTTTGAATCCTTCGGGACTAGTTAAGATCAAACCTGCCCCATATTTGTTACCGGCGACCGATCCATCCACAAACAGTTTCCATTTTCCCGGAGACTGTATCAGATGCTCTTCGGGAACGAGGTCTTTTGGGCCGGAAAAGGTGCACTCGATCATGAAATCTGCCAAGGCCTGAGCTTTGATCGAAGTTCTTGGTACATATTCTAGCTCATACTCCCCTAGTTCAATCGCCCATGCCACGATTCTTCCCGATGCTTCTGGCCTTTGCAATATTTTCTTTAAGGGCTGATCGGTTATGACTTGGATCGTTCGCCCTTGAAAATAATGCCTTAACTTCCTGGAGGCCATTATGAGTCCATAAGCAAACTTTTCGGCATTAGGATACCTGGTCTCGGCATCCTTCAGTATGTGCGAGATGTAATAAACCGGGTGTTGGTTCCCTTCATGCTCTTTGACCAAAACGGCTCCCAGTGTTCGATCATTCACTGCCAAATATAGTTGCAATGTTTCCTTCGGGTCTGGTCTCATTAAGAGTGGAGTGTTTACCAAATATTCTTTTATTTCTTCGAAGGCCTTCTGGCAATTCGGCCCCCACTCAAATGTCTTCGACCCCCGGGAACCAAGAGAAAAACAAAAGAATAATATATATGGTTCTCTCTGGAACAATGGCATATATATATATATATATATATATATATATATATATAATCTGATTCTAACGTAGAATATTAGCATATACAAACTTTATAAAAAAATTAACATTTAAAATTTGAATAAAAACATTGATTTTAAATTTGATTCTGCTGTAGAATCATTTTGGATAGATTTGATTATGCTGTAGAATCATTTTAGACTATTTGACTAATTTTCAATTATTTAAAAAAAAAGAGTTTAATTTTGTTTTTTGATTTAATAATTGAAATTTATAATCATATCTAATAAAAATTGTGATAAAAATATGTATTATGAATATTTATGTAATGGTTCTCTCCCGGACTCTATATAAGAAGTTCTCTCTAGAATGCCACCCTATATATATATATATATATATATATATAAAGGCCACACTTTAACTACGATATAATTTCTGTTTTTGTTTTTCTTTTGTAACAGTAGCCTAATATATCGTAACTCTGTTTTGGACACCCATATGCAAGCTCACGAACAAATCTAAAGATATTGCTCGTATTAATGAGGAGACAAATGTTGAGTCAAAACCCACGATTAATCGGAGAAGATTAATTATGTAGATTGTAGCGAAGATTAATTATGTAGATTGTAGTTATGCCCATTTATAATAGAGTAAATAGCATTTTGTGTACCTAAACTATACAGCTTCTGCATTTTGTGTACCTAAACTATCAATTGTGCACTTTGTGTACTTGAAGTATGTAAAAACAAACAATTTGTGTACTTCCGTTGTTACTTATTCAAATAATGCATTTTGTGTATCTTGACTATTAAAAATGAGCAATTTGTGTACTTGTAGTTTGTTAATATAATTGATAACACATTTTTTCTATATATTTAATTATATGTATATTAATGGAATATTAAAAAATAAATACTAAAAAATAATATAAAGTAAAAATATAACATAACTTGATATAATAGAAGTAAATAATATTAACTAAAAATATTTACTATTTTGACTTATTAAATACATTCAAAAAATTTATATACACAATTTTTACGAAATTTTATTATTATATTGTGTAAATATATTAAATAATGTTTTAAATTTAGTTACAATTAAATTAAATAAAGAATTTTATAGTATTTATCCTTAATTTTTTTAAGCATACTTTATATGTTAATATAATTTATTTATTTTTTGAATAATAACTTTCTAAAAAATTATCCAAAAAATAATTTTTTGTATATACATGCAAAGTTGAGGTACACAAAGTGCACATATAAAGTTTAGGTACACGAATTGATGATTTTTATATAGTTCAGGTACACAAAATGCACAATTAATACTATAAGTACACAAATTGCAGATTATGCATACTTGAGGTACACAAAATGCATTTTACTCTTTATAATAGAGTTTCTTGTAGGTTAAGAAATAGCAAAGTGGTCCCCATTCGGGAATCTGATCATGTGAAATGAATTTCGTATCCTTCGAGGAAATGAATTGTTTCTTGCTCATTAAATGTTAGCTAAACAGCAAAAGTGTCTAAAATCAAAGTCTTCTAATATTAATGTTTAATATTAATTTGATACATACATTTTTTTTTATTTTATATCAATTTATGAATCTGTTCAAGATCAAGATGCTTACCTCTAATCTGCTATAATAAAAATGAATAGATGCTTACGTAACCTCTCACAAGTGAATAGTTTATTAAAAATTACAACACAAACAAGGCTAATGAAATGGCCTGGGATGGTGTGGTGTTCACTTATCAGTTGTGGAGGGAGTCACTGGTTCATAGATGACAAAATCTCGTGCTCATTCATCCGCATGGCTTACAAAACAGATGATTGAATATCCTGATCTTCGGAAATGGATTGTAGATGGCCTTCAATCGTATTGTTTTGTAACATAAGAACATTTATAAACAAATACAGTGCTATAAGTTTGCTCTGTTTGGTTGTGCAGATAAATGTTTACTTTCGAATATTGGCATGCAATTAGTGATCTCGTCAACTCACATTTATATTACAGTTTCTGTGAACTTCAGATCTGGAATTGGTAGCGCCCCTGCGGCTCATTTACGTAATAGAAAAAACATCTCCATACAGGACAGAATTGAGGCCCAACAATATCTTTAAAGCATGTCAACCATGATAAGCTGAAGCGTTTGAACTTACAGAAATAATTGCACTGCCGGAAAGAAAGTGGAGCACAAGATGAAACAAATATTGTTCCTTACTAATAAATTAATAAATTTGTTAATAAATGGTCCAAAAGGATGACATATCATTAGTATACTTAATCCTGAGGTCTTTCAAACAGTCATATACAAACTTATTAACACACCCAACCTACTACTATAAAATTATCACTTTATATTTTGTAAAATTTACATACTAACATTTAAACTTAATAACTTTCTATTTTAAATAGATTCTACTAATTTTTTAAGACAAATGAAACAAAATAAACTAATGTTATCAATTAAATATATCTTAAACGTTTTGTATTTATGTCAACTTTGTGCTAAACCGTAATATAAATTAAAACAATATATTATTTAATAGTTTGTTGCTCTAAAATTACAATTTTTTATATTAAAAAATTTATGTATAAACAGTAACTCAATAACTATTACTAACAATTTTGTGTACAAAATTAATTTTTATACTTTTAACAATTCTTATTATAATTTTTTCTGAAAAGAATTAAATGAAACTATTATATAGGACCAACTAAACTTAATATACTATTGTATTATAATAAAGGTATAAATTATATTATATTTTTACAATAATCTAAAATTTCAACATCATCTTTTCTAATCACAAGAAATAAAACACTATTGCAATAAAGTACAAAATAAAATATAAATATTATACTTTGAGATATAATATTTCACTTTTAATAGTTATCATATCCTTAAAATTGTTACACATATAAAATTTTAAACTAAATTTAAGCATACTACTTTAATTTACTAATCTAAATTATAACTTTGTATATAACGTTGGTAAAACTAATACAATTTCATAATTTCATGGTTCGGTAGGTTTTATCTATTTATTACATCAAAATAGTTCTAACCTAAATAAAAGGACACCTACATATATACACCAACTAATCATTATAAACAACCCAACTATTAATAACTCAACACATTTTATCAATAAAATATTTAACACTTGATGAAAATACACTTTTAAAATTTAAAATACAAAGTTTCATTTAAAACAATTATTAGCTTACTACAATTATTTTTCACAATTATCAACACTTTACATAAGCTTCCAAGTATTTAACATCTTCCCACTTCCTCTGTTTGCTCTGTTTGGTTGTGCAGATAAATGTTTACTTTCGAATATTGGCATGCAATTAGTGATCTCGTCAACTCACATTTATATTACAGTTTCTGTGAACTTCAGATCTGGAATTGGATGAAAGCAAATATATTATACTAGATCAAGAGTATTTGTAGTTTGTGGTTCAAGTACTCAATCTTCAAAATAACAGACATGAAGGCAATTTCTTTAACATGACACAAAAGCATACAAGAACCTATACCAGACTTCCTCTAAGCTCTAAGCTTTAAGCCTTCCTCCGCAGCCTGGCAACATGCACTGCCATGACAACATGCACTCGTTCTTTAAAGCTGTCCAAAAGGAGGAAATATGCATGCCTCCAACGACGGTTTAAAATCAAAGTTCCAATGAAGCTCCAAAAGGATGTACTGAATCCAAGTACCACACTTATATAAAGCCACCTCTCATATTCATTGTCATCTCCATCAACTTCATGCGGGCCGGATGAAGGCAGGACGTGATCAGCTGGATCATCTTCAGGGCATTTGTTTGTGACTGGTTTTCCACAGAGTCCAACGTTCCCTTCATATGTGAAATTATCGAAAGTATAACGAAATTGAGCACCAGATGGGATTCTTCCAGAAAAGTTGTTGTCTGAGAGATCCAAAAATGCAAGAAAACTTAATCCATCCATGCTTGTAGGAATTTTACCTGAAAATTTGTTCATGGACAAGTCTAAGCTTTCTAACACTTTCAATCGACCGATCTCTGATGGAACTTCTCCATGAAACCTATTTCCTGACAGATTTAGTCCTTTCAGACCTAGAAGTCTGGTTATGCTTAAGGGAAATTCTCCATTCAATTCATTTATTGACAGATCGATCATCTTCAAATATGCAAAATTTCTACCGGACTCAAACTCCTGTCCTTTCAATCTTGCCAGTGCATCATCAAAATAACTGTAGCTATTTGCTTCGGAAGAGTAAATATGCTCAGAAACTTCATATCCATTATTGATCATGGAAGTAAAGTTACCAAAGCATGGAGGAACTTTTCCAGAAATTTTGTTTATGGACAAATCGAGGAAATGAAGATTTGATAGATGACATATTTCATTAGGTAGGCTTCCATAAAATCTATTAGAACTTAGGATGAGAGCATACAACCGCATTAGGTCTTCCCCGATCCATGACGGTACCTTTCCTGATAGCCTATTAAACCCAAAATCTACAAAACCAAGGCTCCTGCAGTTTCTTAGAGATACAGGCAGTTCACCGTAGAGCGCATTGTGTCGCAAAATCAGTGTCTGGAGAGAAACTAAATGCCCTATTGATGTTGGAATTCTACCAGAAAAATTGTTATAGCCCAAGTTAAGAAACCCTAGACCTTGAAAATGCATCCAATAATCAGGAAGTACACCAAACAATTGGTTATGTGAGATATCAAGATAGCTTAAAGGTAAGTTCTCAACCACACGTAAGGAAAGGAGTGTTCCTGAAAAATTATTTTTAGATAAATGTATTTCTACACAGTCTTCAGGAATTGGCGGTAATGGTCCATCAAAATAATTTGAACTCAAATCTATCTCACGGATTCGAACATGTATATAGGAGAACTTGCCCCTAATTTCGTTGTAAGAGAGATTCAAAAGTGACAAGCTTCTCGAGATGTTCCAGAACCAGAAAGGGATGGTATCTGAAATTTGGCTGTTTGACATATCAAGATGTTCAATATATCTTTGATTTCGAATCCAGTTTGGGAATTTGGGCCCCAACTTGCATGATGCCAAAGAAAGTATCTGAACCTGAAATGGAGGAAGCCATTTGGAACTGAACTCAAATGCCAAAGAATTATATGATGTGTGCATATACTTTAAGCTTGAAAGATTCGACAAATGTGCTTCAGAAATTGTACTGTGAATGGAGTTCATTGAAAGGTCCAAATCTACAAGACTGGAGAGTAGTCCGGTTGACTGAGTTTCCCATTCTGTAAATTGATTTTTCCCAAGGTACAAAACTTGCAAAGATGAACATCCAGTAAAATCAGGAAGACTCCCAGAGAACTCATTATTATCAAGATATAATGATTCCAAAGATGAAGATCCTGTAAAATCTGGTAAAGAGCCTCTAAGATAATTATTGGACAAATCCAATACTTTTAGATTCGAATGGTGTTTAAAGACTGTTGGTAGAAATCCATCTAACTGGTTAAAGTTGACTAGTAATTCTTCAAGGGATGGAAGTAGTGTAAAATCAGGCAATGAACCCGTTAAATTGTTGAAACTGAAGTGAACCACTTTCAAACTGGATAAATTACAGATGGAATCTGGAATTTCACCATTAAGATGATTTGCAGAGAGATCTAAATAAGTTAAGGCTTTCATTAGTGCAAAAGTGTTTGGTATTGCACCATTAAGTTGATTTGCATTAAGATCTAGATAACTTAGAGCAGTCATAAGTCCAAAAGTGTTTGGTATTGGACCATTCAAGAGGTTGTGGCCAAGATTCAGATAAGTAAGAGATGTCATGTGACCAAAAGACTCTGGAATTCTACCTTTTAACACATTGTCATGAAGGTCAAGTACTTCCAAACTGCTACTCAATTGGGGAAGCCAATCAAAAATGGATGAATTGAGATAATTCTGTTGAAGATGAAGGGTAGAAATAGAAGAAGAAAAATTTCCTAAAGTAGAAGATGGAGCCAAGAGGTTACATTGAGATAACCGCATTACTGATATGGAAGGAATTCTCTGGATAAAGCTTACCCAAATACTGGAAGGAGCAACGTTGATAGTACTCAAGTCAAGGTATGTTAGAGAAGATAGATTGAATAACCACCCAAAGTTCCCACCATCTGTTTGACCATTATTAGCAAGATCAAGATACTGCAACTCGGAAAGGTTTCCAAGCTCATGCGGAATGACTCCGGTAAACCCACTATTGGAAAGGTCAAGGAACCTTAAACTGTTGAGTGAGCCAATATGCTTTGGGATAGGACAATTAAAAATATTAAAGCTAATATTCAGATACTGCAACTTGGAGAGGTTTTCAAACTCATGTGGAATGACTCCTGTAAAGCAACTGCTAGAAAGATCAAGGTACCTTAAATTGTTAAGTGAGCCGATAAACTTTGGAATTGGGACACAGCCATTAAAATCACTATCTCTGAGACTCAGATACTGCAAAGTGGAGGGGTACCCAATCTGGTAAACATACTCAAACTCCTGCCCTTTCCATCGTGCCAATACAGTATCGGTAAACATATAGCTTGTTGAATTTTTTGAAAAGTAGGGATGCTCAGTCACTTCAGTTCCTTTATTGATCATAGAAGAAAGGTTGCCCAAGCATGGAGGAATAGTTCCAGAAATTCTGTTTATGGACACATCTAGGAAATGAAGATTCGCAAGATGACATATTTCATTAGGCATGTTTCCTTGAAATCTGTTAGATTTAAGGATCAGAGCATACAATTGCGTTAGGCCTTCCCCAATCCATGATGGTACATTTCCTGATAGCTTATTTAGCCCAAAATCTACGAAACCGAGGCTGCTGTAGTTTCTTAAAGATGTAGGCAGTTCACCGTTGAGCTTATTGTTTCGCAAAATCAGTGTCTGGAGAGAAATTAAATGTCCCATTGACATTGGAATTCTACCAGAGAAATTGTTATATCCCAAATTCCTATAACTTGTTGAATTTTCTGAAAAGTAGGGATGCTCAGTCACTTCAGTTCCTTTATTGATCATAGAAGAAAGATTGCCGAAGCATGGAGGAATAGTTCCAGAAATTCTGTTTCGTAAAGATGAAACCAAGGCTGCTGCAGTTTCTTAAAGATGTAGGCAAATCACCGTAGAGCTTATTGTTTCGCAAAATCAGTGTCTGGAGAGAAAGTAAATGTCCCATTGACGTTGGAATTCTACCAGAGAAATTGTTATATCCCAAATTAAGAAACACTAGACCTTGAAAATGCTTCCAGTTATCAGGAAGTGTGCCAAACAATTGAAACCTTAAGGATAAATTTTGAACTACAGATAAGCGCAGGAGTGTTCCTGAAAATTTGTTTTGAGATAGATTTATGTTTGAACACTCTGTGGGAATTGGTGGTAGTGGTCCATGAAATAAATTTGAACAAATTTGAACTCAAATCTATCTCTTCAATTAAATCATATTTACCGGAAAACTTACCCCTAATTTTGTTGGAAGAGAGATTTAGACAATGGATTACGCTTGAAAGGTTCGAGAACCAGATAGGGATGGTGTCTGAAATCTGGCTGTTAGAGATATCAAGATGACCAATGTGTCTTTGATTTCGAATCCAATTAGGAAATTTTGGCCCCAACTTGCAGGATGCCAAAGAAGGTTCCCCAAGTTGGAACGGAGGAAGCCATTCAGAACTGAACTCAAATGTAAAAGAGTTATGAGATGTGCTCATATACGTTAATCTGGAAAGATTGGAGAAATATGCCTCAGAGATTGTACCATGGATGGAATTTTTTGAAAGGTCTAGTGTTTCAAGACTAGACAACAATCCAGTAGATTGATATTTCCATTCTGTGAGTTGATTCTAACCAACTCTCAAAACTTTTAAAGATGCACATCCAGTGAAATCAGGAAGACTCCCAGAAAACTCATTTTTATCAAGATGTAATTTTTTCTCTACTGCTCAGAAGACTTGGACTTTGAGTCAAGTTGAAAGAGACAATCTAAAGTCAACTTTCAGTGCATTTAGCAACTATTGAAGCAAGAAAGGCTCAAGTTCGGTTTTACTTTCATAATAAAGTTACTCTAGTTACTACTTGGTATTTAGTGCTTAGAGTAGCTGAGTCATTGTTGTCTTTTCCATTTTCTGTTATGTTCTTTTGTTTCTGTACGAGGGGACCTTTGTGTCTTGTTAAGGTGTGCATGGCTGTACTAGCTAGTTGGTAGCTTTGTCCTCTATCTAATCCTTAGCATAAATCATGTACTCAAGACAGTTGGTTTGGTAGGTTGAACAACAGCTATTCTAAAAAGGCTTTTCTTCCTCATTGAGGCTATTCAATACTTTCTGCACACTCTTTATCTCATATCCATTAATCAGTCTTCATGGTATCAGAGCTAGGGAGTGAGTAAGAAGTTAAAAGTTTAGCCTTTATAAAAACCATTCATTGGGACAAATTTTCTGAGCTGTATCTTTCTTTCTGTTTTCAAGAACAGCTTAGAACCAAACACAAATTCAAGAAACAAACTCTTGAGTCAAAACAAGAAAGATCTGTATTGTTAACCATCTTTGAGAACTGATCTCATGGCTGCAAACAGAATCACTTATCAAGACATGTTGGATCCACTTTTTATTCATCCCTCGGACAACTCCAGTTCGATACAAGTGGACAAACTCGAAGGCTCCTCAGATTACAGAGCATGGAGGTGATCAATGGAGATAAACCTGTCTTCCAAAAGAAAGTTGGGCTTCTTGAAAGGTACTATTCCTGTTCCTACTGATGACCCTGTTAAAATGGAGATGTGGGAAACTTGTAATAATATGATTATAGCATGGATAACCAGTAATGTTTCACCCACTATCAAAAGATCTGTCATGTATATGTCTTCTGCTAGAGATATATGGGTAAACTTGGAAAAACGATTTGCTCTAACCAATGGTAGTCGAAAGTACAAGTTAAATAAGGAGGTGTATGAAACCAAACAAGTTGATATGTCTGTGACAGAATATTACACTTCTTTGAAAACCTTATGGGAAGAGTTAGATGCGTTGAATGTTTTACCTACTGTAAGTGACCCTCAGCCTGATGTTAACAAGTTACTAGAAACCATAATTGCTCAAAGAGAGGAGGCCAGATTGTTTCAATTTCTGAATGGCTTGAATGAGATTTACAACACTCAGAGGAGTCAAATGCTCATGCTAAATCCTCTTCCAACAGTAGAAGAAGCTTGTGCTGCGTTTGAACAAGAAGAAGCCCAAAGGGCTGTCTTGAACCCTGCCTCTGTTGTTCAAGACATCATGGCTATGAATAGCAGAGCTCAGTTTCAAAGACCTCAATGTACAGCCTGCAAAGGTAGAGGACACACTGCTGAGAAATGCTGGACAATTGTGGGTTTTCCTAAGTGGCACTCAAGACACACTGGAGTGTCAATCTCCAAGCCTAGAAGACAAGTATCTGCATCATCAGGGACAGGACAGAGATGGTCTAAACAAAATGCCCCCAGATTGGCAGCTGCTGCTCAAGTTGTAGATAATACATCTTCTCCAGGAGTGTATTTCACTGCAGAACAATTGGAACAGTTAGCTCTTCTCATGCCTCAACTGCAGCAAAATCAAGCCAAGGGCTCTGAAACTGATGAGGAGTTGGACTTGCATTTCTCTGGTATGATATCCTCACATATATCTCAAAGTAAGACTGCATGGATTATTGACTCTGGTGCCTCTGATCACATGACACCTAGTTTGCATTTATTGAACAATGTGATGCATGTCTCTAAAACACATCTTATACAATTACCAACTGGTAGCTCTGTGATTATAACTCACACTGGAAATGCTAGCATCTTACCTGGTTTAGAGCTTAAGAATGTTTTGTGTGTACCTACTTTTCAACACAATTTATTATCTGTGCAAAAGTTGATTAAAGATAATAATTGTGAAGTTCAGTTTACACCAACTCAATGTCTTATTCTTGATACTACCACAAAACAAGTGTTAGGAATAGGTAAAGCTCACAATGGTTTGTATTACCTGTCACCTCCTGCTAAACTTGCTATGAATGCTGATGCTCAGACCAGTTTGACATCTCTTTGGCACCACAGACTAGGGCACACACCTGTAGGCAATATGCTTCACATTTCCTGTTTAAAATCTGTCATTATACCTGATTCTCAGATCTGCTTGACATGTCCCATGTCTAAGCACACAAAATCATCTTTTCCTATCAGTCAATCTCATGCATCTTATGCATTGGACCTCCTTCATATGGACATCTGGGGACCCTACAAAGTTCCCTATCTTTCTAAATACAGATATTTTTTAACACTAGTTGATGATCACTCTAGACACAGCTGGATTTACTTGTTGTCACAGAAATCTGAGTCACTTGACACACTCACAACCTTCCTGCATTATGTGGGCAATCATTTTAACACCACAATCAAAACCATCAGATCTGATAATGCTCTTGAATTCACCAGTTCTTCCTGTCAACAATTCTTTTCTAAGCATGGTATAATTCATCAAACCTCATGTGTGAATAGGCCTCAGCAAAATGTAAGGGCTGAGAGAAAACATAGACACATTTTGGAACTTGCTCGAGCTCTAAGATTTCAGGCTGGCCTACCTATTGATTTCTGGGGCAACTGTGTCTTGACTGCTGTGTACCTAATCAATAGACTGCCAACACCCATTCTGAAGAATAAATCTCCCCATGAAGCTTTGTTTCATGAACTACCTGCCTATGAAGATCTTAAAATATTTGGTTGTTTGGCTTTTGCCACAAATCCCTCAACTACCTCTGATAAGTTTGATCACAGAGGAGTGCCATGTGTGTTTGTAGGATACCCTGTCTTTCAGAAAGGATACAAACTGTACAATCTCATTACCAACAAACACTTTGTGTCCAGAGATGTTCATTTCAATGAATCAGTTTTTCCCTATCACTCTGCTGACAGAAGCAAGTTCATGAAACCTATACCACCATCCTACAACCCTAATTTACTTGAAATCAGTGATCTTTTTAGCACTGAAGAAGAAACCAGTGATACTCCTGCTGAACCACAAACACCTGTCTCAACTCCTCATTCGGTTGACCCTACTGCAGAAAATCCACCTGCACCTAGAAAATCATCAAGAATTCACAGACCTCCAGTTTGGTTGAATGATTTTGTCACTGCAAATTCTGCATCTACTATCTCCACCCTTGTCAACACTGATATCTCTCCACCTTTTCACTGTTTTCTCTCAACCCTCACTGCTACATCTGATCCCTTGACTTTCAAGAATGCCATTCAAAAATCAGAATGGATATGTGCTATGAACCAAGAATTGGATGCTCTTGAATTGAATCAAACCTGGGAAGTCACTGAATTGCCTGCAGGCTGTCATGCAATTGGCTGCAAATGGATCTACAAAACAAAGTTTCTCCCAAATGGTGACATTGACAAATACAAGGCAAGACTGGTTATTCTTGGCTGTCATCAACAATATGGGATAGACTTTGAGGAAACCTTTGCCCCTGTGGCAAAGTTGACTACTGTGAGAACTCTGCTTGCAGTTGCAGCTATGGAGAATTGGATCACATGTCAAATGGATGTTTCAAATGCCTTTTTGCATGGGGATTTGTTTGAAGATGTGTACATGAAAATGCCACCAGGTTATACTCACTTGGGGTGCAGAATTACCTCTGATTCTGTCTCTAGGTCCTTGTCTTCACAAAGCAATCTGGTGTGCAAACTTAAAAGATCTTTATATGGATTAAAGCAGGCTCCCAGAAATTGGTTTGCTAAACTGTCATCCACATTGCTGCAAATGAAGTATGTTCAGTCCAAAACTGACTATAGCCTGTTCATACATCACACTAATACTTCCATTACTTTGGTACTGGTGTATGTGGATGATTTGCTAATAAGTGGAAATTGTTCTTCTTCTATTGCTACACTCAAAGGTTTGTTGTCTAAAACTTTTCATATGAAGGATTTAGGCCCTCTTACTTATTTTCTTGGGCTAGAAATTCACAGAGATGACTCAGGCATTTTTGTGTGCCAAAGGAAATACACATTGGATATCATCAAGGAGTATGGATTGTGTAATGCCAAACCAGTGTTGCTTCCAATGGATACTCACATCAAATTGTCTGTAGACCTTGGAGATGCACTACCAGATGCTACTGTCTATCAACGCCTAGTAGGCAAATTAATCTACTTAACAATTACCAGGCCCGACATTGCTTTCACTGTGCAGCTTTTGTCACAGTTTATGCAAAACCCTACTTCCATTCATCTTCAAGCTGCTAAAAGATTACTGAGATACTTACTGGGCACATCATCTCAAGGGATTTTACTTGCCTCCAATTCTGCTACACAATTAACAGCATATTGTGACAGCGATTGGGCCTCCTGCCCCATGACCAGACGATCCACCACAGGCTACTGCATTTTTCTGGGCACTTCACCAATCTCTTGGAAATCTAAGAAGCAACCTGTAGTGTCCAGGTCCTCCGCAGAAGCCGAGTATCGAGCCATGGCCCTGACAACTTGTGAAATTACCTGGCTATCTGCTTTATTGAAAGATTTGGGCATCAGAAACTTGCCTCCAACTGTGCTCAGGTGTGACAACAAAGCTGCCCTAGCAATTGCAGCAAACCCAGTTCTTCATGAACGTACAAAACATGTTGAACTAGACTGTCACTATGTTCGAGAACAAGTCAAAGCTGGAACCATTACAACTGGCTATACACCTACTACTGACCAGGTGGCTGATGTCCTCACTAAAATCCTGCCTGTGAAACTGCACAATCAACATTCTGCCAAGCTGGGATCCTTACCTCTATCGACTCCGTCTCACCAGCTTGAAGGGGGGTATTGAAGCAAGAAAGGCTCAAGTTCGGTTTTACTTTCATAATAAAGTTACTCTAGTTACTACTTGGTATTTAGTGCTTAGAGTAGCTGAGTCATTGTTGTCTTTTCCATTTTCCGTTATGTTCTTTTGTTTCTGTACGAGGGGACCTTTGTGTCTTGTTAAGGTGTGCATGGCTGTACTAGCTAGTTGGTAGCTTTGTCCTCTATCTAATCCTTAGCATAAATCATGTACTCAAGACAGTTGGTTTGGTAGGTTGAACAACAGCTATTCTAAAAAGGCTTTTCTTCCTCATTGAGGCTATTCAATACTTTCTGCACACTCTTTATCTCATATCCATTAATCAGTCTTCAGCAACCAAGGTAATCAAGAAACTCAACCAAAGTTGTCAAATTTTTTTGTCTAAAAGTCTATATTATCAAAAATCATTATGGAACATGGTAAACAATATATTTGGCATCGATTAATCCTTAAATTTAAAAATAATATAAAGTTTTCTTTGATCACTCGAACTTTATTGCATCACATATTCGGTTGATAAAATTTAAACTGAGTTGTATCTGCACGACAATCGCCAGCACTCATGGAAGTGAAATCCTACAATGGAGGAGGAAGGTCGTAGGCATTGTTATTCTAACAAACCCGATATTCCAACTGTTTTCGGTACTGTTTTTATTGGGAACCGCTATCTGAGGCAGAAAACACCTATATATATAACAGTGGTGCCTCGTCAACCAGCAAATTCTTGCTATTTACCTAATATCTAAGCAGTTTTAGTGAGCTTATGCATGACACATCCGCAACCAAAAAGGCTCCACCACTGGGCGGGCACAACTATTGAGGAAAGGAGCACAACAGGTTCTTTAAAATCTTTAATTTTGACAGTAATTAATTTTTAGGCTTTATGACCTTTTGGCCCTTCAAGTATGGACCAATGTACCCATAAACCCTTCAGGTATAAAAGCGTATCTTTTCGCCCCTCAGGTATCCGAAACGTACTCTTTTGCCACTCAACCGGTACAGAATTAAAAAGCGGGTTAAAATGTTATAAACATCAGGGGATAAAATCGGAAACTGTGTTTATGTTTTCCCTCCAGTTGTGGTAATACTTCTCCCGCCAAACTGTCCTCCCTGTTATATATAAGTTTCATGTACTCTTTACTCCCTCTCATATATAACTTCTGCATCTATTTTTCACCAATTAGATTTGAAGGGGAAAAATGGACCCTCGTTGTTGGTGTGGAAGGGCAGCTGTCTTGAGAACTTCATGGACCGATGCTAATCCGGGGAGAAGATTTTGGGGATGTTATCGTTACATGGTAAAATCTGTATACAATTGCTTGTTATATTGTTAGATTTTCATGTTCTTATTCTTGTTATATGTAGGAACAAAGGAGCAGTGCTTGTAATTATCATTTGTGGTTCGACCCCCCTATGTGTCCAAGATCTAGAGCTATTATTCCAGGACTGTTGAGGAAATTAGAGAAGCTTGAAGAAGAAGGGGAGAACCTGAAGGCTGTTGTTGCTGAAATGAAACGAAAAAAAGGATGATCCCTATTTGTTTGTGTTGTTATAGTCTTCATATTCTTAAGCTTTGTAATGAGAAACTATGATGGAGAGGTCGTAGTGAAGAGACAGAATGAACTAGCTTAAGTGTAGCCTTGTTCTAGATGAACTATGTACTGGAAATGGACTTATGTAATGCCAAATTTTTATGAATGAAATGTAATCCCAATCAGTAACATTGCAGTAACATTCAGTACATTACATAAAGCCAAAAGAAAGTCATAACTTAAGGATTACACATTCATAACAAAAGCTGCAGAAATGTCTGAAATTAAACAAAAGATGGACCTTAATAAAGGCTGGGGTTCTTCAAGGTGCCTTCTCCTTTCCTTTTGATGAGTGTTTTCCCTTGCTCTCATTCTTCAGATTCTTTGCAGTTGCATCTATTGCCTGTCTGAGAGCAGTACTGGTGATGACATTTTTCCCATGAGATAAGAAAGGTGCAGACTTGAGCTTTGTCTTCCCAACTATAGTCTTGAATTGCTTCACTGGTGGTGGCATCTGTTTGCCTAACTTCACGGGTCCTGTGTATGTGTTGTGTTGTTCTATGTTCCAAGAAGCATTCCCCTCCACCATGACTGTGTCACCTTCTTCATCTAGACACACAGGATTATCTGATCTGGTTCAATCTCAATCTCAACTGTAGAGTTTGGATTCCTTTTTAACAACTCTAACTTGTAATCCCAGAGTTTCTGATATTGTTCCTCATGAGTACCATTAATGATCCTCATGCATTTCCTTTTAGCTTTTCTGAGTATATGAGCTTTGAAATCAATCTGCAAATCCTTCAACACAGTCTTGTGAAAAGACTTAATTGGCCAGTTTGGATTAATCCTAAACTCAGGTAGATATTTTCTTGCTAGAAAACCAGAGTTGATAAGGGGTAATCCCTTTTGCTCTCTAACACATGTGTGATCTGTAAAGCAAAAAGAAATAATACAGTATTAAACCAATAGGTACAGTATGGACCCAATAATACAGTACTAGTCAAGGAAAGTGAATATTTAATGAAAATGACTAAAATGTACCTGGTCCCACTTTCTTTATTTGAATGCACCTGTCAAAATTATATCCAGCATTAAGGAACCAGGGACATGGAGGCTTACAAACTGCTCTAACTCTTGTTTTATCACTTTTAACAAACTTCACCACCATCCCTTCAGTATAAGAATGCTTCATTATGGCCTCTCTGCACTGGTAATGATCTGTAAAGATCATCCCAACTATCCTGTTGCCCAGTAATAATCTATTGTAGAAGGGGGGTTGAATACAATAGAGTAAGATAATCGACTTCTTAATGTATATATCACAAATATGAAAAGAAAAATAACAGCTTTATTAAATCTGATATAAAACTGTTACAAACTCTCTCAAGAAATTCTGATGTTCTTGAGAGCTGCTAGTTTACAAAAACTCTCTCAAGAAATTCTATGTTCTCGAGAGCTTCTATTCGATTATGTTCTCTCTCGAATGAATACATAAATCGAAACCAAGACTGTGTTTATATAGTGCACACAGCTTCTCTATCAATAACAAGATAAGTCCTAATCAATAACAAAGATAGAAACCTATCCTTAATCGATAGCTACATTCTACAAACCAGGAACAAATAGAATAAACTTCCATGTTTATCTAGACTCCAAATATAACTCGAAGTAGGAATCCTGATCAGCTTCAAGTTCTGATGATCAATCCTGATCATAGTCTGAGTAGGAATCCTGATGATCAATAAGATACTGACGCTTGATCAAATACTGATGACCATGCAATACTGATGACGTCAGCAATCCTGATCAGTTGAGTCTAGCTTCTGACGATCATTGAATTCTGATCTAACAATCTCCCCCAATCTCATACTTTGTGAAATAAAGTATAGATTCCAAATATTCAATGATGTCAAAAACATGAATCAAAATGTACGAGTATCTTCAGAAACAACTTATCTGTTTAAGCTTTTTGATAGAACAGATTCATCTTCAAGAAGTTGGATAATAAACTTTCTTCTTTTTCTTCAAGAATTTGAGTCAGTCTTTCCTTAAGATTTCTGAGTTCTTCATCTTCCTCATTAATCTGGTAGATAGCTGCTCTGAGATTCTGTATGGAGCTTTTCTGTAGACTGTGCTCTTCAAGCAAAAGATAAGCAATTTCCTTCCCATCAGGATTGAGAGTAAGTTGGGTCATACCAAAAGTTACTTCTTTAACAGCAGTACCTCTTTGCATTTCCACATCCTGACCTCTTTGATTTAAGTACATGGGAATATAATTACCATCGAAATTACTATTTCCATCCAGTCTTCTTCTTATAGTTGACAAAATCATGTCAGCCCATACTTTGTACACTTGGTTCTTCCATCTTAACAGATAGTGAACATATTTCAGTTCCTGTGTAGTTTTCATCAGCAGATCTTGAATAGATAGAATCTTCACACTACCATCTTTCATGAAGTACAGAAGCTTTTCTTTCTTTTCAAAACCATCATGACAATCTATAACTATATCAACAGCTAATAAATTGTTCAGGTTTTCAGAAGTTAAAGTACCTCCAATTTCAGTTAAGGAGTAAGGATCAACATAAGTCATGTTTAGAAATTCAGCATCCCTGTGTCCAATACCTCCTCTTGTGTAACTTGACATTTGCTTCAGATTCGAAAACATCTTTAACCAGAGTGTTTTTTATCTAGCCATATCAGACAAATCAACAACACTTGAAGCACTTGTAATAATTCCACCAGTCTGAAAATTGATAGGTGTATCACACTTCAGTGTACTTATGTGTTCCCACTTCTTGTCTTTCTCCTTTTCATGAGTGTAGCTTCTTTCAAGTAAAGATTCTTGCCTGCTTGTATTTCTCCATTATCTTTCATTTGAAACTTTAAGCCTTTGTAGATAGAGATTGAAATCTTCATATGTTCTTTTTGTAATATCTCTTCTTCTGGCTTCTTCTTCGTCATCTACTTCTTTGTTGTGACAATCAACAACAGTAGATAAGATTATCAAATCAACCTCTTGCAGAATTTCTGATTCGTCAGGATCTTGAATATTGTCAGGATTAGAATCTTCAATTTGATTTGTATTGCTGAGAGTTGATTTACTTGTTTTTCTTCTCAATTCAGGTTCTTCTTCAACAAATTCCTTGTCTTCTTTCTCCATGATATCCTTGATAACAGGATCTGTTAGATTTTGTGAAGCTTCAGGAATTTCTTCAATTCTTAACCCTCTAGACCTTGTCTGTCTAGGTACTGTTTGAGTTGAAGAACCTCTTTTACTTCTTCTAGCACCTCTCCTACCTCTGCTTCCTCTACCTCTAGCAGGAGCAGTATAGCTTTCCATTGTCTCTCTTTGTAGTCTCAAGAATTCTTCATGTGAGAGATCTGGATATTCTTCACTTGCTGTAGAGAGTGTTTTTCTTGCATATAATTGTTGAACTCTTTTATCAGTGTGATATAGAGTAACAATTCTGCCATCTTTTGTAGAAAACTTCTGGAATAAATTTGATGCATCTTCAGGATTATCAATAATTACATCTTCATCACCTTCAGGAATTGTAGCAAGAATGTGTCCATGACCAGGTGTCAGGATTTGATCTTCCGTCAGGATCTGAGATTGCACCAATGTTCTTACTGTCTTAACTCCAGAATCAGAAACATGAGTTGACTGCGTTGTGTGACTTTGAGAAGTTTGGATTGTCTTCATAACAACAGCATCAGAGGTTTCTCCTTGTATCACTTTGTCACCACCATCATCTCCAGTATCATCATCATTATTTCTTAATACTAGATCAGGTGTACATTTTGTCTGAATAACCTTCTCCCCCTTTTTGACATCAGGATTTGACAATAATTGCAAAATTAAGGAACGAGAGGCTTGAATTTCAGTTACCTTAGTATCCAGAGAATCAATTCTTTGATTGATTGAGGTTTGTTCTGAAACAACAGATTTCACTTGGGATTCCACTACCCTTAGTTGTAAAGTAGTAGGCACCTTTGTAAAATTATTAAAGATATCAGTCCTCACTTTTTCAGTTGAGCCCTTGATAGAATCAATCTCACTTTTCAGGCTTTTGGATAACAGAGTAGTAGCCTTCAGGTGATTCTTCAAGTCTTGATTCTCTATAGATTTCACTGCATTATAGGCATGTTCAATAGCAGAAGAAAAACTGATAGATTCATCAGATTGGTGCCATGAATTGTTCCATTCATTCTGTCTAAATGCCTCTGCAGGATCAAAGGAAGGAGTAGAAAAATCTTGTCTCTGATCTTTCCCAGTGAAAGCATTGCTAGCCATATATGTACTTGATGAACCAAAATTAGTTCCAAGACTAATTTTGAGTGCTGTAGCAAGCTGTTCCTTCTCTTTTCGATTCTCATTATCATCATCACTATCATCAGAAGTATCATCAGCAGTATCATGAGTAATATCAGGATCAGGAATAGCAATACCTTTCAGTTTATCCTGTGGTTCTGAGATAGGATGATCCATTGGTCTTGAACGAAGTGGCTGTATCAAAATAGGTTCACTATCAGGAGCACCACTAGCGTCAGGATGAACATCGTCAGGATTTGATATGCGTGCATCAATATTTGCTACCAATGGTTCTTGTGGAGCTTGAGGTTCAGAAGCTTCTTCAACACTTTGAGTTAAAGGTTCTTGTGTGCTTCCCTCATTGACAATGTTCTCGACCAATCTTTCAACAGCAGTTGTAGCTTTGCCTGCATCTTCACTTTGAGAAGATGGTTCTTGTGTAGCTGGAATGTTGATGTGTTCATTCTCCCTTTGAGAAAATGGTTCTTGTGTGACCATTCCACTAGCTAAGCCTTCACCCAAACTTTGATTGAGTGGTTCTTGTGTGGCAGGATCAATAGTAGCTGCTGAATTACTCTGAAATTCAGGTTCTTGTGGGCTTGATCCTTTCAGCTTCTTCTGTCTCTGATAGACTAACTCTTCTGCATTCCTCTTTTTCTTTGATGTAGGTGTAAGACCAACCAAGGAAGCAGTTGTAGAAACCTTCTCCCAAGAAATTTCTCTAATCTGAGATGGAGAGGCTGGAGAGTCTGATAGAGAGACAACTTTTGTTGTTGCATCAGGAATACTAACATCAGGATTTGCTAGAGCATCAGGAGTAGATGACTCATCAGGATTTGATGTCTGAATATCAGTATCCTTCATTTGCACTGTCAAAGGAATATGATACCTGCTCTTTGATAATTTCCTTGTCTTTTGTGGTTTTGATAAAGGTACCACAGCTTTAGTAGCAGTATCAGCAACTTCCTTGTTCACATTCATCACAGAGGATATAGGTAAGTCATCCTCTGAATCACTGTCATCAATCAACCTTAACTTCCTTTTCACAGGAACATTCTTAACAACCTTATCAGCTTTCTTCACCAGGACCCCTTATACACCCCCTTGTATCTTCTTTTTAGTGAGTGGTGTAGAGGAAAAATCCTTTGAACCTGATTGCCTTCCAGACACATCAGTTCTAGCTGATTTCTTTGATTTTACAACTAAAATCTTTTGAGAGACAGTAGAGGTGGTTGTTAACTGTTTAGACTGTTTAGGTTGCATGCTTGTGTCAGGAACAAGGTGGGTTGGGCCTTGCCCCATAGCATTAGAAAGTAGTCCATAACGAGTAGGCATTTTCTGATGTAAGAAAAACCTAACCTCATCAGGAATAAAAGCATTTCCGCACAAAATATTTTGCCATATCAGGATTGAAAAAAATATTCAATAAGATTAAAATAAAATTTTATTTAAGAAAACAAAATTTATTTTAACAATCCTGAATAGCGTTTTGGTTTAAGAAAAATAACCAAATTAATGGTCATAGAATTAAAACACGCTTACCAGCAAACGAGGCAAAAATATTTATGGAAAACCGAACCGTCTCCTTGAGATTGTAAAAATGACCTGCATTCTTAAAATACATTCTCTATAAAAGAGAACTGTTAATCATAACAGCATCTATCTAACAAAAACCCTCGCCAAAGAATAAAAACTTACCAAAAACTTTCCACCTTATTCATTTTTCAATGGCTGCCAATAATCAAAACAACATACCTGATGAAGAGCTTGACTTGATTTGGCAGGAGATGGAGGAGGCTCTTGCTGATATGGAGCCACAACCAGTTCCTGACCCTCAGGAATATGAAGCGTTTATAAACGCTATGGTTAATGTGGTGTGGCACGACTTTGTGCAAGCCAATCCTGGCTGGAATCCTCTTGAGAATCTCATCTATGAAGAGGATGAAGACGATGAGGATGATGAAGAGGATGAGGACCTCGTTGAAGAGCGAGAGAGGAGAAGAAGGAAAGTGCTTGATGCAAGTGCTTCATGCACGGTGGAGGCAAGGAAGCATCCCGGTGATCACGATGACGATCCGCCTTCAAGTGCATCAGTTCCTCTTTTTGTCCTTTAAGGACATAGAAATCTTCCAATCCTGATGGACTGTGAAGCTTCTCAGGAGCATTCATGCTAATTTGCAGGGCACGTGTTCATGCTTATCTGTAAAGCACGAGTTCCTGAGTAGAAAATAGACTAGGAAAATAAATATGTAATTTCCATTTTTCATGTGTAATGAATCTTCAAGTATTAATGAAATTTGTCCATTTTCTCAATTGTTTTCTTCCTGTACTTGCCTGCAAAATTTGTTAGTAACACTCATAGTGATATAGAGATGATAAATAATAAACTCTGATAATAATGAAATTGAAATTGATAATTAAGACTGAAAACTTAATCAAAGACTAAGTAATAATCTAATTGTCCAAAGTTTACCAGGAGTGTTAATGACAAATTAGCATAGAACCTCTGGTTTTCATACCAGCTTCAATATCTGAACATCAGGATTTGACCAATTGATTTCCTGTCAGGATTGAGTCCTATCAGGATTTGATCAAAGATACATACCTTTCTGAATAACCATCATAGTCAATTCCCTCTTGTTGGGAATACCCCTTTGCAACTAGTCTAGCTTTATTTCTGATAATGACTCCATCAGAATCAGTCTTGTTCTTGAAAATCCACTTTGTACCAACAATTGATCTATTCTTTGGTCTTGGTACCAGTTTCCAGACTTCATTCCTTTCAAATTCATTCAGTTCTTCTTGCATTGCAGTAACCCAATCAGCATCTTTAAGTGCATCTTCAACTTTCTTAGGCTCCTCCTTGGATAGAAAGTTATTGTATAGACATTCATTCTGAGTTGCACTTCTTGTTTGAACACCTGCATGAGGATCTCCAATTATCAAATCAGGAGAATGATCTTTTGTCCATTTCCTTGCTGGTGTCAAATTGTTTCTTGAAGTAGATGCTCCCCCTGGATTGGTGTTATCTTGATTGAAAGAATTTGATTGATTTGAAGCTCTCCCTGAATTATTGCTATGCCCTCCTGATGTGTTGTCAGGATCTTCACTTGAATCAGTATCTGAAGAATTCTGTCCTGATGATTGAGTTGACTCTGAACTTGTAGTTGAATGCCGTTGCTCCCCCTCAACATTAGCACTACTAGTTGTATCACTGTTGTTTGCATCATCAGTATTAGTACCATCAGTACCTGGTGAGTCATCAGGATTTGGTGACCCATCAGTATCTGATGAATTGACAGAATCTGATTCAATTTCCTCAGGTTCCTTGGAAGCTTCATTTTCAAATAACAATCTATCATACGAGTCTTCAATGATTCCAGTTATCTTCTTATCATCAAAAGATACATGAATTGACTCCATGACAGTTCTTGTTCTCAAATTAAAAACTCTGAAGGCTCTTGATGTAGGATAACCTATGAATATTCCTTCATCAGCCTTTGTTTCAAATTTCCCTAGCTGTTCAGGATGAGTTCTGAGAACAAAACATTTACAGCCAAACACATGCAAATGCTTCAGACTTGGTTTCTTCTCCTTGAGTGACTGATAAGGAGTGACACCATGCCTGTTTATCAATGTGAGATTTTGTGTATAGCATGCTGTGTTGACTACTTCTGCCCAGAAATATGTAGGTAATTTAGCTTCTTTCAACATAGTTCTGCCAGCTTCAATAAGAGTTCTATTCTTCCTTTCTACTACTCCATTTTGCTGAGGTGTGCCAGGAGCAGAGAATTGTTGAATGATTCCTTTGTATTTGCAGAACTCTTCCATCTTTGAATTCTTAAATTCAGTACCATTATCACTTCTCAGAATCTTGACTTTGTACTTTGTGGTTGTCTCAATCATCCTCACATGATCCAACAGAACTTCAGGAGTTTCATCTTTTCTGTGCAGAAAATACACCCAGGTGAATCTAGAATATTCATCAACAATTACAAGAGTGTACCTTTTATTACTGATGGACATGATGTTGACTGGACCAAACAGATCAAGATGTAGCATGTGATATGGTTCTTCAATAGAGGATTCTGATTTACTCTGGAATGATGTCCTTCTTTGTTTTGCTTTTTGGCATGCATCACAGAGTCCATCAGGTGTATATAAGACATTAGGTAATCCTCTTACTAACTCTTTCTTAACCAACTCATTGATGTTGCTGAAGTTGAGATGAGAAAGCTTCTTGTGCCAATTCCAACTTTCATCTACTGAAGCTTTACTGATGAAACATGTAGGGGAGCCATCAGTATTTGAGAGAATGTTGGCTTCATATATGTTACCATGCCTGTAGCCAGTTAGTGCTATCTTTCCTGTTGCTTTACTGACTACTTCACAATGTGTGGAATAGAAATTTACATGATAACCTCTGTCAGTGATTTGACTAATACTCAACAAGTTGTGTTTTAGTCCCTTCACTAGAGCTACTTTTTCAATGATGACATTTCCAATGATTATATTGCCATATCCCAAGGTTTGTCCAATGTTGCCATCTCCATAAGACACAGTTGGGCCAGCTTTTTCCTCATATTCTGATAACAGGGCTTTGTTTCCAGTCATGTGCACATAACATCCACTATCCATGACTAACACATTTTTCCTTTTACCCTGCATCAGAATAGTAAAACACTAGTCAGAATGTTTAGGAACCCACACTTGTTGGATTCCTTGTTCATGCATTTTATTAAATTTAACAGCAGAAGACTTTTCGACTTTAGCAGTCCTGACAGGATTTGCTTTGTCAGTATCAGTATTAACAAAAGCATGCTTCACTATGACATTTTCAGTTCTATCAGACTTTGTACTACTTTCAAACTTAGGCAATGGATCATAAAAGTTATAGTACAAATCATGATACTCTTTACATGTATAAATAGAATGCCATAGACTACCACAATGAAAACAGGAATTTTGTGGTTTGTAAAATACTGATTTATTCCTAACATCAAACTTAGGAATTTCAGCAATTTTCTTCTTACTCTTTTTACAATCAATAGCAAGATGATTAGAGTTACCACAGTTAAAACAACTCTTTCTAGGTGCATTTGGGATATACTTATAACCATTTTCTTTATTGATCCCAATTTTACCATTCCTGTTTCTCTTAACAGTAGCTCCCTTTTTCTTATCTGTAACCTCACAGATTTTATCTTTAAGCTGTTTCTGAGACAATAGACCTACATTCTTAGTGACTTTGTTCATGTCAGGTTTAGACTTTATAATTTTAATTCCTTGAGTAGAAGAAGATCCCTTTTCAAAAGTAGAATTGGAATCCTTATCAAAAACAAAATTAACAGGAGTAATCTTAGATTTGGTTGAGTCTATAACATGTCTATAGGTCTTTGAACTGACTGTCTCATCAATGACAATTTTCTCTGCTAATTTCTTATCTTCATCTGACTTATATCCTAGACACTCTTTCCAATTCTTAGAGGTATTAATCTCATGAAATTTCCTACCAGAGTCTGTCCAGGTTCTGATTTTCTCATTAGCATATTCAAGTTCTTTTTCAAGGGAAGTACATTTAGATGTCATCTCTAAGTGCATGTGTTTAGCATTATCACATTCTTTTTGTACTTCTTGCATACGAGAAAATTCAGCTTCTAATATCTCATTCCTCTTTCTAAGGTCAGACATCTCAGATAAGATTCTAGTATTCTCAGCAGTTTGACTTCTAAAGCTAATATGTAATGACTTTAGAAAACGTCTTAACTCAGAAGCATTATCAGTATCAAAATCAAAGATAGTATTTAGTACCTTATCATCAGGAGCAGCAGTTACATCAGCATTGGCCATTAACGTATAGTTGACTACCTCAGTATCAGATTCTGAGGAAAAGTCCATCCAATCCTTGCTTGATGTGATGAGTGCCTTTGTCTTGTTGCATTCAAAAGCAAAGTGACCCATACCATTACACTTGTAGCATCTAACCTTTGACTTGTCAAATTTGCTACCCTTGCTGTCCTTTTTGATATACTTGTCTTTGTCTTCTTTGAAGGTCTTTTTCTGAAAGTTGCCTTGTCTTCTATTCTTCCTGAACTTCATCCTTCTGAAGTTTCTGACAATCATAGCAACCATCTCTTCCATGTCTGAGTCAGAAGAATCATCACCAGTATTGGCATCAGGATTGTCATCAGTATCTGATGAAGAGTCGTCAGGATCTGACTCAGCTACTCTTGATTTACTTCTAGAGACCTCTATAGCTTTTCCTTTTGATTTAGCTTCTACATTCAAAGCAATTGACTTTGCCTTGCTGCTTTTCTTGTTCTTTCTCTGTTGAACTTCAAGATCATGAGTTCTTAGCATCCCATAGATCTCATCAAGAGACACAATGTTCAGATCATACTGGTGTCTAATGATTGAGGTCTGAGTATCCCATTCTTCAGGTAAAGCTCTAAGAAATTTGGTGTTTGAATCTTCAGTTTCATATACTTTGTCAACTAAGGATAAGCTGTTCAATAGTGTCAGAAATCTATCATATAGATCAGTCAGGCTCTCTTCAGGTCTTGCATCGAATTGTTCATATTCTTGAATCAAAAGAGCCCTTCTGTTTTTCTTGACAGATGCAGATCCCTGGCATTGAGTTTCCAAAGTATCCCAGATTTCTTTTGAAGACTTGCATGCAATCACTCTGTTTGACATAACAGCATCAAGGCTATTATGCAAGATATTCTTTATCTTTGGTTCCCTGAGTACATGAGCTTTTTCTTCTGGAGTCCATTCAGCTTTAGCTTTGACCACATAATGTTCTGGTACTGTATCTGTTCGTTCTACGAACTTTGTTGGTATATATGGTCCATCACGAATCCTGTCCAAGTAGTCAGGATCCATAGCCTCCAGGTACATCAGCATCTTTACCCTCCATGTAGGATATTCTGATATCTTTAAGATGGGAATCTTCATGCTTTCATACTTGGTTGTCGACATCTTTAGATCGTATCTGATTCAGAATTAAATCAGTTTGCTCTGATACCAATTGTTGCCCAGTAATAATCTATTGTAGAAGGGGGGTTGAATACAATAGAGTAAGATAATCGACTTCTTAATGTATATATCACAAATATGAAAAGAAAGATAACAGCTTTATTAAATCTGATATAAAACTGTTACAAACTCTCTCAAGAAATTCTGATGTTCTTGAGAGCTGCTAGTTTACAAAAACTCTCTCAAGAAATTCTATGTTCTCGAGAGCTTCTATTCGATTATGTTCTCTCTCGAATGAATACATAAATCGAAACCAAGACTGTGTTTATATAGTGCACACAGCTTCTCTATCAATAACAAGATAAGTCCTAATCAATAACAAAGATAGAAACCTATCCTTAATCGATAGCTACATTCTACAAACCAGGAACAAATAGAATAAACTTCCATGTTTATCTAGACTCCAAATATAACTCGAAGTAGGAATCCTGATCAGCTTCAAGTTCTGATGATCAATCCTGATCATAGTCTGAGTAGGAATCCTGATGATCAATAAGATACTGACGCTTGATCAAATACTGATGACCATGCAATACTGATGACATCAGCAATCCTGATCAGTTGAGTCTAGCTTCTGACGATCATTGAATTCTGATCTAACATATCCACTGTGGATTGTCACAATCTTTGTACACTGGAAACCTTTTTTTCCTCTTAAGAGCTTCTAGCTCTTCATCTTCATCCATGTCATTGTCTGGCAGACTATCATTGTCATCACAATCAGTGTGATTATCATCCTTATCACAGTCAGTGTCTTCTTTACCTAGTCCAAGTCCTTCTCTTATTCTACCCACCCATTCCACTCCCTCATCTACATTATTAGCATATATCATGTCATCATCTGACATTGAGTAGTCAGAGTCATCAAAGTCATAATCATCCAGTTCATCACTCCAATCTCCTACCTCATTACTTCCATCTCCTTCACTCCTTTCAAATACATTCATTTCATCAAATGACCCCAAATTAGCTTCATCAAAATGCTCCACATATATATCTATCTTTTTATCATTTTCCATAGCATAATTTTTCAATGCAACTACATAACTATCATCTGTGATTAACACAAGACCTTTATCTAAATCCAGTTTAGGATTCCTATAATATAAACAGAACAATCCCTTATGACCCAAAGCTTTAACATATTCCCTCAAACTGTCATACCTAAGTTCTTCTTCACATTGAAAGTGATATACTGTCACCTGACCCCCCAGATATTCAGCACTTAGTAACCATTTTAACTTTCCACCATGAAATAAATTAACACTTATTCTACCATCACCTTCAATACCAACAAATATAGTATCAGAAAATTCTAACATAACTAAAACAATAAACAAGATTCTTCGAATACCCACAAAAAACAATACCCACATAACAATACCCACATAACAATACCCACATAACAATACCCACATAACAATCGCAAACAACAAACAAGAACTTATAAAACAGAGCATTCATAAACAACAAACAAGCTTAATTAATAATCGCAAACGAGGGTTAAAAATCATACCAGGCGAGTGCTCGTTAGGATCCACCATTTTTCTTCTTCAATCGGAGCTCCAAAAAACAGATTTTGCTATGTGTTTGATTTGGGTATTCGAATTTTGGGAGTAAGTTGTGGTTTAGTTTGGGCGTAAGTGAGGAGACTGATCAACTATATGCTTTGTACCGGATAACCCCTTAAGATAATGTTAATATCGGCTTGTGTAATGTCTGATTTATCCCTGCCGTTTGTAACGTTTTAACCCGATTTTTAATTCTGTACCGGTTGAGTGGCAAAAGAGTACGTTTCGGATACCTGAGGGGTGAAAAGATACGCTTTTATACCTGAAGGGTTCATGGGTACACTGGTCCATACTTGAAGGGCCAAAAGGTCATAAAGCCTAATTTTTATTGAAATCTCTAATCTTTATAGGTTTTGTTATAGCCAAAATTCGGTATCGGATTTTTAGGGAAGATTCGGATCAAATAATAATCAATTGGGGATGTCCAAGGTGCAATTAGGGATTGAACTAGTACAACGGAGGCTCAGGGTTTGTCCTCAAAAGGGTGAGGGCGCGCCCTCCGGCCGTCCAACCCTTGAGGATGCGTCCTCTTGGTGTGGACTGACAACTTGACATGAATGGATGACTTGACAGAGAATAACAGCTAGATTGACATGGAATTAGCATATGGAAGACTTAGGGCTTGCCCTCATAGGGGTAAGGGCGCGCTCCTTTAGGCTGTCCACCCCTTGAGGGCGCGCCCTCTTGGTTTGAAGTAGCTACTTGGTGGTGAAGGACGACTCCCTTGGCTTTATACTGGCAAGATATTGAAGAGTTTTCCCTTAGGATGTGCCTTAAGGGAGGGATGTCCGTGGTTGAAGGCCTACAGGGGTATGCCTGATGACTAAAGGCCTCCTCATGTATTCAATGGTCATTGGGGATGTGGGGTGAACCTTGGTGTGTGCTTTGGGAGCTCTGTTCTTGTACTCAATGGGCGCGTCCTCATTGGGGAACTTTGGAGTAATCCTGCACTTTGCACCCAAACGCTTGGGATCACTTGTCCTGCAATCTGATGGGTGCTTCTCATTCGGGGGACAAGGATGCGTCCGACATTTGGGGTAAGTCATGGCTATACATGCGTCTATGAAATAAGGAAATAGCTGGTAGTGGATAGGACTAGTCCTCGACGGGGGAAGTTTCCTTATCGATGAAGTCCTGAAGTCATAGACGAGCCTTGGGCCTTTGTGACTAGGCCTCATCGTTGGACATTCCTAAAGCGAGTCGAAGACCAATTCCAGAAGATGGATCAGATATCCTAGTGGGCCTCGGAAATGAGAAACCATCCCATATAGGTTACTTGCTCTCCAAGAACTACGTAGGGCTTGATCCCCTATAAATACGGGGTACGTAGGCACATTGTAAGGGGTTGAAAGTGAAGAGCTCAGCGAGCCACCACCAAGAAACCCTTACAATCTCAGCCCCCAATTCATCACAACCACCACACTCTGGCGACTTTCCGGCGAAAAACCACCGTCATAGATCTTGATTCCGACAATGAACCTCAAACTTTGTTAATACCAAATTCCTCCGTTAACAAATTGGCGCTAGAAGGAGGGGTCTTCAAGATTTACATCTAGGAGGGAAGATGATTCACGATGACAAGGGTTCTAATTTAAAAGTCGATTACTGCTCGGAAGAATCAGAAGTTTACAAATTTTTCGATAGCCTGAATTAATATAATCGCGATCGACACACAAGAACGTGGGACTGCCAACATCAAAATTGTGAATATAAAACTTGGTACAAGCACACGTTCCTGCACCAAAGAAATAACCTATAACCTATATCATGTCTTGGAGGTTGATTAAAATGGCTAGAGGATTAGAAAATAAAAAACTAAGAAAGCAAAAATACATGAATGTGTTGCTGGAACGGAGAAGGTGTTGTTGGGACCCGTGGCTATTACTTGCACAACATCATCAAGCAAAACAAACAACAGCCTTCAACTTCTGAATCATATGACAAAATCAAAGATAAGTTCTCTCATTTATTTTATTTATTTTATTTTAATTTTAGTAATTATCTAAATAATAATGCCATGCATTAAGATAATTATGACACAAAAAATTCATACTTTTTTCATTTTAAATATTATTATTTATCTTAAATAATATTATATGTATTTTTAAATTGATAAATTACATATATTATTGTACTAATATATTTCTTATTTGTAAACAATTTAAAATATTTTGTAGAGAGTGCATATTTATATATTTTGAAAAAACATATTTTTAAAGAAAATACATATAATATTTAAACATATTATTATTATTATTATTATTATTTATGTAAGAAAAATCATACAATAATTTCATCTCAATATTATTACTTACACTTTGTTAATGAATTGATATAGGAGTTCAGGACTTTAAAAAGAAAAATATGGTGCCCCAATACTTGACAATGACACAGTTGCATGTAATTGGAGGAAAGCTTCATGTGTGCATAACTACATGTTTTGACATAAAGACAAGGAGATAGCACGGAAGAAGAGGGGTACATCTCTAATACATCGGGATGTAAAGAAGCTAACGGTGGATTAATTCATGTAAAGAAAAGAAAAGGGAGAGTAATATGACAACTTATTGTTGGGACCCGCAACCAAAACAAGTATAGCATGGCGCGCCTTTGAAGAAAAAATATGAAAAGTAGCAGTGGTTTAATAAGTTGTGGATCAACTGGAAGAGCAAATACACCACTATAACATCTATATGACGTTCCCTGCAAAGTTATAAAAACAAAGGAAAAAGCAAGTAGATGTTTACCGGCTTCATTGATCATAAGCGCGAAGTAGAGGCAACCTTTTCTATACAAAAATCGAAGAATGAAGGGCGCGCCTCGGTAACACATAAAAGAGTTTGTGGATTGCAAGAAAATTGGAAATGTGAATGCATGTTGCTCCAAACCAAATAAAAATAAAAGGATGCCCTATCAAAGTGTAGCTGCGGTAAGTAGGACCTTAAAGAGCACATGTAGAGGGAGCTGGTGTTCGGTTTAAAAAGTATCATTTATTATGGGTGATGATAGTCGAAGAGGACGCGCCCTGCCTGCCCAAACAACTGAATATTAAAAATGAAGCGCGGAAAGTGACAAGCAACACGAAAAAATAAGGGCGCACCTAATTAAAAATGAGAGGAATGTGCAAGAGGTTGATGATTTATACGGTGGAGCTTGTACCGTGATAAAAAAGAGGGTCTTTAATGGGCTCAAACAATATTAATGCTGAAGTGTTGAAGGTATTAAAAACGGTATTGGTGTGTATGGCTACAGTCAGGAGCTAAGGCAAAGAGTAACTTCACGAAAAAGGAGGATACTTTTATCTAAAGGAAAGTTGTCGCACAAAGACTACAGATTTGCGTGGAGTTCTCTAAAGACACAAAGAACAATTTATGGAGTGGACACATCAATCAGAAACTATGTCTACGTCTTCAGGGCATGTCCTCCAGGTAACACTAAATTCTAATTTTTTCCGTCATTGTTGCATGAAGTTTTGCAGGATGGATATTTAATGCGAAAGAGATCCTCAAGAACCCTCAAGGACGAGCCCAAAAGGAGGATACCGGATTCTCAGACGACTTCCAACAACTTCTGAGAGGATTCGATGATGGAACACGTCTTCTTCTTCAGGGCGCGTCCTCCAGGTAATCTCTAAGATTTTCCAAATTATTGAGTTTTTTGACATGTGGGGAATTCTACTTGGCAAAATATCTCAAGAGTTATCGAGCTCTGCGTCCCAATCCGTAAGGACGCACCCTCTACGTCAAGGATGTGCCCTTAGCATGTCTGAGGTCCCAAGGATCGTTTCTCCCTGAAGACGTGTCCTTTGGAAAATGTTTACAAACAGTTCTAATAAAAACAAAGGATGATCGCACAAGATCCAACTCTTCAGCCACTCTCTCGTCTTTCAAGCGCATCCTTCCTTTAGGGTGCGCCCTCTGAAGATACTTCGATGTTCAGACAAATTCCACCGCGTACATGAAGATTTGGTTGACTTAGGCTGCTTCCTGGTCTTTCTGGACACGTCCTTTCTCCAGGGCGCGCCCTCAGGAAGAAGAACTACTGCTCAACATAAACTCCAGTGATTTTTAGTTATTTAAGAGGAAGTAATATGGAGGTGAGGCCCCGTGATCCAAAGAGAGTGCTCCTGATTACAGGTCGAGGCCCCATGGACATGAGCGAGCCCCCTCAAGTGACAATTCGATAAATAATATGGGAAAGTGGCCCCGTGACCATAGAGTGTGCCCCCTAATTCTCAAGAGAATTATAGGTCGAGGCCCCATGGACATGAGTGAGCCCTCCGTTTCACGATTTGATGAGCCGTTGAGATCAAGATTGGTGGTATATAAGTGACTACCAAAGAAGGCATGATAGGAAGCTTGTGCGGAATGATCAGCATCAGAACACACAAGACGCGCCCTCAAAGGAAAAGGACAACACTATGCTCAGGTGGACTCCAATATTTACAAGAAGAAGTTATTACTTGAATTTTAGAAGAAAGGAAGCCATTGGAGTAGAGGCCCCATGGTCCACAGTGAGTACCCCTGCTTATAGGTCGAGGCCCCATGGACATGAGTGTGCCCCTCCGAAAAGACAAGACTTATCTTCAGAGAACACGTCGTCACATCCTCAATAATAGAAGACATGCCCTTCAAGGCGCGCCATAATGGTATTGGTCTCATATGTTAAGGCTTCGAATTTAAACATGATTGTACAAGCCCTCAAGTTTTCAGCAAGAAGAATATTTGGAGAAGAGGCCCCATGGACCTTAGGATGCGCCCCCTAATCAGCAGGATGCGACCCCAAGGTCATGAGTGAGCCCCTCCACGGGAGAATGCTAATATTAAATGGACTAGAAGACTAGATGAGGCTTTGTCATGCCCTCGACCACTTAGGCCGCCCTACGCAAGAGGGCACGCCCTCACGACGCTGGGGGGTAGTACTGATGCATCTCCTGGCTCTTCCTATGAACAACATAGTATTCTTACGTGGATTCTTCTTCGTGAAAATATGTTTGAAGATACAACTGATTAGACCACCGTACAAGCATATATATACAAGGGTGTATCTATGTCTACACAAGTTATATTTTTGAATCTTAAGACAACAGAAGGGGTTTGTACCCCTTAATGCCAGAAGACGGCACGCCCTCAGTAAATGCATATTTTACTTAAAGACGAGTCCTGGGAGAGACTTACATCTGTGCACAATATCTATTGTTTCTTACACCGAGTTAGCTCATGTAAGCTTATAGGTGTCGTGTGCCGGTGTTAACCCTTTCTAAACACTAGAATTCTTGAAGATATGACTAAAGAATCGAAGAACGCGCCCTCTGAACGGACGCGCCCTTTTTACAGCATCAAAGAAGGAAGAAGCTCGATGACACTTCTTGAAGAAGAAAAGGTTACAAAGAGATTTTGGCACTTTGGAGATTGAAAATTCCATGCTTCATCTCTGATTTCACATGGAATTCGGGGGTATTTGTTATAGCCAAAATTTGGTATCGGGTTTTTAGGGAAGATTCGGATCAAGTAATAATCAATTGGGGATGTCCAAGGTGCAATTAGGGATTGAACTAGTACAACGGAGGCTCAGGGGTGGTCCTTAAAAGGGTGAGGGCGCGCCCTCCGGCCGTCCAACCCTTGAGGACGCGTCCTCTTGGTGTGGACTGACAACTTGACATGAATGGATGACTTGACAGAGAATAACAGCTAGATTGACATGGAATTAGCATATGGAAGACTTAGGGCTTGCCCTCATAGGGGTAAGGGCGCGCTCCTTTAGACCGTCCACCCCTTGAGGGCACGCCCTCTTGGTTTGAAGTAGCTACTTGGTGGTGAAGGACGACTCCCTTGGCTTTATACTGGCAAGATATTGAAGACTTTTCCCTTAGGATGTGTCTTAAGGGAGGGATGTCCGTGGTTGAAGGCCTCCAGGGGTATGCCTGATGACTGAAGGCCTCCTCCTGTATTCAATGGGCGCGTCCTCATTGGGGATGTGGGGTGAACCTTGGTGTGTGCTTTGGGAGCTCTGTTCCTGTACTCAATGGGCGCATCCTCATTGGGGAACTTTGGAGTAATCCTGCACTTTGCACCCAAACGCTTGGGATCACTTGTCCTGCAATCTGATGGGTGCTTCTCATTCGGGGGACAAGGATGCGTCCGACATTTGGGGTAAGTCATGGCTATACATGCGTCTATGAAATAAGGAAATAGCTGGTAGTGGATAGGACTAGTCCTCGGGGGAAGTTTCCTTATCCATGAAGTCCTGAAGTCATAGACGAACCTTGGGTCTTTGTGACTAGGCCTCATCGTTGGACATTCCTAAAGCGAGTCGAAGACCAATTCCAGAAGATGGATCAGGTATCCTAGTGGGCCTCGGAAATGAGAAACCAGCCCATATAGGTTACTTGCTCCCCAAGAACTACGTAGGGCTTGATCCCCTATAAATACGGGGTACGTAGGCACATTGTAAGGGGTTGAAAGCGAAGAGCTCAGCGAGCCACCACCAAGAAACCCTTACAATCTCAGCCCCCAATTCATCACAACCACCACACTCTGGCGACTTTCCGGTGAAAAACCAATGTCATAGATCTTGATTCCGACAATGAACCTCAAACTTTGTTAATACCAAATTCCTCCGTTAACAGGTTTCATTAAGATCAGTTAACAGGTTAAACCTTCAACTCCAGATATAGACAGAAGTAAATGTGATTCAGCTTTTCACAGTAGAATACAATCTGAACTCTCTAAAAATATAGATTAAGTTTGAATAAACCGCAGATGAATTTCGATATTTTAAGAGTCCGGTAAAAAACTTAATTTTGTTTTATAATAATTCAGAAAATAGCACTATTACTATTAATTAATCTATCTTCTACAGAGTATTAAAATAAAGTTGAAGCCAAGCATTTTCTTCGAAAGCATGTCAACCAAGTAGATGCCAACAGTTAAATTATGTTTGTTAGATCAGAATTCAATGATCGTCAGAAGCTAGACTCAACTGATCAGGATTGCTGACATCATCAGTATTGCATGGTCATCAGTATTTGATCAAGCGTCAGTATCTTATTGATCATCAGGATTCCTACTCAGACTATGATCAGGTTTGATCATCAGGACTTGAAGCTGATCAGGATTCCTACTTCGAGTTATATTTGGAGTCTAGATAAACATGGAAGTTTGTTCCTGGTTTGTAGAATGTAGCTATCGATTAAAGATATATTTCTATCTTTGTTATGATTAGGACTTATCTTGTTATTGATAGAGAAGCTGTGTGCACTATATAAACACAGTCTTGGTTTCGATTTATGTATTCATTCGAGAGAGAACATAATCGAAGAGAAGCTCTTAAGAACAGAATTTCTTGAGAGAGTTTTTGTAAACTAGCAGCTCTTAAGAACATCAGAATTTCTTAAGAGAGTTTGTAACAGTTTTATATCAAAGTTAATAAAGCTGTTATTGTTGTTGTTATTGATCTTTCATATTTGTGTTATATAAAGTCGAGAATCTTATACAATTGTATTCAACCCCCTTCTACAATTGTTATTTACTGGGCAACAATTGGTATCAGAGCAAACTGATTTAATTCTGAATCAGATACGATCTAAAGTGTCGACAACCAAGTATGAAAGCATGAAGATTCCCATCTTGAAGATATCAGAATATCCTACATGGAAGGTAAAGATGCTGATGTACCTGGAGGCTATGGATCCCGACTATTTGGACAGGATTCGTGATGGACCATATATACCAACAAAGTTCATAGAACGAACAGATATAGTACCAGAACATTATGTGGTCAAAGCTAAATCTGAATGGACTCCAGAAGAAAAAGCTCATGTACTCAGGGAACCAAAGATAAAGAATATCTTACATAATAGCCTTGATGCTGTTATGTCAAACAGAGTGATTGCATGCAAGTCTTCAAAAGAAATCTGGGATACTTTGGAAACTCAGTGCCAGGGATCTGCATCTGTCAAGAAAAACAGAAGGGCTCTATTGATTCAAGAATATGAACAATTCGATGCAAGACCTGAAGAGAGCCTGACTGATCTATATGATAGATTCCTGACACTATTGAACAGCTTATCCTTAGTTGACAAAGTATATGAAACTGAAGATTCAAACACCAAATTTCTTAGAGCTTTACCTGAAGAATGGGATACTCAGACCTCAATCATTAGACACCAGTATGATCTGAATATTGTGTCTCTTGATGAGATCTATGGGATGCTAAGAACTCATGATCTTGAAGTTCAACAGAGGAAGAACAAGAAAAGCAGCATGGCAAAGTCAATTGCTTTGAAAGCAGAGGCTAAATCAAAAGGAAAAGCTATGGAGGTCTCTAGAAGTAAATCAAGAGTAGCTGAGTCAGATCCTGACGACTCTTCATCAGATACTGATGGCAATCCTGATGCCAATACTGATGATGATTCTTCTGACTCAGACATGGAAGAGATGGTTGCTATGATTGTCAGAAACTTCAAAAGGATGAAGTTCAGGAAGAATAGAAGACAAGGCAACTTTCAGAAAAAGACCTTCAAAGCAGACAAAGACAAGTATATCAAAAAGGACAGCAAGAGTAGCAAATTTGACAAGTCAAAGGTTAGATGCTACAAGTGTAATGGTATGGGTCACTTTGCTTCTGAATGCAACAAGACAAAGGCACTCATCACATCAAGCAAGGATTGGATGGACTCTTCCTCAGATTCTGATACTGAGGTAGTCAACTATGCGTTAATGGCCAATGCTGATGTAATTGCTGCTCCTGATGATAAGGTACTAAATACTATCTTTGATTTTGATACTGATAATGCTTCTGAGTTAAGACGTTTTCTAAAGTCATTACATATTAGCTTTAGAAGTCAAACTGCTGAGAATTCTAGAATCTTATCTGAGATGTCTGACCTTAGAAAGAGGAATGAGATATTAGAAGCTGAATTTTCTCGTATGCTAGAAGTACAAAAAGAATGTGATAATGCTAAACACATGCACTTAGAGATGACATCTAAATGTACTTCCCTTGAAAAAGAACTTGAATATGCTAATGAGAAAATCAGAACCTGGACAGACTCTGGTAGGAAATTTCATGAGATTAATACCTCTAAGAATTGGAAAGAGTGTCTAGGATATAAGTCAGATGAGGATAAGAAATTGAAAGAGAAAATTGTCATTGATGAGACAGTCAGTCCAAAGACCTATAGACATGTTATAGACTCAACCAAATCTAAGATTACTCCTGTTAATTTTGTTTTTGGTAAGGATTCCAATTCTACTTTTGAAAATGGATCTACCTCTACTCAAGGAATTAAAATTATAAAGTCTAAACCTGTCATGATCGAAGTCACTAAGAATGTAGGTCTATTGTCTCAGAAACAGCTTAAGGATAAAATCTGTGAGGTTACAGATAAGAAAAAGGAAGCTACTGTTAAGAGAAACAGGAATGGTAAAATTGGGATCAATAAAGAAAATGGTTATAAGTATATCCCAAATGCACCTAGAAAGAGTTGTTTTAACTGTGGTAACTCTAATCATCTTGCTATTGATTGTAAAAAGAGTAAGAAGAAAATTGCTGAAATTCCTAAGTCTGATGTTAGGAATAGATCAGTATTTTACAAACCACAGAATTCCTGTTTTCATTGTGGTAGTCTATGGCATTCTATCTATACTTGTAAAGAGTATCATGATTTGTACTATAATTTTTATGATCCACTGCCTAAGTTTAAAAATAGTACTAAGTCTGATAGAATTGAGAATGTTATAGTGAAGCATGCTTTTGTTAATACTGATGCTGACAAAGCAAATCCTGATGGAGTAAAACCTGTCAGGACTGCAAAGGTCAGAAAGTCTTCTGCTGCTAAAATTAATAAATTGCATGAATCAGGAACCCAACAAGTATGGGTTCCTAAGTGTTCTAACTAGTGTGTTTTATTATTCTGATGCAGGGTAAAAGGAAAAATGTGTTAGTCATGGATAGTGGATGTTCTGTGCACATGACTGGAAACAAAGCCCTGTTATCAGAATATGAGGAAAAAGCTGGCCCAACTGTGTCTTATGGAGATGGCAACATTGGACAAACCTTGGGATATGGCAATATAATCATTGGAAATGTCATCATTGAAAAAGTAGCTCTAGTGAAGGGACTAAAACACAACTTGTTGAGTATTAGTCAAATCACTGACAGAGGTTATCATGTCAATTTCTATTCCACACATTGTGAAGTAGTCAGTAAAGCAACAGGAAAGATAGCTCTAACTGGCTACAGGCATGGTAACATATATGAAGCCAACATTCTCTCAGATACTGATGGCTCCCCTACATGTTTCATCAGTAAAGCTTCAGTAGATGAAAGTTGGAATTGGCACAAGAAGCTTTCTCATCTCAACTTCAGCAACATCAATGAGTTGGTTAAGAAAGAATTAGTAAGAGGATTACCTAATGTCTTGTATACACCTGATGGACTCTGTGATGCATGCCAAAAAGCAAAACAAGGAAGGACATCATTCCAGAGTAAATCAGAATCCTCTATTGAAGAACCATATCACATGCTACATCTTGATCTGTTTGGTCCAGTCAACATCATGTCCATCAGTAAGAAAAGGTACACTCTTGTAATTGTTGATGAATATTCTAGATTCACCTGGGTGTATTTTCTGCATAGAAAAGATGAAACTCCTGAAGTCCTGTTGGATCATGTGAGAATGATTGAGACAACCACAAAGTACAAAGTCAAGATTCTGAGAAGTGATAATGGTACTGAATTTAAGAATTCAAAGATGGAAGAGTTCTGCAAATACAAAGGAATCATTCAACAATTCTCTGCTCCTGGCACACCTCAGCAAAATGGAGTAGTAGAAAGGAAGAACAGAACTCTTATTGAAGCTGGCAGAACTATGTTGGAAGGAGCTAAATTACCTACATATTTCTGGGCAGAAGCAGTCAACACAACATGCTATACACAAAATCTCACATTGATAAACAGGCATGGTGTCACTCCTTATCAGTCACTCAAGGAGAAGAAACCAAGTCTGAAGCATTTGCATGTGTTTGGCTGTAAATGTTTTGTTCTCAGAACTCATCCTGAACAGCTAGGAAAATTTGAAACAAAGGCTGATGAAGGAATTTTCATAGGTTATCCTACATCAAGAGCCTTCAGAGTTTTTAATTTGAGAACAAGAACTGTCATGGAGTCAATACATGTATCTTTTGATGATAAAAAGATAACTGGAATCATTGAAGACTCGCATGA
This sequence comes from Heracleum sosnowskyi, assembly GCA_030848705.1. NCBI lineage: Eukaryota > Viridiplantae > Streptophyta > Magnoliopsida > Apiales > Apiaceae > Heracleum > Heracleum sosnowskyi. The sequence continues at coordinate 28,514,643 of CM061243.1, forward strand.
TAGATTGTTATTTGAAAATGAAGCTTCCAAGGAACCTGAAGAAAGTGAATCAGATCCTGTCAATTCATCAGATACTGATGGGTCACCAAATCCTGATGACTCACCAGGTACTGATGGTGCTAATACTGATGATGCAAACAACAGTAATACAACTAGTAGTGCTAATGTTGAGGGGGAGCAACGGCATTCAACTACAAGTTCAGAGTCAACTCAATCATCAGGACAGAATTCTTCAGATACTGATTCAAGTGAAGATCCTGATAACACATCAGGAGGGCATAGCAATGATTCAGGGAGAGCTTCAAATCAATCAAATTCTTTCAATCAAGATAACACCAATCCAGGGGGAGCATCTACTTCAAGAAACAATTTGACACCAGCAAGGAAATGGACAAAAGATCATACTCCTGATTTGATAATTGGAGATCCTGATGCAGGTGTTCAAACAAGAAGTGCAACTCAGAATGAATGTTTATATAATAACTTTCTATCCAAGGAGGAGCCTAAGAAAGTTGAAGATGCACTTAAAGATGCTGATTGGGTTACTGCAATGCAAGAAGAACTGAATGAATTTGAAAGGAATGAAGTCTGGAAACTGGTACCAAGACCAAAGAACAGATCAATTGTTGGTACAAAGTGGATTTTCAAGAACAAGACTGATTCTGATGGAGTGATAATCAGAAACAAAGCTAGACTAGTTGCAAAGGGGTATTCCCAACAAGAGGGAATTGACTATGATGAAACTTTTGCTCCTGTTGCAAGACTAGAAGCCATCAGGATATTTCTTGCTTATGCAGCACATAAGAAATTCAAAGTTTTCCAGATGGATGTTAAAAGTGCTTTCTTAAATGGTGAACTGGAGGAAGAAGTTTATGTTGAACAACCTCCTGGTTTCATTGATCCTAAATATCCAGATTATGTCTACAGACTGGATAAGGCACTTTATGGACTAAAGCAAGCTCCAAGAGCATGGTATGAAACCTTAGCTCAATTCTTACTGGAAAGTGGATTCAAAAGAGGTGCAATTGATAAAACTCTATTTTATTTGAATCATGGTAAGGAGTTGCTGTTAGTTCAGATTTATGTTGATGATATCATTTTTGGGTCAACAAACAATAAGCTGTGTGAAAAGTTTTCCAAGCTTATGCAGTCAAGATATCAAATGAGCATGATGGGAGAAATGAGTTACTTTCTGGGTCTTCAAGTTAAACAGACTGATGAAGGGATTTTTATTAATCAGTCTAAATACACAAGGAATTTATTGACAAGGTTTAACATGCAAGACAGTACTCCTGCTTCAACTCCCATAGCTACAGCTACCAAACTTGATCCTGATCAAGGTGAAGAGGTAGATGTAACTCACTACAGAGGAATGATTGGCTCTTTATTGTATCTCACTGCCAGTAGACCAGATATCATGTTTGCAACCTGTCTATGTGCAAGATTTCAAGCAAAACCTAGAGAACCACATCTGATTGCAGTCAAGAGAATTTTCAGATATCTCAAAGGCACTCCTTCACTTGGCCTTTGGTATGCAAGGGAATCAGATTTTGGGTTGTGTGGTTATTCAGATGCTGATTTTGCAGGATGCAAAATAGACAGGAAAAGTACTTCAGGAAGTTGTCAGTTTTTGGGTGGAAGACTAGTTTCATGGTTCAGTAAAAAGCAGAAATCTATTTCCACTTCAACTGCAGAAGCTGAGTACATTGCTGCAGGAAGTTGTTGTGCTCAGATAATGTGGATGAGAAATCAGTTGTTAGATTATGGCCTGTCATACTCAAAAATCCCTATTTATTGTGATAACCAAAGTGCTATTGCAATGACAGGAAATCCAGTTCAGCATTCTCTTACTAAACACATCAGTATCAGATATCACTTTATAAGAGAACAGGTCCTGGAAGGAACAATTGAACTTCACTTTGTTCCTACTGATCAACAACTAGCTGATATATTCACCAAGCCACTGCCTGAAGCTACTTTCAATAAGTTGGTGAATGAACTTGGAATGATGAATTTTGAGAATTACTAAGGAAAAGCTACAGAGAGGAAATCCTGATAACTGTCAAATCCTGATGGTTATTCAGAAAGGTATGTATCTTTGATCAAATCCTGATAGGACTAAATCCTGACAGGAAATCAATTGGTCAAATCCTGATGCTCAGATATTGAAGCTGGTATGAAAACCAGAGGTTCTATGAGAATTTGTCATCAACACTCCTGGTAAACTCTGGACAATTAGATTATTACTTAGTCTTTGATTAAGTTTTCAGTCATAATTATCAATTTTAATTTCATTATTGTCAGAGTTTATTATTTATCAATTCTATCTCAATATGAGTGTTACTAACAAATTTTGCAGGCATATACAGGAAGAAAACAGTTGAGAAAATAGATAATTTTCATTAATTCTTGAATATCAATTACAAATGAAAATTGGAACGGAAATGTTTTTATTCCTGATGAGGTTAGGTTTTTCTTACATCAGAAAATGCCTACTCGTTATGGACTACTTTCTAATGCTATGGTACAAGGCCCAACCCACCTTGTTCCTGACACAAGCATGCAACCTAAACAGTCTAAACAGTTAACAACCACCTCTACTGTCTCTCAAAAGACTTTAGTTGTAAAATCAAAGAAATCAGCTAGAACTGATGTGTCTGGAAGGCAATCAGGTTCAAAGGATTTTTCCTCTACACCACTCACTAAAAAGAAGATACAAGGGGGTGTACAAGGGGTCCTGGTGAAGAAAGCTGATAAGGTTGTTAAGGATGTTCCTGTGAAAAGGAAGTTAAGGTTGATCGATGAAAGTGATTCAGAGGATGACTTACCTATATCCTCTGTGATGAATGTGAACAAGGAAGTTGCTGATACTGCTACTAAAGCTGTGGTACCTTCATCAAAACCACAAAAGACAAGGAAATTATCAAAGAGCAGGTATCATATTCCTTTGACAGTGCAAATGAAGGATACTGATATTCAGACATCAAATCCTGATGAGTCATCTACTCCTGATGCTCTAGCAAATCCTGATGTTAGTATTCCTGATGCAACAACAAAAGTTGTCTCTATATCAGACTCTCCAGCCTCTCCATCTCAGATTAGAGAAATTTCTTGGGAGAAGGTTTCTACAACTGCTTCCTTGGTTGGTCTTACACCTACATCAAAGAAAAAGAGGAATGCAGAAGAGTTAGTCTATCAGAGACAGAAGAAGCTGAAAGGATCAAGCCCACAAGAACCTGAATTTCAGAGTAATTCAGCAGCTACTGTTGATCCTGCCACACAAGAACCACTCAATCAAAGTTTGGGTGAAGGCTTAGCTAGTGGAATGGTCACACAAGAACCATTTTCTCAAAGGGAGAATGAAGACATCAACATTCCAGCTACACAAGAACCATCTTCTCAAAGTGAAGATGCAGGCAAAGCTACAGCTTCTGTTGCAAGATTGGTCGAGAACATTGTCAATGAGGGAAGCACACAAGAACCTTTAGCTCAAAGTGTTGAAGCAGCTTCTGAACCTCAAGCTCCACAAGAACCATTGGTAGCAAATACTGATGCAAGCATATCAAATCCTGACGATGTTCATCCTGACGCTAGTGGTGCTCCTGATAATGAACCTATTTTGATACAGCCACTTCGTTCAAGACCAATGGATCATCCTATCTCAGAATCACAGGATAAACTGAAAGGTATTGCAATTCCTGATCCTGATAAATCTCATGGTTCTGATGATGATAATTCTGATGATGATAGTGATGATGATAATGAGAATCGAAAAGAGAAGGAACAGCTTGCTACAGCACTCAAGATTAGTCTTGGAACTAATTTTGGTTCATCAAGTACATTTATGGCTAGCAATGCTTCCACTGGGAAAGATCAGAGACAAGATTTTTCTATTCCTTCCTTTGATTCTGCAGAGGCATTTAGACAGAATGAATGGAATAATTCATGGCACAATTCTGATGAATCTATCAGTTTTTCTTCTGCTATTGGACATGCCTATAATGCAGTGAAATCTATAGAGAATCAAGACTTGAAGAATCATCTAAAGGCTACAACTCTGTTATCCAAGAGCCTGAAAAGTGAGATTGATTCTAGCAAGGGTTCAACTGACAAAGTGAGGACTGATATCTTTAATAATTTTACAAAGGTGCCTACTACTTTACAACTGAGGGTAGTGGAATCCCAAGTGAAATCTGTTGTTTCAGAACAAACCTCCATCAATCAAAGAATTGATTCTCTGGATACTAAGGTAACTGAAATTCAAGCCTCTCTTTCCTTAATTTTGCAATTATTGTCAAATCCTGATGTCAAAAAGGGGGAGAAGGTTATTCAGACAAAATGTACACCTGATCTAGTATTAAGAAATAATGATGATGATACTGGAAATGATGGTGGTGACAAAGTGATACAAGGAGAAACCTCTGATGCTGCGGTTTTGAAGTCTACAATTCAAACTTCTCAAAGTCAGACTACCTCTGATGCTGCGGTTTTGAAGTCTACAATTCAAACTTCTCAAAGTCAGACTACGCAGTCAACTCATGTTTCTGATTCTGGAGTTAAGACAGTAAGAACATTGGTGCAATCTCAGATCCTGACGGAAGATCAAATCCTGACACCTGGTCATGGACATATTCTTGCTACAATTCCTGAAGGTGATGAAGATTTAATTATTGATAATCCTGAAGATGCATCAAATTTATTCCAGAAGTTTTCTACAAAAGACGGTAGAATTGTTACTCTTTATCACACTGATAAAAGAGTTCAACAATTATTTGCCAGAAAAGCACTCTCTACAGCAAGTGAAGAATATCCAGATCTCTCACATGAAGAATTCTTGAGATTACAGAGAGAGACAATGGAAAGCTATACTGCTCCTGCTAGAGGTAGAGGAAGCAGAGGTAGAAGAGGTGTTAGAAGAAGTAGAAGAGGTTCTTCAACTCAAACAGTACCTAGACAGACAAGGTCTAGAGGGTTAAGAATTGAAGAAATTCCTGAACCTATTCAAACTCTAGTAGTTCCTGACAGATCTACTTTTGGTGATGATGGAATTGTTGAAGAAGAACCTGAATTGAGAAGAAAATCAAGTAAATCAACTCTCAGCAATACAAATCAAATTGAAGATTCTAATCCTGACATCATTCAAGATCCTGATGAATCTGAAATTCTGCAAGAGGTTGATTTGATAATCTTATCTACTGTTGTTGATTGTCACAACAAAGAAGTAGATGAAGAAGAAGAAGCCGGAAGAAGAGATATTACAAAAAGAACATATGAAGATTTCAATCTCTATCTACAAAGGCTTAAAGTTTCAAATGAAAGACAATGGAGAAATACAAGCAGACAAGAATCTTTACTTGAAAGAAGCTACGCTCATGAAAAGGAGAAATACAAGAAGTGGAAACATATAAGTACACTAAGGTGTGATAAACTTATCAATTTTCAGTCTGGTGGAATTATAACAAGTGCTTCAAGTGTTGTTGATTTGTCTGATATGGCTAGATCAAAATCACTCTGGTTAAAGATGTTTTCGAATCTGAAGCAAATGTCAAGTTACACAAGAGGAGGTATTGGACACAGGGATGCTGAATTTCTAAACATGACTTATGTTGATCCTTACTCCTTAAATGAAATTGGAGGTACTTTAACTTCTGAAAACCTGAACAATTTATTAGCTGTTGATATAGTTATAGATTGTCATGATGGTTTTGAAAAGAAAGAAAAGCTTCTGTACTTCATGAAAGATGGTAGTGTGAAGATTCTATCTATTCAAGATCTGCTGATGAAAACTACACAGGAACTGAAATATGTTCACTATCTGTTAAGATGGAAGAACCAAGTGTACAAAGAATGGAGTGACATGATTTTGTCAACTATAAGAAGAAGACTGGATGGAAACAGTAATTTCGATGGTAATTATACTCCCATGTACTTAAATCAAAGAGGTCAGGATGTGGAAATGCAAAGGGGTACTGCTGTTAAAGAAGTAAATTTTGGCATGACTCATCTTTCACTCAGTCCTGATGGGAAGGAAATTGCTTATCTTTTGCTTGAAGAGCATAGTCTTCAAAGGAACTCCATACAGAATCTCAGAGCAGCTATCTACCAGATTAATGAGGAAGATGAAGAACTCAGAAATCTTAAGGAAAGACTGATTCAAATTCTTGAAGAAAAAGAAGAAAGTTTATTATCCAATTTCTTGAAGATGAATCTGTTCTATCAAAAAGCTTAAACAGATAAGTTGTTTCTGAAGATACTTGTACATTTTGATACATGTTTTTGACATCATTGAATATTTGGAATCTATACTTTATTTCACAAAGTATGAGATTGGGGGAGATTGTTAGATCAGAATTCAATGATCGTCAGAAGCTAGACTCAACTGATCAGGATTGCTGACATCATCAGTATTGCATGGTCATCAGTATTTGATCAAGCGTCAGTATCTTATTGATCATCAGGATTCCTACTCAGACTATGATCAGGTTTGATCATCAGGACTTGAAGCTGATCAGGATTCCTACTTCGAGTTATATTTGGAGTCTAGATAAACATGGAAGTTTGTTCCTGGTTTGTAGAATGTAGCTATCGATTAAAGATATATTTCTATCTTTGTTATGATTAGGACTTATCTTGTTATTGATAGAGAAGCTGTGTGCACTATATAAACATAGTCTTGGTTTCGATTTATGTATTCATTCGAGAGAGAACATAATCGAAGAGAAGCTCTTAAGAACAGAATTTCTTGAGAGAGTTTTTGTAAACTAGCAGCTCTTAAGAACATCAGAATTTCTTAAGAGAGTTTGTAACAGTTTTATATCAAAGTTAATAAAGCTGTTATTGTTGTTGTTATTGATCTTTCATATTTGTGTTATATAAAGTCGAGAATCTTATACAATTGTATTCAACCCCCTTCTACAATTGTTATTTACTGGGCAACAATGTTCTCCTGCATAAAAAAAAGAACAAAATTTCTGACAAAGTTACTCTGAACTTTTTGTTGGGGAGTACTTCGTGTTCCCCTACAATTATTGATCATCCGCTTAAAGTCCTAAAATTTTCTCTGCAATCTTGCAATGTGCACAGCCAAGGCAACATAACATTTTTCTTTCAAGTTGTACAGAAAACAGAAATATGCATGTCTCCAACGACGGTTTAGAACTAAGGTTCCAATGAAGCCCCAAAAGCTAGTGCTGAAACCAATTACTGCACTTACATACAGCCACCTCTCATACTCTGTGTCATCCCCATCGTCTTCATATTCACTAGATGAAGGCCAGATGTGCCTGGCTAGTTCATCTCCACGGCAAATATTTTTGAGTGGCTTACCATAGAGTCCAGGGTTCCCCTCGTATGTGGAAATAGCAAATCCTCGGAGTTGAGTACCAGACGGAATTCTTCCCGAGAAATTGTTGTTTGAGATATTTAAATATGCAAGGAAATGTAATCCAGACATACTTGAAGGGATTTTACCTGAAAATTTATTTGCTGACAAGTCTAAGCATTCCAACAGTTTCAGTTGTCCAATCTCCGTTGGAACATTTCCATAAAAGCTATTTACTGACAAGTTCAATCCCTTGAGTTCGAGAAGTCTGGTTATCCCTAATGGAAGTTTTCCAGTAAGTTCGTTGGTTGACAGATCGATCATCTTCAGATATGCAAAGTTTCTTCCATACTCAAACTCCTGCCCTTTCCATCTTGCCAATACATTATCAATATAACTATAGGTTGGTATTGGAACTGGTAATGGATCTGGATGTTGAGGCTGTATTGGAATTTTATTACGAAGCAGAGTATCATACGATATATAGTTCTTATGTATCCAATCATATGATGTAGAGTAGTTATGCTGAGCGACTTCAGTTCCTCTTTCGATCATCGCAGTAAAATTGCCAAAGCACGGAGGTATAGTTCCAGAAATCCTGTTCATGGACAGATCTAGGAAATGAAGATTTGATAGCTTACATAATTCATCAGGCATGCTTCCCTAAAATCTATTAGATTGTAGTATGAGAGCATACAACGCCGGTAGGTCATCCCCAATCCATGACGGTATCTCTCCTAATAGCTTATTTAACCCAAAATCTGCAAAAACCTAGGCTGTTGCAGTTTTTTTAGAGATGCAGGAAGTTCACCATGAAGCTTATTGTTTCGCAAAATAATCACCTCAAGAGAAGTTAGATGCCCTATTGACGTTGGAATTCCACCAGAAAATTTGTTGTGTCCCAAGTTAAGAAAAACTAGACCTTGGAAATGCATCCAATTGTTAGGAAGTGCACCAATCAATTGGTTATGTGAGACATCAAGAAACCTTAAAGGTAAGTCTTTAACAAGAGATAAGGAATGGAGTGTTCCTGAAAACTTGTTTTGAGATAGATTTATTCTTGAACATTTTGGAGGAACTCGTGGTAGTGGTCCATCAAAATAATTTGAACTCAAATCCAGCTGTTGCATATATGGAAATTCGAATAAAAATTTACCCCTGATTTTGTTGGAAGAGAGATTTAAATGTTGCAACACTGATGAGAGGTTTGCGAACCAGATAGGGATGGTATCCGAAATTTGGCAGTTAGAGATATCGAGATGATCAATGTTTTCTTGATTTCGAATCCAATTCGGGAATTTGGGCCCCAAGTTGCATGATGCCGAAGAAAGTTCCTGAAGTTGGAATGGAGGAAGCCATTCAGAACTGATATAGAATGTCAGAGGATTATATGATGTACGCATATACTTCAAGCTGGAAAGATTGTACAAATTAGCTTCAGAGATTGTACTGCGAATGAAGTTCATTGAAAGGTCCAGCTCTCTGAGACTGGTGAGTAGTCCGATTGACCGGGTTTCCCATTTTGCAAGTTGATTCTTATTAAGTCGCAGTACTTGCAAAGATGAACATCTAGTAAAATGAGGAACAATCCCAGAAAAATTATTATTGTCAAGATATAGTACTTTCAAAGATGAAAATCCTTCAAAATCTGGTAAAGAGCCTCTCAGATGGTTATTGGACAAACTTAAGAATTGTAGAGATGAATGGTGTTGAAAAGCTGTTGGTAGATAACCATTTAACTGATTGGAGTTGACTCGTATTTCTTTGAGGGATGGAAGTAGTGTAAAATCAGGCACTGAACCAGTAAGTCGGTTATAAGAAACCAACAATTTTTGCAAAAGAAGATAAGGCCTAGATAAAAGAATATCAAGGTTACCAACGAAATTGTTGAAACTGAAATCTGCAGCTTTCAAATTGGATAAATTACTGATGGATTGTGGAAGCACACCACTAAGTTGATTTACAGATAGGTTCCGATACTGCAACTTGGAGAAGTTTCCAAGCTCATGGGGAATGACTCCTGTAAAACCATTGTAAGAAAGATCGAGGTATGTTAAACTGTTGAGTGAGCGAATAAACTTTGGGAGTGGGACAGGATCACCAAAATAACTATTGCCAAGATTTAAATACTGCAAGTTAGAGCCTCTCAGATGGTTATCAGACAAACTTAAGAATTGTAGAGATGAATGGTGTTGAAAAGCTGTTGGTAGATAACCATTTAACTGATTGGAGTTGACTCGTATTTCTATGAGGGATGGAAGTTGTGTTAAATCAGGCACTGAACCAGTAAGTCGGTTATTAGAAACCCACAAATTTTGCAAAAGTAGATAAGGCCTAGATAAAAGAATTTCTGTCCTCCTCAACGCATTGTGATCCAGAGGAGGATGTTGTAATACATAGCAAAAAGATTACAAGAATTAGAAAATGCAGAGAATGAGGTTGAAGCTGAACTGCATTCATTATCATAATAAATTTGATCAAAATCAAGAGGGAAGAAAAGAAAACAAATAATTGCACATAATCAAGAGGGTGAGTCTGTCAAGTTTTATATGCATACATGAAGCAGAGAGGAACTTGCCAAGTATTTCAACTTTTATGACACTAGATATACAATATCATTTTTAGAAGACCTGGAGTCAATTCAAATTAAACATTAGTCAAAGTCTGATTGTGAGACGCGGTTATGGTTGTTTTTTTTATATAATTTTTACCCTGTTACAAATTTTAATCGTATGATCAAACTATTGCTTTGTTGACTATAAGAATAATCTTGAAATTTTCTTTGTTTTATGTTTACTTATTTTTCACTTTTCTCTTATTGTTTTTATTTTTGTTACATCTATCATTTCCAGGGTAGTCATTTGCCATTAGGTTTACAAGAAACTGATAAAATTACCAATTAGGGTTGTTCAAAGCCTTACTATGTACTTGAGTAATTAGATAGGTGATTACTCAAGTACATAGTAAGGCTTTGAACAACCCTTACTAAAAGTGATGATATTGTAAATGTTCTATTAGTCTTTTGTTCAAGCTCGAGTCGAAAAGTCGAGTGCAATGATAATTTTAGTAGCTATATTAAAATTAAAAAAAAGTCGAAATTTGAAGTGCAGTAATAGTGTTAATACAACCGTTCTTCATAAACTTAGATATCTTCTTTTGCGATATAATTAAAGAGGCCGAGCAATTTCTTTTAAGCACATCAACCAAGATGTCAACATTTGAATTAGATTCTCCTTTGCGAGCGCAGAAGGTGTAATGGACTTACTTCAATAAGATTAGATTAAGCTCAAATCACAAAAGATCGGGACGATATTGTAGATAATAACGATAACACTGAATTCGATTGATTGTAAATAAATAAGGCCCGGCTTTCGAGAGGCCATCACTCTCCAGAACTAAAAGATAACGATTACAATGCAATTCGATAAATAAACCCTAGCCACCAACTCCCCCCTTAATATCTTCTTTTCCCCTTTTTTAATACTCTGTATTTCCTTCTTTATCCCTGAGTTTCTCCTTTGACTTCTGTTCAGTTGACTTCGTGTGTTATTACCTTTTTTTTCCTTAGCTTTCTTTCTTGAGTACATTATTACCGGCTTGTCATTCTCCTGGTGCATCACATTACTTTCCCCCCAGAAAACCACCTTGTCCTCAAGGTGGAATGTTGGAAATTGCTCATTGACAATGATGGCATCTTCCCATGTAGCTTCAAATAGGGGCAAGTTCTTCTATTTGATTAATACTTCTAGCTTCGTAATCTACCCCTCTTTAGCTTGCCGTACCTCCAACAGCTCCTCTGGTTCGACCTTTAACTCCAGTTCTGCAGTCATCTGTGGAGGAAGTGATGTTAAGACATTTGCAGTACCTATTGCACGTTTAAGCTGTGAAATATGGAATACCGAATGAATCTTAGTGGTATCAGGCATCTCCAATTTGTATGCAACTTTTCCAATTCGCTGTAGGATACAGAATGGTCCATAGAAGCTGGGTGCGAGTTTCTGTTAGGATTTATGGGTGATAGCTATGAGACAACTTAACTAGATATTTTAAATACTTAATTTTATTAAGTATGAACATACTGTCACAGCCAGAGTATGTCTTTGTAACCATTTTGTTTATTGTTAAATAAGATTCTAGTACATCTTGGTAGAAGTTCATTTATTTGTTCAAGCCTTAAGAAGTGCTCAAGATGGACAGCAAGAATAAATATTACTGTCATGGCATTGACAGTAAGGTTACAAGAAGACAACATGTTGCAAGTCACGATAGTATATCCACTCTGACAGCAACATTGGCGGAAGCCCTCAGACAACAACTTTACCTCAGCCTGACAGCAAGCTTGGAACTCCTGACAGCATCTATTACGGGGACTTCTTACTGTCACCAAAAGCACATTCTTGTGACAGCAAGCTTGAGAATCAGGATACTGTCTTGAAGGGATAATATTTGTATTGGGGATCTACCCAGTCAAACATGTGATAGTTTGGATGTTCAAGAAACAGGCGTGTTGCAGTATCCCAACACTGCATCAGGTCTGCAAGACTACGACCGAAGCTTGAGAGATCACATGACAATGCTCACCAATTCAAGAGTATGACAAATCAACATCTACTGAATTGTGCTAGCTAAATATAGAATGTATCTAGATTGCTTTTCCCGGCAATGTTAAACTTGTTTGTATAGCAATTTAGGTAATACTCACGGGTAGACAATTTGTAAGAAGCTGCCACATGAAAATGACAGCAGCTTCACAACCCGTGATGATAGAGATAGGATTAGTTTAATTAGACTATCTCTCAATTCATTCTATGTATCACTCGAGAAATTGAAGCTCAATAAAACAGACATTTTCTTGAGGTTGTAGCAACCCATTGCAAAATAAATAAAACATTTATTTTGTGAGAAATTCTCTTGTGTCTACTTGTATTTGCAATTCGTAAACTGATAAAATTTAATCTTAGTTTTAAGTTGTTGGAACGTAGATTGAGATTTATCAGTATTGCATTCAACCCTCCCCCCCCCCCTTCTGCAATAGTCAAGGACCAACAGTTTCTCATAAGGTCTTCGTGCCAAGGATCTCTTTCGGTAGGGTTGCAATTTGAGGTAAACGAAATCATTAACCTCAAAGGAAACGTCACGTCGTTTGAAATCTGCAGCAGCTTTCATAATCTGTTGGGCTCTTACCAAGTTAAAGTGGAGTTCATCCAAAAGAATATCTCGTTCTTGGAGCATTTCGTCGAGACTATTCACTGGAGTTTGGCCAGTGCCTATTCGCAGGAGGTGAGGAGGGTCTCTACCGTACACCACCTTGAAGGGGCTGAGCTTAGTGGAGCAATAGGGTGCGGTGTTATAAGAGAACTCAACCCAAGGTAGCCACTTTGCCCACATAGTTGGCCTACTCCCCACAAAACAACGGAGATAAGTCTCCAAACTTTTATTGCCAATCTCCGTTTGCCCATCGGTTTGTGGGTGGTAGGATGTACTCTTCTTCAATGTTGTGCCATGGAGTTTAAATATTTCTTTCCAGAAGGTACTAAGGAATATACGGTCCCGATCTGAGATAATTGAGGTAGGAAACCCGTGCAACCGAATAATTTCTCAGATAAAAGCTTCAGCCATAATGAAGGCATCAAATGTATGTTTTAACCCAATGAAATGGGCATACTTTGAGAGTCTATCGACCACCACCAAGATAGTATTCACCCCTTTCGACATAGGGAGTCCTTCAACGAAATCCATGGACAAATCTTCCCAAATCAAGCTAGGGATGGGCAGTGGTTGTAGGAGACCCGCTGGTGACTGTTGTGATACTTTCTGTTGTTGACACACACTGCACCTCTGCACATACGCAGCCACATCACGCCTTAGCCCTGCCCAAAACCAATTGGTAGCCAATCTGAGGTACGTCTTCAGTTCTCCTGCGTGTCCCCCTACTGTAGAGTCGTGGTATTTCCTCAGTAATATGGGTTTTAGTGTCGAATGACACAGAATCACCGTACGCCCTTTGTACAATAGTCGCTGTCCAACCAAGCTATACCCCTCATGTGTCTGTTCTCCTCCTGGCAACAGGTCTGCTATGAGTTTCTGTAATCCTGCATCAGTTTTCAACTCTTTGTCCAGTGTTTCCCATGACACTACAGGAGTGGAGATCATAGTATTGAGTACCACTTCCCCTGTTGATTTCCTGGATAGTGCGTCGGCTACCCGGTTGGCAGTACCTGGTTTAAACTAGATTTCAAAATCGAATCCCAAAAACTTTGTAAGCCACTTTTGATAGTCTGAGTTAACCTCACGTTGCTGAGTTAAGAACCTCAAACTCTGCTGATCAGAGCGAACAATAAAGTGCCGTCTCGTCAAGTACGGTTTCCACTTTTAAATTGACAAACAGATGACAATGAGTTCTTTCTCGTAGACTGATTTCTGTTGTGCACGGATGCCAAGTAATTTGCTAAAATACGCAATCGATCAGTTGTGTTGCATAAGAACAGCGCCAATACCGTATCCGGATGCGTTATCCTCAATAACAAAGGGCTCTTGAAAATTTGGCATGGCCAAGACGGGAGGTGCTGTCATGGCTCGTTTCAACTGCTCAAAGGCTTCACTGGCCAAGGTATTCCATCCAAAATTGTCCTTTTTTAAGAGGTCAGTCAGGGGTCGAGCTATGTGAGCATATCGGGCCACAAACTTTCGGTAGTAACCGGTGAGCCCGAGAAATCCCCGTAGTTCCATCAAGTTCTTGGGACGGGGCCACTCTAACATGGCCTTGACTTTGTCATGATCCACCTCGACTCCTTCTTTCGAAATGACATGACCCAAATAACCAATGACCGATTTTGCGAGCTCACACTTCTTCATGTTGGCGTACAGTGAGTGTTTTTTCAGAATGCCCAGTACTGTTTGCAGGTGTGACTGATGTTCCTCCACACTAGCACTATACACCAATATGTCGTCAAAAAAAACCAAAACAAATTTTCGTAGAAAGGGCCTGAAAATATCGTTCATCAACGATTGGAAAATAGATGCCCCATGCAATTCATCAAGCAACTCGTCAATCACCGGAATAGGATACTTATCCGGGACCGTTTCTTTGTTAAGTGCCCGGTAGTCCACGCAAAAGCGCCACGACCCATCCTTTTTTTAACCAACAAAACCGGGCTGGAATACGGACTAGTGGACGGTTTAATCAGGACTGCTGCCAACATTTCTTCTATTAATCGCTCAATTTCGTCCTTCTGATTTTGTGGGTAGCGGTAGGGGCGCACACTGGTTGGATTGCTACCCTCTTTCAATTGAATGGTATGTTCATGATCACGACTATGGGGAAAACCAACTGGTTCCTTGAACACTGACACATACTGCCTTACAACCTCAGAGACGATGTCTGGGATCCCTTTTTCCACAGTTGTTGCCTGTCGTGGCCCAACTACCTCCTCCAACCTATTGCACTCGACCCAAAAGCCCATTATACCTTTTCGTAAGACTCTTCTCATGGCTTTCAATGAAACCTGGGCTCTCACTAGGGTGGGATCTCCTACTAACGTTATTGGTACCCCCCGTACTTCAAACTTCATCACTTGAGTCTTCCAATTTGTCAACACCATCCCTAGTTTCTCCAACCACTGTATGCCCAAAATAACATCCGAACTGCCCAATTGCAACGACAAAAAATTCTCCTCTGCCTCTAATCCACCCGTCAACTGTAGCTTAATATTTTTACACATTCCCTCCCCCTTGATTTGTTCCCCGTTTCCAAGAGAAACTCCAAAACAACCCGACTCGGTCACTGGCAGCTTAACTTCAGCTACGGTGCTACTTGATATAAAGTTATGAGTAGCACCAGGATCAATCATAACAACTACTGTGTGTCCCCTTATCATCCCCTTCAGTTTCATTATTTTGGGATTCGATATGCCAATAACCGAGTTTAGAGATACCTGGGTAACGACCTCTTCCGTTGGTGATTGGGGGTCTCATAATCTTCATAATCCGTTTCTCCTTCGTCTTCGGCAATTAACATCACACTCATCTCCTTTTTCTTACACCTGTGACCCACAACCCATTTCGCATCACATCGGTAACAAAGGCCCTTGGCCCGTTTTTCCTGCAACTCTCTTTATGTTAGTCGTCTAATGTCACCCCCACTGTGAGCTGCGAAATTAGTAGACGATGGTGACTACACCGAAGCCTGAGACTCAGGGGACCGAGCTCCCCAATTTCTGGACAAAGTTGGGCTTGTGGGAGGTCCCATATAATATGGATTCACTGTGGTTGCTCCCCTGTTGTACGTGGAGTAACTACAAGTTTTAATAGAGCTCAAATGCGACTTCTTGGCATTCGTCACTCTAAGTTTCTCTTCAACCCGAACAACAAATTCCATGTCATGTTCCAAGCTTACGAGATTCATCAACCTGACTTCTGCCTTAATTTCTTCTTTCAGCCCATTGACAAACATACCAAGCAATACATCTTCTGAAACACGATCTAATGGGGCTGCCGTCTCTATAAATTTACGACGGTAGTCGTGCACGGTGGTTGTTTGAGT
Source organism: Heracleum sosnowskyi (assembly GCA_030848705.1). Classification (NCBI taxonomy): domain Eukaryota; kingdom Viridiplantae; phylum Streptophyta; class Magnoliopsida; order Apiales; family Apiaceae; genus Heracleum; species Heracleum sosnowskyi. Next base: position 28,530,506 of record CM061243.1, read on the forward strand.
CGTCGATAGCCACTGTTCGTACAAGGACCCCCCACTTAGTGAACGGAATTGGCGAAGTACAAATAACTTCAAATCTGACCAACGTCAAATTGGGTGTCGCTTATTTTCCCACTGGTACCATCTCAACGCATCTCCTTCCATCGCAACTGCAGCGGCATCCAACATCTCGTCTTCACTCATTCTATAGAATTGGAAATATCTTTCTACCCGCATCACCCATCCATCTGGGCCTGTTCCATAAAACAGGGGTATATCGAGTTTTCGATAACGCCAGTTCGAGCTTCCACCACTCAAACCGCCTCCCGATCCACCAACCACAAATCTTCCCCCACCAGGACCTCCACCCAATCCCCCGATAACGAAGCTTCCTCCTGCAACTTGCCGGCCACCAAACCTTTTTCCCAACTCGTCCCCTTGTGCCAGTGTTGAGTTTAGGCACCCTGACGTAGACCCAAAAGGAGGTGCACTCCCTTCAATGTTATCGCTTTCATCTCCGCCTGAAACTTCAACTGTTCGTTCCTCATAGTATTAATCATGGCCTCCTGATACTCGCGACTGCGATTAATTCGACTATCAAGCCTACCCGTCATCACCTCAAAATCCGCCCCCAATTCACTACACCATAGATTGGCTATTGCAACGCGCACTGAAAAAATTGCTTAAAAATCGTTGCTACTAATGACAAGTTTTGAAAAATTAATAACTATTGCAATGTTTTTTAAAATTGTTGCAATTCAATCTAATTTATGCAAAATTTGAATTATACTGCAACGAATGTAGATAAACGTTGCTATTAACTTCAAAATTTTGGGCCAAGAATATGGTGGGCTTTGAAAATTTGAAGCGGGCTTAGTAATTTTTATTTGCCCGGGCTTTCTAGAACAGGAACTTAACTTGACTAAAAACATTTGACTAAACCAAATACAACATAAAACAACAAAGAGAGACACTGAGACACGAGAGAGAGAGTAACAAATCACAAAACCCCCAAAATTCCAAGAGCTTTGATATTCTTACTCACACTCTCAGGCCAAAAATGGCGGACGAAATCACAAAACTAGAAACCCTAGCCCCCTCCAATCCGGAGGAACTCAAATCAGCTTCAATTGATGCTACCATCGAATCCAACCAAGCACCCCATCGGTAAAAGCTCGGACCCTGAGAATCTCAATTCACTCAAGCACGCTGATGAGTTGATGGAGAAAGGTGGCTTAGCTTCTAAGGACCGTGATTATGCTGAGGCCTCTGATTGTTATAGCCGTGCCCTAGAAATCAGGTCCTCTCCCTCTCCTCTCCTTTTAAATTAGGTTCTAGGGGTTTTCTTCATTTCACTTATTTCTTTTTGCTTATTATATCAACATTATTGTTTTGTTCTTGTACGTATTTGTTTCTCTAATTGTTGCAGCTCGATTTTATTGTCAGTGTCTTGTTTGTCTTAACATTATTGAATTGATGATTGTACCCCCATGAATTCACATTAGAAATCCTTTGCAACTATATTTTTTCTATATGTTCTGTTATGGTGGTTCCATTCCTTATAGAATCACTGTGCCCAGGGGTTGTGTCCTGTGCTGACATTCTAACCATTGCAACCAGAGACTCGGTAGTTCTGGTATAGCTATGTTCTGTTTCATAACACAACACAGCTTACAAGTAGTATAACAAGTTTTTACAATGTGGAATTAGGTGAGATCTAATAAGTGAGTAGTGATAAATTATTTTCTTGCATTTGTAGTCTGGTGGCCCTGGTTGGCAAGTTGAGACTAGTAGAATGGACAGTTTAACTGCTAGCAAAACTGCAGCAAACAATGACATCCCAGGCCCAAATTCCGATGTTCAGACACTTGTGTCCAAGTTTCAAGATGCATGACTTGAACTTAATGACATGGTCACCCTTTCTGGTAAGGAAATGCTAGCTCAATCCAAATTGGTTCATATTCATTGCTAGGAAGATAATGTTGTTATTAACTTCTTGGAGCAGGAGCACACACAATGGGCATTTACATGATGTGTTGAGGAAACATTTGTTTGGGAAGGCGGAGGAGGGAGTGGAGAGACCTCTTGACAGAATACTGATGCCAGAGTTGCCTCAAAACGGGAGGTTATTGTCTTCTCGTTCTGAAAATGCAAATAAAGAAAGGAGCTAAAAAATTTTATTCTGGTAAGTTGTATGGTTTCTACTTTCTACAAAATAAGTTTTCATTTTCTTTTACTGTGTTTAATTTGATTGGAATGTCTATATTGTATGTCTAATACTTGAATATGTGGATGCCTATATTGATATTTTTACCCTGCTGCCAAACCACCATAAGACTTCGCTTTGTAATTTTTTCTCTTTTGTTTTAACATTAACAAAGCTTCTTCAAAAAATCTACTGGCCTTAACCTTTTTCAAGGCCTATCATTGTTCAAAATTTGCTGACAGTCTATTTGCCTATTTCTATTATTCGATTATATTACTCTATTCTTAAATATATGCCTCATTTTCAACAATACCATACATTGTCTGAAATTATAAAATCGACTATGAATTATAGCAGTAAGTATTCGATTCTAGCTTAGCGTCTATTGGCAGTTTAGCGCATGCTTGAACTATATTGCCTAGTGCAATTATAAGAAAATATGATCATATTTTGAGATGCTTCAACTATTTGTAAATTACTATATGCATGCTCTCTGCCTATGTTATGACTTAGAAGATGATATGCAAAGTCAGAATTCACTAGATAAACATTTCCAAGTCATATACAAATGACTACCTAATCCTTGGACTAGAAAGGCTTAAACTGTTGCAATTTGTCTAATAAATTCATTGCAATTGGACTAATATTTGTTGCCTTAAAGTGACTTGTTTGCCAACCATTTGCTACTACAATGATTTTTAAATGTTGATGAAGACCATAAAACGTTGCTACATGCCTGTATTGCAATGATTTTTAACGTTGCTATATGGAGCTGAAATCGTTGCTAAATGGCTCTATTGCAACAGGGGCGGATGCAACGGTGAAATTTTGGACATTTGTTGCAATTAAGTCTAATGCAACAATTATAGGCCTTAAGGCAATATATTTGTGTTGTTGCAATATGCAATCTATGGTGTAGTGATTGTTTTGCTACCATACCATGCCCCTCCATTAACACCTCCGTTAAAGAGTGGCGCATCGATTCCATCGCCGTCTCCACCGCCTTCGCTACCATCACCGACACCCTCTCCTCGAGATTCACCAATTTCTCCTCCACCAAATCAATTCGTTGTGCTGCAGTCAGAGGCCCCATTAGAATTAGGGCTCTGATACCACTTGTAGATAATAACGATAACACTGAATTCGATTGACTGTATAAAAATAAGGCCTAGATTTCGAGAGGCCAGCACTCTCCTGAACTAAAAGATAACGATTATAATGCAATTCGATAAAGAAACCCTAGCCACCAACTCCCCATTAATATCTTCTTTTCCCCTTTTTTAATACTATATATTTCCTTCTTTACCCTTGAGTTTCTCCTTTGACTTCTGTTTAGTTGACTTCGTGTGTTATTACCTTTTTTCCTTAGCTTTCTTTCTTGAGTAAATTATTACCGGCTTGTGATTCTCCTGGTGCATCACAGAAGGCTTTCTTGTTGTGCTAATAAACATAAAATGATATTACTAATAAACAGTAATGAGATTTTCTTTTTATGTGATTTGCATTACCAATATACCTTGCAGTAGATCACCAGCTCAAAGCTTTTAACCTTCCTTCGCACTCTGGAAATGCACACAGTTATTGGAACATATAATCGTTCATTCAAGTTCTCCAGAAAGAGGAAATATGCGTGTCTCCAACCGCGGTTTAGCACTAAAGTTCCAATAAAGGCCCAAAAGGTAGTACCAAAACCAAGTGCTACATATATATAAAGCCGCAGCTCATATTCACTGTCATCTTGATTAACTTCATACTCATCGGACGAAGGCGGATCGAGATCAGCTGGTTCATCTCCTGGACAAATATTTTCCAGTGGTTTACCATAGAGTTCAGTGTTGCCCTCATATGCAGAAATATTGAATCCTTGGAGTTGAGTACCTGATGGTATTCTTCCAGAAAAGTAGTTGTTTGAGAGATCTAAATATGCAAGAAAATTTAATCCAAACAAGCTACGAGGAATTTTGCCTAAAAATCTGTTTGTGGACAGGTCTAGACATTCTAACACTTTTAGTTGGCCAATTTCATGTGGAACATTTCCATAAAATGTATTACCTGATAGGTTCAAGCCCTTGAGTTCTAGAAGCCTGGTTATCCCTTTAGGAATTTCTCTAGTCAATTTATTGGTTGACAGATCAATCATCTTCAGATATGCAAAATTTCTCCCATACTCAAACTCTTGACCTTTCTACCTTGCCAAAACATTATCAAAGTAACTTTGGCTTGGTTCTTTTAGATTTCTGAATCTTGTTCTTTCTACCTCTTTAAATGGATTAAGTAAGGAGTAAATATGTTGAGATACTTCAGATCCTTTTTGCACCATCGAAGTAAGATTATCAAAGCATGAAAGAATTGTTCCAGAAATTTCGTTTATGAACATGTCCAGGAAATGAAGATTTGATAGATGACAAATTTCATAAGGCATGCTTCCATTAAATATGTTATATTTTAGGATTAAAGCATACAATTGTCAAAGGTCTTCCCCAATCCAAGACAGACGGTACCTGTCCTGATAGCTTATTCAACCCAAAATCTACGAAACCAACGCTACTGCAGTTTCTTAATGATGCATGAAGTTCACCACAAAGACTATTATTTCGCAAAATCAGTGTCTGGAGAGAAACTAGATGTCCTAATGACGTTGGAATTCTACCAGAAAAAATGTTATAACCTAAATTAAGAAACACCGGGTCTTGAAAATGCATCCAATTATCAAGAAGTGCACCAAACAAATGGTTATGTGAAATATCAAGAAATATCAAGGATAAGTCTTCAACAATTGATAAAGAAATAAGTGTTCCGGAAAATTTGTTTTGAGATAGATTTATTTTTAAACATCCTGTGGATAATTTTGGTAGTGGTCCATCAAAATTATTTGAATTTAAGTCTATATCTTGAATATTAACAGATTTCCAGAATAACTTGCCTCTTATATCGTTGGAAGAGAGATTTAAAGCCTTATTCCGCTTGAAAGGTTCCAGAACAAGATTTGAAGGGTATCTGAAATATGAGTGTTAGAGATATCAAGATGATTAATATATTCTTGATTTCTAATCCAGTTAGGGAATTATGGCCCCAACTTGCATGATGTCAAAGATAGTAACCGAAGTTGGAATGGGGGAATCCAATTAGAACTGAAATCAAATGTCAGAGGATTAGCTGATGTGCACATATACATTAAGCTGGAAAGATTAGAAAGATGTGCTTCAGAGATTGTACTGCAGATGGAGTTCTTTGAAAGGTCCAGCTCTTTAAGTGCGAACATAGTAGAGCATAATATTACTACCAATTTGCCGCATCGACGACGAGCGTGGCCATTAATACCGTTCATTTATGAAATAAAGTTTCTCCTGTCAAAAAAAATATATTATAAAGATTATGTAAAAAAATTAAAACTCCAATGATACAAACCCCGTGGCAAAAAAATTTAGCCAACCCCAATACATTGGCTATATTTGTTGAACATCTACAAACCTGTAGTGAAATTACACTTCATCTATTGCCATATTATAATAATTTATTTTATTTATAATAACTTGAAATAATAAAAACATACTATTTTTAAAATTTAGCCAACTATTAGCCAACTTCATTGAAGAATATCACCTTATAGGTTCAACAAATTTTACATAATAAGTATTATATCTTAGTTTAGCCAACTAATTTAGCCAACATCGTTGGAATTGCAATAATTTTTCAAAATAAAGAATTTATACCACTCGATCTAAAAAGATGAGATATTTGCCATCACTTTCGGATTGACTCGGGATCTTCTAGTGATAAAGCCCGAAAAATAAAGGTTGTTGGGCTTAAGTTAAGGTTTAAAATTATTAACTTAATTGTTTAATCTCAAAATTAGTCTCTAAAAGGAAATTGTATCCCTTTTGAATCTTTATACATTAAAATTATTTTAAATTACATAACAATAATATACTTTAAAATATATTAGATCTTACGTCTCAGAGGATTCGTATAGTATCATAAAGTTTATTATTCTTGTAACACGGGGACTGGTTGTCCAAGAAAGAGAGGGAACAATTCGAGCATGCAACATCAGATAGGTAAAGACAGGTAAGAACACTCATATTCATGAGGAAAAAGTGCTCACGTCTCTCATCGTACAACTGGTATATTTTATTTCTTAAAAGAGGTGGTTTCTCGACAACGGTGTGAAACCCTAATGGTTTTGATGATAACACATAGCAGCAAGCTGGGTTTATTGTGTGTACTAACATTGTTTTACAGGAGATAAAGACTTTGTATTTTCTAACCAAACAGGTTTTAGCAGCTAGCTGGCAGAGTAAATTTTCTACGCAGGCAGCAAGCTGGCAACACTCCCAACAGATAGAGTTTCAGTCCTAGTTTATAGAAAATATTCTAGGAACTGAATTGTAAGGACTCTATCACTTATATAAGTCGTATATATATATATATATATATATATATATATATATATATATGAGCTCAAAATTTTCAAAACTTTTTTCATATATATATATATATATATATATATATCCTATTAAATAGGAGTTTATTGTTTTAACGTTTTATTCTTTAAACAAACTCCATTTTCTAGGGTTTACATTAGTTGAACGTGTCTTCTTCTTCAACGTTATTATTCTTAAACGTTCACCTGATTTTCTAAACATTATTTTTATGAACGTTGAGCTTGAATTAATCAAGGAACAAAAACACGTGAGACTTGGTAGTCAAGACCGTTAGTTGTTGTTAGATTAATTCAAAATCTTTGGTTCATTATAAAAAGACTTGTGTGGTTTTCATTCTTGGTGGTTGGAAGACTTTCAAAAGAAAACACAAGTACTTTCGAACTGATTTGATATATTCTTTCATATACTTTTGAGCTCTAATATATTTTACATTTTATATCTTTGATTAGAGTTCATAGTTTCAATTGTAATTGATTATACTTGTATTGTTCAACTTGTAAGTTGGTAGTTGCTGGTTTTGTGATCTTGGGAAACAAGGGTTCAAGGAACTTGATATCTAGAGGAGTTTATACTTGGTTTAGTATAGTACTTAGAGAGCTGCATTCAAGGAACAAAGTGTTTCAACAAGCTGCAAACAGTAACTGGGAGATCAGGGAGATATATTATTGTATTGTGTAGTTGTAATTCATTTTGAGCAATAATATATTCCTTTACCATGTTGGTAGAGGACCAGGACGTAGACCTATAGGAGATAGGGGTCGAACCTGGATAAAATTGATGTGTGTTCTTTACTTTCTACACATTTTCTATACTGCACTACATAACGCAGCTAGCTGCCACTTTATATTATCTGTGAATCCAGTAAGCTGCCAGACAACAAAACAGACTGATTTTTGCTTTTTCAGTCACATAACTTGGTAATAATTAAAATCGGTCATTGTTAGTCATAACACCTATTCACCCCTCCCCTCTAGGTGTTGATTCTCATTTGGTATCAGAGCTTTGGTATACTGATCTTTCTGTAACAAGAAAAGTATCGATCAAATGGCTAACAATTATCCCGAAGGAAAGTCTGACTACCAAGCTTCTCTCCTCACTGGAACGGACAATTACAACTGGTGGAAAGGGCGTATGGAAAAATATTTATCCAGAGATCCACTTGTTCTAAGGGTTGTCCAAAAGGGTCCATATGTATTCCTTGACAAAGATGGCAAAGATAAGGATGTTGATGATCTTACTCCCGATGAATTGATCAAATTTGGCTATAATGGAAAGGCAAGGAATTCTCTTATGAATGGGCTCAATCAAGCTGAGCATGACAAAGTATCATCTCTTAAATCCTCAAAGGAGATGTGGGATGCATTGGAAACCTATCAGGAAGGCTCAGAATCCTTGAAGAAAGTCAAACTCAGCAAGTTGATGAATGAGTTTGGGAACTTTAAACTCAAAGAAGGTGAATCTATCAAAGAAAGTCAAACTAGATTTCAAGTGAACATCAATGCACTTAAGATACTTGGCAAAAAGATCCCTTAAGATGAAATCAATATGAAAGTTCTAAGTGCGGTGCCATTTATTTATGAACCCAAAGTTACTTCCTTGGAGTCTTCTTCAACTCTGGATACTATGGATCATCTAGCTGTCTTTGCTGAGCTAGAACAATTTGAAACCAAAATACTTGAAATCAAGGTGGAATCTGTTAGAGCTCTAGTTGAAAAGATGAAGAATCCGGCCTTACACTCCAGTAGTAGCAAGTTGGTCTCAGATGCAGAATCAAAATCTGATGAAGAATTGGCTCTTATGTCCATAAAAATCAAGAAGATAATTGAAAAGAGGAACAAGCTAAAGATGGAAAAAGGAAAAGCTTTTGGAGCAAGAAGAGAGTCAAGAGATTCAAAGGATGATGCATGTTTTGAATGTGGCAAGAAGGGACACTTCAAAAGGGACTGCTACAAGCTGAAGAACAAGCCTAAGCAGCAAGCTGCCTTAAAGGACAGAAAGAAATCTAAAGCTCTTTTGACATAGAGTGATGATGAGGACTCAACTTCTGATGATGAATCAGGTGATGAGATGGTGAACCTAGCTCTTGTTGGTCTTGATGATGAAGACACAATGCAAGGAATCATGGAAGATGGCCTTGTAGAAAGTGATGCTTCAGATTTGGATGACAATAGTAGTGAGGTAAACTCTATAAATTCTGATTCTAGTAATCATTCATCAGAAGAACTAACCTTGCAGAGACATAGTACTATATATATTGTGGAGTTCATGGAAGTAAAGAATGAGAACAACGAGCTTGAAAAGAAAAATGCTTCTCTTCGAAAGATGATTTCTGAGCTAATGGCTGAAAAGACTCCATCAAACAATCATGAAGATCTCATTTCTGATCTCAAGGGAAAGCTAACACAACTTGAGGGGTTCAACAAATTTCTTATCAAAAGAAATGATACATTGATGAAGGAACTCAGTGAGCTGCGTGCAGAAATTGAAGCAAGAGATGTGTGTCTTGAAACATTTAAAATCAGAGAATCCATCTCAATTGAAGCTACTCAACAAGATGAGAAGATAAAGGAATTGGAAGCTGAAGTTACAAAGCTTGAGAAAGGCATGGGAAAATTTGTTCAAGGAGAGGAAGTATTAAAAACAATCATGAAACAAACAAAGGTTCCTATGGATAAAGAATGACTTGGAATGGCTTCTACATCAAAAAACAAGGTTTTTCAATATGAAGGAAAATAGGGTACTCCATACAATTATGCTATGCCTTGGAAAATTTGCTACAAATGTGGAAAGAAAGGTCATTTGTCACATCACTGCCCAAGTCAGAATGCTAAGCCAACAAGCTGGAACAGAAAGACAACTTATAGGCAGCAAGCTGACAGAACAAGGAGAACAGGAAATCGAGCATCCAAAGTGGTCCAAATATGGATCAAGAAATCTGAATTGAATGTTCTTTATGTTTTATCAACTAACCATGCTGGACCCAACCAAATTTGGGTACCAAAACGTTGAGTTGTTTGTTCTTTGTTTTTGTAGGTATGTCTTGTGGTCAAAGTCAATGCAAATCAATGGATATTAGATAGTGGATGTACAAAACATATGTGTGGTGACAAATCTCAGTTCCTTAGCCTCAAGATGAAAAAGGGTGGTAGTGTTACAATTGGTAATAGCAAAACACTCCGCATACTTGGCAAAGGAACAAATGGTAATAATAACATTTCTATTGATAAAGTACAATATGTTCAAGGTCTTAAGTATATTTTGCTTAGTATAAGTCAGTTATATGATGATGGACATACTGTGTTTTTTGATAAAGAGAAATGTATTATTAACGTTGGCACTAACAAAGTCCCCCTAGTTGCTAGAAGGGAAGGAAATATATATATGTTGGACTTTGAGATGCAGGAAGTAGGATGTTGTTTAGCTACTGTTGATACATCCAGATCTTTGGCATAGAAGGCTAGGACATGCTCATATGGACTTACTCAGCAAGCTGTCTTCAAAGAAGCTAGTTCGAGGACTGTCCAAATTGAAGTATGTCAAGACGGAATCCTGTTCGGCTTGTCAATTAGGCAAACAAATCAGGACTCCACATAAGTCAAAGAAAATGGTATCAACTTCTATGCCTTTAGAGCTTCTCCATTTGGATTTATTTGGTCCGGAAGCATATAAAAGCATTGAAGGTAAACAATATGCATTTGTTATCGTCGATGATTATTCTAGATTTACATGGGTATTGTTTCTTCGTACTAAAGATTGTGCTTTTAGTGAATTTGAGAAGCTAATCACTTTACTTGAGAACAAGTTGAATACAAGACTTGTAGGTATAAGAAGTGATAGAGGAGGTGAATTTATCTCAAAAGACTTCATTGATTATTGTGAAGAAAGAGGTATTTCACATGAATTCTCTGCTCCAAGGACACCTAAGCAAAACGGAGTTGTGGAGAGAAAGAACAGATCTTTGCAAGAAACTGCGAGGACTTTGCTGCAAGAAAGCAAGCTGCCAAGGAGTTTCTGGGCAGAAGCAGTCAACACAGCAAGCTACGTTCTGAACAGGGTGATTATCAGGCTTATTCTCAACAAAACTCCATATGAATTGCTGAGGAATAAGAAGCCAAATATTTGATATTTCAAAGTCTTTGGCTCCAGGTGCTTTTGTACTCAAAACTATTGATCAAGATGGTAAATTCGATGCTAAATCCTATGAAGCAATATTTTTGGGTTATTCTTTAACAAGTCATGCTTATAGAGTGTATAATTTATCTAAACATATTATTGAAGAGTCTATAGATGTTTCATTTCAAGAGTCTAATGTTGATCTGTCAAGAGATGAGGAAGATATTGCAGGTGCAGGTGATGACAGCCAACTGCCAGTGACAAATACTGTGTCGCAGCAAGCTGCCAAAAAGCCTGAGTCAACTAAAAAGGCTGTAAAGCTAGCTGGAACCTCTTCTCCAGTAGATGAAACTATTGCTCAGTTGTCAAAGCTCACCTTGGAAGGTCCAAGAGGTCAGAGATCACAAGAAAAGATGCATATCTATGAAGGTGGTGAAGCATCTTCTCCATCCAAGAGAATTCGAGTACATGAGGAAGTCATAGCTCAACATTCATTGCCAAAGTCAACAAGAACGGTAAAGAACCTGTTAGGCCGAATACACAATATAATCAAGTATGTATGAGAATAACAATAAGTAATAACACTGTTTATTAATCAATAAAACTGTAATCTTATTAACAGCTTCTCTCTTTATGATGTTAATGAATCATAAAGAGCTTCTAGGTTACAAGAATAATATCTCAATGATCGCATCCCTTCTAGGGATAACCTATCTGTGTTTATATAGTACACAGCTACATACAATCCTTATCTAATTGATATTCCTACAAGTTAGCTATACAATTCATATCAATTAAGAATTGCTTCTTATCTTCTATCCTGTTTCCTTAGCTGTATCAATATATTCTGCTTCTTTCCATCTTCAGAATGTATTGCTTCTAGAATCTTCAATTCTGCACCGACAGCTAATTCAACTATCACCTTGTCAGACTTTAAATAAACTCTGACTAGCTTCCTTTAAACTCTTCACCCTATCAGAGTTTAACTAAACTCTGATCGGCTTCTGATAAACTCTTGTAAATACCTGTTGCTTAAACACTGATAAACAAACATTAGCAATTATATCTAACAATCTCCCCCAACTTGTTCATAATAAAATGTACAAGTTAAACATATAATTGATGATGTCAAAACATATAACAAATGCAGTGTTTAACATATAACAGAGTTTAATTTAAAACAGAGTTTAAATTTGACTTAGAATAGAAAATATTAAAAACTTACAGTCAGACTTTATTTGATTTCTTGAATATCAGGCACTGTCCTGAGATAATCAATTAGAAGTCTTCTTTCAGCCTTTTCCAGCTCTTCAATCATGATTTCTTTCAGTTCCTTGAGTTCTGGATCAGATTCACCAGTCTGATAAATAGCAGCTCTCAGAGAATAGATGGAATTCTTCCTCATCTCATTCCCTAGCCTAATAAAATGTGCTTTATCAGATTCTAGATTGAATTCTAAGACTTTAACTCCCAGATCAGTCCTTAGTCTTGCACTGTTTCTCTTCATTTCTATAACATTTCCATAAGCATCTCTATACTTAGGAATGTATACCTTTGAAATTCCTCCTCCAAGCATCACCTTAGATCTTTGCATCTTTTGTCTGATAAATGTAGCAGCATTGTGAGTGTTTCTGTTTTTGACTTTTAACAAGTACAGAACATACTCCAATTCTTGATAAGATTTGAGATCTATATCAGACTCTGCAACTCTGTAAACTCTTCCATCATTCATAAAATACAACAGAAAATCTTTCTTCAAACCCTTGTGAAATATCAACTGAACAGAGTCTAGCATATCAAGATTCTCTTGAGTAATAATGCCAGATACTGCCAATGATGATTGATCTCCAGATCTGTTGTTTATTCTCTTCTCCCTATGTGAACCTAAACCAGCTTTATCAAAAGTTTCTTTTCCAAGTACAGTCCTGGTTTGAGAGAAATCCACAGGTTGAAGTGTCAGAGCTTCAGATAGTACAGGTCTTCTAAAAATACCTTGGAGTTGTGGAGCTAGCTGAGTTTGCACAGCTTGAGCCTTGTCAGAGGCTGGCTTAACTTCAATAGTATCATCAACTTGAGCAGCGTCAGAGGTTGATTTTGGTAATCTTGTTTCAACTTGAGCAAAGTCAGAGGTTGAATATTCTTTCTCCTTCAGGTTAGGCTCTTCAATCATTTTGCCTTTACCCTTATCAGAGTTTCTAATCATAGGCCTCCTGGTGTATTGTATACTCTGTTGAGTATTTTCTTTAATAATAATTCCAGTTTCTTTCTTTCTAGGAGCCTTGATTTCTTTCTTTTTGTATATCCCAGCTTCAAGATTCTTCCTGTGTTCTTCAGCAAGCATTTGCTCTTCAGCTTGGATATCTTCAATTGTAACATCTTTTCCATGTTCTGCTATAAATAATTTAGCAGCAACTTCTTCATCAGTGCTAGGCTTATCAGTGTTTATCAAACTTTTGAGCCTTGAACCACTGGCAGAAATTACTTTTCCCTTACCAGAGTTTGATCTTCTCTCAGAGTTTGATCTTGATCTTGGTCTTAAGCCTAAACTCTTTTCAGATTCACCTCCCTTGCTTCCACCATCATTACCATCATCCCTCCGTCTCAGAGCTTGAGTGTCTTTGCATTTGTCACTTGGTACACTCTCCCCCTTTTTGACATCATCAGAAAGTAGTACTGATGTCAGCAACTCCAGAGCATTAGAAATTGAAGTTAGTTGAGCAGACATAGCAGTCTGATTCTCCTCAACTTTCGACAATCTAGAATTTAAAGTCTTTTGCTCTTTACACAAAGAGATGTATAGAGATTTGTCTGTCACCTAAAAATTGACAGCTTCCACTTGTACTTTTTCTGTCTATCTTACAGCCTGCAAAATCTGCATCAGAGTAACCAAGTAACTTAAACTCTGATTCTCTAGGATACCACAAACCCAAGGTTATGGTGCCTTTGAGATATTTGAAAATCCTTTTTACAGCTGTTAGATGAGGCTCTCTAGGATCTGCTTGAAATCTTGCACAAAGACATGTTGCATACATGATATCAGGTCTACTTGCTGTAAGATACAGTAAAGACCCTATCATTCCTCTGTAGTTAGTCATATCTACTGAGGCTCCTGTGTCTTTGTCTAGCTTTGTTGCAGTAGCCATGGGAGTAGTAGCAGATGAACTATCAAGCATACCAAATTTCTTGAGAAGATTTCTGGTATATTTTGCTTGATTTATGAAAATACCATCATCTGTTTGCTTGACCTGTAAGCCTAGAAAATAACTAAGCTCTCCCATCATGCTCATTTGATACCTGGATTGCATAAGCTTTGCAAACTTCTTACAAAGTTTGTCATTAGTAGATCCAAAAATAATATCATCTACATAAATTTGAACTAAAAGCAAATCATCACCAGAATTGAAATAAAACAAGGTTTTATCGATTGTACCTCTTGTGAACCCACTTTCTAAAAGAAATTGAGCAAGAGTTTCATACCATGCTCTTGGTGCTTGCTTTAGTCCATATAATGCCTTATCAAGCCTGTAGACATAATCTGGATGCTTGGAATCTACAAATCCTGGTGGTTGTTCAACAAATACCTCTTCTTCAAGCTTCCCATTGAGAAAAGCACTTTTCACATCCATCTGAAAGACTTTAAACTTCTTGTGTGCAGCATAGGCCAGAAAAATCCTTATAGCCTCCAGTCTTGCAACTGGAGCAAAGGTTTCATCATAGTCAATTCCTTCCTGTTGTGAATAACCTTTTGCCACAAGTCTAGCCTTATTCCTTGTAATCACACCATCACTGTCAGTCTTGTTTCTGAAAACCCACTTTGTACCTACAATTGATCTGTTCTTTGGTCTAGGTACAAGTGTCCAGACTTCATTTCTTTCAAATTCATTTAACTCTTCTTGCATTGCTGTAATCCAATTAGCATCTTGAAGAGCTTCCTCCACTTTCTTTGGTTCAGTTTGAGACAAGAAAGCATGATACAGACACTCATTATTTGTTGCACTTCTGGTTCTTACACCAGCATCAGGATCTCCAATTATGAGATCAGGTGTGTGTGCCTGTGTCCACTTTCTTGCTGATGATAAGTGGTTTCTTGCATCATTGTTGGATCCTCCCCCTTGATCCATGCTCTCCTGATTCATATGTTGACTTTCTACATTCTCTGAGGCTCCCCCTGAATTTGATGACTCAGAGTTTGAATTGTCAGAGTTTGAATCAGTTTCCTCAACTGACTCACTTGCTGTGTCATGTTGAGCTTCTTCACGCTCCCCCTCAACTGGTTCTCTATTTTGTTCAATTTGAGAATTATCAGTTTCTCCAGTATTTACCAGTAGAGGTTCAGAGTATGCTTCGTCAGAGTTTGTCAACCCTGCTTCATCAGAGTTTATATCATTAGAGAGTAGATCTTCATTTTCAAAACGTAGTTGATCATATCCATCCTTGTCTTCAAGTCCAATTATTTTCTTGTCATCAAATGACACATGTATGGATTCCATGATCACTTTAGTTCTTAGATTGTAAACTCTGAATGCTTTTGTTGACAGTGGATAGCCAACAAAAATTCCTTCATCAGCTTTTAACTCGAACTTTGTCAACTGTTCAGGATGAGTCTTCAACACAAAGCATTTGCATCCAAATATATGAAAATATTTCAAATTTGGCTTCTTATTTTTCACCATCTCATATGGTGTTTTCCCATGCTTGTTGATCAATGTAGCATTTTGAGTAAAACAAGCAGTTTGAACAGCTTCTGCCCAGAAATAAGTTGGTAATTTTGCTTCTTCAAGCATAGTTCTGGCTGCTTCAATTAAAGTTCTGTTCTTTCTTTCAACTACACCATTTTGCTGTGGAGTGCCAGGTGCAGAAAATTCTTGTTTCACCCCTCTTTCCTTGCAGAAAGCTTCCATGAATGAATTTCTGAATTCAGTTCCATTATCACTCCTTATTATTTTGACTTTGTGCTGTGATCCTTTGTCCAGTAGATTTACATGATCCATTAGAATTTGAGCAGTTTCATCCTTCTTTGACAAGAAATACACCCATGTATATCTAGTATATTCATCAACAATTACTAGAGCATATTTCTTTCTGCCCATTGACATTATATTCACTGGTCCAAAAAGATCAACATGTAGAAGATGATAAGGTTCCACTACTGAAGATTCAGATTTGCTCTTGAAAGATGACTTCCTTTGTTTGGCCTTTTGACAGGAATCACATAGGCCATTTAGACTGAGTATTGATTTTGGAAGTCCTCTTACAAGATCCTTTCTTATCAGCTCATTGATGTTGTTCAAATTGAGATGAGAGAGCTTTTTATGCCAATTCCAACTCTCTTCATTTGACATTCTTGCAGTCAGACACACTGTTTTTCCATCAGAGTTTGTTACCAAACTTGCTTCATAAATATTGTTGCGCCTGTGTCCAACTAGAACAACTTTTCCAGTAGATTTACTGATAACTTCACAGTATTCACTATGAAAATCTACATGGTTTCCTCTGTCACAGATTTGACTCACAGATAACAGATTGTGCTTGAGTCCTGAGACTAGAGCTACATTAGTGATGATGACACCTCCAAGATTAATGTTGCCATATCCCAGAGTATGTCCTACGTTGCCATCTCCATAGGAAACTTTTGGGCCATCCTTCTCCACAAAGTCTGATAGCAGGGCTTTATTTCCAGTCATATGTCCTGAGCATCCACTGTCCAAGATAAGTGTGCTCTCTATTATACCCTGCAATCACAAACAAACACTAAGTGTTAGTTTTAAGGATCCAGACTTGCTTGGACCCTTTGCCTTTCTTAACAGTGTTAGCTTTTGCAGCGGAATCAACTTTCTCAGAGTTTAAACTAACATTGTCAGATTTTACACTAGCAGAGTTTGCTCTAACCCACTTCAAGTTGGGTTTTAGCTCATAGTAATTATGATAAATTGCATGATAACTCTTACATGTGTAAATAGAATGCCAAGTGCTCCCACAATGTTTGCATAAGGTCTGTGGTTTTACTCTAACATAATCATTCTTTACTTCTGAAGTAGAAGGTAAAGAATTAATATGCTTGTTCTTAGTGCAAAATCTAGCAAGATGATTAGAACTACCACAACTGTAACATGTTTTCCTTAAAGCACCAGCATTAGGCAAATAATTATTTCTATTGTTTATGCCTATTTTTCCATTCCTATTTCTCTTGGACCCTTTAGGTTTCATGGCAGACTTAACCTCTTTGAGCTTATGTTTAAACTGTTTTCCTGTCATTAAACCAACATTAACCTGTTTCTCACAGACTCTTATTGGTTCTTTAACAGCTTCTTTCTCAACAGGCTTCTCTGTTTTAGATTCAGTATCTACTTGTTCAACACAAGTTTCAACTGGCTCCATAACAGTTTCTTTCACAACTGCAGATTTTAACTTTCCAGATTCAGGAACAAATGTTACAGGAGTTGAATATGAACTTGTGAAAGCTCTAAACTTAATTTTATCTTGAAACCTAAGTTCATCTTCCTCACTGTATCCTAAACCTACAGCATCTGTTTGAAAAACTTGATGTGTATCTCTGCCAGAATTAGTCCAAGTTTTAATTATTTTTCTTTCCTTCTCTAAATCAGATTCTAGTTGCCTATACCTTTTAAGCAACTCCTGTTCCACATAAACAGCATCATCTCTTTCTTTTTGAGTCTGCTTCATATTCTCAAGTTCTCTTTCAAGAAACTTGTTTCTTTCTTTAAGACTAAGATTCTCAGATTTAATCCTTTCATTCTCTAAAGTCTGATCCCTATAACTAACATGTATGTTCTTAAGATAAATTCTTAATTCAGAAATATTATCAGTATCATACGCATAAGTAGTTAGGGGTACCTTATTTTCTGATGATTCAGTCTCATCTTTGACAGTTGCCATAAGAGCATAATTTTCTCCATCATCAGAATCTGAAGTATCTGCCCAGTCTTTGCCTTTAGAGACGAGTGCTTTTCCAGTTTTTCCTTTCTTGCACTCTGGAGCATAGTGACCCATCTCTTTGCACTTGTAGCACTGGATCTCAGATTTGTCCTTCTTTCCAGACTTGGTATCTTTTCCATCAGACTTTCTGAAATTCTTCTTCTCAGAATTTGAATCTCTCCTTGAGAATCTCTTTCCTTTCTTGAAGTTCTTGAATCCCATCTTCTTGAAGGTCTTCACCATCAATGCCGCCATTTGCATCAACTGTTCTTCATCATCCTCAGAGTCAGAAGCTTCATCAGAGTTTGAGTCATCATCAGAGTTTGATGACTCACTTTCAGATTTAATGACTAAAGCCTTTCCCTTGGCTTTCTTCTTTGATGATTCCTTCTTTTCAATGGGCTTCTCCTCAACTTTGAGAGCAACGGATTTTGTCTTCTTGCTTGATCTTCTGTTTCTTTGATCTATCTCAAGTTCGTGAGTCTTTAACAAGCCATAAATCTCATCAAGATCTGTATCATCAAGATCATAATTATCTCTGATTGAGGTCGTCTTCAGATCCCATTTTTCAGGTAGAGATAAGAGAAACTTGAGATTTGACTCTTCAAGATTATATTCTTTGTCAACCAGAGACAGATCATTCAGTAATTTACAAAACCTGTCATAAGTCTCAGTCAAGGTTTCATTAGATCTTGAATCAAAGTGCTCATACTCCTGTGTGAGTATTGTCTTCCTGTTCTTCTTTATAGCAGTGGTTCCTTGACACCTTACTTCCAAAGCATCCCAGATTTCCTTTGCCGTTTTGCAGCCAATTACTCTGTTAGACATAACATTATCTAAAGCACTGTGGAGTAGATGTCTAACCTTTGCATCCTTTGCAATTGATGAGATGTCTTCAGGAGTATAATCTTTCTTTTCCTTTGGAATCAATGTCTGTTCTTTATCACCAACAGCAGGAGATAATTTAGTTGGCTTATGAGGACCATTATTGATTCTGTCAAGATATTCTGGATCTGTAGCCTCCAGAAACATGGTCATCTTCACCTTCCATATCGGATACTCTATTGGCCTGAGCATTGGAACCCTGATAGTTTCATATCGACTCACAGAATTTGGCTTAACCTGTTCAGCCGTAGGAGGAACTTGATTTTGATTTTCTTCAGACATGATTATTACTGTGTTTTAATCGTAAAACTGTATATATTAAACAGCCTTGGCTCTGATACCAATTGTTAGGCCGAATACACAATATAATCAAGTATGTATGAGAATAACAATAAGTAATAACACTGTTTATTAATCAATAAAACTGTAATCTTATTAACAGCTTCTCTCTTTATGATGTTAATGAATCATAAAGAGCTTCTAGGTTACAAGAATAATATCTCAATGATCGCATCCCTTCTAGGGATAACCTATCTGTGTTTATATAGTACACAGCTACATACAATCCTTATCTAATTGATATTCCTACAAGTTAGCTATACAATTCATATCAATTAAGAATTGCTTCTTATCTTCTATCCTGTTTCCTTAGCTGTATCAATATATTCTGCTTCTTTCCATCTTCAGAATGTATTGCTTCTAGAATCTTCAATTCTGCACCGACAGCTAATTCAACTATCACCTTGTCAGACTTTAAATAAACTCTGACTAGCTTCCTTTAAACTCTTCACCCTATCAGAGTTTAACTAAACTCTGACCGGCTTCTGATAAACTCTTGTAAATACCTGTTGCTTAAACACTGATAAACAAACATTAGCAATTATATCTAACAGAACCATCCTCCAGAGTTGATCATTGGTGATAAATCAGATGGAATCAAGACAAGGAAAGGTCAAGCCAACTTTTGTGCATTTGCAGCCTTTCTAGCTCAAGAGGAACCGAAGAATGTCAAAGAAGCACTTCAAGATGAGAACTGGATCATGGCAATGCAGGAAGAACTCAATCAATTTGAAAGATGTGATGTTTGGGAACTTGTGGAGCCACCTAAAGATGCTTCAATCATTGGTACTAAATGGGTCTTCAAGAACAAAGTTGATGAATTTGGTACGGTTACTCGAAACAAAGCAAGACTTGTTGCACAAGGATATAATCAACAAGAAGGGATAGATTTTGAAGAAACTTATGCCCCGGTTGCAAGGCTCGAATCAATAAGGATGCTACTTTCATTTGCATGCTTCAAGAAGACCAAGCTACACCAAATGGACGTGAAAAGCGCATTTCTTAATGGCTTCTTAAAGGAAGAAGTCTATGTCAAGCAACCCCCTGGTTTTGAGAATGAGCAATTTCCAAATCATGTTTTGAAGTTGAAGAAGGCATTATATGTATTGCGGCAAGCTCCTAGATCATGGTACGAAAGGTTAAGTAAGTTTTTGATCAAAAATGGATTCATTCAAGGTAAAATCGATCCCACATTATTTACTAAACATAATGGTACTGATATTTTAGTTGTACAAATATATGTGGATGATATTATTTTTGGATCTACTAATGATGATATGTGCAAATGGTTTTCTAAGTGTATGCATAGTGAGTTTGACATGAGCATGATGGGAGAGCTTAATTAATTTTTGGGTCTTCAAATTAAGCAAACTCTAGAGGGTATTTATGTGCATCAATCCAAGTATATCAAGAATCTACTAAAAAGATTTGGACTTGAAAATATCAAGCCGAAATCAACACCAATGACTCTTGTCAGCAAGCTGACAACAGATGAACAAGGTATAGATGTTGATGTTCGCAAGTATAGAGGTATGATTGGAAGTTTATTATATCTTACAGCCTCTAGACCTGATATAATGTATAGTGTTTTTGTGTGTGCGTGATTTCAATCTAAACCAAAAGAGTCTCATTTGAGTGCGGTTAAACGAATATTCAAATATTTGAGTGGCACAATTACTCTTGGTTTATTTTATCAAATCACAAATGCTTTTGATCTTATTGGGTTTAGTGATGCAGATTATGCAGGTTGTCAAACTGATCACAAGAGTACAAGTGGTGTTTGTGCATTTTTAGGACAGAGTTTGGTGTCTTGGCAAAGCAAGAATCAAGCTTATGTTGCATTATCCACTGCAGAAGGTGAGTATTTAGCTGCAGGAAGCTGTTGTGCTCAAATTCTTTGGATGATTCAAACACTCAGGGACTATGGCATCAAATGCGACAAGATTCTGATTTATTGTGACAATACAAGCACAATTAACATTTCAAAGAATCCAGTGAATCACTCAAGAACGAAGCATATTGATGTTCAACATCACTTCTTGAGAGACAATGTTGCAAATGGAAAAAATGAGTTACTATTTGTTTCTACAGAATACCAGCTAGCTGACATCTTCACTAAGCTATTGGCCGAAGAAAGATTTTCTGTTCTTCGTAGGGAAATTGGCATGTGCAATGTCTAGATAGCAAGCTGCCTACAGTTGTCTGGTAATATTAGCTCACTTAGCATTATAATCCATGCTTATTTGAATTTTCTATTATTGATAACATGTAAATAACCTTTTTGATGAATAAGGGGGAGAAAATTCAGGATCATAGCATGTGTGATTTAGGGGGAGTTTTTAGTTACCTCTTTGGGTCACATGATTTTAATGTGAATTTATGCTAATGCTAAATTTTAATATGATGCCATGAAAATATGCTTAGCTGCTTGGATAGAATGCTAATCTTTTTTGCAGGGGAAGCATAATTTTAGGGGGAGTATTTTGCTCCTGAATATTGGTGTTTAATCATAAAAAAATGGGGAGATTGAAACCCTAATGGTTTTGATGATAACACATAGCAGCAAGCTGGGTTTATTGTGTGTACTAACATTTTTTTGCAGGAGATAAAGACTTTGTATTTTCTAACAAAACAGGTTTTAGCAGCTAGCTGGCAGAGTAAATTTTCTACGCAGGCAGCAAGATGCCAACACTCCCAACAGATAGAGTTTCAGTCCTAGGTTATAGCAAATATTCTAGGAACTGAATTGTAAGGACTGTATCACTTATATAAGTCGTATATATATATATATATATATATATATATAATTCCTATTAAATAGGAGTTTGTTGTTTTAACGTTTTATTCTTTAAACAAACTCTATTTTCTAGGGTTTACAACGTGTCTTCTTCTTCAACGTTATTATTCTTAAACGTTCACCTGATTTTCTAAACGTTATTTTTATGAACGTTGGGCTTGAATTAATCAAGGAACAAAAACACGTGAGACTTGGTAGTCAAGACCGTTAGTTGTTGTTAGATTAATTCAAAATCTTTGGTTCATTATAAAAAGACTTGTGTGGTTTTCATTCTTGGTGGTTGGACGACTTTCAAAAGAAAACACAAGTACTTTCGAACTGATTTGATATATTCTTTCATATACTTTTGAGCTCTAATATATTTTACATCTTATATCTTTGATTAGAGTTCATAGTTTCAATTGTAATTGATTATACTTGTATTGTTCAACTTGTAAGTTGGTAGTTGCTGATTTTGTGAGCTCGAGAAACAAGGATTCAAGGAACTTGATAGCTAGAGGAGTTTATACTTGCTTTAGTATAGTACTTAGAGAGATGTGTTCAAGGAACAAGGTGTTTCAGCAAGCTGCAAACAGTATCTGGGAGATCAAAGGAGATATATTGTTGTATTGTGTAGTTGTAATTCATTTTGATCAATAATATATTCTTTTGCCGTGTTGGTAGAGGACCAGGACGTAGACCTATAGGAGATAGAGGTCGAACATGGCTAAAATTGTTGTGTGTTTTTTACTTTCTGCACATTTTCTATACTGCACAACGCAGCTAGCTGCCACTTTATATTATCTGTGAATTCAGTAAGCTGTCAGACAGTAAAACAGACTGATTTTTGCTTTTTCAGTCGCATAACTTGGTAATAATTAAAATCGGTCATTGTTAGTCATAACACCTATTCATTCCTTTCCTCTAGGTGTTGATTCTCACTGTGTAAAAGAAAACAGCTCTGGGATCAGGGATACCCGGTCTTTCCCTAACCTATAGGAAGACAACGAAAGGAGACAATAGACAACCAATAACATGAGCATTTAACTTGAAGGTTCCAGCGAATAACCATCTCGGAAAATAGAAATGTTGGTGTGGTCTATAACTATTGTACTTAAATTTCAATTTTAACAAATTTTAAACAAGTTTGATTGTCAGAATAAGATGAATTGGATTAAAATGTCATGCATCAATACTAGAGTAATTGAATTAAATGAGAGACGGCTTGACAGGAGTACAATTTTATTTGCAAGTAATTGTCATTTATCATTAACTAGGCTATAACCTGTGTAAGGCATGAGCCTTAAAAATATAAATTAAAAAATTTAATGTGAACGAAAAATATTAAAATAAAATTAAAAATTAATATGATAAATTATAAAATGAGAAACTTAAATATTAATTGGAACATAAAAAAATATAAAAAATACAGATGGGGCTAAGGAAGATAAATGAGGTATTATTAATGAGATAAAATACGGAATGCTAATTTTGAAATTCGAGAGTAACGTTAGTGATATAAACAAATAAATTTATAGTTCAGTGGTTGGTTTCTAAAAGTTTACAGTTCAGTTGTTGGTTTCTAAAAGTATATAAAGTTCAGTGATAAAAAAATTCATTGATATGTTTTAATTAAAAAATGTAATTGTCTGTGATATTTTTAGAAGTGTTTTAATTATATTAATTTGTATTTATTAAAAAAATACGTTGACATGTTAAAATAAGTAAGTTTTTTTAATAAGGACAAATAGAAAAGCTAACACGTTTTAATTAAAAAAAAGTAATTGCCCGTAATATTTTGAAATATATTTTAATTATATTAATTGTATTTGTTAAAAAAATACGTTCACTTGTTAAAATAGGTAAGTTTTTTTAAATAACTAAAAGTATTAAAATAGGTTTTAAAATATATAAGTAAGGGTTGCACTTGATATTTTTGGAAAAGAGAGATTTTAGTGATAACAAATATAAAAGTTATTATATTTTAATTTAAATATAATTTTCCGTGATATTTTTGGAAAATAAGTAGATTTTGTTAGGAAAAAACGTTTTAACTATAAAAGGCAATCAACTAGTTACTATTTTTATATTATTTTATTATTTATTAAATAGAGTATTAAAATAGATTTTAAAATAAATAAGTAAGGATTGCAGCTCACATTTTTGGAAAATAGAGATTTTAGTGATAACAAATATAAAAGATAAATGTTTTAATTTAAAGGTAATTGTAGTGATATTTTTGGAAAAGAAGTAGATTTTGTTAGAATTTTTTTTAATTATAAAAGGCAATCAGCTAGTTACTATTTTTATATTATTTTATTATTTATTATATAGAGTATTAAAATAGGTTTTAAAATAAATAAATAAGGATTGGACCTCATATTTTTGGAAAACAGAGATTTTATTGATAACAAATATAAATGGTAATATGTTTTAATTTAAAGATAATTGCCATGATATTTTTGGAAAATGAGTAGATTTTTTTAGAAAAAAAATATTTTAATTATATAAGGCAATCATCTAGTTACTATTTTAATATATTTTTTTTTATTATTTATTAAATAGAATAAAAGACCGAAAACCGACCGAAAACCAAAACTTTCAATATTTCGGTTTTAAGAATACTAGCTTATGACCTGTTCCTTGCACGGGCCTTAAAAATAATAAACTAAAAAATTTAATGTGAACGGAAATTATTAAAATAAAAGTAAAAATTAATATGATAACAAATATAAAAGGTAATATATTTTAATTTAAAGGTAATTGCCTGTGATATTTTTGGAAAAGAAGTAGATTTTGTTAGAAAAAAATGTTTTAACTATAAAAGGCAATCTGCTAGTGTTAGATAAAATTGTTGATGATTGTTTATCAGTGTTTAAGCAACAGGTACTCATCAGAGTTTACTAGAAGCCAGTCAGAGTTTATTAAAGTCTGACGGGGTGAATGTTTGGTTTAGCTGTTTGTTCTTAATTGAAGATTCTAGAAGCAATATATTCTGAAGATGGAAAGAAGCAGAATATATTGAGATGGCTAAATAAACGGGACAGAAGACAGAAGCAATCCTAGATTGATATAAATTGTATAGCTGATTTATAGTATATCAATTAGAGATTGATTATGTAACTGTGTACTCCCTCTGTCCCCCTAGGTTCTTTACGTTGGGGGGACGGCACGGAGCTTAAGAAAAAGTGTAAATTAATAGGGAAAAGTAAGAAAAATGAGTAAAGTGGTGGGACCAATCAATATTAAATGTATAAAGTGGGTATAAAGTAGGTATAGTGGAGGAAAATAGTTGATGTGATTGGATTTTATATTATAAAATGTTACTATTTTTGGTATGTAAAGAAATGAGAGGGACGTACCAAAAAGGAAAGTGTAAAGAAATGAGAGGGACAGAGGGAGTATTATATAAACACAGATAGGTTAACCCTAAAAGGGATGCGAATACTGAATACATTATTCTTGTAACCTAGCAGCTCTCTGTGATTCTTTAACATCACTGAGAGAAGAGTTATTTATATAATTCAGTTGTTGATTCATAAACAGTGTTCTAAATTGTTATTATCATACTTATATTGATTATATATTGTGTATTCGGCCTAACAATTGGTATCAGAGCCAAGGCTGTTTAATATATACAGTTTTACGATTCAAACACAAGTATAATCATGACTGAACAAGTTCCAACCGGTGCAGCTCCTGAAAAAGTTCAACCTACTTCTGTGAGTCGATATGAGACTATAAGGGTTCCAATTCTCAGAACAGTTGAATATCCAATATGGAAGGTGAAGATGACCATGTTTCTGGAAGCCACAGATCCAGAATACCTTGATAGAATTTATGATGGTCCTCACAAGCCAACTAAGCTTAATACTCTGGTTCCTGGTGAAGAACAGAAGACTATTCCAAAGGAGAAGAAAGACTATACTCCTGAAGACATCTCATCCATTGCAAAGGATGCTAAGGTTAGACATCTACTCCACAGTGCTTTAGACAATATTATGTCTAACAGAGTTATTGGCTGTAAAACTGCCAAAGAGATATGGGATGCTTTAGAAGTCAGGTGTCAAGGAACCAGTGCTATAAAGAAAAATAGGAAGACTATTCTCACACAGGAGTATGAACACTTTGATTCAAGACCTGGTGAATCTTTGACTGAGACATATGACAGGTTTTGTAAACTATTAAATGATCTGTCTCTGGTTGATAAAGAATATGATATTGAAGAATCAAATCTCAAGTTTCTTCTAGCCTTACCTGAAAGATGGGATTTGAAAGCTACAACAATCAGGGATAATTATGAACTTACAGACACAGATCTTGATGAAATTTATGGGTTGCTGAAAACTCATGAACTTGAGATAGAACAAAGGAAAAGAAGATCTGGAAAGCAGGCAAAATCTGTTGCTCTTAAAGTTGAAGAAAAGATTGTCAAGAAGGAATCATCAAGGAAGAAAGCCAAGGGAAAAGCTTTAGTCATTAAATCTGAGAGTGAGTCATCAAACTCTGATGATGGCTCAAACACTGATGATGAAGATTCTGATTCTGAGGATGATGAAGAAGAGATGATGAAAATGGCTGCTTTGATGGTGAAGACCTTCAAGAAGTGGGATTCAAGAACTTCAAGAAAGGAAAGAGATTCTCAAGGAAAGATTCAAACTCTGACAAGAGAAATTTCAGAAAGTCTGATGGAAAAGATACCAAGCCTGGAAAGAAAGACAAGTCTGAGATCCAGTGCTATAGGTGTAAAGAGATGGGTCATTATGCTCCAGAGTGCAAGAAAGGAAAATCTGAGAAAGCACTCATCACTAAAGGCAAGGACTGGGCAGACACTTCAGACTCAGATGAGGGAGTCAATTATGCTCTCATGGCAACTGTTAAAAATGAAGCTGAGTCATCTGAAAATAAGGTACCCCTAACAACTTATGCTTATGATACTGATAATATATCTGAATTAAGAATTTATCTTAAAAGCATACATGTTAGTTATAGGGATCAGACTTTAGAGAATGAAAGAATCAAATCTGAGAATCTAGGTCTTAAAGAAAGGAATAAATTTCTTGAAGAAAGACTTGTCAACATGCAACAAGTTCAAAAGGAGAGAGATGATGCTGTTTATGTTGAACAGGAATTGCTTAAAAGATATAGGCAAATAGAATCTGAGTTGGAAAAAGAAAGGAAAGTGATTAAAACCTGGACCAAATCCGGAAAAGACACACATCAAGTTTTTCAGACAGATACTGTAGGATTAGGTTACTGTGAGGAAGATGAACTCAGGTTTAAAGATAAAGTTAAAGTGAAACCACAACTTAAACCTGTGAAATTTGTTTCTGAAACCAGTAAGCTAAAATCTGTAGTTGTGAAAGAAGCTGTTATGGAACCAGTTGAAACTTGTGAAAATCAGGTTAATGTTGGTTCAAGAACAGAAAATCAGATTGTGTTAGAAGCTGTTAAAGAACCAGTAAAAATCTGTGATAAACAGGTTAATGTTGGTTCTATGACAGAAAAACAATTCAAACATAAGCTCAAAGAAGTAAAGTCTGTCAACAAAAAGAAAATGTTTAAGAAAAATAGGAATGGAAAAGTAGGCATTAATAAAAGAAATGATTATCTGCCTAATTCTGCTGCTCCTAGAAAAACATGTCATAGTTGTGGTAGTACTAACCATCTTGCCAGGTTTTGCAAGAAGAACAAAAATATTAATTCTTTACCCTCCAAGGATGGAGTAAAAAATGATTATGTTAGGGTTAGACCACAGACTTTATGCACACACTATGGGAGCACTTGGCATTCAATTTATACTTGCAAGAGTTATCATGCTATTTATCACAACTATTATGAGCTAAAACCCAACTTGAAATGGGTTAGAGCAAACTCTGCAAGTGTAAAGTATGACAATGTTAGTTTAAACTCTGTTGATAGTGATTCCGCTGCAAAAGCTAACAATGTTAAGAAAGCCAAAGGATCCAAGCAAGTCTGGATCCTTAAATCTAACACTCAGTGATTGTTTGTGATTGCAGAGCATAAAAGAGAGCACTCTTATCTTGGACAGTGGATGCTCAGGACACATGACTGGAAATAAAGCCCTGCTATCAGATTATGAGGAAAAAGCTGGCCCAAAAGTTTCCTATGGAGATGGCAACATAGGACGTACTCTGGGATATGGCAATATCAATCTTGGAAGTGTCATCATCACAAATGTAGCTCTAGTCTCAGGACTCAAGCATGATCTGCTTTCTGTGAGTCAAATCTGTGACAGAGGATACCATGTAGATTTTCATACTGAACACTGTGAGGTTATCAGTAAATCTACTGGAAAAGTTGTTCTAGTTGGACACAGGCGCAATAACATTTATGAAGCAAGTTTGATAACAAACTATGAAGGAAAAGCTGTGTGTCTGTCTGCAAAAATGTCAAATGAAGATAGTTGGAAATGGCATAAGAAGCTCTCTCACCTAAACTTGAACAACATTAATGAGCTGATTCGAAAAGATCTTGTAAGGGGACTTCCAAAGTCAATACTCAGCTTAGATGGTTTGTGTGATTCTTGTCAAAAGGCCAAGCAAAGGAAGTCATCTTTCAAGAGTAAATCTGAATCTTCAGTTGTGGAACCTTATCATCTTTTACATGTTGATCTTTTTGGTCCAGTGAATGTAATGTCAATGGGCAGAAAGAAATATGCTTTGGTAATTGTTGATGAATACACCAGATACACCTGGGTGTACTTCTTAGCAAAGAAGGATGAAACTGCCTTAACCTTGATGGATCATGTGAAGCTATTGGACAAAGGATCACAGTACAAAGTGAAAATTCTAAGGAGTGATAATGGTACTGAATTTAGAAATTCTGAAATGGAAGATTTCTGCAAAGAAAGAGGAGTGAAGCAAGAATTTTCTGCACCTGGAACTCCACAGCAAAATGGTGTAGTTGAAAGAAAGAACAGAACTCTAATCGAAGCTGCCAAAACAATGCTTGATGAAGCAAAATTGCCAATTTATTTCTGGGCAGAAGCTGTTCAAACTGCTTGTTTTACTCAAAATGCTACACTGATTAACAAGCATGGGAAAACACCATATGAGATGGTGAAAAATAAGAAGCCAAATTTGAAGTATTTTCATATTTTTGGATGCAAGTGCTTTGTGTTGAAAACTCATCCTGAACAGTTGACCAAGTTTGACTTAAAAGCTGATGAAGGAATTTTTGTTGGATACCCACTATCAACTAAAGCATTCAGAGTCTACAATCTGAGAACTAAAGTAATCATGGAATCTATACATGTGTCATTTGATGACAAGAAAATAATTGGAATAGAAGATGAAGAATATCATGATCAACTTCGCTTTGAAAATGAAGATCCAAACTCTGATGACGTAAACTCTGATGAAGAAAATCCAACAAATTCTGATGAAGCATACTCTGAACCTCTACTGGTAAACACTGAGGAAGGTTCTCTGACAGAACAAAATAGAGAACCAGTTGAGGGGGAGTGTGAAGATACTTCAGCAACATCTCAAAATAATGACTCAAATTCTGAAAGTGAGTCAGCTGAAGAATCAAACAGAAACTCTGAGTTAAACTCTGAAAGTTCAAATACTGAACAGTCCAATTCAGGGGGAGCCTCAGAGAATGCAAATGGTCAAGAAGAAAATCAGGAGAGCATGGATCAAGGGGGAGGATCTAATAATGATAATAGAAGCAAATTACCTACAACAAGAAGGTGGACACAAGCTCATACTCCTGATTTAATTATTGGAGATCCAGAAGCTAGTATAAGAACTAGAAGTGCTACAAATAATGAATGTCTGTATCATGCATTCTTATCTCAAACAGAGCCCAAGAAAGTGGAATAAGCTCTTCAAGATGCTAACTGGATAACAGCAATGCAAGAGGAGTTAAATGAATTTGAGAGGAATGAAGTCTGGACACTTGTACCAAGACCAAAGAACAGATCTATTGTTGGTACAAAGTGGATTTTCAGAAACAAAACAGACAGTGATGGAGTGATTACAAGGAATAAGGCTAGACTTGTGGCTAAAGGCTATTCACAGCAGGAAGGAATTGACTATGATGAAACCTTTGCTCCAGTTGCAAGATTGGAGGCAATAAGGATTTTTCTGGCCTATGCTGCTCACAAGAAGTTTAAAGTCTTTCAGATGGATGTGAAAAGTGCTTTTCTCAATGGGAAACTTGAAGAAGAAGTGTTTGTTGAACAACCACCAGGGTTTGCAGATTCCAAACATCCAGATTATGTCTACAGGCTTGACAAGGCATTATATGGACTAAAGCAGGCACCTAGAGCATGGTATGAAACTCTGGCTCAATTTCTTTTAGAAAGTGGGTTCACTAGAGGTACAATTGACAAAACCTTGTTCTATTTTAATTCTGGAGATGATTTGCTGTTAGTTCAAATCTATGTGGATGACATAATTTTTGGGTCTACTAATGACAAACTCTGTAAGAAATTTGCCAAGCTTATGCAGTCAAAATACCAAATGAGCATGATGGGAGAGCTTAGTTATTTTCTAGGCTTGCAAGTAAAGCAAACAGATGATGGGATTTTTATCAATCAAGCAAAATATACCAGAAATCTTCTCAAGAAATTTGGTATGCTTGATAGTTCATCTGCCACAACTCCCATGGCTACTGCAACAAAGTTAGACAAAGATACAGGAGCTTCAGTAGATATGACAAACTACAGAGGCATGATAGGGTCTCTTCTTTATCTAACTGCAAGTAGACCAGACATCATGTATGCAACTTGCCTTTGTGCAAGATTTCAAGCAGATCCCAGAGAGCCTCATCTAACAGCTGTGAAGAGGATCTTCAAATATCTTAAAGGAACCATAACTCTTGGTTTGTGGTACCCTAGAGAATCAGAGTTTAAATTAATTGGTTACTCTGATGCAGATTTTGCAGGCTGTAAGATAGACAGAAAAAGCACAAGTGGAAGCTGTCAATTTTTAGGTGACAGATTAGTTTCTTGGTACAGCAAGAAACAGAAATCAATTTCCACATCCACAGCAGAAGCAGAGTATATAGCTGCTGGTAGCTGTTTTGCACAGATTTTATGGATGAAGAATTAATTGTTGGATTATGGATTAAGGTATTCTAAAATACCTATTTTCTGTGATAATCAAAGTGCTATTGCTATGACAGGTAATCCAGTACAGCACTCCATGACCAAGCACATCAGCATAAGGTATCATTTTATCAGGGAACATGTGGAAGAAGGAGATATTGAGCTTCATTTTGTGTCTACAGACCAACAGCTTGCAGATATCTTCACCAAACCTTTGAGTGAAGCTACTTTTACAAGACTGGTAAATGAACTTGGAATGATCTCTGGTTTTGATTAGAGATACTGGTTAGACTCAAAATCTATACTTCTGTGATTTGTTGCTCATGATTCTTTGCCTATGTTAACTGTTATTTGTACTAGTATGTTAAACTCTGATAGTAAACTCTGTTAGTCATAAAGTGTCAGTCATACTCTGTCGGTTAAAGTCTGAAGTTAATCTCTGATGTTATACTCTGATTGTGATATTGTCTGAAACATAATGACCAGTGAAGAAACCTGTATGAAGCATGATTCTCGGTAAGTAATCATGAATCTTTCTGAGTAATATATGATCTGATCTCAAAATGTGCAGAAATCTTACACAACATGATACTGTCTCTATATTTATAGCATCTCTTAGTTTATTGATCCTATACACTGAGTCTGTATTAGCTGTTTGCACTTTATCTCATAAATTAATTGTATTAACTGATGAAAAGTCTAAACTCTGATAATTAGTTGCAAATATTTCACCCTTCAATCAAAAGATGCCAAAAAGTGCACAAATTCCTTTGAGATCATGTTGTGCCTAGGAAGACCCAGGAACTTATTGTATGAAATAAGGGCTAAAATCTTTGATTTTTGGTGACTAGTGCCAACCACTGATTACTGGAAAAATTTAAAAAAAAATAAAAATAAAAATAATAAAATAAAATCGAAGGGGGTGAAAATAATAGCTTTATAGTACATGTTAGATATAATTGCTGATGTTTGTTTAATCAGTGTTTAAGTAACAGGTACTGTTCAGAGTTTAGCCTGAAGTACTTATTAGAGTTTACTGGAAGCCAGTCAGAGTTTGTTAAAGTCTGACGGGGTGAAAGTTGATTTAGCTGTCGGTGCAAATCATGAAGATTCTAGAAGCAATATATTCTGAAGATGGAAAGAAGCAGAATATATTGATACAGCTAAGGAAACTGGACAGAAGACTGAAGCAATTCTTAATTGATAATAATTGTATAGCTAATTTATAGGAGTATCAATTAGATAAGGATTGTGTAACTGTGTACTATATAAACACAGATAGGTTATCCCTAGAAGGGATGCGAACATAGAATTATTATTCTTGTAACCTAGAAACTCTTTGTGATTCTTTAACATCATAAAGAGAGAAGCTGTTAATACAATTACAGTTTATTGATTCATAAACAGTGTTCTTGATTATTGTTATTCTCATATATATTTGATTATACTGTATTCGGCCTAACAATTGGTATCAGAGCTTAGGCTGTTTAATATATACAGTTTTATGATTCAAACACAGTAATAATCATGTCTGAAGAAAATCAAGCTCCTCCCAAGGTTGAACAGGTTAAACCTAATTCTGTGAGTCGATATGAAACAATCAGGGTTCCAATTCTCAGGCCAGTGGAGTATCCAATTTGGAAGGTGAAGATGACCATGTTTCTGGAGGCTACAGATCCAGAATATCTTGACAGAATCAATGATGGTCCTCATATGCCGACTAAATTGTCTCCTGTTGTTGATGGTCAAGAACAAAAGACTGTTCCAAAGGAAAAGAAAGATATGACTCCTGAGGACATCTCATCAATTGCAAAGGATGCAAAAGTTAGACATCTACTCCACAGTGCTTTAGACAATGTTATGTCTAACAGAGTAATTGGCTGTAAAACTGCCAAAGAGATATGGGATGCTTTAGAAGTCAGGTGTCAAGGAACCAGTGCTATAAAGAAGAACAGGAAAACTATACTCACTCAGGAGTATGAGCACTTTGATTCAAGAGCCAATGAAACCTTGACTGAGACTTATGACAGATTTTGCAAACTATTGAATGATCTATCTCTGGTTGATAAAGAATATGAGCTTGAAGAGTCAAATCTCAAATTTCTCTTATCCCTACCTGAGAGATGGGATTTAAAGGCGACAACAATCAGAGATAATTATGATCTTGCAGATACAGATCTTGATGAGATCTATGGATTGTTAAAGACTCATGAACTTGAGATAGAACAAAGAAACAGGAGATCCAGCAAGAAGACAAAATCTGTTGCTCTCAAAGTTGAGGAGAAGCCCATCAAGAAGGAATCATCAAGGAAGAAAGCCAAGGGAAAGGCTTTAGTCATTAAATCTGAAAGTGAGTCATCAAACTCTGATGATGACTCAAACTCTGATGAAGCTTCTGACTCTGAGGATGATGAAGAACAGATGATGCAAATGGCTGCATTGATGGTGAAGACCTTCAAGAAGATGGGATTCAAGAACTTCAAGAAAGGAAAGAGATTCTCAAGGAAAGATTCAAACTCTGAAAGGAAAAGTTTTAGAAAGTCTGATGGAAGGGAGACCAAGTCTGGCAAGAAGGATAAATCTGAAATCCAGTGCTACAAGTGTAAGGAGATGGGTCACTATGCCCCAGAGTGCAAGAAAGGAAAATCTGAGAAAGCACTCATCTCTAAAGGCAAAGACTGGGCAGATACTTCAGACTCTGATGATGGAGTAAATTATGCTCTTATGGCAACTGTCAAAGATGAGACTGAATCATCTGAAAATAAGGGCATAAAAGAGAGCACCCTTATCTTGGACAGTGGATGCTCAGGACACATGACTGGAAATAAACCCCTGCTATCAGATTTTGAGGAGAAGGCTGGCCCAAAGGTTTCCTATGGAGATGGCAACATAGGATGTACTATGGGATATGGCAATATCAATCTTGGAAGTGTCATCATCACCAATGTAGCTCTAGTCTCAGGATTCAAGCATAATCTGCTATCTGTGAGTCAAATCTGTGACAGAGGAAACCATGTAGATTTTCATACTGAACACTGTGAAGTTATCAGTAAATCTACTGGAAAAGTTGTTCTAGTTGGACACGGGCGCAACAACATTTATGAAGCAAGTTTGGTAACAAACTCTGATGGAAAAACAGTGTGTCTGTCTGCAAGAATGTCAAATGAAGAGAGTTAGAAATGGCATAAGAAGCTCTCTCATCTCAATTTGAACAACATCAATGAGCTAATAAGAAAGGATCTTGTAAGGGGACTCCCAAAATCAATACTCAGTCTAGATGGCCTATGTGATTCTTGTCAAAAGGCCAAGCAAAGGAAGTCATCTTTCAAGAGCAAATCTGAATCTTCAGTAGTGGAACCTTATCATCTTCTACATGTTGATCTCTTTGGACCAGTGAATGTGATGTCGATGGGCAGAAAGAAATATGCTCTAGTAATTGTTGATGAATATACTAGATATACATGGGTGTATTTCTTATCAAAGAAGGATGAAACTGCTCAAACTCTGATGGATCATGTAAATCTACTGGACAAAGGATCACAGCACAAAGTCAAAATTATAAGGAGTGATAATGGAACTGAATTCAGAAACTCAATCATGGAAGCTTTCTGCAAGGAAAGAGGAGTGAAACAAGAATTTTCTGCACCTGGAACTCCACAGCAAAATGGTGTAGTTGAAAGAAAGAACAGAACTTTAATTGAAGCAGCCAGAACTATGCTTGACGAAACAAAATTGCCAACTTATTTCTGGGCAGAAGCTGTTCAAACTGCTTGTTTTACTCAAAATGCTACACTGATCAACAAGCATGGGAAAACACCATATGAGATGGTGAAAAATAAGAAGCCAAATTTGAAATATTTTCATATATTTGGATGCAAATGTTTTGTGTTGAAGACTCATCCTGAACAGTTGACCAAATTTGAGTTAAAAGCTGATGAAGGAATTTTTGTTGGCTATCCATTGTCAACAAAAGCATTCAGAGTATACAATCTGAGAACAAAGGTGATCATGGAATCTATACATGTGTCATTTGATGACAAGAAAGTAACTGGACTTGATAACTTAGATGAATATGATCAACTGCGCTTTGAAAATGAAGATTTATTCTCCGATGATGTAAACTCTGATGAAGCAGTACCGACAAACTCTGATGAAGAGGTTCTGATAAACCCTGACGAAGCATACTCTGAACCTCTACTGGTAAATACTGGAGAAACTGGAAATTCTCAAATTGAACAAAATAGAGAACCAGTTGAGGGGGAGCGTGAAGAAGCTCAACAAGACACAACAAGTGAGTCAGTTGAGGAAACTGATTCAAACTCTGACAGTTCAAACTCTGAGCCATCCAATTCAGGGGGAGCCTCAGATGCTGCAGAAAGTCAACATATGAATCAGGAGAGCATGGATCAAGGGGGAGGATCCAATAATGATGCAAGAAACCACTTACCAACAGCAAGAAAGTGGACACAGGCACACACACCAGATCTCATAATTGGAGATCCTGATGCTAGTGTGAGAACTAGAAGTGCAACAAATAATGAGTGTATGTATCATGCTTTCTTGTCTCAAACAGAACCAAAGAAAGTGGAGGAAGCTCTTCAAGATGCTAATTGGATTACAGCAATGCAAGAAGAGTTAAATGAATTTGAAAGAAATGAAGTTTGGACACTTGTACCTAGACCAAAGAATAGATCAATTGTAGGTACAAAGTGGGTTTTCAGAAACAAGACTGACAGTGAAGGTGTGATTACAAGAAACAAGGCTAGACTTGTGGCTAAAGGATATTCACAACAGGAAGGAATTGACTATGATGAAACCTTTGCTCCAGTTGCAAGATTGGAGGCCATAAGAATTTTTCTGGCCTATGCTGCACACAAGAAGTTTAAAGTCTTTCAGATGGATGTGAAAAGTGCTTTTCTCAATGGGAAGCTTGAAGAAGAAGTGTTTGTTGAACAACCACCAGGATTTGTAGATCCCAAGCATCCAGATTATGTCTACAGGCTTGACAAGGCATTATATGGACTAAAGCAAGCACCAAGAGCATGGTATGAAACTCTTGCTCAATTTCTTTTAGAAAGTGGGTTCACAAGAGGTACAATTGATAAAACCTTGTTTTATTTCAATTCTGGTGATGATTTGCTTTTAGTTCAAATTTATGTAGATGATATTATTTTTGGATCTACTAATGACAAACTTTGTAAGAAGTTTGCAAAGCTTATGCAGTCCAGGTACCAAATGAGCATGATGGGAGAGCTTAGTTATTTTCTAGGCTTACAGGTCAAGCAAACAGATGATGGGATTTTTATCAATCAAGCAAAGTATACCAGAAATCTTCTAAAGAAATTTGGTATGCTTGATAGTTCATCTGCTCCAACTCCCATGGCTACTGTAACAAAGCTAGACAAAGACACAGGTGCTACAGTGGATATGACAACCTATAGAGGCATGATAGGGTCTCTTCTGTATCTCACATCAAGTAGACCTGATATCATGTATGCCACATGTCTTTGTGCAAGATTTCAAGCAGATCCCAGAGAGCCTCATCTAACAGCTGTAAAAAGGATTTTCAAATATCTCAAAGGAACCATAACCTTGGGTTTGTGGTATCCTAGAGAATCAGAGTTTAAGCTAATTGGTTACTCTGATGCAGATTTTGCAGGCTGTAAGATAGACAGAAAAAGTACAAGTGGAAGCTGTCAATTCTTAGGTGACAGATTGGTTTCTTGGTATAGCAAGAAACAGAAGTCAATTTCCACATCCACTGCAGAAGCAGAGTATATAGCTGCTGGTAGCTGTTGTGCACAGATTTTATGGATGAAAAATCAGTTGCTGGATTATGGGTTAAGGTACTCTAAAATACCTATTTTCTGTGATAACCAAAGTACTATTGCTATGACAGGTAATCCAGTACAGCACTCCATGACCAAGCACATCAGCATAAGGTATCATTTTATCAGAGAACATGTGGAAGAAGGAAACATTGAGCTTCATTTTGTGTCTACAGACCAACAACTTGCAGATATCTTCACCAAACCTTTGAGTGAAGCTACTTTTACAAGATTGGTAAATGAACTTGGAATGATCTCTGGTTTCGACTAGAGATATGGGTTAGACTCAAAAACTATACATGTTTGATTTTATGCTCATGATTCCTTGCATATGTAAACTGTTAAGAGTACCGGTGTCATAAACTCTGAAAGTAAACTCTGATGCTAAACTCTGTTAGTCATAAAGTGTTGGTCATACTCTGATAGTAAATCACTGATAGTTACAGTCTAATGCTATACTCTGATTGTGATTTTGTCTGAAACATATGGACCGATGAAGAAATTTGTATGAGGCATAATTCTCAGTAAGTAATTATGAATCCTTAAGAGTTATATAGATTCTGATCTCAAATCTGTGCAGTAAGTTAACACAGCATGATACTGTCTCTATATTTATAGCATCTCTTAGTTTATTGATCCTATACACTGAGTCTGTATTAGCTGTTTGCACTTTCTCTCATAAATTAATTGTATTAACTGATGAAAAGTCTAAACTCTGACAATTAGTTGCAAATATTTCACCCTCAAAACAAAAGATGCCAAAAAGAGCACAAATTCCTTTGAGATCATGTTGTGCCTAGGAAGATCCAGGAACTTATTGTATGAAGTAAGGGCTAAAATCTTTGATTTTTGGTGACTAGTGCCAACCACTGATTACTGGAAAAATTAAAAATAAAAAAAAATTATTATAAAAAGGGGGTGAAAATAATAAAAATATCCAAATGAAAGGATATAAGAAGACAGAGTTTAGATAAGAATCAGATTTTATTTTATATATGAGAGTTTGGGCAATCAGTTTTTACTGCTTTAGTTTGTGGATTTTATGCACTTTGAGATGATCTAAATATTGATTTCGGTAAACTCTGCTATTGCACACACAATTATTCACACCTGTACAGTTTGAGAAAAGAGTTTATTGACAAAGAAGGACAAATGGTAAACACTGATGTATTGTGTGAAATACGCCGAGGTAACTTTGTTTTAATCTCTGATGGTTAAAATGATTTCTTTGTTTCAGACATTTTATAATTTTGAGATTAGACATTTGTTTTGAAATTCGAAAGAGTATGATAACAAACGGTTCATATTTGTATTAAACAGAGGAGAGAGAGGTTGAGTGTTTTGAACAATGTGAAAAGCGGTAATTATGGCTATTTTTACTGCGCGTGTGTATTGGAAGTTGTTACATACAGCTGTCAGCGTATGCATGTTTGACATCTGTCCCACTCACACACTTTTCAAAGACGCCTGCTGTGTGTAGTAATGATTAAAACGATTGGGTTTTAATTTTCACAGTTATTATTTAAACTTACTACACATAAACGGTTCATTCTTTTACACACTTCATCTTTTCATAAGTTTTTACTCACAAACATTGTCTCAAATACTTTCATTGCATACACTCTAAACTTTTCTCTGTCTTCCTCCTTGCTTACTTCTAAACTTTTCTCATGGCTACAACAATGTTTACTGCTTCTGGGTTAGAATTTGTCCCTAATAACTATTCAGCTCCACTGGCAAATGAGAACGCACCGGAGGCGTTTCATTTGATTCAGAATTTCTTGTCAAACTCTGATATTGGCACTGCTCTAACTGCACCATTGAAGCTGTCTGCATCTCAAATCAGAACTTTTTGGCAGACAGGAACTTATGACGATGGAGGAGAGACTGGGTCTTCGTCCATAATCTTTGAATTTCAAGAAGAAGAATTTACAGTTACTCCAACAACTGTTCGTGATGCTTTGGGCCTTGAGGATTTCAATGCTTTCACAATTTCTGTTGGAGATTCAGAGTTGATTCGTATGATGAGAGAAATTGGCTACTCTGGACCACTGACAAAGATTGGTCAATTGAAGCGACCGCTCTTGAGAAAGGAATGGAGTTTCTTTTTCGACTGCATAACAAGGGCGTTCGGGAAAAAGTGCACAAACTGGGATGCAATACCCACTGATAGTCTGCAACTTGGGTATTCTCTTCTTTATGGAAATAATTTTGATGTTGCCAGGCTAGTTCTGACTAATATAGGTGAGAAAATGACTGAAAATAGAAGTGTAGTTTATTTTGCACGATTCTGTCAGTTGATATTCTCTGAATGTGTTTCTGGGGTAGAAATAGCTGACAATGATGTGATTCCTTGTTTTAAGTTACATAAACGCATATTCTCTGATCTAACTAATAAAGATAACAAGAAAGGTGATGTGGGTGTTTTGTTGTTGCCTGAGTCTGTGCAACAATTTCTAGTCCAGTCACAACAACAACAACTCGCAAACTCTGAAGCTGGACCTTCTGTGTCTCAATCACAGAGGTCAAAGAAGTCTAAGTTGAGAGCTGTTAAGTCTGCAAGAGTGAATCCATCAGAAAATGAAGCTGGGGTATCAACCACTGATGGTATGCCTCAGGAGAAAAAGTTAAAGAAAAGAAGAGCCAACAGGGCAAAGTCTGATGATGCTGATGAGAAGAGTGAAACTGATGATGAAACTCTTCATCAAAGGAAAAGAAGACTGGTGGCTGCACATCTCTTTGGTGCATCCAATGTAAATGCTGAAGCAGCACCTATGCCTGAAATGGTAAGTGCTGATATAGAAGCTCCTACATCAAAGGCTGATGATGTAGTTGAGGAAGCTGCTGATCATTCTGACAGCAGAGTTTTTGAGAATATGGATTTCTTTGTTGATGAAGATTTGGAAGCACATCCTAGTATCAGTATTTGTGATATTGAGGATGTGGCAGCTAATCAAGCCACCTTAGTGATTGAAGACTCTGTGGGTTCTCACACAGAAGTTCTTTCAGTAAATAATGCACATTCTGAAAAAGGTGAGGAAGTTGATCAGAGTTTGGAAGTTGTGACAGAGAATGTTGTACAAGATACTGTTCTACTTGAAACTCTACAACAGGCTGTTGTTGAGGTTGTTACAAGAGAAGCGGAGGTTTTTGCTCAAGCAAACTCTAATATTCCTGAAACTGTTGCAGATAAAGTAATTGATGAAACTGCACAGTTAATTGATGAAACTGCTGAAAATGTTCCTGCTGCAAATGAAGCAGATATTGTTGAAGAAGCTGAAAATGATGCTGAGGGTTCTCATTCACACCCTAGTATTCAAGTTTCATTGGCTGATGGTGTCAATACTGATGAAGAAAGAGAGATTAATAGAGAAACTGCTGAGTATTACCAGGATATGTACTACAATAGATGGGCTGCTGCAGATTGTATCTTTTCTGCACAGAGGGCTGCTGATTTTCTTGATGATTCTGTGAAGAAAATTTCAAACTCTGATGTTCTTACAAGTCTAAAGGCCACTGTGGTTCAAGTCAAAGCCTTAAACAATAGGTTTAATGAAACACAAACAGTGGTTACCAATCTTAGGAATGAAGTTGGTATAAGGGATCTTACCTTAAAGACTGATAGGTCTTCTTATTCTACTATGTTCAAGCAGCAAGCCAAGGATTCTGATGAAATTAAGAAGAGGCTTGGGAAAGTTGAGGAGAATCAGACTGCAATGTCTGCACAGTTGAATTCTATTTCTACTGCTCTAGCATTGCTGACATCAGTACTACTTTCTGATGATGTCAAAAAGAGGGAGAGTGTACCTAATGACAAATGCAAAGACACTCAAACTCTGAGACGGAGGGATGATTCTGCTGATGGTGGAAGCAAGGAAACTGAGAGGAAGCAAATTTCTGCTCAAGGGCAAAGAAGATCAAGATTAAATTCTGATAGGTTGACAAACTCTGGTAAAGGAATCTCAAACTCTGCCAGTGGTTCAAGACTTAAGAGTTTAATTATTTCAGCCAATCCATCTACTGATGAAGAAATTGCTACAAAAATGTTTCTAGAAGAACATGGTAATGAAGCTACAGTTGAAGACATGGAAGCTGAAATGCTGAGTCTTGCTGAAGAGCATGAGAAGAAATTGAAGGATGGTACTTACAAAAAGAAAGCTGTCAAGGCTCCTAGAAAGAAAGAAACTGGAATTTCTATCAAGGAAAATACTCAACAGAGTATACAATACACCAGGAGGCCTGTAATTGCACATAATGATAAAGGAAAGGGTATACTGGTAGAAGAAGGACAGTTACCTAAGAAGAATTATTCAACCTCTGACATTGCTCAAGTTGAATCAAGGATAAGTAAATCAACCTCTGACGCTGCTCAAGTTGATGTTTCTACTAAAGTTGTAACAACCTCTGACAATGCTCATGTTGTGCAAACTCAACTAGCACCTCAACTCCAAAGTACTTTTAGAAGACCTATACTTCCTGAAACTCTGAAGCCAGAAACTGTTAACTTCTCGGAAACCAGAACTGTATTGGGTAAAGAATCTTATGATAAATCTGGATTAGGTTCACACAGGGAGAAGAGAATAAACAACAGGCCTGGAGATCAATCATCACTGGCAGTATCTGGTATTATTACTCAAGAGAGTCTTGATATGCTAGAATCTGTTCAGATGATATTTCATAAAGTGTTAAAGAAAGAGTTTTTGTTGTATTTTATGGCTGATGGAAGAGTTTACAAGGTTGCAGAGTCTGACATCAATCTCAAATCTTATGAAGAATTGGAGTATGTTCTGTATTTGTTAAAAGTAAAAAATAGAAGTACTCATGATGCTGCTTTAGTTATCAGAGAAAGGATGCTGAAATCAAAGATAATGCTTGGAGGAGGAGTCTCGAGTGCATATATTCCTAAGTACAGAAATGCTTATGGAAAGATTGTAGAAATGAAAAGATACAGTGCAAGACTAAGGACTGATCTAGGAGTTAAAGTCTTAGAATTCAATCTAGAATCTGATAAATCATATTTTATTAGGCTAGGGAATGAGATGAGGAAAAATTCCATCTATTCTTTGAGAGCTGCAATTTATCAGACTGGAGAATCTGATTCAGAATTGAGAGAATTGAAGAAAGTTATGATTGAAGAGCTGGAAAAGGCTGAAAGAAGACTTCTCATAGATTATCTCAGAACTGTTCCTGATATTCAAGAAATCAAATAAAGTCTGACTGTAAGTTTTTAAAGTTTTCTGTTCTAAGTTAAAATTAAACTCTGTTATGATTAAACACTGCATTTGTTATATGTTTTGACATCATCAATTATCTGTTTAACTTGTACATTTTTATTATGCACAAGTTGGGGGAGATTGTTAGATATAATTGCTGATGTTTGTTTAATCAGTGTTTAAGTAACAGGTACTGTTCAGAGTTTAGCCTGAAGTACTTATCAGAGTTTACTGGAAGCCAGTCAGAGTTTGTTAAAGTCTGACGGGGTGAAAGTTGATTTAGCTGTCGGTGCAAATCATGAAGATTCTAGAAGCAATATATTCTGAAGATGGAAAGAAGCAGAATATATTGATACAGCTAAGGAAACTGGACAGAAGACTGAAGCAACCCTTAATTGATAATAATTGTATAGCTAATTTATAGGAGTATCAATTAGATAAGGATTGTGTAACTGTGTACTATATAAACACAGATAGGTTATCCCTAGAAGGGATGCGAACATAGAATTATTATTCTTGTAACCTAGAAGCTCTTTGTGATTCTTTAACATCATAAAGAGAGAAGCTGTTAATACAATTACAGTTTATTGATTCATAAACAGTGTTCTTGATTATTGTTATTCTCATATATATTTGATTATACTGTATTCGGCCTAACAGTACAGAGTTTAGATGAAATCAGATTTTATATTATACATGAGAGTTTGGACAACTAGTTTTTACTGATTTATTATGTGGATTTTATGCACTTTAAGATGCTCTAAATATTTATTTCAGTAAACTCTGCTATTCACACACAATTTTTTTTCACAACTGTGCATTGAGAGAAAAGAGATTATGAATAAAGGAGGTGGATTGGTAAACACTGATGAACTGTGTACTCTACGCTGAGGTAATTTTATTTTAATCTCTGATGATTAAAATTAATTATTTGTTTCGGACAGTTAACAATTTTG
Source organism: Heracleum sosnowskyi (assembly GCA_030848705.1). Taxonomy (NCBI): domain Eukaryota; kingdom Viridiplantae; phylum Streptophyta; class Magnoliopsida; order Apiales; family Apiaceae; genus Heracleum; species Heracleum sosnowskyi. The sequence continues at coordinate 28,573,258 of CM061243.1, forward strand.
AGAAAACATTCTTGAAAACAAAAGAGTATTATTGGTAACGGTTCTAATTTGTATTAAACAGAAGAAAAAGGTTGCGTGTATAGGAAAGTGTAAAAGGCGGTAATTATTGTTGTTTTTACTACGCATGCGTATTGGAAACTGCCAATTACTGCTGTCAGTCATTGCATGTGTGCCACGTGTCCCACTCACACGATTAACGGAGTAAGACAGTTGTGTATTAATGATTAAAAACTGTTCAGTTTTTTAATTTTGAATTTCATATTTAAACAATACACACACATACGATTAAACCTTTCACATCTTACTCCAATTCACATCTATTGTCACACACACATATTCACAAACACTTTTCTACTTTCAAACTCTTTCGAGCTTTTGCATCTGATTCTCTGTTATTCTTTCAAATCTTACTAATGGCGACTACAGCGTTTGTTTCTTCTGGGTTAGAATTCGTACCAAACAACTATGCAGCTCCGTTAAACACTGTGAACGCACCGGAGGCGTTTCATTTGGTTCAGCGTTTCTTGGCAAATTCTGATATTGGACATGCTCTTACCGAACCAACGAAGCTGTCTGCATCTCAAATTAGTACCTTCTGGCAGACAGGTGTTTATGATGATGGAGGAGAGGCTGGGTCTCCGTCAATTGTTTTTGAGTATCAAAACCAAGAGTATGTGGTTACTCCTGTGAATGTTCGTGATGCTCTGAACTTTGAAGATTTCAATTCCTATACAATCTCTGTTGGCGATGGAGAACTGCTGAGAATGATGAGGGATATCGGTTACTCTGGGTCATTGGCCAAGGTGGGTCAATTGAAGCGTCCATTTTTGAGGAAGGAGTGGAGTTTCTTCTTTGATTGCATCACAAGAGCTTTTGGGAAGAAATGCACCAATTGGGATGCAATTCCTACAGATAGTCTGCAAATCGGGTATTCCTTACTTTATGGTAATCACTTTGATTTTGCTAGATTAGTTTTACATAATATTGGTGAAAAGCTGACAGAAAATAGGGGTGTTGTCTATTTTGCTCGTTTTTGTCAACTATTATTTTCCTTCTGTGTTCCTGACATTGAGATTCTGGAGGATGATGTTATTCAGTCGTTTAGATTGCATAAACGCATATTTTCTGACTTAACAAACAAGGATCTTAAGAAAGAGAATGTTGGTGCTCTACTATTACCTGAGAGAGTGCAACAGTTTGAAAATAATCCTCCACAACCGCAACCACAATCACAACCTGAACCAGAACCTCAAACTCTGAACACCTTATCATTAAACACTGAACCTCCACCCTCTACTTCTCAACAACCACAGTCTAGTGGTAGAATTAAGAAAAGAGCCTTAAAGAGAAAAGTTCGAGCTAATAGGTCAAAGACTGTTGATGAAGTTGATGTTGATGAAGATGATGTTGAAAATGAAATTCTTCATCAGAGAAAGAGGCGGTTGGTAGCTAATTATCTTTTTGATGAATTAGAGACTGAAGCTCCTGAAGCTGAGAATCAGGAGGTTGTTAATGAAGCTCCTTTAGCTGTGACTAAGGAGACTGTTATTGATGAAGCTACTGTGCCTGATGAGGCCAGAGCAAATGCTGATGCAGAGGATGCTATGCCTGCACTTGATGATTTCCTTGATGATTTTAATATGGATGCACATTTTGAAGCATATCCTAGTATCAGTGTTTGTGATACTGAGGATGTGGCAGCTGATCAGCCCACCCTAGTTATAGAAGAGTCCCTTGCTACTCACACAGAGAATTTCTCTGTTACTAATCAAATTCCTGAAATGGGTGAGGAGGTTGATCAGGTAAATGAAGCTGCTATAGAGAAATTGGATGAAGCTATGGCAGAGACTTTGAAAGAGACTACTGTCCAAACAGAAGAAATTGTTGCAGAATCTGTTCCTGTAGAAACAGAGGTTCCTGTAAATGCAAACTCTGAGATTCATGAAGCTGAACAGATAAACGCTGAGGCTACTGCAGACAATGTTGCTGAAGAAATTACAAAGTAGATAGAAGAAAATGTTAATGCAGCTAGAGTTGATTTTGATAATGCTGATCACACATCTGTAAACTCTGATCATGCAAACTCTGGGATCGATGCTGGACATTCAAACTCTGATAGTCATGAGTCAATACCTTTTTTAAGGGATCCTACAGCAGAGACTATCAAAGAAAATCAAAATGCAACTGAAACTCATTTCAGAGAAATGCATTATGCTAATTGGTCAGGAGCAGACTGCATTTTCTCTACACAAAGGGCTGCTGATTTTGTACATAAATCGGCTGCAGAGATTTCTGATCCTGAGCTGTTAACTCATTTTAAGGCGACCATTGTTCAAGTCAAATCATTGCATAATCGCTTTGATGAGACAAACAAAGTTGTTCTTGGATTGAGTAATGATATTGCTCTTAAGGAATTAGCATTGAAGCAAGATAGAGCTAGATTTTCATCTCTGATCAAGGATCAAGAAGAAATCAAGAAGAGGCTAATCAATGTTGAGAGCAATCAGGCTGAAATATCTACTAAGATTGATTCGATTGCTACTTCACTAGAGTTGCTGACATCAGTTTTTATTCCTGATGATGTCAAAAAGGGGGAGAAAGTACCTAAAGACAAATGCAAAAGGACTCCAACCTTGAGACTGAGGGATGATTCTAATGATGGTGGAAGCAGAGGAGCAGAGAAACGGTCAAAGTCTTCTCAAGAGCAAGGGAGACTTAGGTCAAACTCTGCTAGACAGACAAACTCTGAGAGGTTAAATTCTGGTGGTCAATCTTCTTCAAGACTTAAGAGTCTAGTGATTTCATCAAATCCAACTACTGATGAAGAGATTGCTGCTAAACTGTTTATGGAAGAACATGGTGGTGAAGCCACAGTAGAAGATTTGGATGCTGAAATGAAGCTTCTTGCTGAAGAACACCAGAAAAAGATTGAAGCTGGTACTTATAAGAAGAAATCTGTAAAGGCTCCTAGGAAGAAGGAAATTGCACTTTCTATCAAAGAAAATAATCAACAGAGTTTACAATACACAAGGAGGCCTGTGAGTGCAAATACTGATAAAGGAAAAGGTATACTGGTAGAAGAAGGACAGTTACCAAAGAAGAATTATTCAACCTCTGACGTTGCTCAAGTTGAATCAAGGCTAAATCAATCAACCTCTGACGATGCTCAAGTTGATATTTCTACTAAAGTTGTGACAACCTCTGACAATGCTCAAGTTGTACAAACTCAGCTATCTCAACAACTCCAAGGTTTCTTAAGACCTGTACTTCCTGAAACTCTGAAGCTAGAAGCTGTGGACTTTTCTCAAACCAGAACAGTACATGGAAAGCAATCTTATGATAAATCTGGTTTGGGTTCACACAGAGAAAAAAGAATCAATAACAGTCCTTTTGACCATTCATCACTGGCAGAACCTGGTGTTGGGGTATCTCAAGAGAGCCTTGATAAACTAGAATCTGTTCAGATGGTTTATCATAGAGGATTAAAGAAAGAGGTTCTGTTATACTTTATGTCTGATGGAAGAGTATACAGAGTAGGAGAAGCTGATGTTCAATTGAAACTATGGAAAGAGCTTGAGTATGTTCTATATCTTCTCAAAATCAAAAATAGAAGTACTCATAATGCTGCTCTAGTTCTAAGAGATAGGATGCTGAAAACAAAAGCTATGTTTGGAGGAGGTGTTTCAAGTGCATATATTCCTAAGTACAGAGATGCTTATGGAAAGATTGTTGAAATGAAGAGAAACAGTGCCAAGTTCAAGACAACATTGGGTATAAAGGTTTTGGAATTCAACTTAGAGTCAGACAAATCTTACTTTATTCGGCTAGGGAATGAAATGAGGAAGAACAGCATTTATTCTCTGAGAGATGCTATCTACCAGACTGGAGAAAGTGATCCAAAGCTTAAAGAATTGAAAGAAATAATTGTGGATGAGCTAGAAAAAGCTGAAAGAAGGCTACTCATTGACTATATCAGGACAGTGCCTGATATTGAAGAGATTAAATAAAGTCTGACTGTAAGTTTTTAAAGTTTTCTGTTCTAAGTTAAAGTTAAACTCTGTTATATTTTAAACACTGCATTTGTTATATGTTTTGACATCATCAATTATCTGATAACTTGTACATTTTAATTATGCACAAGTTGGGGGAGATTGTTAGATAAAATTGTTGATGATTGTTTATCAGTGTTTAAGCAACAGGTACTCATCAGAGTTTACTAGAAGCCAGTCAGAGTTTATTAAAGTCTGACGGGGTGAATGTTTGGTTTAGCTGTCTGTTCTTAATTGAAGATTCTAGAAGCAATATATTCTGAAGATGGAAAGAAGCAGAATATATTGAGATGGCTAAATAAACGGGACAGAAGACAGAAGCAATCCTAGATTGATATAAATTGTATAGCTGATTTATAGTATATCAATTAGAGATTGATTATGTAACTGTGTATTATATAAACACAGATAGGTTAACCCTAAAAGGGATGCGAATACTGAATACATTATTCTTGTAACCTAGCAGCTCTCTGTGATTCTTTAACATCACTGAGAGAAGAGTTATTTATATAATTCAGTTGTTGATTCATAAACAGTGTTCTAAATTGTTATTATCATACTTATATTGATTATATATTGTGTATTCGGCCTAACAGCTAGTTACTATTTTTATATTATTTTATTATTTATTAAATAGAGTATTAAAATATGTTTTAAAATAAATAAGTAAGGATTGCACATCATATTTTTGGAAAATAGGGATTTTAGTGATGATGTGTTTTAATTATATTAATTGTATTTGTTAAAAAAAATACTTTCACTTGTTAAAATAGGTAAGTTTTTTTAAATAATTAAAAGTATTAAAATAAGTTTTAAAATATATAAGTAAGAGTTGCACTTGATATTTTTGGAAAATAGAGATTTTAGTGATAACAAATATAAAATGTAATATATTTTAATTTAAAGGTAATTGCTCGTGATATTTTTGGAAAAGAAGTAGATTTTGTTAGAAAAAAATGTTTTAATTATAAAAGGCAATCAGCTAGTTAATATTTTTATATTATTTTATTATTTATTAAATAGATTATTAAAATAGATTTTAAAATAAATAAGTAAGGATTGCACCTCATATTTTTGGAAAATAGAGATTTTAGTGATAAAAAATATAAAAGATATTATGTTTTAATTTAAAGATAATTGTAATAATATTTTTGGAAAATGAGTAGATTTTGTTAGATTTTTTTTAATTATAAAAGGCAATCAGTTAGTTACTATTTTTATATTATTTTATTATTTATTAAATAGAGTATTAAAATAGGTTTTAAAATAAATAAGTAAAGATTGCACCTCATATTTTTGGAAAATATAGATTTTAGTAATAACAAATATAAAAGGTAATATGTTTTAATTTAAAGATAATTGTAATGATATTTTTGGAAAATGAGTAGATTTTGTTAGAAAAACAATATTTTAATTATAAAAGTTAATCATCTAGTTACTATTTTGGTAACTTGACAATAATACAATTCCATTAGAGATTTGATTTGTAGTAGCTTTCGTTATTCTAAAAAGTATATTTGTAACAGTGTATCCTAAATTTAAACAAATTAGATCCCACATTTCCATTTTTTTGATTAGATTTCAATATTATTTGATTTTTATGTAGTAAAATATAGTGAAATATTAATGTAGAATAAAACTTTCCCGAATTTTGATTATATTATTAATTTATTAATTAGAAAAAGTACCGAAAACAAAAAACCGACCGTTAACCGAAAACCAAAACTTTCAATGTTTCGACTTTAATAATACTATCTTAAAACCCGTGCGATGCACGGATTGTTAATTGTTATTTTATTATTATTTTATTATTATTTTATTACTTGTAATTGTGCAAAAAATAAGTAGGCATGTTAAAATAGCTAAACACTTTTAATTAATTAAAAACATTAAAACAGATTTTAAAATAAATAAGTATGGGTTTGCCCATTATATTTTTGGAAATGAGGGGTTTTAGTAAGAAAAAATAAAAAATGTAACATATATTTAGTTTAAAAAGGTTAATGCCCGTGATATTTTTGGAAAATGAGGTTTTAAAATTTAATAATTAAAAATTATTTAAATACGTTTTAAAATAAATAAGTAAAAAGTTTCCTGTGATATTTTTGGAAAAAGAATGAATTTTAGTGAGAAAAATAGAAAAAGTAAATTGTAAAAGACAATTTTCCGTGATATATTTAGAAAATGAGGGACTTTGTTCGAAAAAATATATAATGTGTTTTAGCTGAAACGGTAATTGGTAATGAATAGGTATTTGATTATTTATATTTTAATATTTTTAGTAATTGCATTTGTTAAGAAAAATAAATAGATATGTTAAAATAGGTAAACATTTAAAAATAATTATAATATTAAAATAGGTTTAAAAATAAATAACTAAATGTTTGTCCGTGATTTTTTTGGAAAAAGAGGGATTTTAGTAAGGAAAAATAGAAAAACTAACATATTTTAGTTAAAAAAGGTAATTGTCAGTGATATATTTGAAAAAGTTGAGGAATTTGTTAGAAAAAATAGAAAAAATAATGTATTTTAGGTGAAAAAGGTAATTGATTATAAATAGGTAATATTATTATTTAATAATATATTTCTATAAATAAGTAAGGTTAATTAAGTAAAAACTAATTAAGGGCAATTAAGTAAAATCACAACGTACCATACCGACCAACCAAAAGTAAAAACTAATTAAAGGCAATTAAGTAAAATCACAGCGTACCATACCGACCAACCAAACTTTTAATGTTTCGTCTATTATATAATAGTATTGATAGTATAGATAGTACAAATGTGGAGCCTTAAAACTTTTATTTATATTAATTAGATAGAATATATAATGTAATAATATTCAAGTTTAGTATTTGTATTGTGAGATTAAATAAAGTAAAAGTTATAATTTAATATGAGATATGGGTACAAATCAAAATAAAAAATTTTAAAAAAAATTAATTAGTATAACAAATTCAAAGAGTCTTTTAGTGTGAGATAAAATAAATTATAAAAAAGGTTTGATTTTGTAAAAGATATATGTGCATATAATAATAAAAACTTAATATGTAAAGTAAAATAAATTACGAATATAGCCAACTTTGGATAGGGATTCTAATTCAAGCAATGATATTTGCTTGCATAGCATACAGAACATTCAGAGCTAGGATGAATTAATTATCTCTTGTCATTTTGATAGATATCAAGAAAAGTAATCTGATAATGACAAAGCATAGCGAGGAAAAAGAGAGAAAATAATATTTCAACATAATCAATTTGTTTTTCATTATAATAAGGGAAAGATTTATATATTCAACAACAAAGTTATAATAAAAAAATAGTGTTCTAACAAGTAAACTAATAGCTGACTTTTTAATAATAATAATAACAATAAAAAAATAATAATATATAATAGTATTTCCCGTGAAACTCGAAAATTGAGTATTTGTCGAACAAGTAAGACATATATCCAAAAAAAAATCCGAAACTCCCAAACGAATCAAAAGCTTTAACCACAAAATAAGAAAAAAAAAGTATCTATTTCATCCAAAAATAACTTTAAAATCCGGACGAATATGAAATCAATATATATATATATAAAGAAGGATACACGGGAGGTGAGGTGGCGCCTCTCAATCTATTTTTCTGATTTTTTGGAATTTGAGAGTTTTAAGTATTACTAAATAAAAAAATATCTTTTAACATAATAGAAGTAGAATAAGTGTTCGAATTTAAGAAGGAGAAAAGTTTGAATTTATATGGAAGACATGTAAATAAAAGTTATATTAGAAATAGAATCGGTGTCGAATTAATGAAGCAGAATAGAATATGTGTTCGAATATATAGAGGAGAAGAGTTCGAAAAGATGTAGAGATTAAAAAATTATACTATATATATTTAATTTTTGATCGTTAGAAAATGTATATACAATTTTTCTTCAAAGGTCTTCCGCTCTTTGCAGGAATTTTTTTTTACATTTTCCTCCATATAATTTTAAGCATGTGTATTATTTATGTTATACATCAATTTATCTAATTGTGATCGGGTTGCAATGCAGTACAGGCTAGGCTCTGCTCAAGAAGAATTTGTTCTGAACCAAACCAAGGTGACAACTAAAGTAGCGTGCGTTTTGTATGATTTTTATTAACGGTTGATTAATTTAGCTAATTAGACATGGAAAATATAGTATTTTGTATATTTGTTCCTGTTTTTCATAATGATATGCAGAGGTGTCATGGTTTCTCATTATTTTATTTTATTTTTATTTATTTTTTTGAAATAAAGGTGTTAATTCAATAATAAAAAGCCATACGGCATCTACATCAATGATCGAGTCGAACAAACAGTAATTTGCAATCGCATGTTCTCATGAAAAGACAGTTAAGCGATATTTTGAAGATAAAGTATATACAAATACAAGTACCCACTTTGTGCATCCTCGTTGAATTACTGGTACCCCCAATCGTTGAATTACTTTTTGTTTTGGTCAGTCGTGATTGTGTGGGAATGATATTTCTATTCTACTATTTGCATTCTACTTCATATTTGCTTTTAACTTTGCATGTTGTGCAACATGATTTCTTCAAAAAGTAGTTCAAGATATGGTGTATGTATTTACAACATCCAGACAGTGAATATTTTTATGAAATTTGTATACTTCCTTATGATTCTTTAAAGAAACTTTTTTTCGAGGATTTATATTTCAAGAAAGGCCCTTTCAAAAAAAATTTAGGAAACAGAAATTTTGGACAAATATTTTTTTATGAAATATTTTCCGATCAATTTTTTGGGAAAATATTTTTCAGAAATATATCTTCCATTAAAAATTTGACATCTAAGAGATAATTAGACCGATTAATGAATTTATTCATGGAGAGAGCACTTCAATAACGAGTAAACTATTGACTCTCAACATGTAACATTCATATCATACTTTTTGTTTATACATTTTTTTTTATGGGGATGTATTTTTGAAATTTGAATGTTAAGAAAAATATATAGTGATGAGTGGTGATAGATAAAATAATTTTTGAAACTGATGAAATTGCTAAAGAGTAGCTATTTATATTTTACTCTAAAATTTAAGTGACTAATGAAGTTAAAGTAAACAAAAAATCTTTAAATTTGATAAAAAAAATTATTATTTTATTTAAAATACTGATGGTAGAATATCCAATTTTTGACTTCACTTGAATTCGAAGTAGTGAGAATTTTGTGCTCTTTACTTGTACTATACAAGAAAGAGTAAAGATACTTGACTCATTCTAGAAAACCGGGTTCAACTATCTTACTTAAAAATATATATATAATAGGATACGCGGGAGGTGGATTGGCGTCTCTAAGATCGCTCAAATCTAATTTTCTAATATTTTTAGAGTTTTAGAATTTTCGATACTAAAAAATTAAAAAATATCCTTTAACATATTATAAGTAGAATATGAGTTCGAATTTATAGGTGACGTATAAATAAGAGTTTTATACTAAGTAGAATAGGTGTTTGAATTTATAGAGCAGAAGAGTTCGAATTTATAAGTTATGCAAAGTTTTATCGGAAGTAGAATAGGTGTTTGTAAGATATTGTTAATACTAAGTAGAATAGGTGTTCGAATTTATAGAGTAGAAGAGTTTGAATTTGTAAGTAATGCAAAGTTCTATCGATCGGAACTAAAATAGGTGTTTGTAAGACATTGTTAAAAATTATATTAGAAGTAAAATAGGACTACGAAATTATATATAATTTGTTTTATCAATGAGAGAACGACTCATTATAAATGAGTATATTAACATGAAAACTAATATACAAGACAAATATTCAATATGTTAAAATTAAAATTTCGATCTTAATATGGGAAACATATTTAATTGGAGGACAACTTATTAAGGAGGAGTGAGTAATGACTGTAGAAAAGTTTATAACGCCACCGCGAAGCGCGGCTTTATGGATTAGTTAATGAATAAGAAAGAAAAATTCAAGTGAACTATAATCGTTGAAAATAATATCAACAATGGTTATAAAAAAGAAAATAATACCAATAATGAAACTAAAATTGTATCCAAATATAGAACGAAATTCAAATAATATCTTAATCTAACTACCAATTCAAATTCAAATTCAAATTGTATTCGAATCTAATAGAATATCAAAATCTATCCAATTAATTGATAATTTTAAACCGAACAAATTGAAAAAAAAATGTTGATATATTCTCGCACGGCATAAAAGTTACAAAGAACCGGAACATTCAGAGGATGAATTACAGTCATCATCCTTATACAGTAATTTAATGTAAGCATGTATATCTCTTTGACACAGTCAACATTAATCTTAAAGTTTATCAAAATGTTGACGTCTGCACTAATATTTCTTAAAATTTTGAGATATTAACGAAAATATCTATATTTTTATAAGATGGCGTGAAGGACTTGGTTTACACGACCCGACTGTTAATTTTTTAATACAAATGACCAGACTCTTGCATTTTAATAGAAGGAATGAAAATGAGGTTACAGAGTAAACTTTAAAGTGATGCCCGAACTTTATCCATTTTTATATTTTAATGATCATAATTTCTAATTTGCAATATTATGGTCGGACATTACTTTTATTTTTCAAAAAGGTGGCTACATACCACTTTTTTAAGTATTTGTTTTTCTAAAAAAAGTGATAATTTGCAATATACAGCCGAACATTACTTTTATTTTTCAAAAAGGTGGTTACAGACCACTTCTTTAAGTATTTTTTTCTCAAAAAAGTGGTTTTTAGCCATCTTTTTTAAAACTGAAATTAATGTCCGGCCACCGTATTGCAAATTAGAAATTATAACCATCAAACTGCAAAATTGGGTAAAGTTCGACCATCACTTCGAATTATACGTATAAGTTATACTCCCTCGATCTGTATCATGTGTTTGATTTTTTTAGTAATCAAATTGACCAAATTTTAATTTATATAGAAATCTTATCGCATAATAATTTAAAGTGGACATGAACTATCGCATAATAATTTAAAGTGGACATGAACTTGCAGTACAATTTCTTTGATCATTTGATACTCTACTTCTCCTTTGTTTGGAAGACTTTGAAGTCATCGTGAAAGTAAGCAACCAAAGTCGTCTAGTGACAAGTGCATATGCGATTTTAGTTGAATTTAAGAGGTGAAATAAAAAAAAAAAATTTATAAGATTTAGAGAGAAGTTGGCACTTGGCAGGAATATTATTAACCACTGTCCAAACCCATCAAAGTAATTATGAGACTTTGGGGAAGAGGATCAATACAAACCAGTTTCGACATTTCCCATCGTGCCACAAGACGGGGTACTACATTTCCTGATCTTCTAACGTGCTTACATGTAGAAGATCGAAAACAAAAAAAAATTCTTCTTTTTTTTGGGAAATTATCAAAAATTAAATAACTTTAGAAATTTATCTCAAGTTAATTTTAGATAACTTTTACCCTGGTAATCTATACTCTTTATTAAAAACAGAAACACTCTTAATGATATGGTATCACATGTATACCGCGGTATACATCTAATAATTATTAGCTTAATTATTTTAGTATAGTTAGCTTAATTTTAAATTAATAATTTGTATTAAATTAAAAAATAAAAATTTATTAAAAACGGAAACCACTCTTAATGGTATAATATATCATGTATATCGCAATTTGCATATAATCATTTTAATTTAATATAATTCACTTAATTTCAAATTAATATAATTATTACAATTAAATTAAAAATTAATTATCAATAATAGTTTAGTTGTATACAAGGAGCCTACCAACTATTGAGAGTCTCCCAACTAATAGTTTAATTATCTTAATTTCAAATTAATATAATAATTATTATTAAATTAAAAATAATAATCATATTAAAAGTAGAAATCTCCTCTTAATTGTATGGTGTGCCATTTATACAGCGATATACATATAATTATTAGCTTAATATAATTCTCTTAATTTCAAACTAATAAATTAGTTTAATTCTAAATTAATAAAATAATTATTATTAAATCAATATTTTTTACTAAAAGTAGAAACCCCCGATAATTAGTAGCATGACATGTCATGTATACCGCAATATACATATAACTATTAGGTTAATTATCTTAATAAAATTAACTTAATTCCAAATTAATATAATTATTATTTTTATTAGATATATACTCTTTATTAAAAAAAACCTTTGTCATACACTACAACAAATCTGGCCAATTATGACGGAAAAATTTACACTGAAATCGTCGCAATTGGCCCAATTACGACGAAAAATTTTCGTCATTTTTGCTCAAGTCTTAAGTTCGGATTTTCGTCACAAATATACATTTCGTCTTAAGTTACAATTTTCGTCACAAGTATGAATTTCGTCTTAAGTTCGCGTTTTCGTCACAAGTATAAATTTCGTCTTAAGTTCGGATTTTCGTCACAAGTGTAAATTTCGTCTTAAGTTACAATGTTCGTCATAAGTTCAAAAGTGGGGCCCATTTTTACAACAAAATAATAAATTTATTTACGACGGAAAAAAGTGTCGAAAGTTTATAACTTAAGACGATTTTTCTGTCATAAGTTAATATTTGAAAAAAAAAAAGGAATGAACACTCGTCGCAAGTTACCCAGAAATTCGTCATAAGTTGTACTGCCCAGAAATAGCATTCTGCTGTTTTTTCAATTTCCAGCCATTTTCGGCTTCCAAATTAAATTCCAAATCATCCCAATCAACATACAATCCAACACCACAATCATACATGAAATTTTGTAACAAGCATCCAATTAAACGAATCCAAATATAAAAATACCAAAGTTACATATATATCGTCACAAATCCATATTCGATCACACAAAAATTTAAATCATCCAATATAAACATAATCCTCCTCCGATTTTTCTGATTTTTCTGATTCAGCCTCGGCCTGTTTGAGCCGTACAATGCTATCAAGTTCTTCAATCTGCTGCTTCTTTCTCTAACGATCCATTTTCTGTGCCGCCACCTTCCTAGCTTTATCCTTAAGCTCTTGATCACAAGCCTCAACAGCCAGTCGGGCTTTCTTCACCATCCGCAACTTCTCCTCTTCCACCATCTTCATCTTTTTAACAACTTCTCATTTAATATGCTAAATCTACATTTTGCTTCATAATCATATACTGTAAACTTGACAACAATCCATGTAAGTTCATAGTAACTAGTAAGTTTAACATGAACAACTGCATTAAAGGTAAACACAACATACCCATGAAAAATTCAAACCAATAGCTATTTTCTATAGCTTCCTTAAACTGTTTCACCTTATCTTCATCAAGTTCAAGTTCACAAATAGTTCCCTTGTTCACATTTTCTGCACACAAAAAAAACGAGACACATCTTTACATAACCTTACCAAAATACATACTTAGAATTATAATGAGCATAAGCATACTTACTCAGGTACTTTATGTCTATTTGGCTGTTGATCAATTCATTTCCTCCTAACACCTCACCCAGACCACCCCACTTGTGACCAGCTTCACCAGGTGGATGACAAAATGGAAGAGGGTAGTAGTTATATGTCTCTTGTGGATTATTATAAGGCCCAACTTTGTTTACCCATAATGTCACTGGATCATCTGCTTGATACTGCAAACAGAAAAAAAAAAAAAAAAAACAGGAAAACATTTTAAAAGTTACCCTTTACACTAAGTAAGAAAACGAAATATAAGTCTAAGCAACAGCCTCAGAAGGATACAAGCGAAAGCGAAAAAATACTTATCTAAAAACAATAGTTTTGCTGGAGATAATCATGAAAACTATTGTTATTGTGATTATAATGAAAACCCTTCTTATAACTATTGTTATTGTGATTATAATGAAAACCCTTTTTATGTGTTTCCTGAACCATCACTACTATTAAATTTGTGAAACTTGCTATTTAAGTTAAAAAAAATTCAAACTTCATGGCCTTTTTGTATATACGTATATGAACATTTTCATAACTTATTCTACCATTAAGTTGGTCCTTGAGGCTTCCAGAGCCAGAGTACAAACAGGGCAGATTTGCTGAGATCATAATCTGCAGAAAACAATGTCAGTTATATGCCTATAACTTTCAAACTACTTGCTGTAATTCAATTATTATTTTTCCTGAGCTATCTAGACTCTATGGGCTACAACATATCCAAAAATTACTGTGTAATAACAAATTTACAATTTATGGATTAATTTTAAAGTTCACTATGTTGACAGTTAGAAATAACCTGAACCATGTACACTAATTCAGTTGTATCTCAACTTGTACAAGTCTGGTATCCACCAAATTTTGCAGGCATACAATTCAAACATAAACCTACAATTCTTCTATTTTAACCATCCGGTAATAAGGCCTCTAAACCGCTCAAAATGGTCACACAAAGCAGGGCAGAATTTTCGTATGGTCAATTCTAAGGCCGTAACCTCTGTAATTTGGCTTTGTATGCACATAGACCTTACCGAGTTTATTATGAGACACCCTTTTGATATGATATCCTTGAATCATAAACACACCCTTTTGGTGTCCATCTACGCAGCCACAAATAGAAGTTCCCAATATTAAATCTGATAAGATACTTTTATCCATGATTATTACAACATAATAGCCTATATCTATAAATTTGCATATATCTATGAACATATACAATAAATTATACACTTTATTTAAAGACCGAACACAAAACTTTATGACACATAGAACGCAAATATGTAAATATACACACGTAGCACTACACATAGATGTAGAGAACCAAATCGATTGAAAAAGTAAGAATTTGAGCAATACATTGAACTGAATCATTTGAGAGGCCTCAAACCCTAATTGCCCACATATTACAATAAACATTAAATATTAACAATACCCACCTATAAAAATACCCACATATAACATATAAAAGTACACGTTCACATCGAAAGGAGGTAATACCTACAAACCGAAGCACCAAATCGAAAAGCCCTAATTAGAGAAGCCCAAACTAGAGAAGCCCTGAAATCGAAAAAAAACCTAATCAGTTGAAGTCTAAGTGAAGAAATCGAATTAATTGAACTCAAAACAAAGAACCCCTAATTTGAAAAAAAAAACAAATTCGAAGAACCCCGATTCGAAGAAATGAAAGCAGTATTCAATTGGGAAGCCCCAATTTGAACCAAAATAAGTATTAGTTTGAAGAAAATTAAAGAAAGCGAGAGTGAGAGAGAGTTTTACGAGAGAGAAGGTTGAGAGTGAGAGTCAGAGAGAGAGGGTTGAGAGTGGAGTCGAGACAAAGACAGAGGGTTGAGAGGGTTGAAATTTTTGTTTAAGTGAAAATTTTCCCATAGGCGGTATTTTTGCCGCTATAAAATTTCACTACCATTTCTATCATTTGCATTTCACAATTTATTTTACATTTCTCTACTATTCTTTTAAAAATGTTCATTTTTTTTCTTAAATTTGTTTCTCAAAAATGTTCATTTTAAATTCAATAAATAAATAGAAACTGAAAAATAATAATAAATAATTACTTTTAAATTTATAAATAATAACTTATTTATTTGGTAAACTTTATATGAAAAGAAATTAATTTAAAGGCAAATGTAATTGTAAAATAATTATTTAATTTTTAGTTAAGAAATTAAAAATTGTGATTTATTAATGATCTAAGGCAACATATCATACATGTTGCTAACGTCCAACATTTCAAGCTAGAGCAACATCACGTTACTGGCTAAGCTAACACAAAAAAAAGATGTGGCACAACCGGACCTTTTATTTTTTTTATTATTTTTTCCCAACACTAGAATGAGTACCCTTTAACATCCGTACGGTTGGATCGTCGAAGAAATAAATTAAAAAAATTATTCAGTGAATCTGACACATGTCCCGTTCCCGAAAGCAGTACTGTTCCAACATTTCTGTAAAGATGCGGCACAACCGCATCTTTTTATTTTTTTCCCAACACTAGAATGAGTACTGATTAAAATCCGTACGGTTGGATCGTCGAAGAAATCATTTAAAAAAAATATTCAGTGAATCTGACACATGTCCCGTTCCTAGAAGTAGTGTTGTTCCAACGTTTTTGAAAAGATGCGGCACAACCGGACCTTATTATTTTTTGATTATTTTTTCCCAACACTAGAATGAGTACTGATTAACATCCGTACGGTTGGATCGTCGAAGAAATCATTTAAAAAAAATATTCAGTGAATCTGACACATGTCCCGTTCCTAGAAGTGGTACTGTTCCAACGTTTTTGAAAAGATGCGGCACAACCGGACCTTGTTATTTTTTGATTATTTTTTCCCAACACTAGAATGAGTACCGATTAACATCCGTACGGTTGGATCGTCGAATAAATGAATTAAAAAATTATTCGGGTTTAGGGTTCGGGTTTAGGGTTTAGGGTTTAGGGTTAAAAATTAGAAAAATTAATGGGCCCACTTTTTTCTGTGGGGTCCACCCTTTTTAATATTAATTTTTAATTAAATCGGGGGATCTTGACATCCATATGGTTGAATCATTGAAAACCATTTTCAAAAATAAATTAAAACACCAATCCGGGACTAAACACTAATTAAAAGTAATAGTCAAATCACTAGTTGACTACTATAATCTCGAAACAAATACATTTTTTTTAATATTTTTGGAATATCACTCAAATATATTAATCTTGACATCCATACGGTTGGATCGTCAGTAAATAATTTTTAAAAAATCAAAATACAAATATGGGACTAAACACTTATTATAAGTACTAGTCAAATAACTAGTGACTATTATCATCTCAAACCAAATAAATTTATTTTTTTCTAATATTTTTGGAATATCGCTCAAACATATAAATCTTGATATCCACACGGTTAGATCTTCGGGAAATATTTTTAAAAAAATCAAAACAACAATCCGAGACTAAACACTAGTTACAAGTAATAGTCAAATCACTAGTTGACTACTATAATCTCGAAACAAATAAATTCTAAATTTTCTAATATTTTTGGAATATCACTCAAACATATATATCTTGACATCCATACGGTTGGATCGTCAGTAAATATTTTTTAAAAAATCAAGATGCCAATATGAGATTAAACACTAGTAAGAAGTACTAGTCAAATAACTAGTTACTATTATAATTTCAAACTAAATAAATTTATTTATTTTTTAATATTTTTGGAATATCACTAAAAAATATATATCTTGATATCCATACGGTTAAAAATCTTGACATCCATACGGCTGGATTGTCGAGAAATATATACAAAAAATTGGAATTTCAATCTTGGATTAAACACTAGATAGAATAATAATCAAATCACAAGTTGACTATTATAACCTTAAACAATAAAGGTAATTTCTCCTGAATATTTTAAAAATATCACTCAAATATATGAATTAGTTGAATCGTCAAAAAAATTCAAAAAAAAAATTGAAACACGAAAAACACTTGTGCTAACTTACGACGGAATCCGTTTGGACTCCAAAAATTTGAATTTCCCGCCTATTTTTTTGGGAAATTTTTTAATTTACCGCCAAATGTTTTTGGGAAAATTTTGAATTTAACACCCCAACAACTCTTTTATGACGGAAAAATCGTCGTAAATTTATTTAAAAATATTATTGCCTAGATTAACTTACGACAGAAATGTTTTTCCGTCATAATTGCCCAGATTAACTTACGACAGAAATATTTTTCATTTGTAATTCTGTCATAAGTTCGACGCAGCCAAAAATTCCGTCGTAAATTTTTCGTCGTAAATGGTCAGATTAACGACAGATTTGTAATTCCGTCATAAGTTTGGCGCGCCCAGCGGTTCCGTCATAAGTTTTCCGTCATAAGTTTTCTCCTACACAATTTTTTTTTTATAATTAAATTTAATTTCAAAAAAATAATAAAATATTCAACTTCCGACAGAATTGCAAATCCGTCATAAGAGGATACGTCGTCGTTTTAGTTGGCGCACTGTTTTTCCTTTTTTTTAATTTCAAAAAAATAATAAAATATTCAACTTGCGACGAAATATTTTTTCCGTCGTAAGTATACTTATGACGAAATGTTCATTTCCGTCGTAAGTAAGGCGCGCCCAACATTCCGTCATAAGTTTTCCGTCATAATTGCCCAGATTTAATAAACTTGCGACGAAATGTTTTTTCCGTCATAAGTATACTTATGACGATATGTTCATTTCCGTCGTAAGTAAGGCGCACCCAACATTCCGTCATAAGTTTTCCGTCATAATTGCCCAGATTTAATAAACTTGCGACGAAATATTTTTTCCGTCATAAGTATTTGCGACGAAAGGTTAATTTCCGTCGTAAATAAGGCGCGCCCAACATTCCGTCATAAGTTTTCCGTCATAATTGGCCAGATTTGTTGTAGTGATAGTATATCATATATACCGCGATATACATATAATTATTTAACTTAATTAGCTAAAGATAATTAGATTAATATAATTAGCATAGGATTTTATTAAGAATGTAAACTCTTTTTCGTTAAAACACAGTAGTATCAAAGCCAAAATTTGGTTATAAAATATAATTTTATTTCAAAGTTGGGTTTGATTTGGTGTAATTACATAAGATATTTCATTCGATATCATTGTACAATTGATTTTTTCATTTGGTTCGAAATGACGTCATAATACTTTTGGTTTCATTTACACAATACCACTTCGTAAACCAAACATTTATCAATTTTTATAAAATTATGAAATTTTTTATTTGATACCACTCTGAAATTTTTGACTTTTAAGTGATAACATTTGACTTATACTTCAACTCCAAAATACAATTTTTTTTAATGAATATGATGAATTTGTTCAAATTTCTTGATTTTATGTCCCTCAAAATATTGTTAAATATCTCTTTGCCCACCAAAAGTAAGAATTTTGATCATAATGAGACTTTGATCATAATGATCAGATTCATCAAATTTATATTCCTTAATATAGTGGTATTTTTGAGTTGAAACCCAACTAAAGTTGAATGGTTCCACGTATTTGAAAGTAAAAAATTTCAGATGGTACCAAATGAAAATTTTCATAATTTTATAACAGTTGACTGATGTTTAGTTAACCGTGTGGTATTATGTGGATGAATTCAAAAGTATAATGATGCTATTTGGTTGTCAAAAACTTCGAGCGGTGCCGATACCAAATAGAAAAGTCAATTGTACAATAGTATCACATAAAATATCTCTTACATAATTACTAAAATTATATATTTATTTAAAATCCACTTATTTGATTTCACTTATGATTCGATTCTCTATAATTATATAATTAAAACTAGTAGTTATTTATTATAGATTTTCATCTTAATTTCATATTTTAATTTTCTACAACTACATATTTAAATAATATTTATTAGTTATTTTTGTTTTTAATATTTTAAATTTTATTTTAAGTAATTTAAGGTTATCTGCTAGTAATAAAAATAATGACATTTCCCCCATCGTGCCGCGAGACGAGGTACTCCATTTCCTGCTCTTCTAATGTGCTTACGTGGATCGAAAACAAAAACTTTTTTTTTTTTGGGAAATTATCCAAAATATCGTTGTTTACAATCTCTGTTTCAAAAATACACTTAAAGTTGCCTATGACACTGCAACGCAGGTCGAAAACAATTGCTTTTGAAGTTGTAATATTAGCTGCAATCGAGGTTGCATATGTAATTTGCTTTTTTTTGCTAAATAGGTTGCATTTGTAATTGCACTGTATTTTATAAAAATGCCCCTTTTCCATGAATTGATCAACTTTCCTGTTCAATAAACTCATGTCAAAATTTTGCCATCATCATTTGACAGATTTCTGAAACAAAAGAAACCCTAACAACAAGCGGTAATCCTGAAGAATTGTTTACAACTTTAATTCATCAACTTCTGCGTTCTTGTTTTAATCAAGTCTTGAAATGGCCAAAGAACTTGGACTACTTCTACATACTGCAGACAGCATTTTAAAATCGATGAAAGATCAAAAAAGACACTGTAATATCAAAAAAATCTTTCGATAAGAAAAAACTAAAGCACTGGGTTTTACCATAGGCTTCTACTTCTATATTCTCTGTAAGTTTCATGGCATACTAACACCTATACACTTGATTCAACATGTCACCTCTAAAATTTGTAAAATTTTCAGTTCTATTTCTTGCGACCTATAATATAGTTGATGGCTTTAGCCTGCGCGCGCTCCCCAAATAGCTGCCATGCTTTTCTAAAACCTGATGGAGGAGAACACAAATATTTGACTATAGTTAACCATTAACTAACCCAAGTCCTACACCTGTAATTTTCCCGTATACACGGTAGCCAAGAAAGATCGTAATCCTTCACTTGGTTCCCAGTGAGGGTCTATGTAGACAACTGAGACGAGAACACTAAGAATTGGTTAATCCTCAAAATCAATTTATGAATTTCATAATGTAAATTTTCAGTATTTTAAGAATCAATTTGAAAGATCTAACGACTTTAAAATTCGGAAACTAATAAAAGAAATATCATACAAGAGGATTAGAGTTTTACTTTATGAATAAAGTTGTCCAGAAAGAAGAAATATGCACGTCTCCAACGACGATTTAGCACTAAAGTCCCAATGGAGCCCCAAAAGGTTGTGTCGAAACCAAGTGATGCACTTATAGACGAGTTTTAATGACTGCATCCACTTCTTCTTGGTCCGAAGAAGCGGAAGTAGATGATGTAGTTGCAAAGTTGCCTTGGCAACCCCGAGTTTCTGCATCAACTTCTTGGTTCGAAGGTGCGAAAGTGGTATTGTTAATACGTATATGATATATTAATTGTATTATGGAAAACTGAGAAACAAGAATGTTTGCTTGCCAAAAGCATTACTGGTTTATTCAATAAAAGAAAGAGACATAGCTGAACAATACAACTGAAATGCTAAAAATCAGGACATGTACATGAACACACGTCCTACACAAACTCAACTAACCTGACTTATTCTACTCCCTACAAAAACGCTAACTCTACCACTGCTTCAACAAAAACAAATGAAACAACGAGTACTTTATTTAAAACAAAATACGGACTAACTTAAGATTAAACCAACATATCCCCCTTAATCTTAAAGTTGCCCAGACAAGTTTTCAATTCCAAACAACCTCCTCATTTTTTCAAACTTAAGTGTAGTCATTGCTTTAGTTAGAATATCCGCCTTCTGACATTCACTGCTTACATGCTTCAGAATAATTTCCCCCCCGTTCTACGCATTCCCAAATGAAGTGATAACGAACATGAATATGTTTGCTCCTCCCGTGAAAGACTGGGTTTTTAGTAGTGGTCCATCAAAATTATTTGAATTTAAGTCTATCTCTTGAATATTAACAGATTTCCAGAATAACTTGCCTCTTATATCGTTGGAAGAGAGATTTAACAGCCTTATTCCGCTTGAAAGGTTCCAGAACCAGATTGGAAGGGTATCTAAAATTTGAGTGTTAGAGATATCAAGATGATTAATATATTCTTGATTTCTAATCCAGTTAGACTGCTTCTGCCCAGAAATAGGCCATTAGGGAATTTTGGCCCCAACTTGCATGATGCCAAAGATAGTAGCCGGAGCTGGAATGGGGGAATCCAATTAGATCTGAAATCAAATGTCAGAGGATTAGATGATGTGCACATATACATTAAGCTGGAAAGATTAGAAAGATGTGCTTCAGAGATTGTACTGCCGATAGAGTTCTTTGAAAGGTCCAGCTCTTCAAGACTGGAGACTGGAGAGTAGTCCGGTTGACTGACTTTCCCATTTTGCAAGTTGATTCTCACCAAGGTACAATACTTGCAACGATGACCATCCAGTAAAATCAGGAAGGCTCCCAGAAAACCCATTGTTACAAAGATTCAAATATATCAAGGATGAAAATCCTGTAAAATCTGGTAAAAACCCTCTAAGATGGTTATTGGACAAATCCAAGATTTCTAGAGCTGAATGGTGTTTAAACACTGTTGGTAGACATCCATTTATCTGATTGGAGCTGACTCGCAATTTTTTGAGGGATGAAAGTAGTGTAATGTCAGGCAGTGAACCACTAAGTTGGTTTTCAGATATCAGCAATTCATGCAAAAGAGAAAATGGTCCTAATAAAAGATCTTCAAGGTTCCCAGTGAAATTGTTCGCACTGATATGTAAGACTTTTAAATTGGATAAATTACGAAAGGATATTGGAGGGATACCATTAAGTTGATTTGAAGAGAGATCCAGATAAGTTAGAGCAGTCATATGACCAAAAGACTGTGGAATTTTTACCTTCTAACATGTTATTACCCCAGGTCAAGTTCTACCAGACTTTCACTGAATTGGGAAAGCCAATTAAAAATGGATGAATTGATGTGATTTCCTGGAAGATGAAGGGCATATAGAGAGGATGAAAAATTGCTGAAAGTTAAAGATGGATACGAGAGATTACAACTTCCCAGTCGCAAATATAATATGGAAGGGATCCTCTTGATGAAGCTTGTCCAGATACTGGGAGGAGAAATGCTGATATCACTTAAGTCAAGATGTGTCAAAGAAGATAGATTAAACAGCCACTCAAAGTTCTCACCACTTGTAAGACCAAGATTATTAGAAAGATGAAGATGCTGTAACTTGGACAGAGTTTGAAGCTCATGTGGAATAACTCCTGAAAAGTTATTGCTGGAAAGATCAAGGTATCTTAAGCTTTTGAATGAGCCAACAAACAGAGGGATAGGACCTTCAAAGTAATTAAAGCTGAGATTTAGATACTGCAAGTTAGAAAGGTTGCCCATAAGGCCGGGAATCGACCCCTCTGCATAAGTCAATGAAAAATCAGGGTGGAATAACTTTGATCTTACAGCAACTGCTGCAGGTTGTAGACTTGTAGTTAGTTACAGACTTACAGCAATTTCAGCTGAAAGCTGGCTGTTTTGAATATGAGCTGCGGAGCTTCCAGTATTGAGCTGATTTGCATCTGTGCTAGAGTCAAGTTGGAGCTGCTGAATTGCAGCTACTGCTTTGTTGGATTCAAAAAACAACTTAAAAAACAAGTTAGACTTTGAGTAACAAATTTGAGATCCATAAGATTGCTCTGTATGGCGTTACAGAATACACTCAGTTTAGGTTTGTGTTTTGTGATTACTAAGAAATAACTACTGTCAACAGTAAGATTCAACCATTGAATAATGTTGAGGCACAGCCGGCTGACCAGGGAACGAGTGGAGCAACAAATCCGAGATCCATTTGAATAACATTGCTCTGTATGCGTTAGTTTAAAAAAGGCACGAACTTCGTTTTTTTAATTTTTGTTCGTAAATTTTTATTCACAAAATGAAAATGTAAACATCAATTTTAACTTGTACAGATCACAAGTACAGAACTTAACTTTATGTAGTATTTATAGGTTACTCGAAAATGATGTCTGAATTTACGATACTTCTGCCTGATCATATGACATATCTAATGGTTTCAGTAAACTGCAGATTTGTATTTGGATTAAAGAAAATATTGAATTAAGACCAAAACATAAAACGATGATGCTAATAAATAATAAGAAGATTTCTATAGTATTTTGCATTAACAATTTACCTTAAAACAGATCATCAGCTCAAAGATTCAATTCTCCTCTGCAATTTGTTAATGCGAACAGTCGTTGCAACATAAATTTTTTCTTTCAAGTTCTCCAGAAAGAGGAAATACGCATGTCTCCAACGACGGTTTAGCACCAGAGTTCCGATGAAGCCCCAAAAGGTAGAGATGAAACCAACTACTGCACTTACATAAAGCCACCTCTCATATTCACTGTCGTCTTCAACTTCAGACTCATTCAAGGAAGGCTGGAAGATGTCAGATGGTTCATCTCCTGGACAAATATTTGGGAGTGGTTTACCACAGAGTTCAGTGTTTCCCTCATATGTGGAAATACCTAATCCGTCAAGTTGAGTACCAGATGGAATTCTTCCAGAGAAGTTATTGTGAGAGAGATTTAAATATGCAAGAAAATTCAATCCAGACAAGCTTTGAGGTATTTCACCTGAAAATTTGTTAGCGGACAGGTCCAAGCATTCTAATTGTTTCAACTGGCCAATCTCCAGTGGAACTTTTCCCTCAAAACTATTTCCTGACAAGTTCAATCCCTTGAGTTCCAGAAGTCTGGTTATCCCAATGGGAATTTCTCCCGTCAACTCGTTGGATGAAAGATCGATCATCTTCAGATACACAAAATTTCGTCCATACTGAAACTCCTGCCCTTTCCATCTTGCCACTACATTATCAATATAACTAGATCTTGATGCTGTTGGAGCAAATGCATCTGTTCTATTGTACGTATGCTCTGCTACATCAGTTTCTTTTCGAATCATGGCAGTAAGATTACCGAAGCATGGAGGAACTGTTCCAGAAATTCTGTTAATGGACAGGTCTAGGAAGTGAAGATTCGAGAGGTGGCATAGTTTATAGGGTATGCTTCCATAAAATCTATTAGATTTTAAGATTAGAGCATACAACTGAGGCTGGTCTTCCCCAATCCATGACGGTAAATTTCCTGATAACTTATTCAACCCTAAATCTGCAAAACCAAGGCTGCTGCAGTTTCTTAGAGATACAGGCAGCTCACCGTAAAGGTTATTGTTTCGCAAAATTAATGTCTGGAGAGACACTAGATGCCCTACTGATGTTGGAATTCTACCGGAAAAGTTGTTATATCCCAAGTTAAGAAAAACTAGACGTCTAAAATTCCTCCAATTATCAGGAAGTGCACCAAAGAACTGGTTATGTGAGATATCAAGATAGCTTAAAGATAAATATTCAATAGCTGATAAGGAAAGTAGTGTTCCTGAAAACTTGTTTTGGGATAGATTTATTTTTGAACAGTTTGCTGGAATTGATGGTAGGGGTCCATCAAAATCATTTGAACTCAAGTCTATCTCTCCCAAATTAATTAGTCTGGAAGAAAATCTGCCCCTTATATTATTGGAAGAGAGATTTAGAAATGATATGCCTGAGAGGTTCCAAAACCAAACAGGGATGGTATCCGAAATTTGGCTGTCAGAGATATCAAGATGAGAAATGTCTCGTTGATTTCGAATCCATTTGGGGAATGTTGGCCCCAACTTGCATGATGCCAAAGAAAGTTCCGAAAGTTGGAAAGGAGGAATCCATTTAGGACTGAACTCAAATGTTATTGAATTGAATGATGTCTTTAATAAATGTAAGCTGGAAAGATTGGACAAATGCGCTTCAGTGATTGTACTATGGATTGAGTTCTTCGCAAGGTCTAGAGTCCAAAGATTGTAGAGTAGTCCGATTGACTGAGTTTCCCATTCCGTAAGTCGATTCTCACCAAGTTTCAGAATTACTAAAGATGAACATCCAGTAAAATCAGGAATTCTTCCAAAAAATTCATTATTATTAAGATTTAAGCTTCTCAAAGATGAAAATCCTGTAAAATCTGGTAAAGAGCCTCTAAGATGGTTATTGGACAAATCCAGCATCCTTAGAGCTGAATGGTGTTCGAATGCAGTGGGAAGATATCCACTTAACTGATTAGAGTTGACTTCCAACTCGAGGAGGTTTGAATGTAGTGTGATATCGGGTATAGAACCGGTAAGTTGGTTTTCCGATATATGCAATCCTTCCAAAAGAGGGAAAGTTCCAGATAAAAAATCTTCAAGGTTCCCAGTGAAGTTGTTGGAACTGAAATCTGCATCTTGCAAGCTAGATGAATTGCCAAAGGATTTTGGAATCACACCATTAAGTTGATTTGCAGAGAGATCTAAATGACTTAGTGCAGTCATAAGAGCAAAAGAGTCTGGAATTGGACCAGTCAAGAGGTTATGACCAAGATCAAGATAAGCAAGAGCAGTCATATGACCAAATGACGGTGGAATTGGACCAGTCAAGAGGTTATGACCAAGATCAAGATAAGTAAGAGCAGTCATATGACCAAAAGACTTTGGAATTCTACCTTCTAGTACGTTATTACTCAGGTATAGTTCTACCAGACTGCTACTCAAGTGGGATAGAAGATCATCAAGGTTCCCAGTGAAATTGTTGTCACTGAAGTCTGCTACTTGCAAGCTGGATAAATTACAAATCACGCCAGTAAGATGATTTGCATAGAGATCCAGATGAGTAAGAGCAGTCATATAACCGAAAGACTCTGGAATTCTACCTTCTAACCCGTTCATAGACAGGTCCAGATCAACTAGACTGCCACTCAAATGGGAAAGCCACTCAAAAATGGATGAATTGATGTGATTATATCCAAGATCAAGGGTAGCAATAGAGGAAGAAAAATTGCTTAAAGTAGAAGATGGAGCCGAGAGATTGCAGTCTGATAGACGCAAAACTGATAGAGAAGGGATCCTCTGGATAAAGCTTGCCCAAATAGTGGGAGGATCAATTGGGACACCACTCAAGTCGAGGTGTGTGAGAGAAGATAGATTGAACAACCAGTGAAAGTTCTCCCCGCCTTTTAGATTAGAACCCAGGGCAAGATGCTGCAACTTGGAGAGGTTTCCAAGCTCATGTGGAATAACTCCTGTAAAGTAATAGTTGGAAAGATCAAGATGCTGCAACTTGGAGAGGTTTCCAAGCTCATGTGGAATAACTCCTGTAAGGCAACTGTTGGAAAGATCAAGGTATCTTAAGCTGTTGAGGGATCCAATAGACTTTGGGATAGGACCATCAAAATAATTAAAGCTGAGATTAAGATACTGCAAGTTGGAGATGTTATCTATTTGGTAGGGAATTGACCCCTCTGCCCAAGTATCAGAAAAATCAAGGTAAACTAACTCTTTGAGAGAAGCAATGAAATCGGGAATTTGATAAAGGTGATTGCTGCTGAGGTCAAGGTATTTAAGATGCGGTAAATCAAGCAACGAACTACTGATGCTCACCCTGGTTTCTTTCCACGAATATGCACGATCGTACATACCACGGCCAAGATATATGAGGTATGAAGGAAATGGTGATATAAGAGAAGAAAGAAGGAGGTGAGTTACATGGCCGGTGCGATTATCGCAACCAACACCTTTCCATTTGCAGCAGTCTTGTTGTTGTTCCTTGTTCCATGAATGAAGATGATCGTATTCATTTGCAACGCTTTGTCTGAACAGCAACAGAGCTTCTCGCTCCCTCTCAATGCACCTCATCGTCATCTGCTTGCCATCTTTTGATCCAAACGACGATGTTTTCATGCACAGCAGAACGAGTAGAACAAGTAATACATTCAGAGGATGAATAGTATTCATCGTCATCAAACCAAAATATTCGCAAGTAGGCATAAACTCCTTGCATTGGTGTAACCTTTATATACGGACTACTGACTAGGGAGGGGAGTGCAATTTTTTAAACTTTTTCCCAACTAAATTTAAACATTTTAAAAAAGAACAAAAATCACTCCATAAAAAAGCAGAACATATTGGATAAAAAACACATATTGGATTATTGAAAATTAGATAAATTTTATCTGTTTTTTTCAATCAATTACATTCTTTTTAAGGAGCCAGTATAATAGAAGCCAAAAATGTTTTTTTTCTATTATATTCTAAATTCCTTCCTACTTAAAATTTATAATATCGCCGCGAAACGCGACTTTATCAACTAATTCTTTTTAAGGAGTCAATATAATAGAAGCCAAAAAAAATTATTTTTTTTATTATATTCTAAATTCCTCCTTACTTAAAAACTCATTGGAATTGAAAATCTTGGTGGTTAAATTTACTTGTTAGAGACTTAGAGTACTTCCAAATTGACTCCAAGTCTTCTCAAAAGGTAGAGTCCTGTATCGATCTTCCAATTATGAATGACCTCAATCTTCCAATTATGACTTCAACGAAATTGAGCGTGTCAAAGATGGCGTAGTGCAAATTTCCGGGTCGGATTCGGATCGGATTATCCTAAATTCATATCCGAATTCGTTAAGATTTTTCGGGTTCGGATCAGGAGTCGGATATTTTTTAGGTCGATCCATACCCGATCCGTTCGGATTTCGGGTTATCGGATCAGAGGTTCGACCCGTTTAATGTATTAAAAAAGAATAATTTTGTTCATTTTTTTAATTCAATTTTTTTTTTTAAATGTTGTTACAAAATTAAAATAAATTATGACATATACATTGGCAAATTCAAATTTAAATTTCAAAATAATATCATTTATATAAAATATAAAATATTATATATGTTTTAATTATAATAATATATAATATTAATATATAAAATATAAAATAAATATAATATATTCGGATCGGATCCTTATCGGATCAGATCATCCTAAATCCAGATTTTTAATCGAATTAGTACTTAAATTAAATCTACCAATTTATAACCATAAAGTAACCAAAACATTTCGTTTTGATCATTTGAAATGAATTTCATATCCAAACACTACCTTCGAGGAAATGAATTGTTTTTTGCGCTTAAATTTTAGCTAGACAACAGAATCGCCTTAATTGACTTTTAAATTGACTCCCAAGTCTTCGGAACGGTGCCAACAATCGTTCATCTATGAGTGGCTGAGAGTAAAGAGAGAAACAGGGCTATATGGACTTTAAATTTGATACAAATTTATTTTATATCAATTTATGAACCTATTCAAGATGCGCACCTGTAATTAGCTAAAATAAACGTAGATGTTCACTTATCATTTGTGGAGGGAGAAGAATGGAAGATTACGGTTCAATTTGTTTTGCCGAAAATTTTTTTTTGAATTTTTTGGTGTTTGTTTGATGTTTTGAAGGGAGAATTTTTTCCTGAAATTTTTTCCAAATTTTTTTTACCGAGATTTTTTTGACAGGATCCATACCCGTTAATTTAGTTACGGATCGGATCGGGTCGGATCTCCGATCCATTGACAGCCCTAGCCCCTAGCATGAGGGATGCACTAAATCATAGATCGTATTTGATCCAACTTTAAAATTTTAAATTTTTTCAATGGGATTCAGTCGGATTTTTTAAAAATATTTAGGCTCTTTTAGATTGACTAATCGGATCGAATGAGATCAGGTTGGGTCAGATTTTTTTAATAATTTTTTTTTTAGTAAGATTTTTGAATTTTCTTTTAAATTTATTAAAATATTTAGATTTCTATCAAGAGTATACCCAGAAGTTTATAATTTTATCTAAAATTTAATTTAATTTTATAAAAAACATGGATAGAAAATAATTTTGTACGAATATCTCAAAATTATTCATGAAATCTGATTTTTTAATTAATCGGGCTGGATCTGGTCGGCTGTACTTTTATCCGAACCAAGCCAGATTTTTAATCGAATTAGTACTTAAATTAAAGAGTAGTGCTAGAGGTACCGAATTGAGGTACAAAATTTAGGTACCGAATGATGTGGCATTGTTGATGTGTCAATTTGGAATGTTTTAATTAGTGATATTGATGTGAATGCAGGGGGTCCATTAATTTATAACCAATTAAATAATGACACATGTCATTTTGTACATATATTTGTACCCAATTTGGTACATCTAGCATTATTCTAAATTAAATCTACCAATTTATAACCATAAAGTAACCAAAACATTTCGTTTTGATCATTTGAAATGAATTTCATATCCAAACACAACCTTGGAGGAAATGAATTGTTTCTAGCTAGACAACAGAAGCGCCTATTTTGGAAAATGTTTTTTGAATTTTTTTTGTGTTTGTTTGATTTTCAGGAAAAAAAAGTATTTTTCAAGAGAAGAATTTTTTTTTTAAGAAAAGTGTTGAATTTTTGGAAAATGACTTCCCGTCCCGTTTTCAGAACGGGAAAGCATTTTCTAAAATAAACAATTTCTCACTTTTATTCATAATTTTTTATGAAAAATATTTTTTCGAGATATTTTTTCCCAAAGAAATTTTTCCCAGAAATTTTTTTTTCAAGAATTGTTTCGGTTAATTTTTTTTTCTGGAAAATTTTGAGCATATATATATATATACTACTTATATAAGTGATATAGTCCTTACAATTCAGTTCCTAGAATATTTGCTATAAAATAGGACTGAAACTCTATTTACTGGAGTGTTGCCGGCTTGCTACCTGCATACAAAATTTAGTCTGCCAGCTAGCTGCTAACCCTGTTTTTGTTAGAAAAATACAAAACTTAATAAACTCCTGCAAAACAGAATTAATTCAACACAAATATCCAGCTTGCTGCTATAGTGTGATCATCAAAACTTCAGGGTTTCAAAACTGATTGTAAAAATATTGTATTAGTATCTCAATTTTTCTTAAATAATAAGATCAAGTATGTAAATTTTTATATATTTAAAATAAATTTTTAGACTATCTGCTATAATTTTATTAAGAAAAATTATAGTAAGAAAATTATTTTATAGTTATTTTTTGTAGAATTAATTTGCTTCTTTTTATAGTTTTTTTATAGTAAGAAAAGCTGTAAAATTATAATTGTAAAAATCATAATTATTTGAAAATAGTTATAACTAGATTATTACAATATAAATTGTCCGAACACATCCCAAATATATACACCAGAAATGTGGGTTGTATAACCGAATCAATGCAGGCAGGATCTCATACAAAAAATAAATTAAAAGAAATACATAAGTACTACTAGCGTAATTTTTCTCTCCATGTCTACGTGAGAGTCTGTGATTCTTTTCTCTCCATTTCTTTTGCAGAATTGTGAGAGGCTATTCTAGTAATGGCAACGTCGAGTAATATAGATGTTCTGATGGCTGATTTGGACATAAATAATGAAGAAAATGAGGAATTGGTTCTGGATGTAGAGAGTGAGGAAGTTGGGAATAGATTTGAATTATGCTTGGTGGGGAAGTTCTTGACGGAAAAAAATCTGAATATGCGTGCAATGAAATCTAAGATGGCTGACATTTGGAAACCAGCTTTGGGGATCAGCATCAAATCATTAACGCCACGTCTATTTCTTTTCCAATTTTATCATAAAAACGATATGGATTGGATGATGAAAAATGGTCCATGGTTTTTTGACAATGCAATTCTGGTGACTAATACAATTCCGGCTGGGGGAGATCCTACGAAGGTGTCTCTTAATGAAGTTGAATTCTGGATTCAAATCTATGATTTACCGAGTGGTTATATGGCAGAGTCAGTAGGGAAGCAGTTGGGCAACTTTTTTGGTTCGTTTGTTTCATATGATTTAAGTAACAATGCGAGTCTTTGGCGTGAGTATATGAGAATCAGAATTAAGGTGGATGTGAGAATGCCGTTGAAGAGGAAGAAGAAAATCTGCAAAAAAGATAAAACTGAATTCATTGTGAATTGTAAGTATGAAAAATTGGGTGAGTTTTGTTTCCTTTGTGGCTTGCTAACTCATACGGAGCGATTCTGTAAAAAGAAAATCAATGGTGAGATTGAGGGTGATGGTCGTGAATGGGGGTCGTGGCTCCGAGCACCACCACGAAGGCAGGGTACGCAGGGGCGGAGCAAGTGGTTGCGTGATGAGAGGGATGAGGGGTGGGGCGAGAAAAAAGGAAAGGAGAGTAATCAGGGTGGTGAAATTCAAATGACAACAAAAAAAGCGGGATTTCAGCAACAGAAGGGTAATGAAGTTGTTATGCAGGAGAGTTTTAAGGGATATGACCATCAAGGTGGTAGCACTAATAACGGAAAAGAGGGAAGGTCAAATTCAAATGTTGTTATTGGGCCTCCAGATGAGGAACTGGATGGGCTGGATATTGAGGAGAGGAAAAGAAAAAGGATTGGGCTGAGTGACACAATGGATGTCGAGGGAATTAAGTCTGTACCACAAACAGTCTCTGGGCTTTCTAAGATTGATTGCACAGAGTCTCCCACAAATTTTTTGGCTAAGCTTGCTCAGCAAGCTAGCCATCCGCAATGAATTGCTTAGGATGGAACTGTCGGGGACTGGGGAGTTCTCGTACAGTTCGAGCTCTGAACGACCTTGTAAGAGGCCGTAAACCTGATGTTTTGTTTTTAAGTGAGACGATTGCAGTTGCTAGTAAGATAGAGAGTCTTCGAATAAAGTTTGGTTTTGCTCAAGGTTTTTCAGTTGATAGAATAGGTAGAAGTGGTGGTCTTGCGGTCTTCTGGAGGAGCACTGTTGATTGTAGTATCACGGGTTTTTCACAGAATCATATAGACTTAGTTTTTTATGAGAATAGTGCTGCTAGTTGGAGGCTTACTCTGTATTATGGTTTTCCTGAGCGCGTGAGACGGAAAGATGCTTGGGATATGATTTGCAGGTTGTCTAAAATTTCAAGTCTTCCTTGGTGTATCTTGGGAGATTTCAATGATTTGCTCTATACGGCAGACAAGAAGGGGATTCATACTCATCCTAGGGCTCTTATGGAGGGTTTTAGGAATGCTATTGAGGAGAGTTTGCTTTCAGAAATTGATTTGGCTGGAGGTAAGTTTACTTGGGAAAAAGGGAGAGGCACAGGGGATTGGGTTCAGGAACGCCTTGACAGGGCCTTTGCTACCAGAGATTGGTGGTTGAAATTTCCCTTGTGTAAGCTAGTTCTCCAACCTACACCTGTTTCTGATCATGAGGCTATTTTCCTTGAGTTCATGGAGGTAGCAGTGCCTAAGAGAGTCTTCAGGTTTAAGTTCGAAAACACCTGGCTTAAGGAGCCGAATTTTGTTAAGGAGATTTCTGGGTATTGGGAGAATATTCCTCCATCTCACTTGTTGACCAAGCTGAATGCAGTGTCAAGATATATGGAGAAGTGGGGAAGGAATTTTTTCAACAAATTTAAGGAGAAAGTGAGACATCAAAAGGCTGTCATGGCGGCTTTGAAGGATAGGAGTGATGATAGTAGTGTCAAGCAGTACTTGATCGAAAAAGACAAGTTGAATGATATTCTGCTGCATGAGGAGCTTTATTGGAAACAGAGAGCCAAACTTTTTTGGCTGAAGGAAGGGGATGATAATACGAAATTTTTCCACCCTCATGCTTCGGCACGGAAGAAGAATAATCGTGTTAATTTCCTTATGACTGATGGGGGAGTTAAGGTGGAGAATGATGTGGAGATGTGTGGTATAGTGCATGATTACTTCAACAGCATCTTTGCTGATAGCAGTAATGTAAGTAATAATGTAGCTGTTGCAAGTCCTCGAGTCATTTCGCAAGAGCAGAATCAGAGATTAATGGAGGATGTGACTTTTGAAGAGTTTACAGAGGCTGTCTATCAAATGCACCCAGACAAAGCTAGTGGGCCTGATTGACTGAACCCAGCATTTTATCAGAATTTTTGGAAGGTAATGGGTAAGGAGGTGTTTGATTGTTGCAGGGGTTGGCTCAGAGGTAACTCTTTCCCTTCTGATCTGAATCATACTAATATTTTGCTAATTCCGAAAAAAGAGAATGCGTGTCATATGAAAGACCTTCGCCCAATTGCCTTGTGTAATGTCCTATATAAGATTGTGGCGAAGGTTTTGGCTAGTAGGCTTAAAGGAGTTTTGCCAGGTATTATTTCGGAAAAGCAATCTGCTTTTGTTCCCAACCGTAGCATAACTGATAATGTTGTAGTAGCATTTGAGGTGGTTCATCATATGAAAAGGAGTAGAGGGGGTAGAGATGGTGAGGTAGCGCTCAAGCTGGACATTAGTAAAGCTTATGACAAAGTTAGCTGGGATTATCTGAAGCAACGCATGCAGTCTCTTGGTTTTTGTAATGGATGGATTGAGTGGATGATGAGGTGTGTTTCTACGGTTTCGTATGATATTAACTTCAATGGGTTGAAAGTAGGTCCTATCAGTCCTAAGAGAGGTATTAGGCAAGGAGATCCGTTATCTCCCTACCTGTTTTTGTTTTGTGTAGAGGGTTTGTCTAATCTTTTAGATAATGCAGAAGAGGAAGGAAAATTACATGGCTGTAAGATTGGTCCAACTGCTCCTGAGGTGTCCCACTTGCTGTTTGCGGATGATTCTTTTTTGTTCTTCAAAGCATCGATGGAGGAAGCTACCTGTGTTAAAGAAATTCTGGAGAAATACGCGGAGATGTCTGGACAGGAGGTTAACTATCAGAAATCAGGGGTTATGTTTAGTTCCAATGTTCGTATGGATAAACAACTACAACTCTCTGCAGTGCTGGGTGTGTATAATGATATTACAAACAGTCATTATTTGGGACTCCCGTCTTTAGTGGGGAGATCAAAAAAAAGAGTTTTTGGTTATGTGAAGGATAGAGTTGTGAAGCGGATTCAAGGGTGGAACTCTAAACCAATATCTCGAGCAGGGAAGTCGATCCTCATCAAAAATGTGGCCCAAACAATTCCAGCTTATAGTATGTTGTGTTTTTTAATTCCAAAGTCCCTTTCTCAGGAAATTGAAAGACTGTTTAATGGTTTTTGGTGGAAATCAGGGTCTTCTCAAAATAAGGGGGTGAATTGGCTTTCATGGGAGGGGATGAGTATGTCTAAGAGTCGAGGTGGTATGGGTTTCAAAAGCTTATATGGTTTCAATATTGCATTACTGGGGAAACAGGTCTGGAAGTGTATAGAACAACCTGAAATGCTAGTCTCTAGGATCCTGAAAGCAAGATACTTTGCTGGAGTTCACATTTTAAATGCGGTGAGGGGGCAGGGGTCTAGTTTTGTTTGGCAAGGTCTCTGGCAAGCTAAGGAAGCTCTGTGCAGAGGCTTTAGATGGGTGGTTGGAGATGGTCGAAGTATCATAGCTACGAAGGATCCTTGGTTGGCAAAGAAGGCTGAGTTCAAAGTCGATAATCACTGGAGATATGAAGGTATGAACGACGTTGTTTCTTCATTGTTTCAACCAGGTACCAAACTCTGGGACTCGAATAAAATACATGAATTGTTTAACAGTGATGATGCAAAAGCTATTCTGGCAACCTTTGTGCCGCAACGTTTAGTTGAAGATAGAATAGTCTGGTCCATGTCTAATGATGGAATATATAATGTTAAGACTGGCTACCATTTCTGGCATAATCATTATGTTGGTGATTCAGTATGTACGAGATCAGGGGGTTGGAACAAGCTGTGGAGGCTCAATGTACCGCATAAGATGAAGATATTTCTATGGAGATTTTGTAGGAATAATATTCCTGTGAGGAATAGACTTAGGCATAAAGGTGTTCCTGTTACTATTTTATGTCCTATGTGCAAAGTGGATGTGGAGCATTTGCTTCATGTGTTTGTTGATTGCATTTTCGCAAAGTGTTGCTGGCAGGTTGCAGGGTTGTCATATGACATGTCACAGGTGTTCTCCGCTCCAGAATGGCTTCTGGGTCAGTTGGAAGTGTTGACACAGTCAGAGATTATTAAGCTGGCAACTGTCTTGTGGGGCATTTGGTTCTGGCGTAACAAGAATGTTTGGGAAGATAAGGTGGTGTCTGCTGAGGTAGCCATGGAGTTGAGTTTCAAAACGGTGCAAGACTGGAGAAGGGCGAGGAAGAAGGAGGTAACTAGTACATCTGGTACTGTGAAGTCTAATGTGACAAGCATTCGGAAGTGGTGTCCTCCACCTTCAGGAGTGCTGAAATTAAATGTAGATGCTTCTGTTTTCTCTCAATCTGATTCGTTTTCAATTGGTATGGTGTTAAGGGATCATAGAGGGAGTTTTGTTGAAGCCAAAGTTGCAGCGCTTCCGTGTCCTGCTACTGTGTTAGAGGCAGAAAGTATAGGTGTAAGAGAGGCTTTGTCTTGGATTATGCATAGAGGTGATGCAAGTGTTATAGTCGAGACTGATTCTCTGCTAACTGTTAGAGCTCTGCAAGGCAAGAAAAATTACAAATTGGAGGTTGGCCATGTGATAGATCACTGCAAGTGGCATCTTCAATCGGCTCCTGGTCTAGTGGTTACTCACATTCGTAAGCAAGCAAACAAGGCGGCTCATAGATTAGCTAGATTACCTTGTTCTATCAATTGCTCTCATGTTTTTACGTCTCCTCCTACTCAATTGTTGGAGACTATTATGGTTGATTTATCTAATGAATGAAAGGTGTGCTTTTTAGTTCAAAAAAAAAAAAAAAAAAACTAGATTATTTCATTTAATTCACCAAGCTTTAATTTTAAGTACAATTTAATTCGTCAACATGATTCATGTCATTTTTTTTGTCAACTAGTCTGTGTATTGAATGGAAGCTTTCTAGAGCAAATTAATATAAAAAAATAATTATATTACAATCAATATATATATATATATATATATATATATATATATATATATATATATATATATATATATATATATATATATATATATATATATATATATAAAGGAGGATACGCGGGAGGTTAGGTGGCCCCCCTAAGATCGTCTCAATCTATTTTTCTAATTTTCTAGAATTTGAAATACTGATAAAAAAAAAATATCCTTTAACATATTAGAAGTAAAATAGATGTTCGAATTTATTGAGGAAAAGAGTTCGAATTTATAGCGAAGACATATAATTAAAAGTTCTATTTGAAATAGAATATGTGTTTGAATTTGTAGAGGGGAAGAGTTCAAATATAAAAAGAATTACTTGCAAAGTTCTATTTGAAGTAGAATAGGTGTTTCAATTTATAGAGGAGAAGAGTTTGGATATAAAAGAAGTACTTACAATTAAAAGTTCTATTGGAAGTAGAATAAGCGTTTGTAATACATAACTAAAAGTTCTATTTGAAGTAGAATATGTAAAGTTATATAGGTATTTTTTCAACGAAAGAGTGTCTCATTAGAAAGGAGTATGGTAACATAAAAATTAATATATAAGACAAGTATATATTCAATATATTAAATTTGAGATTTTGATATTAAAAAAGAAAGCATGTTTCACGGGAGGACGGCTTATTAGCGAGGACCGAGTAATTTTCGTAATTTATTTTACAGAGTTTTTTTAAAAAATTTATTACGCCGCCGCGAAGCGCAGTTTTTTCAACTAGTATATATATATACAAAGGAGGATACGCTGGAGGTTAGGTGGCGCTTATAAGATTGTTTCAATCTATTTTTCTTATTTTCTAGAATTTTTGAATTTTAGATACTAATAAATCAAAAAAATATCCTTTAACATATTAGAAGTAGAATATGTGTTAAAATTTATTGAGGAGTGTAAAGCATAATGTAACATAAGATGAAACAGAGATAACTACAACTCAACAAAGGACAAGACAGACAATAATATTAACAGAAGCACATGAATCCAGAATCAAAGAAGAAAAGGTAAACTCAAAAAATCAAAATATGGTATGTATTCTTGAAGTCCGTAAACAGGTCACGGAAAGAAGTTCATGAAAATGTTCAAGCCTCAATGACAATTAAAGAAATAAGATTTTCAAGACTACAGAAGTATGTGAATGATTTAGGGTTAGTACCACATGATTCCAGTGATTTATTTGAAGCAACCAGAACGACAAAGGACTAATCAGCAGCATTGAATTGAAGACATAGAAAAATTGATCAAGTGGTATTCATCTGTGAACCAGACCAGTTGCACCAGTTGACGGCACTTAAAAAGATCAAGTTGTTTTATCGTCTCAGAAGAAATTGATTCAGTCTAAAACTAAACACCCTGAAACTCAAAGGTTTTATAAAAGATCAAGTCAAAAGAAAATGGCTCGATGGTTTTTCAATTATGAAAACCATCGAATGGGATCAATAAAATCAATAAGAAAACCTTTATAAGTTAATTTGCTATTCGATAGTTTTAATTAAAAAACTATCGAATGGAAAATTAATTTATAACATTCGATGGTTTTTCATTTTGAGGAGCAGGTGAAAAGTTATTTGTTTGACAGGTTGATGGAAATTGGACGGCCAAGATTATTAGTTTAGTTTTGATTCGATAGTTTTCAATTGAAGACTACAATTAATACAGAGAGAAGAAGTGTCTTCTTCAGTAATCAAGGTAGAACACAGAGACATTACGAGGAGAGAGTTTGATCCAAAGAGAATTATCAGAGAAATTAATATTGCTCAGAATTCTATCATTGTATTGAATTTGTGTAACATTGAACTCATTGAAGCTAATCTACGGATTAGAATTGTAGCACCCCTCACGGTTTATATTTATAAAACGATATATTCCCCGACTCGTGTTTTGATTTGGTGCATTTGATTTCGTGTTAGAACTGAATGATTTGTGGATACCTAAAAATTGGTATCAGAGCTACTTGATTGACGTACAAATCAGATCCGGTGAATGAGACCAAAATCAAACAATTTGAAATTTTCAGAAACCGTGAGTGCTCCAAAGACAACTGCTGGTATTAAAGTTCCCCCGTTTACAAGAGATGATTTCGGTTTGTGGAAGATGAAGATGTTGTTATTTATTAAGGCATCGAATCCGTTGTATATTGGCATGTTAGAAAACGGATCATATGTACCAATGAAATCAGTTGATGAAACGAAAACTCCTGAAGGTAACAGGATTCCTGCTGGCACCCAACCTAAAGGATATCTCTGAGTACACAGATTCAGACAAAGAACTGATTCGATTGGATACAGGTCTAATGCTGATATTGACAGACTCCGCGGACAAAGAAATGAGCTATCAGATAATGAGCTGTACAAGCGGGAAACATATGTGGGATACCATAAATTTAATAATGGAAGGAACTGAAGACGTGCAGGAAAACAGATTGGACATCCTGACTTCTCAGTATGAATCTTTTAGGTCTCTTCCAGGAGAAAGTATAACTCAGGTCTTTGAGAAATATACTAAGCTGCTTAATGAATTAGCAATGAAAGGAAAGACCTATCCACTGAGAGAAACAAACAGGAAGTTCATGATGACGCTGCCCCATCATGTAGAACACAAGTCCTCATCCATAAGGGAAAGAATAGACTTCACAAAGATGTCATTAGAGATGATCTATGGCAAGCTGAAGACTTATGAGATGGAGCAAGAACAAAGAGTGATAATCTACGGACCAGGGACAGTGGATAACAAGCACAATGCACTTGTGAGATCAGCTACACTTGTAGTGGATGAACCAACAACTTCTGATATTCAGGTTCAAACCCCTAGAGCTGGAAAGGAGGTGATTATAGAAGCTGAGATGGATTCTGTAAATCTGGGTGTTGATGAAAGTGATTACTACACCCTAGAAGAGCTTGAGCAAATGGAAGACAAAACCATGGCGTACTTAGCTGAAAAGTTTAGCCACATTCGTTTCAAGAGAAACCCTAAGTACAAGTTCAAGGGCTCAACCAATAGATTTCAGAAAAGCAAGTATTCACCAGGCACTGGCTTTAAGGGAGGCTACAAGACTGGCATGATTGATAGAAGCAAATCAAGATTCTACAAC
The DNA here is from genome assembly GCA_030848705.1 of Heracleum sosnowskyi. Lineage (NCBI taxonomy): Eukaryota > Viridiplantae > Streptophyta > Magnoliopsida > Apiales > Apiaceae > Heracleum > Heracleum sosnowskyi. Next base: position 28,612,445 of record CM061243.1, read on the forward strand.
TGCAATGAGTTAGGGCATTTCGCCACTGAATGCCAGAAGCCTCGTCAAGCAAGAGACAGAAAAGGTGTCTATGAAAAGAAAGATTCTTATGAGGATTTGAAGAAGGAGAATGCCAAGCTGAAACAGCAAATGGAGGCATTATCTGGAAAGCAGAAAGGGAAAGCTTATATAGCAGAGGGAAAACACTGGGATGATACTGATTCGGATGAAGAGGAAGAGTATGTAAATGTTGCCCTAATGGCTGACTCTTCAGAGGAATCACCGTAATTATCTCAGGTACCTATCTTAACAACAATTGACATGTCTAATTCTGAGTACAAGAAAACTGTGCAAGATCTTAGTGTAGAATTGTTTAATGTACACACAACCATGCTAGCATCAGAAATGGAAAATGCTAAACTAGTTCTTAAGATTAAAAATCTAGAATCTAAGAATGAAGAACTAGAGCTTGTAGCTGTCACACTAGAAGATCTTAAGCAATAGAATGTGTACTTAGAGAACAAGGTCAAGTGTAATGATGAGATAGAGACTATCCTCAGGAAGCAAATTTCAGATTTAGATTTGAAACTGAATGCTTTTAAGAATTCCGCCCTAATTGCTAAGGAGATCATTGATACTCAGACCATAGGGAACAAGACTGCTATAGGACGTGACTACACCAAAAAGGTTGGGAAAAAGATTCCGGAATTTCCTGTGACATCTAATGTTGTCAGGAAAAATATTCCACACATTCTTAAGAATGTGGTCAGTCCAGTCTTTGTCAGGCCCTTCTCAGAACCTTTTCATGAGGATGAGTTATACATAAGACAAGAATTGCTTGAGGAGGATTTAGTGAAGGAAAAAGAGGTAAAGACTAAGTTGCCTAGGAAATCAGTAAAAACTGAAATATCTAAAACTGAAGTAGGTGACTTAGTTATCAAGGCTAAAAAGAACAGGAATGGGAAAAAGAATGTTGTTAATCAGAATATTGTTTCATCTTCTCCCATTGCATCTAGGAAGTTGTGCACTAATTGTAATTCTGTTGGACACGTTACACATGCATGTAAAAAGGTTAAAGTAGAAACTGCTAATACTTCTGAAATGCATAACATGTCTGACATGCCTGATCTTCATGAACCCTGTGGAAAGAAAGAGTGTTTGCTATGTACATACAACATCATGCATGCTTATTTTAAGTTGATGAATGCATCTGGGAGCAATAGTACTGTTAATGCTAAATCCACATATACTATGAAAATCAAACAGGTTAAAACAGAATTGAATGTTATTCCTGTTAAATCATCTAAACCTTCAGGACCCAAACAATTTTGGGTACCAAAGTCCGCTTAATCGATCTGTGATTGCAGGGTAAGGTTAAAAGCTCAAAGGTTGTGTGGATTCTGGATAGTGGTTGTTCTAGACACATGACTGGTGAAGAGTCCCTGCTTACAGAGGTGGTTAAGAAGACCGGCCCGATTGTAACCTTTGGAGATGACAATAAAAGATTCACTACGGGATATGGTAAATTGAGAATTGGGAATGTTATCATTGAAAACATCTCTCTTGTTCAAGGATTAAAGCACAATCTTTTAAGTATCAGTCAATTCTGTGATAAAGGCTACAATGTAGATTTCAGAAAGGACAAGTGCTTGATCACAAACAGGAAGGATGAGAAGCTTGCTCTACTGGGAGTGAGAAAAGGAAATCTGTTTATAGCTGACTTAAGTTCTACCAGTGAAGGAGAAGCTACATGTTTCTATGGAAAGGCATCTTCAGAACAAAGTTGGCTATGGCACAAGAAGCTCTCACACTTGAACTTCAAAACTATGAACTCTTTGGTAAAGAGAGAGTTAGTGAGAGGGTTGCCCCTGATGGAATTCAATCAGGAGGGACTATGTGAAGCATGTGAAAAAGGGAAGTCGAAGAAAGCATCACATAGAAGCAAAGAAATGACAAGCATTGCTGAACCATTACAGCTGATTCATATGGATTTATTTGGTCCAGTCAATGTAATGTCACTTTCAAGAAAAAGATATGCATTAATGATGGTGGATGACTACTCCAAGTACACGTGGGTGTTGTTTTTACATTCAAAAGATGAAGCAACACAACTAATCAATGATCACATCAAAAAGATAGAAGTGGAAGCTAAGCTACCTGTGCGGACAATCAGATCAGACAATGGAACTGAATTCAAGAATGCAATTCTTAATGATTTCTGCTCAGAGAAAGGAATATCAAGACAATATTCAGCACCAAGAACTCCACAACAGAATGGAGTAGTGGAAAGGAAGAACATGACCTTGGTTGAAGCAGCAAGGACCATGTTGAATGAATCAAAACTTCCCACTTACTTTTGGGCTGAAGTAGTGAATACAGCTTGCTACACTCAGAATCGAACCCTGATTAACAAAGATCATCAAAAGACTCCGTATGAGTTAATGGCCAACAAGAAACCAACACTGAAGTATTTTCATGTGTTTTGTGCAAAGTGCTTTGTGCTAAAAGATGGAGGACATCTAGGCAAGTTTGATGCTAATGCAGAGTTGTTATGAAATGAGCATGATGGGTGAATTGTCATTCTTTCTTGGACAGCAAGTATATGAAAGACAAGATGGTATATTCATTTGTCAGTCCAAGTACATCAAAGATCTTCTGAAGAAGTATCAAATGGAAGACTCATCTACAGCAAAGACTCCAATGCCAACTGCCACTAAGCTTGATAAGGATGAATCTGGTAAGAAGGTTGACATCACAGGCTACAGTGGTATGATAGGCTCGTTACTATATCTCACTGCAAGTAGACCAGATATAATGTTTGCAACATGCTTGTGTGCTAGGTTTCAGTCTGATCCTAAAGAATCTTATCTAATAGTTGTTAAGCGAATATTTAGATATCTTAAGGGAACCCCAAATCTTGGAATTTGGTACCCTAAAGATACAGGATTTGATCTTATTGGATATACAGACTTAGATTTTGCAGGTTGTAAGATTGATCGGAAGAGTACTTCAGGAAGCTGTCAGTTTCTTGGAAGAAGGTTAGTTTCTTGGTATAGCAAGAAGCAGCATTCAGTGTCCACATCAACAGCTGAGGCTGAATACATTGCTGCTGGTAGCTGCTGTGCTCAGATCTTGTGGATGAGAAACCAACTCCGTGACTATGGGCTTTTGTTGACTAAGATTCCAATATTTTGCGACAACACAAGTGCCATAGCAATCTCCAACAACTCAGTACAACACTCGAGGACGAAGCACATCGACATCAGGTATCATTTTATCCGAGAGCATGTCATGAATGGAACTGTGGAGTTACACTTTGTACCCACAGAGGAACAAATTCCAGACATCTTTACTAAACCGCTTGATGAATCCACTTTTTCAAAGCTGGTTGGTGAACTTGGGATGTTAAATCTTTCTAATTGATTTTGATTAGAAGTCAGTAACTGTAAGATAGTCCTAGTGAATACATGATTTTAAGAATTTCCATATCCTTAGGACTCGTGAATTTATTTTCTGGAGCAATTCTCGTAGTTAGGATTATTGTACTAATTTTATGTCATAATTATGGATGATATATCTTCTGGCATTTAATTGGTTATTAATTCTAAAAATTATTTAGGTGCTAATATTTGTTCTAAATATTTACGCATCTATTTAATTTGAATTAATTTACTTTGTTTTAAACATTGTAGATTCATGCAGCATAATTTATTGGATTTTAATTGGTTAATATCATTTGATGATATTTAGTCGATTTTATTCTAAGAAAATTGTGAATTTTCTGTTAACCTTGATTTTGGTAAATTTGAAAAAGTTTATTCAAATTAAAAGTTGACAGAAAAATAGAATGTTTGATTTTTAAAACAAGAACAGGTTTTAAAAATTGAATGAGAAGCAAAAACCATCGAATTTAGAAAATTCGATAGTTTTTCTAAGTACTGGGAGAAAATCATCGAAGTCAATTTCGATAGTTTTTGAAAGGGAAAAGAAAAACCATCGAAAACATGTTTCAATAGTTTTTGAAAGTGATATGAAAAAATATCGAAAGAATATAATTCAATTTATAATTAAAATTCTCGATAGTTTTTCTAAAAAACCTCGATAGTTTTTGGTTCTACACAGAATATACATTCGATAGTTTTTTCAGAAAATGGTTTGGATTCTAAATTATAAACCCTTCGATAGTTTTTCAAAAACCATCGAAGGAATAATTACCTTTTTGCCCCTCTGAGAAAACCATCGAAGGTACATTTAAAACTATCGAACAGACGAATTACAAGTTTACTCCTGTCAGTTTCAAAAAGGTATAACACCGTGCCTTAGTTTTTTTTCTTCTCATTTTTACAGATCTAAGAAAAGCAAAAGGAGGTTATAATACTTACAATATATACACGGCCAAAAACAAGTTCTCTCGATAGTTTCTTCAATCTATTCACTGTTAATCTCTTGAAAACTCATTTTCACCACAGTGATTTCACCATTAACCGTGACAGTTCTCTTGTTTGAGTTTCTGTTAAAGGTTTTAAAGGGAAAACTATCGAAAACATCACTTGAACTCTAAGTACTTTGATAACACTCGAATCTGGTGAGATTGTATTGTTTTAACAATCGATTTCTAAAGGTTAAGTTAAGTTCTAAATTTTCAATCTACATTTAGGGTTCTTGCTTTTGGGAATAATTTTTGGTTAAGGTGTTTAATTCGAAAAAGGGGTATTTTGTTAAAAATTTGATTAATTAGACATAATTAATTAAATTTAATTACTTTTGGTTTAAATTGAATTTTCTGGAAATTTGAAAAATAATGGTCGGAGAATTTATCGTAACTAAGACTAATCATGTCTCGTTTCAGAATGTGCAAACCATTACGAACTTACAGTTTCGTGCATGGGCACAATTTCTGAACACACGTTCATTAGTGGCATATGCACTGAGTGTAACACCCCAGTCCCACATCGAGGAGATTTGGGACTTCTGTTCAGTTTATAAGGCAAAAATACTACTACTAATTAGTACCAACAAATCATGATCTTTTGGGGGCCTGTGGTGGGCTTGTTGTTACCCAAGTTGGTTGCGTTTGGGCCAGTAGGCTTCGGCTTATTCGGACTCGGAATCGGGACTTGACCCGATTTTCGAAAAAGACTCGGGATTTGACCCGGGCTGTCACATATGGTATCAAAGTCGACTCTCGAAAGCTTGATTCGTCAAGTTGCCGGAGGTGGGGACACGAAGGCTGGTGGTATTATCCCACAATGGACAGAGGTCCGGAGGTGGGGACACGAAGCCAGCCGGTATTATCCCACAATGGCTAGGGAGGAACGATCTTGGAACCTATGGGCTATCCGATCAGGCTTGACGAGGACGTCAAGAGTTTAAGTGGGGGAGTTTGTAACACCCCAGTCCCACATCGAGGAGATTTGGGACTTCTGTTCAGTTTATAAGGCAAAAATACTACTACTAATTAGTACCAACAAATCATGATCTTTTGGGGGCCTGTGGTGGGCTTGTTGTTACCCAAGTTGGTTGCGTTTGGGCCAGTAGGCTTCGGCTTATTCGGACTCGGAATCGGGACTTGACCCGATTTTCGAAAAAGACTCGGGATTTGACCCGGGCTGTCACACTGAGTACTCCCGTGGTCCTTTGTATCGATCAATTGACTGCGTTGTACACATCAGCCACTGACACATCTGAGAATAATGTAAGTGCCTTCAGTTTTGTTGTGCCAGGGGGCGGAACAATAAGGGTGACGGAACATGACGTTAATAGGGTTTTACATTTTCCAACAGAAAACCTTGTTCCTGATCCCAATACTGAGGAAATACATGTTTTCTTCACTCTCATAAGAAGTCAACAACCAAACTTCTTTGTGGGAGAGTTCCTTAAGCATTATCTGACTAAGCCGTGGAATTTCTTCTTTCACACATTAATCCATGTTTTTACTGCTAAGCTGACAAATCTGCATGGTATTCCCTTATTTCTTCAGAAAATAGGGTTTGCCATTGCTAACAATAGGCATATAAACATTGGAAAATTGGTGATTGATCAGATTATTCTATGCATGGGACCACTGGATGACAGAACAAGCATGGATGATGTGCTTTGTTTCTATCCAAGGTTTCTACAGCTAATTCTAAATGATGTGTTAACAGATGATGAGCGGGAGACCTTTGAAGGTGAGGAGACCATGGAGTGCATGAAGATGAAGAGCAATGCTATAACAGCTCTGATAAGAAAGAATCATCTTCCAGGGGTACCCACTGTTCTAACTGATTATCTAAGAACGGTGCCCCTACCACTTCTACCCCCAGGGGAATAGGTAAACGAAGGTAATATCCCTAAACCTGTACTGGCTCCTCAACCACAACCAATGGATGTTGATCCAGAGCCCTCGATGGCCATTTCTGACCAAGAGGTTGCAAACCCACAACCTCTATCCCCGGTCATAGAGCATTTGGAAGAGCCAAATGAAACCCTAAACGAACCTCCTTCCCCTACTATACCCAACATACAGACATCCATGAGTGTAGAGGGAGATACTGCCAAAGCAACACCACATAAGGAGATACGCCCTTCATCAACAGCTCTGCCTTCCTCAAAAAGGAGAAGAATAGAAAACGAGGCAACTGTTGAAACTTCATTTCAATCTACCAAAGAGCCCTTCACAGATTTTTCTGATGCTGATTGGGCTACACTAACCAAAGCTATATCTGAACTTATAGCTCAATCAAGCAAGGAGGAATTGACGGAAGCAACTGGTGTTCCGACCATATTACGGCTAGGTTCACTGGTTGAAGGTTCTAAGAACCAAGAGTCTTCACAGACGTCGAGAGAAGGCTCTGACCTAAATGCACAATCTAAAGGGTCATTGCCTAGCTCCCCAGATGAAACATATCTGGATCATGCGGGTAAAGGGTCTGACGTAGGTGCAAATCGGCAACTCAGTGACAATGAATCAATTCATATTGAGGAGTTAACTGAGGAAAAGTCTTCACAGGCTTTAGAGGGAGTTTCAGGATCTCTTCTCTTAATAAAGCCTGATTCTAGCCTCCTAGAGATTCAAACTCTAGATCCTACTAAGGATACATCATCCACGGATGATCAGCAACTTGGTTTAACCAAGGACGGGGACTTGCGAAGCCCCATTGCACCACCGGTGACCTCCTTAACGATGGCTACGGTATTTTCTGATTCAGGTACAAAGAGCAATAAGGGAATGAGTGTTCACACAATATCACGCAAGTATACGCGGTCACAAGTAATATAAGAATAAGTAGAGTTCGTTCCCACAGAGACTACTTTGGTTATTATAGTTATGCACTTATGCAATAATGTATGGCTATCGTTCAATGCTAAGAAAAGTATCAAAGTTGTGTTTTGTTTAACTAATTAACTAAACAAATTACTAAGATTATATTAAACTAAAGATTGCTGTTGAATTACTTATGAGAATAAAACATGGGATCCTAACTTCATTAAATACTTCATCTAGAGTCTTTTGTCTTTAATCAATGCATGTGACAGTTGTGATAACTAATCGGATAACACGAAATCAGTACACGCTACCTTTCAGTATACGTATACCAAACCACTCAACATCCACAAAAGAGATAGAAGTTAAGCAGACACCAATTATGCTTAGACCCTATATGTCTATAAGATTTGAAAACATAACGGTTTAACGAGCAAGTTATCCATTCAGATTACATAGGGCAGGTAAGATGGTTAAAATCACCTACGAATCATGCATGACAAACATACATAAACCTATGCTAGCATGACAAGTTCTAAATCACTATATCCACTTTCGCAATCAATAGAGATTAACAAACAACTTAGATGTTATCTATGCATCCAAGAAGAATAAGCACAACCAAACTAGGATATCAATTAGCCATCACACACACATCTTTAAAACAATTAACTACTAAAATCCATAAATAAATCCGTTAGAATCCCACGACAACGATTAGTTCATAATCGAACCGTTCATCATCGTGGGTTCTGATGAAAACATGATAATAATAAGTCTAGAATACTGAATAAAAGTGCTAGGGTTTATGAAAGAACAAACGAGAATCCAAAGTATCGCCTAATTAGAAGAATACAAAGATAAGTTGAAAACTAGATCTTCGTAATCAGCCGTCTTCTTGTTCTCCTCACCGGTGGATGAATATGTATGTATATAAGACAATGTATATCTCAGAAATTGTCCACCAGTTGATTATATAGGTCTCTGGGTTGACTGATCTTTTGGCAACTTTCCTTTTCTGACTCAGAATTGCCTTTCTTCAGCATTTCTAGGGCGCGGGCGCGCCTGGTCTCTGTCCAACTTCTGCCATTTTGCTTTTCTTGACGCTTCCTTGCGCTCTCTCGCTCCGCAACCTCTCGGCCTTCACAGAAATGCTCAAAACACCACTGCAATCCACAGGAACTCCACATCTCTGCTGACAACTCAACTCTGCAAATACTAACACCAAACATATCACAAATACCACAAACTTGAGAACAAATGATCAATTTAAGCCAATTTAGGACGATCCAAGTGGATATGAAATCCACTTATCACACCCCCAAACTTAAACCGATGCTTGTCCTCAAGCATAAACAGACTCTACTAACTATAATGCAATGCATGAATGCAACTAATATGCTAATGCAAGTGATCCCCTCAGACTAACCAAAACCAATCAACACGCCAACATCTCAAAGAATGCAATCTTTCAAACAGAGTTCGACCAAATCCCCTTATACTAACAAACAAACACAGAAACGTGCGTGTGTGCAATGTTCATCAATATACTCTCAAACTAAATCAAGACCATATCCTATTCTTCACCAAAACAACCACAAGCTTATAAACAGAATGAACTCTAGACACAAGAAACCACTTAAAGACACCTCAACCTCGACTTGAGCTAGACAGGAATTCATGCTTTATTACTACACACATGCTTATTTGACCGTGCAATGGCTGAGACCCCGAAAGGCTTATACAATAATACCCATGTAGCGAGCTTTAGGTTAGTGGATCCCAGACCGGAAAAATCTTAGGTCACTAGGCACAAAGTCCCCTAGAACTTAATTGCTCGAGTATTAAAGAGCTCAACCTGATCAATTCTGCATAAAACAACTAAAACAACTCTTTTTTTTTTCTTCTTTTTTTTTATTATATTTTTTTTTATTTTTTTATTTTTTTTTATTTCGGAATGAGTGCATATTGCCTTTTTCTCATCCCACCATAGACTACTCATCTTTTCAATGAGCCGGCTACTAGCCATTTGACGCCTAGCCTTTATTGACAACTAGCATGAAATCCCTGTTTTCCCCCAAACTTAGACTTAAGTGCTTCTTTCAATTTCAAGAGAATAGAAGACATTCTAAATATAAGCAATTGGTTAAATTCTAACATCCAAACAAAACATGGTCTGATCAAATTCAAAAGCAACCAATGAGACTTATGAAATTATTTTGTTTCTGGCATGCAAGTCAATTCATAGGAACTTAATCAACCCTCTATCTATCACTACCACACTCCCATCAATATCGACTCACCAACGGAAATAGCCAAGTCCTACGGGATCATGAAATATGCTATGCAAATGCAACTAAATGGACTCACATGATAGATATAAATACTAATGCAAACAGAATGCCCTAAATGACAATTACGCAAATAAATGAATGAACTAACTAAATATGCAATATGAATCCTAAATGACACACACACATTCCCTAATTACCACCCCCAAACTTACAATATTCAATGTCCTCATTGAAGGTAATAAAAAGGAAAGATGCAGAGAATACCTAATCATCAGCAGGACCACCCTCCTCGGGTGGTTTATCAGGAGGTGGATAAACAGAATCCATACCAAAAGTAGGCCAAGCAATATCAACTCCAGTGGCTCTGAATGCAGCACTCAAAGCCTGAGTCAAATCCTGAGCAAAACGACTGTGACTATCATGAACTGCATCAATGCGCCGTGTCAGCCGCCTATACTGCACATCCCCTAAACCAGACCTATCCACCTCACGCTGAATCCTGGATGCACGTTCCCTCCTAGCTGCAGGCTCTCGAGGTGGAGCCTTTGCTTCCTCAGCATCCTCAAGATGAGTATAGCCAAAACCATAGTAATCCGGGGCACCACCGTCCCAATCCTCCATCCTAGAAATCGTCGAATGATCGACAGGAGCATTCGGTAACTGAACATGTTCCTCCTCAGACCAACGAACACCAACTACAGCACACAACTTAGTAACAATGGAGGCATGAGGAATCGCCCCCGTTGTTCCACCCTTTAAAAACTTCACAATACTCCTATGAAGGAGCTCTCCAAGATCAATGTACTCTTCATTCAGAATACCAAAAAGAACAATAGCCCTTTCCACCGTAACCTCATGCTGATGCGAAGAAGGCACAATATTAGCACAAATAAACAAATTCCAAGCCCTCGCATACCTGTTCATAGTAGAAGCCGGGAATGTAGTCGGCTCGGTGGTGCCAGGCTTGTACTTCCAAGTCGTGCCTGGAACACACATCTCCCCAAGAATGTACTCGAGATCAAGATCTTCCCGAGTCTTCAAAGACCAGTCTTCCCCACCCCTCTTCCTCTTAGGCAAATTCAAAACCCGATGAATCGCCTTCGCCGTATAATCAACAGTAAATCCTCGAACCACACTATAACCGTTCTTGTCGGCTTTAGCATTAGCATAGAACTCCCGCACAATAGACAACGGGACCGGCTCCGGTGCTTCACAAAAGGATTCCCAACCCCTCTTCGTAATCATGGAAAACAAGTGCCCATCAGTAGGTTGAGGCAAAAATCCCCTCTCTTTAGCCACAGCCTTCGATAACAAACGAGAAAACTCAACCTGAGCCTCTGGAGATGTGAATTTCTCTCCTCCAATACCAACACTCGACTCCTCCTCAGAAGAAGAACGACGAGTGCTACTACTTCCTGCAAATCTACCTCTCTTTGGTGGAGCCATGAAATTGATGAAGATATGTATAGATATGTGTATGTATAGGTGTGAGAGAGAGAATGAGAAAAAGGAATTTAGGGGTTAGGGTTTTGATATAGGGGGTTGGGAAGGGTAGGAAACTGTTTAAATAGGGGAAAAGATAATAAAAACTGAATTGGGGAAGATTTTTTTGTTTTTTCCCGTTTTATTTTTTTTCCTGGACAGGGATTGGGCGCGGGCGTGCGTGGCTAGGGCGCGGGCGCGCGTGGCTAGGGCGCGGGCGCGCGTGGCTAGGGCGCGGGCGCGCGGTCCTTCTGCCAGATTTTCTGATTTTCTGATTTTTTTTTTTTTTTTTAAACTAACAAATGAAAAATACTTGCAACATAGCATGGGTTGCCTCCCACGAAGCGCACGTTTTACGTCAATAGCTTGACGTGATTCCTGACTCCTTAAACAGCTGAAACAAGAACCGCGGTTTCCGCCTCGCGATTCACCCGTTCACCAAAATACGGTTTCAATCTCTGACCATTGACCTTAAATGCTTCATCCGGTGACTTGTCGAAAACTTCCACTGCACCATGTGGAAACACTGTTTTGACCGTGAACGGCCCCGACCACCTTGACTTAAGTTTTCCTGGAAAAAGCTTGAGACGAGAGTTGAAAAGCAAAACAAGTTGGCCAGGAACAAAGGACTTGTGCACCAACTTCTTATCATGCCATCTCTTGACCTTCTCCTTGTATAACTTGTGATTTTCATAAGCCTGTAGACGAAACTCATCCAGCTCATTAATTTGAAGCATTCTTTTCTCGCCAGCAGCTGACAAATCAAAGTTCAACTTCTTCAATGCCCAATATGCCTTGTGCTCTAGCTCAGCAGGCAAATGACAAGCCTTACCATACACCAACTAAAACGGTGACGTACCCAAAGGAGTCTTGTAAGCTGTCCTGTAAGCCCAAACAGCTTCGTCAAGCTTCAACGACCAATCCTTCCTCGAAGGATTTACCACTTTCTCAAGAATACGCTTAATCTCCCTATTAGAAACTTCAGCTTGGCCATTTGTCTGAGGGTGATAGGCAGTAGCAACACGATGATTGATATTATACCTGGCCATCAAGGCTGTGAACTTACGGTTGCAAAAATGCGTACCCTCATCACTGATGATTACCCTTGGAGTTCCGAAACGCGAGAAGATTTGCTTATGCAGAAAACTCAGCACCACTTTAGCGTCATTGGTCGGTAAAGCCTTTACCTCAACCCATTTAGACACGTAATCCACAGCTAACAGTATGTACTGATTATTGCAGGACGAAACAAACGGTCCCATGAAATCTATTCCCCACACGTCGAAAATCTCCACTTCAAGCAGCATATTAAAAGGCATCTCATTCCTCCTAGAAATATTACCAACCCTTTGGCAACGATCACATCTCAAAACAAACTGATGAGCATCTTTAAACAGAGTTGGCCAATAGAAACCTGCCTGAAGTACTCGAGTAGCTGTCTTCTCTCCACCATAATGACCTCCATAAGTGGTGGAATGGTAATCTCGCAAAACACCCTCAGTTTCACTATAAGGAATGCATCTCCTTATAACCTGGTCAGCTCCCTGTCTGAATAAGAAAGGCTCGTCCCAACGGTACCACTTCACATCATGCAGAAATTTCTTCCTTTGAGCATAAGAAAACTCAGCAGGGATGACATTACTCACAAGATAGTTCACAATATCTGCAAACCATGGTTCTTCATCTTGCACCCCAAAAAGTTGCTCATCAGGAAAAAATTCATTGATAAGAGTTTTATCACCTGCATTCTTTCCTTGATCTTCCAATCGTGACAAATGGTCAGCCACCTGGTTTTCTGTGCCCTTTCTATCTTTAATCTCCAAATCAAACTCTTGGAGCAAAAGAACCCAACGAATCAACCGAGGCTTTGAATCTTTCTTTGAAATCAGATAACGAATTGTTGCATGATCAGTATAGACTACTACCTTAGTTCTAAGTAAATATGACCTGAATTTCTCGAAACTGTAGACAATGGCTAATAGTTCCTTCTCTTTAGTAGTGTAATTCAGCTGAGCATCGTTGAGAGTTTTGCTAGCATAGTAAATCACATGAAACACCTTGTTCTTCCTTTGCCCAAGAACAGCTCCCACGGCATAGTCACTAGCATCACACATCAACTCTAACGGTTCATCCCAGTCAGGTGCAGTGATAATAGGTGTAGTCGTCAACTTCTTCTTCAAGAGCTCGAAAGCAGCTAAGCAATCTTCATCAAACTTGAAAGGAACATCCTTTTCCAACAAACTACATAAGGGTTTTGAAATTTTGGAGAAGTCTTGAATGAATCGCCGATAGAAACCCGCATGACCAAGAAAACTGCGAATTCCCTTAACTGAAATTGGTGGAGGAAGATTTTCAATTGTCTCCACCTTGGCATTATCCACTTCAAGCCCCTTGCTAGAAACCTTATGCCCAAGAATGATTCCTTCTTGCACCATGAAGTGACATTTTTCCCAGTTGAGCACCAAATTGGTCTCAACACACCTTTTCAGCACCATGCCAAGATTCTGTAGGCACTGATCATACGACGTTCCAAACACGGAGAAGTCATCCATGAACACCTCCACATTAATGCCAATCATATCTGAGAAAATGGCCATCATACACCTCTGAAAAGTTGCTGGAGCACCACAGAGTCCGAAAGAAACACGACGGAACGCAAAAGTGCCAAAAGGACATGTGAATGTGGTCTTCTCCTGATCCTCTGGAGCAATACAAATCTGATTGTAACCTGAATAACCATCCAGAAGGCAATAGAATTCATGACCAGCCAACCTGTCTAGCATCTGATCAATGAATGGAAGAGGAAAGTGATCTTTTCTGGTGGCTTTATTCAGCTTTCGGTAGTCCATGCAAATTCTCCACCCTGTAACTGTACGAGTAGGGATGAGCTCATTCTTCTCATTAGAAACCACTGTCATGCCTCCTTTCTTAGGCACACATTGCACTGGACTCACCCATGAACTGTCTGAAATAGGATAGATAATGCCTGCATCCAGCCATTTAAGAATTTCTTTCTTCACTACCTCTTTCATGATAGGATTGAGCCTCCTTTGAGGATCCACAGTTGGCTTACTTCCTGGTTCAAGCGGAATCTTATGCATGCAATACGAAGGGCTGATTCCCTTGATATCCGCTATGGTCCAACCAATTGCTGATTTGAACTCTCTCAGAATTCGCAAAAGTTTTTCTTCTTCACTACCTGATAAGTTAGATGCAATAATCACAGGTAAAGTAGATGCATCACCTAAGAAAGCATACCTCAAGTGCTCCGGTAGTGGTTTAAGTTCAAGAGTAGGAGCTTCTTCAATCGATGGCTTGAGACGCTCCTGAGATTTTTTCAGCTCAGCTATGCCAAGAGAATCAAATGGCATGTCAATCTTTATTTTCCACGGAGAAGCATTCAAGTACTGCAGTTGCTCTTCTCTTTCTTTGTCTTCCGTCTCAGAATCCCCTATCAGTACCTTCTCCAAGGTATCTGACTTAAGCAATTGCTCAATCTCCGTGTACACCGCAAACTCGACCAAGTCCACTGAAAAACATTCTTCTTCCTCTGAAGGGAACTTCATTGCATTGAACACACTGAAGGTGACATTCTGGTCATGCACCCTCATTGTAAGTTCTCCTTTCTGCACATCAATCAAAGTACGGCCTGTAGCCAAGAACGGCCTTCCCAAGATAATAGGAATCTTCTTGTCTTCCTCAAAGTCCAAAATAACAAAATCAGCAGGGAAAATGAGCTTATCCACTCTAACCAAGACATCCTCCACTATACCCCTTGGATATGTGATTGACCGATCAGCCAGCTGTAAATACATATTTGTGGGTTTAGGCTCAGGTAGCCCAAGTTGCATGAATACAGACAACGGCATCAGATTAATGCTAGCTCCCAAGTCACACAAGCACTTGTTGAAAGATAGATTGCCGATTGTGCACGGTATGGTGAAACTCCCTGGATCCTTGAGTTTTGGAGGTAACTTCTACTGTAGAATAGCACTGCACTCTTCAGTTAAAGCAACGGTCTCCAAGTCTTCGAGTTTCAACTTCCGAGATAGAATACCCTTCATGAACTTTGCGTAGCTTGGCATTTGTTCTAGAGCTTCCGCAAAAGGTATGTTGATATGCAACTTCTTAAAAACCTCCAGAAACTTAGCAAACTGCTTGTCCAACTTCTGCTTTTGAAGACGTTTAGGGAATGGCGGAGGAGGATAGACCTCCTTGGTCTCTGTATTCTGCTTCAGAACAGATTTCTCAGTAGAAAGGTCACGCTTTTCTGCCTCGTTTTCCCCCAAACTGGCTTTTTCCACTTTTTCATCATTCTCTGACAGAACCTCAGGCGCGGGCGCGCTTCCTAGGGCGCGGGCGCGCCCACCTTCTGTTGGAAATCCAGAAATTTTTTCGTTTTGCTCTGTTTCTGAGTTCTGGTCACTCGTAACCCTTCCAGATCGCAAGGTGACTGCTTTTACATGTTCCTTGACTTCTCTTTTGCCACGATTAGCTTCCGTATCACTAGGGAGAGTTCCATGTGGTCTGTTCAACAAGGCGTTGGCAATCTGACCGATTTGATTCTCCAGAGTCTTGATGGAAACAGCTTGGCTCTTGCACATTAGCCTCAATTCCTCCAATTCAGACTTTTAATTAGTCGACTGACCAACGTTGCCTTGAGACGGTTGTTGAAAACCTGGTGGTTGATACGGTTGCCTTGGAGCATACTGCTGCTGAAAACCAGAAGAGTTGAATGGCTTAGCTCCAAATTGCTGACCTTGATACTGCTGATACGGCTGTTGTGGTTGTTGCTGGCCACCCTGATTGTTACTCCAGCTGAAATTAGGATGGTTCCTGTTGTTGGGATGATAGGCGTTAGGCACTGGCTGCTGCGATCTCTGAAAATTGCTCACAAACTGCGCCGATTCACTAGATATGGCACACTGATTTGTGTCATGTGCCCCTGCACATAGCTCACACACACTAGCCACCTGTTGAACTCCATAGTTGGACAAGGAATCCACCTTCATTGACAAAGCCTTCAGCTGAGCTGCTATTGCCGTAGCTGCATCCACTTCCAGAACCCCTGCTACCTTGCCTTGTGATAACCTCTGAGTTGGATTCTGATATTCATTAGCAGCCATCATCTCAATTAGTTCATAAGCTTCATCGTAGCTCTTAGCCCACAGAGCTCCACCTGATGCCGCATCAAGCATTGGTCGAGATTGACCTCCCAGTCCATTATAGAAACAATTGATCACCATCCAATCAAGCATTCCATGATGAGGACACTTCCTAAGCATCTCCTTGTAACGCTCCCAAGCTTCACATAAAGTTTCTCCAGAATGCTGTGCAAATTGAGTAAGAGCATTCCTGATTGCTGCTGTTTTGGCCATCGGGAAGAATTTAGTGAGAAACTTCTGAGCAAGATCCTCCCATGTAGTAATAGAACCTGCTGGTAGAGAATGCAACCAGCCCTTAGCCTTATCCCTCAGAGAAAATGGAAAAAGTCTCAATTTCACAGCATCTTCCGACACTCCGTTGAACTTGAAGGTGTCACATATCTCGATGAAATCCCTAATATGCATATTAGGATCTTCCGTTGGAGCACCCCCAAACTGAACTGAGTTCTGTACCATCTGAATCGTGCCAGGCTTGATTTCGAAAGTATTAGCTGCAATGGCTGGCCTGACAATGCTAGATTGAATGTCATTGATCTTCGGCTGAGAATAGTCCTTCAAAGCCTTCGTTTCTGTTGCTGCTGGTTCTCCCATAACTAGACTTAATTCAAGTTCTTTCCGAGATTGAGAACGTGTTCGCATACACGCTCACTAAAGTATCTGAAACACACCAAACAAAGTAAAATTGATGAGTATAATCCGAGTCAGTGAACTTTAACGACCACTGATGACAAGCACATAAACTATATAAATAACACCGAGTCCCCGGCAGCGGCGCCAAAAACTTGTTCACACAATATCACGCAAGTATACGCGGTCACAAGTAATATAAGAATAAGTAGAGTTCGTTCCCACATAGACTGCTTTGGTTATTATAGTTATGCACTTATGCAACAATGTATGGCTATCGTTCAATGCTAAGAAAAGTATCAAAGTTGTGTTTTGTTTAACTAATTAACTAAACAAATTACTAAGATTATATTAAACTAAAGATTGCTGTTGAATTACTTATGAGAATAAAACATGGGATCCTAACTTCATTAAATACTTCATCTAGAGTCTTTTGTCTTTAATCAATGCATGTGACAGTTGTGATAACTAATCGGATAACACGAAATCAGTACACGCTACCTTTCAGTATACGTATACCAAACCACTCAACATCCACAAAAGAGATAGAAGTTAAGCAGACACCAATTATGCTTAGACCCTATATGTCTATAAGATTTGAAAACATAATGGTTTAACGAGCAAGTTATCCATTCAGATTACATAGGGCAGGTAAGATGGTTAAAATCACCTACGAATCATGCATGACAAACATACATAAACCTATGCTAGCATGACAAGTTCTAAATCTCTATATCCACTTTCGCAATCAATAGAGATTAACAAACAACTTAGATGTTAGCTATGCATCCAAGAAGAATAAGCACAACCAAACTAGGATATCAATTAGCCATCACACACACATCTTTAAAACAATTAACTACTAAAATCCATAAATAAATCCGTTAGAATCCCACGACAACGATTAGTTCATAATCGAACCGTTCATCATCGTGGGTTCTGATGAAAACATGATAATAATAAGTCTAGAATACTGAATAAAAGTGCTAGGGTTTATGAAAGAACAAACGAGAATCCAAAGTATCGCCTAATTAGAAGAATACAAAGATAAGTTGAAAACTAGATCTTCGTAATCAGCCGTCTTCTTGTTCTCCTCACCGGTGGATGAATATGTATGTATATAAGACAATGTATATCTCAGAAATCGTCCACCAGTTGATTATATAGGTCTCTGGGTTGACTGATCTTTTGGCAACTTTCCTTTTCTGACTCAGCATTGCTAGGGCGCGGGCGCGCTTCCTAGGGCGCGGGCGCGCCTGGTCTCTGTCCAACTTCTGCCATTTTGCTTTTCTTGACGCTTCCTTGCGCTCTCTCGCTCCGCAACCTCTCGGCCTTCACAGAAATGCTCAAAACACCACTGCAATCCACAGGAACTCCACATCTCTGCTGACAACTCAACTCTGCAAATACTAACACCAAACATATCACAAATACCACAAACTTGAGAACAAATGATCAATTTAAGCCAATTTAGGACGATCCAAGTGGATATGAAATCCACTCATCAATGAGTGAAACCCAAACACATACACCTGGCCTGAGTGGGAAAGGAAAAATGAGTGAAACACCAACAGAAACGTTGAGTGCACACCCAGAGCCAAATGTGAGGAGTGACACCCTAACCCTACCACAGATTGATGATTTGCTACTACCTACTGAAAGAGAGATACATGTTTAATCCACTCTCAAGGAGATGACGGTTCATGATAAGCAAGGAAATCCATTATTCAAGGTTCCACTAAGACCTTCCTTTGACCAAGGGATCTCCTCTGGTCAAGCCAATGCTTCTTTAATGTCTATTCAAGAGAAGGTTGACTTGGATGTACCTGATTCTAGAAGAACTTACAGGGTCTTAGGAAGTGCATCTGGCACTATAACAGGTACTAAGCAAGCAGTGGACTCCTTGAAGAAGGAAGCAATGGAGGAACTAGTCGACTTGAGAACAGACGTCAAAGAGCTGAAGGATGGATTCATGAATGAAGTATATGCTCTGCAACAAGGACAAGAAGCTTTGAAAGAAAATGTTCTGGTTATCCGGGATGGTCAAGCTAGGGTAAAAGATGCAATGAACACCCTGTCAAGATTGGAGTCTAAGCTTAACCAAAGATTGGACAGAATTGAAAAGACTACCAACTTGAGACTGGATGACATTGACCTGAAGTTGGCTTCTATGCATGAAATGAATAAAGAGATTGCTGAGTTCATGGAGAACCAAAGTGACGGAGTACAGTCTATATGAAGTATGTTGAGGAACCAACAACTCGGACCTTCAAATCAACAACCTGGTCCTTCTACAACCTTCTATGCTGAGGATGAATTCATCGAGGATTCCTCAACTAAGGGGGAGAAAGTTGGAGCTTGGGAGCAAGATGGATGGGGAAGATGGGAAACCAATGAAACTATTCCAGTAAGACAATACTGGATTGAGAACATAGTGCAAGAAGAGGAGGGTGAAGAGGAATTTGAAATCATGCATGAACATCAACAACAAGAAGAGCATGAGCCATATTATCCAGAGCATATAGAACATCCTATCTTGGATGATAATATGGAAGAAGAAGCAAATTCTCTATCACTGGAACAGGAAGCTGCCTTGGAGATATTGAAAGCTAAAAGAGCTGAAAGAGATGCCAGTAAAGCTGAGAAGGAAAGACATCGGGCAATTCTAAGAAGTGAGAAGCTCAAAAGATTCAAGATGTACAATGAAGTAAGGAAGAAGAAGATGATGGATTTGGCAAAGAAGCAAAACATTGACTGGGAGATGGCTTATAAACCTTTTGCGGAGTTGAAGACGGATTAAAAGTCAACGACAATGCTGAGGTGGAAGTTATCATTCAGAACATCAGAAGTGCCAATCTTGAAGATCAGACTTACTTCACTGCATTGAGAAACTCTCTGATCTATCTGAAAGCTGGGGTTAAAGCAAACGGTGCCTGGAACATAGTGATCAATCTTCTTGAAAGAGGTACCTTTGTGATTTCCACTAAGTTTTTTGAACAGAGAACATACACAGAACTGCAGGTGTTACTCATCAAGATACAAAGGACTACAAGGATAAATGAACTGCTCCGTGAGCATGTTAATGAAATCTTGATGAAAGTCAGTCCAAAGATTACTGAAGATCCTTCAATGGTTAGATTCATGACGAATGACTTGTTCAGAATCTGCTATTTGAATGAGGACAAGCTGAAAGATTATCCAAGTAACTATCTGATATCAGTGGAGAAGTATCATAGATCCACTGGATTCTCATCAACGGAGAAGGACAAAGCAGCAGACACTCTGAGAAGATTTTTAATGGAGAATGTTCCTTACTACAGAAAGAGAGTGGAGAAAGGATTGGAAGTGCGTCCCTGTTAGGCCGAATACACAATATAATCAAGTATGTATGAGAATAACGATAATTAAGAACACTGTTTATGAATCAATAAACTGTATTTATATTAACAGCTTCTCTCTTTATGATGTTAATGAATCACAAAGAGCTTCTAGGTTACAAGAATAATATATCAATATTCACGCATCCCTTCTAGGGATAACCTATCTGTGTTTATATAGTACACAGCTACATACAATCCTTATCTAATTGATACTCCTATAAATTAGCTATACAATTATTATCAATTAAGGATTGCTTCAGTCTTCTGTCCAGTCTCCTTAGCTGTATCAATATATTCTGCTTCTTTCCATCTTCAGAATATATTGCTTCTAGAATCTTTATCTTTGCACCGACAGCTAAGTCAACTATCACCCTGTCAGACTTTAACAAACTCTGACCGGCTTCCATTAAACTCTTCACCCTGTCAGAGTTTAACTAAACTCTGACTGGCTTCTGATAAACTCTTGTCAGTACATGTTGCTTAAACACTGATAAACAAACATTAGCAATTATATCTAACAATCTCCCCCAACTTGTTCATAATAAAATGTACAAGTTAAACATATAATTGATGATGTCAAAACCATTTAACAAATGCAGTGTTTAACATATAACAGAGTTTAATTTAAAACAGAGTTTAAATTTGACTTAGAATAGAAAATATTAAAAACTTACAGTCAGACTTTACTTGACTTCTTCAATATCAGGCACAGTCCTGAGATAATCAATCAGCAGTCTTCTCTCAGCATTCTCAAGTTCAGCTATCATAATCTCTTTCAGCTCCTTATACTGTGAATCTCCTTCACCAGTTTGATATATAGCAGCCCTCAGAGAATAGATACTGTTCTTCTTCATGTCATTCCCTAGCCGAATGTACTGAGCTTTATCTGACTCTAAGTTGAATTCTAAGACTTTTATTCCCAGTGCAGTTTTAAATCTAGCACTGTTTCTCTTCATCTCCACCAATTTTCCAGTATGATCTCTATACTTTGGAATATAAGCATTTGAGACTTCTCCTCCTCCAAGCATCACTTTTGATCTCAGCATCTTTTCTCTTAAGATTTGAGCAACATTATGGGTGTGTCTGTTCTTAACTTTTAACAGATAAAGTACATATTCAAGTTCTTCCCAAGATTTGAGATTTACATCAGATTCTCCAACTCTATAAACTCTTCCATCACTCATGAAGTATAACAGAAACTGCTTCTTCAAGACTCTGTGAAAAATCAACTGAACAGATTCTAACTTATCAAGATTTTCTTGTGTATTCCCAATACCAGATCCTGCCAGTGAAATATTGTCTTGAGATCTGTTATTTATTCTCTTCTCCCTATGTGAACCTAAACCAGACTTATCATAAGATTCTTTTCCAAGTACAGTCCTGGTTTGAGAAAAATCCACAGGTTGAAGTGTCAGAGTTTCAGAGAGTACAGGTCTTAAGAAACCTTTGAGTTGAGGAGCTAGCTGAGTTTGCACAGCTTGAGCCTTGTCAGAGGCTGGCTTAACTTCAATAGTATCATCAACTTGAGCAGCGTCAGAGGTTGATTTTGCTAATCTTGTTTCAACTTGAGCAATGTCAGAGGTTGAATTATCTTTCTTCTTCAGGTTAGGCTCTTCATTCATTTTGCCTTTACCCTTATCAGAGTTTCTAATCACAGGTCTCCTTGTATATTGTATACTCTGTTGTGTATTCTCTTTGATAAAAATACCAACTTCTTTCTTCCTAGGAGCCTTGATTTCCTGTTTCTTGTAGATTCCAGCTTCAAGATTTTTCTTGTGTTCTTCAGCAAGCATCTGTTCTTCAGCCTGGATATCTTCAATAGTAACTTCCTTTCCATGCTCTTTAATAAAGATCCTAGCAGCAATCTCTTCATCAGTAGATGGGTTAGCTGAAACAACTAAACTTTTATTGAGTTTTGAAGTAGATTGACCACCAGAGTTTATTACACGTCTTTGCCTTTGAGCAGAAATCCTTCTTGCATTTCCTCTACTTCCCCCATCAGTAGAATCATCCTTCCGTCTCAGAGTTTGAGTATCTTTGCATTTGTCTTTAGGTATACTCTCCCCCTTTTTGACATCATCAGAAATTAGTACTGATGTCAGCAATTCAAGCGCAGTAGAAATGGAATTCAATTGAGTGGACATTGCAGCCTGATTCTCCTCAACTTTTCCAAGCCTTGTCTTGATTTCCTCAGAATCCTTGGCTTGCTGCTTGAATTGTGTAGAATAAAATGATCTGTCAAGCTTCAAAGTTGTATCCCTGAGAGAAAATTCATTCCTCAGACTTGTAAATATCTGTTGATTCTCATCAAATCTATTATTGAGAGATTTGACTTGAACAACAGTTGCCTGTAAGCTCGTAAGGACATCAGGATTTGTAATCTTCTTTACAGAATCAGATAAAAAATCTGCAGCCCTTTGTGCTGGAAAGATACAATCTGCATTAGCCCATGCATTGTAGTACATATTCTGATAATGCTCAGAAGCAGCCCTTTGAACTTCCCTCTCTTCAGTAGAATTTGCTTGAATATCAGAAATTTCCACTTGAATATCAGAGTTTGAATGAGCAGGACTAGCTTCAGCATTGTCATCCTCTCTGTGAATATCTTCAAGCACATTTTCAGCAGTGATTTCATCAATTAACTGTGCAGTTGCATCAGGTACTTGATCTGCTACAGTTTGAGGAACATCAGAGTTTGCTGGAGCAGTAACCTCTGCTTCTCTCTGAACAATCTCAACAACTGATTGTTGCAAAGTTTCAAGTAAAACAATATCCTCATGATCATTATCTGTTGCATCAGCATGTACAGCAACAGCTTCTGGAACTGAATCAACTCTAATCTGATCAACTTCCTCACCTTTCTCAAAATCAAGAGAAATAATTTCTGTGTGAGAAGCAATAGGTTCTACTAATTCAGTAGTAGCTTGATCAGCTTCCAGTACAGTATCTTCATGATCAATAATCCTGCTGTCAGAGTATGCAGCAGCTTCCTCAACTACATCATCAACTTTTGATGTAGGAGCTTCTGGTTCAAAATCCATCAGAATAGTTTCAGGATTTGCAGCATCCTCAGCAGTTGGAATATCCTCCTCAACAACGATTGCAGGAGTACGTAGAGGAACAGTTGTAGTCACAATCTCCTCATTCTCTGATGTAGGAGCTTCAGTGTCCTCAGTTTCTTTGTTCATATTTGCAATGATATCACCAAAAAGTTGATCAGCAACTAGTCTTCTCTTTCTCTGATGAAGAGTTTCTTCATCAGCTTCAGTTTCTGAGTCTGCAACAGAATCAGCAGCAACAGACTTTGCCCTTTGGGCTCGCCTTTTCTTCATTCTTTTTCTCTGAGGCACAGCATCAACATTTGATACCTCAGCTTCAGTGTTTTGCAAACCTGACTTAACTGCCCGAACTTTAGATCTCTTTGACCTCTGTGGTTGAGACACAGAAGGTCCAGCTTCAGCAGTTGAGACTTGTTGTTGTTGTAAGTTTTCAAGAAATTGTTGCACTGATGCAGGCAATATTAAAGGACCAACTTCTCCTTTCTTGTTGTCCTTGTTGATAAGGTCAGAGAATATACGTTTGTGCAATTTAAATGAAAGTATAACATCATCCTCTACAATCTCAACATTTGGACAGCAAAAGTTGAATATCAATTGACAAAACCTAGAGAAGTAAACAACATTTCTATTCTCTAGCATTTTCTCACCAATATTAGTTAAAACTAATCTAGCAACATCAAATTGACTGCCATAGAGAAGAGAATACCCGATCTGTAGACTATCCGTGGGAATCGCATCCCAATTGGTGCACTTCTTTCCGAAAGCCCGAGTAATGCAATCGAAAAAGAAGCTCCATTCCTTGCGCAAAAATGGCCTTTTGAGTTGACCTATCTTTGTCAAAGGTCCAGTGTAGCCTATCTCGTTCATCATCCTGACTAGCTCAGAGTCTCCAACATAGATTGTGAATGCATTGAAATCCTCAAGACCCAAAGCATCACGAACAGTAGTGGGAGTAACAGCATAGTCATTTTCTTCAAATTGAAAAATGATAGATGGAGATCCAGACTCTCCTCCATTATCATAAGCACCTGTCTGCCAAAAAGTTCGAATTTGAGTAGCAGACAGCTTCGATGGTGCTGTTAGAGCAGTACCAATATCAGAGTTTAACAAGAACCTCTGAATCAAATGAAACGCCTCCGGTGCGTTCTCATTTGCTACAGGAGCAGAATAATTGTTGGGAACAAATTCTAATTCAGAAACAATAAACGCTGTAGTCGCCATTAGTAAGATTTGAAAACAAGAAGAACTGGGCTTTGAAAGTGTTTGAGTGTTTGTGTGTGAGTAAAATCTTATGAAAAGATAAAGTGCGTAAAAGATTGAATCGTGTGTATGTAGTGTATTAAATAATAACTGTAAAGATTAGAAGTATGTTAGTGGGACAGATGTCAGACGGAAATACGCTGACAGCTGTATCTAACAACTTCCAATACACACGTGCAAACGTGGAGACACCTGTCATCACATATAACACTCAAAATATTCGCTTAAAAGAAAAAAAAATCAATAATAATAAAATTATCAATTTTAATAATAAAATACAGAGGAGCTCAACAGTCAGAATAATAATGACTGTCTTGAAACTCCGCACCTTATTATCCCAAGCGCTTCGATTCAAGTAAAAACCTTTCAGTTACCCTGTTGAATGCTTTAAAAACCGAAGCATTTTATCAACAGGCTTCATAACTTAAAATTACCATACACCAAATGGCAGGAACCTTTGAGTTCATGGATGTAGAATCATTCTTGAACATGAACTGGCATCAACAAGCAAACTACATCATCGATGAGTTTCTTGTTCTGTCTTTTCTGAATGATGAAGGTCTTATAGCAGATGATGAAATTGCAGAAGGACCAATCTCTAATCCTTATGTGCACATCATCCGTCCCGGTCCATATGATGTGCCCATCCTGGCAGACGATCATACTATGGAGATTTGTATGATGCTCTTCCAGCAGAGCTTCCTGATGGGTACTGAGGAGACAATCTTCTTGGAATCCTGCAAGCTGCAAAGCAGAAAGAGAAACCAGGAAGATGATGATGATGATGATGATGATTCATCTTCAGGATGTTGTCAAGCAATCCCAGATGGTATAATGATCAGTTGAACAACTGGGTAGCGATCATCAGAAGTAAAAGAGCACAATAGCTTCTGGCTCTAGCTCTTCTGCTTCAGATGTAGCATTCAAATACTTGTCCTGGTTAAATAGATCTTCTCTTTTGTAACCATAGTGATTAGTATGTATCAGAAAGATTAGCTAAACTTGAGTATGAAATTGTCTGAATGTAAATTTGAATCAATTAATGAAAAAATTTTGTTTCTTTACATATCAGTATTATCAATATTGCATAGTAATTGTAAAGTGAAAGAAATGATATCACTTTAAACAATAAACTAACATACTCAGCAGCATTACAAATCACAAACAGGACTATCAAACATACTCTTTCTGTTCTCCGTTCAATCATACTTTTTCCGAAAAACAAATGGCTAATCATACTGTCTGAAACAAAGAAATTATTTTAACCATCAGAGATTAAAACAAAGTAACCTCGGCGTATTTCACACAATACATCAGTGTTTACCATTTGTCCTTCTTTGTCAATAAACTCTTTTCTCAATCTGTACAGTTGTGAAAAATGTGTGTGTAGTAGCAGAGTTTACCGAAATCAGTATTTAGATCATCTCAAAGTGCATAAAATCCACAAACTAAAGTAGTAAAAACTGGTTGCCTAAACTCTCATGTATAACATAGACACTGATTTTTCTATCTAAACTCTGTATTACTGATATCCTTTCATTTGGATATGTCTTTTATTTTTCACCCCCTTTATTATTTATTTATTTTTTTATTTTTTTATTTTTTTATTTTATTATTTTCCCAGTAATCAGTGGTTGGCACTAGTCACCAAAAATCAAAGATTTTAGCCCTTATTTCATACAATAAGTTCCTGGATCTTCCTAGGCACAACATGATCTCAAAGGAATTTGTGCTCTGTTTGGCATCTTTTGATTTGAGGGTGAATTATTTGCAATAAATAAGCAGAGTTTAGACTTTTCATCAGTGATTATAATTAACTTAGGAGAGAAAATGCAAACAGCTAATACAGACTCAGTGTATAGGATCAATAAACTAAGAGATGCTATAAATATAGAGACAGTATCATGCTGTGTTAGCTTACTGCACATATTTGAGATCAGAATCTATCAACTTTTAAGGATTCACAATTACTTACTGAGAATTATGCTTCATACAAATTTCTTCATTGGTCCATATGTTTCAGACAAAATTACAGTTAGAGAATAGCATTAAACTGTAACTACCAGAGTATGACCAACAGAGTTTAACATCAGAGTGTACTTTCAGAGTATGACTGACACTTCACAGAGTTTATCATCAGAGTTTAACATGCTGGTTCACATAACAGTTAACACATGTAAGAAATCATGAACATAAAAAGTGAGTCTAACCCGTATCTCTAGTCAGAACCAGAGATCATTCCAAGTTCATTTACCAATCTTGTAAAAGTAGCTTCACTCAAAGGTTTGGTGAAGATATCTGCAAGTTGTTGGCCTGTAGACACAAAATGAAGCTCAATGTTTCCTTCTTCCACATGTTCTCTGATAAAATGATACCTTATGCTGATGTGCTTGGTCATGGAATGCTGTACTGGATTACCTGTCATAGCAATAGCACTTTGGTTATCACAGAAAATAGGTATTCTAGAGTACCTTAACCCATAATCCAGTAATTGATTCTTCATCCATAAAATCTGTGCACAACAGCTACCAGCTGCTATATACTCTGCTTCTGCAGTGGATGTAGAAATTGATTTCTGTTTCTTACTGTACCAAGAAACCAATCTGTCACCTAAAAATTGACAGCTTCCACTTGTACTTTTTCTATCTATCTTACAGCCTGCAAAATCTGCATCAGAGTAACCAATTAACTTAAACTCTGATTCTCTAGGATACCACAAACCCAAGGTTATGGTTCCTTTGAGATATTTGAAGATCCTTTTTACAGCTGTTAGATGAGGCTCTCTGGGATCTGCTTGAAATCTTGCACAAAGACATGTTGCATACATGATATCAGGTCTACTTGCAGTAAGATACAGTAGAGATCATATCATTCCTCTGTAGTTTGTCATATCTACTGAGGCTCCTGTGTCTTTGTCTAGCTTTGTTGCTGTAGCCATGGGAGTTGTAGCAGATGAACTATCAAGCATACCAAATTTCTTGAGAAGATTTCTGGTATATTTTGCTTGATTGATAAAAATACCATCATCTGTTTGCTTTACTTGTAAGCCTAGAAAGTAACTAAGCTCTCCCATCATGCTCATTTGATACCTGGATTGCATAAGCTTTGCAAACTTCTTACAAAGTTTGTCATTAGTAGATCCAAAAATAATATCATCTACATAAATTTGAACTAAAAGAAAATCATCACCAGAATTGAAATAAAACAAGGTTTTATCAATTGTACCTCTTGTGAACCCACTTTCTAAAAGAAATTGAGCAAGAGTTTCATACCATGCTCTTGGTGCTTGCTTTAGTCCATATAATGCCTTGTCAAGCCTGTAGACATAATCTGGATGCTTGGAATCTACAAATCCTGGTGGTTGTTCAACAAACACTTCTTCTTCAAGCTTCCCATTGAGAAAAGCACTTTTTACATCCATCTGAAAGACTTTAAACTTCTTGTGTGCAGCATAGGCCAGAAAAATTCTTATGGCCTCCAATCTTGCAACTGGAGCAAAGGTTTCATCATAGTCAATTCCTTCCTGTTGTGAATAACCTTTAGCCACAAGTCTAGCCTTGTTTCTTGTAATCACACCTTCACTGTCAGTCTTGTTTCTGAAAACCCACTTTGTACCTACTATTGATCTATTCTTTGGTCTAGGTACAAGTGTCCAGACTTCATTTCTTTCAAATTCATTTAACTCTTCTTGCATTGCTGTAATCCAATTAGCATCTTGAAGAGCTTCCTCCACTTTCTTTGGTTCTGTTTGAGACAAGAAAGCATGATACAGACACTCATTGTTTGTTGCACTTCTAGTTCTCACACTAGCATCAGGATCTCCAATTATGAGATCAGGTGTGTGTGCCTGTGTCCACTTTCTGGCTGTTGGTAAGTGGTTTCTTGCATCATTATTGAATCCTCCCCCTTGATCCATGCTCTCCTGATTCATATGTTGACTTTCTGCAGCATCTGAGGCTCCCCCTGAATTGAATGGTTCAGAGTTTGAACTGTCAGAGTTTGAATCAGTTTCCTCAACTGACTCACTTGCTGTGTCTTGTTGAGCTTCTTCACGCTCCCCCTCAACTGGTTCTCTATTTTGTTCAATTTGAGAATTTCCAGTTTCTCCAGTATTAACCAGTAGAGGTTCCGAGTATGCTTCGTCAGAGTTTGTCAAACCTGCTTCGTCAGAGTTTACATCATCAGAGAATAGATCTTCATTTTCAAAACGTAGTTGATCATATCCATCCTTGTCTTCAAGTCCAATTATTTTCTTGTCATCAAATGACACATGTATGGATTCCATGATCACCTTAGTTCTCAGATTGTAAACTCTGAATGCTTTTGTTGACAATGGATAGCCAACAAAGATTCCTTCATCAGCTTTTAACTCGAACTTTGTCAACTGTTCAGGATGAGTCTTCAACACAAAGCATTTGCATCCAAATATGTGAAAATATTTCAAATTTGGCTTCTTATTTTTCACCATCTCATATGGTGTTTTCCCATGCTTGTTGATCAATGTTGCATTTTGAGTAAAACAAGCAGTTTGAACAGCTTCAGCCCAGAAGTATGTTGGTAATTTTGCTTCATCAAGCATAGTTCTGGCTGCTTCAATTAAAGTTCTGTTCTTCCTTTCAACTACACCATTTTGCTGTGGAGTTCCAGGTGCAGAAAATTCTTGTTTCACTCCTCTTTCCTTGCAGAAAGCTTCCAAGATTGAGTTTCTGAATTCAGTTCCATTATCACTCCTTATTATTTTGACTTTGTGCTGTGATCCTTTATCCAGTAGATTTATATGATCCATTAGAGTTTGAGCAGTTTCATCCTTCTTTGATAAGAAATACACCCATGTATATCTAGTATAATCATCAACAATTACTAGAGCATATTTCTTTCTGCCCATGGACATCACATTCACTGGTCCAAAGAGATCAACATGTAGAATATGATAAGGTTTCACTACTGAAAATTCAGATTTACTCTTGAAAGATGACTTCCTTTGCTTGGCTTTTTGACAAGAATCACATAAGCCATCTAGACTGAGTATTGATTTTGGAAGTCCCCTTACAAGATCCTTTCTTATTAGCTCATTGATGTTGTTCAAATTGAGATGAGAGAGCTTCTTGTGCCAATTCCAACTCTCTTCATTTGACATTCTGGTTGTCAGACACACTGTTTTTCCATCAGAGTTTGTTACCAAACTTGCTTCATAAATATTGTTGCGCCTGTGTCCAACTTAGAACAACTTTTCCAGTAGATTTACTGATAACTTCACAGTATTCACTATGAAAATCTACATGGTTTCCTCTGTCACAGATTTGACTTACAGATAACAGATTATGCTTAAGTCCTGAGACTAGAGCTACATTTGTGATGATGACACTTCCAAGATTGATATTGCCATATCCCAGAGTGTGTCCTATGTTGCCATCTCCATAGGAAACTTTTGGGCCAGCCTTCTCCTCAAAGTCTGATAGCAGGGTTTTATTTCCAGTCATATGTCCTGAGCATCCACTGTCCAAGATAAGTGTGCTCTCTATTATACCCTGCAATCACAAACAAACACTAAGTGTTAGTTTTAAGGATCCAGACTTGCTTGGATCCTTTGTCCTTTTTAACAGTGTTAGCTTTTGCAGCGGAATCAGCATTATCAGAGTTTAAACTAACATTGTCAGTTTTTACACTAGCAGAGTTTGCTCTAACCCATTTCAAATTGGGCTTTAGCTCATAATAATTATGATAAATAGCATGATAACTCTTGCAAGTGTAAATGGAATGCCAAGTGCTTCCACAGTGTCTGCATAAGGTCTGTGGTCTTACTCTAACATAATCATTTTTTACTTCTGAAGTAGAAGGTAAAGAATTAATATGTTTGTTCTTAGTGCAAAATCTAGCAAGATGATTAGAACTACCACAATTATAACATGTTTTTCTTGAGGCACTAGCATTAGGCATATGATTATTTCTATTATTTATGCCTACTTTTCCATTCCTATTTCTCTTGGACCCTTTAGGTTTCATGGAAGACTTTACCTCTTTCAACTTATGAGTAAACTGTTTTCCTGTCATCAAGCCAACATTAACCTGTTTTTCACAAGTTTTTACTGGTTTTCTAACAGCTTCTACTTCCATAAGTTTTTCTGTTATAATATTTTCCTGTTTTTTACAAGATTCATCTGATTCCATATCAGCTTCCCTTATTACAACAGATTTTAACTTATTGGCTTCTGGAACAAATTTCACAGGTTTAAGTTGTGGTTTTACCTTAACCTTGTCTTTAAACCTAAGTTCATCATTTTCACAATAACCTAAACCTACAGAATCAGTCTGAAACACTTGATGAGTGTCTCTTCCAGAATCTGTCCAAGTCTTAATTATTTTCCTTTCTTTTTCAAGTTCAGATTCTAGCTGCTTATTTAACTTAAGCACTTCCTGTTCAATATAAACAGCATCATCTCTTTCTTTTTGAATCTGCTTCATATTCTCAAGTTCTCTTTCAAGAAACTTGTTTCTTTCTTTAAGACTAAGATTCTCAGATTTGATCCTCTCATTCTCTAAAGTCTGATCCCTATAACTAACATGTATGTTTTTAAGATAAATTCTTAATTCAGAAATATTATCAGTATCATAAGCATAAGTAGTTAGAGGTACCTTATTTTCTGATGACTCAACTTCATCTTTGACAGTTGCCATGAGTGCATAATTCACTCCTTCATCAGAATCTGAAGTATCTGCCCAGTCTTTGCCTTTAGAGATGAGTGCTTTTTCAGTTCTTCCTTTCTTGCACTCTGGAGCATAGTGACCCATCTCTTTGCACTTGTAGCACTGGATCTCAGATTTGTCCTTCTTTCCAGACTTGGTATCCCTTCCATCAGACTTTCTGAAATTCTTCTTCTCAGAATTTGAATCTCTCCTTGAGAATCTTTTACCCTTCTTGAAGTTCTTGAATCCCATCTTCTTAAATGTCTTAACCATCAAGGCAGCCATTTGCAGCATCTCCTCTTCATCATCCTCAGAATCAGAAGCTTCATCAGAGTTTGAATCATCATCAGAGTTTGATGATTCACTCTCAGATTTAATCACTAAAGCCTTTCCCTTGGCTTTCTTCCTTGATGATTCCTTCTTAATGGGCTTCTCCTCGACTTTGAGAGTAACAGATTTTGTCTTTTTACTCAATCTTCTATTCCTTTGATCTATCTCCAGTTCATGAGTTTTTAATAACCCATAGATTTCATCAAGTTCTGTATCAGCAAGCTCATAATTATCTCTTATTGTGGTTGTCTTCAAATCCCACTTTTCAGGAAGAGATAACAGAAACTTGAGATTAGACTCTTCAAGCTCATATTCTTTATCAACCAGAGACAGATCATTCAATAATTTGCAAAATCTGTCATGGGTCTCAGTCAAGGTTTCATTTGGTCTTGAATCAAAGTGCTCATACTCCTGAGTTAGTATGGTCCTCCTATTCTTCTTGATAGCACCTGTTCCTTGGCATCTGACTTCTAGAGCATCCCATATCTCTTTGGCAGTCTTGCAGCCAATTACTCTGTTAGACATAACGTTATCTAACGCACTGTGGAGAAGATGTCTAACCTTTGCATCCTTTGCAATTGATGAGATGTCCTCAGGAGTCAAATCTTTCTTTTCCTTTGGAACAGTCTTTTGTTCTTGTCCATCAACAACAGGGGCTAGTTTGGTTGGATTATGAGGACCATCATAAATTCTGTCAAGATATTCTGGATCTGTAGCCTCCAGAAACATGGTCATCTTCACCTTCCAAATCGGATACTCTACAGGCCTGAGAATCGGAACCCTGATTGTTTCATATCGACTCACAGAATTAGGCTTAACCTGTTCAGCCTTGGGAGCAGTTTGATTTTCTTCAGACATGATTATTACTGTGTTTGAATCGTAAAACTGTATATATTAAACAGCCTTGGCTTTGATACCAATTGTTAGGCCGAATACACAATATAATCAAGTATGTATGAGAATAACGATAATTAAGAACACTGTTTATGAATCAATAAACTGTATTTATATTAACAGCTTCTCTCTTTATGATGTTAATGAATCACAAAGAGCTTCTAGGTTACAAGAATAATATATCAATATTCACGCATCCCTTCTAGGGATAACCTATCTGTGTTTATATAGTACACAGCTACATACAATCCTTATCTAATTGATACTCCTATAAATTAGCTATACAATTATTATCAATTAAGGATTGCTTCAGTCTTCTGTCCAGTCTCCTTAGCTGTATCAATATATTCTGCTTCTTTCCATCTTCAGAATATATTGCTTCTAGAATCTTTATCTTTGCACCGACAGCTAAGTCAACTATCACCCTGTCAGACTTTAACAAACTCTGACCGGCTTCCATTAAACTCTTCACCCTGTCAGAGTTTAACTAAACTCTGACTGGCTTCTGATAAACTCTTGTCAGTACCTGTTGCTTAAACACTGATAAACAAACATTAGCAATTATATCTAACAGTCCCAGATTACCAAACATGCCAAAGCTAAACAAGAAAGATGTTAACATTGCATGGTTGTGGGCTGAAGTAGGACAAGAGGTTGAATAAATTGGAAGACACATCAAAGGAGCAATCCTTAAACCTGGAGAACCACTGCACTATCCATCCGTGATTGATTATCAAGCTGCTAACTCCAATCCAGTGATTGAAGAAGGTGATATTGAAATGGACTGAAGAACAGAAGCAAAGAACAAAAGAACTATCAGCTCAGACTAGAGGAGCAACTTCAATGTATAAAGTTTTATTGTTTTCTTTGAAATTTGAAATCTAGAAATGTATATATATCTTATCCAGAATGCATTTAATATTATTAAGTTGTTTTACTTTAATTAGTTTCATGTTTCCTTAGTTAGTTGAGTTATCCTCGAGGTATTTGCTTGTCGAACTCTATACAATCAAATAGGGGGAGATTGTAAAGCATAATGTAACATTAGATGAAACAGAGATAACTACAACTCAACAAAGGACAAGACATACAATAATATTAACAGAAGCACAGGAATCCAGAATCAAAGAAGAAAAGGTAAACTCAAACAATCAAAATATGGTATGTATTCTTGAAGTCCGTAAACAGGTCACGGAAAGAAGTTCATGAAAATGTTCAAGCCTCAGTGACAATTAAAGAAACAAGATTTTCAAGACTACAGAAGTATGTGAATGATTTAGGGTTAGTACCACAGGATTCCAGTGATTTACTTGAAGCAACCAGAACGACAAAGGACTAATCAGCAGCATTGAATTGAAGACATAGAAGAATTGATCAAGTGTTATTCATCTGTGAACCAGATCAGTTGCACCAGTTGACGGCACTTAAAAAGATCAAGTTGTTTTATCGTCTCAGAAGAAATTGATTTAGTCTAAAACTAAACACCCTGAAACTCAAAGGTTTTATAAAAGATCAAGTCAAAAGAAAATGGTTCGATGGTTTTTTAATTATGAAAACCATCGAATGGGATCAATAAAATCAATAAGAAAACCTTTATAAGTTAATTTGTTATTCGATAGTTTTAATTAAAAAACTATCGAATGGAAAATTAATTTATAACATTCGTTGGTTTTTCATTTTGAGGAGCAGGTGAAAAGTTATTTGTTTGACAGGTTGATGGAAATTGGACGGCCAAGATTATTAGTTTAGTTTTGGTTCGATAGTTTTCAATTGACGACTACAATTAATACAGAGAGAAGAAGTGTCTTCTTCAGTAATCAAGGTAGAACACAGAGACATTACGAGGAGAGAGTTTGAACTAGAGAGAATTATCAGAGAAATTAATATTGCTCAGAATTCTATCATTGTATTGAATTTGTGTAACCTTGAACTCATTGAACCTAATCTACGGATTAGAATTGTAGCACCCCTCGCGGTTTATATTTATAAAACGATATATTCCTCGACTCGTGTTTTGATTTGGTACATTTGATTTCGTGTTAGAACTGAATGATTAATCCGCGAACGAAATTAAATAATTTGTGAGTGTCGTATTCAACCCCCCTTCTACGATACTTTGGACCTAACAAGGAGAAAATTTCGAATTTATAGCGAAGACATATAATTAAAAGTTCTATTTGAAATAGAATATGTGTTTGAATATGTAGAGGGGAAGAGTTCAAATATAAAAAGAATTACTTGCAAAGTTCTATTTGAAGTAGAATATGTGAAGTTATATATGTGTTTTTTCAACGAAAGAGTGACTCGTTAGAAAGGAGTATGTTAACATAAAAATTAATATATAAGATAAGTTTATATTCAATATATTAAATTTGAGATTTTGATATTAAAAAGGAAAACGTGTTTCACGAAAAGACGGCTTTTTAGCGAGGACCGTGTAATTTTCGTAATTTAATTGATAGAGTTTTTTAAAAAAATTATTACGCCGCCGCGAAACGCGACTTTTTCAACTAGTATATATATAAAAAGGAGGATACGCAGAAGGTTAGATGGCGCCCTAAGATCGTCTCAATCTATTTTTCTAATTTTTTTAGATTTTTAGAATTTTAAATATTAATAAATTTAAAAAATATCTGTTAACATATTAAAAATAATATATGTGTTTGAATTTATAAAGGAGAAGAATTCGAACTAGAAAATATATATAAATAAAAGTTTTGTTTGAAATATAATATGTATTCAAATTTATAAATGAGAATACATATAATAAAAAATTCTATTACAAATAGAATAGGTGTTAGAATTTATATAGGAGAACGGAAAAATTTCAAATTTATAAAAAAAACACTTAAAACTTCATTTAACCTATTTCAAGAAGAAAAGGCATTCGAATATACATGGAAGTATAACTCTACTAAAACTGTATTAAAAATTGTATACATATCGATTACTTTTTCTTTCTATTCAGCTAATGTACATGTATTTCCAAGGCCTGTAACCTGTTTTTTTTTTCATATCTTTCTTACTAGCTTTAGTGTTGGCATGTTTTCTCAGGTTAATTTTATTTGAATCAATCTTGATTGTCACGCGTGCTACTCCCTCACGTTTCTTTCTGCCTAACATATTTGTGTTGTATTTTGCAGGCTGGTGTAGCATGATCACTCGGTTCACTCCATTCAAAATAATTGATCAATAATTTTCGAAATCTATTGTGTCTACAAACATTTGGAATAATGAATATTTTTGTGAAATTTCTATACTTCTTATGGGTTGGATTTTCTTTACCTATATTATATGAATCAGATCAAAAGCTTACTAATTCTATTATCATAGTAATTATTCCTTTAATCAATTTTCACTTCTTATCTTTCTCTTTCTGATGGACATGTTTGTATATTTTAGTTTATGTTCCTAGTCTTTTTTGATAATCCATATTTTCAATCCATTCGAAATAGAGTACAAACAAAAATACCATAATACAGGCTAAAAGCATTGAAACTAACACTAAACATTAGAATCAATAAAGCTCTATCGCTATCATCACAGTCACGTACGAAGATTGTAACATGCGGTGACGTCTCTAAGATCGTCTCGATCTACTTTTTTAATTTTTTTAAATTTTAAATACTACTAAATAAAAAATATCAATTAACATGTTGGAAGTAGAATATCTGTTCGAATTTGTAGAGGAGATGAGTTAAAATTTATAGGGAAGACATATAAATAAAAGTTATATTTGTAATATATTATGTGGTCGAGTTTATAAAGGAGAATAATTCAAATTCATCTAAGATCGCCTCAATCTACTTTTCTAATTTTTTAGAATTTTTGAATTTTAAATATTATTAAATAAAAAATATCATTTAACATATTATAAGTAGAATATGTGTTCGAATTTATAGAGGAGATGAATTAGAATTTATAGGGAAGACATATAAATATAAGTTATATTTGTAATATTATACGTGTTCGAGTTTAAAAAAGAGAATAGTTCAAATTTATAGGTTAGACATATAGTTAAAAATTCTATCGGAAGTAGAATATGTTTTGAAATTTATAGATTAAAATAGTTCGAATTTATAAGAAATACATACATAAAAAGTTCTATTGGAAGTAGAATATGTGTTTGTAAGACATAGTTAAAAATTCTATTGAAATTAAAATAAGAGTACGAAATTATATAAGTATTTTTTCAACGAGAGAGCGGCTCATTAGAAATGAGTATGTTAACATTAAAATCAACATATAATACAAAGTATTCAATATATAAAATTTGGAATTTCGATCATAATAAGGAAAACGTGTTTTAACGGGAGGACGACTTATTAAAAAGGAATGCATAATTGATGTAATTTTATTAATAGAGGTTTTTAAAAAATATATATATAACGTCGCCGCGAAGCGCGGATTTCTCAGGTAGTTATAACTATTTTCAAATAATTGTAGTTTTTACAATTAAAAGTAATGATTAAAGTTGTTTAAGGTGACTATAACAAGTTGTTGTTTAAGGATACAACAGTTAGGTTTACCCATCCGTGAAAAAGAAGCGTGAAGTTAGTAAACCCAAAACACCTCTCCGCGAAAAATTATAGCGAACAACTAGGGTTTCGCGAAAAATTATAGCGGATGCACCAAAATTTTTATTATGATCCTGATCATTGAAATCTCAATTTAATGATTAGGAAGCTGATTGTTAGATAAATAGTCTCTGATAATCCTGAACCCATATAATAAAAGCCAATTTTTTTTTTTTATTATATTCTAAATTCCTCCTTACTTAAAAACTCTTTGGAATCGAAAATCTTGGTGGTTAAATGTACTTGTTAGAGTACTTCAAAATTGACTCCAAGTCTTCTCAAAAGGTAGAGTCCTGTATCGATCTTCCAATTACGAATGGCCTCAATCTTCCAATTATGACTTCAACGAAATTGAGCGTGTCAAAGTCTCAAAGATGGTGTAGTGTAAATTTCCGGTGCCCCTAGCATGAGGGATGCACTAAATCATAGATTGTATTTGATCCAACTTTAAAATTTTAAATTTTTTCAATTGGATTCAGTCGAATTTTTTAAAAATATTTAGGTTCTTTTATATTGACTAATTGGATCGAATGAGATCAGGTTGGGTCAGATTTTTTTAATAATTTTAAAAATTTTATTTTTATTTTTTATTAAGATTTTTGAATTTTCTTTTAAATTTATTAAAATATTTAGATTTCTATCAAGAGTATATCCAGAAGTTTATATTTTTATCTAAAATTTAATTTAATTTTATAAAAAACATGGATAGAAAGTAATTTTGACAGGAGATTTACACCAATATCTCAAAAATATTCATGAAATCTGATTTTTTAATTAATCGGGCTGGATCTGGTCGGCTGTACTTTTATCCGAACCAAGCCAGATTTTTAATCGAATTAGTACTTAAATTAAATCTACCAATTTATAACCATAAAGTAACCAAAACATTTCGTTTTGATCATTTGAAATGAATTTCATATCCAAACACTACCTTGGAGGAAATGAATTGTTTCTTGCGCTTAAATTTTAGCTAGACAACAGAAGCGCCTTAATTGACTTTTAAATTGACTCCCAAGTCTTCGGAACGGTGCCAACAATCGTTCATCTATGAGTGGCTGAGAGTAAAGATAGAAACAGAGCTACGTAGACTTTAAATTTGATACTCACTACGTCCCATTCATTTTTATACATTTTTTATTTTGAGATGTCCCTCTTATTTTTATACATTACAAAAATAGTAACTTTTAATAGTAATATAAAACACTATTACACCCACTAATTTATCCACTATCTCTATTCTATAATAATATAAAACACTATTACACCCACAACTTTCCTCCACTATCTCAAATATATTATTAAATATTGATAAGTCCCACCACTTTACCCATTTTTCATCTAATTTTTCTCATTTTTTATATCTTTTCTTGGTCTCCGTATCCAACCCAATGTATACTACGGACTGGGATAGAGAGAGTACATATTTATTTTTTATCAATTTATGAACCTGTTCAAGAAGCGCACCTGTAATTAGCTAAAATAAACGTAGATGTTCACTTATCATTTGTGGAGGGAGAAGAATGGAAGATTACGGTTCAGTTTGTTTTGCTGAAATTTTTTTTGGCCTTTGGAAAAATTTTCAATACTAAATTTTTTTGGATCAAATTAGAATTATAAATCTACCAATTTTTAATTATCAAATAACCAAAACATTTCGTTTTAATTAGCAACAACAAATATAATCAATACCAACAACGAATATTTAAATGAAACCATTCATTATCTATAATAAACATAACCAAATAACAAATATTTTAATTAAATAAATAAGAACTCAGAGGGCTCGAATCTGAAATCCCCTCTAATTCGAATTTTGATACTCCCCCTATCCCTTTCATTTCTTTACACTTTTCTTTTTGGAATGTTCCTCTCAGTTTTTTACATTACAAAAGTTTCCTAAAATAGTAAAGTTTTATAATATATAAAAATTAACTACATCCACTACTTTCCTCTTCTATCTTCATTTTATACATTAAATATTGATTTGTCCCACCATTTTACTCACTTTTCTTACATTTTTTTTCACTAAATTAAACTTTTTCTTAACCTCCGTGTCCAATCTTAATGTAAAAAATTGAGGGGACAGAGAAAGTATTATATTAAGTAAATAATCACACTAAAATTATAAGGCGGCCTGAAGTCAGTCCTAGTAGTTGGTGTACTTGAGAATAAAATATATTACAGACTTGACTGAATTTAGTTGTGTCAGAGAAAATGTATTCCAAACTTTCTTGTCCATGTTCTGTCAAAATTCCAAATTCTTGTGTTCCCATTTACAAATTTTGGAATTTTCTCATTTAAAATTGTAAGAGCATCTCCAACCATATAGACCCCTTGGCTAAAATTGAATAAAACTTACCATAAATAATAATTATAGAGAATATGTAAAACTTTCTTCACTCCAATGGGTCATTTCTGTTATCTAAAATTTTAGCCAACCTATGCATATTGGCTAAATTTGTCGAACCTCTAGAGACCTGTAGTAAAAAGCCATGTCATCTATTTCCATATTCAAACAGTATATTCTATTTTTAACAACTTAAAATAATAATAACATTCTATTTTTAAAATATAGCCAACTCGTATAGCCAACTCCATTGGAGCACAACACCTTACAGGTTCAACAAATTTTACATAATCAGTATTTTATATGATTTTAGCCAACGATTTTAGCCAACACCGTTGGAGATGCTCTAAGGCGTCCTGAAATCAGTCCTAGTCTATATATCAGTGGCAAAGAAAGCAAACCGGATCGGAACCAAGAGAAAAACAAAAGAATAATAATAAATAAAAAATATATATATAAAGGCCACACTTTAACTACAATATAATTTCTCTTTTTCTTTTGTAACTGTTGGAACGAGTTTTCGTCACCTACGTCCGGTCGGACCTGCAAAGAAGAAGAATGCGAGGGTTGGGCCCCCCGATTCACCTCCGGTGTGAGAATCAGTAACTGGTAGTCCGAGTAGGTAAATTGAACGTACATAGAATATGTGTGTATTGTGAATTGTGTATGAATCAAGAATAAACCTGATCTCCTTCTTTTACCAGTCAGTTCCGATCCCTCACGTTCCGAACGTGGATCTCGTGGTCTTTCCCATGACCTGGTCTTTGTACCGTTGATCGGCCCAATCCACTCAAAAGATGGAAGGCGGGCTTCTTCGGTCTTTACAAAGATATTGGGCCTCTTCATACAGGCGATAGCGGATGGTCTGCCTCAATCAGCCCAATAACTATCAGTCTTAGGCCTCTAACATGTCCCTGGACTCCGTGCGAAGAATATTCGGTCGGAGGCCCAAATATCCGTTCCATTTTCGAATAATTTCTAGGACCGGGCTCTATCAGAACGACCAAGGTGCCAGCCGAATATGTCAAAGGTCAATTCCACGTCAGCGACAGACAGCTGTTGTAATAATTACATGAGGGACTTACACGTTTCTCCAGGTGGATCTCAGCCGTGAATTTCAACGGCTCTCATCCTGGCCATCCGTTTCAAAACGGCTCTAGATATACGTATACAACCGTCCTTTTCTTTTTCTTCTTACCATTTCTGACAGTGAATCAAGAAATTCTCTCCCAAAACACTCTCATTCTCTAAGCTTTCTGGCTAGTGAACCATAGGCGCGCGAATCTCCACAGCAACCCGTCATTCCCCGTTTTCAACCCTCGACACCAGTAAGTTTTTCACTCTTTATAATTCCTCTTTTTCCCACTTTATGCAGTAATTTCACTTTTCACTCAAGCATGTATTTGATGTCAGTTATTATGATGCATGTATGTATATATAGACATATAATGAATAAACATGTATTGTAAAATCCCGTAATTTTATTTTTATTATTAGATATTAGATATTTAAGAAATTT
The DNA here is from genome assembly GCA_030848705.1 of Heracleum sosnowskyi. Classification (NCBI taxonomy): domain Eukaryota; kingdom Viridiplantae; phylum Streptophyta; class Magnoliopsida; order Apiales; family Apiaceae; genus Heracleum; species Heracleum sosnowskyi. Next base: position 28,653,288 of record CM061243.1, read on the forward strand.
TATTTAGATAAATATTTTAGTTAAAGATTTTTGAAATTCTTTTCGTATAAGTTATTTTATTTTAGATCATGTTAAGATTCGTTATTATGGAAAGAAGCGTGAATATACTTTATAGAATCGATATCTTTTTATTTAAATAAATTGTGTGTGAATCAAATATTATATTTTAAAAATTACTTGGAGAGGTTAAAAATATATTTAAAAACATTTTTTAGAGTTACCATAATTTAATTTAGGATTTTGTGTGTCTATATAATAAACCCTTTAGAACAAAAAAAGCCCGTACACATTTTTATCATCCGCCTCGGCAGGTACGTATCAACGCAGTTTATTTAATTGTTTTATGTGTTTCTCTCTGTTTGTTTAACATAAACCGTGAATTATATTTGATTTATCGTTTCTATATCTGTCTGCGGGTGTGTAATTTGTATATTTGCTCATGCGATGCACTATTAGTTTCAGTAGTTTAGAATACATTTATGTAACTTAATCAGTTTCATGTGATCTCATGCTCTCCAAAGTTATGCGTAAATTTTTAAATTTTATATTATTAAAATATATTAGATTTCGAAAGCTTGTAATAATACTTTATTTTTATTTTTGTTAATACAATTATTTTTCCAAAAAGTGTAGGTTATTGCTTTAGTTTTATATAAATCAATATAATGTATTTGGACATTGAAATGCTACGAGATGTGGTTTGTAAAGTGATGATTGCATGTTTAGTCAATTTATTTATAATATAAATTATTATGTTGCATTCTGGCCGTGCGTACTAGTTGGGGTTTAAGGCCATTTGTTTATTAATTTGTGTAATATATGCATTTAATTTGATCGGCTCTTGCTTGTTCTTCAAATTGAATTGAATGTCTGGCTGTTAAACTGTTCATATTTCTTATGGATTCATAATTAATATTATTATGTTTTGTTAAATAATATTTAGGAGTGATCGTGCAGTATTTAATTTTCAAGTCGACTTTGAGGTAAGTACATTTTGACTTACTTTTATTTTCAGAAAAGATATTGATACTCTGTTTTTCGAATTTCGTATAAGATATAAGAATATTGTTTCGAAATTTATAAGATATAAGAATTGAGAATCTTTTGAATCCCTCAGTCTCTACGTTTCGAACCCGTTCGTAATTTACACTATAGTTCCGGAACTAGTCTGCCTTAGATGCCCTTAGTAGGCGCACAAGTGTGCAACTTTAGATACCTATTAAGGGGGCGTAATTATTGAACTTTAGATGCCGGTCACTGGCAAAGTGTGGCGAAAGAATAAGAATAAGAATAAGATCCCGGCTACTGGGAAAGTGTGGCCGTAGAGCAAGACTGTGGTTATTTATAAGAATTTCGTTTCTGTTTTTAATTCTGTTTATGTTCAAGATTTTAAAATATAAACTTTGGGTTGGATCATTTTTCGCAAAGGCTTTTAAATTATTATTGTTTTGAGAAAATCTGTTTTGCTAAAACACCCACTGATTTTCGAGAATATCGGTAAGTCAATCTGTTACTTGCTGAGCTTTGTAGCTCACCCCTTTCCTAACATTTCAGGTTCATTCATTGTGGAAGCTAAGTAAGAATAAGACTGTGGACGTTTGCAATTTCGTGCTGCTATGTGAATTTGTTTAAAGACTTATGGAAATAAATTGCTCATATGTTAGAATTTATTGTTGAATGGTGGAGCTGCGTCTCCGATTTTGTCTTTTGGAATTATTAAGTTTGACCGCTGCATTTGACTTTTGTGTAATTTTGTATTTATTGAATAAAGAAATGTATTTTATTTATTTTTGTATTTAAATTTAATAGTCCGAAAAGTCGGGTTGTTACATGTAACACCCCAGTCCCACATCGAGGAGATTTGGGACTTGTGTTCAGTTTATAAGGCAAAGCACTACTACTAATTAGCACCAACAAAATCATGATATTTTGGGGGCCTGTGGTGGGCTAGTCGTTACCCAAGTTGGTTGCGTTTGGGACAGTAGGTTTCGGCTTATTCGGACTCGGAATTGGGACTTGACCCGATTTTCGAAAAAGGCTCAGGATTTGACCCAGGTTGTCACATATGGTATCAGAGCTGACTCTCGAAAGCTTGATGCGTCAAGTTGCCGGAGGTGGGGACACGAAGGCTGGTGGTATTATCCCACAATGGACAGAGGTCCGGAGGTGGGGACACGAAGCCAGCCGGTATTATCCCACAATGGCTAGGGAGGAACGATCTTGGAACCTATGGATATCCGTTCAGGCTTGACGAGGACGTCAAGAGTTTAAGTGGGGGAGTTTGTAACACCCCAGTCCCACATCGAGGAGATTTGGGACTTGTGTTCAGTTTATAAGGCAAAGCACTACTACTAATTAGCACCAACAAAATCATGATATTTTGGGGGCCTGTGGTGGGCTAGTCGTTACCCAAGTTGGCTGCGTTTGGGACAGTAGGTTTCGGCTTATTCGGACTCGGAATTGGGACTTGACCCGATTTTCGAAAAAGGCTCGGGATTTGACCCAGGTTGTCACATGTATCCGTAGCATGTTTTAGGAGACTTTAGCGTAATCACTGGTAGATTGTAATTCTCTTAGATTCTAGGGGTAGCATTTACGCTTTTTTAATGGCAAAGGGATTTCTGGGTATTTCACGGGGCATGAACATCCTTCGGCCGATCTTCATATGCCTAGAACACCCTTCAACCCATCCTAGCGTACCATGAACATCCTTCGGTCGGCTTTTATGCGCCATGAACACCCTTCTGACTTTCATTTTAACCCCAGAACTCTATTTGTTATCCCCCTAGGAGTTTCCTTCTTTCAAGCTTGGCCCTCTGTACTCGGTCTTAATCGTCCAACCATTCTTTTTGATCATTCGGCTTCTATGATTCATCCGAGTACATGGCTAATTTTGTCATTTTGCGTTCCCTGCAGGCGATGGATCAACCCATAGAGTATGGACCCGTATATTCAGCCATGGCGCATTTTGGCGCCTCTAGATTTGCTTCGGCGAATTTAAACTCCTTGATGACAGCGGCTGAGGTCCGCAATATGGTGCAAAAATATGACATCCCCAGCTCTATTTTCCGGACGTACGAAGCGGGCGAGACAGACTTGATATATCACACTCCTAAGGTGGACGAAGAATTCGGGTCGGTCGCGCTTGGAGTGTCCGAGCGGGCTTTTTTCTGTGGACTTCACCTTCCACTTCTTCCTGTGCTAAAAAATTATTAAGATACACTTCAGTCGCCTTGGGCCAACTTGACCCCAACACCTTCATTCACATCAACACCTTCCAGAATAGGTGTCTGAAGGCGGGTGTGAGACCCCGCTTGTCCCTTCTATTGCACCATTTCGATTTTAGGAAGAACGGTAAGGGTGTCGGGTTTTACCAGCTGTCCCGCAGAACATGCCGACCGGAGTGGGGCGTCACCAATTCCAGCAACCGAGGAACGCATGACCACTGGCTTTATATAAGTGGTCATAAGCTGGTTAAGTATTCTGTGTGGCGGAAAGTCGACCCAGCCCTCGTTACTGCTCCCGAGTTGATCAATGAAGATCGGGCGGATTATGCCCTTCTACACCATCCTCAGGAACCGAACCGCATGCCTTTAGCAGTCAGTAGGGACAAAACCTAGCTTCGAGCTCTCTGGGGTACCGGTAACACCAAATTCCATCTTTGTTTAACTTTCTTTATGTTTGTTAATTTCTTAACATTTCTTCCCATGTGTACTGACTTGCAACTTCATTCTTTTGTTTTATTTTGCAGTGTCTACCCGTTCTGAAATGATCAAAAGGCTACAGGCCAAGAATGCCCAGAAACTTGCTGCGGCGGCTGCGAGGGAAAACGCCGAGGGTCCTCCTGAGACTTCCACTTCGGCGAATGCTCTGGGCGAGACTGAGCATCGGTCGTCTGTAGCTGAGGAAAACATCATTGATACTACTGTCAATGAGGTAGAGATTATCAACGTATCTGACGTCGGTCGGACTTCCGCTCAGAAGCGTCCTCGAGGGGCGGATGGGGAGGCTGTTTTGACCTACCGACCGGAGTGGTCCATAATGGCAACTGACAGCTTCGGTGCCCCTGCCCCTGATGCGTCGAAGGAAATCAGTGTTGATCTATGTCGGGCCTTCGTCCTTCCCAAGGACCGCCCGGTATATGACAATACTGACGCTCTTGGCGCATGCTCGGAGTTGATTGGCCATGTTGCTTTGGTAGGTGTTCTCTATCTTGTGCTTAGTTCTTTTCTTCGATAAATTGGTTTCTCACCATTTTCTTCCCTTTGTTTTTTTTTCTTTTTTCAGGTTGTTCCTTGGGTTGCTACTGTTGAGCAGAAAGTTAAGGACCTGGGGAGTCAGCTGCGCGGGCTCAAGCTGACTGAAGAAAGGGCCGAGGCTGCTGAGGGCCAACTTGATTCGTTGCACAAGGAGGTCGCCTCTTTACAGCAGAGGCTGGCTCAGGTGATGACCGACCGAGATAGTGTCAAGATCGATCTTGATGCTGCCTTCGTTCGTTTGAACCGGGCTAAGTCAAATTTAAGAGCCTCTAGGAAAGCTGAGAAGAAGGCCCAGAAGCTGGTGCTGATGTCAGAAGACATAGGTTTTACAGCCGGCTTCGAGGAGGTGATCCGCAAGGCTCACGCCGCTGGGATCGACCATAAGCTTCTCTTGGAGGAGGGTATGGAAGATCCCATCGGGCGTCCTGAGGAGCCTGATGTCCCTCCAGTCATTAGCTCGGACCCTGAGTCGGAGATGTCCGATTAGACTTAGCATCTTTATTATTACCTTTGTAATTTAACATTTGGCCTTCGGGTCTGTTTCAACTTTTGCCTTCGGGCTTACATTTATTTTAACTTTTGTGATCTACATTGCCTTTGTGTAAATTTTCATTCACGTGATGTATTTGGCGTTCAATCATATTTGCTTTAGGTCTTATTTGATTGCCTTAGCTTTTTCATTATAATACCTCTTCGGCTTAATGATTTTCCTTGGTATTTTTCTTTGTAACACGTCTTCGGCTTAATCATTTGCCTTGGTGTTTTTTATTTGTAACACCTCTTCGGCTTTGTGTTTTGCCTTAGTGTTTTTTGTTTAAGTTTGCCTTTGGTATGAACGTTGATTCGTCATACCTCTTCGACAGGTTTGTCCCTTTAATATTTTGAGGGAGTGAACATATATCTCTTAAAATATTAACGGTATAGGGGCGATCGAAGGGGCAAGAATTGCAAGCTCATAATTTCCTTTCGAATGCCCTGGAATATGGGCTTGGAATTTTTATGCTGGCATGGTTCTTTCGTTTATTCTATTCCATTTTTGCATTTACTATTCATTATACTTAAAACAAATGAACAGAATCAAGTAGACATAAATGAATTCAAGTAAGCAATATTGGAAATAAACCTTCTGTATTAATTCATGCGGAAGTAAAATATGCTGAATCAAAGTTGTTTCAAGCAAAACAATAAAAGAACAAAGATTTTTGATTGGCTTACTGGTAGAACCTATGAAGGCTTGAAGCATGCCAAGTATTTTTTATCATAGAGCCGTCCGATCCAGACAGTTTATATGTTCCTGGTCGGACCACTTCAACCACCGTGTAAGGACCCTCCCAATTGGGCATTAGCTTCCCCTGTTTGGTTGGCATGGATGTGGCCAGCTCTCGGAGAACGAGGTCTCCAACTTGAAATGCTCTTTTTTTTATACCAGCATCGTAGTACTGAGCTGCCTGAAGCTGGTACCGGATATTTCGCTGATGAGCTGCTTCCCTTTCTTCAACTACCATATCTACATTAGTCCGTAGACCGAACTCGTTGCTTTCCACGTTGAATACCTGCGTTCGGTACGACTCCATTCCAACCTCGGCCGGCATCAATGCATCTGTCCCAAATGCCAGTCTAAATGGGGTTTCCCCGGTCGAGGATCTGGGAGTTGTTCGATAAGCCCAGAGAACATAAGGTAACTCTTCTGCCCACATACCTTTTGCGTCTCCAAGCCGCTTCTTTATACCATCGAAGATAATCTTATTTGCTGCTTCAATGGCTCCATTTCCTTGTGGATGCCCGACTGAACTAAACTTCTGTTGTATTCCAAATTTAGCCAGAAACTTCCTGAACTTACTTCCGATGAATTGAGTTCCATTATCTGATACGTAGATCATCGGGATACCGAACCTTAGGATTACCTGCTCTAACATGAACTTTTTGGCTGCCTCTTTAGTTATGGCCGACAACGGTCGGGCTTCTACCCATTTGGTCATGTAGTCGATGGCCACAATGCAATACTTGGCCTGCTTGGTACTGGTGGGTAGAATTCCCACAATGTCTACGGCCCACATTGCAAAAGGAATGGGATTGAGGACCGATGACATCTCTTCCGGGGGTTGCTTCGGTACGGTGCTGAATAGCTGGCACTGCCTGCATTTATTCGAGTAATTTTTGGCATCTTCCCTTACGGTCGGCCAAAAGAAACCTTGTCTGAGGATTTTGAAGGCTAGTGATCGTCCTGCCAGATGTTCCCCACAAATTCCTTCGTGCACTATTTCCAATACTAACCTTTGATCTTCGGGGGCCAGACATTTAAGGAGGGGTTGTGTAGCCGATCGTCTGAACAATTGTCCCCCTACTAAGGTGTAGCTGGCTGAACGATATTTTACCTTTTGTGCTTCCTTTTTGTCTAATGGCAATACCCCTCTCTCCAGTAAGGCCCTGATGGGGGTCATCCAATTGATTCCTTGATGTATTTCCAGACATTGTTTTTTGTCGATCGAGGGGACTTTCACTTCGGTCAGGTATATCGACCCCATTAGGCTTTGGGTTTCCGCTGAGGCAAGCCTAGACAACGCATCTGCCCTGCTGTTGTTTTCTCTGGCTACCTGGCTTAATTCAAACGACTCAAAATGAAGTGAAGTTTCACGTACCTTGGCTATGTATGCCTTCGTTCGGGGGTCTTTTTGGCCATACTCCCCGGAGAATTGCTTCACCACTAGCATGGAATCGCTAAATACCCTTACATGTTTTACCTCTAAGCTCCGTGCCAAGGAGAGCCCTGCTAGTAATGCTTCATATTCAGCCTCATTGTTAGTCAGGGGGAAGGTGAACCTGATAGCCTTACAAATCTCAAAACCATCGGGGCTGATGAGGATCATACCGGCCCCGTACTTCGTTTTTGTGACCGAACCATCCACAAAAAACTTCCATTTCCCAGGTGACTGAATGATCTGTTCCTCCGGTGTCAAGTCCTTCGGCCCTGAGAAAGAACATTCTACCAAGAAGTCGACCAGTGTTTGGGCTTTGATGGCGGTTCTGGGGACAAATTCCAAGTCATACTCTCCTAGCTCTACCGACCAAGCCACAACTCTGCCCGAAGCTTCCGGTCTTTGGAGGATCTTTTTCAGGGGTTGATCGGTAACCACTTGCACAGTTCTTCCTTGAAAATAATGGCGTAGTTTCCTTGATGCTACCACTAATCCAAAGGCGAACTTCTCGGCATTAGGGTATCTTGTTTCCGCGTCCTTAAGCATGTGTGAGACATAGAACACTGGGTGTTGGTTTTTTTCGTGTTCCTTGACTAGCACAGCCCCTAGTGTTCGGTCGCTCACTTCTAAGTAGAGTTGCAGTGTTTCTTTTGGGTCGGGCCTCATCAGGAGTGGTGCCTTGACCAGATATTCTTTAACTTCTTCAAATGCCTTCTGGCAGTCCGATCCCCATTCAAAGTTTTTTGACCCCCGGAGTACTTCGAAGAACGGTAGGGCTTTCTCGGCCGATCGGGAAATGAACCTTCTCAGAGCAGCCAATCGCCCAGTTAATTTCTGAATGTCCCTGATTGTCTTCGGTGCTTCCATATCAATCACTGCCTTGATCTTCTCAGGGTTGGCTTCTATCCCTCTGGCACTTACCATGTACCCCAGAAACTTGCCACTGGCAACTCCGAACGTGCACTTGCTTGGATTAATTTTCATATTATTTTCCCTGAGTGTTTCAAAACATTCTTTCAGGTCCTCTGCATGGTCTTTAAACATGGATTTTACGATCATATCGTCCACATAGCATTCCATGTTCCGACCGATCTGTTGTTTGAAAACTTTGTTGATCATTTTCTGGAAGGTTGCCCCTGCATTCTTCAGCCCGAAGGGCATCTTGATGTATGCATATGTACCTTTGGGGGTGATGAATGCTGTCTTTGGAATATCCTCGGCATTCATTGCAATTTGTTGATATCCAGAGAAAGCATCTAAAAAGCTAAGTACCTGGTGTCCTGAGGTTGCGTCTATTAACTGATCAATGTTGGGTAGGGGGTAATGATCCTTTGGACAGGCTTTGTTCAGGTCAGTGTAGTCGACGCACATTCTCCATTTGTTGTTCGACTTCTTGACTACCACCACATTTGCCAACCAGTCTGGATACTCAATCTCCTCAATGAACTTTGCCTCCAGTAATTTTTCTACTTCGGCCTGGATGACTTGTTGCCTTTCCATGGAGAAATTCCTCTTCTTCTGCTTAACCGGCTTTGCATCGGGGTTAACACTAAGACAATGTTTTGCAACCGAAGGGTCTAAGCCTGGCATGTCCTCCGGTCCCTACGCGAACACGTCGTGGTACTGTCTGATCACTTCAATAACTCTTTCTCTTAACTCAGGCTCCATGTTTTTGCCTATTTGGATCATTTTCACCGACTGCCCGACATACAGTTCTATCTCCTCTGTTTCAGTTGCCGGTTCGGCTATAGGGTTTGACAAATCAGCTCCGAATTTTTCTAATTCGATGTTCATCATCTGTCGACTGCTTCCTTCGTCTTCATTTCTCTTTCTTTTCCCCCCTTCAGTCATCTCGACATCTCTGTCTTTCTCAATATCCTCTAACATGATGATTCGAGCAGCCTTCTGATCCCCTCTCATTTCCCCCACACCATTTTCTGTTGGAAATTTCAACTTCAGATGGGGGACAGAAGCTACTGCCTGGAAAGCACTAAGTATTGGCCTTCCTAGGATTCCATTGTACGGACTGTCCACTTTCACGACATAGAACTTGGCCTCTTTTTCCATGGTGTAAGGAGCTTTGCCCAGCACGATGGGGAGGGTAATCGTTCCTTCGATCAGTACGGGCTGATTCCCGAAGCCGTACAGGGGTGCCTCATGACATGGCTCCAACTGCTCGCCCCCTAAGTTCATCTTGCAGTATGTTCTGTGATACAGGATATTGGCCGAACTACCACCATCAACTAGAACTCTCCAGATTTTGTTTTCCCCTATAATGGGGTTTATGATGAGTGGATCTTCGTGCGGCCATATCACGTCTTCAAAATCATCCTCTGTGAAGGTGATAGGCAGGGGCTGTCTGGCCGGATTGGTCTGATACAAGTTGTAGACCTGTCGGGCATATTTCTTTCGGGCGGTCTTACTGCACCGCTCTAACACCATGCCCCCTGAAATCGTTCGAACTTCACCTCTGTATTTTTCTTCCCTTTCAGGCCCCTTTTCTCTTCTGGGCTCTTTGGGTTCTAGCTTGTCCCTCAGGTCGCCTTTGTACTGTTCCAAATCTCCCTTCTTCACCATTTTTTCAATTAGATTCTTCAAATGGTAGCATTCATCTGTATTATGCCCCTTATCCTTATGTTACTCGCAATACTTATCCCCATTTTTCTTGTAATCTGGGGTTTTCATTCTGGCTGGCCGAACGAATCCCGGCTTCCCCTTTATTTCGTGGAGAATCTTTGAGATAGGTGCATTCAGCGGGGTGAACACCGTACTATCTCTATCTCTCCTCCTGTCCGCTCCTCGGTCGGGTCTGTTGTCTGTCAGTCTGCTCTTAATGTCTCCTCGACCTCTTCGGTCGTCTCTTCCTGAGCTTTCATTTCTGCGACTTTCCTTATGACCCCCAATAGACTCAAGCTTCCTTCGGATGGCTTCCCCTCTCACATATATATCATTCAAAGACTTAGGAGGAATATCATAAAGAGAGGAGCGTAGCTTTTTACCTTTTACGGGGTCTAATCCAGCAGCGAGGAAGCCTGCAGCCTTTACCTTGTCCAAATTGGTGACCATCCCCGCCTCCTCCTTGAATCGGGCTAGGTAATCTCCCAACTCTTCGTTCGATCTTTGACGGCAGTGAATCAAGGCCTCAGTATCCTTCTCTCTCCGGCACAAGTGGGAATAGTGCCTCAGGAACCTCCTTTTTAATTGATCGTATGAATGTATCGATCGGGGTCTTTGCGAACGATACCACATCGTTGTTGGTCCCTTCAAGTACGTCTTGAACATTTTGCACAGCATGACATCACAATGTCCCATACCCGTCATTAGAGACTCATACTTCTCGCAATGGTCTTCTGGGTCTCCTTTTCCATTAAACTCGTTCATTTTTGGGAACTGTCCCCCCGAAGGAGGTCGATACTGTTCAATCTCTTCGGAGACAATAGGTTCATGGCTCACTTTCCGTTCTCCGAACATGGCCTTTTCCATCCTCTTTATACGATCCCGAACGTGCGAGTCGTCCTCTTCATCAGAATCGGTCAGAGTGATTCTGGAACGTGTCTTTCTCGGATGCGATTCGGAGTCCGAAGACCCGTCTTCATCGTCAAACGGCCTTTTATCCCTTCGGTGTTCGGACGACACCCGTGTCATCTCGACCTCTTCGAGTGACTCTCTTAGTGCCTTCTCTTCCAATTCCAGCTCTTCCCTGCGGAGTTTGATGGCTTGGAGTTTGAGCTTAGCGGCTTCTTTTTTCTTAGCCCGTATCTGGGCCTCCTTGTCGGCCTGTTCGTTTATTTTCTGCTTTCCCTTCTTAGCAGCCTGCTCCTCTCTCCATTTGAGGAGCAATTCCCTCTGTTCTTCGGGGGTCGGCAAAGGACCTTCGTCCCCCTCAGAGTCAAAATTCAATTGCCGATTTATGAGCGGTGTGATGATCGGACCTCCAGGATGTGGAGTTCCATCGAATCCAGGCGGTCGTTCAGAAGACATAATCCCAAAAAATCGTTACGCACAATTAATCTATACGTTCCCACAGACGGCGCCAAATGTTGGAACCAGTTTTCGTCACCTATGTCCGGTCGGACCTGCAAAGAAGAAGAATGCGAGGGTTGGGCCCCCCGATTCACCTCCGGTGTGAGAATCAGTAACTGGTAGTCCGAGTAGATAAATTGAACGTACAGATAATATGTGTGTATTGTGAATTGTGTATGAATCAAGAATAAACATGATCTCCTTCTTTTACCAGTCAGTTCCGATCCCCCACGTTCCGAACGTGGATCTCGTGGTCTTTCCCATGACCTGGTCTTTGTACCGTTGATCGGCCCAATCCACTCAAAAGATGGAAGGCGGGCTTCTTCGGTCTTTACAAAGATATTGGGCCTCTTCATACAGGCGATAGCGGATGGGCTGCCTCAATCAGCCCAATAACTATCAGTCTTAGGCCTCTAACAGTAACAGTAGCCTAATATATCGTAATTCTATTTTGGACATCCATATGCAAGCTCACGAACATAGATATTGCTCATATTAAGGGGGAGACAAATGTTGAGTGAAAACCCACATAAAGGAGAAGATTAATTATGTAGATTGTAGTTAGACCCATAGGAGAAAGATCCGTTATGCCCATTTGTAATAGAGTTTCTTATAGATTAAGAAATAGCAAAGTGGTCCCCATTCGAGAATCTGATCATGTGAAATGAATTTCGTATCCAAACGGTACCTTCGAGGAAATGGATTGTTTTTGCTCATTAAATGTTGGCTAAACAACAGAAGTGTCTAAAATCAAAGTGTTCTAATATTAATATTAATGGGCACATTCAAACAACTAATTTCTTGTGAAAGTTGGTTAATTTTAATTAATTGAGATTTTTGTGCATGTAGGGGTCATTATTATTAATGAAAGTTAAATCAATAAAAAATTATCAACTAAACTGTTATTCTATACCCTTGAACACACATTAAATAAACCGAATATTCATTTACTTTTAAATTGACTAACTTCTGAACAGTGCAAATGTAGTAGGGCAACAATCTTTCATCTATGAATGGCTGAGAGTAAAGATATAAACAGATCTATAGACTTTAAAATTTGATACATACATTTTTAATTTTATATCAATTTATGAATCTGTTCAAGATCAAGATGCTTACCTCTAATTAATCTGCTATAATAAAAATGAATAGATGCTTACCTCTCACAAGTGATAAGTTTATTAAAAAATACAACACAAACCAGGCTAATGAAATGGCCTGGGATGGTGTGGTGTGGTGTTCACTTATCAGTTGTGGAGGGAGTCACTGGTTCATAGATGACAAATTCTCGTGCTCATTCATCCGCATGGCTTACAAAACAGATGATTGAATATCCTAATCTTCGGAAATGGATTGTAGATGGCCTTCAATCGTATTGTTTTGTAACATAAGAACATTTATAAACTGATTGCTTAAGTATGTCCATTGACCATGCCAACTTTCATCGTCAATCCTTTCTTCGAAGATTGTCAGTAAAGAATCTCCTCCTGTGTGGCATTGGCCAACTTATAATTTGATATATGCTATTAAATTTCACATACTAAACTAGTATATCACTAGTACAAAACTGGATATTTACGTCGCCTAATATACGTCGCACATTATAGAAGGCGACGTATATATTTGCTTTATACGTCGGGTTTTTATAAGAGCGATGTATATTATCCTCTTGGGGCTACTTTTTACGTTGGCTTACAAAAAAGAAGACGTATATGGTGGACATATACGTCAGTTAGCTTTTAACCGATGTATAAACTCACAATTTACGTCAGTGTTTTCCACCTGACATATAAAGTTGCTATACATATTTGACATATACGTCGGTATTTTCTATGTGCGACATATAAAAGCGGTAAAAATATATGACGCCTTTCTCTAATCCGACGTATATTATAGTTAATTTAAAATAAAAAAAATACAAAATATAATTATTTGTACAGATCGAGTCAATTTTGAGTCTTCCCCAATTCAATTACAGAATTTCAATCCTAAACCCCTCTCTCTCTCTCGACTAACTCTACAACCTCACCGATTTCAATTACTAAATTTCAAGTTTGTAATTGACTTCCCCAATCCATATTCAATCAATTGACTCCCCTAATCCATATTAAATCAACTGACTCTTTGTTGATACTTTATAATTAAGGTTTGAAGAATAGGATTAAGGTTCGCATTGACACAATTGCTCCCCTATTTCGTTCTCTCCTGCCTCCTTGTTGGTACTCTCTCTCTCTCTCTCTCTCTCGTGTGGGATACACACTCTAATAAGTAAAGTGCCCATGTATGAATGCTAGAGCTGTATATGTTAGATCATTATTTAATTTTAAATTTATTATTGTATATATAGTCTGCTGAATTAGTTTTTAATTTATAGAAAAAAAACTTAATGTACCATCTGTTGTAGTCATGGGGTAGAGTAGTATCAGCAGCATAGTTGCTTATATTGAGGTTTGATACAAAGTTTTCTTTTACTGTCACCGGATGATTTATTAAACAATACAAAGGTTTGTAATTTCCTTGTTGTCAGGATCTCTACTTAAACAAAAAATGGTAGGGCCTGAAGAAAGCAATTGAACAAAGGCCTCTGATGTTTAACTATATATTAAAATTGAATTCCCCAAATGTTTTGGTAAAAAGAGATGACAGAAAGTTATTAGCAGCTAGCACCATGTTTGTGATTTGTGATCTAAGCTGCTTATGCAGCCTAACATCTAAGGAACCGAAACACCAAAAAAATGCACCGAAAGCACATAGTTAAGCGATTCTGAGTGTAAAAATGGTGGATGAAAATCAGCGATGGATACTTGCTTTGTTCTGTCAAATTACATTTTAAGCTTATGTTTTGTACTTGTGGTATGTAAATGGTAACCTGTAACTTAAATTTTATATGGTATTTTAAATAGAGTACGTAACAATAACGTAATTTGAATGTCGAATATGTTATGAATACATTAGTATCGGATTAGGCAAACTTGGACATCCTGAAATGTCAGTTCTGAGCCACCATTTGGCCTCGTTGAGTCGTTGGTATATTCAAGAACTTCTAGGCAGTACTGTCCTTACAGTTGCTCTGAGACAATCTGAATTATTAAGTACTGTACTAATCTTCTTCCAGTATTCTAATTTGCAAATTAGCTTTTTAAAAAGTTACGTTATTTTAAAAAAAGTATAAAACATCTTAAAATAAAATACAATAAGAAATTAATAAGATAAAGAGAATATAAATTATCCATGATAATACAAAGTTTAATTTAATAAAAAGTTATATAATGCACAAATTGATAATCAGATATTATACGTGTAGGTACCGGTTTAAAATTAATTAAAAATAAAAAAATGGATAACTATAATATCATAATATAGGTTATTATTTCTAATTCTTTATATATTGCATAATATATAAAGATAGCTGAATTTCAAAGTGATGATCATAATAGATAATTAAATAATCTCAATATAGGATGAAGAGATTTTGATTTTTTTAAGGTACATGTTCATCCTTTTGCAGCCACGTCAGAATAATGTTCTAAAACACATGCAAATGGCTAATAAAAATCTTTCCGGTAATTTAAATCTTCACTTTATTCCATTTTTGTAGTAATAAATGATGGATCGACATACATGGATGTACAAAATTCCACGTGCAACGGCCGATTATATTAAAGGTGTTGAAGACTTCATTACTTATGTCATGCTATACCTAGAAAAGAAGCATAAGGAAGAGGGAAAAGAACAAATGATCTTATGTCCATGTCGTGATTGTAATAATTTTAAAAAGTATCGTAGTGTTGATACAGTGCGGGATCATCTTTTTCGTCGTGGTTTTAAGGAGGGTTATGAGAAGTGGATCTGGCATGGTGAAGGACTAGACTCTACGAGGACCTCAGGTACAAAACGTGGAAGGGAGGAAGATAGTATGGAAAAGAATGATGAAGAAGATATGAAGAATGACAGGGTACAAGAGATGATACAAGATATGGAAGATCATTTCATGAACCAACCAGACATCCTTAATAGTTTGGTTGATGATTCCAAGAAACTTCTGTATCATGGGTGCAAGGATCAATTTACTAGGTTGTCAACAACCTTGAAGTTGTGTAAGCTAAAAGTAAAGCATAACTGGAGTGACAAGAGTTTCACTGAGATGCTTCAACTTTTAGGAGAAATACTTCCTACGAGTAACGAGCTCCCTAATTCTACCTACGAGGCGAAGAAGATACTGTGTCTCATGGGCATGAATGTAAAAAAGATACATGCTTGTCCAAATGACTGTGTGTTGTTCCGAAATGAGCATGAAGATTTAGACATGTGTCCCAAGTGTGGAGCATCTCGATACAGGCGACAAATCAATAATACTTCTAAACAGGATAAGAAAAGGCATCCTGCTAAGGTAATGTGGTATCTACCTATAGTGCAGCGATTCAGACGTCTTTTTGCGAGTTCAAAAGATGCAAAGCTTCTTAGATGGCATGTTGAAGAGAGAAATCTGATGGGATGCTCAGACACCCTGGTGACTCGCCATAATGGAGAACCATTGATGGAAAGTTTCCTGAATTTGGCGAGGAACCTAGAAATCTACGACTTGGATTGTGTGCAGATGGCATGAATCCATATCGCACTATGAGCTCTAACCATAGCACGTGGCCAGTTCTTTTAACGGTTTATAATTTGTCTCCATGGTTGTGCATGAAGCGCAAGTACATAATGTTGACATTACTAATCTCCGGTCCTAGAGAAGCGGGGAATACCATAGATGTTTATCTTCAGTGTAAGAACCCGAAATTTTTGATAGAATTAAAAAAAAAAATTATGATAAAGTGCATCAGTGAGTATATGAATGATTAGTGGTTGTAACCACAATGTATTAATGATTTTGAGATTCAAGATTATAAAATGAATATGGATTTCAGTTACAAGTACTTTGTAAATAGAAGGGATGGACTGACCATCTAAATAAGAACAATCTATCTGGAAAATGGGAATATAATATTCCAATAAAGAAAAGTATTTTCATGTCATCCAAATCGATATCTGTTATGCATCCGACAACTCCGTAAACAAGATAGAGTATGCCTGAGAAAGCACTAGAACATTTTCTAAGTACAAGAAATGTGGAATTGATATTGATCTACAAGATTGTGGTGAATAGTGAATTCCTCTAAGATGAGAGAGTGATCACACTACACTATATACGAGTTTACAAATGGAACTTTGGAAGTTAGATTGGTAATTTTGAATATAAATAAGTGTATGTAAATGTCGTCAGAATCAGCATTCGAAGACTTTCAGTTTTCTCCGAAATTCCACCAGATGAATGTGGACTTGAAATTGTGATATTAAGGTAAAGGAATTAAAGAATAAGATACATGAGATCATAAATATGAGATTATTTTCAAGTACTGGAATACTAAGGATGTTTAGAGAAATCATTTCAAAGGGGCTATAGCGGAACCATTGAGAATGTTTAACAGAGTTGAGCAGAATCTGATCAATGAGGCACAAATTAATTTAAGTACGAGATTGATGAATAGTGATCCGACACGAGAACCCTATGAAGGTGGAATTTATGAGGAAGAATAATATTTAAGGAATTAAGGATTCGTCGGAATAAGAGAATAGAAATTCTGGAATTAAGATGATTGAAGCAGTCTAAGATGACTCGAAGTGAATAGTAAAATGTTTCGAACTCCGAATGGAATGAATTTTAAGAGCAAACTTGGTTAATATATTAATTAGTGAAATGTGAAGTTGGAAAGTGGATATAAGTTAAAGAACTCGAGAAAGTTGAAGAAAAGAATGGAATAAACGAGAAACGAAATGCGAGCGTTATCAAAAAGAAGCTTCTAGAGAAAGCTATAATAAAGCAAAAAGGGCAAAATGGTCATTTACACTAAAAGATCAGCCAAATATAAGGATGAAGCAAGCATTTCTTCATCACTTTTCTAGAAAATTCGAAGGAAGAAAGGGGAGAAAAATGGAGGAGAAGAATTGATCATAACTCGAGATTCTGTGGTCCGTTTTTGGCGTTCTACCACTCAAAACGAAGCTCTCGAGAAGCCCGACGTAACCATGGTAAGCAATCACCTCAACTCCATGATTTACCCCTTCGATTCAGTGATTAACAGTTGGAGAAGATGATGAATAGTAACTTGTATCTTGTTTTGTTTTGTTTTGATAATGAGTTTGTAGCTTCCAAAGGTTGTATTAAGCAAGAATCTAAGGCTACATCAGGAGTATGGCAGAAAGCAAGCTTGGAGGAAGGTATAAACCTCTGCCCCTTTGAGTTTGATATGAGTTTTGAAATGGTTTTGATGTTTATGTAAAGTTAAGAGCATGATTAAGTAATTAGATGAATTGTTGGTTGAGTTTGGAGAATGGGTTATGAATTTATTGTGATTATTCATGGAGGATTTGACTGAGTGGAGGGTGTATAAGGTGGATGGTGAGTTTGGGATTGTTTGGTATTGATTTGAGTGTGTTTTGAAAATGGAAAACGTTACGATTATAGCCGTCGTAATGCCCAATTGATTTAAGGCTGTGTTGAGCAAGAATTACGAACTGGTCTGGTAACATTTTTGAACAGAACTGACCATGAACATGTAGGTCTTGTTTTAAGGTTTGTTTTGATATAAAGATCATGTCTATACGATTTACGGTTTAGGAGAAAAGTGAGTTTTAGTAAACGCCATTCGGAAGAATGACTCATCTCTGTTCAGCAACTTTGAGGCTATATTTGGACCACTTCGGAGCCATATTAAAATGTGAAACTTTGAGGAATAATACTAGAGACAGTTAGGAAGGCTCATGAAAAAGATTCGGATTAAAAAGATTATTTGTCGATTTTATAAAAATGTTTTAGTCGAGGTCGCGCAAGTGAAAACCACTGAAAACGAGACTTAGAAACCAAGGTTCCAAATGGTTAAGTATAACTTGGATTTGAGAATGGATTTCAAACCAAACTTGTGATATAAGTATTTGACGAATAACATGGACTTAGTGTGACGCTAGAGCGAGCAAGTAATGCCTTGGTTGTGTTTCGCTTACGTGTTTAAGCATTGAGTTATAAGTGGTTTATCGAGGGGATTAACCGTGTGTTTTCGTTTGACTTTGTCTAGATTGTCCGGCATCGTCGCGAACCTCTATCACTTCTCGAGCATCAGGCAAGTTTCTAAAACCATACTTTGAAGTATACATATATTAGATGCAAGTTTTCTAAATCCCATGCTGTATTTCAGATTACATTATACTGATGATGCATATGATATGATAGATGCAAGTTTTCAAACCTCACATCGTATATAGATGTGATAGTATTAAAACTATTGAGATTATAGTATATGCATATGATAGATGCATGCTTTCAAACCTTACATCGTATATAGATGTAACGGTAATAAAAGATAGTGTGATATATATGTTATGTGTTTCTGATTTCGAAATGATACTTGTGGTGCTAAGTAAAAGTTATTGATATGAAGTTGAATTTATAAGCTATGGATATAGTAATATTTTGGAGCTGATGTGCTAAGTAAAACCCTTAGTAGGGGGAATATACTCTGCATTTATACTTTGGACAGGGAATGGTATCAGTTGTTATCTAGAGATATATTATATATTCTCTATATTTATTTTACATACTAAGAATGGTATCAGTTGCTATCTAGGGTTATTTTATTGTGTTATTACAATTAATCTCGATAAGTGGTTTACAAATTAAAGATCATTTGGAGTTTAATCTATTAAGGGTATATTTTAAATATATGATGAATAGTTGTTATCTACCCTTTTTGATAAGAAAGTACTTGAGAATTATTTCTAAATAAATATTCTTTATTAATTATAGTTTGATTTAATTATTTAAAGCCCTACTTCTTAAGGAAGTATTTTGTGAAAACTATTTTTAAACCCTAGATAGCTAATAAAGTTTTACTCAGGCAATTATAAATATAATTAGAGAAGGTTCCCAAAACTATTTCCCGTTTAAGTCTATATTCAGAAAGACTTAAATGTTCGCTCAAACTTCAAAGATACATGGAACCTTTCTCAAGATTTTAATGTTTGTTTCAAGTGGACTGCCCGGTCCTAAATCTTTTCGAAACTATTCATTTAACAGCTTTGTATCCAACTATCAAAATGATTTTGATTACTCTTTCAAGACTCGAGGAGTAAAAGCAGTGAAATCAGTTGTATCCATGAACAAGCATCAGCTTGGGAAATATGGGTGAATTTTCCTTTCCAACCAGATATGACTACTTTGTGGAGTCGTATACTTGGGAAAAAGGGAAAGGAACTTTATGTTTCAAAGTTATGGATTTTCTCGAACTCGGAGAATATGTAAGGGACTGAGTGGCGACCTGTCCCCTAAGGGAATTACGAGGAGACTGACAGTCTACGAACTGGTCTGTACTTCCCTTAGATTATCAGATAGTGCCCGACCGTAGGATGAGAGAAGAGCATCGGAGGCCCCTAAGGAATGGGTACCCCTAAGGAATGGGTATGATCTTCCCCCTACAACCGATTGGCGGGGAGGTAGTGGTCAGTTAGCGTCTACCCTATTTTCCCTTCTACGTAGAAAAACAGCAGTGGGGATTGCCTGACGACTGATCATCGTAGGGGTATCCCTGTCGCCCAGAATCTCCGTCTACAGTTCATCATCCATGAAAGAAAGTTTATTCAAGTTATTCAGTTTTATGCAAGTTATCAGAGAACATGTTCTAAGCAAGTTTCCAGAAAAGAAAAGTTATTCAAGTTTATTCCAGTTCATGCAAGTTATTCAAGTTCAGAAAGCGGATTGGAAATATTTTGCCTTGTCTTTATTTCCAGAATATGATATGAGATAAATGTTTGATATGAAAGATGATATTTGGAAATTCCTACAACTTCATCTTTTATTTTATGAGTTATGACTCTGATAAAACCTGGTTAAGGATATATATGTATAAGTGGATTTTGGGTTATGGAAACCTTATATTGAATTTCCTTATAACTTCATCTTTCAAGTATATGTTGATAGTCTGCTTATATTTTATATAGCAGATATTTTACAGAAAGGATATACTGAGTATCTTGTTATTTCATCTTTTATACTATACTAGAACTTTGTTCATAGTATAAACATTGAAAGTTGCAGAGTATTATGAAATGATATTTGAAATACCACAATGGTACTATTTTGGAATACATTCCGATAAGAAAATGATTTCAGTATCAAGATATTTTGACAAGTTATTGTCTTATACCCGCTTTATTTCTGGGTTGAATTAAAGGCAGAATTATGCCATACTTTCATTACCTTGCTGAGCTATCGCTCACTCTTGCTATTATTTTATATATATTATATAGCAGCGAAGCAGGATGCCTATGGGACGGCACGTACCTCGCAAGGCGTTTCCATAAACAGTTTCGGCAGTGATCCCGGGAGTAGTACGAACCAATCGAATCAGGCTACGGCTTTGGTATTCAACTTATGTATAGACATGAATGGTATTAGAGGATTGTGAGCATAAGAAGGCTAAGCTGGTAATGTACCACTACGTAGAAATTGTATCAGTAACAGATTCAAAGACATTTGGGTATTGTAATAAAAATTATTTATTCCGCAGTTATTGTATGGTGTCGTTTCTGAGACTCTAACCTGTGTGTGTGTGTGTGTGTTTGTGTGAGACATATATTGTGGGGTCATGAACAGGTGAATTATGAATGGTGTGAGTAATACAGGTAAGGCAAGGAGTACATGGATTGTGACAACCCTAAATCCCTGACCCCGGATTTGGGGCTGTTACAGAGATGGTATCAGAGCTTTAGGTTACAGTCCTCAGAAACGATAGGAGATCGAGTCTTACAATACCCTTAAGAATGATAAGGACATCTAGAGCTCAGGTTGAGTTCGTAGTCGGGTTAGAGGACATGACCCTGACTGGTTAAGATGAAGCCCGAGAGGGGACTTCTTCTGGAAAACCAGACTTAAGACTTCATGGCTAGTCACCTCGATTAGTATGAGTTATAGATTGATGGGACTCCGAGATACCAGATTCCGAGGCCTTCGAGTAGGCATTGGATGATGTGCTTCTTGAAATGGACGGAGACCCGATAAAGGAAGATCCATAGGAGGATCTAAAGGAAGACCCCATGGTGGGTCAAAGGAAGAATCTTGTAGAAAATGTGCCGATTGATAAAGATGTGGTGTGTTACTTGAGGCTTAATAATAAGACAGGATAAACCTTCAAGGGATGAATAAGTGACGAGACGAGAGTTTAAGGATCGTTCATGACTCATCAAGAGTATGACAAGGAAAGTGGAGTAGAGTCTCCAAGCAGAAGAGGTAGAGGCAGTACAGTCAGTATCAGTGGATTGATTCGACTTGAACGAAACTTATTACTCGTAGTTGGTTACAGTTGCCCATAAGGAGACGGCATACGTGAGAACCAAGGTGTTCAGATTTTTGCGAACGATTGAGGGTACTTAGTTGCCTAAGGATAGTGAAAGGAATTGCTTTGGCTACAAGGTTTCAATCCCCCATGACCAGCGATTCCACTGGAAATAGTGTCTATTACATCGTTGAGGGATTTTGTTATTTCAAGGAGAATTTGGGTATATGTACCATGCAAATGTTATTGTAAGGCAAGCACGCTAAGGTGAAATCGAGAACGAGATTACCACTCTCAGGAACCAGGAAGGAATTATGAGGATGGAACAGAAAAGTCGGAAATTAGACCCGAGCATTACTAGCAGGTAAATAGAATAATCAAGTTTCCCTGATTTTGGAAGGGAATTCATTAAATTTTTGGCAAACCTTGTCTTTCTGATTACCAGAGAATGTCACCAAAGAGAGTGGAGATTAGAGCGAACCATGTGGATTGGATAAGATAGCCGTTATGTGGTTTGGTGTGCAGACCCTGATGGCTATAATTGATTGTAGAGATAAAATGATGAAGTTGAGATGGGGCGGTAAAGGTGAAATATATGTAAGGACCAAGACGGACTGAGAAGTTCCGGGATTGATGTAAATGAAAAGGCTATTGTGCCAAAAGTGTTAAGTTTATGTAGCGCACGGGATTGATATGGGAGAATGAATATTGGGTATAAGGATGATTGAAATGCAGACCAGATTTAAGCCTGTAGATTCTAACGATCTTCCAGAGTATCGCCCAGTCGACATGAGGAATTGTCAGTACTATAGGCGACAACGGTATCGAAGTCTTCTTATAGAACAGAACGCTTACTTAAGATGTTTGCGCCGGGTCGAATAAAACCCCCTGCGATTGCAAATGTTGATGGTTGAATTCTTAGCGACTATTATAAGTCGGCAATGACGTAAGTATCGAACAACTTAGGGTGCGTGGAAAGGAAAAGCTTTAGAATTGAACAAATATCCATCAGAGGAGCCGACATATAAGGCATCCGTAGAGACCTTGGTAGTACCCTCCCCATTTGCAAATTATGTGGGGTACCTCCCCAATCTATGATCTATCTTGACTTATTTCCAAGAAAGAATTCTGATAAAGGGTATATTCCCTCTTCGAAGTTGTTTTATAACACTTGTGTTAAATCATATTTAATTTCAATTGTGCCAGAGGCTATCACAATGCCTACTTTCAGGCTTTCGAAGCCCTGTCAAATGATGTATTTAAGCTTTCACTTTTCTTCAAATAATGAATGACCCTATGGTAATACCTCACCACTTGTTTGTTAAGTACCAGTATCTTTTGGTTATTCTTCTCTTTGTATTTTCTTTGGAAACCGCACCTTTGGAATCTGTTCAATTTTAATCCAAGGTGTTCCTTTAAGAAATATTGTCGAAAGACGATAATCATTAAATTGATATCGAATTGCTTTCATACTTTTCAACTTCCACTGAGACGAACAACCCTATACTTATAGGGGCTACAAGGACTATCTGTCTGTGTGATAGAAGTCGGATGGGACGCCATCACTTGTAAGTTGTGAAATACAAGAAGGCTAATTACCTTTAGTATGTCTCAATCGAGGCACACAACATTAAGTTCTTATGATCATGTTGATCTCTCGGTAAATTCTTTTGCCTCCTATGAGGTTATCTTAAAACTTATAACCAGTGTGTGACGTTTTCCTTGATATGGGAGCTGTCTTTTCAAGGCCCCATAATTTTTGTTATCCTCATTGAATTCTAAGGGGAGGCCACCCAGGTCAAATAAGTCAAAATTCGCTGATAGGAATTAGATTCGCAACGAAATTGCTTATGACAGGAACGGATCCCTAAGACAAATAGAATGTTAGTGACATATCAACGAAATTGGTTATTCTCCCAAGGATATTATGATAATGGAAAGCGTGTCAATCGATATATGTGAAAGGAATGGCGGTATGCCGTGAACTCCAGTGACAACGGTGTTAGATGGATGCCCTATAGTGAAATTGAGATTTTGGAGGAGTGTTTACGAGTGGACACTACCTCTGGGTTAGCAAGATAATTACTGACGTTGGAGTCAGAGGGAGCTGGTATTGTGACTTGGGAGATGTGCAGCGTGTGTTGTTATAAAGGAATAATTTTCAGAAATATATGAAGACCCGGATGAAAATAAAAGTTAAAGAGTTAAAACAAGAAACCATAAACTGTGACCGAGTATTCAGAGTATAATGGGAATGAAAGGGTTAGTGACTCAGTTACAAGAGTTGCTGTATAAAGGTGTAATAAGACCCAGTGTACCACCATGGAGAGCCCGGTGTTGTTGTAAGAGAGAAAAATGTTAGCACAAGATTTTGTATCGAACCTCGAGGGTTGTATGAGTTCGACATGGAAAATAGGTACCCTTGTAAATGATTGTGTGACCAGCGGAAGAACGCTGTGTATTTCCAAATTTATTTAAGAATTGGGTATCTCCAGTGGGAAGTTAAATCTGAGGATATACCCAAGACTGCGATTCGTACTAGGAATAGACACTTCGAGTTTTCAGCGAAGTTATTTTGGGTTGACTAATGCACCCACAAATTTTATGGAATGTGATGAAGTGGCTTTGAGTTACCCGCGATAATAGATAACCTGAGATGGAGAAATGGCTAGAATTGACCTAGAATTATGACTGTGAGATACACTACCATCCGGGGAAGGCCAATGTGGTGGCCGATACCCTTAATTAAAATGAGACAGAGATGGATCCCGAATGATCGGGAATTAAAGGATGAGATTTTACACAAAACCCAAGTTAGTCCAACAAACTAGAAGGACAAAAGATTTCACCAACAAGCGGCTAGTGACAACCAAGACAGACAGAGAAAGCATGCGGACTAAGCCCGCGAGTATAGAGATAGTACTGCTATTGATAAGCTAAATGGCATGTTGATGAATGACAAGCAAGTTTATGCTGGTGTATTTCTGTACAAATAAGATAGAGAGTATGAGGTCAGAGATTTGTAATGCGGAAGGTATTTTCATGGAAAGAAGTAATGAGAATTAGAGAGAAAGAAAAGCTGAGTCTTAAATACATTGGACCGTTTGAGATTTTAAGGCGAATCGTAAGGCTAGCATACGAACTAGCACTAACCCGAATCTGCAACAAGACCGCAACGTGTTTCATGTTTCGATGCTAAGACCATACAAGTCAAATGCTAAGCATATAGTGGAATTCGAGCATGTGGATATGCAACCAGACTTACCCTATGTGGAGCAACCAATGGAATATTAGATCAAAAAGGAACAAGTGCTCCAAAACAAGGTCATCAAGTTCGTCAGAGTTATGTGGCAAAATCATAACGTGGAAGAATCAAATTGAGAGCTAGAGGGTGAATTACTAGAGAAATACCACCATTTGATTCAGACAGATTCCGGGACGGAATCCTTTTAAGGAGGGGAGAATGTAAGAACCCGAAATTTTCGATAGAATTAAAAAAAAAAATTATGATAAAGTGCATCAGTGAGTATATGAATGATTAGTGGTTGTAACCACAATGTATTAATGATTTTGAGATTCAAGATTATAAAATGAATATGGATTTCAGTTACAGGTACTTTGTAAATAGAAGGGATGGACTGACCATCTAAATAAGAACAATCTATCTGGAAAATGGGAATATAATATTCCAATAAAGAAAAGTATTTTCATGTCATCCAAATCGATATCTGTTATGCATCCGACAACTCCGTAAACAAGATAGAGTATGCCTGAGAAAGCACTAGAACATTTTCTAAGTACAAGAAATGTGGAATTGATATTGATCTACAAGATTGTGGTGAATAGTGAATTCCTCTAAGATGAGAGAGTGATCACACTACACTATATACGAGTTTACAAATGGAACTTTGGAAGTTAGATTGGTAATTTCGAATATAAATAAGTGTATGTAAATGTCGTCAGAATCAGCATTCGAAGACTTTCAGTTTTCTCCGAAATTCCACCAGATGAATGTGGACTTGAAATTGTGATATTAAGGTAAAGGAATTAAAGAATAAGATACATGAGATCATAAATATGAGATTATTTTCAAGTACTGGAATACTAAGGATGTTTAGAGAAATCATTTCAAAGGGGCTATAGCGGAACCATTGAGAATGTTTAACAGAGTTGAGCAGAATCTGATCAATGAGGCACAAATTAATTTAAGTACGAGATTGATGAATAGTGATCCGACACGAGAACCCTATGAAGGTGGAATTTATGAGGAAGAATAATATTTAAGGAATTAAGGATTCGTCGGAATAAGAGAATAGAAATTCTGGAATTAAGATGATTGAAGCAGTCTAAGATGACTCGAAGTGAATAGTAAAATGTTTCGAACTCCGAATGGAATGAATTTTAAGAGCAAACTTGGTTAATATATTAATTAGTGAAATGTGAAGTTGGAAAGTGGATATAAGTTAAAGAACTCGAGAAAGTTGGAGAAAAGAATGGAATAAACGAGAAACGAAATGCGAGCGTTATCAAAAAGAAGCTTCTAGAGAAAGCTATAATAAAGCAAAAAGGGCAAAATGGTCATTTACACTAAAAGATCAGCCAAATATAAGGATAAAGCAAGCATTTCTTCATCACTTTTCTAGAAAATTCGAAGGAAGAAAGGGGAGAAAAATGGAGGAGAAGAATTGATCATAACTCGAGATTCTGTGGTCCGTTTTTGGCGTTCTACCACTCAAAACGAAGCTCTCGAGAAGCCCGACGTAACCATGGTAAGCAATCACCTCAACTCCGTGATTTACCCCTTCGATTCAGTGATTAACAGTTGGAGAAGATGATGAATAGTAACTTGTATCTTGTTTTGTTTTGTTTTGATAATGAGTTTGTAGCTTCCAAAGGTTGTATTAAGCAAGAATATAAGGCTACATCAGGAGTATGGCAGAAAGCAAGCTTGGAGGAAGGTATAAACCTCTGCCCCTTTGAGTTTGATATGAGTTTTGAAATGGTTTTGATGTTTATGTAAAGTTAAGAGCATGATTAAGTAATTAGATGAATTGTTGGTTGAGTTTGGAGAATGGGTTATGAATTTATTGTGATTATTCATGGAGGATTTGACTGAGTGGAGGGTGTATAAGGTGGATGGTGAGTTTGGGATTGTTTGGTATTGATTTGAGTGTGTTTTGAAAATGGAAAACGTTACGATTATAGCCGTCGTAATGCCCAATTGATTTAAGGCTGTGTTGAGCAAGAATTACGAACTGGTCTGGTAACATTTTTGAACAGAACTGACCATGAACATGTAGGTCTTGTTTTAAGGTTTGTTTTGATATAAAGATCATGTCTATACGATTTACGGTTTAGGAGAAAAGTGAGTTTTAGTAAACGCCATTCGGAAGAATGACTCATCTCTGTTCAGCAACTTTGAGGCTATATTTGGACCACTTCGGAGCCATATTAAAATGTGAAACTTTGAGGAATAATACTAGAGACAGTTAGGAAGGCTCACGAAAAAGATTCGGATTAAAAAGATTATTTTTCGATTTTATAAAAATGTTTTAGTCGAGGTCGCGCAAGTGAAAACCACTGAAAACGAGACTTAGAAACCAAGGTTCCAAATGGTTAAGTATAACTTGGATTTGAGAATGGATTTCAAACCAAACTTGTGATATAAGTATTTGACGAATAACATGGACTTAGTGTGACGCTAGAGCGAGCAAGTAATGCCTTGATTGTGTTTCGCTTACGTGTTTAAGCATTGAGTTATAAGTGATTTATCGAGGGGATTAACCGTGTGTTTTCGTTTGACTTTGTCTAGATTGTCCGGCATCGTCGCGAACCTCTATCACTTCTCGAGCATCAGGCAAGTTTCTAAAACCATACTTTGAAGTATACATATATTAGATGCAAGTTTTCTAAATCCCATGCTGTATTTCAGATTACATTATACTGATGATGCATATGATATGATAGATGCAAGTTTTCAAACCTCACATCGTATATAGATGTGATAGTATTAAAACTATTGAGATTATAGTATATGCATATGATAGATGCATGCTTTCAAACCTTACATCGTATATAGATGTAACGGTAATAAAAGATAGTGTGATATATATGTTATGTGTTTCTGATTTCGAAATGATACTTGTGGTGCTAAGTAAAAGTTATTGATATGAAGTTGAATTTATAAGCTATGGATATAGTAATATTTTGGAGCTGGGTATAAATATGGAAACTTCTCTGCCATTTGGATCGGAGAAACCATTTCTGACTTCCAAACAAAGTAACAGCCCCAAATCCGGGGTCAGGGATTTAGGGTTGTCACAATCCATGTACTTCTTGCCTTACCTGTATTACTCACACCATTCATAATTCACCTGCTCATGACCCCACAACATATGTCTCACACACACACACACACAGGTTAGAGTCTCAGAAACGACACAATACAACAACTGCGGAATAAATAACTTTTATTACAATACCCAAATGTCTTTTGAATCTGTTACTGATACAATTTCTAAGTATTGTTACATTACCAGCTTAGCCTTCTGATGCTCACAATCCTCTAATACCATTCATGTCTATACATAAGTTGAATACCAAAGCCGTAGCCTGATTCGATTGGTTCGTACTACTCCCGGGATCACTGCTAGAAACTGTTTATGGGAACGCCTTGCGAGGTATGTGCCATCCCATAGGCATCCTGCTTCGCTGCTATATAATATATATAAAATAATAGCAAGAGTGAGCGATAGCTCAGCAAGGTAATGAAAGTATGGCATAATTCTGCCTTTTAATACAACCCAGAAATAAAGCGGGTATAAGACAGTAATTTGTCAAAATATCTCGATACTGAAATTATTTCCTTATCGGAGTGTATTCCAAAAATAGTACCATTACTGTACTTCAAATATCATTTCATAATACTCTGCAACTTTCAATATTTATACTATAAACAAAGTTCTAGTATAGTATAAAATATGAAATAACAAGATAACTCATATACTGAAATAAACTGGAATACTCTTGAGTAAACTTTCTCTTTCTGAAAACTTGCATAGAACTGAATGACTGGAATAACTTTCTTTTCTGAAAACTTGCATAAAACTGAGTAACTGGAATGATTTCTCTTTCTCTGAAAACTTGCACAAAATGTGCTCTTTCATGAATAGTGAACTGTAGATGGAGATTCTGGACGACAGGGATACCCCTACGATGATCAGTCGTCAGGCAATCCCCACTGCTGTTTTTCTACGTAGAAGGGAAAATAGGGTAGACGCTAACTAACCACTACCTCCCCGCCAATCGGTTGTAGGGGGAAGAGCATACCCATTCCTTAGGGGTACCCATTCCTTAGGGGCCTCCGATGCTCTTCTCTCATCCTACGGTCGGGCACTATCTGATAATCTAAGGGAAGAACAGACCCGTTCACCAATCCGTCGGCCATATTGTAATTCCCTTAGGGGACAGGTCGCCACTCAGTCCCTTACATATTCTCCGAGGACGATTTCGGTAAAATACCTCGATAGAACCCTCGAGAAACCCTGCGAATATTCGACGGAATTAAACGAACCAGAAAAGCTACTTTAGCAGAGCCAATGCATGCTTGCCAAGTGTCAAGAGGAGAGGGCATGAGGGGTGATGACTCACCACCTAATTAGATAAATATCTAAGGGATTAATTAAGGAAAGAAAAGAAGAAAAAGTAAAGCAAAAACCAAGAAACTCCATTTTCTCTCCATTCTGCCCAGCAGAACATCCTCTCAGTAAAACGGGCCTAGAGCCTTCATTACTCAAGGAAATTTCGTGTTCTTTATATGGTTAGAAAGCTGTTAAGATGCTCTACAACTTTCCTTTAGAAGCCTAGATCAGAAAAGCTCGGTAAGGGCCTCGTTTTCCATGATCTTTCAGTCGGGTTCTAATAACTCCGAATTACTAAATTTGTTTTCTTCATTTCGTTTGATCATCCAAGCTTACCCAAGGCTATACAAGGATTATACAAGGTTTAGAAAGCTATTACATACATCAAGGAAGGTATAAAAACTCTAACCCCTCTTAGTCATGAAGTGTTTATGGTTTATAATGTTAGATCTAAGAGTATTGGTGCATATCTTGGTTATATGAGTCATGGATGATGAGAATCTTGAGGCTATATGTTGGTGATGTGATTTTAAAGCTTGTACTTAGAGTATGTAACCCCATGTATGTTGTAGAGAGAAGTCTTGATGGTTTTGATGGTAGATATGATGTATAAGTGGAGTTCTTGAAGTTTTGGGTAAAGATGTGTGCTGAGTAAAAAGTCTGGGAGTATGTACTGTCTTGCAGTAGACTTTTGAACCCCTTTAACTTGTCTCCCGGGGGTCTAATACCCATGGTTAGAAAGATAATTTCATGTAGTTTCCAGAAATATAAAGTTCATGACTAGGTGATGTGTAGATTTTGAGTTATGATCAGAAGAGTGAGGAATGGTTCTGAAATCCGGACTGCACTGTATGGTCTGTTTGTGAACTGTCTTTGGACCCTCAAACTTTCTGCAAACATTGTGAAAAAAATGGAGAATAGCTAGGTCTTACAGTAAGGAAGGCTATCCAAAAAGAATCTGATTAAAATTTGAATTTTTCAATTTTATAAAAATGTTAGAGCGAGGTGTGCGCAAGTGAAAAACCACTTAGGGGATTAGTTTAAAGTAGTTTTAAGAGTATTCACTTGAGTTTCGAGTTTGAGGAATAGATTTGAGTCGAATGGGTAACGTATGTGATAATGTGATGACATGGTCATACGGGAGGATTAGTGGTCACAAGTGGAGTCGTTAAGTTGGTCTTACATCTTTTAAAACATTATGATTATATAGTCGCATTAGTGCGGTGTTTAAGTTTAAGAATAATGTTTTGCTTGAGTCCTAAGTATAAGCTATTGATGAAAGGTATTTTATTGTTGATAGATCACCGGACTACTGCAAGACACCACCCACAGACTAAGAGATCAGGCAAGTTTTCAAACCTATACCTTTTTAAAACTGTTGTGGTGATAACTAAAGATTTTGAGATATATGCTATATGTGAATGATTTCTATAATGCTAAGTCAAAGTATTGATACAAGTTGA
The DNA here is from genome assembly GCA_030848705.1 of Heracleum sosnowskyi. Classification (NCBI taxonomy): domain Eukaryota; kingdom Viridiplantae; phylum Streptophyta; class Magnoliopsida; order Apiales; family Apiaceae; genus Heracleum; species Heracleum sosnowskyi. Next base: position 28,683,736 of record CM061243.1, read on the forward strand.
ACTTATAAGCTATGGGTATAGTAATATTTTGGAGCTGATGTGCTAAGCAAAACTCTCAGTAGGGGGAATATACTCTGTATTTATACTTTGGACCGGGAATGGTATCAGTTGTTATCTAGAGATATATTATATATTCTCTATATTTATTTTACATAATAAGAATGGTATCAGTTGCTATCTAGGGTTATTTTATTGTGTTATTACAATTAATCTCGATAAGTGGTTTACAAATTAAAGATCATTTGGAGTGTAATCTATTAAGGGTATATTTTAAATATATGATGAATAGTTGTTATCTACCCTTTTTGATAAGAAAGTACTTGAGAATTATTTCTAAATAAATATTCTTTATTAAATATAGTTTGATTTAATTATTTAAAGCCCTACTTCTTAAGGAAGTATTTTATGAAAACTATTTTTAAACCCTAGATAGCTAATAAAGTTTTATTCAGACAATTATAAATATAATTAGAGAAGGTTCCCAAAACTATTTCCCGTTTAAGTCTTTATTCAGAAAGACTTAAATGTTCGCTCAAACTTCAAAGATACATGGAACCTTTCTCAAGAGTTATGCTTGTTTCAAGTGGACTGCCCGGTCCTAAATCTTTTTAAATCAATGAAATTATCAGTGTGATATACTACCATCAAAAATGATTTTGATTACTCTCTCAAGATTCGAGGAGTAAAAACAGTGAAATCAGTTGTATCCATGAACAAGCATCAGCTTGGGAAATATGAGTGAATTTTCCTTTCCAACCAGATATGACTACTTTGTGGAGTCGTATACTTGGGAAAAAGGGAAAGGAACTTTATGTTTCAAGGTTATGGATTTTCTCGAACTCGGAGAATGTGTAAGGGACTGAGTGGCGACCTGTCCCCTAAGGGAATTACACGTAGACCGGCAGTCTATGAACGGGTCTGTTCTTCCCTTAGATTATCAGATAGTGCCCGACCGTAGGATAAGAGAAGAGCATCAGAGGCCCCTAAGTGAATGGGTACCCCTAAGTGAATGGGTATGCTCTTCCCCCTACAACCAATTGGCGGGGAGGTGAGAGAAGAGTATCGGAGACCCCTAAGTGAATGGGTACCCCTAAGTGAATGGGTATGCTCTTCCCCCTACAACCAATTGGCAGGGAGGTAGGTCAGTTAGCGTCTGCCCTATTTTCCTTTCTACGTAGAAAAACAGCAGTGGGGATTGCCTTACGACTGATCATCGTAGATGTATCCTTGTCGCCCGGAATCTCCATCTACAGTTCAGTTTCATGAAAGTTTTCAGAAAAGAAAGTTTATTCCAGCTATTCAGTTTTATGAAAGTTTTCAGAAAGGTTACTCAAGAGTAATCCAGTATATTTCAGTATATGAGTTTATCTACAGGATGTATGTGATCAGATGGGTTCAGAAAATGAATTGGAAATAAATTTAAATTGTTTTATTTCCAGATTATAAATGAAGTAAATGTCTCCCATGAAAGTTGATACTTGATTATATAGATATTGTTTATCAGTTCAGCATTATTTTGGTGGGCCTTGTTGCTCACCCTTGCTTGTTTTTATATATATCACCACAACAGATAAACCAGATGTTTCGCACCACCAGTCGCAAGCGGGTTTTGGAACCCAGAGGACTCTCCCCTGATATTACAGCCGCCATAGCTGAGGTAGAGCCTGCTAGTGATATAGACTGGTAGTTCAGATTCAGCTTTTAATTATATGTATGACATAACGTAAGCAGTGGCAGCAAACTTAAACTTGTAAATTATATTTGGGTTTGTAATCACTTATGGTATGTTTATGGACCCTGTTAGCAGTACTTATTTCAAGTTCATCTCTGGGACTATAACTTGTGTGTGTGTGTGTGTGAGCTAGATGGTGGGGTCATAGCATGTTGTTTATTTATTCAAGTCAAGTATGATGTATGGAATGATGACCGTAACGACCAGATTCCTGACCCCGGATCTGGGGCTGTTACAGAGATGGTATCAGAGCTAAGAGTCAGACATCCCAGAGATGATGAGACGTTATAATTATAAACTCACTAAGATAATAAGAACCCTTGCCAGGTTCACCTAAAACCCTTATGGGAACTCTTAAATACCATGATAGTAATATAGTTCGTTATTGTGTAGGCGGGCGATATCCCAGACCTAGGGAGGTTTGAGCGGCAGCATGATGAGGAGATACTCCGGGCCTCAGACCCACACTATGAGAGATCAGGAGATGAGCACCAGGAGGAGGATCCGGAGGAGGACCCGGAGGAGGATCCAGAGTTAGAGTGGGGTCCGGCCCCTGAGTTCGACGAGGAGATTCCTGTTGTTGAGGCAGATTCAGAGGAGGAGACGGGGGGTGAGGCTCAGGCTGAGGAGCAGGGTGAGGATGATTCGGGGAGTCCAGTTTCTGTCTTACCTCCATTTCCCCCTAGTCCCCCACCTCTCCAGCTGAGTCCTCCTGAGGATCATGAGGAGCAGACCCCAGAGCCCACTCCGGCAGAGGTTGTTCCGCCAGCAGACCCAGTCACTCCACCCCCTGTTCCCCTAGTTTGTGTACCAGTTTCTGTGCATGGATGGATGGTGAATAGGATGACAGACTTGACCGTAGCAGAGGCCAGGTTGGCAGAGTCTCGGCTACAGCTTGCCGCAGAGAGGACTGAGAGGCGTAGGCTCCAGCGTGTCAGGAGGACCCTTCGCCCTCGGGCTTTTAGGAAGGAGGTGACCCATATTGAGTGCCGGGCACGAGTGAGGATTAGGACCTTGCAGACAGATGAGGGTGGCAGAGTGTCCCGGCATGATGCTGAGGAGATCTTCCGTCTCGCGATGATCAGGGTGAGGGCCTTGACCCGCGCTCGTGGCTGATTCCAGATTCAGTGATATGGTAGTCTAACCTACTAGTCTTGCCCGGCCATGGTAGGGTGCCGACTTTTGGAGGGTTTGTTTTGTTGTATATAGTTCCCATAAGCAGACTAGATGGATAGACTTTGTATTTCACTTTTATGCTAGTTGTTGTTATCAGGCAGTTGTACTCTAAAACTATGACGTTGGTTCAGATGTTATGTTTTGGCAGCCTTATGTATATATGGGTTTTCGTTTCAGTTGCACCAGTTTTAGTGACATGGTCACCAGTGTGGATGATTTTATCTGTGCGTATTTTCGATTAAATTGCCATATATATAGAACTGGGGATCCTAAATCCCAAATATATTATCATGGTGTAAGGAGAAATCCTACAAAGCAGGTGTGTAAATTTAATGTGATTTTCTGAAATTTCAGTAAGATGCCTCCGCGGAGAATTGCGACCAGGGCTAATCCCCGTGAGTCTACTGACCAAGAGAGTCACAATCAACATGGTGAAAACCCTGAGTATGATGAAGAAAATGACGAAGACTATAATGAGCAGGAAGACTCCCAGTATGGGGAAAGAGATGAAACCTTCTACACCGCGGAGTTTGAGGATGAAAGAGAAGAAACTGAGGTTGAGCAAGAGAGGGAAGATCGGAATAGAGACCCTATGGGTCAATTCATGGATTTACTTAGACAAAATTTGGTTCGACAACCCCAACCACCTCAAGGGGACAACAGTAATGTGGCCAACTCTTTTAGGGCCTTTAAATCATTGAAGCCTCCTGAGTTCACCGGATCAGCCGACCCAGTAGAGGCGAGGGCATGGATTAAGGAGATGGAAAAGTCATTTGAGATTCTGAGTATTGAGGAGGCACAAAAGACTGTTTTTGCATCATATATGTTAAAGGGAGAGGCCAACTACTGGTGGGAGGCCAAGAGAAATATGGAAACAGGTGCTGTGATAGCTTGGGAAAGGTTTAAGCAGTTATTTCTGGAAAAGTATTTCCCGAGGTTTATGAAAACTCAGATGGAGCTCAAGTTCTTGGAGCTAAAACAAAATAATCTATCAGTGGCGGAGTATGAAGCGAAGTTTACCGAACTGTCAAGGTTCGTGCCCGAGTTCGTGGACACGGATGAGAAGAAAGCTAGTAGGTTTCAGCAAGGGCTGAGACCAGGGATCCAGAATCGAGTGGCTATTTTGGAGATCTCGGATTATGCCACCCTAGTACAGAAAGCCTCAATCGCCGAAGCAGGCATTGATCAATTCCAGAAAGATAAGGGAGGAAGAAAAAGGAAGCATGTGAGTATGGGAGGAGGTTCGGAAGGAGGCAACCCTTCAAACAAGTTCAATCGCAGAGCGATTTCCCTACCTGGTAGGAATGAAGGTTCCAGGCCAACCAGGAGCATCAGTGTAAACCGGGGTAATAAGCAGTCGGGAACACCCCAGTCCCAATCGTTTCGACCTTCATTTCCGGTATGTGCCACCTGTGGGAAGAGACATCCAGGTGTATGCAAATTAGGGACGATAACTTGCTATAAGTGTGGACGACCAGGCCATTATGCTAGTTCTTGTACCAAGGATTCCCTTAGTGAGAGCAAGGGTCTTACTTGTTATAATTGTGGTCAGCAGGGACATATATCAAGAAATTGCCCAAAGAGTAAACCAGCAACTTCGGGAGCCAGCAAGGCTGCCTCCAACAAACCACCAACAGCCAGGACTTTTAACATGACAGTACAGGATGCGGTAAGGGATACCGATGTGATAGCAGGTACTTTTTCCCTCAACTCAGTGGATGCAAATGTTTTATTTGATTCTGGAGCGACTAGATCTTTTATATCAAAGGACTTTGCTAATAAATTAAGACTTAAGGCTCAACTCCTGAAAGATTCCTTGCAAGTAGAAATAGCCAATCATGAGATAGTCCTAGTTAATCAGATTCACCCCGAATGTGAGTTAAAAATAGGAGATCAACCTTTTTCTGTTGATTTGATTCCTTTCAAGTTAGGGGAGTTTGATGTTATTTTAGGAATGGATTGGTTGTCCCGTAATAATGCTCAGATAGACTGCAAAGGGAAGAAAATTAGACTGAGTACCCAAGGAAAGAAAGATATAGTGATTAAAGGGATAAGACAGACACAAAGATTCTTAACTATGGCCCAAACCAAGAGATTGTTGCGAAAGGGAAACGAATCTTATTTAGCTTACGTTGTGGACACCCAAAAGGAGGTGCCCAATTCGTGAGATATTCCAGTAGTTAATGAATTCGAGGATGTGTTTCCCCAAGACCTTCCAGGATTACCACCTGACAGAGAAATTGAGTTTGCAATTGAGCTAGCCCCAGGAACGGCGCCAGTGTCCAAGGCCCCGTATAGATTAGCACCAGTAGAGATGAAGGAGCTGGCTACCCAGTTGCAAGAGCTGTTAGAGAAAGGTTTTATAAGACCTAGTGTGTCGCCTTGGGGCGCACCTGTGTTGTTTGTTAAAAAGAAAGATGGGAGCATGAGATTATGCATTGACTATCGCGAATTAAACAAGTTAACCATAAAGAACAAGTATCCTTTACCAAGAATCGATGATTTGTTTGATCAGCTAAGAGGTGCTGTGTACTTTTCTAAGATTGACTTGAGAACTGGATATCACCAGTTGAAGATTAAACCTGAGGATATTCCTAAGACTGCATTCCGTACCCGTTATGGACATTACGAGTTCTTGGTAATGTCATTTGGAATAACCAACGCCCCCGCAGCCTTTATGGACTTGATGAATAGAGTGTTCAAGAAATATTTGGACAAATTCGTCATAGTTTTCATTGATGACATACTTATCTATTCTAAGACGGAAGTAGAGCACGCTGAGCATCTGAGAATAGCCCTAGGAGTTCTTAGGAAAGAGCAGTTGTATGCCAAGTTCTCGAAGTGTGAATTTTGGAAGGAGGAGGTGCAATTTTTAGGGCATGTGATCAATAAAGAAGGAGTATTGGTTGACCCCTCCAAGATAGAAGCAGTTTCGAATTGGGAGCGTCCAACCACCCCAACGGAGATAAGGAGCTTTATCGGACTGGCCGGGTATTACCGGAGATTTGTGCAAGATTTTGCGAAGATAGCAGCCCCGTTAACACGACTTACCCGCAAGACGGAGAAGTTTGAATGGACAGATAAATGTGAGAAAAGCTTTCAAGAGCTGAAGAAAAGGTTGGTAACGGCCCCTGTGTTGGCGTTACCTGATGGAAAAGGAAACTTCGTGATTTACAGTGATGCTTCGCACAAAGGATTAGGATGCGTGCTTATGCAGCATGATAAAGTGATCGCGTATGCTTCAAGGCAGCTAAAGGACTACGAGATTCGATACCCAACCCACGATCTAGAACTGGCAGCGATAGTTTTTGCTTTAAAGATTTGGAGACACTATTTGTATGGGGAAAAATGTGAAATCTATACTGATCATAAGAGCCTTAAGTACATCTTCACCCAAAAAGAGCTTAACATGCGCCAGAGAAGATGGCTAGAACTGATTAAGGATTATGATTGTGAAATTCGTTATCACCCGGGTAAAGCCAATGTGGTGGCTGACGCCCTTAGCAGAAAGGAGAGGCTTAAGATGATGACTTTAGAGGAAGCCCTGATAAGAGATATGGAGAAGTTGGAAATTGAGATCAAAATTCCAGGAGATAGCCAAGAGAAGTTGATGGAGATTCAGGTCCAATCCCCATTATTAGAAAAGATCAAGTTGTGCCAAGAGCGAATGCTCCAAGATGAAAGAGAATCCCTGACAGGGGAAGAGTTGAGGACTGAGAAAGACAACCAGGGCTTAATGAGATATACTTACAGAATTTGGATTCCTAACGTCCCAGAGCTGAAAGATGAGATTCTGCATGAAGCTCACAATAGCAGATATTCAATTCACCCAGGGGGAAATAAGATGTATCAAGATTTGAAAGAGTATTACTGGTGGCCTAACATGAAAAGAGACGTGGCGGAATGGGTAGGCAAATGCATGGCCTGTCAAAGAGTAAAAGCTGAACACCAAAGGCCCAGTGGACTTCTACAACCTCTGGAAATTCCCGAATGGAAATGGGATCATATAGCAATGGACTTTGTCGTAGGCCTACCAAGGACCAAGGCCAATCATGACGCCATATGGGTGATAATAGACCGACTAACGAAGTCGGCCCACTTTCTACCAATTAACGAAAGATTCACTGTTGATAAATTAGTGGATATTTATATGAAAGAGATTGTGGCCCGGCATGGAGTCCCGGTGACCATCGTATCGGATCGAGATCCCAGATTTAATTCGAGATTTTGGAAGAGTTTTCAGGAATGTGCCGGAACCAAGCTGAATATGAGTACTGCCTATCACCCTCAGACGGATGGGCAAAGTGAAAGGACCATCCAAACACTTGAGGATATGCTGAGGTTCTGTGCCCTAGATCTTAAAGGAAGTTGGGATGATCACTTGCCATTGGTTGAGTTCTCTTATAATAATAGTTTTCATGCGAGCATTGGAATGCCGCCTTATGAGGCCCTTTATGGAAGAAGGTGCAGATCTCCCTTATATTGGGATGAAGTTGGTGAGCGCAAGTTGCTAGGGCCTGAAATGGTTCAAAGGACAAAGAACATAGTTGATTTAATCCGAGGAAGGCTTGCAGCAGCCCAGGATAGACAGAAAAAGTATGCAGATTTGGCTCGGAAAGGAAAAGAGTATGAAGTAGGAGACCTAGTGTTCTTAAAAGTGTCTCCTTGGAAAGGGTTGATGAGATTTGGGAAGAAAGGAAAGTTGAGCCCTAGATACATTGGGCCGTTTGAGATTTTGAGACGTATTGGAAAGCTAGCGTATGAACTGGCACTACCCCCATATTTGCAACAAGTCCACAACGTGTTTCATGTTTCGATGCTAAGGCCCTATAAGGCAGATGCTAAACATATCGTGGAATACGAGTACGTAGACCTGCAGCCCGACTTGACCTATGTGGAGCAACCAATGGAAATTATAGATCGGAAGGAACAAGTGCTCCGGAACAAGGTCATTAAACTAGTTAGAGTTGTATGGAGAAATCATAATGTGGAGGAATCAACTTGGGAGCTAGAGAGCGAGATGCTAGAAAGATATCCCCATTTGTTTTCAGAATGATTCCGGGACGGAATCCTTTTAAGGAGGGGAGACTGTAAGACCCCAGATTTTGGGTAGAATTAAAACTTTTATTGTATAATGATGTATATATATATATGTGGATGGTGATAATGGTTTTGGAAAATTAAGTATGAAATGAATATGGATTTCAGTTTTCAAACATTTTGAGAATAATAAGATTGGACTGAACATATAAATAAGAACAATCAATTTGGAGGATAAGAATACAATACTCCAGGAAAGGAAAGTATATTTATGTCATCCAAATCGATATCTGGTATGCATCCGACAACTCCGTAAACAAGACAGCGTATGCCCGAGGAAGCTCTAGAATATTGTTTAAGTACAAGAAATAAAGTGGAAATAAACCAGGAATATTGGAACGGTTATTATGGTGAATAGTAGATTCTTTAGAGTAAGAAATGAATCACACCACACTATATACGGGACGTTGTATTAAACTTTCGAAGTCGTATTAGTGATCTACGATGGAAATAAGAGAATGTAAAAGCCGTCAGAATTGGAAAAATAGCATTTTTCGTTTTCTCCGAAGTTTCACCAAAAACGGACTAAATAATTATTATTTGAGGATATTTAAGGATTTAAATTATTAATTCCATGGATATGGATTTGATAAATGAATTAGAAGTATCGAGGACGATTTCGGTAAAATACCTCGATAGAACCCTCGAGAAACCCTGCGAATATTCGACGGAATTAAACGAACCAGAAAAGCTACTTTAGCAGAGCCAATGCATGCTTGCCAAGTGTCAAGAGGAGAGGGCATGAGGGTGATGACTCACCACCTAATTAGATAAATATCTAAGGGATTAATTAAGGAAAGAAAAGAAGAAAAAGTAAAGCAAAAACCAAGAAACTCCATTTTCTCTCCATTCTGCCCAGCAGAACATCCTCTCAGTAAAACGGGCCTAGAGCCTTCATTACTCAAGGCAATTTCGTGTTCTTTATATGGTTAGAAAGCTGTTAAGATGCTCTACAACTTTCCTTTAGAAGCCTAGATCAGAAAAGCTCGGTAAGGGCCTCGTTTTCCATGATCTTTCAGTCGGGTTCTAATAACTCCGAATTACTAACTTTGTTTTCTTCATTTCGTTTGATCATCCAAGCTTACCCAAGGCTATACAAGGATTATACAAGGTTTAGAAAGCTATTACATACATCAAGGAAGGTATAAAAACTCTAACCCCTCTTAGTCATGAAGTGTTTATGGTTTATAATGTTAGATCTAAGAGTATTGGTGCATATCTTGGTTATATGAGTCATGGATGATGAGAATCTTGAGGCTATATGTTGGTGATGTGATTTTAAAGCTTGTACTTAGAGTATGTAACCCCATGTATGTTGTAGAGAGAAGTCTTGATGGTTTTGATGGTAGATATGATGTATAAGTGGAGTTCTTGAAGTTTTGGGTAAAGATGTGTGCTGAGTAAAAAGTCTGGGAGTATGTACTGTCTTGCAGTAGACTTTTGAACCCCTTTAACTTGTCTCCCGGGGGTCTAATACCCATGGTTAGAAAGATAATTTCATGTAGTTTCCAGAAATATAAAGTTCATGACTAGGTGATGTGTAGATTTTGAGTTATGATCAGAAGAGTGAGGAATGGTTCTGAAATCCGGACTGCACTGTATGGTCTGTTTGTGAACTGTCTTTGGACCCTCAAACTTTCTGCAAACATTGTGAAAAAAATGGAGAATAGCTAGGTCTTACAGTAAGGAAGGCTATCCAAAAAGAATCTGATTAAAATTTGAATTTTTCAATTTTATAAAAATGTTAGAGCGAGGTGTGCGCAAGTGAAAAACCACTTAGGGGATTAGTTTAAAGTAGTTTTAAGAGTATTCACTTGAGTTTCGAGTTTGAGGAATAGATTTGAGTCGAATGGGTAACGTATGTGATAATGTGATGACATGGTCATACGGGAGGATTAGTGGTCACAAGTGGAGTCGTTAAGTTGGTCTTACATCTTTTAAAACATTATGATTATATAGTCGCATTAGTGCGGTGTTTAAGTTTAAGAATAATGTTTTGCTTGAGTCCTAAGTATAAGCTATTGATGAAAGGTATTTTATTGTTGATAGATCACCGGACTACTGCAAGACACCACCCACAGACTAAGATATCAGGCAAGTTTTCAAACCTATACCTTTTTAAAACTGTTGTGGTGATAACTAAAGATTTTGAGATATATGCTATATGTGAATGATTTCTATAATGCTAAGTCAAAGTATTGATACAAGTTGAACTTATAAGCTATGGGTATAGTAATATTTTGGAGCTGATGTGCTAAGCAAAACTCTCAGTAGGGGGAATATACTCTGTATTTATACTTTGGACCGGGAATGGTATCAGTTGTTATCTAGAGATATATTATATATTCTCTATATTTATTTTACATAATAAGAATGGTATCAGTTGCTATCTAGGGTTATTTTATTGTGTTATTACAATTAATCTCGATAAGTGGTTTACAAATTAAAGATCATTTGGAGTGTAATCTATTAAGGGTATATTTTAAATATATGATGAATAGTTGTTATCTACCCTTTTTGATAAGAAAGTACTTGAGAATTATTTCTAAATAAATATTCTTTATTAAATATAGTTTGATTTAATTATTTAAAGCCCTACTTCTTAAGGAAGTATTTTGTGAAAACTATTTTTAAACCCTAGATAGCTAATAAAGTTTTATTCAGACAATTATAAATATAATTAGAGAAGGTTCCCAAAACTATTTCCCGTTTAAGTCTTTATTCAGAAAGACTTAAATGTTCGCTCAAACTTCAAAGATACATGGAACCTTTCTCAAGAGTTATGCTTGTTTCAAGTGGACTGCCCGGTCCTAAATCTTTTTAAATCAATGAAATTATCAGTGTGATATACTACCATCAAAAATGATTTTGATTACTCTCTCAAGATTCGAGGAGTAAAAACAGTGAAATCAGTTGTATCCATGAACAAGCATCAGCTTGGGAAATATGAGTGAATTTTCCTTTCCAACCAGATATGACTACTTTGTGGAGTCGTATACTTGGGAAAAAGGGAAAGGAACTTTATGTTTCAAGGTTATGGATTTTCTCGAACTCGGAGAATGTGTAAGGGACTGAGTGGCGACCTGTCCCCTAAGGGAATTACACGTAGACCGGCAGTCTATGAACGGGTCTGTTCTTCCCTTAGATTATCAGATAGTGCCCGACCGTAGGATAAGAGAAGAGCATCAGAGGCCCCTAAGTGAATGGGTACCCCTAAGTGAATGGGTATGCTCTTCCCCCTACAACCAATTGGCGGGGAGGTGAGAGAAGAGTATCGGAGACCCCTAAGTGAATGGGTACCCCTAAGTGAATGGGTATGCTCTTCCCCCTACAACCAATTGGCAGGGAGGTAGGTCAGTTAGCGTCTGCCCTATTTTCCTTTCTACGTAGAAAAACAGCAGTGGGGATTGCCTTACGACTGATCATCGTAGAGGTATCCTTGTCGCCCGGAATCTCCATCTACAGTTCAGTTTCATGAAAGTTTTCAGAAAAGAAAGTTTATTCCAGCTATTCAGTTTTATGAAAGTTTTCAGAAAGGTTACTCAAGAGTAATCCAGTATATTCCAGTATATGAGTTTATCTACAGGATGTATGTGATCAGATGGGTTCAGAAAATGAATTGGAAATAAATTTAAATTGTTTTATTTCCAGATTATAAATGAAGTAAATGTCTCCCATGAAAGTTGATACTTGATTATATAGATATTGTTTATCAGTTCAGCATTATTTTGGTGGGCCTTGTTGCTCACCCTTGCTTGTTTTTATATATATCACCACAACAGATAAACCAGATGTTTCGCACCACCAGTCGCAAGCGGGTTTTGGAACCCAGAGGACTCTCCCCTGATATTACAGCCGCCATAGCTGAGGTAGAGCCTGCTAGTGATATAGACTGGTAGTTCAGATTCAGCTTTTAATTATATGTATGACATAACGTAAGCAGTGGCAGCAAACTTAAACTTGTAAATTATATTTGGGTTTGTAATCACTTATGGTATGTTTATGGACCCTGTTAGCAGTACTTATTTCAAGTTCATCTCTGGGACTATAACTTGTGTGTGTGTGTGTGTGTGAGCTAGATGGTGGGGTCATAGCATGTTGTTTATTTATTCAAGTCAAGTATGATGTATGGAATGATGACCGTAACGACCAGATTCCTGACCCCGGATCTGGGGCTGTTACAGAGAACTTACAAGTGATGGTGTCCCATCCGACTTCTATCACACAGACAGATAGTCCTTGTAGCCCCTATAAGTATAGGGTTGTTCGTCTCAGTGGAAGTTGAAAAGTATGAAAGCAATTCGATATCAATTTAATGATTATCGTCTTTAATATTTCTCAAACGAACACCTTGGATTAAAATTGAACAGATTCCAAAGGTGCGGTTTCCAAAGAATCGCAAAGAAAAGAATAACCAAAAGATACTGGTACTTAACAAACAAGTGGGGTTGTCACAATCCATGTACTCCTTGCCTTACCTGTATTACTCACACCATTCATAATTCACCTGCTCATGACCCCACAACATATATCTCACACACACACACACACAGGTTAGAGTCTCAGAAACGACACAATACAACAACTGCGGAATAAATAACTTTTATTACAATACCCAAATGTCTTTTGAATCTATTACTAATACAATTTCTAAGTATTGGTACATTACCAGCTTAGCCTTCTGATGCTCACAATCCTCTAATACCATTCATGTCTATACATAAGTTGAATACCAAAACCATAGCCTGATTCGATCGGTTCGTACTACTCCCGGGATCACTGCTAGAAACTGTTTATGGGAGCGCCTTGCGAGGTATGTGCCGTCCCATAGGCATCCTGCTTCGCTGCTATATAATATATATAAAATAATAGCAAGAGTGAGCGATAGCTCAGCAAGGTAATGAAAGTATGGCATAATTCTGCCTTTAATTCAACCCAGAAATAAAGCGGGTATAAGACAATAATTGTCATAATATCTCCATACTGAAATTATTTCCTTATCGGAATATATACCACAACAGTACTTCAAATATCAATTATCGTCTTTATACGAAAGATAAGTGAAATTCGTACTTGCCGTAGCAATTTATCAAGATAAGTATCCTTTACTGAAAACTCGAATATTTTCCCTAATCGGGATATGATAGAAATTTGGATGCTGACACCCTGCTCCAGTGACGTAGCACTCAGCAGTTGTGGATACTATAACACTCAGCAGTTCAAGATACTGCCAGATGGGAACACTGAACTCCGTATGTAGGAGAAATTTCATTTGAACTCTGTATTGAGATTTCAATAATTCCAGACGTGGATCGACGATGATCAGTCGCCGCTTCCAGGTCCACCGCGGGTCTTCTCTACTAGTAGAAGGATAAAAACTCCATCCGTAATTACCCTCAGGTAAAAGCTCCATCCGCAATTACCTTGGATGAAAGCTCCATCCGCAATCATCCTGAATGAAAGCTCCATCCGCAATCATTCTGGCGCAAGTTGGGCCAAATTCTAGTTCCCCGGGCAAATGCCCGTTCAAAGATCGCACTGGGATCCTTTGGTTACTCCCAGAATCAATCGGAAGTTAACCCATTAACCCATATTGGCTTTTAGCCGGACTTTCACAATCCCTGGTTACTCCCGAACAATGGGAAGCTAACCCATAAGTACATACTGGCCTATAGCCGGAAACTCAGGTTGAGCGACAAATAGTCTTCATGAAATTGAGATTGAATCTTTTACTCTTTTTGTGAAAGGGGAACCCTTAGTAGTAGGGCTATAATCCCAAAATAATATCTCTTATATAAACAAAGGAAGGAAACAAGATTTTCTCCCAACTCTGGATTTTCAATTCTCAATATGTATGAAAGCATTTAGATGGCTCAAGTGAGGTGATAATGATCGGGAATAATATTGGGGAATCCTTATAATTCTCGTAAATATTATTAAAGGTCAAGAATATAAAAAATATAATTCTCAAAGACCTCTAATGCTTTTAAACAAATAATATGATTTTTAAATCACTAAAAGATATTTAATAATTAATAAGGAAATATGTATTGAAGAAATTTCCTCAAATAAATGATTATTCAAACATAATCCTCTCTGAATAAATAAATATTCAATAATTAAACCTTGAATGAATAATAAATAATTAAATAAATAAACTTCGAATGAATAATAAAATAATATTCATTAAGTAAATGATCCTTAAATGGATATTCACAATAATATACTTCAAGTCAATAATCCCCAAATGAATATTCATAAATAATATACTTTAAGTCAATAATCCTCAAATGAATATTCATAAATAATGTACTTTAAGTCAATAATCCTCAAATGAATATTCATAAATAATATAAATAGTAAATCCTCGAATAACAGTACCCGATATCTTTATCGGAAAATAACCTTTAATATATATACAGAAAATATAATTATTTCTGATCTAAAGGAATATCTTACGCCCTTAACCTAGGGCCTTTATACAACCTGGCTTCTAACTAATATCCCATATCTAGCTTAGAAGCCCATAATCAAATCATTTCCAAGTAATAAATACTTTCCGGAACATAAATAATGGTTAATAATAATATTCCTCAAGATGAATAGTACTCTGCCGCTAGAATCCCTCCGGGTTTCCACGACTATCTATATAACAAAATATCGACTCCCGGTCTAGAGTCGAAAACAAGAAGTATGCTCTTATCTCTAGAGCTACAAGGTATACCGGTTATATATACTTAACTCAGAAGATCATATATAATCAAAAGGTCAAATTTTTATTTCAACAGGAAATAAGATGTGTCGCAAAACTGTACAACTTTATACATGGAAAAAGCAGTATTATAATTAATACTTTAAAAGTACAAGTTTAGAAAACTTGCCTGATGCTCGAGAAGTGATAGGGGTTCGCGACGATACCGGACAATCTAGACAAAGTCAAACGAAAACACACGGTTAATCCCCTCGATAAACCACTTATAACTCAATGCTTAAACACGTAAGCGAAATACAACCAAGGCATTTCTTGCTCGCTCTAGCGTCACACTAAGTCCATGTTATTCGTCAAATACTTATATCATAAGTTTGGTTCGAAATCCATCCTCAAATCCAAGTTATACTTAACCATTTGGAACCTTGGTTTCTAAGTCTCGTTTTCAGTGGTTTTCACTTGCGCGACCTTGACTAAAACATTTTTATAAAATCGAAAAATAATCTTTTTAATCCTAATCATTTTCGTGAGCCTTCCTAACTGTCTCTAGTATTATTCCTCAAAATTTCACATTTTAATATGGCTTCTAAGTGGTCCAAATATAGTCTCAAAGTGGCTGACCAGAGAAGGGTTGTTTCTCCGAACGACGTTTACTAAAACTCACTTTTCTCTTAAACCGTAAATCGTAACGACATGATTCTTGCGCTCACGTAAACTAGAAACAAAGCTCTACACACTCATGTTCATCACTGAACCAAAAGAGGCAGTTAAGCTTTCGGATTATAGGCAGTTTATAGAGTTACCGAAAATCGGGCATTACGACGGCTTAAAATCGAATAATCCAATTTTGTCACAACATAACCAAGCCACACCGGGCATACCATACATCCACAACCTCAACAAACAACCATCATACACCTCTAAGATCAGTGGTGAGGCTCAAATCCAACACCCATCATTTTACATATTTAAACAAAGCCAAACAATCACTAAATCACTTAATCATGATCTTAACTCACATGAACATCAAAACCACTTCAAAATTCATAAAAACAAAAAGGGGCAGAGGTTTTTATACCTTCCTTGATGCTTCATATACACTAACAATGGTTTATAATCCTTCCTTGAGCTTTGAACAAACCTTATCAAGCTTAATCCTTAAGAAACAAAATCAAGAATCATGAAAAGTTACTATTCATCATCACTTTGTAAAATCCATATAAAATCGAAACACAAGAGTTTGGTTCTCAACTTTTTACCACACCTTCTACTCTTCAAGGGCTTTCTTTTGAGTCCTATCTCATCACCAGGGGATGCTTGAAGCTCGACTTATTGGCTTTCTAAGGTGAGTGGTCGAAACTGGAAAAAGCAGGACAGTTTCGGTTCTCCGACTTGGGGAAAGAATTTGACTAGGCTACACTCCTTTGTTGGCCATGAAATTTTGAACGAACGTTGCCCATGGAGTGGAGAAGCTATGGTTAAAATATGGTGATTTATGGATGGATAGAAGTGGAGATATGAATTTTTCTTTCCTTGATGCTCCTGATGGGCAGAAAAATGGGGGGAGAGTTCTTCTCTCTTTCTTTTTCTTTTCTTTTGTCTTGGTTAATAATAATGATAATGCTGATATTTGTGTGAAGAGTGGTGAGTCATAGCCCTAGGTGGCTTCATCTCTCGACATGTGTCGAACATGCATTGGTTCTGTTAAAGTAACTTTACTGGTTTGCTTTACTGATTCGTTTCTTTTCACATGGATGATCCAAATGTTGCATTCCTTGAATTATTCTCGTTACATGTTACTTCCATGTCTATATTTAATCCTGTAAATGTTGCCTTGTTCTTCTTGAAACGATTCGAAATATTTTCCAAAAGAGCGAGTAAAAACTCTACGCGATCTTCGCAGTGAATAGTAACTATTCACTTCATCAATCGAATCCTTAAATCGACTTGAATAAAATAATAAAATTCCAAAATATTAAATCCTCAAATCCTCAATTTTAATATCTCATTTCTTGAATATAATAATATATAATTCGCTGCCCGGTCGAATATTACACCAAAATAAAATTTGGAATTTCTGAATTCCGATCATCTTTGCATTCACTTATTTACTCCGTAGATCACTAATATGACTTCGGAATATCCACACTACGTCTCGTACATAGGTGGCATGAAAACTTTTCTTAACCCTCAAAATCACTATTCATCCACCAATATCACTATTCACTGCTGCACTTAATTATAATAAGAAAAGTTTTAAATTTTTCCAAAAATTCGGGTTATTACAGTAAATTTTCGATAGAATTAAAAAAAAAAATTATGATAAAGTGCATCAGTGAGTATATGAATGATTAGTGGTTGTAACCACAATGTATTAATGATTTTGAGATTCAAGATTATAAAATGAATATGGATTTCAGTTACAAGTACTTTGTAAATAGAAGGGATGGACTGACCATCTAAATAAGAACAATCTATCTGGAAAATGGGAATATAATATTCCAATAAAGAAAAGTATTTTCATGTCATCCAAATCGATATCTGTTATGCATCCGACAACTCCGTAAACAAGATAGAGTATGCCTGAGAAAGCACTAGAACATTTTCTAAGTACAAGAAATGTGGAATTGATATTGATCTACAAGATTGTGGTGAATAGTGAATTCCTCTAAGATGAGAGAGTGATCACACTACACTATATACGAGTTTACAAATGGAACTTTGGAAGTTAGATTGGTAATTTCGAATATAAATAAGTGTATGTAAATGTCGTCAGAATCAGCATTCGAAGACTTTCAGTTTTCTCCGAAATTCCACCAGATGAATGTGGACTTGAAATTGTGATATTAAGGTAAAGGAATTAAAGAATAAGATACATGAGATCATAAATATGAGATTATTTTCAAGTACTGGAATACTAAGGATGTTTAGAGAAATCATTTCAAAGGGGCTATAGCGGAACCATTGAGAATGTTTAACAGAGTTGAGCAGAATCTGATCAATGAGGCACAAATTAATTTAAGTACGAGATTGATGAATAGTGATCCGACACGAGAACCCTATGAAGGTGGAATTTATGAGGAAGAATAATATTTAAGGAATTAAGGATTCGTCGGAATAAGAGAATAGAAATTCTGGAATTAAGATGATTGAAGCAGTCTAAGATGACTCGAAGTGAATAGTAAAATGTTTCGAACTCCGAATGGAATGAATTTTAAGAGCAAACTTGGTTAATATATTAATTAGTGAAATGTGAAGTTGGAAAGTGGATATAAGTTAAAGAACTCGAGAAAGTTGGAGAAAAGAATGGAATAAACGAGAAACGAAATGCGAGCGTTATCAAAAAGAAGCTTCTAGAGAAAGCTATAATAAAGCAAAAAGGGCAAAATGGTCATTTACACTAAAAGATCAGCCAAATATAAGGATGAAGCAAGCATTTCTTCATCACTTTTCTAGAAAATTCGAAGGAAGAAAGGGGAGAAAAATGGAGGAGAAGAATTGATCATAACTCGAGATTCTGTGGTCCGTTTTTGGCGTTCTACCACTCAAAACGAAGCTCTCGAGAAGCCCGACGTAACCATGGTAAGCAATCACCTCAACTCCGTGATTTACCCCTTCGATTCAGTGATTAACAGTTGGAGAAGATGATGAATAGTAACTTGTATCTTGTTTTGTTTTGTTTTGATAATGAGTTTGTAGCTTCCAAAGGTTGTATTAAGCAAGAATCTAAGGCTACATCAGGAGTATGGCAGAAAGCAAGCTTGGAGGAAGGTATAAACCTCTGCCCCTTTGAGTTTGATATGAGTTTTGAAATGGTTTTGATGTTTATGTAAAGTTAAGAGCATGATTAAGTAATTAGATGAATTGTTGGTTGAGTTTGGAGAATGGGTTATGAATTTATTGTGATTATTCATGGAGGATTTGACTGAGTGGAGGGTGTATAAGGTGGATGGTGAGTTTGGGATTGTTTGGTATTGATTTGAGTGTGTTTTGAAAATGGAAAACGTTACGATTATAGCCGTCGTAATGCCCAATTGATTTAAGGCTGTGTTGAGCAAGAATTACGAACTGGTCTGGTAACATTTTTGAACAGAACTGACCATGAACATGTAGGTCTTGTTTTAAGGTTTGTTTTGATATAAAGATCATGTCTATACGATTTACGGTTTAGGAGAAAAGTGAGTTTTAGTAGACGCTATTCGGAAGAATGACTCATCTCTGTTCAGCAACTTTGAGGCTATATTTGGACCACTTCGGAGCCATATTAAAATGTGAAACTTTGAGGAATAATACTAGAGACAGTTAGGAAGGCTCACGAAAAAGATTCGGATTAAAAAGATTATTTTTCGATTTTATAAAAATGTTTTAGTCGAGGTCGCGCAAGTGAAAACCACTGAAAACGAGACTTAGAAACCAAGGTTCCAAATGGTTAAGTATAACTTGGATTTGAGAATGGATTTCAAACCAAACTTGTGATATAAGTATTTGACGAATAACATGGACTTAGTGTGACGCTAGAGCGAGCAAGTAATGCCTTGGTTGTGTTTCGCTTACGTGTTTAAGCATTGAGTTATAAGTGGTTTATCGAGGGGATTAACCGTGTGTTTTCGTTTGACTTTGTCTAGATTGTCCGGCATCGTCGCGAACCTCTATCACTTCTCGAGCATCAGGCAAGTTTCTAAAACCATACTTTGAAGTATACATATATTAGATGCAAGTTTTCTAAATCCCATGCTGTATTTCAGATTACATTATACTGATGATGCATATGATATGATAGATGCAAGTTTTCAAACCTCACATCGTATATAGATGTGATAGTATTAAAACTATTGAGATTATAGTATATGCATATGATAGATGCATGCTTTCAAACCTTACATCGTATATAGATGTAACGGTAATAAAAGATAGTGTGATATATATGTTATGTGTTTCTGATTTCGAAATGATACTTGTGGTGCTAAGTAAAAGTTATTGATATGAAGTTGAATTTATAAGCTATGGATATAGTAATATTTTGGAGCTGATGTGCTAAGTAAAACCCTTAGTAGGGGGAATATACTCTGCATTTATACTTTGGACCGGGAATGGTATCAGTTGTTATCTAGAGATATATTATATATTCTCTATATTTATTTTACATACTAAGAATGGTATCAGTTGATATCTAGGGTTATTTTATTGTGTTATTACAATTAATCTCGATAAGTGGTTTACAAATTAAAGATCATTTGGAGTTTAATCTATTAAGGGTATATTTTAAATATATGATGAATAATTGTTATCTACCCTTTTTGATAAGAAAGTACTTGAGAATTATTTCTAAATAAATATTCTTTATTAATTATAGTTTGATTTAATTATTTAAAGCCCTACTTCTTAAGGAAGTATTTTGTGAAAACTATTTTTAAACCCTAGATAGCTAATAAAGTTTTACTCAGGCAATTATAAATATAATTAGAGAAGGTTCCCAAAACTATTTCCCGTTTAAGTCTATATTCAGAAAGACTTAAATGTTCGCTCAAACTTCAAAGATACATGGAACCTTTCTCAAGATTTTAATGTTTGTTTCAAGTGGACTGCCCGGTCCTAAATCTTTTCGAAACTATTCATTTAACAGCTTTGTATCCAACTATCAAAATGATTTTGATTACTCTTTCAAGACTCGAGGAGTAAAAGCAGTGAAATCAGTTGTATCCATGAACAAGCATCAGCTTGGGAAATATGGGTGAATTTTCCTTTCCAACCAGATATGACTACTTTGTGGAGTCGTATACTTGGGAAAAAGGGAAAGGAACTTTATGTTTCAAAGTTATGGATTTTCTCGAACTCGGAGAATATGTAAGGGATTGAGTGGCGACCTGTCCCCTAAGGGAATTACGAGGAGACTGACAGTCTACGAACTGGTCTGTACTTCCCTTAGATTATCAGATAGTGCCCGACCGTAGGATGAGAGAAGAGCATCGGAGGCCCCTAAGGAATGGGTACCCCTAAGGAATGGGTATGCTCTTCCCCCTACAACCGATTGGCGGGGAGGTAGTGGTCAGTTAGCGTCTACCCTATTTTCCCTTCTACGTAGAAAAACAGCAGTGGGGATTGCCTGACGACTGATCATCGTAGGGGTATCCCTGTCGCCCAGAATCTCCGTCTACAGTTCATCATCCATGAAAGAAAGTTTATTCAAGTTATTCAGTTTTATGCAAGTTATCAGAGAACATGTTCTAAGCAAGTTTCCAGAAAAGAAAAGTTATTCAAGTTTATTCCAGTTCATGCAAGTTATTCAAGTTCAGAAAGCGGATTGGAAATATTTTGCCTTGTCTTTATTTCCAGAATATGATATGAGATAAATGTTTGATATGAAAGATGATATTTGGAAATTCCTACAACTTCATCTTTTATTTTATGAGTTATGACTCTGATAAAACCTGGTTAAGGATATATATGTATAAGTGGATTTTGGGTTATGGAAACCTTATATTGAATTTCCTTATAACTTCATCTTTCAAGTATATGTTGATAGTCTGCTTATATTTTATATAGCAGATATTTTACAGAAAGGATATACTGAGTATCTTGTTATTTCATCTTTTATACTATACTAGAACTTTGTTCATAGTATAAACATTGAAAGTTGCAGAGTATTATGAAATGATATTTGAAATACCACAATGGTACTATTTTGGAATACATTCCGATAAGAAAATGATTTCAGTATCAAGATATTTTGACAAGTTATTGTCTTATACCCGCTTTATTTCTGGGTTGAATTAAAGGCAGAATTATGCCATACTTTCATTACCTTGCTGAGCTATCGCTCACTCTTGCTATTATTTTATATATATTATATAGAAGCGAAGCAGGATGCCTATGGGACGGCACGTACCTCGCAAGGCGTTTCCATAAACAGTTTCGGCAGTGATCCCGGGAGTAGTACGAACCAATCGAATCAGGCTACGGCTTTGGTATTCAACTTATGTATAGACATGAATGGTATTAGAGGATTGTGAGCATAAGAAGGCTAAGCTGGTAATGTACCACTACGTAGAAATTGTATCAGTAACAGATTCAAAGACATTTGGGTATTGTAATAAAAATTATTTATTCCGCAGTTATTGTATGGTGTCGTTTCTGAGACTCTAACCTGTGTGTGTGTGTGTGTTTGTGTGAGACATATATTGTGGGGTCATGAACAGGTGAATTATGAATGGTGTGAGTAATACAGGTAAGGCAAGGAGTACATGGATTGTGACAACCCTAAATCCCTGACCCCGGATTTGGGGCTGTTACATTCAGCCCCTTATTGAAGACTTAAAACTTTTGTGGGATGAAGGTGTGACGGTTTATGATGCGTACAGTCAGTCTGATTTCACTTTGCGTGCCATGATATTTTGCACAATTAGTGATTTTCCTGCCTATGGAAACCTTTCAGGGTACACCATTAAAGGAGCTAAAGCATGTCCAATTTGTGAAGAGGGTACGATGGATCTACGCTTAAACAATTGCAGAAAAAATGTATATATGGGTCATCGAGCATTTCTTCCTCCTAATCACCCTTATCGGAAAAAAAGAAAGTCTTTCGATGGAAATATTGAGTCTCGAGTTGCTCCTTTGCCTTTATCTGGAAGGCAAGTTTTTGAACGGGTCAAAGATATTGATGTTGTACTAGGGAAGCTTTATAAAAAGCCCGGCCAAAGCAAAATTTGGAAGAAGAAATCTATTTTTTCTGTGCAATGTGCATAGAAACTAACTGTGCATAATCCATATGACATCAAAGGTACATTCACAAGTTGTGCAAGGACTTGGAAGATAATTCATTTGCATTCATGTGTCCATCTGTGTTAGCATTGGCACGTGAATCTAAGTATCATAATGATACATCTAGATACATGTGTGAGGTTATGACAGGCGCTAAGGAGAAACGTTTTGTCCTTGCACCGTACATCCAAAGGTAAGAACATACACATTCGTTAACATTCCAATTTGGCATATTTTTTAGTGATATTTTAATCTAATTTGGTATATTGTTAAACTGCAGTAAGCACTGGATGTTGCTTATGTTTTGTGTTGACGAAAGTGATGTCTACGTGTTTGATCCACTTAAGCAAAAACGACACATACACCTGAAGGATCCTTTCGAAACGTAAGAAAAATTTTAATTTTGAAAACTAATATAGAAATATTAATTTCCTCCTTTAAGTAGTTAAAACCTTTTTTATGTATTAAATTTTTTTGTTTTTCTATAACAGCGCATATAAAGTATATACTAAATATGGTGGTAAGAAAAATAATCAAAATAACCTACTCTGGTTCCACGAAGCTGTTCAGGTATCGTACAATATTGTTTTTAGTCTTGAAAGTCTTTTTCTTATTTATTTACCTAGTTTTAAATTTTTTGAGTTTGTTTTGTAGTGTCCTCAACAAAAAGGAGGTACCGAGTGTGGTTATATTGTGATGAGATACATGCATGACATAGTAATGTTATCTCGTAAAGATCCTAAAACTAAGTGGATAGAGGTACTATATAAAATGGTATATATTGTTAAAGATATAAAAAATACGCAAACCAACAAATTGGAGAAGTTCGAGATATTTGGGCAATTTTTTTTACTCGCGAATACATGTGATCAGGTACACCTTAATTTCAAAACAATCTCAAATATATTGTGTTCTACTATGTGCTAACTTGTTCGAACATATGTTTGAGCAGTAGCGCTGGTGATGAGTATGGTCTGATATTAGCTGAGCGCTTGCAACAAGGATATGATCTGATGAGATATTAGCTTTAGCTTGCAGCAATTCTGAAATAGATATTATATTATGGATTTAGGATAGACATATGAACGTAACGACATGTGTTGAATTAAATGTATGAAGCAGTTAATTGTACAAGGAATTTTAAAACATTATTGTGGACATATTTTCTAGTCACCAATTTTAATTTAAATTAAAGATTTTGTTGAGAATTTTGGAGTGTATGTTTTACTCTGATCAGGTTTTATATTTTTGGTATGTTATAACAGGGTTTTTGGTTTTTTTGGGTATTATTAAAAACAGGGCAGACATTTCAATTTTTCCTCTGACAATATACGTCGGTTCTTGTAAAACTGAAGCGACGTATAAAACAGACATATATGTCGGTTCTTGTAAAACTGATGCGACGTATACGACAGACATATACGTCGGTTCTTGTAAAACTGTTGCGACGTATAAAACTGATATATACGTCGGTTGAAATTCAAACCGACGTAAAATTACAACTAATATACGACGGTTCTCTAACCTTATATGACGCTGGAACACATTTTATACGTCGGTCTTTTGTATCTTTATACGTCAGTTTTGTTGGTCTTTTACATCGCATTTTAAACCGACGTATTACACATTATACATCGCCTTTTTGACCGACGTAAAATGCTTGTCACTTTATACGTCCCCCTGCTTACGTCGCCTTTTTGCCGACGTATCCAGTTTTCTGTGAAGAAACATTTGCTGCTAAAATCATGACCAACAAATGTTTGCTCTGTTTGGTTGTGCAGATTTTTAATTGTTTACTTTCGAATATTGGCATGCAATTAGTGATCTCGTCAACTCACATTTATATTACAGTTTCTGTGAACTTCAGATCTGGAATTGGTAGCGCCCCTGCGGCTCATTTACGTAATAGAAAAAACATCTCCATACATGACAGAATTGAGGCCCAACAATATCTTTAAAGCATGTCAACCATGATAAGCTGAAGTGTTTGAACTTACAGAAATAATTGCACTGCCGGAAAGAAAGTGGAGCACAAGATGAAACAAATATTGTTCCTTACTAATAAATTAATAAATTTGTTAATAAATGGTCCAAAAGGATTATATATATTAATAAATTATTAATATATATTGTTAAAAAGAATATACATGTAGAAAATTCAATGATAAAAATATATAATAAATGAATAATATTCATTTATGTAATTATAGACAATTGAACCTTGAATGAAACTAATGAAATTAAAAGAAATAAGTTAATGAAATTAAAGTATATAAATAAATCTTGTATAATTACGTAGTTGTAGGAGATCGAACCCTTGGTGAAGCTAAAGAATTTAAAGCAAATAAAGCTTGTATAACTACGTAGTTGAGGAGAATCGAACTCCGAGTTAGTGATAACTAGACCCGGTAAAATGGGTCCAAATCCGAATAAACGAACCAAAATTCATAAAACTGAATCCAATTTTGTATCCGAATTAGTAAATCCGATAATGATCCGAAAACCGATTTGAACCGATCCGAAAATTATCTGAACCGAAAATTTAACCAAAAATGATCCGATCCGATTATGATCCAGAACCGATTATAACCGAATAATAAATTATCCGAACCGAATATGATTCGAAATACGTGATCCAATTTATATCCGTACTAAAAAAATGGTGAATTTAGTTTTAGTTGAGTTATATATTAAACCACTTTTAATTCAATAAAATAATCTATTTATAAGCAAAATTCATATTTATAACAATTTCATGTCAAAAATAACATAGATATTTAATCAATACTTTTCGAAAAGTACATTTTTTTATATTAAAAATAATATATTTGATAATAAGATATTTTTAAAAGTCTTACAAATTAAAAAAAATGAATGAGTAATGATCCGAAAATATCCGAACCGAATTTGATCCGAATCAAATTTATCCGATTTTAATCCGAAGTAGACCCGAACCGAATCCGATCCGATCCGAGCTACAGTCAAATATATCATAACCGAAAGTTGATCGGATCCGAGATTGATCCAATCCGAAACCGAACCGATTTTCCGAATTGCCAGGTCTAGTGATAACCAAATTTGATACTTTAATATCACGCGTCATTTATACATTATTTTGTTTATTAATAAAGAGTATATAGATATAGATGTGAACCTCTTTAGCCTGCGAGCTCTCGGAATCAGACCATGCCAAATTTTGTCCTAGATCTAAATTTTTTTGGATCAAATTAGTATTTATAAATCTACCAATTTTTAATCATTAAGTAACCAAAACATTCCGTTTTAATTAGCAACAACAAATATAACCAATACCAACTACGAATACTTAAACGAAACCATTCATTATATATAACAAACATAACCAAATAACAAATATTTTAATTAAATAAATAAGAACTCATAGGGCTCGAATATGAAATCTCTCTAATTCGAATTTTGATATTATATTAAGTAAATAATCGCACTAAAATTACAAGGCGGCCTGAAGTCGGTCCTAGTAGTTGGTGTAGTTGAGAATAAAATGTATTACAGACTCGGCTGAATTTAGTTCTGTCAAAATTCGAAATTCTTGTGTTCCCATTTACAAATTTTGGAATTTAATTCACGATTCAAAGTATGAAATTGGAATTCGATCATTTGAAATGAATTTCATATCCAAACACAACCTTCGAATCGAGGAAATGAATTGTTTCTTGCGCTTAAAATTTCACATACTAAACTAGCATGCTCAGATTGTGAAGAAACATTTGCTGCTAAAATCATGACCAACAAATGTTTGCTCTGTTTGGTTGTGCAGATAAATGTTTACTTTCGAATATTGTGTAGATTCAAAGAATAACAGTTTACACAAAAACAAAAGGCAGTAATTGCTATGAACGACAAAGAGAAATTTGTACCATGCGGCATTGATTTCTAGCTCTAAGCTTTAAGCCTTCCTCTGCAGCCTGGCAACATGCACTGCCATGACAACATGAACTCGTTCTTTAAAGCTGTCCAAAAGGAGGAAATATGCATGCCTCCAACGACGGTTTAAAATCAAAGTTCCAATGAAGCTCCAAAAGGATGTGCTGAATCCAAGTACCACACTTATATAAAGCCACCTCTCATATTCATTGTCATCTCCATCAACTTCATGCGGGCCGGATGAAGGCAGGACGTGATCAGCTGGATCATCTTCAGGGCATTTGTTTGTGACTGGTTTGCCACAGAGTCCAACGTTCCCTTCATATGTGAAATTATCGAAAGTCTGAAATTGAGCACCAGATGGGATTCTTCCAGAAAAGTTGTTGTCTGAGAGATCCAAAAATGCAAGAAAACTTAATCCATCCATGCTTGTAGGAATTTCACCTGAAAAGTTGTTCGTGGACAAGTCTAAGCTTTCTAACTCTTGAAGTTGGCCGATCTCTGGTGGAACTTCTCCATGAAACCTATTTCCTGACAGATTTAGTCCGTTCAGACCTAGAAGTCTGGTTATGCTTAAGGGAAATTCTCCATTCAATTCATTTATTGACAGATCGATCATCTTCAAATATGCAAAACTTCTACCGTACTCAAACTCCTGTCCTTTCCATCTTGCCAGTGCATCATCAAAATAACTGTAGCTATTTGCTTCGGAAGAGTAAATATGCTCAGAAACTTCATGTCCATTATTGATCATGGAAGTAAAGTTACCAAAGCATGGAGGAACTTTTCCAGAAATTTTGTTTATGGACAAATCGAGGAAATAAAGATTTGATAGATGACATATTTCATTAGGTAGGCTTCCATAAAATCTATTAGACCTTAGGATGAGAGCATACAACCGCATTAGGTCTTCCCCGATCCATGACGGTACCTTTCCTGATAGCCTATTAAACCCAAAATCTACAAAACCAAGGCTCCTGCAGTTTCTTAGAGATACAGGCAGTTCACCGTAGAGCGCATTGTGTCGCAAAATCAGTGTCTGGAGAGAAACTAAATGCCCTATTGATGTTGGAATTCTACCAGAAAAATTGTTATAGCCCAAGTTAAGAAACCCTAGACCTTGAAAATGCATCCAATAATCAGGAAGTAAACCAAACAATTGGTTATGTGAGATATCAAGATAGCTTAAAGGTAAGTTCTCAACCACACGTAAGGAAAGGAGTGTTCCTGAAAAATTATTTTTAGATAAATGTATTTCTACACAGTCTTCAGGAATTGGCGGTAGTGGTCCATCAAAATAATTTGAACTCAAATCTATCTCACGGATTCGAACATGTATATAGGAGAACTTGCCCCTAATTTCGTTGTAAGAGAGATTCAAAAGTGACAAGCTTCTCGAGATGTTCCAGAACCAGAAAGGGATGGTATCTGAAATTTGGCTGTT
Organism: Heracleum sosnowskyi; assembly: GCA_030848705.1. Lineage (NCBI taxonomy): Eukaryota > Viridiplantae > Streptophyta > Magnoliopsida > Apiales > Apiaceae > Heracleum > Heracleum sosnowskyi. The sequence continues at coordinate 28,711,558 of CM061243.1, forward strand.
TGACATATCAAGATATTCAATATATCTTTGATTTCGAATCCAGTTTGGGAATTTGGGCCCCAACTTGCATGATGCCAAAGAAAGTCTCTGAACCTGAAATGGAGGAAGCCATTTGGAACTGAACTCAAATGCCAAAGAATTATATGATGTGTGCATATACTTTAAGCTTGAAAGATTCGACAAATGTGCTTCAGAAATTGTACTGTGAATGGAGTTCATTGAAAGGTCCAAATCTACAAGACTGGAGAGTAGTCCGGTTGACTGAGTTTCCCATTCTGTAAATTGATTTTTCCCAAGGTACAAAACTTGCAAAGATGAACATCCAGTAAAATCAGGAAGACTCCCAGAGAACTCATTATTATCAAGATATAATGATTCCAAAGATGAAGATCCTGTAAAATCTGGTAAAGAGCCTCTAAGATAATTATTGGACAAATCCAATACTTTTAGATTCGAATGGTGTTTAAAGACTGTTGGTAGAAATCCATCTAACTGGTTAAAGTTGACTAGTAATTCTTCAAGGGATGGAAGTAGTGTAAAATCAGGCAATGAACCCGTTAAATTGTTGAAACTGAAGTGAACCACTTTCAAACTGGATAAATTACAGATGGAATCTGGAATTTCACCATTAAGATGATTTGCAGAGAGATCTAAATAAGTTAAGGCTTTCATTAGTGCAAAAGTGTTTGGTATTGCACCATTAAGTTGATTTGCATTAAGATCTAGATAACTTAGAGCAGTCATAAGTCCAAAAGTGTTTGGTATTGGACCATTCAAGAGGTTGTGGCCAAGATTCAGATAAGTAAGAGATGTCATGTGACCAAAAGACTCTGGAATTCTACCTTTTAACACATTGTCATGAAGGTCAAGTACTTCCAAACTGCTACTCAATTGGGGAAGCCAATCAAAAATGGATGAATTGAGATAATTCTGTTGAAGATGAAGGGTAGAAATAGAAGAAGAAAAATTTCCTGAAGTAGAAGATGGAGCCAAGAGGTTACATTGAGATAACCGCATTACTGATATGGAAGGAATTCTCTGGATAAAGCTTACCCAAATACTGGAAGGAGCAACGTTGATAGTACTCAAGTCAAGGTATGTTAGAGAAGATAGATTGAATAACCACCCAAAGTTCCCACCATCTGTTTGACCATTATTAGCAAGATCAAGATACTGCAACTCGGAAAGGTTTCCAAGCTCATGCGGAATGACTCCGGTAAACCCACTATTGGAAAGGTCAAGGAACCTTTAGCTGTTGAGTGAGCCAATATGCTTTGGGATAGGACAATTAAAAATATTAAAGCTAATATTCAGATACTGCAACTTGGAGAGGTTTTCAAACTCATGTGGAATGACTCCTGTAAAGCAACTGCTAGAAAGATCAAGGTACCTTAAATTGTTAAGTGAGCCGATAAACTTTGGAATTGGGACACAGCCATTAAAATCACTATCTCTGAGACTCAGATACTGCAAAGTGGAGGGGTGCCCAATCTGGTCAGAAAATGATCCCTTTACATGAGAAACTGAAAGATCAAGGTGCACTAATTCTGTGAGAGAACCAATAAATTCAGCAATTGTCAGTCCTGAAAGTATACTCATACTAAGGTCCAAGTACTTAAGATATGCCAACTCAACTAATGAATGACCAATAGTAACGCCGGTCAAATTTATAGGGAATGGTGAATTACGAGAAGAAAGATAAAGGTGAGTTACATGACCAGTGTGATTATCGCAGCCAACACCTTTCCATTTGCAGCAATCTTGTTCTTCCTTCTTCCATGTATGAAAAAGAACATGTTCATGTGCAACCCCTTGTTTAAACACCAGCAAAGCTTTTCTCTCCCTCTCAATGCACCTCATCGTGTTGCCATCTCTGGATAAGGATTCTGAATGAAGTGACAACGCTTTCATGCATAGCATAAAAATTACAAGTAATACATGCAGAGGATGATTCACGTATATCATCATACTTATTCTAGTCGAAACTATGTGGAAAATAAATCACAAGAACAGCACAAAAACTTTTGAATTGTGTTTGTAGAAATGAAGAGGCAGTGAAGGCAAACTTATCACAAGAGCAATTGAACTCAATTGTTCTATAATTGGACTGCAATTGGAGGACCTGTTTCAAAGTATATAATTGTTCTATTATTGCCTGTAAAAAATATAATTTCCCCTGTTCTATGTAGAAATTCAATCACAAACAATATTTTAAGTGGACAAGAACTTGCAGTACAATTTCTCTTATGCTCTACTTCTCCATTTTTCAGAAGACTTTGAAGTCAATGTGAAAGTAAACAAACAAAGTCTTCTGACAAGTAAGTACGTATGCCCTTATATCAATTTTAGTTGAATTTAGGAGGTGAAATGAAAGAAACTACTTAGAAAGATCGAAATCCTTCACTTGGTTTCCACATTTTTTTGATAAAATAAACAAAAATAACCATTCTGAAAAAAATGGTCAATTTTAGCCTTTGAGATATTTCACTGGTAGTTGGGTATCCTAATTTGTATAAGATACTCCACTGATAGTTGGGTATCTCATATACAGGATACTCCATTTTAACCATTCCCTTGGGGTTCAACAGTTAACCTTTGGGGTTCAATGATTCCATTTTGGGTTTTAGAAATACTTAGAATGACGAATCCGTATACGGACTTAGGGTTTAGGGAACCTTAAACCCTAACCTAACCTGATTTTAGGGTTGTTTAGGCCTCCGATCTGTGTAAGAAAATCAACTTAAAATCTCATTTCGTGTTTTGTGATAACAATTATTGACTATGCTGAACTTTACCAATCTTGTTGTGTTTTATTTCGTATGTAAACTATGTCCAGGAAATTGAACATGTGCTTGTGCATGTAAACTAGACCATCAACAAACCATAATACGCATATAAGGTTTGGGTGTCCTATTTTACTTTTCCCTGATTACTCCGGTGGACAATGCGTATTCAGTATTATAAAATATTATAAAATAATATCTGTTCACAATACTCCAGCAGTATGATTTGCGTATCCATATTAGAAATCAATGTAATACCCCACTGCAAGTTGCGTATTATGTATTACCCCATTGTAACTTGCGTATCCAATCGGTTATAGTTGGCCAAAATTTTAAAACCGGCTATTTTGGTTAATTTATTTTTAAATTAACGGGTTGTCCCGGGGAAGTTTTAGATATATACAAACTTGCCCTCGTTTTCTAAAAGAGACTTTTTCCAGGGTTGAACTACTGACCAAATATCAATTGATGCTTTGGTTTATTCATCTAGTGAAACAATAATATTAGCATCCTTGTCTCTTACGTTAAATAGGGAATGCATTTCAGAAAAGTAGTTGAGTGCTCAGTTCAAGTTTTGAGTTTTGTATAAGAATAGAACAATATGAATTTCCCCTCTTTTTTTTCACTCCAAAACTTCCATTCTACTTTTTTCCTGGTTCCTTTCTAATTACACAAGATTTTTTTTGAAAAACAGCAAAGACTTCCCTTTATCGTTTGCTTCCATTATTCAAGAAATTTTACATCATACTATGACATGATACAAAGCAACAAAATGCAACTTGTTATTCCTAAGCGCTAATCAATCATTTATGCACAGAGTTGTATTATTTCCAGGAGTGTAAATGTGTTACCAAGCACGCGCCATCAGGTTTTTCTTTGGTCCAATGATAAAAACTATCATTTCATTTGAACCATGTATATACCAATTAGCTTCAGAAAATTATCCAAAACTTGGTACTCTACATTAATGTTTCCACACACAAGAATGGGGAAAGGGGGTGGCAAGGAGGACAGCTTTCTCTTAGCTTGTGCCACCCACCCATATCATCCCTACTTGAATTAAAGATGTAATGCATTGAACAAAAGATCAATGCCTAACAAGTTAGGGAATGATTTCTCGAAGAAAAGAACTGATGTAGCAAATTTCATGATCTACCAACAGTAATAATTTATATCTACATTGTTTTTCACCTGCATCAGAGTTACAATGACAGCATTCCACATATAATCCCTCGTGTGGATTCTTCTGATCGCTAACATAAGTATAATTCAGAAAATGTATTAGGCTTGCAGAAGAAACGAGTTATGAAGATGATAAGTGCTACACTTGTCCTCCCGCTCCTTTTACTATTCTAGTGGTGGTAATGACTTGTGCTACCCGGCGTCACACTATTCTGGTGGCGGTTGCAACCTGTGGAGGGGAACCTGCAAAACAATGCTTGCCCGGGGTGGTGGCCGTCAAGCACCTCCGGCGTGATAATCAGTGATCGGAGCAAAGGAGTATGAAATGCAGTAAATATCAGAGAGAGAGTGTTTTTGTTTGTGTTTTGTGCGAGAAAGTATGTGTATGAGAGTGAGTATTAGAGTATGAATGTGATTGTAAGAATTCGATCCCCAGTTCGTGTACAAGAGAGTTGTATTTATAGTGTGACCATCGTTACATTGTAGCCCAGGTGGCGCGCACTGTAGCCTAGGTGGCGCACACTGTAGCCACAGTGTAAGGTATAGCTTTACCTTGTGCAGTGATAATATGTCAATACTTTACGTCATGCTACAGTTGAGGAGTATTGTCTTGTGGAGATGGCGACATCTTTGTGACTGAAAAGGTGGGTATATATCAGAAGAACTAAAATCTTTAGAGATTGTTATGTTTTGGACACTAAATGCAGGAAAATCTTGTTCTCCAACCTTCGAAAACATTAGAAGTCATTCCAGGAAAATGATGATACTTAACAATGGAAAGTGATCACTAGAATCCAGTTCCAAGAGGTCAACTAGAATCCAGTTCCAAGAGGTCAGTGAGCAAATTCCCCAAGAGGCCCTGATGTAGTGGATTACTTTAGATCATGGTCTAGTCCTGTTCAACCAAACAAAATATTCATGAGTACTGGAAATAAGTATTAGCAATGAGCAAGGATGTGACGAGAAGCAGATTATATCAAAACCATTAAATTCCAGATCTTTTATTACAAGTCCATTTTCTAATAGATGAAGACGAGCTTTATTCTTAAACAATATAGGAGGACAAGCTAGAACAAGATTTTACTTCTCATGAGGGTGAGCGTTCTGTTTTTTCATAGTGGGAAATTTTCATATCATTAGCTACATAAATTTTAATTAGAATGATCCTGTCCTTTTATACAAGCAAAGAACATAAGTAGAGTTGACATAACAGTTTAAGGCCAAGGAAGGGTTACCAAAAACAGTGATGGGAAATCGTATCATTTCTAAAACCAACACACACTGGAATGGCCAAAGAAAAACAAAGATGGAAAAACTGTATCACGGCCAATAGTTATCAATGACTCTCAGCCTCAGGAACCAATACGGCTGCGAATCAAGTCACTAGAGAGAAACACAACAAAAGTGAGAGGGATTAAAACAAACAGACTAATAGATCTGTATTTAGGGTGGCTGTTTAAAATTTTATCTGCAGAAAATACAGTGAACTGAAGAGAAAAGTGCAATAGGTCCAAATAAAATCATTACTTGTGCGATTCAGCTACATTATAAAAAAACAGTGAAGTCCCAAATCTCCAAAACCTTAAGGTGGTAGGAGAAGACCTTAATTGGATAATATATTATATATCATATTCAACACTTTCCCACTTTCCCACTTACATATGAGTGCACAATCAGACACACAAACAGACAATTAAATTTTAAAAAAAAAATTGAAGAGGGTGGGAGGACTTGGAGACCACTCCCTAAACTGATAACATCTTAAGTCCCAACCCTCCCAAAACCTTAGGGTGATGGGAGGCGGACTTAATTGGACCATATATTAGATTCAACCGTGAAAAAAATCTCTTTTAGAAATATAAGTGTAAGTTTGTGTTTGTGTATACCTGGAACTTCCCCAGGACCAGAGCCCATGCTGATGTGAAGATTTAGCCAAGTATGACAACTACTTAAAATATCAATTGATATACCATCCCTAAACCTTTCGATAATTACAGAAAAGGTGACTAAGATTTAAAAGAAACAAACATATGAAAACTTGACAGTTTTTAGGAACCTTATGGCACAGACTAAAACATGTACTCTGTTGTACACTTCGTCATGGATCTATTTCCATTGACAAAAACAGGAAGAAGTCCACCTCTCTCACACAGAATACATCTCCTGCACTCCGTCATTCTTGTCTAAGTTAATTCTCGGATGAAAATCCTCTACTACCCTGCATAAGCAATGAACATAAAAGAAATATGAATGACAAAAAGAAAGGAGTAAAGGCGGTAAGCTTCATGCCACTTCTGCACTTTCCTGAATCACGGCCACTGGCAAACAAAGTAACAAATAGCACTTGAAGTTGATATATATAACACAACTGGATACTGAATTTCACCTGCAAATTTGTTTGTCGACAAGTCTAGGCATTCCAACACTTTCAATTGGCCAATCTCCAGTGGAACCTTTTCATAAAAACTACTTCCTGACAAGTTCAGTCCCCTGAGTTTTACAAGTCTAGTTATCCTTATGAGAATTTTCCCGGCCACTTTATTGATTGACAGATCAATATCATTGTCAGATTTGCAAAATTTCCTCAATACTCAAGCTCCTGCCTTTTCCATCTTGCCAATACAGAATAAAAAATATTTAAAGTTTTAAGGTGCTTCTGGAGTTTTTTCTACTGCTTGTGCACCAACAAACACTGATGAATTTGTAAATGAGTAATGTGGAAGGTAAGTGTGCTCTGTAAATTTGATTACAAAGATTGAATGTGTATTTGTCTTTGAATTAATATTTTTAAATATAAAATTTAAAATTGTATACACATATCAGTAACAAAGTCAACATTCTATCGCACTCTTAAAATTGTATACACATGTTTCTATGTATCTTCAATGTTGTCATTTCAATGCATTATATTTCCATGCATCTTTGAAATAGCAAAGCTTTTATTGGTAATGTAGTTTATTTATTGTGTTGGTCATGTTTAATGTTGACCGTGATGATTTATCTGTATATATTTTATTGTGTTAGGCTTTCAATTCATTTATGTTAATTCAAAGTGCTGACGGTTCAATACACGAGGTTGAACAGAAATTTGCTATAACATGTCCCACGATGTGCTGTGAAATGCAATCAGGACTTGGATATTCTAGGAGCAACCCCATAACTAAACCTTCTAGAATTAAACTTGCTTTTTTGAGTTTAGTGTTTAATTATTGTCGATTTCATGGCGTACCAAGTTGTTCTTAGGAAATTAGCTATCTTAATCTGGTTTTATTTTTTCTTTTTTCCTCCTTGCTTAACCAAGAGTGTCCTAACGCTAGTTTTTCTTTCCAATATGAAGATGTCTGGAATGCATAATGTAAGAGCTTAAGAGGGTATAATGTGTTACCTTTATATGTAAAAAAACAATAGGGGGTGGATCAAGATTATATTTGTCTCACATTATAAATTCCGTACATTTTCATATTGAGAAAGAAAAAATGGCTCAGGACACTCTTGGTCGAACAAGGAATATTAAAAAAATAAAACTTAGACAAAGATATCTAACATCGTAAGAACAACTAAATACACCATGTAATGGGCAATAATCAAACACTAAACTCAAGAAGAGGCAAGTTTAAGTCTAGAAGGTATAGTTATGAGGTTAATCCTAGAATATCTAAGTCCTGATTGCATTTCACGGCATATTGTGTGGGCTTATTATAACAATCTCTTGTTTAACCTCTTGTATCAAGCCATCAACACTTTGAATCCACACACATGACTTCAAAGGCAGAAACATATAACCAACAAAAGACTCACCACTTCCAAGATACACAAAAATATAATGCACGGAGAATTGAAATGACAACCTTAAAGATACAAAGAAACATGTGCATACCATTTTAAGGCCAACCACTATTCCAGCCCGAATCCAACCAGGTTCTAAGGATCATGCTGCAATCAAGATAGCTCAATGGTGCACGGTTCGCGGATCAATTCATGGAACCCTAGTTTGATTGTACCAGGACGGATCTTTTTTTGTTTAGTAAGGACGGATCTAGTAAAGGGTACCGGCTGGTGAAATAAAATCAAACTTTTTTCCGTCATTAGAATTTTTAAAAATATATGAAAGTGTGTCACAGAATTTATAAGTACAGAGGTGTCTTCTTAAAATATACTCATATTTTTCGAAGATATTTTTTGGATCTGCCATGCTGGTATCGGAACATGGGTGCAATTTGAGAGAGAATTTGATTCATGGTCGTAATTTTCACATTCAAGCAGGTGTGTCCAGGAATTATAGATTTATAGTGGGTTCGGAAGTTAATTGGGTATATTTAATTTAGATTTTAAAATATTATTAATTGGTTTTGGTTTTACTTGAATTGAGATTTGAGATATGGTAAAGTTGTTGACAAAATCTCAAAGATTTGATTTAGATTTGAAAACAATAAAAAAATAGCAATCTATTATAATACACTCTCCGTTTTAAATACTTGTGCACTTTTAATTTCTGACGTGTATTTTAAAGCGCATTGACCAGATAGTTACATAAATTATTTTTTTAATTTTCTTTTTTTGAATAAAAGTTTGATATTTAAATTTTTATTTAATTACAAAAAGAAAATAAATTGGGTAGCTATTCAGTCAAAGCACTTTAAAATGCATATAAAAAAATAGAAAGTTTACATGTATTATGAAACGAAGGTAGTACACTGTATTACAAAATTCAGAAAAATAATCGGGTTTGAATTTTATTAGATTTAAAACAAATTTTGTTACATTTAATCGGACTCCTTTAAGATGTGTATTCATTCTGAATTTTGAAAGATTTTTTTGGCTTTCAAAAATTCAAGTATATATTTAATTTAGAGTTTAAAATATCCTTAAAATTCTGGTGGTATTAAATAAAGATTCCAAAATATTTTTAAAAATCTGGCGTATTCAATTTTAATTTTAAAAAATCCAATAAAATTTAATGATTTCCGATTTGGATTTTAAAATATCTATTAAAATCTGATGATGTTCAAAAGTCAACATATTATTTTGCATTTAATAAATTAGTGGATTTTGATGGATTTCATAGTATATTTTATATCTTTTGAAATCTTATTACATCAAAAGATTTTGAGTGATTTGTTGTAAACTCTTTTTAAATTGAGAAATTATCAAAAATACTACTTTTTCTAAGATTTTTTACAAATTTATCATCTTCTAAAAATATTTGCAAAAATACGGTAGGCAACCAGATGCAACCTAAAAATATTTTCAAAAATACGGTCTGCAACCAAAGCAACCAGATGCAACCAAAGCAACCAGGTGCAACTTTTTAAAAAATAATTTGAAAACAACTAAGAATTAAAAAAAATTGTTAGTTAGAGGGGGTGAATGAAGATAAAGATGAATAAAGCTTCTGATCTCAAGTTCTATCCCCGTCACCTTTCGTCTATACATACATATATAAATATGTGCGTTGAAAGTTGATAAGGAGTTTCATCTCAATCTAATCAACAACTGGGGTTAAGTTTCTAACTAATCAACAAGACCCGACAAGACACTAACTTATTCAACTTAATATGTAATCAAAGATGATTCTAATTATTAAATTTTTATAAGTTGTATCTGTGATTGATTTTGGTGTATTCAGTTGCAGATATGTTTGCAAGAAGTTGCACCGTATTTTTACAAATGTTTTCAAAATGTTGGTATTTTTGCAAAATATTCAAAAAAATATAGTATCTTTGTAAAAAAGTTTCCAGGGTATTTATGAAAAAGGCCCTTTTAAATTAGCAAGATTTAAAAAAAATTAAATTAACTTTGCTAAACTCTGTGTAGAATTAAAATTAACAATAATTTTTTCATATCTATAAATTATAATCAATCCATCAAAATTCAGATTAAATACACCCCTAAGAATTAAAAAAAATGTTATACCCCCATGGCCATGTTTGAATATGGAAAATGCAAGGTAGCCCAAATTGATTTCCAAATAATTTCCCACTAATATTGTTTGATTTTTGTATCTTTTTCAATTCGTTATAATAAAATGAATCCCGTGCATTCACACTAAACTCTCCGATTAAAATTTCTCTATCACCACATCATTGAAAAATATTTTCGGAAACCAATTTGGGATACGTCATACGTAGCATTATTCTTTGAATGTGTCAAATATCAAAAATCTTTCGGAATTCAAATTATAACAAATATAAAAAATCTTGAGAATTCAAAATTGGGACACAATTAGGTTGATTTAATATTTTGCTGGATACTTCATTTTGAGTAATTGAGTCCAAAATTTTCCAATATGTATATAAACATAACATATATCTATATTTGTTACTTATAAAATATAATCATAAGTTTCATTAAATATATAGAAAAACATTACACTAGTCCTATGGAAGTAATTAATTAGATTTTGAAAATAATAAAAGAAAAATAGCAATCTATTAGAATACACACTCAGTTTCAAAATGTTTGTCCACTTTTAACTCTTCTAACGCGTATTTTAAAACGCATTGACCATATAGTTACATAAATTAATTTTCAAATTTCTTTCTTTTGAATAAAAGTTTGATATTTAAATTTTTAGTTAATTACAAAAAGAAAATAAATTATGTAGCTATTTGGTCAGAGCACTTTAAAATGCATATACAAAAATAGAAAGTTGACATGTATTATGAAACAGAGGTAGTACATTATATTACAAAATTCAAAAAAATAATCGGGTTTGAATTTTTTTAGATTAAAAACAAATTTTGTTACATTTAATCGGATTCCTTTAAAATGTGTATTCATTCTGAATTTTGAAAGATTTTTTTGGATTTCAAAAATTCAAGTATATTTAATTTAGAGTTTAAAATATCCTTAAAATTCTGGTGGTATTAAATAAAGATTCCAAAACGTTTATAAAAATATGGTGTATTCAATTTGAATTTTAAAAAATCCAATAAAATTTAATGATTTTGGCTTTGGATTTTAAAATATCTATTAAAATCTGATGATGTTCAAAAGTCAACATATTATTTTGCATTTAATAAAATAGTGAATTTTGATGGATTTTATAGTATATTAATTATCTTTGGAAATCTTATTACATCAAAAGATTTTGAGTGATTTGTTGTAAACTCTTTTTAAGTTAGCAAGATTTAAAAAAAAATAACTTTGCTAAACTCCGTGTAGAATTAAAATTAACAACAATTTTTTCAAATCTATAAATTATAATCAATCCATCAAAATTCAGATTAAATACACCCCCTAAGAATAAAAAAAATGTTACACCCCCTCGTTTGAATATGGAAAATGCAAGGTAGCCCAAATTGATTTCGAAGTAATTTCCCAAATATCAAGTGTGTTTTTCAACTCGTTATAATAAAATGAATCCCGTGCATTCACACTAAGCTCCCCAGTTAAAATTTCTCTGTCACCACATCATTGGAAAAGATTTTTGGGAGCCAATTTGGGATACGTCATACATAGCATTATTCTTTGAATGTGTTAAATATCAAAAATCTTTCATAATTCAAATTATAACAAATATCAAAAATATTTGAGAATTCAAATTTGGGACACAATTAGGTTGATTTAATGCTTTGTTGGATACTTCATTTTGAGTAATTCATTTTGAGTAATTGAGTCCAAAAATTTCCATTATGTATATAAACATAACATATATCTATATTTGTTACTTATAAAATATAATCATAAGTTTCATTAAATATATAGAAAAAAATTACACTAGTCACTATTCACATGGAGGTACAAACACAGAGATGTAAAATTTTCTCCAAACAGGTAAAGAGAAAATTTACATATTAGAGACTACATGGGAAAGTATCCCTAAAAAAACTCTACAATTGTAAATCCCGTGTAACATTCAACCATCCATCAACCATTCGAGAGACACGATATATTTTATCTTAAGCTAGTGGGAGGAGTGATGTTTGTTATTTAGTCGATTAAATTTGTGATTTGTACCCAATTCGCTAATTGAAAAAACTCCTCCTATATCATAAATAGATACAGTTAAATCTCTTTAAAGTAATACACTTGGAACCAGAGAAAAATATTATTTTATCGATATAATAATAAAATATTACTTTATCGATATAGTAATATTTTATTATTTTTAAAGAAAATTATGTGCATATTTTTTTGTAAATTTTAAAGTTGGTAGAGATTTTTAGTGTGAATTCAAGTATATTTGTATTGCAATAATAAATTTATACTATATAAACAAATTACAATTGATTAAGGGTAAAATATAAACATATGTTAAATCCATCACAATCGGAATAATGCTTATAAAATCACTAATAAAGTAAAAATTAATCAAAATTAATGATTGATTAGAAATTGATAAGAGTGATTTCAAAAAAAAGAAATTGATAAGATTTAATATCAAGATTCGCCATCTAAAGTTAGGTAAGGAAGTCTCCAGATATATCGTACAAACAATTATTTGCTATATTACGAATAATGTGTATAATGAGATATAATTTGTATATACTCCACAAAAATTATAAACAAAAATTATTTTGAATTTGGTGGAAACTGAAATATATGAATATAAATTCTTATATGTATATGTGTGTGCATATGTGTGTATATATATATATATATATTATATATAAGTAAATATTACTTTATATTTTCATTGGGTCCTTAAAGATTTTTTCAAAAATTATTATCTAATGTTTTTAGCGGATATATTACTTTATCCTAATGGCCTAAGTCGGGATCGGAGAAATATATTATTTTATCGAGGTTTAACTGTATTTACCAAATAGATTTGAATTTAGGAGTTTGAATAAAAAAAATTGATAAAAAGAGTAACATATATTCATCAGAAGCACTACTCACTTGGAAGTACAAACACAAAGATGTAAAATTTTCTTCATAAAGAGAAAGTTTACATATTAGAGATTATATGCAAGGGAAAGTATCCCTAAAAAAACTCTACAATTAAAGTCCCGTGGAACATTCAACTATCCATCAACCATTCGAGAGGCACGATATATTTCATCTTAAAGCCGGTTGGAGGAGTGATGTTTGATTTATACCCAATTCGCTAATTGAAAAAACTCCTCTTATATCATAAATAGATATTTACCAAATAGTTTCATTGTGTACAATTATCCATTATCGCCAACAACTAATTACCAAATAGGATGGTAATATAAAAAAAAGGGTTGTTGAAAGTCACTTATAACAGTGACGAAATAATAAAAAAGTAATTTTATAATAAAATTAAAATTAAAATAATTATTTAAAAACATTTAACTATTTTATCATGTTTACTTATTTTTTTAACAAATACAATTAATAAAATATTAAAATGTAAATAATAAAACAACAATTAACAATCATTGCATTGCACGAGTTTTAAGTTAGTTTGATTAAAACAAATTCAATAAGAAAAAAACGATAACAAATGGAGCGGATATTAATTTAGGATCCAAATATAATATACTTTTGTATAATTATATTACATAGTATGTATTATGAGAAAGATAATTATTTTTAGTTTTTAATAATTTAAACTTCTAACGGTAGCAAAAGAGTAAGAAACACATGTTTGTCAGTTTGCCTCGTAAAGGGATCTCAGTTACTTCGTCATCTTACACTTTCGGAGAACTTGAGATTTGGTCAGTGATAAAGCAAATATCAGCCCAGAGGATTAGAATTTTGGTTTATGAATAAAGTTGTCCAGAAAGAGGAAATTTGGAACATCTCCGATAACGCTTTAACACTGAAGTTCCAATAAAAGCCCTAAAGGTAGAGCCAAAATCAAGTACAGCACTTATGTACAGCCGCCTCTCATATTCACTCTCAACTTCATACTTGTCAAATGAAGGCTGGATGTGACGAGCTGGTTCATCACCAAAACAAATATTCAGTGGCGGTTTACCAGAGTCTTCTGTTCTCCTCGTATGTGGAGATACTGAATCCTTGGATCCTGGTATTCTCGATTCTTAGTCAAGATGTGCAAGGAATTCCTAGAGTTGGCAAGGAGGAAACCATTTGAAACTAGACTCAAATATCAGAGAATTAAATGATGTCTGTAAATACTTTAAGCTGGAAAGATAGGACAAATGTGCTTCAGAAATTATGCCGCTGTCAGAGTTTACTGAAAGGTCCAGATCTTCAAGACTGGACAGTTATCCGTTTGATAGAGTTTCCCATTTTGTAAGTTGATTATCACCAAGTCCAAAAACTTGCACAGATGAAAATCCAGAGAGGTCAGGAAGACTCCCAGAACTCAAGGACGAAAATCCTGTATCTGGTGAAGAGCCTCTACCATTGGACAAATCTAAAATTTGTACAGCTAAATGTTGTTTACCAAACTCAGGTAGATATCCATTCAACTGATTGCCGCTCACTTGCAATTTTCCGAGGGGTGAAAATAGTGTAATATCAAGGAGTGAACCAGTAAGTTGGTATTCAGATATCACTGAAAAATACAATAGAGCAAAACGCCAGATAAAAGATCTTCAAGATTCACAGTGAAATTGATGGCACTGAAATTTACTACTTTTAAATTGGATAAATTACGGATTATTTATGTAGGCATGCCATTAAGTTGATTTCCAGATAGATCCAGAAATGCAAGAGCAGTCACGATCAGAAGACGGGGATTCAACCTCTGACACATTATCACCCAAGTCAAGTACTGCCAGATTACCACTCAAGTGATGTCAGGTTTTCAAGTGGAATAACTCCTAAAAGGTCACTGTAGGAAAGATCAAGGTATCTTAATCTGTTGAGTGAGGCAATAAACTCTGGGATAGGATTATAACTAAGGCCAAGGCCTAAGATTAAGACACTGAAAGTTGGAGTGATTCCCAATCTGTTCAGAAAATAATCCCTCCATTAAAGTATCTGAAAGATCAAGATGAACTATGTTTGTGATGGAACCAATAAATTCTGGAAATCCTGCAAGCATATTGCTACTACAGTCCACATAGCTAAGATATGGTAAATGATGCAACGAATGACCGATACTAACACTGGGTGAATCTAAGGACAATGGTGAAATACGAGAAGAAAGAAGAAGAAGAGTTACATGATCGTTTAGTTTTCACATTCAACACCTTTCCGTTTGCAGCAATTTTATTCTTCTTCGTTATTCCGTGAATGAAAAAGATCACGTCTGTGTTCAACGTCAACAAAACCTTGCTTAAACAGATGCCATAACTTTTCTCTCCTTATCATTGCACCTGATCGTGTTGCCATCATTGGATAAGGAAGCTGATTCATGATCATAGGATGAATGCCATTCATGATCATAGGATGAATGCCATTCATGATCATATAAAACTTACTCACCGCAACTTATACATACAGAGGATGAATGCCATTCATGATCATATAAATTCCGATCAAAATCAAGAGGCAAAATAAAAAAATCAATCACGATAACTGCACGTAAACACCCTTTGTATTGTCAAGTGCTTATACGCTTTTATTGCACGTCTCCATGAACCTATTCATATTAAGCAGAACAGCTAACATGGACTACATTTCATTTGACAGTATCAACTCTTAAAATGTCTATATATCTGACTATAGCCTTTCCTCTCAGCCATGCATAGATGGAAGATTGTGCTCTTCTATTACTTAAGTTGTAGGGTAAGTTTAATTCAGGACAACATTGAGAAGATAATATCAATATTATTATCAATACTATTATATAATAGACGAAACATTAGTTTGATTGTTCGGTATGGTACGTTGTGATTTTACTTAATTGCCCATAACTGTATTTCGTGTTTTTACTTAATTAACCTTACTTATTTATAGAAATATATTATTAAATAATAATATTACATATTTATAACCAATTACTTTTTTTCCCTAAAATACATTATTTTTTCTAACATATTCCCCTACTTTTTCAAACATGTCAATTACCTTTTTTAACTAAAACATGTTAGTTTTTCTATTTTTCTTACTAAAACCCCTCATTTTCCAAAAATATTACGGACAAATATTTAGTTATTTATTTTTAAACCTATAATATTATAATTATTTTTAAAAGTTTACCTATTTTAACATGTCAACTTATTTTTCTTAACAAATGCAATCACTAGGAATATTAAAATTTAAATAATCAAATACCTATTTATAACCAATTACTCTAAAACACTTTATAGATTTTTTTCTAACAAAGTCCATTCTTTTCTAAATATATCACGAGAAATTGTCTTTTTCAATTTAATTTTTCTATTTTTCTCACTAAAATTCATTTTTTTTCCAAAAATATCATAGGAAACCCTTTACTTATTTATTTTAAAACGAATTTAAATACTTTTAATTAATAAATTTTAAAACCTCATTTTCCAAAAATATCACGGGCATTTACCTTTTTAAATTAAATATATGTTACATTTTTTATTTTTTCTTACTAAAACCCCTCATTTTCCAAAATATAACGGGCAAACCCTGACTTATTTATTTTAAAATTTGTTTTAATGTTTTTAATTAATTAAAAGTATTTAGCTATTTTAACATGCCTACTTATTTTGTTAACAAATACAATTAATAAAATATTAAAAATATAATAATAAAATAACAATTAACAATCTGTGCATCGCATGAGTTTTAAGCTAGTATAATTAAAGCTTAAACATCTAAAATTTGTTAGTCAGACGTTCATTGGTATTTAGGGGAGCATTTTTAAATTTTGATACCCATACCTGAAACCCTTCTGGAATCAAATTTGATACCTCAGGGGGGAGGTAGGTTTGAGGGAGGGGTATGAGGTATCAAATTCAATTTTTTTTTATTTTATTTTTTTAATGAAATTAAATACATACCCAATACACATATTTTAAACATGATATTGTTTAATCTTGAATAGATTATACTTAGGTTTTGAAAAAATTGATTATTCTTTTTTTTTTAATTTCATACTAATAAATAATATCTTATAAAAATATTATATAATTATTTAGTTGGTTAATTTAAAATTTACAAATCACGTATTTTTTTATATCACTGTATAATGTACACTTACACATTATAGAAAAATGAGTTATTAATTATATTTTAAATTAAAAAGTTTCATCACAATACTGAACCAAACACATGGTATCAAGAATGATACCTCAACCCCATACCAGCTTAATCCGATTCCTGATTCCAAACTCATACCGTCTTTTGAACCAAACGACCCCTTAGGTTGGTCCAAGGTTTATATTTTCTTAAAAAAGCTATTGTAACAGGCTCAACTATTTTAAAAGTTATTCCAAGTAAAACACCTTTTATTTTCTAAGAGGTAAAACACATTTAACTATTCTAATTTAAAGCATCTCTAGGGCCTATTTATTTTTAAAAACATATTTCAACATGCCTACTTATTTTAAAAACCTATTCTAATTAAAACACATAAATTATTCATTTAAACACATCTTCACAAGGTAATCATATACAAATAAAATATTAAAAATTAAAAAATAATATAACATATATATATATATATATATATATATATATAGAGTAAGGTTCCAGGGAGAACACCCTTAAAAAGAGAGCCAGAGAACATATCTGGACCATCTATTTCGTAAGGTATTAACAGTTAAGATTCAAAAGATTTGTCAGTGGCACGCTAGTAAATAAGATGAATAATAAAGGCACTGATTAAATACATAAAATAAACACATAATCCAACGATACAAAATACATACAAGAAACATATACTGGTTGTAGATCAACATAATGCAATCACCAACATAGATCTACTTTAGCAGCATGAAAACAAAGTTAAAATTACGATATTTTATTCAAGAATCATTGAAGAGCAGTCTAGAAATTGGAGGAGTCGTTCAAAAATCGGAGAAATTATGCTAGAGCATCGAGGTAATTGCTCTAACAACAATGTTTTCTTATCATCTTATTGATTCCATAAAATATTAGGGTTTCAGGCTCGTAGTTTAAGATTCATAAGTAGGTGCTCGTTATTTCTCATGTTTATTTGTGATTCTGAAAAAGATTCGCTTTTTGTGGTTGATTTTTAACTATCTCGAGCCTAGTTGATTTCATTTTTCATGTTTATCTAAAGATTCCATTGTAGATTCATTTTGTGTACATGATTTATAAGTATGTTCAACCTACTCAATGTTGCACTCAAATGTAATCTAAGATTCTAATATAGATTCTTTGGGCTTGAGCTTTAATTATCTTGGGCCTAATTAATTTTAATTTTTCATGTTTCCGAAAATTCTATAACAGATTCAATTTTTGTGTGAGACTGTATTTATTTTTATTCCTATTCATTTTTATTTATAGTCTCATTTGAGATTCTGAAAGAGTTCAGTGTTTGTGCTTGATTTTTAATTATCACAAGCATAGTTAATCTCATTTATCATGTTTTTTTTGGAGATTCTATAGGAGATTGATTTTTAAGTATGTTAGTGTGCTCAATGGTATTTTTTATGTTAATTGAGATTCTAAACTAGATTCAGTTTTTGTGCTTGATTTATAACTATCTTCAGGTAATTGTTCCCCTCGACGGAATTATTGGTTTGCGTGCCCACAATTTAATAATTGAGAGTGTCAAAGTTGATGGCCAGGTCGCTGAGTTTCAACTTCATCAGCGAGTTCTTGCACAAAATCTATAGATACAACTAGTGTGTGTGTAAGCGATGTGTGTGTGTAAGCGATAGTTTTCAGTTAGAAAAAGGATGTAAATTACAATTATAGTTCTGACTTAATCTTAGCCGTCGATACAATTTTAATCTAACGGTTAAAACATAAGTTCTCTGGTTCTCTTTTTAAGTGGGTTCTCTCTAGAGCCCTGGCCTATATATATATATATGAAGTAACTAGTGCATTGCACGAGATATAATCTAGTATGATACAAAATCAAGAACAATGATAAACTTGGGTGGATTAACTGCAAAAAATCTACTACCCAAAGGATTTCCCAACAATGGAAAGGAGAAAACTATGCATTGCATCCCAAGAAGAGACTCAATTTAATAATTCAATATCATTTTCATCAATAACGTGCAGAATGCAACCCATGAACTCAACACGACCATTCATCAAGTTCATCTGAATAAAAAAACAATCTATAATTCTTCTTTCCTGAATCACAACTCAAATTAGATAAAGTCAGACACATGTATCATTGATCAAGTGTCTACTTCAAATCCGCTTGGTCGACAGTTCAACACATGTAAAGGTTGAGGTAAGTAAGACGACTACTTTTTAGAGCTTCCAAACTCCAAACATCCATATATACCAATAACTAGTTTTACTAACAATATTAATTGATATAGCATTCCTAAATCATTCCATATTTACTGAAAAGGTAATAAAAGATTTAAAAGAAAAAATAATGTGAAAGTTTGATAGTTTTTCCAAACCATACAGCATAGACATGGATATATTTCCATTGATTGAAACCGCTAGAAGTCTACCTCTCTGACTCAGAATGCATCTCCCGCTTTCTGTCATCCCAGCTTAAGTTTATTTTCCGATCAAAATCCTCTACTACCCTGCGTAAACAATAAACAAATAAGAAATGGAATTGAAAAGAAAAGAGTGAAGAAGGTAACTTTCATGCAACTTCTCCACTTTCCTGAATAACGGCCAGTCCAAAACACAATACAAATAGCAGACATTAAAGAACATTTGAATTTGATATATTACAATTGGATACTGAAGTCACTCTGATGAGCATGTAAAGCACTAACCAGAGAAGTCTACCTCTCTGACTCAGAATGCATCTCCCGCTTTCTGTCATCCCAGCTTAAGTTTATTTTCCGATCAAAATCCTCTACTACCCTGCGTAAACAATAAACAAATAAGAAATGGATTTGAAAAGAAAAAAGTGAAGAAGGCAACTTTCATGCCACTTCTCCACTTTCCTGAATAACGGCCAGTCCAAAACACAATACAAATAGCAGAAATCAAAGAACATTTGAATTTTATATATTACAATTGGATACTGAAGTCACTCTGATGAGCATGTAAAGCACTAACCAGAGAAACTTCACATGATAATGTAGAAGGTACATACCATGTAAATTTATATTTACCAATTAATAGAAAAATATACTCGAGGTCAGGAGGCAAGGGATTAGAAATTAAATATGACATGTTATTTGCTGTATCATTATGTGTTCCAACACGAATTCATTTTTTAAAACCAAAGTGATCTTCCTAAGAACACACATTTCACATGTGGGAAAAGGCAATTGAAAGGAGAACAGAAACAAGAACGAGAAAGAGAACTAAGAACAGACCAAGGAATGACTTTTTTCAAGAATGAGAAAGAGAACTAAGAACAGAACAAGGAATGACTTTCTTCTTTTTTGATAGATTTACTGACATAAAGCAAATATATATATTTAGAGCTTACTTTCATCACATGTAGGATTTAGGATAGGTTTAATCTGAAGCATGATGAGAATATGCCACAGAACGGTTATTTCCGAAGGTTTAAACTTACCTCTAAAGACAAACACTTGATAATTATTTTTTGCATGTTTATCGAAATTAATGTTCTTTTCGGGAATAAATTTTTATAAGAGCAAAACAGTATTTCAAAAACACTTCTTCTCCCTTATATGTAGGTGTCCATCAATTTACTTCGAAAATGGCAAAAACAAGATCAACTTTAATAAGAGTGGGATTGTAATCCATGCTTTGCATGAATATTAATTGCACTTTTGTCACGCATGGCGCAGATAGTTTCCATGCAAAATAAAGCTCTAATCTGAATATTCCAAAATAAAGCTAGAATTTGTGTTCAATCTTTTTCCGGCCCCTTCAATGCAAGGTACCTCTTAATCTTATACTGAATTGTACTAAGAGTTCAAGGGTAACCAACGAAAACTTAGTTTAGCGAATATTATAACAAAATCGATCCCTCTATTGAAAGTCTTTTGTTCCCCTAATGCGAGTTGCACGTAAGGAAGTTTATATGACAGGTTTCCATACTGGTAGAAAGTTCAATCAGCCCAAAAAAGAAAAGAGTAAAAAGATCACAACTGCACTAAAATAGATTTCAAAACTTTTTTACTTCACTGAAACATAGATGTTTTGATTACCAAAAAAAAAGGAGTAGAAAGCTCACAACTACACTGAAATAGATTACAAAACTTTGTTAACATTATCAAAACATGATAAAATTTAATTAGCAAAGCGTGGTGGGGCTTATAATTATAATTTTATTAATTTTATATCCTTATCTATAGTTAGAGTAAAGAGAATCTCTGATTGTTCAGTACTACAAAAATTTTCATATCCTGAATTATTATTAGAGTAAAGAGCTGACTGATCGTCCATCTCCCAAAGGGGTGCTACTCCACCCTCTTGAGAGAACACAACGGTTCGATTCCAGGCTTCCACAAGAAAGAAAGTAATGTTTATTTACTAGAAATTGGTGACTAGGGTTTGCTTCCAAATAAGTAATATTAATTAAAAAAAAATTATCTATTGTTATAAGAGGAGCTCAAGTGTTCTATTCCTACCTACTACAATAGATAATATAATATTTGTTTATCATTAGAAGAGGCTTGACGATCAAAACTTCGAACTTGCTTACACACACACACACATATATATATATATATATATATGCTAATTTTTTTAATCATTAACAACAAGATTAAATGCTGAAACAATAAAAAACATACATCTCACAAAGTGCTTTTTTTATAAAAAAAAACAGCATCACATTTTTTTTTATGTACATGTACATTACAATCGATGAATTTTTTTACAATGAACTAAATGAATATTTAATAAGATTTTCAAAAACATTAGTGCATTCTACAAGATTAACAACAGCAGCAGCAAAAATAATAACTGTATAATTTTTATTTTTTATAATTATTATTATAAAACATGAAAAAAATATTAACATCAAATTACAATCAAGGGTTTATGACATCAAATTACAATATGCTCAATGCTATACATGCCGATCTAAAATGTAACCAAGGTTATTTTATTTAAACGTTAATCAAGTCACTCAAGGGGTCAACTTAATATTCAAGAAGATAAATAAAAAAATATGGAATATATGTGATACCATCCCGGAGAGAATCTAAAGTATCTATATTATTTATTAATAACGGAAACCCCTTTACTTTTTCGGAAGAAAAGGAGGATCCGGACAAAATCGATGAAACGGAAGATCCGAGTGAATGGAAAGGTGGAATACAGCGTACAAAAGTACCAAAATTTGGTTATCATTACATTATTAAATCAATTGATTTCACTCCAAATTCAGGTTCGATTCCCATCAACTACATAGTGCTCGGACGTTAGAAGTAAATTTGGGAAATAGGCAAGATACATTCATTATACATAGTAACCTAGTTACTCAGAACTACAATTCCAAGTTTAAAATTTAATAAAAAGACATAGGTAACTAGTAAGTAATATTACCAAGTTGTCACTAGTAAGCAAATATCATATGATGCATAGCATTTTGGCAACACGTTACAGATTTTGACAACAAAGAACTAATATAACTATTAAGCAGGTAACTAATATGCAACATCTTACTTTCATTTCCATTGGTATTAAAATTATCCGGCCCAAGATATTGCTAATTCAGAAGGTACAAATTCCAAGAACACTTTGACCCAATGAAAGTGATGGTTTCCACAAGTCCTGCCTCAAAATTTGCTAAACAATTGTTTTGAAATATGGAAAAGTACGGATCTGGTTAATTCAGGGAAGAAAATGCAATTGCCACAAATTATTACTGTGGTTGCAATTATGCCAATCACCCTTGTGCATTCACAGAGATTGATTGAAGTAGATAAAGAGCTCAGATAAACAGTGATGTCAATAGTGCATATAAATATCATTGTATTTTAGCTCCCGCCGGATTTATTACGTGACGACGTCCAAAATCCCAATAAATCATAAATCATAAATCAACAAACTACTGGAGCGCACAATTATCTATTGATATGAATTTACTTGTAAAACAATTAACTAATTCCTTAAAAAAAGTATATAGTACTGCAGTAAGAAACAACTGAGGCGCATGTTCAATTAAATGCATTTACAGGTATGACTACCTGCATGTTTAAAAGACCTAAAAGATTAACAAGCTGACCTATCAAAACCGCTATCATCAAAGCCTTCTTCAAGAGTGGACGCCTCATCTCGAGTATCAAATAGCTTTAACTTATTAAGAAGAGTGGACGACAGAGAACAAGTACTCTTTAAGCCAAGCTTTTTAGCATCAGGAGAACATGGATGCTGCAAAATTTCAATCTACATCTTTAAATATACTAGGAATTCAGCCAGGAACTATTTATTATTCAACTATACTATTACGAATAAGTAATCATGGTGGCTGACCTCAACATGGTCCTCAGCGACTTCTTTTAAGATGGCAGCTGTATTTGAAGAGGAAGCGCAGATGGAAGGAGCGTTGTTATGTGCCTGCCTCTTTTTTCGGTTCTTTTTTTTCTTTTTGGAACTTTGGACCTCCTTCGTATCTGCCAAGATAATAGAACTACTCAATTTTGATCTTTAAATAACTGAATACTTAAGTATTGTGACCAGACACTTTAGCCTTTTTCAGAATGCTAAAACGCACACGAATACATCATAAAGCAAGGGAATACTTCAATTCTTGATAATCTTGATAGGAGATCCCTATTAGTTAATCAAGTATCGAAATCCCTCACAACTGCAGAGAATTGGAGACATCAAAGCTATTGTTGATAAAGCGGCACAAGTGCACAACCAAGTGCAATTGAACTGCAGTAAAAACAACAAACCTAGCAGTGAAGCATTATTTTTTTGAATTAATAGGACTAATTTAATTATCTCACACTGTAAACAGCAACGTCAAATCTAATGGTTTCTCTTTGGAATTTCTAAAAGTCACCTAGTAACATTCAATTTCTACAAAAAATATAAAAGACTAGAAACCCCAGCCAATTAAAAATAGAAAAGGAAGCAGGACTAAATAACAGATGCCCAACATTAATGGTTTAGTTTGATAATTGTGTTTGGAACAACTTTTTCAACTTTAGTGAAGTTCTAATCTCTGAGTTCCCCCCCCCCCCCCCCCCTAGAGTGGGTACCGTGTGACAAACTGATGCAAAGGCTATCCCATGTATTAAGTCTTTGCAAAACTCAGATTGGTGAAAAGGTCCTTTCTGATCAGAAAAGGAATCTCGAGTAAGGTTCGCTCAAGTGGACCAAGTTAGGAATGGACACAGCCCATCACCAACCCATCCCGAATATAACCAAGTTTTAAGGATCATGGCCCATTCAAGATAGCTGTACCATTTCCTGGAGATCCTGGCTTTAAAAAAAAACAGAGAATTACATTTTGGTTGGTGACATCTATTTGCCCAGGATCATTAGTTCCCCAAATTGGATTTAATCAAAGTAAAATGCTCTTCTTGGGATGCAGGCTACGCCGGAGTTATGAAACACCTGATTATACACAATAAAAGGAGCAGCTTGCTCTTCACCCCTCTTACTTTAGGGATTTATGCATGCCACAGTCCACTCGTAAGTACTAAGATGACCAAGCCACGAGCGGAGGAAGGAACTTGAATTCTCAACCTCCACCATAGCAAGGATATGCTCTACCATTAAGCTATTTCCACCGGCTATGGTAGTGGTGAAGCATTACTGAGCAAAGTTTAATTTTAATAACAGATGTCGGGAAATATGAAGATAGACAGGTACATACATAATAGGTGGAAGAAGTGAAGATAACTCTACCTTCTCCGTTAATGAAAGAAACAAGGTCATCTACTGAGCGACTATCTTCAGGCTGAAATAAGAAAATCCAGTAATCATAAACACAAGTTATTCACTTCATAAAAGTTTTAGGTAGATGATACTAAAATTTGTAACTAAATGGGAACTGATGAAAAATTTTATCTTTACATTCTCTTTTTTCTCTTTAACTTCTTTCTTCATTTTTGGGGACAGACTATTTGAAAGCTTGTTCCCTGAGTTGCAAGTTGAGTCATCCGAAGACTGGTTTGCCTGCATCAGATAAGTAATTCAACATAAAAAGTGGATAAATGCAAGATGTTTTGCCAATGGATAGTAGATGTTAAGCTGGGTGGTTACAAAGAAAAAAAACCTTTGGAAAATCATGACCACGATTCATCATAAGATCTAACACTTCAGGACATGTTTTCAAAATATCTTGGCTCAAAGCATTACAAGCGCAACAAACCAACGGTTCCACTTGCAGGTACTTTGCAACAGTAACTAACTCGCAAAGAGTTATTGAATCCACTGCAAGGAAGTTTTCGTCAAAAGCCTTGCCCTCCTATCATCAAAAGAAAAAGTTAACAATTACTTTGAATATTGTGCTAAACTCTAGTTATATAACTATTACCATGTATCTAAACACTAGTTATATAACTATTACCATGTATCTAAATTCTAGTTATTCTTATTTAGAGACCACACTAATTTAATTACATATGCACTCACATCTAAATAATTATATATAATAATTAACATTTAATTTAAACATTTTCTACTTTACATCAATATCCTTCATGAACTACACCTATTGATCTACCAAATATCCTATCATACTAAAGAATAAAGATTAGTTCCTCAACGGAATAAATTAATACATGTGCTTAATTACAAAATTACTAGTCATGGCTATGGATCACACAGAGTTATATACACATGCTACTTTCAACCTTTTAGAGATTAAGCTTCACAGACCCTATGCAAAGATAGCAGATTATACTCTGTCACATTATGTATTCCAAACATTTTCATTTCGGGAAAAAAATGAAAAATGGTGTCCTGACACTCTTCGTCAAGCAAGGGAACGTAGGAAAAAAAATATTATCCAGACAAAGATATCTAACCTCATAAGAACGGCCAGGTACGTTATGAAATGTGCAATAATGGAACACTAAGCTGAGAATGGAAGGTCTAACTTCAGAAGGTAAAGTTATGGGCTTGGTCCTCGAATAGCCAAATCCTGATTGCATTTCACTGCTTATTGTGGGGCATAATACAGCAAGCTTTTGTTCAACTTCTTGCATCAAGCCGTCGGCGCTTTGAATCCACACAAATGACTCTAAAGTCTGGAAAATGGACAATAAAATATGTATATAGATAAACCATAATAGTAAACTTAACGTGCATCAACGTTAAACAAGGCCAACAAAGTAAATATACTATATGGCAAATAAAGCCTCACTATCTAATTCAACAACAGATCTCAGTTTTCAGTATTAATACTTTAGGCATGTAGAAATAGTAGAACTAAAAAAAGGATGCCAGTAAGAATGCAAACATATATAATTAGACAATATAAGGTGGTACGTAAAAAATAACTGTTCAACATCCAACACTTGAAATATCTCCACAAATAATCGTACTGGAAAATACCCAGTATACTCTCTTTGTACAAATGGTCGCTGATAGGGATTTATCTATTCGGATAAAAAGTTCACTATATTGGGTCTCCCATATTTTAAACGTACCCCATCGTCTATCCTTTTCATTTTGGGGTTAAGAAATCCGTCGACGAATTTAGCAGAGGGAGCTTAATCTTTTAAGGCTCTTGTCAGTAATGTTGAATCTCAAGTTTTGATGCTTTATCGAGGAAGAGCAGAAGACAGGAAATTTTTCGATAGAAACACAATGAAATCAATTGACATGTCCAGTTAAATTCGAAATACACTTAAGACGAGCAAACATCCTAAAATATCACGAGCCCGAACTTGTTCATTGAAATTTTACTATATTAATTGAGAAGCAGGACCAATTTTTTCCAGGCTGGCATCGAGCATTTATATCTTTTCCTGAAACTTTAGCTGTTCTATCTCACCAACAAATATGTAACAATTACACAAATTACTGAAAGTCCTAGAAAAGAGAAACATAATGCACTGAAATGACAACCTCGAAGATACATATTACCAAGGGTATACGATTTTATGGGTGCGATAAGATGTTGACTTTGTTCCAAACGTTACCTTAAAAAACAGAAAAGTCACAAATTAGTTCTTGAAATTTACTTTATATTGTCTACAAAGTCGAAAGAAGAAAACACTCTTTCTTAAATATCTTCTGAAAAGGATAGGCAATCTAGTGAAAGAACAAATCTTAAAAAAAAAAAAAAAAATTACTTTATTGTTTTGCTTTGAAGTCTAAAAAATCTTATAAGTAGTTTAACCTGAAAAAACCATAAACAGATTTCCCAACTCATTGTTTTAAAAAAAGATACAAACAATAATAACTACTAAATCAACGCATATACAAATAATAAATTATTTGGTAATTTGGATTATTATTTTTGCTAGAAAACATATCCTTTCTATTTATAATCGTTATGAAAGCTCTATCAGATCAAGATATAGTAAGATATCACCCTATCGACAGAAAAACTAAAAAAACTAAACTTCTCCACTACTTCCTGACACAAACTTTTCCAATTGCTACATGGTAAAGAAGATCATCCAAGTAACAAAGAAAGTAAATGAGAAGTACCAAAGACCAACAAATTCCTTGATATGTAGAGAAAGTCGTTCTATAATAGAATTACAAAATTATTATACAGAAGAATTGAGAATAAAAGGTAATAATGGTTTATCGAGATCATAATGTAGCACAACCTTTGGTTTCTTTGCATCCCTTTCATCTTCTGACATATAGTCAAAGAAATAGTCCGACATATTATTCCGATTTCTATCCTTCACTATCCCCAATTAACCTGCAACTGAAAATTTTACAACAAACAAAAATTGATGCAATAGAAAACTCAAAATCAAGACTTTGTTGCAAGATACTTATAAAGATTTAGATGCATTTTATTTAATAAATTGTATTTAACGTGTGTATTTATCAAGACAATGGATCTATTTGTCATAAATGCATAGACTTTAGTGGCCTATGCCTACATAGCAATCACAATCTTTTATAGATTTGTCTTTTCATGCATGCCCATTTCATGACTTCTAGTGAAGTCGCTTTGAAATTCATACTCGTCAATAACTGCATGGTGATGGTAGTTAGTAGCTCCCTGGGCTTACAATTTTCATTTTTAAACACATCAATAATTACTAATATTAAATACGGTAGAAATGTGATATTATACTTATAGGTTTTACAAGAATTCCATAATGTAGTCCAAAATTTTCTTTAATTTTGCAAATTAACATTGTAATTAGGAATACAAACTATAGAGCCTCTCAAAAAGACTCTTTATTTAGGCTCCCAAATTTAAGGAGAGTAAAGTGCAACTCCAAGCGAGTCTTATTGGGTCCTCAAATTACTAGGAGCCTCATTTCCTTCTTCATTTTTAAGAGACACATCTCACTCTTAACTTAAATTTTATAATTAAATAATCTCTCCACTTTCTTTCTCTCTCCCCATTCTATTATGTACTTTTTGTAACTTCAAAGTACTTTAAATTATAAAATAATAGATAAGAAGTGGGCTTAAAGATTATTCTTGATGATAAACACACATTGTCTTATTAAGAGCTAATTTTTATATTATCCGTAAACAGTGAGCTAAGAGTCTCTTGGAGATGCTCTTAAGAACAAGCAAGTATAATGAAAGTATAGCACCACCTAACACTATATTATAAACACCAACATCAGAGTATAATATACATCCAAATATTATACACAATGTTTTTATTAATAAAATATAAACAATTTAAATTCTCAAGTAAATCACAAAAATGTCAAATAAATTAAATGATGGGCTAATTCTAAAACTTGCAGATTAACACAGGAAAGACAAGTTAAAAAAACAAGATTAAAGACAGCGTGATTCACATTTAAATGAGTTTAGTAGATTTGAAATAGAGTGGTTCTCAACCCATTCCCAAATATATAATTAACTAGAGAAGTTTTTTTAAGTGGGAATCCGTATGGTCAAAATCTTCATCTAACACTTTCAAATAAGATTGCATCTATCTACATTCAAATATATGTATAAATGTATATTTATGCCTTTTATCATGGTAAATCTTATCATGACAAAAAGTTATTAATTTAAATATATATTTGAATTAAAAAAAGGAAATTCAGAAAAATGTGATATAGCCATTTAGGTAGGTAGTAGGCCCCATTATCAAAAGGATGTAAGACAAATTTTGATATATCTAATAGGTTTACTAATAATACGACGAAAAAGAAGTGGGGTCAGAAAAAATAAGTCCAAAGAAATTATGGTTCAAAAACTTTAAAAATTGCAGTGTACCACTTCGAGACATGTGGGTACACAGTACATGCCTATTAATGGAAGGGGAAAGAAAAAGATCTAAGATATCAAAATCTGTACTTTGGACAAACTTTAGACACATTTTTGCGTACAAAAAAATGTCTAAAATTTCTTTTTTTTATGCAATTAAAAATATAATCTTTAAGTAATGGGTCCCGAATTGTTTTTCACTAAAGGTCCCACAAGTTAAACATGTAAATTAAAAAATACAAAAGAATGATGATATAGTGGTAGGACCCTTAATAAAAAGGATATTGAAAAATATACATACATTTATGGTTTTTACAGGAAAATAACCAGAAAAAAAAAATTGGCCAACAAAGTTGAAGAAATATGCATTTTCATCCATTGGTATTTACTGGATATTAACCAGACAACAAATAAGTGGGGCAAAAGGTTGAAGAGATACGCCTACATCTATTGGTTTTTACTGGAAATAAACCAGGGAAAAAAAGTGGGGCCAAAAACCTCAAAAGCAAAAGAAGTAATACTGAGATTTTAAGCAATGGTCTACTATAGTATTACTAGGGGACCTGCGGCATGAGGTGCAATTGTTCATGAAAGGAGGGGGAGGGGGAGGGGGGGGGGGGGGGATGAAACAAGCTTTAGATTCATTTTTCCAAAAAGGAAAATAAAAAATTTCTGATAAAAAAATCTCTCTAATCATAAAGATTTACCAGGATTGCAATTCAGTGTACAACACAAGAATCCCCTAAAAGAGCTGAAAATAAGATTCAAAATTTCAACTTCTATTACATTTATACTACAACCATTTCATCTTCATTTCACAGTTTCAAAAGCTCTTTGTAACAGTAATATAAGAGGATTGATAATTCAGGTGCAAATCATACGATATTAGTCAAACGTACAACTAATAAACGCTGTACAACAACGTGCATAGTTTGTGCATAGTATCAATATACGACTTCAGTAAAAAAAAGAGAGGTAAAGACACCTCCTTACAAGTTCCACAAACCGAAACCATAAAAACGGTTTAAACAAACATCGTATTCTAGAATTCAACATGCTTTTATCTGTTATATAATTGAAAGTGATAGACTGTCTAGACTAGCAAGCAATGTGAATTTATCAGAACCATTACTCATTTTAACAGTCCACTTTAATAATTAAAAGATTTACCAGCAAAATCATGTAATTCAGAAATAAAAACATTTGAGCAAGAATATTAATTCCATGTACAGGGACACAAACAATAAGAATATAATGAAAAGTCTTCAAACATACCTCAACAAGAAATTTTAGAGCAATTATTAAATGAGTCTGTGCAAGATGTATGCTTGGTAAGAATTCTCCGTTGCAACTCTCTATGTGTGTAATACGAATGTTCTACCACTAGTTAACTTATAACTTTGTCTGAAATATATTTAAAGTGGGCTTTTGTATTTGTTGGGCTATAATACATATATTTTATCATAAGTGGTTCCAATTTTTTCAACTTAGTACAAAAAACAATAAACAAATTTTCTTTAATCAAGCCATGTAATGCACATGACCAACTGAGAATATTTTCTTTATTTGTTTAAATAAATATTGATGTTTTGAGTATTGGACTATACCTGCTTCATTAATCGGGTTTGGTGCTAAACTAAGTCAAATAATCAATAAGAATTGCGATTTTACTCCCCTTTAAATAAATAAATACCAAATAGGGCCTAACTTATAATCGTAATAGGGGCAACTAATCACAAAGTACAAATAAAACATGGAAAAAGAAATTATCACCCTAATTAATAAAGTTAAATTATACAATATTATTGATATTTGTTTTTTTAATTTCTTGTATTCAATGTCCCAATAGGAAAGCAAGTAAAAGCTAAAAAAAAGATTTAATAGAATGAAGATATGGAGGTAGGGCCCATTTAAAAAAAGAGGTAGGGCCCATTTAAAAAAAGAGGTAGGGCCGATTAATATACAGAAAGTTGAACAAATACGCCTACATTGGTTGGTTTTTACCTGAAACTAACAGGGACAAAGATAAGCATGGGGCCAAAAAGTTCAAGAAATACGCATGCATCTATTGTTTTTACCTGCAATTAACCAGAAAAGAAATAAGCGGGGCCAGAAAGCTAAAGAAATACACATACATCAATTGGTCTTTGCTGAAAATTAACCTTAAAAATTGAAAGTATTACAAAAAAAACAAAAGAAATACTATAATTTTAATTTTAAGCAATGGGGTCTACTAATTTTAATTTTAAGCAAAGAGGTCTACTAATACAAAGTATTAAAAGGCATGTGCTTCTTATTGAAGGGGGAGGGGAAATACTAATATATCAAAATGACAAACTTTAGATTAAAGTTTTCTAAGAACATAAAAGATCTTTTAACATATAATAGATTTACCTCAATTGCAATTTTTGTATATAACGCAAGAATCCCAGCAAAAAGAGCTGAAAAGACAATGAAAAATAATATTCAAATTTTCAACTCCTACCATATTCATACTACAAGCGTTTAAATAAAGTTCAAACCTGGAGCGCATAAAGTTAAAATAAATGTAAATAACTAGACCAACAAACAATGTGATATCAGAAGCATTACTTATTTTAACACTCACCTACATAATTAACAAACTAAGAACAACATTTTTTTTAATCAAACCATGCCGATCAAATAAGTGAGAAACGTTAATGTTTTAGGCATTCGACTCGGACCAACTTTATTTATCCAGGTAAGCCTTATATGTTGCTAAAGTAAGTTAAAATAATAAACAAGAAGTACGATGTTACACTTTTTATATACTAGCTTTTGCTAGAATGGTATTTACCCAAAGTTAAATATAAAACAATAAACATAGTCGGTACGAATTCAAACTAAAACAACAAAGCTTTAGCCGACTAATTCGTACTAAAAGCTACAATACATAAGCTCTATACAACCCTAGGTACCTTCTCTTTTTGTCTCATCAATGTGTAGCCTCATGGATATGCAATTATTATAACCTTACATGATCATCACATTTTTTCTAGCATAACACCAATTCAAAATACTTGCTTACAACTCTGTGATTTACAAGTCTTTTGAAATAATTTTTCATTTTTATGTGTTTCAATGTTTGTATGTAATTAATTCTTCCAATAATTTCTTTAAATTTTATCAAATATCATATGTAGAAACATTATTCTATTGTTCATCGTATTCAGTTACTTACAAAAAAAAAAAAGCAAGTGTGCATAAAAATAATATTGTTATTCAATGTCATTAGTTTAGCTTTTCATTTTTTTTACTTATACTTAACAATACCATTCTTACCTATATCCAATTGTAGTCTATGTATACTACACTTCCTTTATTACTGATTTTTTCCATTCTAGTATTTTCATAATAACTTTGTGGGACCACCTACAACTTTGTGGGACCACCTACTCGTGACAATATTATAACTATATTATTAATTTTTTTGATTAGTTACGTGTACTTTTGCTCTAAAATGCATGCCATCTACAAAAATATTATAATATTAATATTGAGTGTCATCTGGTTAGCTGCATCTTTATATTAACTTGTTATTAACAAAATTAGTGTGTATTTGTCACTATTCTTTATTACGTTTTTTTTCAAAAACTATTCCTTTAGTGTTTCAATTTTAATTTTGTGGGACCGCTAATGATCAAACCATGCTCTACCACATTAACTCTCTTAAGCTAATTATATACACTAGTTTATAACCCGTGCAATGAAAAGTCTATTTTTCTTTCATATTTATTAAAAACAAAATCTTAAACTCTATTAGAATTTTTAATTCTAATGATATGAACATAAAATTTTAATAGTTCCTAATTGAAATTGCATACTAAAATTTTAATTTCTTTATAGTCTATATAGTATAAATCCTTGACCTTATTCATTGTTAAGAATATTTTTAATGCATAGTTGATTGAATTTGATTCTTATAAATGTTTAGAGTAATAATAGAAATATCATATTTTTTAATAAGTGGTTGAAGAGTTGAAAGGATTCAGTTAATGCATGTGTTTTCTTTAATGTATTATTTTTGTATAATATCTGTTTTAATATTTTATATTTCTAATTTATAGTTTCCTCTGTTCTTTGAATAATATTTTTTAATTTTATTTAATTTCACGTGTAGGTGTTTTTTTGTATTTCTCATCATATTAGCTCGTTAACTTGCATTTATCTTGTAAACCAGGGACCTTGAACATTATTTGTACTTTTATAATAGAAGATGTGTTCGCCTAAAAAATACTATAATACTATTATATGTTGAATAATTGGTAAGTCATATTATTATTCTAATCTTCACTAAATAAAAGTAATGTACAGATAGCATCTTTATTATGAATCCTATCTTTACAATATTACTTTTTCTTACTTTTGTGGGGTTTTTGTATCACTATTCCTAGTTATTTACTTGTTCTTTTTTTATGCAGGACACTATAACAACCACGTCATACCATCCCACATTACCCCGTAATTTCAAATATAAGATATAGTTAGCTTAAAACCGTGCATGATTTTTTTAATACACTACAATTTTCTTATTTGTATCTTTACATTTTTGTTTTCTATTTTATACTTTTTTTCTCTACTTTAAAATGCATGCATATATATTAAAGTATTATTATATTGATACAATGGTATCCTAATTATATTAATAGTGCATGTATTACTACCATTTTGTTTATATTATTCAAGTAGATTGAGACAATATGATGCAAGACGAGAACTAAAACTAGAAAACAACAAAAAGATAGGTTCTGGTAGATTAAGCACACAAAAAAATATATGTAAGTAGATTCAAAGGCAAAAGCACCACTACCTTGGGATTATCGAAATGCTCAAAAGACAATTTTGTTTGGATCTCAAATTAAACAATTCTCGATTTCAGTAATTCAAGTCCTATAGAAATAAAATAATACATCTACTTGTTCACTAAAACCCTAAAAGTTAACCAACAAGAAAAATCTTTATAGTCATTAAAACTGGTAAATAAAGTATATAAATAATAAATCTGTTTATTATTTTACTTCCAAGACTTAAAAAATCTTTGACTGATAATTTTACACTTTTAGTTTAAAAATAACATTTATAGTACCATGGTAATTAATTTTTTATATAGATTTTGGGGACTATAATTGGAATTTGGTGCAAGGCCTCTCTAACAAGGACTACAATGTTTAGCTCTTTATTGTTGTTGGAATTGTTTTGAGCACCCTTAAATTGGCATATTGTGGGAAGGGTGTGAACTACTTATGTGAGATATGTAAGTGAAATATTAGGTATTAATAGCCTATATAGACATTGATGTTTGATGGTATACATTCATAAAAAAAAGGCTAAGACATGAGACTGTTGGCAATTCTTATGGGTGACAACCATAAGAAAACTTTATAAAAAAAAAAGGTGTCAAAAAATGATGTGGATGTAAATGAAAATAGAAAACCGATATTAGTGATTGTTAAATCTGGCACCAGTAAAAATGTTGGTTTTGTGGAGTCCAACAAAAACAAAAGATTTCAAGGCCTAGAATGAAATACTCAAACCCTTAAAGTCACATGAACAAAGATGCAAATGCAAATCCCAGAACCTTTCTACGAGCCTTGAATTTGGGATATTCAACTCTAGCGCATAATTGGATTTAAGCCTGATTTCTTTTCTTATATATAATCTCATGTAATAGTAAAACCCTAACTCAACACAACACAATAGTTAGAGATTGATACAAAATTATTGCAATTTTTGGAATGGGAATTTCCGAATCACTTCAATGTTTGTCTAGTGCAATTACAATTATTTATTGTTCTCGTCCATTCGCTTTAATTTTACTTTAGTTGTCCATACTCAACGAGAATTAAGAGCCTAGACTTTCAGGTGAGTGAAGCACAAAAGCACAAAGTAAAGACCGACAAATGCATATTTTTATGATTAAAAATACCATTGCCATTTATTCCAGCACCATTTAGTTATTTGGGAGTGTATGTTTTTTCAGAATCATTCTACGCTCTCGAGATAACTTTGATTCTCGTGCTCTTCATTCTGTTCTCATCATAGGTGTTAAGGCGACCCCTAGGTGGCTAGGTGACGTCTAATCCGTCCAAATCCGCTTAAATACGTCTTATTTTGACCCAATCCAGCCCAAATTAATTTTATATGGTATAGCCCATGAAAGTTAAAAAGACAATCCGAGTACATGTGATGTCACAACTTAACCCTAATCTACAATGATAAAACCATCAAGAGAGTAAAGAGGAAAAGGCTACACACAAGCATTGGCAACTATATATTAGGTATTATATCTTTTTCATATGTTCTTCATTATGACATTTACTATTCTTCTTTTTTTCTACTCTCATTTATACATATACATATCTAGGCCATTGTTCAAGAGAGAACCCTCTTATACACAGTCTCGTAGCACACCATTGATTTTATTACAGAATATCATTAATTATTGTTTCACAAAACATAAAATTTGATTGTCATATAGAATACTACAATATATACAATTTATTAAAAATTGATTTTAAATTTGGGTCTACAGTAGAACAACTTTCGATAATTTTGGTTCTACTGTAGAATCATGTTGGAATATTTCATAAATTTCAATGATTTTTTAAAGTAAAAAGTTGTATAATTTCCTTTTTGATTTACCAAACTGAAAATTGCAATAACATTTAATAAATATATGTAATAAATATATGATACATATATGCATTATATGTATTTTGATAATGACATGCTACGGGACTCTATATAAGAGGGTGTGCTTTAGAGTGCTACCGTTAGGCCAACGTTCAAGAGAGAACCTTCTGAAAAAGAGAACGAGAGAACCATATTTAAGAATTAATTTTAAAAATTTGTAAAAAATTATAAATATTTTTTATCTTTATGGTATATCCAAAAAGTCAATTATAAGTAAGAATTTGTTTTTAAATATAAAAAACAATTGTGGCAAAATTTTAGCATCTGTGTTTGAATCTCATAAATTATAAGAATCTGTTTCAGTCTCATAAATTTTAAGAATCTACTTTTGAATCTCAGTTAAAAAGTTTGAAAACTTTACATAAATCTTTTTCAATATTCAATTAGTGATTCAAATTTTAATTTAAAAGTTATATAATGATAATTAAAATGTAAAAATATAATTATTTCATAAAAATAAGCAAAAAGAAAATTAAAGAATCTCGATTTGAATCTCAAGTTCTATTTTCAATAGGGTTCACCATGGAACCTTACTCACATTGTTCGATAAAGAAGCCTCTTATATGGAGTCTCGTACAAAACCATTGATTCTACTAGAGAATTTCATAAATATATTTAAATTTTGTTTCACAAAACATAAAATTTGATTATAATGTAGAATACTAACCATGTATAAACTTCACAAAAAATTAAATACTTAAAACTTGAACATAAAAAATTATTTTAAATTTGACACTACTGTAGAACCATTTTGGATAAATTTGATTGTGCTATAGAATCATTTTGGATAATTATGAGAGATTTTCAACAATTTTTCAAAAAAAGGGTAGCTTAGCTTCATTTTTTGATTTACAAATTGAAATTTATGATTATATTTGATGAATAAGGAGATAAATGTATGTAAATAAATATATATAAATATATATATATATATCTTATGTATTTATATAGTGATTCTCTTTTGGACTTTATACAAGAGGGTTCTCTAGAGTGTCACCCATATACAATTATAGATGAGAATAAGGATCTTGAGGTGGACCTCAGGATCTTTTCCGTTAGATACTGATTTACTGAGTGTATAACCTTGGGATCTTTTTCCTGAGATAGTAATTTACTGATTTACTGAGTGTATAATATCAATTACTTAACAAGACAAAATAAATGGCAAGTAAATATAGGATAATAAATGCCTGTATATAATTTTTACATATAAACATTGTGAGCTGAGGAAAAGTATCATGAGGTTAACCTCGGGATCCTTATTCTCATTTTCTATATACATATCATTTACCTTGATAATTATAGTATTTACTTGTGCTTGTAATTTGTTTACAATATCTCACTGGTGCCATTGTGCTTTTTGGTAGTGTATGGTAATGGCTGAATCTAGAAAGAGCAACAAAGTGATTGATCCAAAAACTGATCCTAAACTTAAGGCTGACTCGGCTGATCCCTAGTGGAAGTATGGATATTGGCCTAATCCGGATCGTAAAGAATGTATCGAATGTATACCTTGTGGAAAGCAGGTAAAACAAGGAATCAACAGACTCAAGCAACACTTGGCAGCTAATTTTGCTGATGTATGCAAGTGTCCCAGGACAACTCCTGAAATTATAAAAAGATGCTTGAAGCATTGATCAGCAAGAAAAGAAAAAAACCTGTCATATTAGATGATTCGGGTGATGATGACTGTGACAATGATGCTTAAAAGATATCGGGCCAAAAAACACAGGTGCATCCTGCCTCTGTGTTTATATGAATTTGTAAAGCCTTCACCTCTAGAGCCTAGAAAATCAATTGTGTTTATGCTAAGGAAGTCTCCGGAAAAAGTAGTTCACGTCGCAAAGATTCAAAGTAAACTACTTTGCTGAACATTCGAAAGACGCCAGAAGAAAAAGAAAGAGTGTATTTACACATTGCGAAGTTCTTCTATGCATGTGGCATACCGTTTTAAGTCGCAAATTCGGAGCATTAGGAAGTGATGATTGAGTTTGTGGGGCAATATGGACCAGGTTTAAAGCTTCCATCTATCACGAACTAAGAGTTGCATTGCTTGAAAAGCTGACGAAGCAAATGGACCAGCTATGAACAAAACATGTAGTGCCTGGAAAAAGTATGGTTGTTACCTCATGTCGGATGGTTGGATAGATAGAAGAGGCAGGCACTTGATTAATTTTCTTGCAAACAGCCGAGATGGAACTTTTTTTATGGGTTCCGTTGATGCTTTGAGCGAGTCACACAATCATTTAAGGTTGGCAAATTTTCTACAAAGCCAATTGAGGAGATCTGGAAGGAATATGTGGTTCAGATTCTGACGGATAATGGTGCTAAATACAAGAGGGCATGTCAATTACTCCGTTTGGCATTGCTGTTGTAGACAGCAACAACTTTTTTTTTTGAAAAGCAACTAAAATACTGCTTGGTAAATTTCAAAAACAGGTTTTCTGAAAAGCGCTTTTGGCTGAACAGCGCTTTTGGCTGAACAGCGCTTTTGGCTGAAAAGCTGCTTTTACAGAAAGCAGGTCCCCATGCTTTTGAAAAAAGCTGCTTTTCAACTTTTGCAAGCACTTCCCGGTTTCAATATCAAACCTCGCCAAAAAACATTATTTTTTATATATTATACCCCAAAACATGCACATATCAAAAATATTACCAAACGGCTATTTGATTTTCGTAACAGCACTAATTTTAACAGCACGGTAATTTTTAACAGCAATCTCAAACAGAGCCTTAATGTTGGAGGATATTGGTAACTACAAAGTATTTGATGCTACAATCAAGAACACAAAAGGATAACAGCATTCATTTATAGACATGGTCGTCTTCATTATGCAATGACAAATAAAACGGGAGGCACGAAACTTGTGAGACTTGGAGCTCAAAAGAATGTTGCTCTTTTATCCACATAAATGCTCTTTCAACCACATAAAACCACATAAATAGAATATATAGCCATCTTTAAAGCTAGTAAGGAGATAATTTAGGTGAATAATTTCCTCGAGGAGCTGGGAAAGAAACAGGCAGATAGTGCTTTGTACAATGATAGTCAAATAGTCGTTCATGTTGCGAAGAATCATGTGTTTCATGCTAGGTTAGGGCATATATAGTTGAGATATCAATTTCTCACTTAACAGTTTACAAGAGAGTTAGTTAGCAAATGTACTTTGTCCGTGAATAAAGTCCTTGGTTTAATGAATCAAGAAAATATGTTAGTTCAACAATGAGGTGTTACTAAATTTAAATAAAAAAAAGTGGGTGAAGATGTGGTCATACTCCAAGTGCTATATTGTTGGGTTTTGTGGAGTCGAGGATTTCAAGGGTTTGAATGAAAATATTCAATCCCTTGAAGTTACCCACGGAAAGATGCAAGGTCCTTGAATTCTAGATTTTAAACTTTGGCCCAAATTTTGAGTTGAGCGTAGTTTCTTCTCTCATAAATATTTTCAATACAAAATTAGTGCGTCTGGAATAAGAAATTTCACACATACTACGTAATGCAATCATAAAGAAAATGGACCAATACAGTGGACCCACCTTCACCTTTTAATTGAACTACTATCTATGTCAGCACTCAACGTCAACATCCACATAACGTTCTCATGATTCCATTATTTTTAGCAAAATCAAAGAAACCAAGTACAAATTAACATACAGCCATTCATCGGCATAGTTTACGTACCAAGTACAAAAACATTTACAAA
Source organism: Heracleum sosnowskyi (assembly GCA_030848705.1). Lineage (NCBI taxonomy): Eukaryota > Viridiplantae > Streptophyta > Magnoliopsida > Apiales > Apiaceae > Heracleum > Heracleum sosnowskyi. Next base: position 28,751,111 of record CM061243.1, read on the forward strand.
TTAACTTGGTAGTAGTAATTTACCTGTTCCTTCTTCCTTCGCCAATTGCTTATGTAGTTCTCATTATTCCTCCACACTAGAAAACATTTATCCTCAATGACTAACATCATGTCATTTCCTAGATTTTCAAAGATGGAACTCCTTTTTTAGATGTCGGGCAAAAGTGATGGACATAGTTCTTAAAAGAAAAAAAAATGAAATATCTAATCCAATTCTAGAAGCATGATGTATAAGAGCCTTCTAGATCTGTGAAAAAGGTTTAAAAAGAAAAAGATGGATGAACTCTTCAAGAACATTGTAAATTATTCACATAAAATATTACCTTGTCACTCCCAAAATTTCCAAGGAATGTTCCCTTCTTTCAGTTATGGTGTTATGGTCAAAGAACTGGATCACCAATCTGGGGCAAAAGTCAATGTAAATAGTTTGCAATAATTGTGGAAAGGTATAACACGCTAGCTCCGCCTACAATTAGTGGTGGAGAACAAGGGGGCTAGTGTAGGCTCCAGTCCCGGCTAGCCGTCAAATATCAATAGAGATTTCTTCTCTTAAACTCCCATTTTTTTCTTAAAAACAGTAAAAGAATTATTTCAAACCCTGGCAGGCCTCCAAAACCTAGTGATAATTGTTTTCATCCTCGGCTCACTTTGGATCCTGGTTCCAGCACCTCTTAAGCCTTCCTAGATAGAAATCTCTACAATAACTAGATTCATTACTTTGTCTCTAAGTTTAATCACAATCTTTTTTTCCCAAGAAACGCAAAGCAAGGGCACTACACAAGAGACTTGCCCAACAGAGTTGAAATTGTTATACGCATATGCGCATTAAAATATCCACATTGCGTAAAAGTGCTTTATTTTCTAGAGAACCAACAATTACATATTAAAAGTACTGCCTCAAACCAACACAACATCACATGCAAATACAAGGGTACAGACAGAACTAGAGGTTGTAAAAAAAATCACACACATGATACATCTACAAAAACAATAATTTTGCAACATGAACTCCTTAAGCAACAACAAAAAATAACATAAAATGGTGAGTAGGGTCTGAACTCATAAAAGCACATACAGTATGTAATAAACTAAAAACTAATTAACTAAACCAACATTATAATAAAATAATTAATAAAGTACTTGTAAAGGGCATTTAAGAAAAGATAAGTAAGAAGTGTTAATACCTTTTAAATGGAAGAGGGGATTGTGGTAAAAACAAATTAAGAAGTTGGGTCATGTTGGGTTTATGTATGAAGGAACCCATGATGGCCGGAGCTCCCAAATATTGCCGGAATACACCTGGAAACTCGTCCGAGTCACACCGAGTTCGATGGGTTGAGAGATGTTATACACAGCTTTCCTAATGGTGAGCTATTTGAACTCGGATCATTAAATACTCTAATCTTTGCTCTGATTATAATCGAGCAGAATTTTAATCGACAGACCTTGATGAAAGTTCTATTTTTCTTATCTTTTTTTTTCTTTTGAAATTAAAGTTTTATTTATCTATTATTTATAAGTTAAAAATTATTAATATAATAAAAAATGTAATTTTGCAAAATTAGTAAAAAAAAATCATAATTTTCAAAAAACCTCTAAAAAATTTTGTAGGTCAAATTTCAATTCCAGTATAAACAGAAATTGTTTGGTTCGCCAAGTGATGTAGATTTGGAATCAGAAATCGTGTTACGATGGTAAGTAATTGAAAATTCATTTCTAATATTATGTGTTTGGATCGATACCGGAATAAATTTTAAAATACTATTATGTTATTAATTAAATTAATATATTGTACTATATAAAAATTTAAAAATAATTTTTGTTATTAAAAATATTTATTTGCATATAAAATTAATTTTTAATATTTATAATGTTTGTGGGATATAATAAAACAAATTATACTAAAATTGTGTGGTTGCCATCCCCACCCCACCTAACATTAAAAATTCAAAATTTTAACGACATGGGTTTGACATGAAAAAAATAAAAAATAAAATAAGCCAAACATTAAATATGAATTTTTCTGATAAATCTTGATTTCAGTTAAGGTGTTCAATTGTTCAAAAATGCGATAAAACTAATCCAACTCGACCCTCTTTTTGGCTTATAAAATTAATGAAAAAAAACTCAATACTTGGTTGGTTAAAAAAAATAAACTGAATTAAACAGGTTGGGTACGGGTTGTACGTTTTTTGTGTCTAACCCAATCCGATTTAAGTTATAAGTCTTTTTGGTAATTTGATATACTTTTCATTTATAAATGTCTAATTGAATTTCATGCAAATGCATGTGATTTATGACATAATTTACATTATTAAAATTATAATGTTAATTAAAATAAAATATTAGTACTTAAACTAAAAGTTATATGTATTTTAATTTTATTTATAGGGTCAAAATGAGCAATGTTATATAAATCTTGAAATTTTTTTTATAAAAACCATTCGATCAATCCAACCCGATCCAAACAAAGGCGGAGTCGGTTATGAAATAACTTTTTACTAGTTGAGTTAAAAAAATTTAAACTGATTTGATTTGGTCCAGTTGCAAAAAATAACCCTACACGGTCAACCCAACCCCCGAACACTGAGTTCTAGATGGAACCCTGCATTTTTAGTTTGGTTCGGTTAGAGCAAATCCAATGCTAAAATGTAAAATAATTATAGATATTTTTATAATTTAGCATCAAAAAATATTTTTTAGTGTTAAAATAGAACTTTAACTCCAATACTAGTTGCGTTTTGCATCTAAATAATTATAAATTTAGCTAATTTTTATCTTTCTCTCCTAACTTTCATATAAAGTACACCAACATACAATATATGGTTAAATGATTATGTGGCATGAATACATAAATGCATCCTTGATTTCAAATCTGGAACTAGTATGCATTTATGCATATTTGTATTCAAGTATAGAACCCTCTTGAATTGAATATTTTGACATTTAATTTCAAATTATAGAAATGAAACCAATTTTAGCATTGCATTGGAATTGCTCTTGCATTCCTCTGTACAAATTGTGATTCGTAACCTCGATGACACCCGTTGAAAATATTTCTTTTTTTTAATAACTTTTACTATTAATATGACATTTTCTATCAAACCAACCTACAAATTTAAACAAGGTGCACAGTATTTTCAGCTTCAATCATCCAATCAAACCACATTCATACCAGATCTAATCCATAAGTGTGATCACATGAGAAAAAATAATCCTATTACTTTCTCCAGAAACCATGTTAGCAGGGTTTGTCAGTACCATGATATCGAAACACTACACCATAAAACTTATACTCTAATGCCTATCCATAACTTGATTGCTTTATAGAAAGCAAGTGAAAAAAGAAAAGAACATATGAAGAACAGATAATTACAAGGTGGTATTATCGAAAGTGTTATAGGAGAAAATAAACATAGCCTCGCCCTTTTCTTAATCTCGCCTTTATCCTTGGACCTGGTCCATGATGTTTAACATTATTCTGCATTTAGAAGTAGTGCCCGTCCACGAAGCTCAGTAAAGAGCCTCGCCCGTTCCTTGGTCTCGCCTTTTGTTGTTGGGCTTGGCCCATGGTTTGTTTAATATTACTTGGCATTTGGTCTCGTCTTTTCTATGAGCCTCGCCTTTTCCGAAGACTCAACTTCAATAAAGAGTCTCGCCATTGTGGAAGGCTCTGGCTCTTTTTGCCTATTAAAGACTTTGGCTTGGTAATAAGCTTCGCCTATATTTGGAATCTTCCCCTTGCAGATGTTTGGACAATCTTTAATTTATCTATTTTCTATATATCGTTTATTACAGCTATGGAAAGAATTTTGACCCCACCCAGGCTAAGAGCGTCGCCCTCTTAGGGGGGTCAAAGAGCGTCACCCTCTTAAGGAGGCAAAAGAGCATCGCCTAAGGTACTTTAGGCAGTTTCCATTTAATTGTCATCCTTATCTTGTGGTCGAAGGAAAGTATTAATTCCGATGTTATCGGATCTATGACTTATCCACCACGTAAGGAGGAAGCAATTATGGAAACATAGGCCTAAGAAGGATCCAGAAAGGCGGTGGTCTTATGGGCCTTCCTAAAAGTTAGGAAGCCTAGCCCATGTCGGTGACTTATTCCCCAAGAACTACGTATGGCTTGATCCCTATAAATAGGGTACGTAGGCACATTGTATGGTACGATGCAAGCTTGCGAACAAGAGAGAATTCGATATTCGATCTTAATTGCGAACAAAATCTCACATACAATCTCAGCCTCTCCCAAATCATAAACCTTAACCCTCACATCCTACGCCGTTCACCGTCATCAACCACCACCATAATTCCAGCACCCCTCCCCGAATTTGTTTTCACCAAATTCCTCCGTTAACAGAAAGTAATATACAGGGTGAGATTATTGGTATTCATTTTAGTCAAAAAGGAGCCAGTGCCTTGTAGATTTCGTAAGGTTCTTGTTTGATGCACCTCTTTTTTTATTGGACGAAATTTTTTATAAAACAGGAAGAAGTCCACCTCTCTCACACATAATACATCTCCTGCACTCTGTCATTCTTGTCTAAGTTAATTCTCGGATGAAAAACCTCTACTACCCTGGATAAGCAATGAACAAATAAGGAATGAATGACAAAAAGAAAGGAGTAAATGAGTAAAGGAGGTAAGTTTCATGCCACTTATGCACTTTCCTGAATAACGACCACTGCAAAACAAAGTAACAAATAGCACTTGAAGTTGATATAACACAAATAAATTTGTTTGTGGACAAGTCTAGGCATTCCAACACTTTCAATTGGCCAAACTCCAGTGGAACCTTTTCATAAAAACTACTTCCTCGCAAGTTTCAGTCCCTTGAGTTTTACAAGTCTAGTTATCCTTGTGAGAATTTTTTCGGTCACTTTATTGGTTGACAGATCAATATCATTGTCAGATATGCAAAATTTCCTCCATACTCAAGAGCCTGCCCTTTCCATCTTGCCAATATAGAATAAAAAATAACTAAAGTTTTAAGGTGCTTCTGGAGTTTTTATTCTACTTGTGCACCTACAAACACTGATGAATTTGTAATTGAGTAATGTGGAAGTTAAGTGCAACTTTGACTACAAAGACCGAATATGTTTTTGTTTTTGAATTAATATTTTTGAATTTTTAAATATAAAATTTAAAATTATATACACATGTAAGTAATAAAGTCAACATTTTATCGCCCTCTTAAAAATTGTATACACATGTTTCTATGTATCTTCAATGTTGTCATTTCAATGCATTATATTTCCATGTTTCTTTGAAATAGAGAAGCTTTTATTGGTAATGTAGTTTATTTATTGTATTGGTCTTGTTTAATGTTGACCATGATGATTTATCTGTATATATTTTTGTTAGAATATGCCTTGAATCAGTAATTGCCCGTTATTATATGGAAATAATTCATACAAGGAAGGATCTAGAATTAATTTTTATCTACCGTCAAGGATAAGACTTATCCTCATGCTAAGACTTATCTTCAGGATAAGACTTATCCTCCAAGGAACTGAAAATACTTATCCGCCTAGTGAGTGCTATATAAACTTTTTAGGGCATAACGAATCTGAATCTGACTCTCTAGGTCATAACCTAGATCTGTATCTGAATGTTGTAATCTGTATCCTCAAGATTAATAAAACTTTTCTCTTCTGCCTATCTGTGTTTGTTCTTTACGTTTATTATAATCTTTCTTGCTTCCGTTATAACAAACTGGTATCAAGAGCCTGGTTCTATTTCTAGGGTTTGAGTTTCGGTGAGAAAGATGCAGTCTGGTGGTATTAACGTGAAGGTTGACAAATTTATTAGGAGGAATATTTTCAGTCTAGGGCAAATCAAGATGCGTGCCTTGTTAAAGCAACAGGGGCTCTGGGCGCCATTGAAAAAGAAATCGACGGATCCGCAAAGCGCTGAGATGGCTAGTCTAGAAGAAATGGCACACTCAACAATTTTGTTGTGTCTTGCAGATGATATTATTACTGAAATCGTGGAGGAGGATACCGCGTCTAGTTTGTGGTTGAAGCTTGAAAGTCTCTACATGACAAAGTCTTTAACAAATAAGTTGCTTCTGAAGCAACGTCTGTTTAGTCTGCGTATGCAAGAAGGTATGCCTTTCCGAGATCACTTAGATCAGTTAAACACAATCTTATTATAATTGCGTAATATTGATGTTAAAGTTGAAGATGAGGATGTTGCTTTAATTCTGTTAGTTTCTTTACCATTATCGTATGAGAATTTTGTGCAATCGTTTATTGTTTGTAAAGATACTATTTCTCTAGAGGAGGTTAGATTTGCTCTTCATTCTAGAGAGCTGCACCAAAAGGCGGCTGGTACAAGTGCAGATAATCAGGCTGTTGGGTTAATAGCCAGCGAGAGTAATGGACATGGAAAGCCGGGGAAGAATAAATTCAAGAAACCAGCTTCTAAGGGTCTGAAATCTAATGATGTCTGTAATTACTGTAAAGAGAAGGGACACTGGAAATCTGACTGTCCCAATAAAAAGAAGCAACATGATAAATTGACAGGTACTTCTGTTGTAGCTGGTACCAATTCTGAAGAAGATATTGCTCTAGTTGTTGTTGAGTACACGCATCACTCTGATGTGTGGATCCTTGACTCTGGAGCGTCTTACCATGTATGTCCACGCAGGGAGTGGTTTACAACCTATGAGCAAGTAGACGGTGGCAAAATTTCTATGGCTAACAGTTTTTCTTGTGAGACGGTTGGAATAGGCTCGATTGAAATTCGGACACATGATGGTAAATTCTGCACATTGAATGATGTTATACATGTTCCACTTATGACGAAGAATGTGATATCTCTGAGTATGTTAGGCAACAAGGGTTTCAGTTTTCAAGGTGAATGTGGAGTTCTACATGTCTGCAAGGGTTCCGATGTGGTCTTGAAAGGTGTTAAACGTGGTACCTTGTATCTACTTCAAGATTCTACGTTATTAGGTTCTGGTGTTGTCGCGTCCTCAGAGATTGATAAGGAAAACATGACCAGGTTGTGGCACATGAGGCTTGGTCACATGAGTGCAAGAGGGATGCAAATTATGTCAAAAGCTGATCTTATTTGTGGTCATAAGGTCACAAGTCTTGAGTTTTGTGAACATTTTATTTTCAGAAATTTACATCGTAACAAGTTTCCAAAAGCAACACACATAATAAAAGGCACACTTGATTACATCCATTCTGATTGTTGGGGTCCTTCTCGGGTGGAGTCTTTAGGGGGTCACGGATATTTTGTGTCAATGATTGATAATTTCTCAAGAATGACTTGGTTGTTCATCATGAAGCATAAAAGTGAAGTCTGTAAGATTTTCAGGCAGTGGAAGACATTATTGGAGAATCAAACAGGGAAGAAGATGAAGAGGCTGCGAACTGATAATGGTCTGGAATTTTGCTCGTCTGAGTTTGATAAGTTCTGCAAGAATGAAGGGATTGCTAGGAATCATATAGTCAGGGATACACCACAACAGAATGGTGTAGCGGAACGTATGAATCAGACACTTCTGGAGAGAGCTGGGTGCATGTTCTCTAATGTTGGACTAACTATAAGATTCTGGGCAGAAGCGGTTACTACAGCATGTTATCTGATAAATCATGGACCTCACACATGTTATGAGCATTGGCAAGCTATGAAGAGGGTTTTTCGGTACTTAAAAGGTACGTCTGATGTTGGTCTCATTTATGGAGGTGATACAGAGTGTTTGGTGACAGGGTTTTCAGACTCTGATTATGCTAGAGATGTTGCCAGTAGAAGATCTATGACTGGTTATGCTTTCACCCTGGGTGGCTCAATTGTCAGTTGGAAAGCTACGCTGCAACCTACGGTGACTTTGTCTACTACAGAAGCAGAGTACATGGCATTGACAGAAGCAACAAAAGAAGGAATCTGGTTGAAAGGATTGGTCAGTGATTTGGGTCTACATCATGATCAAGCTACAATGTATTGTGACAGTCTCAGTGCAATCTGTTTAGCTAAGGATCAAGTCCATCATGAGAGGACTAAACACATAGATGTAAGATATAATTTTCTAAGAAGTGAGAAGAGAACCAAGGTGAGTAAAGTGGGTACTGCTGATAACCCAACTGATATGCTCACCAAGCCGGTTCCACATGACAATTTTCAACATTGTTTGGACTTGCTAAATGTTCGGAGTTGTTGATTGCCCTTTTGGGCAAAATCTGAGGCAGAAGAGTTTTTTCTGGTACATTTGGAATTATTATGGTGCATCTGGTACATCTATTTTTTCTGAGAGGATTCAAGTCATGGTGGAGATTTGTTAGAATATGCCTTGAATCAATAATTTCCCGTTATGATATTGAAATAATTCCTACAAGGAAGGATCTGGAATTAATCTTTATCCGTCGTCAAGGATAAGACTTATCCTCGGGATAAGACTTATCATCGGGATAAGACTTATCTTCAGGATACGACTTATCCTCCAAGGAACTGATAATACTTATCCGTCTAGAGAGTGTTATATAAACTCTTTAGGGCATAACGTATCTGTATCTGACTCTCTAGGTCATAACCTAGATCTGTATCTGAATGTTGTAATCTGTATCCTCAAGATCAATAAAACTTTTCTCTATTGCCTATCTGTGTTTGTTCTTTACGTTTATTATAATCTTTCTTGCTTCTGTTATAACAATTTTATTGTGTTAGTCTTTGAACTCATTTATTTTAATTCAAAGTGTTGACGGTTTGATACAAGAGGTTGAACAAAAAATTGCTATAACATGCCCCACGGTGTGCTGTGAAATGCAATCAGGACTTGAATATTCTAGGAGCAACCCCATATCTAAACCTTCTTGAATTAAACCTACTTTTTTGAGTTTAGTGTTTAATTATTGTCGATTTCATAGCGTACCAAGTTGTTCTTAGGAAGTTAGATATCTTAATCTGGTTTTATTTTTTCTTTTTTCCTCTTTGCTTAACCAAGAGTGTCTTAACGCTAGTTTTTCAATTTCTCTCACATTATGAATTCCGTACATCTTCATATTGAAAAGAAAAAATGGCCCAGGATACTCTTGGTCGAACAAGGAATATTAAAAAAATAAAACTTAGACAAAGATATCTAACATCATAAGAACAGCTAAATACACCATGTAATGGGCAATAATCAAACACTAAACTCAAGAAGAGGCAGGTTTAAGTCTAGAAGGTATAGTTATAAGGTTAATCCTAGAATATCTAAGTCCTGATTGCATTTCAGGGCATATTGTGTGGGCTTATTATAACAATCTCTTGTTCAACCTCTTGTATCGAGTCATCAACACTTTGAATCCACACACATGACTTCAAAGGCAGAAATGCACATAAATTATATATACATAACCCATCATAGTAAACATTAAACAAGACCAATAAATTAAATAAATTATGTAACCAACAAAAGACTCACAACTTCAAAGATACACAAAAATATAATGCACAGAGAATTGAAATGACAACCTTAAAGATACAAAGAAACATGTGCATACCATTTTAAGGCCAACCACTATTCCAGCCCGAATCCAACCAGGTTCTAAGGATCATTTTGTGTCCAAGATAGCTCAATGGTGCACGGTTCGCCGATCAATTCATGGAACCCTGGTTTGATTGTACCATGACAGATCTTTTTTTTGTTTAGTAAGGACGGATCTAGTAAAGGATACCTACTGGTGAAATAAAATTGAACTTTTTTCCGTCATTAGAATTTTTAAAAATATATGAAAGTGTGTCACAAAATATTTAAGTATAGAGGTGTCTTCTTAGAATATACTCATATTTTTCAAAGAAATTTTTGGATCTACCATGCTGGCACCGGAACATGGGTGCAATTTGAGAAAGAATTTGATTCAACTGGTCGTAATTTTCATATTCAAGTAGGGTGTCCAAGAATCTATTACTATATATTAAATGTCAACACAAGGGCAAAAAGTGCCAAGAAAATACCTGTAAAATTACCAATATGCCCTTATTTGTTGCATAATTACAAAAATACCATTATAATGTTATTTCTTAAAAATAAGTAGATGTGGAGAGTTGAACCCATAACCTTTGGATTAAAAATGACAATCTCAACCACTACGCTAAAGACTCAATTTGATATAATTTTATATTTTATTATCTTTAAGTGCGAATAACCAAGACGTTATATCTCAAATTTTTGATTTCTTCTTATAATTTACTCGGCAAGAAAGGAATTCGATCTCCACAAGTGCTTTAAATAAATGTTTTTAATATTTTTTTGAAATCTAACATACTAAAAGAGAAGATTGCAGAAAAATAACCTACTACACAAAATATTATAAATTTGACCCATAAAAAATAATAAGACTATTTTAATATTGTAAATTATATTTATTTGTGTTAGGAATGAATAGCACCTAGAAACTAGACAGAGGGGGGGTGAATGGATAGTTTGATGAATTTTTGCTTTCTTGAAACTAAATGTAAACTGTATATGATTATGCTATGTAATATGCAGAAAGTAAACAACACGCACAATCACTTTAATCTACTTTGTATAAGCAAATTAAATACTACAGCTTTCCAAGAAATTCACAATCGAATTTCTGGCTTCTAAACAAGAACAGTTTGTACTTGCTTGCTTACAGAGAAAAGAGATTGAGATAAAAACTATGTGTGTCTCTCTTGCAGCTTACAATTGTGTATGCACAATATATATATTAACCTATACAAACTAGGCACACACAATATTACACAGCTACCCCTTCTGAAATTAAAGTCCAACTTGTCCTGCCATAAGAAGTTCACTGTGTCAGGAAGGACCACCTGCTTTTCGGAGTCTTTCCCGTTTCTGTAGCTGCTTGTCTCTTATCTTTCTCTCCAAGTTTAGCTGTAGATTTGCCATCTGTTCTTTGGACCACCTTGCCAGAACAAATGCTTCAGTATTTGTCTCTTTTGATTCTTGGTTCTGTACCTAGATTTGTCTTGTTATAAACGGCTAAGTTTTGATATCGTGAACTCCACTTCATTCCTGACTTCGCGATCTCCCTTGTGAGGACTACGCGATATAGCCATTGAAGACTTTGCGACATAGGCCATAAGATGACTATGCGACATGGGTCATTTGACGACTATGCAACATAAGTCATTTGACGACTATGCGACATAAGTCATTTGACGACTATGCGACATAGGGCTTCTGAGGACTTCACGATCTAGGCTTCTTTGACTTTGCTGACTTCAACACTTCACGACATGAGTCTTGAGGACTTCTCGACATAGTACAAAATGGACTATGCGATGTAGCACTTCACGACATAGATATTGGTGACTTCACGACATAGCTTTCTTCTGACTTTGCTATATAATGCCTTAGACAAATTTCTGCAACTTATTTCTTCATGGCCTTATTCATTTCTATCCTGCTGCATGAACACTTCTGAACTTCTACCAGGACAATTATTCAATGGCCTATATACAATCTAGATGCAAGAAACTTTGCTAAGCTCATTATAACTTTGAGCATACATGATCAAGCTAATGTTCATGAGAACAAGACAAGTACATATAGAGACCTATACTATATCCCAGTGATAGAACTCACTAGGTCATGTAATGTGACATAGTCACATAGTGTAGGCTTGTTAATAGTGGTATTCAGACATGTCTTGAGCCTAACAATCTCCCCCAAATTGTGAGTAAGATCCTTAGGCACAATTTCATGTCTGATAACAAGCCTAACTTACATAGAAGGAAATTAAGTAACAGATAGGACAATTTATGAACATTGAGATCAGGAATTTGATTACATAGAAAAATTGAAAGCTTACAGATTATCTTTGTTACTCAGCAGCTTCAGCTTCCAATTGCTTCTCTTGTAAATCATCATAAATCTTCTTTTTCCGTATCTCTTCTCTTCTTTTCATGTCTATGATGGCTTCTTGAAGTTCTTCTCTTGCAATCAGTTCTTCAATGAGAGGGGAGTCTTTTAGATCATCAATTGCAGCTTTAAGAGCATTTTCCACATATGAATCCAGAAACTCCATCCTTAACTTGCTCATGCCTCCATAAGAATTTTTGTATTCCACAACATAAGGATTTTGTTTTACCCTGCAAATCCCTTTCTTTCTCAGCTCCTTTGCTCTTTCCTCCATTTCAGCCATTTCTTTCTCTTTCTGAATTATCTTCTCTTCATTTTACTTTCTCAGGTTTTCTTCATAATCAACATGCATTTTCAAGAACCTGGCAATATCTATCTTCCATGTCCTTTCTTCTTTTTCTTCAAAATTCAGTAAGGCATTTATCCTTTCAAGCTCATACATATAGAAATATTGCCAGCCTCCTTGCTTCATTATCCTTTCTCTTCCATCAGTGTACTTGATCTCTAGATGATCCAACTTCACTTTGACTTCAAAGATCCTTTGAGCCCTCAAAAATGTTAGGGCATCTTCATCATAGTCCTCATCTAGTGGAAGCACATTGATGCCAATAACATTTGTGAGTTTTCCAGTCTTCTTTGTTATCCTTATTCTTCTGGGTACACTCTTGATCTTCAAATGCTTCACAAGAGATACCTTTCTGGAACAAGGAGAATCGGTCTTCAGTGCCATATCACTTGGAAGTAGCTTCATTCCTTTTCCCTTCATCCACTGTAACACTCCACTAGCTGTGACTTTGTGGAAGTGTCTTTTTGATGTTTCTTTTGTGGCTCCTTCTTTCTTCTGTGGCAATTCAGGTTCAGAAGTCTTAGATAATGATTTTGGAGGATCATTACTAACAGTACCCACCCTAGACTTAGAGTCTTGTGTTATGGTTAAAGTATTGCTAGCAATGTCCTTGACTTGCTGAATTCCACTTCTTGTTCTCTTGGTTGTTTCCTTTGTCCCTTTAGAATCCCTCTTGTCATCATCAGCACCTTTTGTCTTCTTTGAAGATTTGCTCCTGCTACTTTCACTTGGTCCATCCTTATCACTCCTTGAATGAGATCTCCTTCTGTAGGTTTTCTCCTCATCATCATCCTCACCATCCTTCTTCTTGCTCTTTTCTTTGACAGATTCAGGAATGACTCCATGAATCAGAAAAGATTGTAGAGTGTGAATCATTTCTAGTTCCTCCGCTGTCCTAACTCCTCTCTTGGCTCTTAGCATTTGTAGCACCTGGTTGATCTTTGCATTGTTCTTCATTGTTAGGTCTGAGGGAATTACTAGTTGGTCAATATTGTTGTCTTGAGATAGACTTTGGTAAATTATTGTCCTTGGCTTGGATATAACCTCAGGCAATCTTTGATTTTGGTTCATCTTCAAGTCAGTATAAAGACTTTCATTGTTCATCCCATGCTTTTCAATCAAATCTAGAATGATTGACAGCTCAGTAAATCTCAGTTTCTCTAGAGTTTGAAATGCTAGGTGCCACAAGCAATTGTCCTTGCACACCATGATTATCTCTCTTAGATGGACATCCTTGATTTTCCTTACTGCAACTGTGAAGTACTTGATGCTTTCCTTGATCTTCTATCTGTAAACCCTTGCATCTTCTTGAGCATTTCTGTAGATGGCTTTCAGAAACTCCAGGAAGGCCTCATCATGATAGATGTTTGAATTGGCAACTTCCTGTAGCTTGGCCTCTGTGATAACTGTAGCTTTGACAGGTTTAGCATTGGGAGTAGGTTGAGCAGGTTGAGGAGTTGAGATGTCTTTAGGCATTTTGGATGGATAGTAGGTGGTTGAGATTGTGCTCTTCTGGCCTACTGCACTTATGACCTCTACAGGGGGAAGGATTATTGGTTTGATTGTTTCTTCAGAAATTTTGCCCTTGAGCTTCTGTTGCTTGGCAGGTACTCCCCCTTTCTTTTTCAGAATGACCTCCTTTTGTTTCTCCCCCTTAGGCTTGGAATCAGACAAGATGTCTTGAGCTTCCCCAGGGATAGGCAGGTTCATTTGTCTCATCATAGAAGTCAACATTTGTTGTTGCACCAGCAGGATATTGGAGGTGTTGTTGCCTTGGTCATCCAACTTGTCATTGAGCTGGTTTAAGGATGTAGCAAGTATCTTGTTTTCATCTTTCAGAGAGGCCACTTCTCTTTCTAGACCATCCACCTTTGAAAATAGTTGTTGAGACTTGAAAGAATTGAGAGATTGATCCTTGATCTTGGCAAAGTCAAATTTGGAGATGTTTGACATAGGAACCTCATCCACCAATTTGTCACCATATTGATTCTTCCAAATAACATTCAGCATTGCATTAGAGTTGATGTTGGCCTTAACTTGATTTTCCAATGTTGTAGCCAATTTCTTGATGTTGTCTGTGACCATGGCTAGAGAGAGATCCATCCTGTTGACATTAGAGTTGGTTTTCTGGATTTCCTTGAGGATGCCATCCACCTTGGGAAAATCAGAGAGATATGAGTTTCTTAGCTGAGTGAGGGATCTATCTGTCTTCTCCTAGATTGAATAAATCTCTGATTGAAGCCCTTTCCCAAGATAGTGCAGAGCCTTCAATTGATTCTTGTAGATGTCATTTACAGCATCATAAACTGCAGCAGGAGAGAGATCTTTTGCATTGGAGCCCAGAGAGGTGAGGTAGTCTTCTCTCAGAAAGGCTAGGGCATCCTTGAGTTTGGTAGACCTCTTAGCATCCAACCAGGCATCCACATTTCCCTCTAGTTCAGCTGCATCCACTATCTTCTCCTGTTGGGCTGCAACATCCTCCTTGTGGCAGAGAAGAATAGCCTCATAATCAGCATTTGGCAAGTTTGAGGTGAGGAGGTGTTGAGCTATTTTTGAGAACTCATCAATCTGTGCCACATGGAGATCTTGAATAGCTTCATCTGTCATTTGGGAAGGCACAGTTGATGATCCTGAAGGCCTGTCATGTTGCACAGGCTTCAGCCATTCTGACAGAGTGGCCTGAGCCAAGTGAGAGCTAGTGCTAGGCACTTCATGAGATGTGAGTTTTTGAGTCTCCTCCAGCCTTGGAATGGCTGTAGAGTCTGATGTTGTCTCCATTGAAATGGGATGTGTTACAACATCAGCCCTATTTGTCTGTGAAGACAGTTCCACATCCCTAAGGATGGGAGAATTTGGCATAGAGTCTCCAGTAAAAACTGGTGAATCCTCCATGTTTGTGTTGGTGTCATTAGGATATGCCCCAGCATGCATTCCCTGACCAACTAGATGTGGTTCCTGGGTGGTGAGCACAGTGTCATGCACCATGTCACTTGAGTTTGGCTCAATCACAGTATTGGATTGTGATTGATCAATGTCAGAAAAGTCATGTGAATGACTAATCTGTTGAGAAGAAATGTTAGATGTAGATTCTGGGAGAGAAGTGTGGTGTAGAATAGATTTTGGCAACTCCCCCTGAGAAATAGGAGGAGTTTCAAGTGTGATGTGCTCTCCACTCAATGTGTCAGCATCCTTATTTCTCCTAGGATCAAGAGTGAGTTCTTGATCATGTGCAGACTCAGTACATGTTGTAGTGGGGAGACTACTCTTTTCAATGCCAATAACCTGTTGGGAGGCCATTGACAGTAATAGGTGTACCCCTTTTTCCACATCTGAATCCTGTTGGGAGGATCCAGTGGTAGGTTTGGATTTGGATTTCTTACTATGTCTGGTGAGAGGTGACTCAGGATTCTCACTTTCTATCTCTACAGTATCTTGAATCACTTTTAGGGGTCTCTTCTTAGTCTTCTTTTTAGTAACATCAGTCTTTTGGGAGACTGATGCACTTGGCTCCCTAATTTCTACAGATGTGTTTGCAGTGGGATTGCTGGATGGGATAGGAAGGCTAGGGTTAGACTGTGTAGCTCCTTCAGTCTTAGCCTCCCCTGTCCAGGAAAGCTCATGGTATATTGGCTTAGCAAGTTGATATGATTCAAATGTGTCCTGCATATGCTGGGTCACACTTAGAATCACATCAACTTGATTCCTTGTGTCCAATGACCCAAATAGAATCTTGGACATGGACTTGGAATAAGCCATTTTAGTTTTATCTATACCCTCCAATTCATGGATATTTTCATCAAGATAGTTTAAAATAACTTGAAGGAAACAGGGGTAAAAGATTTCATTACCTCTACCACGAACTGTTCTCCCTAACCTCTGAGCCAATTCCTTGAGGATGATTGCTCCAACATTGATCTCCTAATTGTAGGCTAGGGAGTAGGCCAGCTTCACAGCAATGTGACTTATTTGGTCCCATCCTGTCTTTCTGCATAAGAACACCTTTTGGAGTGTATCAAAAACAAACGACCACTCCCTCCTGACATGCTTCTTGTTCAACTTAGCCATATCAACCTTATCTGCATACTTGATGAGGTCCATGAAAGCAACCATTTCATCATCATTAGCTTCAGCAGCATGACCCTCAACCTTGAATCCCAGGGCTTCATTAATCTCTTTTTCGCCAAACTGGAAGTGCTTGCCCCCAATTGTGCAATTCACTTCCTGAAATGAGGTTCCATCGTCCCTCGCCATTGTTGCAACCAAGGCTGTTCTCCAGAACCCTTCCAACATATCGACATACAGAGTTGGGTTCAGGGTCAAGGCTTGGCGGAGGTATGAGGTGTTTAAGAACCGTACAAAGCACTTGTACCTGGGATTTGCCTCCGCCTCTGAGGGAATTGAGAGTAGATTTGTTTCTTTGGGAATGGTTAAAGGAATTGAGGATGATACTGTTTGAGATTTGGGTGCCATTGCAAAAGAGAGAGTGAAGAAGAGAGTAGAGAATTTGTGCTTAGGTTTGAGAGTTTGAGAGCAATAGACAAGATGAAAAGTTGTGAACCGTTAGAGAAGAGTATTTATATGATAGAGACACTACGATATGGAGTTATGAATATGGACAGACTAATTGTATGTCGTGAAGTTAAAAAATAGTCTGGACCGCAAAGTCTTGCAAAGTATATCGCATAGTCTAAAAAATGAGCTATGTCGCAAAGTCTTAAAGGTGAAAAGATTTGGGGAGACTTTGCGATATAGTGTAAATACCCTGTCTAAAACTCTCTTTTTGGAATTTCAAGCAATTTGTCAGACTTTTATCAAATTTTGAAATAAAATTAATTTAAATCAAAATTCTGTCAAATGTGGAGACTTGTCGATATGGTTATTCTAAGTCGCGAAGTCAAAAATGAACTATGTCGCAAACTCATGAAATGAACTATATCGCGAAGTCTCACAATCTCAACAGTTTGCGATATAAGTCTGTTTGATTTGAACTGTGTCGTGAACTCTGAAAATCATCTATATCGAGATGTCTCAAAAGCTCACAACTTCACCACCAAATATAATTTTTAAAAAAAATATGCAGTAAAATACTGAAATATTTATAAATCATATCTTAGCTAATTTTCACTCCAAATAAATAGAGCATTTAAACACAGTGAAAATGTACTGTTGCATCAATTAACTAGCATACTTACTTAGAACAACTAAATGAAGGATTGAGCATTCCAATTTCACTCACCAGTTTGTTGAAGACAGCTTCATTCAGAGGTTTAGTAAATATGTCAACTAATTGTTTCTCAGTTGGAACATAAGAGACTTTTATGGTACCATTTGCAGCATGTTCCCTAATGAAATGGTACCTGATCTCAATGTGCTTTGTAGTAGAATGATTAACAGGGTTGGCAACTATGGATATTGCACTAGTATTATCACACATCAGAGGAATGTGTTCCAACACTAGTCCATAATCCATGAGTTGATTTCTAATCCAAAGCAATTGAGTACAGCAACTTCCAGCAGCAATATATTCAGCCTCAGCTGTGGATGTAGCTGTGGACTGTTGTTTCTTACTGAACCAGGACACTAACCTTTGGCCTAAGAATTGGCAGCTTCCAGAGGTGCTCTTCCTGTCAATTCTGCATCCAGCATAATCAGAGTCTGTGTAACCAACCAGGTTGAACCCAGTTCCCTTTGGATACCATAGCCCAAGATTAGGAGTCCCTTTCAGATATTTGAAAATCCTTTTTATAGCCATCATGTGAGATTCCTTGGGATCAGACTGGAACCTTGCACAAAGGCATGTGGCAAACATGATATCAGGCCTGCTAGAAGTGAGATAGAGTAGTGATCCAACCATGCCTCTGTAAACCTTGATGTCTACTCTTTTGCCTTTCTTGTCTTCATCAAGCTTGATTGCAGTGGACATGGGAGTTTTTGCAGGGGATGAGTCTTCTAAACCATATTTCTTCAAAAGATCTTTGACATACTTTGATTGGTTTATGAAGATGCCATCCTCCCTTTGATGTACTTGCAAACCTAGAAAGTAGGTTAATTCTCCCATCATACTCATCTCATATTTGCTTTGCATCAACTTAGAGAACCTTTCACAGAGTTTTTCATTTGAAGAGCCAAAGATGATATCATCCACATAGATTTGAACGAGAATGATATCATTTCCATTCTTCTTGAAGAATAGGGTTTTGTCAATTGTACCCCTGGTAAATTGATGCTCAAGAAGGAATTGAGATAGAGTCTCATACCAGGCTCTTGGTGCCTGTTTGAGTCCATAGAGTGCCTTAAGCAGTCTGTACACAAAGTCTGGGAAGTTTTCATTTTCAAAGCCAAGTGGTTGAGATACATAAACTTCTTCAGCAAGATCACCATTGAGAAATGCAGTTTTCACATCCATTTGATACACCTTGAAATTTGAGTGAGCTGCAAAAGCAAGGAAGATTCTGATGGCTTCCAGTCTAGCTACAGGTGCAAATGTCTCATCATAATCAATGCCTTCTTGTTGACAGTATCCTTTGGCAACCAGCCTTGCTTTGTTTCTTATTACCACTCCTTCTTCATCCATCTTGTTTCTGAACACCCATTTGGTGTCAATAACATTCTTTCCTTCAGGGGGTGGCACTAGCTCCCATACTTTTTTTTTCTCAAATTGATTCAATTCTTCTTGCATGGCAACAATCCAATCAGAAATCTTCAAAGCTTCTTCAACTACTTTAGGTTCCTCTTGTAACAGAAAGCAGCTGTGCAGACATGTATTCATAGTCGCCCTTCTTGTTCTAACTCCCTCACTAGGATCTCCAATGATTTGATCCCTAGTGTGGGCTCTGTCCCATTTCCTTGTGTGCCCCTGTTCATTTCCTTGATCTGTTCCAAGCTCATTTTGGTTGACAGTTGCATTCTCTTCTTCCCCCCCCTGTGTTTGTGAACCCTTGCACAAGTGTTTGGAGAAGATTGTCAACTTCAAGAATTTCATTTTCTAGAACAGTTTGAACAGGTGGTTCATCTTCACTTTCAGAATCCTCAAAATAACCTTGATTCTCAAATCTTAATGGCACACTGTCTTGATCACTTGTTTTAAGTCCAGGAGTTTTCTTGTCATCAAAGGTAACATCCATGCTTTCCATGACTTTGTGTTGCTCAGGTACAAACACTCTGTATGCTTTCCTTTCCAGAGAGTATCCAATAAAGATACCTTCAAATGCCTTGCATCAAATTTTCCAACATGCTCAGAGGTATCTTTCATCACAAAACACTTGCTTCCAAAAACATGCAGATGCTTGAAGGATGCTCTTTTTCCAGTCATTAATGAGTAAGGAGTTTTGCCAGACTTCTTATTGATCAATGTTCTATTTTGCACATAGCATGCTGTGTTAACAGCATCAGCCCAAAAGCTAGTAGGTAGCTTTGCATCCAATAACATTGTCCTTGAAGCTTCAATGAGAGTTCTATTCTTTCTCTCAACTACTCCATTTTGTTGAGGTGTTCTAGGATCTGAGAATTGTTGAGAAATTCCTTTATCTTTGCAAAACTCATACAATGTTGAATTTCTGAACTCAGTTCCATTATCACTTCTCAAAGCAACTACAGAGGAACCAGTTCTTTGTGTTTCTCTATCAACTCTCTTGATATGCTCTATTATGACTTGAGGTGCTTCATCTTTGGAGAATAGGAATTCCACCCAAGTGTATCTTGAATAATCATCAACCATCACTAGAGCATATTTCTTTTTGGAAAGGGACATTACATTCACAGGACCAAATAAATCCATGTGAATTAGCTGCAGAGGTTTTGAGTTTGTATTGAGCAACTTGTTCTTGTGACTAGATCTTTTAATCTTTCCTTTCTGACAAGCTTCACATGCTCCATCTTGCACAAACTCCAAGGTAGGCAAATCCCTGATGAGTTCTCTCTTGATTAGAGAGTTCATTGCCTGAACATTCAAGTGAGACATTTTCTTGTGCCATATCCAGAATTCCTCATTTGTGGCTTTAGTGTAGAAACAACAAATTTCTCCCTTGTCTGCAATCTTGAGATCAGCTACAAACAGGCTTCCTTTCTTCACACAAGTTAGAACAACTTCACCACTTTCTCTTTTTGAGATTGAACAATGATCTTCATCAAATTCCACTTTGAAACCCCTGTTTGTAAATTGTCCAATGCTTAAGAGATTATGCTTCAGTCCTTCAACAAATGCTACATCTTCAATAATGACATTTCCAGATTTTATACTGTCATATCCCATTGTATAACCAATGTTGTCATTTCCAAAGGTTACTGATAGGCCAACCTTTTCCTCAAAATGTGATAGCAGGGCTATATCACCAGTCATGTGACTTGAGCATCCACTGTCCAAGATCCATATGACTCTTTTATTCCTGTTGCCCTGCATTCACAAGGTAACTAAGTTGTTTTTGGTACCCACACATGGTAGGGTCCAGTTGATTTAGAAACATTTTTGTTAACAATTCTTCTGTCATAAGTTGCATTCATCACAGTAGGATACTTCATATTGTTTGTGGCTTTGGAGTTCACACTCTTAGGCTCACATGAAGTGTTCACCCTCTCAATCCTGATTGGGGATCCTGTCCTGTGAGTGTGAATGTGTGTGTGTGATTCACTAGATTGTGCAGAATCAAGTTTATGCTTTAGAGATAAACAGTTAGCAATCACAGTCACATAGCATGTCGTGCAATTAGGCTTACCACGGAAGGAATCATGACTAGAGTTTATGCTAGCAGAATGGTTACTTAGGTTATCAACTTCAACATTCACTTGTTTGTTACACTTATGAGTCAAATGATTAACAGATAGACATTTCTGACATTGTTTCCTGGGAGCATTTGGCACATAAGCATAGTTGTTACCCTTGTTGACACCTACCTTACCATTTCTGTTTTGTTTCTTTTTCTTAACAACTTCTTTCTTTGCTTTGGGACTCTTGACAAGATTGTCTTTGGTCTCTTTCTGACTGACAGATTCAGGAGAGGAAGAAGTGTCTTTAGCAGCCTCATCTTCTTCAAGAAGTTGTTGTTTGATGATCAATAGTTCTTCATCAAACTCAACAACACTCTTTTTGAAGATGGGATGTTCAACACTAGATAGAATGGTTGGGGCATTTTTGTTTGTAAAAGATTCTTTTCCTTTGCCCTTTGCCTTCTTCCTTCCTTTATCATTCTCATAGTCAAAACCAACTCCAACCTTGCTATCTTCGGTGTGTTCCTTGTGATAGGTTTGAATAAGTTCAGAGGAGTTCTTAAAGCTTCTTAGTTTCAATTCAGTCTCAGCAATTTGTTCCCTAAGAGCTTTCTCTATTTGTTCAGCACAAATCACTTTGTTTTTAAGATACTCAACCTCCTTTTTCAAACCATCAAGGTTCACAACCATTAACTCAAGTTCCTCATTCTTTTCTGTAAGCTCAAGATTTCTAGCAGTTAGTCTATCAATTTCTTCATTTGCTGCTAACATGCTAGTATGAATATTAAACATCTTAGTACTCATATCTTCAACAGTTTGCTTATATTGAAGGGGAGTCATATCAAGAGAAGTAAGAATAGGTACCTGACTAGAATCACCATCATCAGAAAATGCCATCAAGGCATAATTTGAGTACTCTTGTTCTTTTTCTTCATCAGAGTCATCCCAGCATTTTCCCTCAGCAATAAAAGCTTTACCCTGTTGTTTCTTGAGTAGAGCCTCATACTTAGCTTCAAGCTCTAAGTATGTTTTGTCCTTCTTGACCTGTTTAGGCTTTTTGCACTCAGTGGCAAAATGCCCAAGTTCATTGCAGTTATAGCATCTTATTTTGGACCTATCCACACTCCCAGATTTGTATCCTCCTTTAACTGCACCAGCAATCCCTTTTCCTTTGTTGAAAGAGTTTGAGCTACCTGAACCACCAGCATTTCCATTATTGAATCTAGACTTGAATGGCTGCTTCCTCTTAAACCTGATGTTAGGGTATCTCCTAGCCATATAAGCAAAATATTTGTTTTCCATCTTGTCCAGTTCATCCATGCTGTAGAACTCATCCTCTTCAGGTAAATCATACACAACCTGAGTTTCATCACCAGTGTCATCACTTTCCAGTTCCTCAATCTTAACTTGACTGATTTTTAGAGAATCCATTCTTTGACCTAGATTGTCAGCAATAAGGGCACAAGAGGTATTGGCCACTAATCCTTGCTTTGCTTGAATAGATCTCTTTTGAAATAGCTCTAACTCATATGTCTTCAAAACACCATACAACACATCAAAACCAATCTTTGTTAGATCTCTTTCTTTAAGGGAAGAGATTCTTGGTTCCAAGTGATCCGGAAGAGTTAGTAAGAACTTCATATTGAGCTCTTCTATCTCATAGTGTTTGTCATAGAGTTTGAGCTCGTTTATCAGCTTATTGAATCTCTCAAACACTTCTGTGATTCCCTCTTTTGGCTGAGCCATGAAGGCTTCATATTGTGAGACAAGAATCTGCTTCTTGTTCTTTCTTACTTCAGTAGTTCCTTCACAGAGCACTTCTATAAGATCCCACATCTTCTTGGCACTAGTACAGTGAGCAATACTGCCATACATGTTGAAGTCCATAGATTCACAAATGATGAGTTGAAGATGTCCATCCAGTGCTACTTTCTCCTTTTCAGGATCAGTGTATTTTGAGGGGTCTTTGGGCACATGTTTTGCTGGTACTATCTCAGTGCCATTGGTTGTTTCACCAATCTCGATCATTGGAATAAAGGGACCATGCTTTAGAATATCTAAATACATGGGGTTAGAAGCTTTGATGAAAAGCAACATCTTCTTTTTCCATAAACTGTAGTGCTCCTTGTTAAAGGGAGGAATCTTGATACTGCTCAGTTTCTGTGAACTCATTCTTGATCTTTTCCTGTTTGTACGTTAACAGCCTTCGCTCTGATACCACTTGTTAGGAATGAATATCACCTAGAAACTAGACAGAGGGGGGGGGGGTGAATGGATAGTTTGATGAATTTTTGCTTTCTTGAAACTAAATGTAAACTGTATATGATTATGCTATGTAATATGCAGAAAGTAAACAACACGCACAATCACTTTAATCTACTTTGTATAAGCAAATTAAATACTACAGCTTTCCAAGAAATTCACAATCGAATTTCTGGCTTCTAAACAAGAACAGTTTGTACTTGCTTGCTTACAGAGAAAAGAGCTTGAGATAAAAACTATGTGTGTCTCTCTTGCAGCTTACAATTGTGTGTGCACAATATATATATATTAACCTATACAAACTAGGCACACACAATATTACACAGCTACCCCTTCTGAAAGTCCAACTTGTCCTGCCATAAGAAGTTCATTGTGTCAGGAAGGACCACCTGCTTTTCGGAGTCTTTCCCGTTTCTGTAGCTGCTTGTCTCTTATCTTTCTCTCCAAGTTTAGCTGTAGATTTGCCATCTGTTCTTTGGACCACCTTGCCAGAACAAATGCTTCAGTATTTGTCTCTTTTGATTCTTGGTTCTGTACCTAGATTTGTCTTGTTATAAACGGCTAAGTGTTGATATCGTGAACTCCACTTCATTCCTGACTTCGCGATCTCCCTTGTGAGGACTACGCGATATAGCCATTGAAGACTTTGCGACATAGGCCATAAGATGACTATGCGACATGGGTCATTTGACGACTATGCGACATAAGTCATTTGACGACTATGCGATATAAGTCATTTGACGACTATGCGACATAGGGCTTCTGAGGACTTCACGATCTAGGCTTCTTTGACTTTGCTGACTTCAACACTTCACGACATGAGTCTTGAGGACTTCTCGACATAGTACAAAATGGACTATGCGATGTAGCACTTCACGACATAGATATTGGTGACTTCACGACATAGCTTTCTTCTGACTTTGCTATATAATGCCTTAGACAAATTTCTGCAACTTATTTCTTCATGGCCTTATTCATTTCTATCCTGCTGCATGAACACTTCTGAACTTCTACCAGGACAATTATTCAATGGCCTATATACAATCTAGATGCAAGAAACTTTGCTAAGCTCATTATAACTTTGAGCATACATGATCAAGCTAATGTTCATGAGAACAAGACAAGTACATATAGAGACCTATACTATATCCCAGTGATAGAACTAACTAGGTCATGTAATGTGACATAGTCACATAGTGTAGGCTTGTTAATAGTGGTATTCAGACATATCTTGAGCCTAACAATTTGCATTAAATATATAATGTCTCGAACTCTGTATCGTATTACATTACAAATTGCATCATCTATCATACAAATTTCTCTATAAAATAATATACTAGACAATTTTCACGTCATTTTTTCATCTATATGGTTGAACTTACTAATTTATGTTTAAAATATAATGTGAATTTAAGGACGTCTGGGTCGAAAAAATATATATAACCGAATGTATTGATTTCTTTGAACATTTTTAAAAACAAAATACGAATGTTTTCATATATATCATATTATTAACATATGTTTTTACAAATATAATCATACTAGAAGAAAAGATCGCGTCAAAATAAGTAGGTATACAAAATATTTTAAAATTGACCCGTTAAAAATAGGATTGTCTTAAATTGTAAAATATATATATTAAATTAAATCTCGTGCGATGCGCAGATTGTTTTTAATAATTGTTATTTTTATTATTTATGTTTTAAAATTTTATTAATTCCATTAAAAAAAATTAAGTAGGTGTGTTAATTTTTTGTAAATAATTAAAAGTATTAAAATAGATTTTAAAATAAGTAAGTAAATGTTTGTCTGTGATATTTTTGGAAAAGGAGGGGTTTTAGTAAGAAAAAATAGAAAAAGTAATATGTTTTAGTTAAAAAAGGTAATTGTCCATAATTAAAAATATTAAAATAGGTTTTAAAATAAATTAGTAAGGATTTGCCAGTGATATTTTTGGAAAAGGAGGGATTTTAGTAAGGAAAAATAGAAAAAGCAACATGTTTTAGTCGAAAAAGGTAATTGTCTGTTATTTTTTTAGAAAAAGAGGGGATTTTGTTAGAAAAAATAGAAAAAGTAATGTATAATAGCTGAAAAGGTAATTGGTTATAAATGATGTTATTATTTAAAATAAGTAGGGGTAATTAAGTAAAATCACAAAGTACCGACCGACCGAACTTTTAATATTTGGTCTATTATAAGATACTAGCTTAAAACCCGTGCGATGCACGGATTGTTAATTGTTATTTTATTATATTTTTTTAATATTTTTTTAATTGTAATTGTGCAAAAAATAAGTAGACGTGTTAAAATAGCTAAACACTTTTAATTAATTAAAAACATTAAAACATATTTTAAAATAAATATGTATGGGTTTGCCCGTTATATTTTTGGAAAATGAGGGGTTTTAGTAATAAACAATAAAAAATGTAACATATATTTAGTTTAAAAAGGTAAATGTCCGTGATATTTTTGGAAAATGAGGTTTTAAAATTTAATAATTAAAATTATTTAAATACGTTTTAAAATTAATAAGTAAAGGGTTTCCTGTGATATTTTTGGAAAAAAGAATGGATTTTAGTGAGAAAAATAGAAAAAGTAAATTATAAAAGACAATTTCCCGTGATATATTTAGAAAAGGAGGGACTTTGTTAAAAAATATATATAATGTGTTTTAGCTGAAAAGGTAATTTGGTTATAAATAGGTATTTGATTATTTATATTTTAATATTTTTGTAATTGCATTTGTTAAGAAACATAAGTAAACATGTTAAAATAGGTAAACTTTTAAAAAATAATTATAATATTAAAATAAGTTTAAAAATAAATAACTAACTGTTTGTCCGTGATATTTTTGGAAAATGACGGGTTTTAATAAGTAAAAATAGAAAAAACTAAAATGTTTTAGTTAAAAAAAGATAATTACCCGTGATATATTTGAAAAAGTAGGAGAATTTGTTAGAAAACATAGAAAAAATAATGTGTTTTAGCTGAAAAGGTAATTTGGTTATAAATAGGTATTTGATTATTTATATTTTAATATTTTTAGTAATTGCATTTGTTAAGAAACATAAGTAAACATGTTAAAATAGGTAAAACTTTTTAAAAATAATTATAATATTAAAATAGGTGTAAAAATAAATAACTAATTGTTTGTCCGTGATATTTTTGGAAAATGACGGGTTTTAGTAAGGAAAAATAGAAAAACTAAAATTTTTTACTTAAAAAAGGTAATTGTCCGTGATATATTTGAAAAAGTAGGATAATTTGTTATAAAACATAGAAAAAATAATTTATTTTAGGTGAAAAAGGTAATTGGTTATAAATAGGTAATATTATTATTTAATAATATTTCTATAAATAAGTAAGGTTAATTAAGTAAAAACACGAAGTGCGGTTAATTAATGACAATTAAGTAAAATCACAACGTACCAGACCAACCAAACTTTTAATGTTTTGTTTATTATATAATAGTATTGATTATAGATTTGCATCAAATATATAGTGGTTCAAATTTTATATACTATAAATTACAAATTAGATCATCTAATGTACTAATTTGTACGTAACTTAATATATTTAACAATATTTACGTAACTTTTTTTTCATTTATATGATTGCATCTACAATTTTAAAAAGCATAATGTGAACTTAAGGGCGTTTGTGTCAAAAAAATATATAATCAAACTAATAGAGATGAGATTTGAATTTTGGGGTCGATATCTGTTATTGCTTGAATAATTACATATAAAAAACTATTTTTTAAAAGAAATATATAAAAAATAAGTAGGTACACAAAATGTTATAAAATTGACATGAAAATAATAGGATTACATTAATATTGTAAATTTGTACTGTTAGATATACTATTTCGAATAAAAATAATTACATGAATTTAAAGGTGTTTGGGTCGCCAAAATATATAATCAAATTAATCGATATGAGATTTGAATTTTGGACTTGATATCAGTTGCCACTTAAATAAATTAAAATACATTATTATAAGTAAACGTTGATCATATATAAAAAAAATTGGTTTAAAATTTGTAACTGAAAAACGATTTTACAAATATACAAACAGTAACTGTTATTCCCAGAACAATGCAACCTAGATTGTAGAGGGGGGGGGGGGGGTTGAATACAATCTAGTTAATTTACAAAACTTTTTCAAACCTTTTCGAGTATGAACATGTGAATTTGTAAATTAACTAAAATCCAGTCATGCTTTGAACAAAAATGAATTCTTCAAGTTAAAAAGAAATGCAGGAGACAAGCAAACTTTTTAAACTTTTCAGGTGGGTTTATCGGAAAAAGCCCACCTGAGATATATATTGAAGAATTCTCTGGGTTTGTATAAACAAACTCAGCTGCTTACACAGATGATGCAAGAGAGCCTAAGTGTTTTTCTTTTACCTCGGTGCTCTCTTCATATTTTCTATGCTACACCATACAGTCTTATATACATCGACTGTATGATACAATCAAAACCTACAACATAATAAAATATTAAATTTTTGGTTCTGTTTGTTCACATGCTCAACTCTGAAGCTCTTCTATTCGGGAAATGCCTTGGCTGGCATCACAGATCAACTTGGATAGTCCCAAAGAGTGCTTTCTGGTCAAGTGTGTTTTTGTCTTCAAGAATTACTAAGTTCATGCAATTTGACTAAGCTTCCAAGCCCACGTGGCATCTGCATGAAAGAGACCTTTCCTTGGATACACGACTGTCAGGTCACTATCAGCTGAGATAAGTGAACATTTAGTTTTGCATATTGGTCCTCATGCTTGTCAAGCTTTTCCTTTGCATCCAGTTAGAAGAAAAACTTCTAGGTAGCTGCTGTAACTCTTATTTGTCCTTCGAGACATTGAATATAATGGATGACTACACATTTCATTTGTAGGAATTTGAGTCTTCGAATATTTACAGTTTGACTCCCTATTCCATACATCTTTTACGTCGTTATCCACCATCTTTTAGTCACGGATGTAAAGCATAATGTAATATAAGATGTAACAGAGATAACTACAACTCAACAAAGGACAAGACAAACAATAATATTAACAGAAGCACAGGAATCCAGAAGTAAAGAAGATAAGGTAAACTCAAAAAATCAAAATATGGTATGTATTCTTGAAGTCCGTAAACAGGTCACGGAAAGAAGTTCATTAATATGTTCAAGCCTCAGTGACAAATAAAGAAACAAGACTTTCAAGACTACAGAAGTATTTGAATGATTAAGAGCTAGTACCAAAGGGTTCCAGTGATTTTATTGAAGCAACCAGAACGACAAAGGACTTATCAACAACATTGAATTGAAGACATGGAAGTATTGATCAAGTGTTAGTCATCTGTGAACCAGACCAGTTGCACCAGTTGTCAACACCTAAAAGATCAAGATGTTTATCGTCTCGGAAAAAGTTGATTTAAGTCTAAATTTGAAATATCCTGAAAGTGAAAAGAATATTACAAGGTATGTTTAGGTTTAAATGGAAGTACAATATGCTTGCTGAAAAAGGAAAAGAACTTCAAGGATCAAACTGCATAAATGAAAGATTCGATGGTTTTCTTTTTAGAAAAACCATCAAAGTGGATCAAATGAAGTTGAAGGAAAAACCAATTAAGGAAAGCTTTTCCATTCGATAGATTTTATTTACAATCTATCGAATGAAGTAAAAACTAATTCATTCGATAGTTTTTATATAAGGAGCAGGTGAAAGTTTTCTAAACTTTGTCAGGTTGATGAAGAATTGGACGGCCAGGATTTTTCCATAAATGGTTCGATAGTTTTTCAAACAAGACTACATTTACGAGGATGAAGACAGTGTCTTCTTCAGTTGGTTGGCAGTTAATCAAAAGAGACAGAAGATTTTAAGAGCTCAAGAACATTGACAGAAGAGAATTTATAGTGCCTTAATTTCTATAGTTTGTATTGATTACGATAACCTGAACTCATTGAAGCTAATCCTACGGATTAGATTTGTAGCACCCCTCGCGGTTTATATTTATAAAACGATATATTCCCCGACTCGTGTTTTGATTTGGTGCATTTAATTTCGATCTAGAACTGAAAGAATTATCCTCGAACGAAATTGAATAATTTGTGAGTATCGTATTTAACCCCTCCTACAACGATACTTTGGACCTAACAACGGGGGTGTAATGGTGATCTCTGAGACTGTCCTCCATTCAACCTGTTAATTATAGAAAACTCCAAAACATTTCTTTATATATATTTGATTTTCTTGTTGAACGAGATGGATATCAGTAGGCGTATTAATTCTTTATCTGTAGACTACTATTCTACTTTTTTTATCCGTAGAATAGTAATCTCAGAATATTAGTAGAAGTAATATCCTAAGCTGTATCCATAGATAGAACATGACATCCTTAACTGCATCCATAGATAGAACATGACATCCTTAGTTGTATCTGTATATCAACTATCTTCAGCTTTATCCGTAAATGGATATGATGTCCTCAGCTTTTATCCGTAGATGATATAAGACGTTCTCGGCTTTTATCCGTAAATGAGAAAAGATGTTTTCAACTTTTATCCGTAGATGAGATAAGACTTCCATGGCTTTATCCGTAGAACAAATATATTTAGCTTCATCCTTAGATAAAACATCTCTCATCCTTATTGACCCACCACTACTGAGTTGTTTTGGTAGACTCACCATTGAAACACTTGTTGCTCGATTAGACGTTTGTTGGCCTGCTACTGAATTGCTTCCTAACTTGATGACAGAATATCTTCCATACATTTGATATGGCTTTTAGTCATTGGATAGATAGAGTGCCTTCTAGTTAGCTTCCTGATTATCAGTTCCTGTTATTTAGCTTTCTGACTCTCAGCTTCGACACCATGATCAAATTCTTGTCGTGAGTATTTTGTTATCATCATTCCAAACATATCAACCCTAACAATCTCCCTCTATTTATGACTTTTAGAATTGGCATAAATCCTTAAGTTGATGATAACAAAACCATGCAAAGTTCTCAGTGATCTTCAAATAGATTTTAATACTGGACAGAATTTGATGATGCTGCAAAAAGAAAAAAAAAATAAAAAATTGAAGCTGTCAGATCCCATATACTTTCCTGTAACATAGTCTATACCTTCTTCTAAGGGGTTCCAATAGGTTATAACCAAGGAGAGAAATTCTGAAGTATGAGATCTCCTTCTAATTCCCCCTGAGAACAACCTATCTTCTCTATTTTCTCCCCTTTTTATAGAGGAGGTATAAACCTAGTTACTGAATAAGATATTTGGGTATAGGAATCCAACACTTCATGAATCAGAAGATTTCTCTCTGTAATCTCTCTATTTTTGCATCGGGATCTCATCCTGGATCACTTCACACAACTCACCTTCCCTTACTAAAGGGGTACTCAAAAACTCTCATTTTGCCATGCTGGAAGAAATAGCATGCCTCTTATTCTCTCCCTCTCCTTTTGCCTGGTCTCAAGCTAGCCTCTCCACTCGCTCCCTTCCCTTATTCCTATAGATGTCTCAACTATATTGAATTCATTGATACTCAGTTTGTATGAGCCGATTGATTTTACAAGAAAAATCAGGGAAGTCAATACTGTTTTTCTACAGATAACTGCTGTTTAAGCTTATCCGTAGGTTGAGAGACACATGTCTATGGATGAAGGATATCCGTAGAGGAAATTGAAGAGTGGACTTGTGAAGTAGAAATTGTTGTAAGTTCTGTGGAGATTGAATGTTACATTTGAGTGCAAAGTGACTACATCAAGATCATCAAGAAGAGACTAGTGATCCAACGAATTCTCTGAAAGAGAATCATCACTAGGTGAATGGAGCTTCTCAAAGAGTTCAGAAAATGGAGAATCAAGTAGTCATGAGTTGAATGCTGCTGTCATCACTTAATGAGGTGAATTAGAATAGGGACTGCATCCTCACATTTGAAGAAGATGCATCAAGCTGAATTTAAGAAAAGTGTGTGCTCCCCCTGTGTAGGTGCATACTTTTCCTTCCTACTTCAAGAAATAGAAATGGTCTTAAGTCACATTTTGTACACAATGTTCCAAACCCTCATTAGTGCTCCTGGATAAGAGCATTTTTCAATGATCATAATCTTTTGAGAGACTACAACCAGAAAAGAGCTAATCCATTTTTAACCAGTATGCCTTTTTGAGAAGACATAAGGTAGTTTGGCTGGTAATCACACTTTCACAATCCTTCTAGTGGTTTCTTGATGTTCACAACTGCCCTCACCCTCACTTAACTCCTTTATCACTCCCCACTGGTTGAGATTTGCTAGTTTTTGCAACTATAGTTTGTTAAGAAACTATAGAGGGGGTTAAGAGTTGTTTATTACATTTAGGGTGTAACTGATAGGGTAGAGAACTTTGGGGTCATTCTAACAGTTCTCATCTCAGTTTTTGGAAAAGGCAAAAAACTAGGATTTAGATTTAGCATTTAAGAGTCTGAAAAAGGTTAGAGATATACCTTTACCAGTGGTGCACTTTTAAGAGCCTTCTCCATTGAAGGTTTACTCTCTTAAAGTCCAGGATTACCAGTTTCCCTCTAATTGTGACAACATTCTCACGAAGACCATCAGAAGCTTCAAACAGACAACTTAATTAATCTCTCAAATACTTTCAATTTCTTCAAGTATTCTTCTGATTGTTCTTCTTTGAGTTCATGCAAAGTAGATGAAATATGAACTGCGTAGCTTAGAGAGCTCACTAGTCTGTTAGTTGTACAATTAGGGTTTCTTGATAAATTGAATCAAAGCTATAGAACTGATGATCTACTGGGTTTCATATGGCACACTTTGATCAAGTCATCGAAAAGAAAAAAAATTGTTAACAGATCAGATTTTTATATGTAATTTCTTTTATGAGACGTTTGTTAAATTTCCTTTTTTGTTACAATTAAATCTGGTTAACATGCAATCCAACTTTAAATAGTTAGACATGTTATTAGATCTAAATGAGCAGAAAGAAAATAAAGCGATAATCACACAAACAAATTAACAAAACAAGGGGAAACCCCTAATAATTTTATTAAAAAAAATTACAAATACATTAATCTGATTAGAAAAAACAAACTCCCAGCCTCCCCAAGTTCCCCAGCCTTCTCGACTGGAGAAACAGCCAGTCAACAGCTAAGCTGTTGCTGCTGCTTCCCCAGGAGCTCCATCAGGGCCATCACCGGGGCCTCCCCTCCTGTTCCAGGCTACTAGAAGGGCTAGGTCTTCTCTCATCCTGTCCACTTCATTCTGCTCAATTTGTATCAGCTCGTCAATCTTCTCCTGTAAACGGAGAATCTTTTCTACGTTGACAGCTAGTTGAATTCCTCAGGAGAAATGTCAAGAATACTAGGTGCCATTATTTTAAGAAATGAAGAAGAAAATTGAGATGATGATGAGGATAAGAGCTCAACCTGTGCCTTTAAATAGGCAGGGAGATACTAGATAACCCTTGTGCTTAACTAGGGTTAAACAGGGGTTAAGAAGACTGAAGAGACATGCATTAAATCGCCCTAGTTTAAATGCAGAGAGTACTCGAGTTCCTAGGGTGAAATGCGTCTCAACACATATAAGAAGTTATCATGACAATGGTTTTTGAGTAGAGATAAAAGTAAAATTAATAGCTGGCCATATGAATACGTCCAACTAATTCATTTAAAAAAATATATCTCTAGACAAGTGACATCACAGAAAATCAATATCTTTTGAACAATGTGACAAGCAAGTTCTTTGAATTTTCAAGACACATATTCAGCTGACATCATTCATTAAATGTATGACATTTGACAAATGATATCCCTGAATATTTATCCATAGGAAAAATCAAAGAACAACAATGCATTAGCTTGTTAACGTCTAGAGATGATCAACTATTTAATACTAGTGAGAAAAGTAGCATGCTATCTCATTGAATATTACTTAGAGGATCATTTCATAGATAACTTCACTTGATGCATAACATCATTCAGCTATATCGATTTGTCATGATAACAAAATAAAACAAATAAAGCACAACAAAATAAGCAAATAATTCCAGAGATCAAACATCACTAGCTGCATGCATTTAATACAGATATTCAAGAGAATAAGGAATTATGACCCACCAAACTCATTTGTCAACCTGAGAGAGTTGTTGCATTAAGAGCATTGGTAAGATATCTGTTAAATGTCGTTCCCTAGGAACACAGTGTAGTTCCACTACATCATGCACATCACTCTTCCAATAGCGCAGTGCATGAAGTTTATGTGCTTGACTCTTTTGAGAAATACATGGATGCTTCAGCAACATCTTTTGGTTTGACATTGAGTTAAGCTTTTCTTCTGAGCCATGACCTGAACTTATTTCCTTGGAGTTGGCATGAGTGTGCTGTGTCTTTTTGGTTAGGAAATTATCTTGTAAGTATCAACATCTCGGCAGCCAATTAGAACACATCAAGTATCTCTTGGGTTATCAAGTACTGAAAGGTTGATAATCCCTTGAGATACAAAAATGATTCCAGGATAAATCTAGGTGCTAGTACATAAACAAGTGGTTAACATAATTTCTGGCATACTGTTACTTAGTCATGAGAGAGATCACCGATTTTTTTTCAAAACATGAATTTTCTACCTTGGTACTCAATTCAGTTTTGTTAATAGCTGGTATGAATTACTAAGTTCATGCCATTTGACTTAGCTTCCAAGCCCACGTGACATCTGCATGAAAGAGACCTTTCCTTGGATACACGACTGTCAGGTCACTATCAGCTGAGATAAGTGAACATATAGTTTGCATATTGGTCATCATGCTTGTCAAGCTTTTCCTTTGCGTCCAGTTAGAAGATAAACTTCTAAGTAGCTGCTGTAACTCTTATTTGTCCTTCGAGACATTGAAGATAATGGATGACTACACATTTCATTTGTAGGAATTTGAGTCTTCGAATATTTACAGTTTGACTCCCTATTCCATACATCTTTTATGTCCTTATCCACCATCTTTTAGTCACGGGTGTGTAATTGCGATCTCTGAGACTGTCCTCCATTCAACCTGTTAATTATAGAAAACTCCAAAAGATTTATTTATATAGATTTTTTTTTTGTTGAATGAGATGGATATCAGTAGGCGTATTAATTCTTTATCCGTAGACTACTATTCTACTTTTTTTATCTGTAGAATAGTAATCTCAGAATATCAGTAGAAGTAATATCCTAAGCTGTATCCATAGATAGAACATGACATCCTTAACTACATCCATAGATAGAACATGACATCCTTAGCTGTATCTGTAGATCAACTATCTTCAGCTTTATCCGTAAATGGATATGATGTCCTCAGCTTTTATCCGTAGATGAGATAAGATGTTCTCAGCTTTTATCCGTAGATGAGAAAAGATGTTTTCAGCTTTTATCCGTAGATGAGATAAGACTTCCATAGCTTTATCCATAGAACATATATATTTAGCTTCATTCTTAGATAAAACATCTCTCATCCTTATTGACCCACCACTACTGAGTTGTTTTGGCAGACTCACCACTGAAACACTTGTTGCTCGATTAGACGTTTGTTGGCCTGCTACTGAATTGCTTCCTAACTTGATGACAAAATATCTTCCATACATTTGATGTGGCTTTTAGTCCTTGGATAGATAGAGTGCCTTCTAGTTAGCTTCCTGATTATCAGCTGCTGTTATTTAGCTTTCTGACTCTCAGCTTCGACACCATGATCAAATTCTTGTCTTGATTATTTTGTTATCATCATTCCAAACATATCAACCCTAACAACAACCACTTTCTAGGATACCTACTACAAATTGTATTTTCTCCAACATACAAAACTCTAGTAAATCTGTTTATAATCGCAACGAGAACAGTAGTTCACTCGTGTTCAAATTCTACACTGTTTCAATATGTTCTCAAAATCAATAATACTCATTATGAACAAGACTATTCATAGACTCAGAGCCTTGGCACAGTTACGTTCGTGATTCAAAGTAATTACACTATTCGTCAACAAAATTTCTTACTCCTCACTATGCATAAACCATACTTCTCATCTTACATTTTCAAACCTAAGACTACACAATCTCCAAGCTAATAATTCGATCTAGACCATCTTCCTCACAACAAAATTATTGATGTCTCTATGCAGCTTGCACGGTCTGTTACGCTAGTTATAGATTTATATTGGGTTCGGAAGTTAATTGGGTATATTTAATTTTGATTTTAAAATATTACTCCCTATGTCCCTCTCATTTATTTACACTTTCCTTTTTGGTACGTCTCTCTCATTTCTTTACATACCAAAAATAGTAACATTTTATAATATAAAATCCAATCCATCCACTACTTTCCTCCACTATACCTACTTTATATCCACTTTATACATTAAATATTGATTGGTCCCACCACTTTACTCATTTTTCTTACTTTTCCCTATTAATTTACACTTTTTCTTAACCTCCGTGCCGTGCTCTCAATGTAAAGAATTGAGGGAGACAGAGGGAGTATTAATTGTCCAGGAGTACTCCCTCCATTTCATAATACTTGTCCATTTTTAACTTCTGACACGTATTTTAAAGTGCATTGACCGGATAATTACATAAATTATTTTTCAAATTTTCTTCTTTTTTTTGAATAAAAGTTTGATATTTAAATTTTTATTTAATTACAGAAATAAAATTAAAAAAATAAATTGCGTAGCTATTCAGTCAAAGCACTTTAAAATGCATATACAAAAATAGAAAGTTGACATGTACTATGGAACGGAGGTAATACACTATATTACAAAATTCTAGAAAAATAATCAAGTTTGAATTTTATTAGATTTAAAACAAATTTTGTCACATTTAATCGAATTCCTTTAAGATGTGTATTCATTCTAGATTTTAAAAGATTTTTTTGGATTTCAAAAATTCAAGTATATTTAATTTAGATTTTAAAATATCTTTAAAATTCTGGTGGTATTAAATAAAGATTCCAAAACGTTTTTAAAAATTTGGTGTATTCAATTTGAATTTTAAAAAATCCAATAAAATTGAATGATTTTCAATTTGGATTTTAAAATATCCATTAAAATCTGATGATGTTCAAAAGTCCACATATTATTTTGCATTTAATAAAATAGTGAATTTTGATGAATTTCATAGTATATTTTATATCTTTTGAAATCTTATTACATCAAAAGATTTTGAGTTATTTGTTGTAAACTCTTTTTAAATTGAGAAATTATCAAAATTACTACTTTTTCTAAGGTTTTTTGCAATTTTAACATCTTCTAAAAATCTTTGCAAAAATACGGTAAGCAACTAGATGCAACCTAGACATATTTGCAAAAATACGGTCTGCAACTAGATGCAACCAGATGCAACTTTTTAAAAAATAATTTGAAATCAACTGAGAATTAAAAAAAATTGTTAGTAAGAGGGATTGAATGAAGATAAAGATGAATAAAGCTTGCGATCTCAAGTTTCATCCCCTCATCTTTCGTCTATACATACATGTTTATACATACATATATAGATTCGTGCGTTGAAAATTCATAAGGAGTTTTATCTCAACCAAATCAACAATTGAGTTTCTAACTAATCAACAAGGCCCCGTAGGGGCACTAACTTATGCAACCAAAAATTATTTCAATTATTAAATTTTTATAGGTTACATCTATGGTTGATTTTGGTTTATGCAATTACAGATATGGTTGCAAGAAATTGCACCGTAATTTTGCAAATAGGGTTTGATGGCCCTAAAGTCACCTTTAGATAATTATCTAAAGTTAAGTCATATTTCAATACAAAAGTAAAGCTATTTTTGTAAATACAGAGGGTGAATTCTATTATTACAAAAATGTCATCTAACTTTTGTACACAAAATGCAAATGACTTTATGGCCTGTTTGGATAGCTTCATTTCATTTCAAATACTGAATTTGACTGAATTACCTTGTTTGGATGGATTAAGAATTTGAATTTGGATTTGACCCAAATTCCACTTATTTAAAATAAAAGGTCATATATGAGAATTTGAAATGTCAATTTAATACCTGTCATTTGAAATTAAAAAATGACCTAAATCAGAGACACTCTCCCCTAACTCTCTCGAGTCTCTCTCCCTCGCTCGCTTTCCCAGTTTCCCTCTCTCTATCTCTATCTCTCTCACACGTCTCTCTCGCGGCTCCATCTCTCTTGCGGCTATATCCCACTCTCTCTCGTGCGGCTCCTCCCTCTCTTCCCTCTTTCATTTTCATTACTCCAGAGGTATGATACATATATATAACATCCAATTGATTCATTAAATGTATGGATAATACCTAATTGATCAATGTTATCTCACACATATATGTTTGGTGTTATGTTTGGTATGATTTATTGGCATTTTAATATTCCTAAATTGGTTGATTTTAAGCCAGAGTACATTTTTCTCAATCTTATCATTTGAAGTGTTTAAATGAGTCTCTTGTCTCTTTGTCGAGATTGATGAATAATGTTTGATAACACGATTACTTCATCAGGATTAGTAGTTATAGATTTTTTGCAAATCTGTCATTTCAGAGCTTCCGAGAATGTTTAAGGATATTTTATGTTGTCCCTTGTGATGCATTTTGGGTGCTTTGCTGCATCTTCTCTGTTTACTGTTTAGGCTAAATATAGCTTGTTTCTTGACCGTCTTCCCCAAGATGTTAGCCTTCTATTTGCTTAATGAGTAAGGCTCTGTACTCTCTACTCATCTAGTTATAGGTTATAGATGTTAGGTTTGAGGTAGCAAAATTGTGCCAGTGTTTATGAAAATAATTTGGATTTAATATTAATAAAAATTCTTATATTATATAACCTTCACATTTTAAAATACCATTATTACGATATTACAGAAACTTTATAAATTAATATGATTGCGATAGATAATACCCATGATTATTCAATTTTGCCTACTAGCAAGATGTGATAAGTGTTTAAGACCATCCTTTAAACCAGTGGCAATACTCTTAACTAGAGGATCGTAGAAGCTGAATGCTACAATGCAGACTGTTTCATTTCGTCTCACACCGGAACAACCTAAGTTTACACATAGAGACTAACGTTGTTCGGGGGGGGGGGGATAATACCCGTTGGTACCACATACTTTGTATTTCTTTTGCAGAAGCTATGCCATGCCTTGTCTTTGTATTTAATAAACAGTTAGAACAGCCTAAGTTTTTGATGGAATTTTTTTGCTATCAGAGACTAGACAATTAGAACTAAACTTCCAAATCCTTGCAGATAATTAAAACTTTAGAGTAGATAAACAATTAAAATTTTAAGTTATGCTTATGGGGGCAGTTCTAGACTTGTAGTTTTAATAAATTACACAAGAAGTGCAAGAGTCTGTGTTACTTTGCAACATAGAAGCTGCAGGTCCATCAAACCAGAAGAAAATGACATTGCATGCTTTTAGTTAATGTAAAAAGAAAATCGAAAGTGTGAGATGTAGATCTATAACTCAAAACAAGTCTGTTCTGCTCTCTTTTCAGCCACTCAAACAGAGGCTGTTGAAGAGCTCTCGAAAGCAGGACTGAGGAATTCTGTAAGAGTTGAAGTTCGAGCTGAAACAAAATCTATCAGGTCATCATCACGATCATTTTGCTCTAAAACTCCATCAGTCTTCTTCTTAAATATCTTAAATGTGAAGCAGATAAAAAATCATCACAGCTTGTGGATCTACTTGTTAAGAACAAGTCTAAAAAGATTATAATATACGTTAAGCATCAATATGTTTTCTGAAGATATATTAAGTATTTAATAATGTTGGTACACTTTCTTGACTATTGTCTTACATGTGATCCTTTTGAGTTGTTATTTTCTTACAGGGAGTTGGAATTGGGATGATATTTGCAATGTATCTCTGCCTCAGAACTATCGGCGCACATTAGTATGAGGAATCAGCAACCGCAAGTGAGCTAGAAAATGAAGCAATTAGCACTTCTGATATGGGTTGTGGTGAATCGTAGAAAAGGCAAAGTTGATTTCAAAGATTTTGACATGCTTAAATGCAACAGATAATCGAAAAAGGCTCATCTGAATCTTGTAATTTATTAATGATTAGTTGTGTTTAGGAATTTTTTTAGAATTGTTTAAAGACTATGTATTTAATATGTATTTCGATTATGTATTTAAAATGTGTTTCAAGTAATTTCTGATGTATTTTTAAAATTTAAATTTCAAATGAAATTCAAGTTGCGCCAAACAATGTTGGAATTTGAAATGCAGGATTCGAAATTCTTGTGTTTACCAAACAGAAATTTGGAATTTGAAATTCCGGAATTGAATTTCAGAATTGAATTGCAATATTTGAAATGAAATCCACGTTTCCAAACGCAGTCTTAGGTAATTTGCCTAAAGTTAACTTTATGAACCTTTTTCTCTTGCAAATATTTTCAAACAATTGGTATTTTTTTGCAAAATATTAAAAAACATAGTATTTTTGCGAAAAAGTTTCTAGGGTTGGATATTTATGAAAAAAGCCATTTTAAATTAGAAAGATTTTAAAAACTTTAAATTAACTTTGCTAAACTCTGTGTAGAATTAAAAATAAAAATAATTTTTTTAATCTATAAATTATAATCAATCCATCAAAATTCAGATTAAATACACCCCCTAGGAATTAAAAAAAAAATGTTACACCCCTTGTTTGAATATGGAAAATGCAAGGTAGCCCAAATTGATTCCCACGTAATTTTCCAAATATCAAGTGTCTTTTTCAACTCGTTATAATAAAGTGAATCCCGTGTATTGACACTAAGCTCCCCAATTAAAATTTCTCTATCACCACATCATTGAAAAAGATTTTTGGAAACCTGGATACGTCATATGTTAGTTTTGACTTCAATTTCATATACAAATAGAGGAAATATATATATTAATTGCATAAATGAAAATGGGAGTTACAAACATTTATGTATTAATGTGAATTGATAATATTAATATAATTGTTGCAATTAAGAGGGCAGTTACAAATGTGGGATGGAGGAAGTGTAGGTATTGCCTATACATAGTTGTTTAACACAAGAAGAAAAAGCACTTGGAAAAGCTTGCTCAGACACTTTCCGGAATCCCCTTATCATATACAGTTTTTTTAATTCCCTATCTACTATATACATCTAATAATACTACAGTGGTATCAGAGCTCTATGCTAATTATGCGTGAATCATTACTGGAATTGTTTTAAGAATTGATGCTGGTTTTGAGTTTTGAGTTTTTCGTCCATGCGTCGTCGATCCCTCTACTTGTTGTGTCAGGCTCATTTTTCGGCTTCTGTTGGGTTTTGTATCCTTCTGATTCTATGTAGTTTAATTTTATTTTATCTAATTTTAGTTTGCTTTATTCCAGATCACATGTGCACTTTCAGTTTAGAATTTCGTGCAAGTTTTTCTAATGCTATATTGTCTAATGCGGTGTTGTTTTATTTTTATTTTAGAATTCTAATTCTTTTGATTCCCTGCATGTTCTTTTGATGTTCATATTTGCTCATTGAGTATTTTTAATATTATTATTATTATCGTATTTAATTTTATTTTTAAGAATTTATATATTATTCCATCGTTAGTGTTCTTTATTTTTTTTGTTAGTTGTCACTATGATTGAT
Source organism: Heracleum sosnowskyi (assembly GCA_030848705.1). Lineage (NCBI taxonomy): Eukaryota > Viridiplantae > Streptophyta > Magnoliopsida > Apiales > Apiaceae > Heracleum > Heracleum sosnowskyi. The sequence continues at coordinate 28,791,857 of CM061243.1, forward strand.
TTCTAGTGGTGGTTTTATTAGGCTATTATTTTATTTGATTAATTTTTTTTCCAGCATATTCACATTGGTGTGGCATGTTAATGTTTGTTATTGGTTTTTATTTTTTTTCCTTTTGGTCTTCCGTATGCATAGCTTCTTGTGCAACCATTAGTTTGTATGTTTTTCAATTTTTTTGGCATGTTTTTTTTGTTAGTTTTGATTTCACCGACGATCTGATTTTATTTTTCTTAGTTGCCCTACCTTAATGTTTAAGATATATTTTGTTTATTTATTATTGTTTTCATTTTGTGAATTGCTTGTCATAGACTTGTAGGTTGTGTTTTATTTTTCGTAGTCAGCATTAGATCTTTTTCTTTGCTATTTTTTTCTGGTGTGACTTTAGTACTTGCATATTTTTTTCGTTCCCCGATTTAATTTTCACTAGTTTTTTTTCGTGCATGTAATTTATTTGTTCTCTGCCTGATTTAATTGGTGATTTCGTTGTTGTTTGCTAGTTATTAGTTTTTGATTGAATGCGAATTTTATCAAATTGGCTTAGCATTGTTGTTGTTGTTGTCTCGAGATTGATTATTATTATTATTTGACTGTTTTTGGTTACTACATATTGGTGGTGGCCTAAAGGTGTTTGTTTTTGGACATTTGTATAGTTTAGTGCGTTAATTGGTTGTTGATTTGTTTCAGGTTATTTTTTTAAATTATATTTTTTTATTTGCCTAGTTTGATCATAGTGAATTATTTATTCATTCTTTTGGGATTGTTGATCGTTTAGCACGGCAAATAAATTAATTTTGTTTGAATCGGAATTTATCGTTGAATGAGACGATGTTAAACTAGAGGAAATTTCTAGTAGTGCTCGGAATAGAGAGCAAGTGCAACACCGGTTTGTTGGTGTAGTTGAATGTAATGTTTTATGGGAAATGGTACCGGTCTAGATGTAGTAGGACTCGGTACATATAGATTGGATCTTGGGAACAATATACTGGTTCTCAAAAATGTGCTATTTGTTCGCGGAAGAAGGCATAATAATTTCAGTCCTTGCCTGACTAAAAATGGTTTAGAAGTGCGGTTTTGTGCTAATAAATATTTAATCGAAAAGGATAATGAAATGGTTTTTCGTGGGCATGTTTAAGCCTGAAATGGTTTTCGATTGTAACCAAGATCAAGAATGATGAAGTGAATTTGAATATTGATAATGAGCTATTGAATATGGTTGAATAGAAGAGATTTAGGAATTCACCAAAATGAAAGAATGACTATTATGTATATAATAGTGAAATCTATTACTATATATTATATGTTAACACAAGGGCAAAGTTTGCCATTTTAATGCTTGTGAAGTTACGATTTTACCCCTATTTTTTGAAAAATAACAAAAATACCACTATTATATTAACATGTAAAAATATGTTAATATTTGTTAATGTAGAGGATCGAACCTTCAACCTCATTCTAAGAAGTCCAAAGCATAACCACTAAGCCACATTACATTTTGAGTTTATTTTGAAGATTTTATTAGATAAGTCACATCATTTCCTCTAATTATATATTCTTTTTTTATTTTGAACCTTTGAGTAAAGGAAATATTGGTCCATATTATTTATATAAATCTGTATTTTTTATTTACTTTATTATATATATATAGGTAAATGATCGATCACCGTTATAAATTTTTATTATAGTTGTATATTTTTCATTAAATATATTTTAGTTATGTTGTTGATAATTCATATTTTTATATCATATTATATATCACTATTTTACATTATTAGAATTAATTAATTATACATAAAATATAGTAATGAACTTGATCTAATATAAGAACTATTACATATGTTATGTATCTCATTATTTGTTAAGTTTATAATTTAAAATTAAGAAAATTAGCATCAAAATTATGTAATGCTATTGCTTATACACTCTGCTCGTCACATTCATTTCTTAGCAAATTTCTTTTCAAAATGAACACTTTATTTGTTGATATTTACTAATATTACATGTCATTCTTTATTAACTTCGGTATATCTCTAATTTACTCATTTTTTCGTCAATTTTTTCACTTTTTCCACCATTTTAATCCCCCGGTTGATGTCCGAGTCAAAAATCGGGGTGATGATTTAAAATGTAGAATATTACGGAGTATATAATTACAAAAAAAGTTTTTTTTTCATTATAAATGATAAATGTAAAAAATAAAATCTTTACACTCTCTTTGTCATGATAAATGATGATTATGTAAAATAAGATTTATATGATATAATTTCACATATTACATATGAATGTAAATTATTCCGGATAAAAAAATATTTTCATTTTCATTTTTCTCTTTGTATATATATAAATGTATTATATTATTTAAATAAAAATATATAAATTCTATCTATAAAATCATACATAATATATAACTACATCAAATATGAACTATATATAATAATTTTTAAGTATATAAAATATCAAATATTTGAGTTAAATTAGAAATGTTTTATTGATCAAACATTTGGACTTTGAGGGGTTTAAATGTATAATTCGACTAAAAAGATAAATATTTAAAAATGTAGAAGATACAATTAAATTGATTCCAAAAAGACGATAACTCAAAAACATGATCTATGTTTAAAATAAAAAATCAACATGATTAATATGCAATAGATGAAAATAAGATATTATTTTTCTCGATCATAAGAATTATAAAATTGTCTAACTATTAATGACGACCAGTTAGACTATAAGTTTTAACAATAAAAATTCAAATTGTATGTAAAAAATTATTGAATAATGTTAAAAAAAAGTATAAGTCTTTAATAATAATTGAATTTTCTATAATATATTAATTGAATGCGTAATATCATAAAATCATTTTGATAAATGAAATTCTAAATAGGGTTTGTGGGCTTTGAGGACATCGTCGAATTACAACACTGAAGCTAATACACAATAAAATACAAGTAAAGTTTATGAAAAGGTTGAGTTTATTATAACAAAAATGTCATTCAATATTTGTATTGAAAAAATAATATAACCTCGTATAAGTCTTCAGGTCAAAATCATGGTCATTTTTCACTTTTAAATAGATGAATAATCTCTGTACATTTATAAAGTTATCACATTTACATTACTTTGTTTTAAAAACAATTAGTCTTAAAAATGGTATATTTATCAGTATATTTTTTTTTTAATAACACGTGCAAAGCACGAGTTATTTTTTGTATTATTTTAATTTTTTATTTAAATTATTATAATCAAATTAAATATAGTAACAAGTGGTTTACATATTTTACCTTTATTTATGTTTTTAATTTTTGAGTTGTTCTGCCGGATCAGTCGCTCAGAGTAAATGTTAATTTTAACATATTTGTAATAAATGTTTTTTTTAATATGTTGTTGATGAGATTTGAACTTTAAACTTCTCTGTAGCATAACTTTTAGTAATACATCTAGATGTTCCAATAAATTTGACTTCAAAGACCTATCAGTATCGACTGTGATTGAAAAAGATAACCAATATGAGTTGTGAACCAAATGATAAATTATACCCCATTTTGTTTATTATAGTTTAATATAGATTGTAGTTGATTCAGAATTCATTAATTTGTACCATATATTTATAAAATTATATAACTAAGCAAAATACATGAATTTCGAGAAATATATATGATAATTCAATTTGAGTTATATATGAATTTTTAAAATTTAGGATTTCAATTATTTATGATGATTGAGTTGAAACATTTACTTACGTCATTATAACATAGACCCACTCTATATGAAGGGAAAAAAAAGATGAAACCAGAAAATAGTTGTTTGAAAATTATATATATGCACAAGTCATTAATGTTGTATAATCATTCTTACATCGATAAAAATAATCATGTACCTTTTATCATATAGATATTAGTTGAATATTACGAAATCTAATCAAATTTACAAGTATTTGATTCATGAAAACGGTAAGCAATATTACAAATTTACGATAAATTGCAAATATTATCATCTAATGTATTTTTAATTATAAAAATATTTCGATATATGAACAAATTCAGCGAGAAATTATTTAATTAATATATGAACAAGTCTCAAAACCTGACAGGGGTACGTTCGTCATTCAAAGTAGTTACATTATTCGCCAACAAAATTTCTTACTACTCTGCACAACTCACACTTCTCATCTTACACTATCAAACTTACGATTACACAAACCTCACGTTAATAAATCGAACTCCTCGCAAAAAAATTATTGACGTTTTTATGCAGGCTCGTGCCTTGCACGGGCTGTTACGCTAGTATCATATTTATTTATGGACAAGGGTGTAGAAATCAAATTGAATCCATATTTTATCTAAGTGATGGAATTGCAAGAAACTGACTCACAGATTGAGGTCATAAAAAAATGCAATTGAGTTTGTAGTATAGAAACAAATGTGGGAGTTTTGTGTGCAATTGAGTTTTTAGTATAGAAACAAATGTGGGAGTTTTGTGTCCTCCTTAATATAGAAAATTCACAGGTTGTAAGTGAATTTTGGAAAGAAAATATAAGACTAATGTGTCTGTTTTTTTACATATGGAATTTTTCCTAGTTGAAAAAGTTCAAGCCAAGAAATACGAAAATATTTTGTCGAGAGTGAATTAGACAATTGTGTCTGTTTTTGAAAAGTGGGAGTTAGTTTACGAAAATATTGTATATCTTAATGGTATGTCGTAATTCTATAGCTAAGTTGAAACTTAGTTGTAAATTTGAGATTGAATATATGGGTGAAATTAATATTTGTTAAGGAAATTTGAACTGGGATAAGAATACTGGAATGTTGAGTTTGAATTCTAAAAGATATTTTGATTTTTGTTGTTTGAAGTAAAATTCCCCAATCGTTTTAGGATGCAGAATTGCAATCCGGCACCAACCCTATTGATAATGGGAAACGATTATTGTAGAAAAAGATTCACTAAATATATTATGCGCAAGTAGTCAGAAATTTCGATGTATTTAATGTTGTGTTATCGATTGACTTCACTTGACATTTTTAATTAGTATTGTAAGTGGATTGTGAAGCAAATTTGTTTGAGCCTAGTGATAGGCTGTAAAGAGGATCATGATCATCTACTTAAAGAGTACGTTGTGTAACAAATTGGTGAAATAGGCAGACGTGCCTGCAGTCATTATTTAATGCGATATAAGTATCGAAGATGATATTGATAATAAGAATTCAACTTTGGGACACCTATTTAATTTTTGGTCAAATATAAATTGGAAAGTAAGAAATATGTATGCGTTATAAAAGGTGAAAAAGAAAATGTGATATTTATCCCAAGAAGTGATAATATCGTTGGACTTATATTGATGCTCAAAATGAAAAGTAGGAGTCATGGTATTGGTTGGACTTATATTTAACAATTTTTACACTCCGCGAAAAGTGGGAGTTATGAAAAGTATTTGACAAATACGTCAAGTGAGTATAAAGATAGTTTTTATTGACTTCGCTAAAAGTGGGAGTGTGATAATTATTTTGGAAATAACGTCAAGTGAGAGATGTTAGTTTTGACTTCAATTTCATATACAAATAGAAGAAATATATATTAATTGCATAAATGAAAATGGGAGTTACAAACATTTATGTATTAATGTGAATTGATAATATTAATATAATTGTTGCAATTAAGAGGGCAGTTACAAATGTGGGATGGAGGAAGTGTAGGTATCGCCTATACATAGTTGTTTAACACAAGAAGAAAAAGCACTTGGAAAAGCTTGCTCAGACACTTTCCGGAATTCCCTTATCATATACAGGTTTTTTTATTCTCTATCTACTATATACATCTAATAGTACTACATCATACGTAGCATTATTCTTTGAATGTATCAAATATCAAAAATCTTTCATAATTCAAATTATATCAAATATCAAAAATCTTTGAATATTCAAATTTGGGACATAATTAGGTTGATTTAATGCTTTGCTCAATACGTCATTTGAGTAATTGAGTCCAAAAATTTTCATTATGTATATAAACATAACATATATCTATATTTGTTACTTATAAAATATAATCATAAGTTTCATTAAATATATAGAAAAAAAATTACACTAATCCTATGAAAGTAAACTATTTGAATCAATTTAGGAGTTTGAATAAATGAATCATTTTATATTAATTGTTTGTTATTTAGTTGATTAAATATGTGGTTTGTACTCAATTCGCTAAATGAAAAAACTTCTCCCATATCATAAATAGATATTTACCAAATAGTTTCATTTTGAACAACTATTTCAGTTCACTAGGCGAAACAACTAATTCAATCATCTAGACAGAATAGCTAATACAATCCGTTATCGCTAACAGCTAATTAACAAATAGGATGGTAGGTAATATAAAAAAAATGGTTGTTGAAAGTCCGTATAACAGTGACGAAATAATAAAAAAGTAATTTTATTATAAAATTAAAATTAAAATATTTTTTTTCCTTAAAGTTTGAATTAAAATTAAATGTTAATCTTTTTTTTAAAGTATGAGTAAATCATGTAAACCTCCAGAGATCCGATCCGAGTTCATTTTAAAGGATAAAAATGTATCTATACTATTGTATAATGGACGAAACATTAAAATTTTGGTGACCGATATCAGTTTTTTGGCATTTATACTTAATTACCCTTATTTATAAAAATTATTATTAAATAAATATATTACATGTTTATAACCAATTACCTTTTTCAGCGAAACAGGTTACTTTTACGATTTTTTCTAACAAAATCCACTCATTTTCCAAAAATATCATGAACAATTTTTTTAAAAAAAACTAAAGTCTAAAATGTTAACTTTTCTATTTTTCCTTACTCAAACCCCCCATTTTCCAAAAATATAATAGACAAACTCTTACTTATTTATTTTAAAATCTATTTAATTATTTTTAATTATTTAAAAGCATTTAGCTATTTTATCATGGATACGTATTTTTAACCATATATAAGATTCAACGTGAAAAAATCTCTTCTTCCTTTTTTTTTTTTGAAAAAAATCTCTTCTAGAAATATAAATGTAAGTTTGTGTTTGTGTATACCTGGAACTTCCCCAGGACCAGAGCCCATGCTGATGTGAAGATTTAGCTGAGTATGACAACTACTGAAAATATCAATTGATATATCATCCCTAAACCTTTCGATAATCACAGAAAAGGTGACTACCATTTAAAAGAAACAAACATATGAAAACTTGACAGTTCTTAGGAACCTTATGGCACAGACTAAAACATGTACTCTGTTGTACACTTTGTCATGGATCTATTTTCATTGACAAAAACAGGAAGAAGTCCACCTCTCTCACACAGAATACATCTCCTGCACTCCGTCATTCTTGTCTAAGTTAATTCTCGGATGAAAAAAATTCCTTCCGGACAAAAATTAAATGTTTGGATTTTTATTCAAAAAAAAAAAATTAAAAATAAATAATGGAACTATATTTTATAGGAGCCTTAAAATGCGTGTCGACCCCTCCATTTTAAATGTTAACAAATTGAACTACTAGTAGGCTGAAAATTTAGGGAATGTTGATAAAGAAAACGCGGAACCTAATAGACCACTGGCAAACAAAGTAACAAATAGCACTTGAAGTTGATATATACAACACAACTGGATACAGAATTTCACCTGCAAATTTGTTTGTCGACAAGTCTAGGCATTCCAACACTTTCAATTCGCCAATCTCCAGTGGAACCTTTTCATAAAAACTACTTCCTGACAAGTTCAGTCCCCTGAGTTTTACAAGTCTAGTTATCCTTATGAGAATTTTCCCGGCCACTTTATTAATTGACAGATCAATATCATCGTCAGATATGCAAAATTTTCTCCATACTCAAGCTCCTGCCCTTTCCATCTTGCCAATACAGAATACAAATTATTTAAAGTTTTAAGGTGCTTCTGGAGTTTTTTGTACTGCTTGTGCTTGTGCACCAACAAACACTGATGATTTTGTAAATGAGTAATGTGGAAGGTAAGTGTGTAGACTGCAACTTTGATTACAAAGATTGAATGTGTATTTGTCTTTGAATTAATATTTTTAAATATAAAATTTAAAATTGTATACACATATCAGTAACAAAGTCAACATTCTATCGCACTATTAAAATTGTATACACATGTTTCTATGTATCTTCAATGTTGTCATTTCAATGCATTATATTTACATGCATCTTTGAAATAGCGAAGCTTTTATTGATAATGTAGTTTATTTATTGTGTTGGTTTTTTTTAATGATGACCGTGATGATTTATCTGTATATATTTTATTGTGTCAGGCTTTCAATTCATTTATTTATGTTAATTCAAAGGGCTGACGGTTCAATACAAGAGGTTGAACAAAAATTTGCTATAACATGCCCCACGATGTGCTGTGAAATGCAATAAGGACTTGGATATTCTAGGAGCAACCCCATAACTAAACCTTCTAGAATTAAACTTGCTTTTTTGAGTTTAGTGTTTAATTATTGTCGATTTCATGGCGTACCAAGTTGTTCTTAGGAAATTAGCTATCTTAATCTGGTTTTATTTTTTCTTTTTTCCTCCTTGCTTAACCAAGAGTGTCCTAACGCTAGTTTTTCTTTCCAATATGAAGATGTATGGAATGCATAATGTAAGAGCTTATGAGGGTATAATGTGTTACCTTTATATGTAAAAAAACAATAGGGGGTGGATCAAGATTATATTTGTCTCACATTATAAATTACGTACATCTTCATATTGAGAAAGAAAAAATGGCTCATGACACTCTTGGTCGAACAAGGAATATTAGAAAAATAAAACTTAGACAAAGATATCTAACATCGTAAGAACAACTAAATACACCATGTAATGGGCAATAATCAAACACTAAACTCAAGAAGAGGCAGGTTTAAGTCTATAAGGTATAGTTATGAGATTAATCCTAGAATATCTAAGTCCTGATTGCATTTCACGGCATATTGTGTGGGCTTATTATAACAATCTCTTGTTCAACCTCTTGTATGGAGCCATCAACACTTTGAATCCAAACACATGACTTCAAAGACAGAAATGCACATAAATTATATATACATTGTTGGGTATAATTACTAACTACACAGCAACAATAGGGCAGTTATATATATTTCGAATTTAACAAGAACAGACAAATAACCAATAAACGAAACAAACACAAAGGTCGAAATAAAAGTATAATCAGAGACTGTAAATAATAAGATAAGAAAAAAAACACTTATCTCTCAGGAGCTTTAACACAATACTGAAAGATAAAGAAACAGCTGAGTCGCCAAGCCTTCGAGAAGTCTTGACTGTTCTTGAAGAGATTATTGCCCCACTTACGCTGTGTTGGGTTGCAGCAATATCACTCCCAGGATAAAACAGCACAGATCAATCCACTCACAGATATGGCAATGATCAACAGCGACCTGCACCTCACTTCGCCCAAGAACTATGTATTCTGTATGTGTTGAGAGAAAACAGAGAAGATGATCGTTGCTAGGGTTTTCAGAGTTACGTATATGTCTCCCCCTTAGTCAAACGTTATGTTTTGTATCTATATAAAATACAAAATAAAACGTAAACAGACCAAATATTGTAACTGAAGATATGACATTTAATACTAATTATTCTGATTTAATTACCATAACAGTAGTCATCAGGATTTCCTGGTCCATCAGGATTTGATCATCATCAGTACTCCAAGCCATCAGGACTTGCTGTCCGTCAGGAGTGGCATCAGTACTTGATCGACCATCAGGATTTCGTCAGGACTGGACCATCATCATGATTCAAATACTGACACAACCATCAGGATCAGTAGTCATCAGGATTTCACTCCAAGTACTGACCAGGCCATCAGGATTTGATCCAAGAACTGGTCCATCAGGATTTAATATAAATCCTGACCCAGTTCGTATGGTTGTTACAAATAAATACTGATACTGTTAAATTAAATCAATAAATAATATTAAATGAACAGGTAATAAAATTCCTCGCCCAGGTCGCCTCGCGTACGCGAGACGCCGAGACATTCGCCCAAATCGCCCTTCGACCCGAGTCGAGACGTGGCGGGGCGGGCGGCGGCGGCGCGCGTGTGTGTGTGTGTGTGCGCGCGTGAGGCACATACTAACACCATGCACACTCACATGCCTTAGTAGTTGTACACTACTCTTGCACATGGTTCTATATAAACCCACCAACCTCTCATTACCATTTCTATGTGGGATACAAGTTATTTCAATATAACCAACCCACATAACCCATTTCAAGCAACCTATTTCAACTCAATTTATTTATGGATTACACTAAGAAAATGTCTTAGATCCAAACATGAAAGTTTAAGTCCTCATTACAAGGAACAACCTCCAAGTGTTAGTTTCCGGAAATTCCATCAAGAACATATATAAAATATGCCTCAAACTTTCCATTTTCTAACAATCCCCCACAAATCCATACAGAAATGCTTACATATCGGTCCTTATCATGACTTGTTTTTTCAGAGTCGGTACCCTTCCGGGTTTGAACCCTCCTAAGTCCTCTACTTCGATGGCTACCGGATCTAGATGGAATGTTTCACCTTGAATCTTTATCCGTTTGGTGTAACCACACTCCATAGACGACGACAAATCAAAGGCTATGGTGCTGATCTACGGCTTTGAGACGTTAATGGTCCTGTCTCGATCCTGTTCGTCGAATGCTTCAAGGAATAACCCTTTCCTCTAATTGCGACCACACAATTACATTCGCTTAGCTGGGCATCTCCAGAGATGTACTGCGATCATCTCGTCAAATGACTTGACCCCATTCAGAGTTCAAACTAACTCTTGCTATACTGGCAGTAACAGTATCTTTTAGGTTTACAGGGGATAGACTCAGATACGAGCGTATCAAGGTATATAGTAAAGGTACTACTAACTCACCCTCACAGCTTGTTATTACCACATTGAATACACATCAAGGGATCTCCTCTCAGGTGTATTGGATTCCCGCTGCTGATGAATCATGATGGGCTATCAGTCCCATCCCCAACCTAGACTTAAGGACTACTGCATGCTCAAGTCCTTTAGTCAAAGGATCAGCTATATTATCCTGAGTTCCAATGAACTCTACAGCAATAATCCTCTCAGACACTAGACCCCTTATAGACTTAAGTCTAACTTGGATGTGTCTCTTTGTTTTAGCATTATACTTTTCACTACTGATCTTGTCGATAGTTGTACGGCTATCACAATGAACAGCAATGGTTGGAAGCGGTCTGCTTACTACAGGTAACACTGACATAAGTCCATGTAACCATTCAGCCTCCGTCCCCGTGGCATCTAGTGCACACAACTCAGCCTCAAAGGTAGACCGAGTTATCAAAGTCTGTCTAGTAGACTTCCAGGATATTGCTCCACCTGCTAGGGTAAACAAATATCCAGTCACTCCATTGGTACCAGATTTCTTAGCTATCCAACTTGCATCACTATATCCCTCGAGTACTCCAGGGAATCTTCGATAATGCAAACCAAGGGAAATAGTTCCCTTAAGATATCTAAGAACTCTATCTAGTGCCTCCCAATGAGTCTTGTTCGGACAGCTTGTATATCTAGCTAACTTAGACACAGAATAAGAAATATCTGGTCTAGTCACATTAGCAAGATATTGCAAACTCCCAATAATCTGAGAATACCTTAACTGAGACACAGGAATACCTGAACTATTCTTGACTAGGGCAACTTTAGGATCGTACGGTGTACTAGCGATTCTACAATTTGAATAACCATACTTCTCAAGTATAGACTTCTCTATATAATGAGATTGTGACAATGTTATTCCATCAGTTGACTGTGTCAACTTGACCCCAAGAATCACACTAGCCTCACCCATATCCTTCATTTCAAAGTGCCTTTTCAAGAAACTTTTTGTCTCGTTAATAATCTCAATATTGGTTCCAAACAATAAAATATCATCCACATATAGGCACACGATAATACATTCATTTCCTTTAACCATATAGTAGACACACTTGTCACTTTCATTAACTACAAATTCTGATTTTAAAACAGTATCATCAAACTTTTTATGCCAGTCTCTAGGAGCTTGTTTTAAGCCATATATAGACTTGATTAACTTACATACTTTCCTCTCGTTACCCGATGCAACAAATCCCTCAGGCTGATCCATATAAATCTCTTCTTCAAGATCACCATGAAGAAAAGCTGTCTTTACATCCATTTGATGGATGATAAGACCATGTACAGAAGCCAATGCTATAAGCATTCTGATTGTTGTCATCCTTGCAACAGGAGAGTATGTGTCAAAGTAATCAATGCCTTCCTTTTGCCTAAAACCCTTAGCTACCAGCCTAGCCTTATACTTATCTATTGAGCCATCAGGATTCATCTTCCTTTTGAAGATCCATTTACATCCTATAGTAGTACACCCAGGAGGAAGATCAACCAACTCCCATGTTCCGTTAGAAACAATAGAGTCAATCTCACCTTTTACAGCACCTTTCCAGTGCCTTGACTCTGAAGAATCCATGGCCTGTCGGAAAGTTAAAGTTTCATCCTCGACATTGTAAGTGACAAAATCACTTCCAAAGTCCTTGACTACCTTTGCACGCTTACTCCTTCTAGGTTCATCTACTTCGTCAGGAGTAGAACTACTATCAGGATCTGCCCCCACATTTGTCATCTTTTCCACATGATCAGGAATAGAACCCGATGTGTGAGGAGGATCATCATTAGAAATATCTTGAGGTATGCCAGTCTTCATAGGGAACACATCCTCAAAGAATGTTGCATCACGAAACTCAACTATAGTGTTAGCCACTATACCATCTATGTCAGATTTTAATACTAAAAATCTCATAGCTGTAGTGGTTTCAATATAGCCCAGAAAGATGCAATCAACAGTTTTCGGACCTAGTTTCTTTCTCTTGTGTTCAGGGACAAGCACCTTTGCAAGGCACCCCCACACACGAAGATACTTTAAACTTGTCTTTCTACTTTTCCATAATTCATAAGGTGTCTTGTCCATATGTTTCAGAGGAACTCTATTCAGAATATGGCAAGCCGTATTCAAAGCTTCTCCCCACATGTACTTAGGCAACCCAGAATTAATAAGCATGTTGTTAATCATATCTTTAAAAGTTCTGTTCTTTCGTTCAGCCACCCCATTAGACTCAGGTGTGTATGGTGGAGTCACCTCATGAACTATACCATTGATTGTGCAAAATTCATTAAACGAGGTACTAGTATACTCACCACCTCTATCAGATCTCAAACGTTTAAGTACTTTACCAGTTTATGTTTCAGCTTCAGTTTTGAACATAATGAATTTTTCTAGTGCTTCATCCTTATGTCTAAGTAAATAAACATAACAATATCTACTACAATCATCTATAAAGGTAATAAAATATCGTTTATTATCCTTAGTCAACATGCCACCAAATTCACATATGTCAGTGTGTACTAAATCTAATACTCCTGAATCCCTAACAACATTATGAAAGGGTTTCCTAGTTTGTTTAGCAGTCACACATACTTGACATTTAGATTTCTTTTCAATAGCATATTTTGGAATCAACTCTAAGTTCATCATATTCTTTAGAGCACCAAAATTTAAATGACCAAGTCTAGCATGACATAAATCAGATGATTCAACACAATTAACAGAAGGTGCAACACTATCATTAATAAAACTGCCCAAAACAGGCTCAACATTTATTAAAAATAAACCATCAGACAAATAACCCTTGCCAAAGAATGTACCAGTATGTGTAATAACTACTTTATTACATTTCAAAGAAAGTTCAAAACCATTTTTAACTAAACAACTTCCACTTATAATATTTCTACGAATATCAGGAACATGGTGCACTCAAGTGAGGGATAGAACACGCCCAAAAGCAAACTTCAGGTCCACGTTTCCTATTCCAAGAACTTGAGCAGCACTAGCATTCCCCATCGTCACTGTCACTCCATGACTCTGTTGATAAGATACAAATAAACTAATATCAGTACAAATATGTACATTAGCTCCAGTATCAATCAACCATTCATGTGACAGATAAGTGGAAAGAAGTACAGGGTTATAGGTAACATACCCGTCATTGGTTCCAGAGGCAACAGCCTCACCAACAACCATGTTAACCTTAGGCCCATCAGTGGTTGCAAACACAGTATTAGCTTGTGCTCCCACAACAGCTTTCTTAGCTTTCTTAGCAGGACAGTCCTTGCTCCAATGACCAACCTGTCCACAAGACCAACATGGTTTGTTTGTCTTTGGTTTCTTAGCCTTGTTCTTGTCATTTTTAGTTTTAGTGTTATCCTTCTTAGTGACAGCCTTTCTTTTCTGTCCAACAGTCACTACATTCACCTTTGAACTCCCATGTTCAGCAGGCATCACATGTCCCTGTTTGGACTTGTGTTGTTCCTGCACAGAGATGTCCAACATCAGGTTTGTCCATGTGATCTCTCCTTTCTGTCTTTTCAGGGAGAGAGCAAACTCTTCCCAAGACTTAGGGAGCTTTTCAATCACAACCATAACCTGAAACTTTTCAGGAAGGTCCATTCCGGACTCCTTCAAAGCATGCACCAACATCTCAAACTCATGTGCCTGCTCGGTCATGGATTTTGTATCCACCAGTTTAAAATCAAGAAACCTAGCCACAGAATACTTTTCCAACCCTTGCGAGTCAGTATTGTGTGTCTGGTCCAGCTTCTCACATAAGAGCTTAGCAGTGAAAGAATCAGATGAATAAACATCAAATAGAGTGTTCGCCAAAGCTGCCAGTATAGCAGCCCTAGCCACCCCATCTTTTTCCTACCACATAGCATAGGCCTTAACAGTTTCAGCCTTTTCCTGATCAATAACCGGTTTCTCATACTGCACCACCGGCCATAGACCCTTTACCGTTAACCACAGTTTCATCTTTTTCTGCCAACGAGAAAAACCAACACCCCCACCGAATTTATCAGGCATTCCTGACAAATCAATAGGCTGTGGGAAACGGTACGTGGTCCAATCTATGGTGGGTACAGTAACACCAGAACCAGAAGTATTAGCACCATCAGGAGTTACAGTTCCGTTAACCATCTTGTTAATTAACAATATATAACAGACGAAAATAATCTCTTCAAGATTGCTGGGTATAATTACTAACTACACAGCAATAATAGGGCAATTATATATATTTCGAATTTAACAAGAACAGGCAAATAACCAATAAACGAAACAAACACAAAGGTCGAAATAAAAGTATAATCAGAGACTGTAAATAATAAGATAAGAAAAAAACACTTATCTCTCAGGAGCTTTAACACAATACTGAAAGATAAAGAAACAGCTGAGTCGCCAAGCCTTCGAGAAGTCTTGACTATTCTTGAAGAGATTATTGCCCCACTTACGCTGTGTTGGGTTGCAGCAATATCACTCCCAGGATAAAACAGCACAGATCAATCCACTCACAGATATGGCAATGATCAACAGCGACCTGCACCTCACTTCGCCCAAGAACTATGTATTCTGTATGTGTTGAGAGAAAACAGAGAAGATGATCGTTGCTAGGGTTTTCAGAGTTACGTATATGTCTCCCCCTTAGTCAAACGTTATGTTTTGTATCTATATAAAATACAAAATAAAACGTAAACAGACCAAATATTGTAACTGAAGATATGACATTTAATACTAATTATTCTGATTTAATTACCATAACAGTAGTCATCAGGATTTCCTGGTCCATCAGGATTTGATCATCATCAGTACTTGCTGTCCGTCAGGAGTGGCATCAGTACTTGATCGACCATTCATCATCAGTACTTGCTGTCCGTCAGGAGTGGCATCAGTACTTGATCGACCATCAGGATTTCGTCAGGACTGGACCATCATCAGGATTCAAATACTGACACAGCCATCAGGATCAGTAGTCATCAGGATTCAAATTCCTCGCCCAGGTCGCCTCGCGTACGCGAGACGCCGAGACATTCGCCTAAATCGCCCTTCGACCCGAGTCGTGACGTGGCGGGGCGGGGCGGGGCGAGGCGGGCGGCGGCGGCGCGCGCGTGTGTGTGTGTGCGCGTGAGGCACATACTAACACCATGCACACCCACATGCCTTAGTAGTTGTACACTACTCTTGCACATGGTTCTATATAAACCCACCAACCTCTCATTACCATTTCTATGTGGGATACAAGTTATTTCAATATAACCAACCCACATAACCCATTTCAAGCAACCTATTTCAACTCAATTTATTTATGGATTACACTAAGAAAATGTCTTAGATCCAAACATGAAAGTTTAAGTCCTCATTACAAGGAACAACCTCCAAGTGTTAGTTTCCGGAAATTCTATCAAGAAAATATATAAAATATGTCTCAAACTTTCCATTTTCTAACATACATAACCCATCATAGTAAACATTAAACAATACTATTAAATTAAATAAATTATATAACCAACAAAAGACTCACAACTTCAAAGATATACAAAAATATAATGCACGGAGAATTGAAATGACAACCTTAAAAATACAAAGAAACATGTGCATACCATTTTAAGGCCAACCACTATTCCAGCCCGAATCCAACCAGGTTCTAAGGATCATGCTGCAGTCAAGATAGCTCAATGGTGCACGGTTCACCGATCAAATCATGGAACCCTGGTTTGATTGTACCAGGACGGATCTTTTTTTTTTTTTGTTTAGTAAGGACGGATCTAGTAAAGGGTACCAACTGGTGAAATAAAATCGAACTTTTTTCCCTCATTAGAATTTTTAAAAATATATGAAAGTGTGTCACAAAATTTATAAGTATAGAGGTGTCTTCTTAAAATATACTAATATTTTTCGAAGAAAGTTTTTGGATCTGCCATGCTGGTACCGGAACATGGGTACAATTTGAGAGAATTTGATTCAACTAGTCGTAATTTTCACATTCAGGGTGTGAGTGTCCAGGTATTATAGATTTATAGTGGATTGGCATGTTAATTGGGTATATTTAATTTAGATTTTAAAATATTACTACTATTAATTGGTTTTGGTTTTACTTGAATTGAGAATTGAGATTTGAGATATGGTAAAGTTGTTGACAAAATCTCAAAGATTTGATTTAGATATTGAAAACAATAAAAGAAAAATATCAATCTATTACTAGAATATACTCTTCGTTTCAAAATGTTTGTCCACTTTTAACTCTTCTAACGGGCATTTTAAAGCGCATTGACCAGATAGTTACATAAATTATTTTTCAAATTTTCTTTCTTTTGAATAAAAGTTTGATATTTAAATTTTTATTTAATTACAAAAAGAAAATAAATTGTGTAGCTATTTGGTCGAAGCACTTTAAAATGCATATACAAAAATAGAAAGTTGACATGTATTATGAAACGGAGGTAGTACATTGTATTACAAAATTCAAAAAAATAACCGGGTTTGAATTTTATTAGATTAAAAACAAATTTTGTTAAATTTAATCGAATTCCTTTAAAATGTGTATTCATTCTGAATTTTGAAAGATTTTTTTTTTATTTCAAAAATTCAAGTATATTTAATTTAGAGTTTAAAATATCCTTAAAATTCTGGTGGTATTAAATAAAGATTCCAAAACGTTTTTAAAAATCTGTTGTATTCAATTTGAATTTTAAAAAATCCAATAAAATTTAATGATTTTCTATTTGGATTTTAAAATATCTATTAAAATCTGATGA
The DNA here is from genome assembly GCA_030848705.1 of Heracleum sosnowskyi. NCBI lineage: Eukaryota > Viridiplantae > Streptophyta > Magnoliopsida > Apiales > Apiaceae > Heracleum > Heracleum sosnowskyi. Next base: position 28,809,533 of record CM061243.1, read on the forward strand.
TGTTCAAAAGTCAACATATTATTTTGCATTTAATAAAATATTGAATTTTGATGGATTTCATAATATATTAATTACCTTTTGAAATCTTATTACATCAAAAGATTTTGAGTGATTTGTTTAAATTCTTTTTAAATTAGCAAGATTTAAAAAAAAAATAACTTTACTAAACTTTGTGTATAATTAAAATTAACAACAATTTTTTCAAATCTATAAATTATAATCAATCCATCAAAATTCAGATTAAATACACCCCCTAAGAATTAAAAAAAATGTTACACCCCTTGTTTGAATATGGAAAATGCAAGGTAGCCCAAATTGATTTCGAAGTAATTTCTCAAATATCAAGTGTCTTTTTTTAACTCGTTATCCACACTAAGTTCCTCGATTAAAATTTCTCTATCACCACATCATTGGAAAAGATTTTTGGGAACCAATTCGGGATATGTCATACGAAGCATTATTCTTTGAATCTGTTAGATATCAAAAATCTTTCAGAATTCAAATTATAACAAATATCAAAAATATTTGAGAATTCAAATTTGGGATACAATTAGGTTGATTTAATGCTTTGCTGGATACTTCATTTTGAATAATTGAGTCCAAAAATTTCCATTATGTATATAAACGTAACATATATCTATATTTTTTACTTATAAAATATAATCATAAGTTTCATTAAATATATAGAGAAAAAAAAAAATTGACTAGTCCTATCCAAGTAAACGATTTGAATCAATTTAGGAGTTTGAATAAAAACAATTGATAGAAAGAGTAACATATATTCATCCGAAGCACTACTCACCTGGGAAGTACGAACACAGAGATGTAAAAAAATTTCCATAAAGAGAAAATTTACATATTAGAGATTACATCCAAGAGAAAGTATCCTCTAAAAACTATACAATTGAAGCCCCGTGAAACATTCAACTATACATCAATCATTCGAGAGGCACGATATATTTCACCTTAAACCGAGTGGGAGGAGTGGTGTTTGTTATTTAGTCGATTAAATTTGTGATTTGTACCCAATTCGGTAATTGAAAAGACTCCTCCTATATCATAAATAGATATTTACCAAATAGTTTCATTCTGAACAACATCAAAACAACTAATTCAATCATCTAGACAGAATAGCTAATACAATCCATTATCTCTAACTAATTACCAAATAGGACGGTAATATAAAAAAAAAAGTTGTTAGAAAGTCACTTATAACAGTGACGAAATAATAAAAAAGTAATTTATAATAAAATTAAAATTAAAATAATTTTTTCCTTAAAGTTTGAATTAAATTTAAATGTTAATCTTTTTTTGAAAATATAAGTAAATCATGTAAACCTCTAGATATCCGACCCGAGTTAATTTTAAAGGATAAAAATGTATCTATACTATTGTATAATGGACGAAACATTAAAATTTTGGTTGGTGAGTACTAGTGTTTTGGTACTTCATATTTTTACTAAATTACCCTTACTTAATTATAAAAACTATTATTAAATAATTAAATTATCTATTTATAACCAATTACCTTTTTCAGCTAAATACATTACTTTTACGATTTTTTCTAACAAAATCCACTCATTTTTCAAAAATATCACGAACAATTATATTTTTTAAACTAAAGTCTAAACATGTTACCTTTTTTATTTTTCATTACCTAAATCTCTCATTTTCCAAAAATATAACGGACAAATCCTTACTTATTTATTTTAAAATCTAATTAATTGCTTTTAAATATTTAAAAGCATTTAGCTATTTTATCATGACTACTTGTTTTTTTAACAAATACAATTAATAAAATATTAAAATATAAATAATAAAACAACAATTAACAATCCGTGCATTGCACGAGTTTTAAGTTAGTTTGATTAAAACAAATTCAATAAGAAAAAAACGATAATAAATGGAGCGGATATTAATTTAGGATCCAAATATAATATTTTTTTGTATAATTATATTACATAGTATGTATTCTAAAAAAGATATTTATTTTTAATTTTTAATAATTTAAACTTCTAACTGTATCAAAAGAGTAAGAAACACAGGTTTGTCAGTTTGCCTCGTAGAGGGATCTCAGTTACTCGTCATCTTACACTTTCGGCGTCATCTTACACTTTCGGAGAACTTGAGATTTGGTCATCTTCATCAACTTCTTACTTGCCAAATGAGGAGAATCAACTTCTTACTTGCCAAATGAGGAGAAATGGAGGGCCCCCATATGGCACAATTACAAAACAAATGACCCAAAATAGCATTATTGAAAAAAATGGTCCAAAATAGCACATTAAAACGCTACATCGTCTAGAGTTGTGAAAACACAACTTAAAGTGGCGTTTTCACCCAAAAACACAACTTAAAGTAACGTTTTGACCCGAAAACACCACTTGAAGTAGTGTTTTTAATATAAAACTCAACTTAAATCAGCGTTTTCAATGTCAAAACACCACTTCATCTAGCGTTTTATTGAAAACAATACTTAAAGTTGCGTTTTATGAAAACAATACTTTATCTTGCGTTTTATTGTGCTATTTGGGACCATTTTTTCCAATTGTGCTATTTGGGGCATTAAAGTCATAATATGTGCCATTAAGGGCCAACACCCCCAAATGAGCTGGTTTATCACCAAAACAATTATTCACTAGCGGTTTACTAGAGTCTTGTGTTCCCCTCGTATGTGCAGATACTGAAGCCTTGGATCCTGGTATTCTCGATTCTTAGTCAAGATAGAGAATTTAGGTTCAACTTGGAAGATGTGCAAGGAATTCCTAAGAGAGGTCAAGAAGACTCCCAGAAAAAACCTCAAGGACGAAAATCCTGCTGTATCTGGTGAAGAGCCTCTACCATTGGACCTAAGAAGCACGGACATGGAAAAAAGGGTGCCATGTCCTACACAGCGACTCGTAGAGTACGTGGCCAACACGCCAGGGACTCGGCGCACCTCAAAAAGGCCAAAAAAAATATTCTGATTTTACCTTAATATCAATGGTTCTCATCATTTATATCCTATCTCTGTTTTTCCTCATTCTTTTCGTATTTAAACCTGATATATCTACATACGCCCAAATATACATAATCTCATCTATACATACATTCAGTTATATATATAACACAATATCTCCTACTTTCTTATATATGCATATGCAATTCTATATATAATATATATTTCTAGGGTTCAATATTTGACATTTACAATTCTTATATTTTTTATTACCGTATCCAGGACTTTTTGATAATTGGAGAATCCCCGTGTCACGTGTCCGAGTCGGTGCTTCCTAGCATTGGACAAATCTAAAATTTGTACAGCTAAATGTTGTTTACCAAACTCAGGTAGATATCCATTCAACTGATTGCCGCCCGCTCGCAATTTTCCGAGGGGTGAAAATAGTGTAATATCAAGGAGTGAACCAGTGAGTTGGTATTCAGATATCACTAAAAAATACAATAGAGCAAAACGCCAGATAAAAGATCTTCAAGATTCACAGTGAAATTGATGGCACAGAAATTTACTACTTTTAAATTGGATAAATTATGGATTATTAATGGAGGCATGCCATTAAGTTGATTTCCAGATAGATCCAGAAATGTAAGAGCAGTCACGATCAGAAGACTGGGATTCAACCTTCTGACACATTATCACCCAAGTCAAGTACTGCCAGATTACCACTCAAGTGATGTTGTCAGGTTTTCAAGTGGAATAACTCCTAAAAGGTCACTGTAGGAAAGATCAAGGTATCTTAAGCTGTTGAGTGAGGCAATAAACTCTGGGATAGGATTATAACTCTAACTAAGGCCAAGGCCTAAGATTAAGACACTGAAAGTTGGAGTGATTCCCAATCTGTTCAGAAAATAATCCCTCCATTAAAGTATCTGAAAGATCAAGATGAACTATGTTTGTGATGGAACCAATAAATTCTGGAATTCCTGCAAGCATATTGCTACTACAGTCCACATAGCTAAGATATGGTAAATGATGCAACGAATGACCGATACCAACACTGGGTGAATCTAAGGAAAATGGTGAAATACGAGAAGAAAGAAGAAGACGAGTTACATGATCGTTTAGTTTTCACATTCAACACCTTTCCGTTTGCAGCAATTTTATTCTTCTTCGTTATTCCGTGAATGAAAAAGATCACGTCTGTGTTCAACGTCAACAAAGCCTTGCTTAAACAGATGCCATAACTTTTCTCTCCTTATCATTGCACCTGATCGTGTTGCCATCATTGGATAAGGAAGCTGATTCATGATCATAGGATGAATGCCATTCATGATCATATAAAACTTACTCACCGCAACTTATACATACAGAGGATGAATGCCATTCATGATCATATTGATTTCGATCAAAATCAAGAGGCAAAATAAACAAATCAATCACGATAACTGCACACAAACACCCTTTGGCTTTTCAAGTGCTTATACGCTTTTATTGCACGTCTCCATGAACCTATTCATATTAAGCAGAACAGCTAACATGAACTACATTTCGTTTGACATTATCAACTCTTAAAATGTCTATATATCTGACTATAGCCTTTCCTCTCAGCCATGCATAGATGGAAGATTGTGCTCTTCTATTACTTTATTTGTAGGGTACGTTTAATTCAGGACAACATTGAGAAGAAAATATCAATATTATTATATAATTAAAGCTTAAACATCTAAAGTTTGGTAGTCAGACGTTCATTGGTATTTAGGTTGGTCCAAGGTTTATATTTTCCTAAAAAAGCTATTGTAACCGGCTCAACTATTTTAAAAGTTATTCCAAGTAAAACACCTTTTATTTTCTAAGAGGTAAAACACATTTAACTATTCTAATTTAAAGCATCTCCAGGGCCTACTTTTTAATTTTTTTTTGATATTCTAGGGCATTTTAACCGGATTAATTACCAAAAACCTATTTTAACGGGCCTAATTATATTAAAAACCTATTCTAATTAATAACATAAAACGATTCTAAATTAAACAAATCTCTAGGGCCTATTTATTTTTAAAAACATATTTCAACATGCCTACTTATTTTAAAAACCTATTCTAATTAAAACACATAAATTATTCATTTAAACACATCTTCACAATGTAATCATATACAAATAAAATATTAAAAATTAAAAAATAATATATATATATAGGGGAAAGATCCAGAGAGAACGTATCTTTTTGAGAGAACTGAGAGAACTAACCAATCACCCTTGATTTACCACACCATCCAACGGCTGATATGTTTTAAAAAAATTCTATTATATTTTTATTAGTATTTTAAGATTCTTTTAAGTGTTTTAATAATTTTATAAGATTCTTTCAAGTGTTTTAATAATTATATTAAAATTAGGATTCTGTTAAGTATTCTACAAAGTGTTTTATAATATATTTCAACATAAATTTATTTATAATATATTAAAATTAGGATTCTTTTTAGTGTTTTATTAAGATTCATTAATTATATTATAGTATATCAACGGTCTTAGAAGGGTTCTCTCGGTTCTCTTGATATTATGGTTCCCTCTAGAACCTTACTATATATATATATATGCATTGCACGAGATATAATCTAGTATGATACAAAATCGAGAACAATGATAAACTTGGGTGGATTAACCGCAGAAAATCTACTACCCAAAGGATTTCCCAACCATGGAAAGGAGAAAACTATGCATCGCATCCCAAGAAGAGACTCAATTTAATAATTCAATATCATTTTCATCAATAACGTTCAAAATGCAACCCATGAACCCAACACAACCATTCATCAAGTTCATCTGAATAAAAAAACAATCTATAATTCTTCTTTCCTGAATCGACACTCAAATTAGATAAAGTCAGACACATGTATCACTGATCAAGTGTCTACTTCAAATCCGCTTGGTCAACAGTTCAACACATGTAAAGGTGTCAGGATGAGAGAGTCATGTTATGTCTAAGTCATATTAGTAGTAGTGATAGTACTGCTGTGTGTTTGTTGTGTAGCAGAGTAGTCATTAAGGGTATTCTAGTCTTTGTGGTGATTAGTGGAGTAGACTATAAATACCTGACGTATGTGTTCATTTCTGGTAACTTGGAATATATGAAAACTGGCATTTGCCACCATTTCTGTTTCTCTCTCTATAACAGAATTCTCTCTCTCCTAGGGTTTCTCTCTCTCATCTAAACTCTGTTCTGATCTGTTCTCATCCCACTTCTTCTGTTTTCTCATCAATTTCTGTTCTAATTCTCTGCAACTATCCTATATCTAGTTTATCTTACTTGTTATAAACAGAAAATACCAAAAATATACTCCAAAACAGTCAAGAACTCACTAGTTCCTGACAAAAGGTTGAGGTAAGTAAGACAACTACTTTTTAGAGCTTCCATACTCCAAACATCCAAATATACCAATAACTAGTTTTACTAACAATAATAATTGATATAGCATTCCTAAATCATTCCATATTTACTGAAAAGGTAATAAAAGATTTATTACCATTGATAGTTTTTTCAAACCATACAGCATAGACATGGATATATTTCCATTGATTGAAACCGCTAGAAGTCTACCTCTCTGACTCAGAATGCATCTCCCGCTTTCTGTCATCCCAGTTTAAGTTTATTTTCCGATCAAAATCCTCTACTACCCTGCGTAAACAATAAACAAATAAGAAATGGAATTGAAAAGAAAAGAGTGAAGAAGGTAACTTTCATGCCACTTCTCCACTTTCCTGAATAACAGCCAGTCCAAAACACAATACAAATAGCAGAAATTAAAGAACAATTGAATTTGATATATTACAATTGGATACTGAAGTCACTCTGATGAGCATGTAAAGCACTAACCAGAGAAGTCTACCTCTCTGACTCAGAATGCATCTCCCGCTTTCTGTCATCCCAGCTTAAGTTTATTTTCCGATCAAAATCCTCTACTACCCTGCATAAACAATAAACAAATAAGAAATGGAATTGAAAAGAAAAAAGTGAAGAAGGCAACTTTCATGCCACTTCTCCACTTTCCTGAATAACGGCCAGTCCAAAACACAATACAAATAACAGAAATCAAAGAACATTTGAATTGGATATATTACAATTGGATACTGAAGTCACTCTGATGAGCATGTAAAGCACTAACCAGAGAAACTTCACATGATAATGTAGAAGGTACATACCATGTAAATTTATATTTACCAATTAATAGAAAAATATACTCAAGGTCAGGAGGCAAGGGATTAGCAATTAAATATGACATGTTATTTGCTGTATCATTATGTGTTCCAACACGAATTCATTTTTTAAAACCAAAGTGAGCTTCCTAAGAACACACATTTCACATGTGGGAAAAGGCAATTGAAAGGAGAACAGAAACAAGAACGAGAAAGAGAACTAAGAACAGACCAAGGAATGACTTTTTTCAAGAACGAGAAAGAGAACTAAGAACAGAACAAGGAATGACTTTCTTCTTTTTTGATAGATTTACTGACATAAAGCAAATATATATATTTAGAGCTTACTTTCATCACATGTAGGATTTAGGATAGGTTTAATCTGAAGCATGATGAGAATATGCCACAGAACGGTTATTTCCGAAGGTTTAAACTTAACTCTAAAGACAAACACTTGATAATTATTTTTTGCATGTAAATCGAAATTAATGTTCTTTTCGGGAATAAATTTGTATAAGAGCAAACCAGTATTTCAAAAACACTTCTTCTCCCTTATATGTAGGTGTCCATCAATTTACTTCGAAAATGGCAAAAACAAGATCAACTTTAATAAGAGTGGGATTGTAATCCATGCTTTGCATGAATATTAATTGCACTTTTGTCGCGCATGGCGCGGATAGTTTCCATGCAAAATAAAGCTCTAATCTGAATATTCCAAAATAAAGCTAGAATTTGTGTTCAATCTTTTTCCGGCCCCTTCAATGCAAGGTACCTCTTAATCTTATACTGAATTGTACTAAGAGTTCAAGGATAACAAACGAAAACTTAGTTTAGCGAATATTATAACAAAATCAATCCCTCTATTGAAAGTTTTTTGTTCCCCTAATGCGAGTTGCACGTTAGGAAGTTTATATGACAGGTTTCCATACTGGTATAAAGTTCAATCAGCCCAAAAAAGAAAAAGTAAAAAGATCACAACTGCACTAAAATAGATTGCAAAACTTTGTTACATCACTGAAACATAGATGTTTTGATTACCAAATAAAAAAAGGAGTAGAAAGCTCACAACTACACTGAAATAGATTACAAAACTTTGTTAACATTATCAAAACATGATAAAATTTAATTAGCAAAGCGTGGTGGGGCTTATAATTATAATTTTATTAATATTAATTTTATATCCTTATCTATAGTTAGAGTAAGGAGAATCTCTGATTGTTCAGTACTACAAAAATTTTCATATCCTGAATTATCATTAGAGTAAAGAGCTGACTGATCATCCATCTCCCAAAGGGATGCTCCTCCACCCTCTTGAGAGAACACAACGGTTCGATTCCAGGCTTCCACAAGAAAGAAAGTAATGTTTATTTACTAAAAATTGGTGACTAGGGTTTGCTTCCAAATAAGTAATATTAATAAAAAAAAATTATCTATTATTATAAGAGGAGATCAAGGGTTCTATTCCTACCTACTACAACAGATAATATAATATTTGTTTATCATTAGAAGAGGCTTGACAATCAAAACTTCGAACTTGCTAATACACACACACACACACACACACATATATATGTTAATTTTTTTAATCATTAACAAGATTAAATGCTGAAACAATAAAAAACATACATCTCACAAAGTGCTTTTTTTATAAAAAAACAGCATCACATATTTTATAGGTACATATACATTACAATCGATGAATTTTTTTACAATGAACTAAATGAATATTTAAAAAGATTTTCAAAAACATTAGTGCATTCTACAAGATTAACAACAGCAGCAGCAATAATAATAACTGTATAATTTTTATTTTTTATAATTATTATTATAAAACATGAAAAAAATATTAACATCAAATTACAATCAAGGGTTTATGACATCAAATTACAATATGCTCGATGCTATACATGCCGATCTAAAATGCAACCAAGGTTATTTTATTTAAACGTTAATCAAGTCACTTAAGGGGTCAAGTTAATACTCAAGAAGATAAATAAAAAAATATGGAATATATGTGATACCTCCCCGGAGAGAATCTAAAGTACCTATATTCTTTATTAATAAGGGAAACCCCTTTACTTTTTCGGAAGATGAGGAGGATCCGGACAAAATCGATGAAACGGAAGATCCAAGTGAATGGAAAGGTGGAATACAGTGTACAAATTATCTGGCCCAAGATATTGCTAATTTAGAAGGCACAAATTCCAAGAACAGTTTGACCCCATGACAGTGATGGTTTCCACAAGTCCTGCCTCAAAATTTGCTAAACAATTGTTTTGAAATATGGAAAAGTGCAGATGTGGTTAATTCAGGGAAGAAAATGCAATTGCCACAAATTATTACTGTGCTTGCAATTATGCCAATCACCCTTGCGCATTCACAGAGATTGATTGAAATAGATAAAGAGCTCAGATAAACAGTGATGCCAGTAGTGCATATAAATATCATTGTATTTTAGCTCCCGTCGGATTTTTTAGGTGACGACGTCCAAAATCCCAATAAATCATAAATCATAAATCAACAAACTACTGGAGCGCATAATTATCTATTGATATGAATTTACTTGTAAAAGAATTAACTAATTCCTTAAAAAAAGTATATAGTACTGCAGTAAGAAACAACTGAGGCGCATGTTCAATTAAATGCATTTACAGGTATGACTACCTGCATGTTTAAAAGACCTAAAAGATTAACAAGCTGACCTATCAAAACCGCTATCATCAAAGCCTTCTTCAAGAGTGGACGCCTCATCTCGAGTATCAAGTAGCTTTAACTTATTAAGAAGAGTGGACGACAGAGAACAAGTACTCTTTAAGCCAAGCTTTTTAGCATCAGGAGAACATGGATGCTGCAAAATGTCAATATACATCTTTATATATACTAGAAATTCAGCCAGGAACTATTTATTATTCAACATACTATTATGAATAAGTAATCATGGTGGCTGACCTCAACATGGTCCTCAGCGACTTCTTTTAAGATGGCAGCTGTATTTGAAGAGGAAGTGCAGATGGAAGGAGCGTTGTTATGTGCCTGCCTCTTTTTTCGGTTCTTTTTTTTCTTTTTGGAACTTTGGACCTCCTTCGTATCTGCCAAGATAATAGAACTACTCAATTTTGATCTTTATATAACTGAATACTTAAGTATTGTAACCAGACACTTTAGCCGTTTTCAGAATGCTAAAACGCACACGAATACATCATAAAACAAGGGAATACTTCAATCCTTGATATTCTTGATAGGAGAATTCTAATGTTGAAGTGAAGAATACAAATTGTATATTTATAATAAGAAACCAGACTACATAAACAACAAATTATTAATGTAAATTCATCCAAATTACTAGAATATTCCCTATTAGTTAATCAAACATCGGAATCCCTCACAACTGCAGAGAATTGGAGACCTCAAAGCTGTTGATAAAGCGGCACAAAAGTGCACAACCAAGTGCAATTGAACTGCAGTAAATACAACAAACCTAGCAGTGAAGCATTATTTTTTGAATTAATAGGACTAATTTAATTATCTCACACTGTAAACAGCAACGTCAAAGCTAATGGTTTCTCTTTGGAATTTCTAAAAGTCACCTAGTAACATTCAATTTCTACATAAAATATAAAAGACTAGAAATTCCCCCAAAAGACTAGAAACCCCAGCCAATTAAAAATAGAAAAGGAAGCAGGACTATATAACAGATGCCCAACATTAATGGTTTAGTTTGATAATTGTGTTTGGAACAACTTTTTCAACTTTAGTGAAGTTCTAATCTCTGAGTTCCCCCCTAGAGTGGGTACCGTGTGACAAACTGATGTCAAAGGCTATCCCATGTAATCTTTGCAAAACTCAGATTGGTGAAAAGGTCCTTTCTGATCAGAAAAGGAATCTCGAGTAAGGTTCGCTCAAGTGGACTTCAACATCAGGCGGAGATGTACCAAGTTAGGAATGGACACAGCCCATCACCAACCTATCCCGAATATAACCATGTTTTAAGGATCATGTCCCATTCAAGATAGCTGTGCCGTTTCCTGGAGATCCTGGCTTTACAAAAAACAAAACAAAACAGAGAATTACATTTTGGTTGGTGACATCTATTTGCCCAGGATCATTAGTTCCCCAAATTGGATTTAATCAAAGTAAAATGCTCTTCTTGGGATGCAGGCTACGCCGGAGTTATGAAACACCTGATTATACACAATAAAAGGAGCAGATTGCTCTTCACCCCTCTTACTTTAGGGATTTATGCATGCCACAGTCCACTCGTAACTACTAAGATGACCAAGCCAAGAGCGGAGGAAGGAACTTGAATTCTCAACCTCCACCATAGCCAGGATATGCTCTACCATTAAGCTATTTCCACCGGCTATGGTAGTGGAGAAGCATTACTGAGCAAAGTTTAATTTTAATAACAAATGTCGGGAAATATGAAGATAGACAGGTACATATTTAACTCACTCAGTAAACTATACGCATATTAGAAAATAATGGGTGGAAGAAGTGAAGATACCTCTACCTTCTCCGTTAATGAAAGAAACAAGGTCATCTACTGAGCGACCATCTTCAGGCTGAAATAAGAAAATCCAGTAATCATAAACACAAGTTATTCACTTCATAAAAGTTTTAGGTAGATGATGCTAAAATTTGTAACTAAATGGGAACAGATGAATATTTTATCTTTACATTCGCTTTTTTCTCTTTAACTTCTTTCTTCATTTTTGGGGACAGACTATTTGAAAGCTTGTTCCCTGAGTTGCAAGTTGAGTTGTCCGAAGACTGGTTTGCCTGCATCAGATAAGTAAGTCAACATAAAAAGTGGATAAATGCAAGATGTTTTGCAAATGGACAGTAGATGTTAAGCTGGGTGGTTACAAAGAAAAAAAACCTTTGGAAAATCATGACCACGATTCATCATAAGATCTAACACTTCAGGACATGTTTTCAAAATATCTTGGCTCAAAGCATTACAGGCGCAACAAACCAACGGTTCCACTTGCAGGTACTTTGCAACAGTAACTAACTCGCAAAGAGTTATTGAATCCACTGCAAGGAAGTTTTCTTCAAAAGCCTTGCCCTCCTATCAAACGAAAAAGTTAACAATTACTTTGAATATTGTGCTAAACTCTAGTTATATAACTATTACGATGCATCTAAACTCTAGTTATTCTTATTTAGATACCACACTAATTTAATTACATATGCACTCACATCTAAATAATTATGTATAATAATTAACATTTAATTTAAACATTTTCTACTTTACATCAATATCCTTCATGAACTACACCTATTGATCTACCAAACATCCTATCATACTAAAGAATAAAGATTAGTTCCTCGACAGAATAAATTAATACATGTGCTTTATTACAAAATTACTAGTCATGGCTATGGATCACACAGAGTTATAGACACATGCTACTTTCAACCTTTTAGAGATTAAGCTTCACAGACCCTATGCAAAGATAGCAGATTATACTCTGTCACATTATGTATTCCAAACATTTTCATTTCGGGAAAAAAATGGAAAATGGTGTCATGACACTCTTCGTCAAGCAAGGGAACATAGAAAAAAAAAATTATCCAGACAAAGATATCTAACCTCATAAGAACGGCCAGGTACGTTATGAAATGTGCAATAATGGAACACTAAGCTGAGAATGGAAGGTCTAACTTCAGAAGGTAAAGTTATGGGCTTGCTCCTCGAATAGCCAAATCCTGATTGCATTTCACTGCTTATTGTGGGGCATAATACAGCAAGCTTTTGTTCAACTTCTTGCATCGAGCCGTCGGCGCTTTGAATCCACACAAATGACTCTAAAGTCTGGAAAATGGACAATAAAATATGTATATAGATAAACCATAATAGTAAACTTAACGTGCATCAACGTTAAACAAGGCCAACAAAGTAAATATACTATATGGCAAAAAAAGCCTCACTATCTAATTCAACAACAGATCTCAGTTTTCAGTATTAATACTTAAGGCATGTAGAAATAGTAGAACTAAAAAAAGGATGCCAGTAAGAATGCAAACATATATAATTAGACAATATAAGGTGGTACTTAAAAACAACTGTTCAACTTCCAACACTTGAAATATCTCCACAAATAATCGTACTGGAAAATACCCAGTATACTCTCTATGTACAAATGGTCGCTGATAGGGATTTATCTATTCGGACAAAAAGTTCACTATATAGGGTCTCCCATATTTTAAACGTACCCCATCGTCTATCCTTTTCATTTTGGGGTTAAGAAATCTGTCGACGAATTTAGCAGAGGGAGCTTAATCTTTTAAGGCTCTTGTCAGTAATGTTGAATCTCAAGATTTGATGCTTTATCGAGGAAGAGTAGAAGACAGGAAATTTTTCGATAGAAACAGAATGAAATCAATTGACATGTCCAGTTAAAATTGAAATACACTTAAGACGAGCAAACATCCTAAAATATCACGAGCCCGAACTTGTTCATTGAAATTTTACTATATTAATTGAGAAGCAGGACCAATTTTTTCCAGGCTGGCATCGAGCATTTATATCTTTTTATGAAACTTTGGCTTTAAGGCTCTTGTCAGTAATGTTGAATCTCAAGATTTGATGCTTTATCGAGGAAGAGCAGAAGAGAGGAAATTTTTCGATAGAAACAGAATGAAATCAATTGACATGTCCAGTTAAAATTGAAATACACTTAAGACGAGCAAACATCCTAAAATATCACGAGCCCGAACTTGTTCATTGAAATTTTACTATATTAATTGAGAAGCAGGACCAATTTTTTCCAGGCTCGCATCGAGCATTTATATCTTTTTATGAAACTTTAGCTGTTCTATCTCACCAACAAATATGTAACAATTACACAAATTACTGAAAGTCCTGGAAAAGAGAAACATAATGCACTGAAATGACAACCTCGAAGATACATATTAACAAGGGTATACGATTTTATGGGTGCGATAAGATGTTGACTTTGTTCCAAACTTTACCGTAAAAAACAGAAAAGTCACAAATTAATTCTTGGAATTTACTTTCAAATAATAAATTATTTGGTAATTTGGATTATTATTTTTGCTAAAAATATATCCTTTCTATTTATAATCGTTATGAAAGCTATATCAGATCAAGATATAGTAAGATATCACCCTATCGACAGAAAAACTAAACAAACAAAACTTTTCCACTACTTCCTGACACAAACTTTTCCAATTGCTACATGGCAAAGAAGATCATCCAAGTAACAAAGAAAGTAAATGAGAAGTACCAAAGACCAACAAATCCCTTGATGTGTAGAGAAAGTCGTTCTATAATAGAATTACAAAATTATTATACAGAAGAATTGAGAATAAAAGGTAATAATGGTTTATCGAGATCATAATGTAGCACTACCTTTGGTTTCTTCGCATCCCTTTCATCTTCTGACATATAGTCAAAGAAATAGTCCGACATATTATTCCGATTTCTTCCCTTCACTATCCCCAATTAACTTGCAACTGAAAATTTTACAAATAAACAAACAAAAATTGTTGCAATAGAAAACTCAAAATCAAGACTTAGTTGCAAGATACTTATAAAGATTTAGATGCATTTTATTTAATAAATTGTATTTAACGTGTGTATTTATCAAGACAATGGATCTATTTGTCATAAATGCATAGACTTTAGTGGCCTATGCCTACATAGCAATCACAATCTTTTATATAGATTTGTCTTTTCATGCATGCCCATTTCATGACTTCTAGTGAAGTTGCTTTGAAATTCATACTCGTCAATAACTGCATGGTGATGGTAGTTAGTAGCTCCCTGGGCTTACAATTTTCATTTTTAAACACATCATTAATTACTAATATTAAATACGGTAGAAATGTGATATTATACTTATAGGTTTTACAAGAATTCCATAATGTTTTCCAAAATTTTCTTTAATTTTGCAAATAAACATTGTAACTAGGAATACAAACTTTAGAGCATCTCAAAGAGACTCTTTATTTAAGCTCCCAACTCAAAATTTAAGGAGAGTAAAAGTGCAACTCCAAGAGAGTCTTATTGGCTCCTCAAATTACTAGGAGCCTCATTTCCTTCTTCATTTTTAAGAGACACATCTCACTCTTAACTTACATTTTATAATTAAATAATCTCTCCACTTTCTTTCTCTCTCCCCATTCTATTATGTACTTTTTGTAACTTCAAAGTACTTTAAATTATAAAATAATATATAAGAAGTGGGCTTAAAGATTATTCTTGGTGATAAACACACATTGTCTTATTAAGAGCTAATTTTTATATTATCTGTAAACATTGAGCTAAGAGTCTCTTAGAGGTTCTCTTAAGAGCAAGCATGCAAGTATAATGAAAGTATAGCACCACCTAACACTATATTACAAACACGAACATCAGAGGATAATATACATCCAAATATTATTAACAATGTTTTTATTAATAAAATATAAACAATGTAAATTCTCAATTAAATCACAAAAATGTCAAATAAATTAAATGATGGGCTAATTCTAAAACTTGCAGATTAACACGGGAAAGACAAGTTAAAAAAACAAGATTAAAGACAGCGTGATTCACATTTAAATGAGTTTAGTAGATTTGAAATAGAGTGGTTCTCAACTCATTCCCAAATATATATAATTAACTAAAGAAGTTTTTTTAGGTGGGAATCCGTTTGGTCAAAATCTTCATCTAACACTTTCAAATAAGATTACATCTATCTACATTCAAATATATGTATAAATGTATATTTATGCCTTTTATCATGGTAAATCTTATCATGACAAAAAGTTATTAATTTAAATATATATATATGAATTAAAAAATGGAAATACAGAAAAATGTGATATAGCCATTTAGGTAGGTAGTAGGCCCCATTATCAAAACGATGTAAGACAAATTTTGATATATCTAATAGGTTTACTAATAATACGACGAAAAAGAAGTGGGGTCAGAAAAAATAAGTCCAAAGAAATTATGGTTCAAAAACTTTAAAAATTGCAGTGTACCACTTCGAGACATGTGGGTACACAGTACATGCCTATTAATGGAAGGGGAAAGAAGAAGATCTAAGATATCAAAATCTGTACTTTGGACAAACTTTAGACACATTTTTGCGTACAAAAAAATGTCTAAAATTTCTTTTTTTATGCAATTAAAAATATAATCTTTAAGTAATGGGTCCCGAATTGTTTTTCACTAAAGGTCCCACAAGTTAAACATGTAAATTAAAAAATACAAAAGAATGATGATACAGTGGTAGGACCCTTAATAAAAAGGATATTGAAAAATACACATACATTTATGGTTTTTACTGGAACATAACCAGGCAAAAAAAAAAAAAAAATTGGCCCGCAAAGTTGAAGAAATATGCATTTTCATCCAATGGTATTTACTGGATATTAACCAGACAACAAATAAGTGGGGCAAAAGGTTGAAGAGATACGCCTACATCTATTGGTTTTTACTAGAAATAAACCAGGGAAGAAAAGTAGGGCCAAAAAACTCAAAAGCAAAAGAAGTAATACTGAGATTTTAAGCAATGGTCTACTATAGTATTACTAGGGGACCTGCGGCATGAGGTGCAATTGTTGATGAAAGGGTGGGGGGGGGGGGGGGGGGGGGGACGAAACGAGCTTTAGATTCATTTTTCCAAGAAGGAAAATAAAAAAAACAAATTTTCTGATAAAAAAATCTCTCTAATCATTAAGATTTACCAGGATTGCAATTCAGTGTACAACACAAGAATTCCCTAAAAGAGCTGAAAATAAGATTCAAAATTTCAACTTCTATTACATTTATACTACAACCATTTCATCTTCATTTCACAGTTTCGAAAGCTCTTTGTAACAGTAATAAAAGAGGATTGATAATTCAGGTGCAAATCATACGATATTAGTCAAACGTACAACTAATAAACCCTGTACAACAACGTGCATAGTATCAATATATGACTTCGGTAAAAAAAAAAAAAAAAAGAGGTACAACACAAGAATTCCCTAAAAGAGCTGAAAATAAGATTCAAAATTTCAACTTCTATTACATTTATACTACAACCATTTCATCTTCATTTCACAGTTTCGAAAGCTCTTTGTAACAGTAATAAAAGAGGATTGATAATTCAGGTGCAAATCATACGATATTAGTCAAACGTACAACTAATAAACCCTGTACAACAACGTGCATAGTATCAATATATGACTTCGGTAAAAAAAAAAAAAAAAAAGAGGTAAAGACACCTCCTTACAAGTTCCACAAACCGAAACCATAAAAACGGTTTAAACAAACATTGTATTCTAGAATTCAACATGCTTTCATCTGTTATATAATTGAAAGTGATAGACTGTCTAGACTAGCAAGCAATGTGAATTTATCAGAACCATTACTCATTTTAACAGTCCACTTTAATAATTAAAAGATTTACCAGCAAAATCATGTAATTCAGAAATAAAAACATTTGAGCAAGAATATTAATTCCATGTACAGAGACACAAACAATAAGAATATAATGAAAAGTCTTGAAACATACCTCAACAAGAAATTTTAGAGCAATTATTAAATGAGTCCGTGCAAGATGTATGCTTGGTAAGAATTCTCCGTTGCAACTCTCTATGTGTAATACGAGTGTTCTACCACTAGTTAACTTGTAACTTTGTCTGAAATATATTTAAAGTGGGCTTTTGTATTTGTTGGGCTTATACATATATTTTATCATAAGTGGTTCCAATTTTTTCAACTTAGTACAAAAAACAATAAACAAATTTTCTTTAATCAAGCCATGTAATGCACATGACCAACTGAGAATGTTTTCTTTATTTGTTTAAATACATATTGATGTTTTGAGTATTGGACTATACCTGCTTCATTAATCGGGTTTGGTGCTAAACTAGGTCAAAATAATCAATAAGAATTGTGATGTTACTCCCCTTTAAATAAATAAATACCAAATAGGGCCTAACTTATAATCGTAATAGGGGCAACTAATCACAAAGTACAAATAAAACATGGAAAAAGAAATTATCACCCTAATTAATAAAGTTAAATTATACAATATTATTATGATAATTGTTTTTTTAATTTCTTGTATTCAATGTCCCAATAGGAAAGCAAGTAAAAGCTAAAAAAAAGAGTTAATAGAATGAAGATATGGAGGTAGGGCCCATTTAAAAAAAGAGGTAGGGCCGATTAATATACAGAAGTTGAACAAATACGCATACATCTGTTGGTTTTTACTGGAAAACAGGGACAAAGATAAGCATGGGGCCAAAAAGTTCAAGAAATACGCATGCATATATTGTTTTTACTAGAAATTAACCAGAAAAGAAATAAGTGGGGCCAGAAAGCTAAAGAAATACACATACATCAATTGGTCTTTGCTTAAAATTAACCTGAAAAATTGAAAGTAATACAAAAAAACAAAAGAAATACTATAATTTTAATTTTAAGCAATGGGGTCTACTAATTTTAATTTTAAGCAAAGAGGTCTACTAATAAAAAGTGTTAAAAGGCATGTGCTTCTTATTGAAAGGGGAGGGGAAATACTAATATATCAAAATGGCAAACTTTAGATTAAAGTTTTCTAAGAACATAAAATATCTTTTAACATATAATAGATTTACCTCAATTGCAATTTCTGTATATAACGCAAAAATCCCAACAAAAAGAGCTGAAAAGACAATGAAAAATAATAATTCAAATTTTCAACTCCTGCCATATTCATACTACAAGCGTTTAAATAAAGTTCAAACCTGGAGCGCATAAAGTTAAAATAAATGGAAATAACTAGACCAACAAACAATGTGATATCAGAAGCATTACTTATTTTAATACTCACCTACATAATTAACAAACTAAGAACAACATTTTTTTTAATCAAACCATGCCAGTCAAATAAGTGAGAAACGTTAATGTTTTAGGCATTCGACTCGGACCAACTTTATTTATCAAGGTAAGCCTTATATGTTGCTAAAGTAAGTTACCCAAAGTTAAATCAAAAACAATAAACATAGTCGGTACGAATTCAAACTAAAACAACAAAGCTTTAGCCGACTAATTCGTACTAAAAGCTACAATATATAAGATCTATACAACCCTAGGTACGTTCTCTTTTTGTCTCATCAATGTGTAGCCTCATGGATATGCAATTATTATAACCTTACATGGATCATCACATTTTTTCTAGCATAACACCAATTCAAATACTTGCTTAAAACTCTGATTTACAAGTCTTTTGAAATAATTTTTCATTTTTATGTGTTTCAATGTTTGTATGTAATTAATTCTTCCAATAATTTCTTTAAATTTGATCAAATATCATATGTAGAAACATTAGTCTATTGTTCATCGTATTCAGTTACTTACCAAAAAAAAAAAGCAAGTGTGTGCATCAAAATAATATTGTTATTCAATGTCATTAGTTTAGCTTTTCATTTTTTTACTTATACTTAACACTACCATTCTTACCTATATCCAATTGTAGTCTATGTATACTACACTTCCTTGATTACTGATTTTTTCCATTCTAGTATTTTCATAATAACTTTGTGGGACCACCTGCTCATGACAATATTATAACTATATTATTACTCCCTCCGTCTCATCCATTTGTTATCATTTCAAATGGAATGTTTGACACGCATTTTAATGCTCTTATAAAATATAGTTTCATTACTTATTTTTAAAAAAATTCTTCTTTGAATAAAAATTAAATGTTTGGATTTTTATTCAAAGAAGAAATTTTTTAAAAATAAGTAATGAAACTATATTTTATAGGAGCCTTAAAATGCGTGCCGAACCTCCCATTTGAAACGATAACAAATGGATGGGACTGAGGGAGTAATTATTTTGATTAGTTACTTGTACTTTTGCTCTAAAATGCATGCACGTCTACAAAAATATTATAATATGAATATTGAGTGTCATCTGGTTAGCTGCATCTTTATATTAACTTGTTATTAACAAAATTAGTGTGTATTTGTCACTATTCTTTATTACGTTTTTTTTCAAAAACTATTCCTTTAGTGTTTTCAATTTTAATTTTGTGGGACCGCTAATGATCAAACCATGCTCTACCACATTAACTCTCTTAAGCTAATTCTATACACTAGTTTATAACCCGTGTAATGAAAAGTCTTTTTTCTTTCATATTTATTAAAAAAAAATCTTAAACTCTATTAGAATTTTTAATTCTAATTCTAATGATATGAACAGAAAATTTTAATAAGTTCCTAATTGAAATTGCATACTAAATTTTTAATTTCTTTATAGTCTATGTAGTATAAATCCTTGACCTTTTTCATTGTTAAGAATATTTTCAATGCATAGTTGATTGAATTTGATTCTTATAAATGTTTAGAGCTAATAATAGAAATATCATATTTTTTAATAAGTGGTTGAAGAGTTGAAAGAATTCAGTTAATGCATGTGTTTTCTTTAATGTATTATTTTTGTATAATATGTGTTTTAATATTTTATATTTCTAATTTATAGTTTCCTCTGTTCTTTGAATAATATTTTTTAATTTTATTTAATTTCATGTGTAGGTGTTTTTTTGTATTTCTCCTCATATTAGCTCGTTAACTTGCGTTTATCTTGTAAACCAGGGACCTTGAACATGATTTGTACTTTTATAATAGAAGATGTGTTCGCATAAAAATACTATAATACTATTATATGTTGAATAATTGGTAAGTCATATTATTATTCTAATCTTTACTAAATAAAATTAATGTACAGATAGCATCTTTATTATGAATCCTATCTTTACAAAACTTTTTCTTACTTTTGTGGGTTTTTTGTATCACTATTCCTAGTTATTTACTTCTTTTTTTTATGCAGGACACGATAACAACCACGTCATACCATCCCACATGATCCCGTAATTTCAAATATAAGATATAGTTAGCTTAAAACTGTGCATGGTTTTTTTATTACACTACAATTTTCTTATTTGTATCTTTACATTTTTGTTTTCTATTTTATACTTTTTTTCTCTACTTTAAAATGCATGCATATATATTAAAGTACTAGTTTACTAAGCCGCGCTTCGCAGCGGCCTTATAATAATTTCTTTAAATTTTTTTAAAAACATTCTACGAAATATGTTTTAAAATAATATTTCTAACATAAGGTTTTTTTTTAAATTTTTTGTGTCGTCTTGATCATTTACGAAAATTTTGAATAAATATAAAAATGCAATTGTTTAATATTTTCATTATTTTAATATTATATCGAATATGATTATATTGATTAGCTTTATATTTTTTTCAAAATTTAAATCCCAACTTAATTTTAAATACATAATATAACATCAATACTTAATTCTAGCATATAATATGATGCTCTTAATGAACCGCTCTCCCTTTAAAATCTCCCAATGAGTCACTCTCTCATTGTTAAAAATTTTTAAAAATAACACATTAACATTACTCTAATGTATAAATTACGTGATTTTCAAATTTATTTTGTTTTCATGATATACAATACAATATTTACAAAAAAAATACTTTTATAGTTTTGAAGATGAATTTTTTAAATTTGTTTTGAAGAATTTTGGACCAGAAACTATATTTAATAACGATGAGATGTACTACATTGAATAATTAGAAAAAATTCAAAAAAAAACATACAAAAAGAGAGAATAAATACCAAAACTTTTATCAAAATAATATAAAAACTAAATCTGATGGGGAGAAATCTCCACCTTATAATCTATAGTAGAGTCTGATTGATAAGTACAAAATGTCATAATACATGCATTCACTTTCTTTGTTTGATAATATTCATCAAATTTATATTCTTTGTAGTATAACAGAACTTTGACTGATGTTCATGTATCTTTATAGTTGACATATTCTTATAATTTATTTATATAGATTATAGAATTTAATAAAGTTTATAATTATAGATTTATAGATATAACCAACTGACTGTAGAATTTGATTAGATTCATAATTTTTGAATAACTTATCTTGTATAAGTTTCCCTTTTTATAAATTATAAGTTAAAAAAGAAAATTTTAATTTGTATTACTTCAATTTTTTTTTTGAATTATGAGCTAAAAAAGAAAATTAATGTTTTATTATTTCAAATAGAGGTGCTCTAGAAAAATAGATAAATAGAATACAGACGAATACAGACGATTTGAGAGCGCTAGGTGATTTTCCTTTATATAAAGATAAAAGATAAATATAATAAAATAATTAAAAAGATAATGATATTGATTAGCAAGTATATTAATAAAAAAATATTTTACTAAAATATTAAAATTGTATATTTAATTTTTTCCATTACTAAAGATTTAAATGCAAGAATATTAAAATGGTACATTTAGTTTTCCATCATTGGGAAAGATTTAAAATGCAATTGAGATATTTTTTAATCAAAAATTTAGTAGGATATTTAAATTGTATATTTACTTTCCACCATTTGTAAAGATTTTAAAGATAATAACATTAAAATTTTATATTTAATTTCCTCCATTAGTAAAGATTTAAAAAGCAAATGAGATTTTTTTCTAATCGAAAATTTAGTAGGATATTTAAATTGTATATTTACTTTCCTTCATTTTTCAAGATTTTAAAGACAATAATATTAAAATTGTATATTTAGTTTTCTCCATTAGTAAAGATTTAAAAGGAAAATGAGATTTTTTCTAAGTTTCGATATTATTAATTCAAAATTTTGAGAAAATTAGAAAAAATATTTCTTAACTTGTTATGCAAGACCGGTCTAAGCATACGAAAATTTTGTATAACAAAGGTAAGAGTTTTATCACCAAAAACGATCGTAATTTTCCATTAATGATATATATAGAAAAATATATAAATATCGAGGAGGTTTTAAATTTGACTTGAAGATAAAGTTTAGAAAAATATTAAATTAAAAATTTTTATTTGAAAAGAAAGTTTAGGAGAGGATGATATTAAGATGGTAATAGAGGAAAGTTCAGAAGAATGTAAGGAAATAATTTTTTTCTAGTTTTTAGTATTTATTAGTTCAAAATTTTGAGAATATTAATAAAAAATTTAGGAGAATATTAAGATAATATATTTAGTTTCTATTTTAGTAAGTATATTTATAAATAAAAAATTTAGAAGAATATTAAAATAATATATTTAGTTTCCTCCATTAGTAAATACTTTAAATGCAAGAATATTAAAATTGTTTATTTAGTTTCATTCATTAGTTGTAGATTTAAAAAAAATGAGATATTTTCTAATAAGGTAAGAATATTAAAATTGTATATTTAGTTTCCTCTATTAGTAAAGATTTTAAAAAAATTATTACAAAATCATATATGAAAATATTAATATGGCAAATTTGATTTTAAGAAAATATCAATATGGTAATTTGATTTGAAGATAAATTTTAGTAGAATATTAAGATAGTAATGTGACTGAGAAAGAAAGTTTGGGTGAATATAAGATAATTTAGAATTCCATTACTAAAGGTTTAAAAAAAAATTGAGATATTTTCTAATAAAAAATTTACTGATTTACTAATACGAAAATAACAACCATGCTGAGTGTATAACCTCGGGATCTTTTTCCTGAGATAGTGATTTACTGATTTACTGAGTGTATAATAACAATTACTTAACTACTTGATTTCTTAATTTACAGACAAGACAAAATAAATTGCAAGTAAATAGAGCTGAGGAAAAGTATCATGAGGTTAACCTCAGGAACCTTATTCTCATTATATATATACATATCATTTACTTTAATAATTATAGTATTTACTTGTGCTTGTAATTTGTTTACAATATCTCACCGGTGCCATTGTGCTTTTTGGTAGTGTATGTAATGGCTGAATCTAGAAAGACAACAAAGTGATTGATCCAAAAACTGATCCTAAACTTAAGGCTGACTCAGCTGATCCCTAGTGGAAGTATGGATATTGGCCTAATCCGGATCGTAAAGAATGTATGGAATGTTTACCTTGCGGAAAGCAGGTAAAACAAGGAATCAACAGACTCAAGCAACACTTGGCAGCTAATTTTTCTGATGTAAGATAATTTAGAATTCCATTACTAAAGGTTTAAAAAAAAATTGAGATATTTTCTAATAAAAAATTTACTGATTTACTAATACGAAAATAACAACCATGCTGAGTGTATAACCTCGGGATCTTTTTCCTGAGATAGTGATTTACTGATTTACTGAGTGTATAATAACAATTACTTAACTACTTGATTTCTTAATTTACAGACAAGACAAAATAAATGGCAAGTAAATAGAGCTGAGGAAAAGTATCATGAGGTTAACCTCAGGAACCTTATTCTCATTATATATACACATATCATTTACTTTAATAATTATAGTATTTACTTGTGCTTGTAATTTGTTTACAATATCTCACCAGTGCCATTGTGCTTTTTGGTAGTGTATGTAATGGCTGAATCTAGAAAGAGCAACAAAGTGATTGATCCAAAAACTGATCCTAAAGTTAAGGCTGACTCAGCTGATCCCTAGTGGAAGTATGGATATTGGCCTAATCCGGATTGTAAAGAATGTATCGAATGTTTACCTTGCGGAAAGCAGGTAAAACAAGGAATCAACAGACTCAAGCAACACTTGGCAGCTAATTTTGCTGAAGACAACTCCTGAAATTATAAAAAAAGATGCTTGAAGCATTGATCAGCAAGAAAAGAAAAAAACCTGTCATATTAGATGATTCGGGTGGTGACGACTGTGACAATGATGCTTAAACGATATCGGGGCAAAAAACAGAGGTGCATCCTGCCTCTGTGTTTATATGAATTTGTAAAGCCTCAAGCTCACCTCTAGAGCCTAGAAAATCAATTGTGTTTATGCTAAGGAAGTCTCCGGAAAAAGTAGCTCACGAGAGGCATCGCAAAGAAAAGTAAACTACTTTACTGAACATTCGAAAGACGCCAGAAGAAAAAGAAAGAGTGTATTTACACATTGCGAAGTTCTTCTATGCATGTGGCATACCGTTTAAAGTCGCAAATTCGGAGCATTAGAAAGTGATGATTGAGTTTGTGGGCCAATATGGACCAGGTTTAAAGCTTCCATCTATTACGAACTAATAGTTGCATTGCTTGAAAAGCTGACGAAGCAAATGGACCAGCTACGAACAAAACATGTAAGTGCCTGGAAAAAGTATGGTTGTTACCTCATGCCGGATGGTTGGATAGATAGAAGAGGCAGGCACTTGATTAATTTTCTTGCAAACAGCCGAGATGGAACTTTTTTTATGGGTTCCGTTGATGCTTTCAGCGAGTCACACAATCTTTTAAGGTTGGCAAATTTACTACAAAGCCAATTGAAGAGATCTGGAAGGAATATGTGGTTCAGATTCTGACGGATAATGGTGCTAAATACAAGAGGGCATGTCAATTACTAACAACTGAAATATTTCCAACTATGTCCTGAACTCCTTGAGCTGCTCCCTACATAGATTTAGGCCCCGTTTGGCATTGTTGTTGTAGACAACAACAACTTTTTTGCTGAAAAGAAACTAAAATACTGTTTGGTAAATTTCAAAAACAGGTTTTCTGAAAAGCGCTTTCGGCTGAAAAGCTGCTTAAAGCTGCTTTTACAGAAAGCAAGTCCCCCATGCTTTTGAAAAAAGCTGCTTTTCAACTTTTGCAAGAAGCACTTCACGGTTTCAACATTAAACCTCACCAAAAACATTATTTTTTATATATTATACCCCAAACCATGCACATATCAAAAATATTACCAAACAACTATTTGATTTTCGTAACATCACTAATTTTAACAGCACGGTAATTTTTAACAGCAATCTCAAACAGAGCCTTAATGGAGGATATTGGTAACTACAAAGTATTTGATGCTACAATCAAGAACGCAAAAGGATAACAACATTCATTTATAGACATGGTCGTCTTCATTATGCAATGACAAATAAAACAGGAGGCACGAAACTTGTGAGACTTGGAGCTCAAAAGAATGTTGCTCTTTTATCCACATAAATGCTCTTTCAACCATATAAAACCAAATAAATAGAATATTGTATATAGCCATCTTTAAAGCTCGTAAGGAGATAATTTAGGTGAATAATTTCCTCGAGGAGCTGGGAAAGAAACAGGCAAATAGTGCTTTGTACAACAATAGTCAAATAGTCGTTCATGTTGCGAAGAATCATGTGTTTCATGCTAGGTTAGGGCATATATAGTTGAGATATCAATTTCTCCCTTAACAGTTTACAAGAGTTAGTTAGCAAATGTACTTTGCCCATGAATAAAGTCCTTGGTTTAATGAATCAAGAAAATATGTCAGTTCAACAATGAGGTGTTACTAAATTTAAATAAAAAAAAGTGGGTGAAGTAGTGGTCATACTCCAAGTGCTATATTGTTGGGTTTTGCGGAGTCAGAGGATTTCAAGGGTTTGAATGAAAATATTCAATCCCTTGAAGTTACCCACGGAAAGATGCAACGTCCTTGAATTCTAGCTTTTAAACTTTGGCCCAAATTTTGAGTTGAGCGTAGTTTCTTCTCTCATAAATATTTTCAATACAAAATTAGTGCGTCTGGACTAAGAAATTTCACACATACTACGTAATGCAATCATAAATCAAATGGACCAATACAGTGGACCCACCTTCACCTTTTAATTGAACTACTATCTAAGTCAGCACTCAACGTCAACATCCACAAACGTTCTCATGATTCCATTATTTTTAGCAAAAGCAAAGAAACCAAGTACAAATTAACATACAGCCATTCATCGGCATAGTTTACGTACCAAGTACAAAAACATTTACAAATTAACTTGGTAGTAGTAATTTACCTGTTCCTTCTTCCTTCGCCAATTGCTTATGTAGTTCTCATTATTCCTCCACACTAGAAAACATTTATCCTCAATGACTAACATCATGTCAAACAGAGTTCAAATATATGTCAATTACTTTGTCTCTAAGTTTAATCACAATCTTTTTTTCCCAAGAAACGCAAAGCAAGGGCACTACACAAGAGACTTGCCCAACAGAGTTGAAATTGTTATACGCATATGCGCATTAAAATATCCACATTGCGTAAAAGTGCTTTATTTTCTAGAGAACCAACAATTACATATTAAAAGTACTGCCTCAAACCAACACAACATCACATGCAAATACAAGGGTACAGACAGAACTAGAGGTTGTAAAAAAAATCACACACATGATACATCGACAAAAACAATAATTTTGCAACATGAACTCCTTAAGCAACAACAAAAAATAACATAAAATGGTGAGTAGGGTCTGAACTCATAAAAGCACATACAGTATGTAATAAACTAAAAACTAATTAACTAAACCAACATTATAATAAAATAATTAATAAAGTACTTGTAAAGGGCATTTAAGAAAAGATAAGTAAGAAGTGTTAATACCTTTTAAATGGAAGAGGGGATTGTGGTAAAAACAAATTAAGAAGTTGGGTCATGTTGGGTTTATGTATGAAGGAACCCATGATGGCCGGAGCTCCCAAATATTGCCGGAATACACCTGGAAACTCGTCCGAGTCACACCGAGTTCGATGGGTTGAGAGATGTTATACACAGCTTTCCTAATGGTGAGCTATTTGAACTCGGATCATTAAATACTCTAATCTTTGCTCTGATTATAATCGAGCAGAATTTTAATCGACAGACCTTGATGAAAGTTCTATTTTTCTTATCTTTTTTTTCTTTTGAAATTAAAGTTTTATTTATCTATTATTTATAAGTTAAAAATTATTAATATAATAAAAAATGTAATTTTGCAAAATTAGTAAAAAAAAATCATAATTTTCAAAAAACCTCTAAAAAATTTTGTAGGTCAAATTTAAATTTCAGTATAAACAGAAATTGTTTGGTTCGCCAAGTGATGTAGATTTGGAATCAGAAATCGTATTACGATGGTAAGTAATTGAAAATTCATTTCTAATATTATGTGTTTGGATCGATACCGGAATAAACTTTAAAATACTATTATGTTATTAATTAAATTAATATATTGTACTATATAAAAATTTAAAAATAATTTTTGTTATTAAAAATATTTATTTGCATATAAAATTAATTTTTAATATTTATAATGTTTGTGGGATATAATAAAACAAATTATACTAAAATTGTGTGGTTGCCATCCCCACCCCACCTAACATTAAAAATTCAATATTTTAACGACCTGGGTTTGACATGAAAAAAATAAAAAATAAAATAAGCCAAACATTAAATATGAATTTTTCTGATAAATCTTGATTTCAGTTAAGGTGTTCAATTGTTCAAAAATGCGATAAAACTAATCCAACTCGACCCTCTTTTTGGCTTATAAAATTAATGAAAAAAAACTCAATACTTGGTTGGTTAAAAAAAATAAACTGAATTAAACAGGTTGGGTACGGGTTGTACGTTTTTTGTGTCTAACCCAATCCGATTTAAGTTATAAGTCTTTTTGGTAATTTGATATACTTTTCATTTATAAATGTCTAATTGAATTTCATGCAAATGCATGTGATTTATGACATAATTTACATTATTAAAATTATAATGTTAATTAAAATAAAATATTAGTACTTAAACTAAAAGTTATATGTATTTTAATTTTATTTATAGGGTCAAAATGAGCAATGTTATATAAATCTTGAATTTTTTTTTATAAAAACCATTCGATCAATCCAACCCGATCCAAACAAAGGCGGAGTCGGTTATGAAATAACTTTTTACTAGTTGAGTTAAAAAAATTTAAACTGATTTGATTTGGTCCAGTTGCAAAAAATAACCCTACACGGTCAACCCAACCCCCGAACACTGAGTTCTAGATGGAACCCTGCATTTTTAGTTTGGTTCGGTTAGAGCAAATCCAATGCTAAAATGTAAAATAATTATAGATATTTTTATAATTTAGCATCAAAAAATATTTTTTAGTGTTAAAATAGAACTTTAACTCCAATACTAGTTGCGTTTTGCATCTAAATAATTATAAATTTAGCTAATTTTTATCTTTCTCTCCTAACTTTCATATAAAGTACACCAACATACAATATATGGTTAAATGATTATGTGGCATGAATACATAAATGCATCCTTGATTTCAAATCTGGAACTAGTATGCATTTATGCATATTTGTATTCAAGTATAGAACCCTCTTGAATTGAATATTTTGACATTTAATTTCAAATTATAGAAATGAAACCAATTTTAGCATTGCATTGGAATTGCTCTTGCATTCCTCTGTACAAATTGTGATTCGTAACCTCGATGACACCCGTTGAAAATATTTCTTTTTTTAATAACTTTTACTATTAATATGACATTTTCTATCAAACCAACCTACAAATTTAAACAAGGTGCACAGTATTTTCAGCTTCAATCATCCAATCAAACCACATTCATACCAGATCTAATCCATAAGTGTGATCACATGAGAAAAAATAATCCTATTACTTTCTCCAGAAACCATGTTAGCAGGGTTTGTCAGTACCATGATATCGAAACACTACACCATAAAACTTATACTCTAATGCCTATCCATAACTTGATTGCTTTATAGAAAGCAAGTGAAAAAAGAAAAGAACATATGAAGAACAGATAATTACAAGGTGGTATTATCGAAAGTGTTATAGGAGAAAATAAACATAGCCTCGCCCTTTTCTTAATCTCGCCTTTATCCTTGGACCTGGTCCATGATGTTTAACATTATTCTGCATTTAGAAGTAGTGCCCGTCCACGAAGCTCAGTAAAGAGCCTCGCCCGTTCCTTGGTCTCGCCTTTTGTTGTTGGGCTTGGCCCATGGTTTGTTTAATATTACTTGGCATTTGGTCTCGTCTTTTCTATGAGCCTCGCCTTTTCCGAAGACTCAACTTCAATAAAGAGTCTCGCCATTGTGGAAGGCTCTGGCTCTTTTTGCCTATTATAATCTTTGCATTATTAAATTTAAATATTAGTACTTGAACTAAAAGTTATATGTATTTTAATTTTATTTATAAGATCAAAATGAGCAATGTTATATAAATCTTGAATTTTTTTATAAAAATCATTCGATCAATCCAACCCGATCCAAACAAAAGCAGAGTTAGTTATGGAATAACTTTTTACTAGTTGAGTTAAAAAAAATTCAAACTGATTTGATTTGGTCCAGTTGCAAAAATAACCCTCACACGGTCAACCCAACCCCCGAACACTGAGTTCAAGATAGAACCCTCCATTTTTAGTTTGGTTCGAGCAAATCTAATGCTAAAATGCAAAATAATTATAGATATTTTTATAATTTAGCATCAAAAAGTATTTTTCTTAGTGTTAAAATAGAACTTCAACTCCAATACTAGTTGCATTTTGCATCTAAATAATTGTAAATTTAGCTAATTTTTATCTTTCTCTCCTAACTTTCCTATAAACTACACCAACATACAATATATGGTTAAATGATTATGTGGCACGAATACATAAATGCATCCTTGCTTTCAAATCCTCTTGGGGATATTTTAAGGGTATTTTGAGCAAATAAACTCCCTGTGAAATTACCATATTACCCTTATATATTATGAAATTACATGACATGCTACTATTTTCTTATCTAAAGAAAATATTGAATAAATAATGTTTTTGTGATGGATCGAACACTTGACCAATATTAAACATTGAGCTACACGATTTCTTGTAACCATTAAGCTACACGATTTCTTTTGATTTTAAGTTAAAATCATATTACATGAACCCCGCATCTTTCTTTATCCAATATTTATTGTTATTTAAACTTTTAAGTAAATATAAGGGTGATTTATAAGATTTATTAAACTTAATTTTTTTAATTCTATATCATATATAACTATATATATTACCAATCTTATAAAATTTTAATATTAAGTTTTAGAAACAATATTATGTCTCGTGAATTTTTATCTATCTTTTAGTTAAACAAATATTTTGTACATGTAACTTAAGTGTAATATATTATATTCTCTTACATAAAGGTCTAACTTTTCTTGTACTACACAATATATTTGAATTATTAGATATTTAATATATAAAATGTATTATAAAATGTTGATATAACATAAATAACATATCACAAGTAGTTTATTTACATATTTATTAATTATTTATTTTTCAAACTAATGAAAATTAGTGTTAAAAAAAATTTAGAAATTAAACAATAATTTAAGTATGGGCGATCAATCACTTCGGGATCGGGGAGTTTTATCCCCTCCCCCGATCCCCGAACTCGCCTCAATCCTCGAGAAACGATTATATTACTTATCCTAACAATAACCATTGTTAAATAGCACATATCGAACATGTATACATGATATTTATGATTATTCTTCCTATCTATACAAGCATAGAGTCGTTGCGATGGATAAGTGACTTTTAAGTTTGTTATGTTAATTGTATTATTATTTTATTTTACATTTATATTTATTTTTTCTGAAGATGATCTTAAATTTGAATTATTTTATGTGATTGTTGAACTCGATGTTGAATTGACTTGTGTGTGTGTGTGTGTGTGTGTTTGAGCGTGATTAAATTGTGTTTTAAGAATTTTGTGTTTGACAATATTTTAAAAATACATTTTAATTAAATTATTATTTTTAATAAATTAAAGTTAAGTTGCAAACGGAAAAGGACTAAAGAGCAAATATCAAAATATGAGTATCATACTGATCGATCGACTTCCAAACTATATTTTGATTAAAATTGTTTTTTATAAATTAACCTAAAATAGTAAAAATAAAAGAACTAAAGTACGAATATCAAAATATGAGAACCATACCAACCCACGATCAAACTTTTAATGTTTCGGTCTTAATAATACATTATAAATAAATATAACAGAAGTGACTAGATTTATAATTAGATTGGATGCATTATATATATGACACATTTTTTGTTATTATCAAATGAATTATAAATTAATTTGATGGAAGAAAATAATTAGTTATTTGGAATTGAGTTAATATATATATATATATATGTAAAATAACTAAAAAAACCCTAAATAAAAATATGAAAAATTATTTGTTTTGAGTTAAAATAATGTAAAAGATGAGATAATAAAAATAAATAGATAGTACAACAAAATAATTAAATGAATAATATATTCTAAAAATTAGATAACAATTTGTGTAAAAATAAACTGATTAAAATATATAGTCCAGTTAACAAATTTTAAAAAACCGAATATGGCATAGCATACAAGTACAAAAACAATTATGATCAGATTATTCACATTATACACCCTGAGGTATTTAAAATTATAGGCCCTGATCAATCAAAGTATCTATATAAATTGAAGTAAGTAAATTGTAACAAGACAAAAAAAATGTGCAACCATATCTAGAAAAAATCTTTAAACCGCAAAAAAAAAAATATGTTAATCGCTATAAAATGACCCGTGCTTTAATTAGTAAATATATTTTTCTGGATGGAGTTGTATTTTAAAAATATAAAGGGTGAATTCATTGTCAAACCACAGACATAATTCAAAAGGCATATGAGCAATTTTAACTTACGATGGTAGAAGTACAAAAAATATTTATCAATTCATAATTGATTAATTCTCAAGTTCCGAGGTCAAAATAGACTGTTTGTTTGGAAGAATCGAAACACGCCGAAGTGGTACCAACCGTACTTAATAATAGAATGATTTGGCACAATGTAGTTCCACTTAGTCAATTAGCTGAATTGTTCGATGTTATGAAAGTTAGACAGGTAGAGGAAGAGAAATAAATGCAAAGAATGCTTAAAATCAAGAGGTTAAAAGAAAAGATATAAAAAAGTTAGAAAAAAGTTTTAAGAACGGAAAATGCAAGGCTAAGTAGAATATTACAAGATTTATGAAGGCTTTTGACTAAAATCAGTACTAAAACCTACAATCTCATACTACAACATCTTGAAGACTATTTAGTTTCTACCTTGAATATTGTTGGAGATGAGCTAAATGGATGCATCATTTTTGAAGAACTATAAAAAAAAATTAGGATTATAAGTAGTAAAAAAAGTCATCTTAATTACGAAACATCCATATAACACACTAATTCTATTCTATGATTCACAACAAAATTAAAAACTGACATGACTTATTAGTACTACTTGTATTACTTTTCAAATTACAAACTTCAACATATTTAAGCAAGTACAATATAGTCATACTATTACCAAGAAAAGTTTTATGAACGTCAACAATATACAATCATATATCAAAATAACATTGATCGTGCGTAGTTTAATTTAAAAATACAATCTAAGCTAGCAGCCCGTGCCTTGCACAGGCTTTTATGCTAGTCTAGATATAGTATGCATTTATGCATATTTGTATTCAAGTATAGAACCCCTCTTTAATTGAATATTTTGACATTTAATTTCAAATTATAAAAATGAAACCAATTTTAGCATTGCATTGGGATTGCTCTTACATCACTCTCTACAAATTGTGATTCGTAACCTCGATGACACCCGTTGAAAATATTTCTTTTTTTTAATAACTTTTACTTTTAATATGAC
Organism: Heracleum sosnowskyi; assembly: GCA_030848705.1. Lineage (NCBI taxonomy): Eukaryota > Viridiplantae > Streptophyta > Magnoliopsida > Apiales > Apiaceae > Heracleum > Heracleum sosnowskyi. The sequence goes on from CM061243.1 coordinate 28,843,110, forward strand.
ATTTTCTATCAAACCAACCTACAAATTTAAACAAGATGCACGGTATTTTCATCTCCAATCATCCGATCAAACCACATTCATACCAGATCTAATCCATAAGTGTGATGACGTGAGAAAAAATAATCCTATTACTTGCTCCAAAAACCATGTTAGCAGGGTTTGTCGGTACCATGATATCGAAACACTACACTATAAAACTTAGACTCTAATGCCTATCCATAACTTGATTGCTTTATAGAAAGCAAGTGAAAAAAGAAAAGAACATACGAAGAAGAACATATAATTACAAGGTGGTATTATCGAAAGTAATATACAGGGTGACATTATTGGTATTCATTTTAGTCAAAAAGGAGTCGGCGCCTTGCAGACTTCGTAAGGTTCTTGTTTGATGCACCTTTTTTTTTATTGGACGAATTTTTTTATTAAACAGGAAGAAGTCCACCTCTCTCACACAAAATACATCTCATGCACTATGTCATTCTTGTCTAAGTTAATTCTCGGATGAAAAAACTCTACTACCCTGGATAAGCAATGAACAAATAAGGAATGAATGACAAAAAGAAAGGAGTAAAGGAGGTAATTAGTTTCATGCCACTTCTGCACTTTTCTGAATAACGGCCACTGCAAAACAAAGTAACAAATAGCACTTGAAGTTGATATAACACAATTGGATACTGAAATGAATTTCACGGGAAAATTTGTTTGTGGACAAGTATAGGCATTCCAAAACTTTCAATTAGCCAATCTCCAGTCGAACCTTTTCATAAAAACTACTTCCTCACAAGTTTCAGTCCCTTGAGTTTTACAAATCTAGTTATCCTTGTGAGAATTTTTCTGGTCACTAATTTATTGGTTGACAGATCAATATCATTGTCATATATACAAAATATTGAACATTCTGCTCAGCCTACAACTCTCATCACCATGCTAGCTCAGCACACCATAACAGAACATTGCAACTAGCCACAGCATACACACATTTTCTGTTTTGGCGCCAAAGTTTGTTAGAATAGTTTTTTAGAGTTTGTAAGTTGTAATCTTTTCTTGTAGCTTCTCTAAGTAGTTTTAATTGCTCAAACCTATCTCTCTCTCTCAAGAAAGTAGTTCTGAAAACAAAAACTATCTTTTTTTTTCTGTAAGTATCAATGGAGAACTCGACATGAATTCTGAGTTTACAATTTCTTGCATTTCGTTGCGTACTTGATAACATGGTATCAGAGCCTACAAAGCTTCAGTCAATGTTGAATCACCAGTAAGATCATCATCTTCTTTGACGTGATTTCGTTTTTTTTCTTATTGATTCGTTATGATCTGTTATTGCCAAATTTGTATAATTACTGATTGAAATCAGAGAGTGTGTGTTGGTGAATCTTGTGAGAAATCTGAGAAATACAATGGAGTTGAATCAGGATCCAAGTAGTGCTTACTATATTCATCCCTCAGATCACACAGGGATGAAGTTAGTTTCGATAGTGTTTAATGGTTCTAATTTTGAAAACTGGAAACGGTCGATGACAATTGGTTTAACAGCTAAAAATAAGATGTTGTTTGTTGATGGAACGTTGAATAAGCCAGAGATTAATGAACCTAGTTATAAGTCATGAAGTAGGTGTAATTCTATGGTTATTGGATGGATTGTTACTGTTCTTGATCCGCAAATTGCAGCAAGCATATTAGATGTTGATACTGCTAGAGATGTTTGGATTGATCTTGAAGAAAGATTTGGTCAAGTTACATCGGCACAAGTTTATGCTTTATAACAGGAAGTTCATCAAACTTCTCAGGATAACATGCCAATTGCATAGTATTATGCACAATTGAAGAAAGTTTAGGATGAACTGGATAGTTTGAAGCCTCTACCAGTTTGTGAGTGCACAAATTTCACTTGTAATCTAACGCAGAAATTCTTAAAGATTCAGCAGGATCAACGATTGATGTTGTTTCTAATGAAGTTGTCTAGCCAGTATGCTAATGTTAGGTCACACATTTTGATGATGGACATTATGCCTAATTTTCCTCAAGCATATAGGATGTTAATGCAGGAACAGAGGCATCGAGAGATTAGTAAAGGAACAAGTATTTTACCTGAAGCTGTAGCTTTTGTAGCAGACAGAAAACCTTATCTTGACAGGCAACAAAGATCTTTTGTCTCATCCCAGAACCAGTTTAAAGGCAATGGATCAAGTAATTCAGCACCTGGTAATCAATCTTTCAACACAAGACAAATAAATTTCACTGGAAGAAAGTACTTTTGTGATCATTGTAAGATTCCTGGCCACAATATTGAGAGATGCTTTAAACTTCACGGTTATCCACCTGGATTTAAACCAAACCAGCCAATGAGATATGCTTCATATGCAGCTCAAGACGATTCTACTGAGGTTGTTCAATCAGAAAATGGTAGTGAGACTCACACATCACCAAGTATTACAATTGATCAATACAATCATCTACTGTCTATGTTGAGTGTTAATCAAAAGGATCAGGATAACTCATTTACTGGAAATCACAGTGACATTGGATGTAGTGGTTTGTTTGCAGGTAATCCCTGTTTGTTGTCTTATACATCTGATGATGATTGGATTTTGGATAGTGGTGCATTAGATCATATCTGCCATGACCTTAATTTGTTTGATGCTTATTCTGAAGTTTCTGATGAAAATAACTATATTACAATTCATGATGGTAATAAAATCAGGGTAACACATGTGGGGACAGTAAAGGTTAATGATCATTTGTTTCTTCACAATGTGCTATATGTGCCAACGTTTAAGTTCAATTTGATTTCAGTACTTAAGTTGTGCAAGGATACAAATTTTGTTGTTCAATTTAGTGCTACTGATTGTGTTCTTCAAGGGGTGTCTTTTCAGAAATCAATTAGTCTTGGTCAAGTTCGCCATGGTTTATATTTGGTTGATGGAAATGTTATCAAAGCAGCATCTACTTTGTGCTCAGATTCTGGTACTAGTCATAGTCACTTTGCTAATAGTGTGGTTTCTTCTAAACTTCATGTTGCTAAACTTTTGCATCTCAGAATGGGCCATGTCCCATTTGCTCAACTGAGGTATATTCAGGAGGGTGTTAATGGTCAGGAATTAGCTGATAAATTCTTGTGTCCTATTTGTCCTCAAGCTAGACAACAAAGATTATCTTTTCCAACAAGTGAGATCAAGACTGCTAAGTGTTTTGAACTGCTCCATGTGGACACTTGGGGACCCTTCAGAATGATTACTCATGATGGTTGGAAATGGTTTTTAACCATAGTTGATGATTTTTCCAGGATCACATGGATTCATTTGATGAAACACAAAACTGATGCAGTTCAGATCTTATCTTCATTTGTAGAGTTTATTGGTACTCAATTTCAAGCTACTGTACAGATAATACAGACATACAATGCTCAGGAATTTTGTAATGGCCCTATCCAGCATCTTTATCACTCTAAGGGAATTCTTCATCAAACTAGCTGCAGTGATACTCCTCAGCAAAACGGCGTTGTCGAACGCAAACATAAGCACTTAATGGAGACTGCCAGAGCTCTTTATTTTTCAATCTAAGGTACTTGTTACTTATTGGGGAGAATGCGTTAAAACTGTAGCTTACTTGATAAATCGAATGCCATCTAGGCGATTACAGAATGCTTCTCCATTTGAAATACTTTTCCAGAAAAAGCCTGATTACTCTATTCTTAAGGCGTTTGGTTGTCTATGTTTCGTTTCTACGTCAAAACATGACAGAAGTAAATTGGATCCCAAAGCTGCTTCTTGTGTTTTTTTAGGATATCCTGCTTCTCAAAAGGGCTATCTTATTTTGAATTTGTTAACAAGGAAACTTTCTGTTTCCAGGGATGTGTTTTTTTATGAAAATCATTTTCCTTATCACATTTCCTCTACATTTCCTCAAATACCATCTCCCTTTTATTTGCCTATTCATACTGACCCTCCTCCTTTGTCTTCATATGATGATATTGATGTTTTTCATCACTCATATCTTGATACTTCTGACACCTTTACTACCAGTGATACTGAGAATCCTGCAACTGATCCTGCAACTGCATCTACTCACACTATTACTGAGACTTTACGGAGGTCTTCTAGGATATCTCAGAAACCTTCTCATTTTTCAGATTTTGTTTGTAACAACGTTTCTTCCCAGACTATTAGAGCTCCTCACTGGTGCAACCTAGTGTCTTATCAGTCCTTACCTCCTGTCCACAAAGCTTTCATTGCTCATGCATCAAAAATTGTTGAACCTGTTTCTTATAAGGAAGCTGTCCAGGATCCTAATTGGGTTCATGCCATGGATCTTGAACTCAAAGCTCTTGCCAGAAACAATACATGGGATCTTGTACCTTTACCTGCAAGAAAGAAAACAATCGGGTGTAAATGAGTTTACAAGGTTAAACTCAGGTCTGACAGTACTATTGAACGTTACAAGGCACGCCTTGTGGCCAAGGGATTCACACAGAAATATGGTATTGATTTCCATTAGACTTTCTCACCCGTTGTTAAGACGACAACAGTACGGAGTATCATTTCTGTGGCTGCTAGCAAGGGATGGAAATTGTTTCAACTTGACGTGAATAACGCCTTTCTTCACGGTGACTTGCACGAAGAAGTATACATGAAACTTCCTGAAGGTCTTTTTGCTCCTAATATGGTTTGTCAGCTCAAGAAATCTCTTTATGGCCTTCGACAAGCCAGCAGAGAATGGTTTTCTAAATTGTTACTTGAACTCAAATTTCAGGGTTATTCTCAGTCCAAGAACGACTATTCTCTGGTTACTAAGAGGTCTGGACTTGACTTAACTATTGATGATGTTTACGTTGACGACATTATTCTTACTTGTAGTAATGTTTCTGTCATCCAATCTCTTAAGGACCATTTGCATAAGACCTTTAGCATCAAAGACTTGGGTCTTCTTACATTTTTTCTGGGCATTGAAGTGGGCTATTCTGCCACTGGGATAACTCTCACGCAGGGCAAATTCACTAGAGAAATGTTACATGATAGTGCCATTTCTTCTTTTAAGCGTGTTACTACTCCACTTCCTTTGTCTCTCAAACTTACTCTTGCTGATGGTCCTTTGCTTCCTGATGCTTCTTACTACAGATGCATGTTAGGCAAACTCAATTTTCTTACCAATACACGTCCAGATTTAGCATACACTGTTCAGACTTTAAGTCAGTTCATGCAGTCCCCAAGGGAACCTCACTTGCATGCTTTATTCCATACTCTTCATTATGTTCATTCCACTGTTGGCCAAGGCATACTCTTACAAGAAACTCCTTAGCTCACGTTACAAGCTTTTTCTGACTCCGATTGGGCGTCTTGTCCTAACACACGCAGATCTGTGACTGGTTATCTTGTTCTTCTTGGTAATTCACCCATTAGCTGGAAATCAAAGAAACAATCCACAGTTTCTCGTAGCTCTTCTGAGGCTGAATATCGCGCTATGGCTGCAACAACGTCTGAGGTTACTTGGCTTGTGCATCTTCTTGATGACTTTGGTGTTCATGACCTTCTTCCTGTTCAACTCAAATGTGACAACCAGTCGGCCATTCACATAGCCAAGAACCCTGTTTTCCACGAACACACCAAACACGTTGCTATTGATTGTCATTTCACTCGTGAAAAAGTCCTTGAAGGGCTTATTCAACTCTTTTATCTTCCAACTGGCTCTCAACCTGCGGATTTGTTGACAAAAGTTATCCCTTCTCCTCAAATCATTGAACTCAAGTCCAAGCTCGGGATGGTTTCTCCCACCTCAAGCTTGCGCGGGGGGGGGGGGGGGGGGGGGTATTGAACATTCTTCTTAGCCTACAACTCTCATCACCATGCCAGCTCAACACACCATAACAGAACATTGCAACTAGCCACAACATACACACATTTTCTATTTTGGCGCCAAAGTTTGTTAGAATAGTTTGTTAGAGTTTATAAGTTGTAATCTTTTCTTGTAGCTTCTCTAAGTAGTTTTAATTGCGCAAACCTATCTCTCTCTCTCTCTCTCTCTCAAGAAAGTAGTTCTGAAAACAAAAACTATCTTCTCTTTTCTTTCTTTAAGTATCAATGGAGAACTCGACATGAATTCCGAGTTTACAGTTTCTTGCATTTCGCTGCGTACTTGATAACACAAAATTTCTTCCATACTCAAGCTCCTGCCCTTTCCATCTTGCCAATACAGAATAAAAAATAACTAAAGTTTTAAGGTGCTTCTGGAGTTTTTCTACTACTTGTGCACCTACAAACACTGATGAATTTGTAATTGAGTAATGTGGAAGGTAAATGCAACTTTGACTACAAAAATTGAATGTGTTTTTGTTTTTTTTTTGAATTAATATTTTTGAATTTTTAAATATAAAATTTAAAATTGTATACACATGTAAGTAATAAAGTCAACATTCTATCGCCCTCTTAAAATTGTATACACATGTTTCTATGTATCTTCAATGTTGTCATTTCAATGCATTATATTTCCATGTTTCTTTGAAATAGAGAAGCTTTTAATGGTAATGTAGTTTATTTATTGTAGTGGTCTTGTTTAATGATGACCGTGATGATTTATCTGTATATATTTTATTGTGCTAGTCTTTGAACTCATTTATGTTAATTCAAAGTGTTGACGGTTTGATACAAGAGGTGGAACACAAATTTGGTATAACATGCCCCACGATGTGCTGTGAAATGCAATCGGGACTTAGATATTCTAAGAGAAACCCCATATCTAAACCTTCTTGAATTAAACCTGCTTTTTTGAGTTTAGTGTTTGATTATTGTCGATTTCATAGCGTACCAAGTTGTTCTTAGGAAGTTAGTTATCTTAATCTGGTTTTATTTTTTCTTTTTTCCTCCTTGCTTAACCAAGAGTGTCATAACGCTAGTTTTTCTATTTCTCTCGCATTATGAATTCCGTACATCTTCATATTGAAAAGAAAAAATGGTCGAGGATACTCTTGGTCGAACAAGGAATATTAAAAAAAAAACTTAGACAAAGATATCTAACATCGTAAGAACAACCAAATACACCATGTAATTGGGCAATAATCAAACACTAAAGTCAAGAAGAGGCGGGTTTAAGACTTAGACACAGATATCTAACATCGTAAGAACAGCTAAATACACCATGTAATGGGCAATAATCAAACACTAAAGTCAATAAGAGGCAGGTTTAAGTCTAGAAGGCATAGTTATAAGGTTAATCCTAGAATATCTAAGTCCTGATTGCATTTCACGACATATTGTGTGGGCTTATTATAACAATCTCTTGTTCAACCTCTTGTATCGAGCCATCAACACTTTGAATCCACACACATGACTTCAAAGGCAGAAATGCACATAAATTATATATACAAAACCCATCATTGTAAACATTAAACAAGACAAATAAATTATATAACCAACAAAAGATTCACAACTTCAAAGATACACAAAAATATAATGCACGGAGAATTGAAATGACAACTGTTAGAAATGAATACCACTAGAAACTAGACAGAGGGGGGGTGAATGGATAGTTTGATATATTTTTCGATCTTGAAAACTAAGTAAACAACTGTATGTGATTATGATATGTAATATGCAGAAAGTAAATAACACACACAATCACTTTAATCTACTTTGTATAAGCAAATTAAATACTACAGCTTTCCAGGAAATTCACAATCGAATTTCTGGCTTCTAAACAAGAACAGTTTGAACTTGCTTGCTTACAGAGAAAAGAGCTTAGCAAATAACTATGTGTATCTCTCTTACAGCTTACAGTTGCGTGTGCACGATATATATATTCCCCTATACAAACTAGGCACACACAATATTACACAGCTACCCCTTCTGAAAGTCCAACTTGTCCTGCCATAAGAAGTTCACTGTGTCAGGAAGGACCACCTTCTTTTCGGAGTCTTTCCCGTTTCTGTAGCTGCTTGTCTCTTATCTTTCTCTCCAAGTTTAGCTGTAGATTTGCCATCTGTTCTTTGGACCACCTTGCCAGAACAAATGCTTCAGTATTTGTCTCCTTTGATTCTTGGTTCTGTACCTTGATTTGTCTTGTTATGAACGGCTAAGTGTTGATATCGTGAACTCCACTTTATCCCTGACTTCGCGATCTCCCTTGTGAGGACTATGCGATATAGCCTTTGAAGACTTTGCGACATAGGTCATTTGACGACTATGCGACATAGGTCATTTGATGACTATGCGACATAGGTCATTTGATGACTATGCGACATAGGGCTTCTGAGGACTTCACGATCTAGGCTCCTTTGACTTTGCTGACTTCAACACTTCACGACATGTGTCTTGAGGACTTCTCGACATAGTACAAAATGGACTATGCGATATAGTACTTCACGACATGGATATTGGTGACTTCACGACATAGCTTTCTTTTGACTTTGCTATATAATGCCTTAGACAAATTCCTGCAACTTATTTCTTCATGGCCTTATTCAACTCTATCCTGCTGCATGAACACTTCTGAACTTCTACCAGGATAATTATTCAATGGCCTATATACATTCTAGATGCAAGAACTTTACTAAGCTCATTATAAATCTGAGCATACATGATAAAGCTATTGTCCATGAAAACAAGACAAGTACATTTAGAGACCTATACTATATCCCAGTGATAGAAATCACTAGGTCATGTAATGTGACATAGTCACATAGTGTAGGCTTGTTAATAGTGGTATTCAGACATGTCTTGAGCCTAACAATCTCCCCCAAATTGTGAGTAAGATCCTTAGGCACAATTTCATGTCTGATAACAAGCCTAACTTACATAAAAGGAAATTTAGTAACAGAGAGAACAATTCATGAACCTTGAGATCAGAAATTTGATTACATAGAAAAATTGAAAGCTTACAGATTACTTTTGTTGCTCAACAGCTTCAGCTTCCAATTGCTTCTCTAGCAAATCATCATATATCTTCTTTTTCCTTATCTCTTCTTTTCTCTTCAAGTCTATGATGGCTTCTTGAAGTTCTTCTCTTGCAATCAGTTCTTCAATGAGAGGTGAGCCTTCCAAGTCATCAATTGCAGCCTTGAGTGCACTTTCTACATAGGAATCAAGAAACTCCATCCTTATTTTGCTTTGACCTCCATGTGAGTTTTTGTACTCCACAATGTAAGGATTTTGCTTGACCCTGCACAACCCTTTCTGCCTTAGCTCTTTAGCCCTCTCCTCCATCTCAGCCATTTCTTTTTCTCTCTGAATCTTCTTCTTTTCATTCTCTTTCCTCATGTTTTCTTCATAATCAGCATGCATCTTCAAGTACCTGGCAATATCTATCTTCCATGTCCTTTCTTCTCTTTCTTCAAAATTCAGTAAGGCATTTATCCTTTCAAGCTCATACTTATAGAAATATTGCCAGCTTCCTTGCTTCATTATCCTTTCTCTTCCATCAGTGTACTTGATCTCTAGATGATCCAACTTCACTTTGACTTCAAAGATCCTTTGAGCCCTCAAAAATGCTAGGGCATCTTCATCATAGTCCTCATCTAGTGGAAGCACATTGATGCCAGTAACATTTGTGAGTTTTCCAGTCTTCTTTGTTATCCTTATCCTTTTGGGTACACTCTTGATCTTCAAATGCTTCACAAGAGATACCTTTCTGGAACAAGGAGAATTAGTCTTCAGTGCCACATCACTTGGAAGAAGCTTTATTCCTTTCCCCTTCATCCACTGTAACACTCCACTAGCTGTAACTTTGTGGAAGTGTTTTCTTGATATTTCTTTTGTGGCTTCACCCTTCTTCTGTGGCAACTCAAGTTCAGAAGTCATGGATAATGATTTTGGAGGATCATTGCTAACAGTACCCACCCTAGACTTAGAGTCTTGTGTTGTGGTTAAAGTACTACTAGCAATGTCCTTGACTTGCTGAATTCCACTCCTAGTTCTCTTCACTGTCTCCTTTGCCCCCTTTGTGTCCTCACCAGCATCTGTAGATTTCTTGGAAGATTTGCTCCTGCTGCTGTCACTTGGTCCATCCTTATTACTCCTTGAATGAGATCTCCTCCTGTAGGTTTTCTCCTCATCATCATCCTCCCCATCCTTCTTCTTGTTCTTTTCTGTGACAGATTCTGGCAAAACACCATGAATCAGAAAAGATTGTAGAATGTTAATCATCTCTAATTCCTCTGCTGTCTTGACTCCTTTCTTTGCTCTCAGCATTTGCAGCACCTGATTGATCTTTGTGTTATTCTTCATTTGCAGATCTTTGGGAATGACTAGTTGGTCAATACTTCTGACTTTGGATAGACTTTGAAAAATTACTGTCCTTGGCTTGGGTATGACCTCAGGCAGTCTTTGATTTTGGTCCATCTCCAAGTCATTATAAAGACTTTCATTGTTAGCCCCACTCTTTTCAATCAACTCCAGAATTATTGACACTTCAGTGAACTTCAGTTTCTCCAGAGTTTGAAATGCTAAGTGCCACAAGCAGTTGTCCTTGCATACCATGATTATTTCTCTCAGATAAACATCCCTGATTTTCCTTACTGCAACTGTGAAGTACTTGATGCTTTCCCTGAGCTTCTTTCTATATGCTTGTGCATCTCCTTGAGCATTCTTGTAGGTGTCTTTCAGAAACTCCAGGAATGCCTCATCATGATAGATGTTAGAGTTGGCAACTTCCTGTAGCTTGGCCTCAGTGATAAGTGTAGCTTGGGTAGGTTTAGCAATTGGAGTAGGTATAGCAGGTTGAGAGGTTGAGATGTCTTTAGGCATTGTGGATGGATAGAATGTTGTGGTGACTGTGCTTTTCTGACCTTGTGCATTGATGACCTCTACAGGGGGAAGATTGATTGGCTTTATTGTCTCTTCAATGAGCTTGCCCTTAAGTTTTGACTGCTTGGTAGGTGCTCCCCCTGTCTTTTTCACATTGACCTCCTTTCCTTTCTCCCCCTTAGGCTTGGGATCAGACAAAATGTCTTGAGTTTCCCCAGGAATAGGCAGGTTCATAGATCTCATCATTGAGGTCATCATTTGTTGCTGCACCAGCAAAATGTTTGTTGTGTTGGTGCCTTGATCATCTAGTTTGTCATTGAGTTGGCTTAGAGATGTAGATAGCATTCTGTTTTCATCCTTGAGAGAGGCCACTTCTCTTTCTAAGCCATCCACCTTGGAGAATAATTGTTGAGACCTAAATGAGTTGAGGGATTGATCTTTGACCCTGGCAAAATCATATTTGGAGATGTCTGACAGAGGGACTTCATCCACCAGCTTATCACCATACTGGTTTTTCCACATGACATTCAACATAGCATTGGTGGTGATGGTAGATTTTGCTTGATTTTCCAGTGTAGAAGCCAGTTTCTTGATGTTGTCTGTGACCATGGCAAGAGTCACATCCATCATGGACACATTGGTGGAGGTTTTCTGGACTTCTTTGAGGATACCATCCACCTTGGGAAAATCAGAGAGATAAGAGGTTCTGAGCTTAGTGAGGGATCTTTCTGTCTCCTCCTGAATTGAAGAAATCTCTGATTGAAGCCCTTTCCCAAGATAATGCAGAGCCTTCAACTGGTTCTTGTATACATCATTCACAGCATCATAGATGGCAACAGGAGAAAGATCCTTAGCATTGGAGCCCAGAGAGGTGAGGTATTCTTCTCTCACAAAAGCCAGGGCATCCTTGAGCTTGAGAGTCCTCTTAGCATCCAACCAGGCATCCACATTCCCCTCTGGTTCAGCTGTATCCACAATCTTCTCCTGTTGAGCTTCAACATCCTCCTTATGGCATAGCAGGATAGCTTCATAATCAGCATTTGGAAGGTTGGAGGTGAGGAGATGTTGAGCTATCTTTGAGAACTCATCAATCTGTGCCACATGGAGATCTTGTATGGCTTCTTCAGACATTTTGGAAGGCACAGATGACGATCCTGAAGGCCTGTCATGGTGCACAGGCTTCAGCCATTCTGACATTGTGGCCTGAGCCAAGTGAGAGCTAGTGCTAGGCACTTCATGAGATGTGTGAGTTTGAGTCTCCTCCAGCCTTGGAATGGCTGTAGGGTCTGATGTTGTCTCCATTGAAATGGGATGTGTTACAACATCAGCCCTATATGTCTGTGAAGACAGTTCCACATCCCTAAGGATGAGAGAATTTGGCACAGAGTCTCCAGTGAAAACTGGTGAATCCTCCATGTTTGTGTTGGTGTCATTAGGATATGCCTCAGCATGCATTCCCTGACCAACTGAATGTGGGTCCTGAGTGGTGAGCACAGTGTCAAGCACCATGTCACTTGAAGTTGGCTCAATCACAGGGCTGGATTGTGATTGATCAAGGGCAAGATTGTCATGAGTATGACTCTCTTGTTCAGAAGAAATTTTAGTGGAAGAATCTGAGAGAGAAGTGGGGTTCAGATTGGATTTTAGCAACTCCCCCTGAGAAATAGGAGGAGTTTCAACATTGATGTGCTCTCCACTTAGTGTTTGATCACCCTTATCACTCCTAGGGTCAAGAGTGAGGTCTTGACCCTGTGCAGACTCGTTACAACTTGCAGTGGGGAGGCTGCTCTTTTCAATACCCATGACCTGTTGAGAGGCCATAGACAGTAGCAGGTGTACCCCTTTTTGCACATCTGAATCCTGTTGAGAGGATGCAGTGGTGGCTACAGATTTTGATTTCTTCTTTGGTCTGGTGAGAGGTGACTCAGGAATCTCACTTGCTAACTCTACAGATTCATGGATAATAGCTAGGGTTCTCTTCTTCTTCTTTTTAGTAACATCAACCTTTTGAGAGATTGATGCACTTGGCTGACTATCCTCTATAGTGGTGTTTACAGTGGGGTTGCTGGATGGGATAGGGAGGCTTGGGTTAGACTGTGATGCTCCTTCAGTCTCAGCCTCCCCTGTCCAGGAAAGAGCATGGTATATGGGCTTATCAAGTGGATAAGACGCGAATGTGTCCTGCATATGCGGGGTCACACTCAAGATCACATCCACTTGATTCCTTGTGTCCAATGAACCAAACAGAATCTTGGACATGGACTTGGAATAAGCCATCTTTGATTTATCAATACCCTCCAAGTCATGGACATTAGCATCAAGATAATTTAAAATAACTTGAAGAAAGCGAGGGTAAAAGATGTCATTACCTCTTCCACGGACTGTCCTCCCTAGCCTTTGAGTCAATTCCTTGAGGATTATTGCTCCAACATTGATTTCCTGATTGTAGGCTAGGGAATAGGCCAGCTTCACAGCAATGTGACTGATATGGTCCCATCCTGTCTTTCTGCAAAGGAACACCTTCTGGAGTGCATCAAATAGAAATGACCACTCCCTTCTTACAAACTTCTTATTCAGCTTTCCAGTATCTATCTCATCAGCATACTGAATGAAGGTCATGAAGTCTACTATTTGAGCATCAGTAGCTTCTTGGTCATGACCCTCCACCTTGAACCCTAATGCTTCATTTATCTCCTTCTCCCCAAACTGGAAGTGTTTGCCTCCAATTGAACAAGCTATCTCCTGGAACGAAGTTCCATCTTCCCTGGCCATTGTAGAAACCAACGCCGTTCGCCAAAATCCTTCCAATACATCAACATACAACGTGGGGTTCAAGGTTAGGGCTCGGCGGAGGTAGGAATCGTTCAGGAACCATACAAAACACTTGTACCTGGGTTTAGCCTCAGCCTCAGAGGGAATGGTGAGAAGATTTGTTTCTTTGGGGATGGTTAAAGGAATAGAGGAGGATTCTGTTTGAGATTTGGGTGCCATTTCTTGAGAGAGAGAGTAAGAAAGAGAGTAGAGAATTTGTGCTTAGGTTAGAAGGTTTGAGAGTAATAGACAAGATGAAAAGTTGCAAACGGTTAGAAAATGGTATTTATATGATAGAGACACTGCGATATGGAGTTATGAATGTGTACAGTCTATCTGTATGTCGTGAAGTCAAAAGTGGCCTGTACCGCAAAGTCTTGCAAATTATATCGCATAGTCTCAACAATGAACTATGTCGCAAAGTCTTCAAAATGAAAGGATCGGGGAGACTTTGCGATATAGTAGAAATACCCTGTCTAAAGCTCTCTTTTAGGAATTTTGAGCAATTTGTCAGACTTTTATCAAATTTTGAAATAAAATTAATTTAAATCAAAATTCTGTCAACTATGGAGACTTGTCGATATAGTTATTCGAAGTCGCGAAGTCATAAAATTAACTATGTCGCAAACTCATGAAATGAACTATGTCGCGAAGTCTCACAATCTCAACAGTTTGCGATATAAGTCTGTTTAATTTGAACTATGTCATGAACTCTGAAAATCATCTATGTCGAGATGTCTCAAAAGCTCACAACACCACTAACAAATATGATTTTGAAAAATATGCAGTAAAATACTGAAATATTTATAAATCATATCTCAGCTGATTTTCACTCCAAACAAATAGATCATTTAAATACAGTGAAAATTTACTGCTGCAACTATTAACCAGCATATTTACTTAGAACAACTGAATGAAGGATTGAGCATTCCAATTTCACTCACAAGTCTGTTGAAGACTGCTTCATTCAGAGGTTTAGTAAATATGTCAGCTAATTGTTTCTCAGTTGGAACATAAGAGACTTCTATGGTACCATTTGCAGCATGTTCCCTAATGAAATGGTACCTGATCTCAATGTGCTTTGTAGTAGAATGATTAACAGGATTAGCTACAATGGATATTGCACTAGTATTATCACACATCAGAGGAATGTGTTCTAACACTAGTCCATAATCCATGAGTTGATTTCTAATCCAAAGCAATTGAGCACAACAACTTCCAGCAGCAATATATTCAGCCTCAGCTGTGGATGTTGCTGTGGACTGTTGTTTCTTACTAAACCAGGACACTAACCTTTGACCTAGGAATTGACAGCTTCCAGAGGTGCTCTTCCTGTCAATCCTGCATCCAGCATAATCAGAATCTGTGTAACCAACCAGGTTTAACCCAGTGCCCTTTGGATACCATAGCCCAAGATTAGGAGTCCCCTTCAGATATTTGAAAATTCTTTTGATGGCCATCATGTGAGATTCCTTGGGATCAGACTGGAACCTTGCACAAAGGCATGTGGCAAACATGATGTCTGGCCTGCTAGCTGTGAGATAGAGCAGGGATCCAACCATTCCTCTATAGACCTTGATATCAACTCTCTTGCCTTTCTTGTCTTCATCCAGCTTGATTGCAGTAGACATAGGAGTTTTAGCTGAGGATGACTCTTCTAAACCATATTTCTTTAAAAGATCCTTGACATACTTAGATTGGTTTATAAAGATGCCATCCTCCCTTTGATGTACTTGCAGGCCTAGGAAGTAGGTTAACTCTCCCATCATACTCATCTCATATTTACTTTGCATCAACTTAGAGAACCTTTCACAGAGTTTTTCATTTGAAGAGCCAAAGATGATATCATCCACATAGATTTGAACAAGAATGATATCATTTCCATGCTTCTTGAAGAATAGGGTTTTGTCAATTGTACCCCTGGTAAATTGATGCTCAAGAAGGAATTGAGATAGAGTTTCATACCAGGCTCTTGGTGCCTGTTTGAGTCCATAGAGTGCCTTGAGCAGTCTATACACAAAGTTTGGGAAGTCTTCACTCTCAAAGCCAGGTGGTTGAGACACATAAACTTCTTCAGCAAGATCACCATTGAGAAATGCACTTTTCACATCCATTTGATACACCTTAAAATCTGAGTGAGCTGCAAAAGCCAGAAAGATTCTGATGGCTTCCAGTCTAGCTACAGGTGCAAATGTCTCATCATAGTCAATGCCTTCTTGCTGACAATATCCTTTGGCAACCAGCCTTGCTTTGTTTCTTACTACCACTCCTTCTTCATCCATCTTGTTTCTGAACACCCATTTGGTGTCAATAACATTCTTTCCTTTTGGAGGTGGCACTAGTTCCCATACCTTGTTTTTCTCAAATTGATTCAACTCTTCTTGCATGGCAACAATCCAATCAGAATTCTTCAAAGCTTCTTCAATTAATTTAGGTTCCTCTTGTGACAGAAAGCAGCTATACAGACAAGTATTTAATGTTGCCCTTCTTGTTCTAACTCCCTCACTAGGATCTCCAATGATTTGATCCCTAGTGTGGGCTCTGTCCCATTTCCTTGTGTGCCCCTGTTCATTTCCTTGATCTGTTCCAATCTCATTTTGGTTGACAGTTGCATTCTCTTCTTCTCCCCCTGTGTTTGTGAATCCTTGCACAGGTGTTTGAAGAAGATTGTCAACTTCAAGAGTTTCATTTTCTAGAACAGTTTGAACAGGGGGTTCATCTTCACTTTCAGAATCCTCAAGATAACCTTGATTCTCAAATCTCAATAGCACACTGTCTTGATCACTTGTTTTCAGTCCTGGAGTTTTCTTGTCATCAAAGGTAACATCCATGCTTTCCATGACTTTGTGTTGCTCAGGTACAAACACTCTGTATGCTGTCCTTTCCAGAGAGTATCCAATGAAGATACCTTCAAATGCCTTAGCATCAAATTTTCCAACATGCTCAGAGGTATCTTTCATCACAAAGCACTTGCTTCCAAACACATGCAGGTGCTTGAAGGATGCTCTTTTTCCAGTCATTAATGAGTAAGGAGTTTTGCCAGACTTCTTATTGATTAATGTTCTATTTTGCACATAGCACGCTGTGTTAACAGCATCAGCCCAAAAGCTAGTGGGTAGCTTTGCATCCAGTAGCATTGTCCTTGCAGCTTCAATGAGAGTTCTATTCTTTCTCTCAACTACTCCATTTTGTTGAGGTGTTCTAGGAGCTGAGAATTGTTGAGAAATTCCTTTATCTTTGCAAAACTCATACAATGTTGAATTTCTGAACTCAGTCCCATTATCACTTCTCAAAGCAACTACAGAGGCACCAGTGCTTTGTGCTTCTTTATCAACTCTCTTGATATGCTCTATTATGACTTGGGGTGCTTCATCCTTGGAGAATAGGAATTCCACCCAAGTATATCTTGAATAGTCATCTACCATCACTAGAGCATATTTCTTTTTGGAAAGGGACATTACATTCACAGGGCCAAATAAGTCCATGTGAATTAGTTGCAGAGGTTTTGAGTTTGTATTGAGCAACTTGTTCTTGTGACTTGATCTTTTAATCTTCCCTTTCTGACAAGCTTCACATGCTCCATCTTGCACAAACTCCAAGGCAGGCAAATCCCTGATGAGTTCTCTCTTGGTTAGAGAGTTCATTGCCTGAACATTTAAGTGAGACAGTTTCTTGTGCCACAGCCAGAATTCCTCATTTGTGGCTTTTGTGTAGAAACAACAAATTTCTCCCTTATCTGCAGCCTTGAGATTAGCTACAAACAAGCTTCCTTTCTTCACACCAGTTAGAACAACTTCACCACTTTCCCTTTTTGAGATTGAACAAAGGTCTTCATCAAATTCCACTTTGAAGCCTCTGTTGGTAAACTGTCCAATACTCAAGAGATTATGCTTCAGTCCTTCAACAAATGCTACATCTTCAATAATGACATTTCCAGATTTAACACTGCCATATCCCATTGTATAACCAATGTTGTCATTTCCAAAGGTTACTGATGGGCCAGCCTTTTCCTCAAAATGTGATAGCAGGGCTATATCACCAGTCATGTGACTTGAGCATCCACTGTCCAAGATCCATATGACTCTTTTATTCCTGTTGCCCTGCATTCACAAAGTGACTAAGTTGTTTTTGGTACCCACACTTGGTAGGGTCCAGATGATTTAGAAACATTTTGATTAACAATTCTTCTGTCATAAATTGCATTTCTCATAGTAGGAGACTTCACTTTTTCTGTGGCTTTGGAGTTTACACTCTTAGGCTCACATGAAGTTTTCACCCTCTCAACCCTGATTGGGGACCCTGTCCTATGAGAATGTATGTGTGTGTGTGATTCACCAGATTGTGCAGAGTCAAGTTTATGTTTAAGAGATAAACAGTTAGCAATCACAGTCACATAGCATGTCATGCAGTTTGGCTTACCACAGAAAGAATCATGACTAGAATTTATGCTTGCAGAAAGGTTACTTAGGTTATCAACTTCAACAATTTCAGGCTTACTACACTTATGAGTCAAATGATTAACAGATAGGCATTTTTGACATTGTTTCCTGGGAGCATTTGGCACATAAGCATAGTTGTTTCCTTTGTTAACACCAACTTTACCATTTCTGTTTTGTTTCCTTTTCTTAACAACTTCTTTCTTTGCTTTAGGACTCTTGACAAGATTGTCTTTGGTCTCTTTCTGATTGACAAGATCAGGAAAGGAAGAAGTGTTCTTAGCAGCCTCATCTTCTTCAAGTAGTTGTTGCTTGATGATCAGTAGTTCCTCATCAAACTCAACATCACTCTTTCTGAAGATGGGCTGTTCAACACTTGACAGTATGGTTGGGACATTTTTGTTTGTAAAGGTTTCCTTTCCTTTGCCCTTGACCTTCTTCCTTCCTTTGTCATTATCATAGTCAAAACCAACTCCAACCTTGCAGTCTACAGTGTGTTCCTTGTGGTAGGTTTGAATAAGTTCAGAGGAGTTTTTGAAGCTTCTTAGTTTCAGTTCAGTTTCAGCAATTTGTTCTCTAAGGGCTTTCTCTATCTGCTCAGCACAAATCACTTTGTTTTTAAGATACTCAACCTCCTTTTTCAAACCATCCAGGTTCACAACCATTAACTCAAGTTTCTCATTCTTTTCTGTAAGCTCAACATTCTTAGCAGTTAGTCTATCAATTTCTTCATTAGCTACTAACATGCTAGTATGAATATTAAACATCTCAGTGCTCATATCTTCAACAGTTTGCTTATATTGAATGGGAGTCATATCAAGAGAAGTAAGAATGGGTACCTGACTTGAATCACCATCATCAGAAAATGCCATCAAGGCATAGTTTGAGTACTCTTGTTCTTCTTCTTCATCAGAGTCATCCCAGCATTTTCCCTCAGCAATAAAAGCTTTGCCCTGTTGTTTCTTGAGTAGAGCTTCATACTTAGCTTCAAGCTCTAAGTATGCTTTGTCCTTCTTGACTTGTTTAGGCTTTTTGCACTCAGTGGCAAAATGCCCAAGTTCATTGCAGTTATAGCATCTTATTTTGGTCCTATCCACACTTCCTGTCTTGTATCCACCCTTAGCAGCACCAGCCATCCCTTTTCCTTTATTGAAGGTGTTTGAGCCACTAGATCCACCAGTGTTTCCAGTATTGAACTTGGACCTGAATGGCTGCTTTCTTTTAAACCTTATGTTAGGATATCTCCTAGCCATATAAGCAAAAGATTTGTTTTCCATTTTGTCCAGTTCCTCCATGCTGTAAAACTCATCTTCCTCAGGCAAATCATAGATGACCTGGACCTCATCACCAGTGTCTTCAACTTCCAGTTCCTCAATCTTCACTTGACTGACTTTAAGAGAGTCCATTCTTTGACTTAGGTTGTCAGCAATAAGTGCACAGGAGGTATTAGCCACTAATCCTTGCTTTGCTTGAATAGATCTCTTTTGAAACAGCTCCAACTCATATGTCTTCAAAACACCATATAACACATCAAAACCAATCTTTGTTAGATCTCTTTCTTTAAGGGAAGAGATTCTTGGTTCCAAGTGATCTGGAAGAGTTAGTAAAAACTTCATATTGAGCTCTTCTGTTTCATAGTGTTTGTCATAGAGTTTGAGCTCGTTTATCAGCTTGTTGAATCTCTCAAACACTTCTGTGATTCCCTCTTTTGGCTGAGCCATGAAGGCTTCATATTGTGAAACAAGAATCTGCTTCTTGTTCTTTCTTACTTCAGTAGTTCCTTCACAGAGCACTTCTATAAGATCCCACATCTTCTTGGCACTAGTACAATGAGCAACAGTGCCATACATGTTGAAGTCCATAGATTCACAAATGATAAGTTGAAGATGTCCATCCAGGGCAACTTTTTCTTTTTCAGGATCAGTGTATTTTGAGGGATCTTTGGGCACATGTTTTGCTGGTATAATCTCAGTGCCACTGGTTGATTCACCAATCTCAATCATTGGAATGAAGGGACCATGCTTTAGAATATCTAAATACATGGGGTTAGAAGCTTTGATGAAAAGCAACATCTTCTTCTTCCATAAACTGTAGTGCTCCTTGTTAAAGGGAGGAATCTTGATACTGCTTAGTTTCTGTGAACTCATTCTTGATCTTTTCCTGTTTGTACGTTAACAGCCTTCGCTCTGATACCACTTGTTAGAAATGAATACCACTAGAAACTAGACAGAGGGGGGGTGAATGGATAGTTTGATATATTTTTCGATCTTGAAAACTAAGTAAACAACTGTATGTGATTATGATATGTAATATGCAGAAAGTAAATAACACACACAATCACTTTAATCTACTTTGTATAAGCAAATTAAATACTACAGCTTTCCAGGAAATTCACAATCGAATTTCTGGCTTCTAAACAAGAACAGTTTGAACTTGCTTGCTTACAGAGAAAAGAGCTTAGCAAATAACTATGTGTATCTCTCTTACAGCTTACAGTTGCGTGTGCACGATATATATATTCCCCTATACAAACTAGGCACACACAATATTACACAGCTACCCCTTCTGAAAGTCCAACTTGTCCTGCCATAAGAAGTTCACTGTGTCAGGAAGGACCACCTTCTTTTCGGAGTCTTTCCCGTTTCTGTAGCTGCTTGTCTCTTATCTTTCTCTCCAAGTTTAGCTGTAGATTTGCCATCTGTTCTTTGGACCACCTTGCCAGAACAAATGCTTCAGTATTTGTCTCCTTTGATTCTTGGTTCTGTACCTTGATTTGTCTTGTTATGAACGGCTAAGTGTTGATATCGTGAACTCCACTTTATCCCTGACTTCGCGATCTCCCTTGTGAGGACTATGCGATATAGCCTTTGAAGACTTTGCGACATAGGTCATTTGATGACTATGCGACATAGGTCATTTGATGACTATGCGACATAGGTCATTTGATGACTATGCGACATAGGGCTTCTGAGGACTTCACGATCTAGGCTCCTTTGACTTTGCTGACTTCAACACTTCACGACATGTGTCTTGAGGACTTCTCGACATAGTACAAAATGGACTATGCGATATAGTACTTCACGACATGGATATTGGTGACTTCACGACATAGCTTTCTTTTGACTTTGCTATATAATGCCTTAGACAAATTCCTGCAACTTATTTCTTCATGGCCTTATTCAACTCTATCCTGCTGCATGAACACTTCTGAACTTCTACCAGGATAATTATTCAATGGCCTATATACATTCTAGATGCAAGAACTTTACTAAGCTCATTATAAATCTGAGCATACATGATAAAGCTATTGTCCATGAAAACAAGACAAGTACATTTAGAGACCTATACTATATCCCAGTGATAGAAATCACTAGGTCATGTAATGTGACATAGTCACATAGTGTAGGCTTGTTAATAGTGGTATTCAGACATGTCTTGAGCCTAACAACAACCTTAAAGATACAAAGAAACACGTGCATACCATTTTAAGGCCAACCACTATTCCAGCCCGAATCCAACCACGTTCTAAGGATCATGCTGCAGTCAAGATAGCTCCATTGTGCACGGTTCGCCGATCAATTCATGGAACCCTGGTTTGATTGTACCCGGACGGATCTTTTTTTGTTTAGTAAGGACGGATTTAGTAAAGGGTACCTACTAGTGAAATAAAATTGAACTTTTTTCTGTCATTAGAATTTTTAAAAATATATGAAAGTGTGTTACAAAATTTATAAGTATAGAGGTGTCTTCTTAGAATATACTCATATTTTTCAAAGAAATTTTTGATCTGCGATGCTGGCACCGGAACATGGGTGCAATTTGAGAGAGAATTTGATTCAACTGGTCGTAATTTTCACATTCAAGCAGGGTGTCCAGGAATTATAGATTTATAGTGGGTTCGGAAGGTAATTGGGTATATTTAATTTATATTTTAAAATATTATTAATTGTCAAGGAATACTCCCTCCGTTTCATAATACTTGTCTATTTTTAACTTCTGACACGTATTTTAAAGTGCATTGACCGGATAGTTATATAAATTATTTTTCAAATTTTCTTTTTTTTGAATAAAGGTTTGATATTTAAAATTTTATTTAATTACAAAAAGAAAATTAAAAAAATAAATTGTGTAGCTATTCAGTCAAAGCACTTTTTTTTTTGCTAATTAAGTCAGTCACTCAAAGCACTTCAAAATGCATATACAAAAATAGAAAGTTCACATGAACAAAGGTAGTACACTATATTACAAAATTCAAAATTCAGAAAAATAATCAAGTTTGAATTTTATTAGATTTAAAACAAATTTTGTCACATTTAATCGGATTCCTTTAAGATGTGTATTCATTATGGATTTTAAAAGATTTTTTTGGATTTCAAAAATTCAAGTATATTTAATTTAGAGTTTAAAATATCCTTAAAATTCTGGTGGTATTAAATAAAGATTCCAAAACGTTTTTAAAAATCTGGTGTATACAATTTGAATTTTAAAAAATCCAATAGAATTTAATGATTTTCAATTTGGATTTTAAAATATCCATTAAAATATGATGATGTTCAAAAGTCCACATATTATTTTGCATTTAATAAAATAGTGAATTTTGAGTATATTTTATATCTTTTGAAATCTTATTACATCAAAAGATTTTGAGTGATTTGTTGTAAACTCTTTTTAAATTGAGAAATTATCAAAAATTCTACTTTTTCTAAGTTTTTTTTTTTTTGCAATTTTAACATTTTCTGAAAATATTTGCAAAAATATGATATACAACTAGATGAAACCTAAAGATATTTACAAAAAATACTGTATGCAACCAAAGCAACCACATGCAACTTTTAAAAAAATAATTTTAAAGCAACTGAGAATTAAAAAAAATTTATTAGTAAGAGGGGTGAATAAAGATAAAGATGAATAAAGCTTGCGATCTCAAGTTCCATCCCCTCACCTATCGTCTATACATACATATATAGATTTGTGCGTTGAAAGTTCATAAGGAGTTTCATCTCAACCAAATCAACAATTGGGGTTGAGTTTCTAACTAATCAACAACGCCCTGCGACAAGGCCCCGCAGGGGCACTAACTTATGCAACTTACTATGCAACCAAAGATGATTTCAATTATTAAAATTTTATAAGTTGCATCTATGGTTGATTTTGGTTTATGCAGTTGCAGATATGGTTGCAAGAAGTTGCACCGTAATTTTGCAAATATTTTCAAAATGTTGGTATTTTTGCAAAATATTAAAAAAAACATAGTATTTTTGCAAAAACGTTTATAGGGTTGAGTATTTATGAAAAAAAACCCTTTTAAATTAGCAAGATTTAAAAACTTTTAAATTAACTTTGCTAAACTCTTTGTAGAATTAAAATTAACAATACTTTTTTTAAATCTATAAATTATAATTAATCCATCAAAATTGAGATTAAATACACCCCCTAGGAATTAAAAAAAATGTTACACCCCCTCGTTTGAATATGGAAAATGCAAGGTAGCCTAAATTGATTCCCAAGTAATTTTTCAAATATCAAGTGTCTTTTTCAACTCGTTATAATAAAGTGAATCCCGTGTATTCACACTAAGCTCCCCAATTAAAATTTCTCTATCACCACGTCATTGAAAAAGATTTTTGGAAACCAGGATACGTTATACGTAGCATTATTCTTTGAATGTGTCAAATATCAAAAATATTTCAGAATTCAAATTATACCAAATATTAAAAATCTTTGAGAATTCAAATTTGGGACACAATTAGGTTGATTTAATTTTTGAGTAATTGAGTCCAAAAATTTCCATTATGTATATAAACATAACATATATCTATATTTGTTACTTATAAAATATAATCATAAGTTTCATTAAATTTATAGAAAAAAAATTACACTAGTCCTATGGAAGTAAACGATTTGACTCAATTTAGGAGTTTGAATAAATGAATCATTTTATATTGATGTTTGTTATTTAGTCGATTAAATTTGTGGTTTGTACTCAATTTGCTAAATGAAAAAAACTTCTCCCATATCATAAATAGATATTTACCAAATAGTTTCATTTTGAACAACTACTTCACTAGTCGAAACAACTAATTCAATCATCTAGATAGAATAGCTAATATAATCCGTTATCGCTAACAGCTAATTAACAAATAGGATGGTAATATATAAAAAAATTGTTGTTGAAAGTCACATATAACAGCGATGAAATAATAAAAAAATAATTTTATTATAAAATTAAAATTAAAATAATTTTTTCCTTAAAGTTTGAATTAAATTTAAATGTTAATCTTTTTTTGAAAGTATAAGTAACTCATGTAAACCTCCAGAGATCCGATCTGAGTTCATTTTAAAGGATAAAAATGTATCTATGCTATTGTATAATGGACAGAACATTAAAATTTTGGTGATCGGTATTAGTTTTTTGGCACTTCATGTTTTTACTAAATTATCCTTACTTATTTATAAAAATTATTATTAAATAAGTATATTACATGTTTACAACCAATTACCTTTTTTTTAGCGAAACACATTACTTTTACGATTTTTACTAACAAAATCCACTCATTTTCCAAAAATATCATGAGCAATTATCTTTTTTAAACTAAAATCTAAACATGTTAACTTTTCTATTTTTCCTTACTTAAACCCCTCATTTTTCAAAAATATAACGAGCAAACTCTTGCTTATTTATTTTAAAATCTATTTAATTGTTTTTAATTATTTAAAAACATTTAATTATTTTATCATGCCTACTTATTTTTAACCATGTATAAGATTTAATTGTGAAAAAATCTCTTTTAGAAATATAAGTGTAAGTTTGTGTTTGTGTATACCTGGAACTTCCCCGGGACCAGAGCCCATGCTGATGTGAAGATTTAGCCAAGTATGACAACTACTTAAAATATCAATTGATATACCATCCCTAAACCTTTCGATAATTACAGAAAAGGTGACTAAGATTTAAAAGAAACAAACATATGAAAACTTGACAGTTTTTAGGAACCTTATGGCACAGACTAAAACATGTACTCTGTTGTACACTTCGTCATGGATCTATTTCCATTGACAAAAACAGGAAGAAGTCCACCTCTCTCACACAGAATACATCTCCTGCACTCCGTCATTCTTGTCTAAGTTAATTCTCGGATGAAAATCCTCTACTACCCTGCATAAGCAATGAACAAAAAAGAAATATGAATGACAAAAAGAAAGGAGTAAAGGAGGTAAGTTTCATGCCACTTCTGCACTTTCCTGAATCACGGCCACTGGCACAAAGTAACAAATAGCACTTGAAGTTGATATATATAACACAACTGGATACAGAATTTCACCTGCAAATTTGTTTGTCGACAAGTCTAGGCATTCCAACACTTTCAATTGGCCAATCTCCAGTGGAACCTTTTCATAAAAACTACTTCCTGACAAGTTCAGTCCCCTGAGTTTTACAAGTCTAGTTATCCTTATGAGAATTTTCCCGGCCACTTTATTGATTGACAGATCAATATCATCGTCAGATATGCAAAATTTCCTCCATACTCAAGCTCCTGCCCTTTCCATCTTGCCAATACATAATAAAAATTATTTAAAGTTTTAAGGTGCGTCTGGAGTTTTTTCTACTGCTTGTGCACCAACAAACACTGATGAATTTGTAAATGAGTAATGTGGAAGGTAAAGATTGAATGTGTATTTGTCTTTGAATTAAAATTTTTAAATATAAAATTTAAAACTGTATACACATATCAGTAACAAAGTCAACATTCTATTGCACTCTTAAAATTGTCTACACATGTTTCTATGTATCTTCAATGTTGTCATTTCAAATGCATTATATTTTCATGCATCTTTGAAATAGCGAAGCTTTTGTTGATAATGTAGTTTTTTTATTGTGTTGGTCTTTTTTAATGTTGACCGTGATGATTTATCTGTATATATTTTATTGTGTTAGGCTTTCAATGCATTTATGTTAATTCAAAGTGCTGACGGTTCAATACAAGAGGTTGAACAGAAATTTGCTATAACATGCCCCACGATGTGCTGTGAAATGCAATCAGGATTTGGATATTCTAGGAGCAACCCCATAACTAAACCTTCTAGAATTAAATTTGCTTTTTTGAGTTTAGTGTTTAATTATTGTCGATTTCATGGCGCACCAAGTTGTTCTTAGGAAATTAGCTATCTTAATCTAGTTTTTTTTTCTTTTTTCCTCCTTGCTTAACCAAGAGTGTCCAAACGCTAGTTTTTCTTTCCAATATGAAGATGTCTGGAATGCATAATGTAAGAGCTTAAGAGGGTATACTGTGTTACCTTTATATGTAAAAAGACAATAGGGGTGGATCAAGATTATATTTGTCTCACGTTATAAATTCCGTACATTTTCATATTGAGAAAGAAAAAATGGCTCATGACACTCTTGGTCGAACGAGGAATATTAAAAAAATAAAACTTAGACAAAGATATCTAACATCGCAAGAACGACTAAATACACCATGTAACGGGCAATAATCAAACGCTAAACTCAAGAAGAGGCAGGTTTAAGTCTAGAACATATAGTTATGAGGTTAATCCTAGAATATCCAAGTCCTGATTGCATTTCACGGCATATTGTGTGGGCTTATTATAACAATCTCTTGTTCAATCTCTTGTATCGAGCCATCAACACTTTGAATCCACACACATGACTTCAAAGACAGAAATGCACATAAATTATATATACATAACCCATCATAGTAAACATTAAACAAGACCAATAAATTAAATAAATTATATAACCAACAAAAGACTCACAACTTCAAAGATACACAAAAATATAATGCACGGAGAATTGAAATGACAACCTTAAAGATACAAAGAAACATGTGCATACCATTTTAAGGCCAACCACTATTCCAGCCCGAATCCAACCAGTTTCTAAGGATCATGCTGCAGTCATCAATTCATGGAACCCTGGTTTGATTGTACTAGGACGGATCTTTTTTTTTTTAAGTAAGGACGGATCTAGTAAAGGGTACTGGTTGGTGGCTGGTGAAATAAAATCGAATTTTTTTCCGTCATTAGAATTTTTAAAAATATATGAAAGTGTGTCACAGAATTTATAAGTATAGAGGTGTCTTCTTAAAATATACTCATATTTTTCGAAGAAATTTTTTGGATCTGCCATGTTGGTACCAGAACATGAGTGCAATTTGAGAGAGAAATTTGATTCAACTAGTCAGTAATTTTCACATTCAGGGTGTCCAGGTATTATAGATTTATAGTGGGTTCGCAAGTTAATTGGGTATATTTAATTTAGATTTTAAAATATTACTACTATTAATTGGTTCTGGTTTTACTTGAATTGAGATTTGAGATATGGTAAAGTTGTTGACAAAATCTCAATGATTTGATTTAGATTTTGAAAACAATAAAAGAAAAATAGCAATTTATTAGAATACACCCCTGTTTCGAAATGTTTGTCCACTTTTAACTCTTCTAACGCGTATTTTAAAGCGCATTGATCATATAATTATATAATTTTTTTTTCAATTTTTTTTTCTTTTGAATAAAAGTTTGATATTTAAATTTTTATTTAATTACAAAAAGAAAATAAATTTTGTAGCTATTTGGTCAAAGCACTTTAAAATGCATATACAAAAATAGAAAGTTGACATGTATTATGAAACATAGGTAGTACACTATAATACAAAATTCAAAAAAAAAATCGGGTTTGAATTTTATTAGATTAAAAACAAATTTTGTTACATTTAATCGGATTCCTTTAAAATGTGTATTCATTCTGAATTTTGAAAGATTTTTTTGGATTTCAAAAATTCAAGTATATTTAATTTAGAGTTTAAAATATCCTTAAAATTCTGGTGGTATTAAATAAAGATTCCAAAACGTTTTTAAAAATCTGGTGTATTCAATTTGAATTTTTAAAAATCCAATAAAATATAATGATTTTCGATTTGGATTTTAAAATATCTATTAAAATCTGATGATGTTCAAAAGTCAACATATTATTTTGCATTTAATAAAATAGTGAATTTTGATGGATGTCATATTATATTAATTATCTTTTGAAATCTTATTACATCAAAAGATTTTGAGTGATTTGTTGTAAACTCTTTTTAAATTAGCAAGATTTTTTTAAAAAAAACTTTGTTAAACTCTATGTAGAATTAAAATTAACAACAATTTTTTCAAATCTATAAATTATAACCAATCCATCAAAATTCAGATTAAATACACCCCCTAAGAATTAAAAAAAATGTTACACCCCCTCGAATATGGAAAATGCAAGGTAGCCCAAATTGATTTCGAAGTAATTTCCCCATATATCAAGTGTCTTTTTCAACTCGTTATAATAAAATGAATCTCGTGCATTCACACTAAGCTCCCCAATTAAAATTTCGCTATCACCACATCATTGGAAAAGATTTTTGGGAACCAATTTGAAATACGTCATACGTAGCATTATTCTTTGAACGTGTTAAATATCAAAAAAAATTCAGAATTCAAATTATAACAAATATAAAAAATCTTTGAGAATTCAAATTTGGGACACAATTAGGTTGATTTAATGCTTTGATGGATACTTCATTTTGAGTAATTGAGTCCAAAAATTTCCATTATGTATATAAACATAACATATATCTATATTTGTTACTTATAAAATATAATCATAAGTTTCATTAAATATATAGAAAAAAAATTTACATTAGTCCTATGGAAGTAAACGATTTGAATAAAAAAAAATTTGATAGAAAGAGTAAGGGATTATTTGATAAAACTGAATAAAAAATATTGAATGATTAAATTAACTGAATGTAATAATTTCTTAATGAAATAATACACCGAATAAAAAATGATGTTTGATAACTTTCGTGTTAACTATCTGAATAACTAAAAAAATTCAAATTTAATTTTTCCAAAATGTCACCCGAAATATAAATTTATTTGACTTTTTATTTACATATTTAATTTGCAAGTCTCAAAAGAACATTATAGCTTATACTTTTATATGGAGGGATACATGCACTAATTATGAATCTATTAGTATAATATTATCAAGTACTTTAAAATTAACACGCGTGAAAATTTATAATCTTAAATATATCTTGTCATGTGAAAATAAATTATTTATCAAGAAGTTAAAGTTAACAAAATGTTATCCCCTTAATAATATTTTATTTAACTATTTTGGTATTTGCACGTATTTTAATGTATAGTAACCTACAATTTCAAAATTTAATTTAATTATTTTAAATATTAAATTTTATTTAAAATTAATTTAAAATATATTTGGAATTATAAGATCAATATAGCTAAAATATAAAATAGGTAGATAAATAATATATAAATTATTTTTATAGAAAATAATGTAACATAAATAACTAAATAACTTTGTATAAAAGTTATTTATAATGATATTATTTTGAATAAAACGGGATTGCAAATTTCCAGGGAAACAAGACAAGTAATTTTATTTGGTGGTTTCGCTTATCCAAAAAGCTAGGTTTGTCACACTTACCGAACCAGTGATCATTAAGTGATTTATGCTTCATTAAGGCTCTGTTTGGGATTGCTGTTAAAAATTGTTGTGCGGTTGAAAAAAGTGCTGTTAAAATAAGTGATGTTGTGAAAATCAGATAACTGTTTGGTAATATTTTTGATATGTGCATGTTTTGATGTATAATATAAAAAATTAATGTTTTTGGTGAGTTTTGATGTTGAAATCAGTACCTGCTTCCCGCAAAAGTTGAAAAATAGCTTTTTTCAAAAGCATGGAGGGACCTGTTTTCTCTAAAAGCAGTTTTTAAGCCAAAAATGCTTTTCAAAAAGGCAGCTTTTAAATTTTACCAAACACATTTTTGGCTGCTTTTCAGAAAAAAACTGTTGTTGTTGTCTGCAACAACAATGCCAAACGGAGCCTAAGTGTGTTTGATAAACATCACACATCTGACAGAGAGCAAAACATAACCATTAAGAGTTATCAAACAACCCCTAACATATATTCATCGAAAGCACTGCTCACATGGAGGTACAAACACAAAGATGTAAAATTTTCTCCATAAAGAGAAAACTAGCATGAAAATCCGTGCAAGGCACGGGTCACTATCTAGCATAATTGTTTTAACTTCTAAGTAGTTCGGTGTTTATTATAATTTATATATCGTTTGACAGACGTCTCATTGTGGGTACAAAAGCTGGACTTGATCTCCGTAGTGAGATAGTTAGCGTTGAAAAGTATCCTTGGTTGATGTGTTTTTGAGTTAAGAAATGAGTAAATTCGATATTTATGATATTTGTTATGTGTAAGATCTATGTCAAAATATGATTATCTTACATACAAGACATTAACCTGCACAATTTTACTAATTTAGCTCATTGAGCGAATGATACATTTTCTTGTTTGTGAAATGTAATTTGCATCGTAGTTATTTTATATATTTTGAAGTTAAATAAAATGTCTTCTATCAAATGACACTCACATATTTCGCGTGAAGTTCTAAAAATCTGTGATTTTATATAGTGATATAAAGATGTTTCAGTTAATAGATAAACTCAAGTTCAATTTCTACAAACAACTTTTTCTAATAAATAATAAACACAGAGGCAAGTTAGTCAGTTCAAATCATGCACAAAATATCTCATAGTTAAATTATCTCACCAATTATAAGATTATGTTAATCGATATAATAATAGATACCAAATACTCCTCTACTCACGCGACACACACATATACATATAATGTGTTTGATATAGAACATGTATGACTCAGTAGTGCTATGGTAGGAAGATGAGCAAATTAGTGCATAAACCCAAGTTCGATTTATTAACAATTTTTTTTTTAGAAAAAAGAGTAAACACAAGGGAAATTTAGATATTTTAAATTAAATAAAATGTCTCACCAATTTAGATTAGATTAAATGTCTCATGAATCATTGCTTTTGTTGGGCTATAATAAAATAGATATATAATAATACCAAATATTTCTTTACTCACACGACACACACATATGATGTGTGCAATTTACAACTCATATAATTGAGTGGTGTTGTGGTAGGAGGAGGTGCAAGTTATTGTGGAGATCCAAGTTCGAATCCATTCAATATCAATTTTTTTAAGAATAATAAATATAAGGGCAATTTGGACATTTCAAATGCATTAAAATGTCTTATCAATTTAGCATGAATAAAATGTGCCCCCAATTAATTGGCCCATGTTGGGCTATTATTAATAGAAAGATTTACATATTAGAGATTACAATCCAAGGAAAAGTATCCCTAAAAAACTCTACAATTGAAGCCCCTGTAGAACATTCAACTATCCATCAATCATCCGAGAGGCACAATATATTTCACCTTAAAGCCAGTGGGAAGAGTGATGCTTGTTATTTAGTCGATTAAATTTGTGATTTGTACCCAATTCGTTAATTGAAAAAACTCCTCCCATATCATAAATAGATATTTACCAAATAGTTTCATTCTGAACAACTACTTCAGTTCACTAATCAAAATAACTAATTCAATCATCTAGACACAATAGCTAATACAAAAAAGGTTGTTGAAAGTCACTTATAACAGTGACGAAATAATAAAAAAATAATTTTATAATAAAATTAAAATATTTTTTTCCTTAAAGTTTGAATTAAATTTAAATGTTAATCTTTTTTTAAAATATAAGTAAATCATGTAAACCTCCAGAGATCCGATCCGAGTTCATTTTAAAGGATAAAAATGTATTTATACTATTGTATAATGGACGAAACATTAAAATTTTGGTTGTTGAATATCAGTTTTTTGGCACTTCATGTTTTTACTAAATTACCCTTACTTATTTATAAAAACTATTATTAAATAATTAAATTACTTATTTATAACCGATGACCTTTTTCAGGTAAACACATTACTTTTACGATTTTTTCTAACAAAATCCACTCATGTTCCAAAAATATCATGAATAATTATCTTTTTTAAACTAAAGTCTAAACATGTTACCTTTTCTATTTTTCATTACTTAAACCCCTCATTTTCCAAAAATATAACGCGCAAACCCTTACTTATTTATTTTAAAATTTATTTAATCGCTTTTAATTATTTAAAAACATTTAGCTATTTTATCATGTCTACTTATTTTTTTTAACAATTACAATTAATAAAATATTAAAATGTAAATAATAAAACAACAATTAACAATTCGTGCATCGCACGGGTTTTAAGTTAGTTTGATTAAAACAAATTAAATAAGAAAAAAACAATAACAAATTCAATAAAATATTTATTTTTAGTTTTTAATAATTTAAACTTCTAACGGGTTTGCCTCGTAAAGGGATCTGAGTTACTCGTCATCATACACTTTCACAGAACTTGAGGTCACTGATAAAATCTATAAATTAACTTTGCTAAACTCTGTGTAGGATTAAAATTAACAATAATTTTTTCAAATTTATAAATTATAACCAATCCATTAATATTCAGATTAAATACACCCCTTAAGAATTAAAAAAAATGTTACACCTCCTCGTTTGAATATGGAAAATGCAAGGTAGTCCAAATTGATTTCGAAGTAATTTCTCAAATATCAAGTGTTTTTTTCAACTCATTATAATAAAATGAATCACGTGCATTCACACTAAGCTCCCCAATAAAAAATTTTCTATCACCACATCTTTGGAAAAGATTTTTGGGAACTAATTTGGGATACGTCATATGTAGCATTATTCTTTGAACGTGTTAAATACCAAAAATATTTCAGAATTCAAATGATAACAAATATAAAAAATCTTTGAGAATTCAAATTTGGGACACAATTGGGTTGATTTAATGCTTTGCTGGATACTTCATTTTGAGTAATTAAGTCCAAAAATTTTCATTATGTATATAAACATAACATATATCTATATTTGTTACTTATAAAATATAATCATAAGTTTCATTAAATATATAGAAAAAAAATTACACTAGTCCTATGGAAGTAAACCGATTTGAATTTAGTAGTTTGAATAAAAAAAATTGATAAAAAGAGTAACATATATTCATCAGAAGCACTACTCACTTGGAGGTACAAACACAAAGATGTAAAATTTTCTCCATAAAGAGAAAGTTTACATATTAGAGATTACATCCAAGGGAAAGTATCCCTAAAAAAAACTCTACAATTAAAGCCCCGTGGAACATTCAACTATCCATCAACCATTCGAGAGGCACGATATATTTCACCTTGGAGGAGTGATGTTTGATTTGTACCCAATTCGCTAATTGAAAAAACTCCTCTTATATCATAAATAGATATTTACCAAATAGTTTCATTCTGTACAATTATCCATTATCGCCAAGAACTAATTACCAAATAAGATGGTAATATCAAAAAAAAAAAAGTTGTTGAAAGTCACTTATAACAGTGACGAAATAATAAAAAGTAATTTTATAATAAAATTAAAATTAAAATAATTTTTTAAAAGCATTTAGCTATTTTATCATGCCTACTTATTTTTTTAACAAATACAATTATTAAAATATTAAAATGTAAATAATAAAACAACAATTAACAATGCATTGCACGGGTTTTAAGTTAGTTTGATTAAAACAAATTCAATAAGAAAAAAAATGATAACAAATGGAGCGGATATTAATTTAGGATCCAAATATAATATATTTTTGTATAATTATATATTACATAGTATGTATAATGAAAAAGATGGGTTAGGCTCAAGAGAGAACCAATCACTAAAAAAGAACTTTAGAACTGTTATAAGCCGTTGGATTATTACTAGATCAACTGTTCAGATTCAACTCATTTTTATATACAAAATCTTATAAGGGTATTCTTGGAATAAAATGATTCTACTGCCGAACCTATTTTGTTTCATAGTATAAATACAGTGTTCTGCAGCTGAATTTTAAAAGTTATGCATATGGACTTCAAAGTTCTACAACTGAACTTACATTTTTCCACAAAGTTCTACAAGTGAACTTGATTATTTTTATAATGTTCAGCTGTTGAACAATGTTATTCACATTATTTTCATACCATAACTTTCGTGTTCTACCGCTGAACATAAAAGTCATGCAATCAAATTTGAAATCAAACACATAAATTTTAAAGTTCTGCAACTGAACTTACTTGTATTTAAATGTTCAGCTGTTGAACACTGTTATCTGATATTATGTTTATACAATAACTTGAATATTTTCACAAAAAATGATAAAAATAATTGGGGAAATTTTATGATGATGATGGAGAATTTTGTGATCGATGTCGATGTATGATTATTATCGTTAATCAAATATTAATTAGCTCTAAATTATGTATTTTGTGTTTTTAGACAACTTTACCCATGACCTTCATATAATAAATATATATTATTTTAAAAAATAAGATAGAGTTCTAAGGGTTCTAAGGTTAATGGTTCTACAAGGACCATGACCCTGAAAAAGATATTTGGTCACTGGTAAAGCAAATATCAGTCCAGCACTTATGAACACTTATGTACACTTAACACTCTCAATAACGCTTTAACACTGAAGTTCCAATAAAAGCCCTAAAGGTAGAGCCAAAATCAAGTACAGCACTTATGTACAGCCGCCTCTCATATTCACTCTCAACTTCATACTTGTCAAATGAAGGCTGGATGTGACGAGCTGGTTCATCACCAAAACAAATATTCAGTAGCGGTTTACCAGAGTCTTCTGTTCTCCTCGTATGTGGAGATACTGAATCCTTGGATCCTGGTATTCTCGATTCTTAGTCAAGATGTGCAAGGAATTCCTAGAGTTGGCAAGGAGGAAACCATTTGGAACTAGACTCAAATATCAGAGAATTAAATGATGTCTGTAAATACTTTAAGCTGGAAAGATAGGACAAATGTGCTTCAGAAATTATGCCGCTGTCAGAGTTTACTGAAAGGTCCAGATCTTCAAGACTGGACAATTATCCGGTTGACTGAGCTTCCCATTTTGTAAGTTGATTATCACCAAGTCCAAAAACATGCAAAGATGAAAATCCAGAGAGGTCCGGAAGACTCCCAGAAAAACCTCAAGGACGAAAATCCTGTATCTGGTGAAGAGCCTCTACCATTGGACAAATCTAAAATTTGTACAGCTAAATGTTGTTTACCAAACGGGTTAATGATCTAGTTGGTCACTAAAGTCAGCTTAAAGTATCAAGTTGGTCACTGAACTCAAATTGAACTCAAACAAGTCACTAACTCAAATTAATTGTTAACTCCATTAAATGTGTTGAATTTTTTAAACAAAAATTGCTACATGCTAAGCATGTTATTCACATGACTAACGTCTATTAACTTAACTATAGTTAGTTAACTAAGTTTAAGCAATAGAATAAAACATATGAACCATATTTATTGTGTATTACATATTGATTGTAGTGTATATATCAATTAGTTCTTTCAATTTTACAGGATATTAACAAGGGTTAATGTTTATGTACATCATCATGGTTTTTTAGACATTATCAAACCGAGCTATCAATTTAGTTGTAATGTTAAAGGTCAACAATTTTCGTGTAAAAACGTGAACCCATTTAACGGAGTTAACAATTGATTCAAGTTAGTGACCTGTTTGAGTTCAATTTCAGTTCAGTGACCAACTTGATACATTAAGCTGACTTCAGTGACCAACTAGATCTAGTTGATACATATGTATCTTTTATGTGACCGACTTGATACATTAAGCTGGCTTCAGTAACAATTGATCTGAGAGAAAAGGCTATAGTCAGATATATAGACATTTTAAGATTTGATAATGTCAAACGAAATGTAGTCCAAGTTAGCTATTCTGCTTAATATGAATAGCTGACTTGGACTACATTTCGTTTGACATTATCAAATCTTAAAATGTCTATATATCTGACTATAGCCTTTTCTCTCAGCCATGCATGGATGGAAGATTGTGCTCTTCTATTACTTAATTTGTAGGGTACGTTTGATTCAGGCCATCATTGAGAAGATAATTAATAATATCAATATTATTATTATATTATTAAAGCTTAAACATCTAAAGTTTGGTAGTCAAAAAAAACCCTATTTTAACCGGTTCAACTATTTTAAAAGTTTTTCCAAGTAAAACACCTTTCATTTGCTAAGAGGTAAAACAAATTTAACTATTCAAATTTAAATTTTAACCGGTTTAATTACTAAAAACCTATTTTAAGAGGTCTAATTATATTAAAAACCTATTCTAAATAATAACATAAAACGATTCTAAATTAAACAAATCTCTAGGGCCTATTTATTTTCAAAACTTATTTCAACATGCCTACTTATTTTAAAAACCTATACTAATTAAAACACATAAATTATTCATTTAAACACGTCTTCACAATGTAATCGTATACAAATAAAATATTAAAACTCAAACCATAATGTAATATATATATATATATATATATATATATATATATATATATATATATATATGAAGTAACTAGTGCATCGCACGAGATATAATATAGTATGATACAAAATCGAGAACAATGATAAACTTGGTTGGATTAACCGCAGAAAATCTACTACCCAAAGGATTTCCCAACCATAGAAGGGAGAAAACTATGCATCGCAATCCAAGAAGAGACTCAATCTAATAATTCAATATCATTTTCATCAATAAAGTGCAGAATGGAACCCATGAACCCACCACGACCATTCATCAAGTTCATCTGAATAAAAATACAATCTATAATTCTTCTTTCCTGTATCGCAACTCAAATTAGATAAAGTCAGACGCATGTATCATTGATCAAGTATCTACTTCAAATCCGCTTGGTCAATAGTTCAACACATGTAAAGGTTGAGCTAGGTAAGACGACTACTTTTTAGAGCTTCCATACTCCGAACATCCATATATACCAATAACAAGTTTAACTAACAATAATAATTGATATAGCATTCCTAAATCATTCCATATTTACTGAAAAGGTAATAAACTATTTAAAAGAAACAATAATGTGAAAGTTTGATAGTTTTTTCAAACCATACAGTATAGACATGGATTTAATTCCATTGACTGAAATACATCTCCCACTTTCTGTCATCCCAGCTTAAGTTTATGATCCGATCAAAATCCTCTACTACCCTGCGTAAACAATAAACAAATAAGGAATGGAATTGAAAAGAAAAGAGTAAAGGAGGTAACTTTCATGCCACTTCTCCACTTTCCTGAATCACGGCCAGTGCAAAACACAGTACGAATAGCAGAAATTAAAGAACATTTGAATTTGATATATTACAATTGGATACTGAAGTCACTCTGATGAGCATGTAAAGCACTAACCAGAGAAACTTCACATGATAATGTAGAAGGTACATACCATGTAAATTTACATTTACCAATTAATAAAAAAATAGACTTAAGGTCAGGAGGCAAGGGATTAGGAATTAAGTATGACATGTTATTTGCCGTATCATTATGTGTTCCAACACGAATCCACATTTCACATGTGGGAAAAGGCAATTGAAAGGAGAACAGAATCAAGAACGAGAAAGAGAACTAAGAACAGAACAAGGAATGACTTTTTTCTTTTTTGATAAATTTTCTGACATAAAGCAAATATATATATATATATTTAGACCTTACTTTCATCACATGTAGGATTTAGGATAGGTTTAATCTGAAGCATGATGAGAATATGCCACAGAACATTTATTTCCGAAGGTTTAAACTTAACTCTAAAGACAAACACTTGACACTTTGTTTTTGCATGTTTACTGAAATTAATGTTTTTTTCAGGAATAAATTTGTCCAAGAGCAAAACAGTATTTCAAAAACACTTCTTTTCCCTTATATGTAGGTGTCCATTAATTTACTTCAAAAACGGCAAAAACAAGATCAACTTCAGTAAGAGTGGGATTGTAATCCATGCATTGCATGAATGTTAATTGCACTTTTGTCGCGCATGGCGCGGATAGTTTCCATGCAAAATAAAGCTCTAATCTGAACATTCCAAAATAAAGCTAGAATTTGTGTTCAATCTTTTTCCGGCCCCTTCAATGCAAGGTACCTCTTAATCTTATACTGAATTTTACTAAGAATTCAAGGGTAACCAACGAAAACTTAGTTTAGCGAATATGATAACAAAATCGATCCCTCTATTGAAAGTTTTTTGTTCCCCTACTGCGAGTTGCACGTTAGGAAGTTTATATGACAGGTTTCCATACAGGTAGAAAGTTCAATCAGCCTAAAAAAGAAAAAGTAAAAAGATCACAGCTGCACTAAAATAGATTGAAAAACTTTGTTACATCACTAAAACATAGATGTTTTG
The DNA here is from genome assembly GCA_030848705.1 of Heracleum sosnowskyi. Lineage (NCBI taxonomy): Eukaryota > Viridiplantae > Streptophyta > Magnoliopsida > Apiales > Apiaceae > Heracleum > Heracleum sosnowskyi. The sequence goes on from CM061243.1 coordinate 28,881,334, forward strand.
ATTACCAAAAAAAGTAGTAGAAAGCTCACAACTATACTGAAATAGATTACAGAACTTCGTTAACATTATCAAAACATGATAAAATTTAATTAGCAAAGCATGGTGGGGTTGGGGATAATAATAATTTTTTATTAATATTAATATTATACCCTTATCTATAATTAGAGTAAGGAGATCTCTGATTGTCCAGTACTGTAATAACATAACCTGATTTATTATTATAGTAAAGAGCTGACTGATCGCCCCTCCGAAAGGGATGCTCCTTCACCCTCTTGAGAGAACACAGCGGTTCGATTCCAGGCTTCCACAAGAAATAAAATAATGTTTATTTACTAAAAATTGGTGACTAGGGTTTGCTTCCAAACAAGTAATATTAATAAAAAAAAAATTACATATTGTTACAAGAGGAGATCAAGGGTTCTATTCCTACCTACTACAACATATAATATAATATCTATTTATCATTGGAAGAGGCTTGACAATCAAACTTCGAACTTGCTAACACACACACACACACACACATTAACTCCTTATATATAATAAGCGTAAGGGAGATCTTATCCAAAAATTTAGTCGGTCACTGTACTACCAAAAGTATACGATCCGTTGGATTATAAAACTATAAATATTCAAATCGATGAGGACCGTCAGATATAATATTAAAAATTGTATTTGATTAATAATAGGATAGTATTTAAATACTAAAAGGTGTATTTTGATAATTTAAACCTATTATAAATGAGTTTTCTATATTGAATAGAAATATTTATGTAAAAATTCGTAATTATCTTTTCTCTGTATTTTATGGATAGTTCCAGTTAGATAATAATTATTAAACCATCATTAAATTAAAGATAATTTTGTAAGCTTCGTGTGGGCTGTAAAATCGTTAAAATCTGTTGTCTAAAACTCAAGTTAGAGCCCAAGTTAGAGTCCAAGAGTCCAAACAGTAAAGTTATTATCTAAATTTTAATAAATATTTTTTTATTATTTTAGCACCAATTTAATTTTTTTTTTCCTAATTTTTTTAAATTTATAAATTCTTTGTTTATTTCAATAAAATATTAAAATCAATTTAAGAAAAAAATAAAATCGATCTGGTCCGTGTACGATCAGTATACGACCAAATTAATAATTATAGTTAGATCTTAAATAGATCGAGGATAATTGTTAGATCTAATATTAAAAAGTGTATCTGATTAATAATATAATTATATTTAAATACTAAAAGTGTATTTTGATAATTTAAAATTTTTCTATGTAAAAATTCTTAAATAGCTTTTCTCTTGAATTTATGTATAGTTTCAGTTAGATAATAATTGGTAAACCAAATATCAAGATAACAATTCATATCGATTACAATGATACCCTACGTTATAAGAGACTTAGGAGAACTCCTCTACATGCATAAATTTAAACACTTTTTTTCTGAAGGAACATAACAATTCGATTAATCCAAATTATAATTATATTATTTTACCTATAACAAACATAAAAGGATAATATCAAAATATTATTAAAATGTTGAGGGTTTCATATTCATAAACAATAATTTTGAATATAATACTTATATTAAAATATGTATTTGATTAAATGTATCATTATATTTAAATACTAAGAAATGTGTTTTGATAATTTAAACCAATTATAAATTAGTTTTCAATATTGAATTGAATTCTTTGTGTAAAACTTCTTAACCATCTTTTCTTTTCAGTTTATTTTATGGGTAGGTCAACTGGTCAAGTTAGATAATAATTATTAAACCATCATTAAATTAAAGATAATTTCGTTAGTTTCGCATGAGTTGTAAAATCGTCAAAATTCAATTTCTAAAACTCAGGATAGAACCCAAATATTAAAGTGAGTATCTAAATTTTACTAAATATTTTTTTATTATTGTAGCACCAATTTATTTATTTTTCTACTAATTCTTTTAAATATTGAAATATTATGTTTCTTTCACTAAAGTATCAAAATTAATTAAGAGCAAATTCAAATAGATTAAGAATATAATAATATGAGAATAAAATTTTATATAATCATAACATAATTTTTATTCTATTTAATAATTTTTAAGTAATAATGTATTTTAAAATTTTATTTACACCGTAAATAAAACCGAAACATTAAAAGTAAAAGCAGTTAGTAAGATACTTATATCAGTATATACTTGATATCCTTATTATATTAAATCCTTATATATAATAATCATAATAGGGATCTTATCCCAAATTTTGGTCGTAGACAACCAAATTAATAAGGACCATTAGATCTTAACTAGATAAATGAAAATTGTTAGATCAAATATTAAAAAAGTTTATTTTATTAATAATAGGATTATATTTAAATTCTAAAAGGTGTATTTTGATAATTTAAACCAAATATACCAAATATAAATAAGTTTTCTATATTGAATAGAATTCTCCATGTAAAAAATTCATGACTTTCTTTTCTCTTTCATGGACAATTCCACCTAGATAAAAATTGTTAAACCATCTTTTAATTAAAGATAATTTAGTTATCTTTGTGGGGTGTAAAATCGTCAAAATCTGATTTTT